>CM077672.1:65348623-66572373 GCA_039707655.1 Elymus sibiricus
TATGGGGCCATCTAGACCCTTTGTGGTTCAGCTAGGGAGATCGGTGAGCACAAAGAGCAAAATCAGTAGAGAGACGCCGGAGATTTACCCAGGTTCGGGCCGCCGTGAGGCATAAAACCCTACTCCTGCTTTTGGTGTATTGGGTGAGTATGAACGCAAGTACAAGGAGCGCTTCCCCGGCAAGGCACGAGAGGAGGCAGCTACACATGCAGCTGTCTGTGGGATCGATCGGTCATCCCCCCGTAAACGTTGCCCTAGCCCTCCTTTTATAGCTCAAGGGGTTACCACACTGGCAAAACGGTCATTACAGGCTGATTAGATAGTGAACAGTGCTATCATACCTAACTCTGCCAGTTTAGGACAAAAGCATTAAATGCTCCGTTAGGTGTCATGTGGAGGAGGAGTCCCGGCAAGGTTTCTGCACCGCTTGCCCAGCTACCTCCTATTAGCTTGACACGTCTTCTGGACGGGTGTCGTTAAAGGCTAAACCTTCTTCCGGCGTGCTGACACGTGCCCGATAAATCCTACCAACCGGCCTGCGTGGTCGACACCTCACCGTTCAGCGACTAGCTGTCCGGTGAGGTGCAGCGCTGGCGAGCTGGCGAAAGCTTGCCGGCACGGAGCTTGCCAGGCCAGATCTTGCCGGTAGGAAATGTCTTCGTCTTAAGTACTGGTCAAGCACTTGTTGATGCCTCGTCTTGATTTTCTCTCCAGTAGCCTCTGCGACTGGGTATCGAATCCTGGTCTTGGCAATTCCCGACAAGCCTTGTCCGGCAGGGAGGCTACTACTGTCTGTGCATAAGTCAGGGTATAAAATACCCATGTTTTATACACCGACAGGAGCCCCCGGGCCTGGGCCATACACGCGTCTGAAGCGTCGTTGGGCTAGGCCCAAACAATGCACAGACACACGGCGGGAAATTGTCGTTGTAATTTTGGTCATGACGATCTCTCTCCTCTTAAGATCTTCTTTGCTTCTTCATTAATCTGAACTTGTGTCCATCCTTGGCTATCCCCCGGCAACCTTGCCGCTGAGCCAAGCTTGGATAGGTGCATGGTCACGTGTGGCAATGAATAGCTGCCATCCATGCCATTACTTTTTTTTCTTTTTCTGCGCCCCTTGCCAACAAGGTCCTCTAGATTCCCAGGATCCAGGGCGATCGTCGGGATTGAGCTTGTCATTACATCCATTGCCGTGCTGTCAAGTAAAAGATACATCCGATCTTAAGTTAGACCCGCACTGTCTTTTGTGATGTAACATAACTTGTGATGTTGGGCCTAAATGAATGCATGCTGCTTCCCTTGTATTATCTGGTCCTTGTATGATTGTGTACCCTACGGTTGCCGGAAAACTTGCCGGTGTGCATACTTGCCGCGAGCACTTTGAGGAACGGGTCCTTAGCAGCCTGCTGGAAGCGCCGCTACCGGCAAGGTATCTCGCCGGGCCAGAATGCAACTGCTAAGCTTGCCGAGCGGACTCGAGGAAGAACTAGAGCGCAAACCGACCGCGACAAGGTTCCTTCGCGTGCAGGTTTTTCATACAAATACAGAATCGTTCAAGGGAAATCATGAATGTAACAAAGAAAATGTTTCAAAGTTTTTCAACTTAGCTTTTCCTTGTACTGTCAGATACGTCCATTTTGCATCATGTTTTACCACTGTTATTTATAGTGTTTTTAATCAATATAACACTTTGTGGAGCTATTCTACTGCCTTTTCTCTCTAAATATGCAAGATTCACACAAGGAGGGAGAATACCGACAGCTGGAATTCTGTGGCACCCCGGCTCAGAGAGACCGGAACACCCCGTATTCCAACCCAGAGATCAAGTCTTCTGGAATACGGCACTGCTTGGCATAGAACAAATCAGCTCTTTATTACAAATAACACGGGTACAAAGGTTCTGAAGGCACGAAGGTTACAGGGGGCACGGCGACACTTTGCCTGCTCAGATAGCTCTATGCTAGCAGCGGAACATCTCAAAGCGGAATAAACTCTAGCAGCGGAACAACGACGACGGTGATGAACTCCACTCCGCAGGGACTCTGGCTGGGACGTATCCTAGAGCGCAACCTCGGGGTCCTCAACATACAAGCAATCATGGCATCACCTGCAATCTGGCATGACACGCCAGGTGAGTACTTTGAATGTACTCGCAAGCTCACAGCAACCAAAGCAATCAAGACATACAACAGCATGGCATTTACAGGTTAATTATCCATGATGAACATGATACTACTAGAACAACATGAGCATGGCAACAACATGAGCATGGCAACAACATGAGCATGGCATGTACATATAATTCATGAACATGATGATACTAGCGCTAGCATGCAAGGGGGTCGACGTTTAAGGTCTCATGGACCAACTTACTCTGCTCGGAGGTTATTTCGTAACCACCATGTGTACTAATCTTTCTTACCGTCGTGATCATCACACGATCACCTCATGATCAACCATCATCAAGAATACCATCGTGATCATCTCGTGACCACATAAAGATCAACCAACTTCTTTTCTCATCGAACCGGGGTTGTTTATTATTCAGATTATTATTACTGTTGACGCATAGTGTGACCTACTACGAACTATGCCCATGATCGAGGACGCGGCTATCGATAGATTATACACTCTGCAGAGGTTAGTACACTGTACCCACACTACGGAACTCATGGCCTCGTGCTCCCATTCGGGTGGACCAACGACGTTCCGACAAAACCAGTCTATTGCATGGCACTCTCCAGGCCACTCCGACAAACTCCCCTTTGGGCTATGTCCTAGGTTACCCCGATGCCAACTCGTAACATCCGCCACCTCTGTGGCTGCCACCGTCATGGCCAAACAAAACATCGTCCCAAACGGGGACCTCGGATCCATACAACTCGGGTACTCAAGGCTTATGGCCGCCTACCTGATCAGGGTAGTGCGCGCACATAACCTTCCCTAGTAGGACGCACCGGCGAGAGGCATGACAATAGACCGCATTAGGGCCTCCCCATCCAGGCAAGTGTGGTTGAACTGGTGAGCTTGATTCGGTGGCACCATGACTCAGCCAACAGATTTGTTCAAGTTCGATTAATGTCAGGTTTAACTTGAATGGTGATGAGCTGAGTCACAATAAAATACATAATGAAATAACAATGCAGATGAGCATGATATCAGTGTAACCATGGATGGGCAACATAACCATTTAACATCAACGATGATAAATCATTTACTCTACGGGATGCAAATGAGCATAGCATGACGATGATCACGAATATCAGAAGTGTTTTCATATCAAACCATAATGATCCATATGAGCATATCATTATCACTAGCATCTGAAATGAGTACAAGAATACAACATGACAAGAATATCCTTAGCAATTAATCATGACACTTACTAGATGAAAATGAACATGGCATAAGCAATGAGCATGGATTCACAAGCTTATTCGAAGCATTCACAAAATAATTAAATGCGCAAACAGTTATTAAATATTCAAGTGGAAACCATGGCTACTGCAATTCCATCATGCAAGTGGCTGTTGTGGCTTGCCTGGGGATGGAGGATTCACCGGGGAGAGGTGCGATGAACTCGCGGAAGGAATCGCTGGAAAAGTTTCCCTCCCAGCGGAGCTGATTAAGGGCAAGGGCGAAATGGTCATTTTCAGTGTGTTACAACATCATGAAAATGGTGCCAACGGAATGGGCTCGACGAACTGAGAACGTGGGCTTTGGAATCACCTGATTCGGAGTCACGGTCGCGAAGATACGGACATTCGTTCGTTAAGCAGAAATCGAATAAAAATGTGTTCACTTCTGCTGTTAACTGACGAACGCCCGCTATATAGAGGTTTCGGCCGGCGGCAGAGGCTGAAAGCGCATTCATGAAAATACGCCTTCCAAACGGGAAAACGTATTTTTGACCGAGGCCGCGACGAAGTACGCTTTCACCAAACGGAAAGCGCAAACACCTGAAGTGCGTTTCCACTTATCCAGTTGGACCCGTCGGCTGGGACACTTACGGCTGGGTCCCACCGCATCTCCTCTCTCTCTCCTGCTCTCTTCTCCTACCTCCCGTGCGCGCCCGCGGAGCAGAGAGAGACCGCCGGCGCCGGCGCTCGACCGGCCGGCTCCGTCCATCTTCCGAGGCGCTCCGGCCACCGACGAGAAGAGGAGGAGGTGCCGCTTCCGTCTGCGCATTGCACGGCCGCCGAAGAGCACCGAGGCGAGCGAGGCGACTGCCGCGGCGGACGGTGGCTTCGGCCGGAGATGGGCACAGTGCTCCGGCCGTGGAGCAGTGGGGATAAAGCTGGGGAGGGCTCCGCTGAGGCTAGGAGAGCACCTAGGGAGGACTAGAGGGAGAGAGGGGGCTCGGGTGGCCGGAATTTAGACCGAGGCCGAGGCAACAATGCCGGCAGTGGGGAAGGAATGGGGCTCGGGGAGCTCCCTATGATGAGCTAGTAGAGGCCTGGGAGGGTGGTGAGGAGGCTGGGTGAGCTCAGGGGCTCGGGGAGTGGCTATAAATAGCCGGGGAAGAGGGGGCGGGCCGGATGCCGCCTTCACCGAATAGACGAGCTCCGGCGAGGGGGCCAGGCATGCGTGCGAGCTCAGATGGCAACGGGAGAGAGGCTGAGAGGTGGGGCAGCAACGCGGGGAGGGAGAGGAGCAGAGCACGCGCGAGCAGCCCCACGCGGTGCACTGTTCCCGCGTGCTCTCGGGTTTGGCTCGGTCCGGTGAGCAGCTAGCAGGGGAGGGGCGGTCCGGGGAGGCTACTTGGATGCAGGGGAGGGTGGTCGACGCTGTAGACATGGTGGGACACGCAGGAGCGATGAGCAGAGGAGTGCCCGAAGCTAGCAGACGAGCGGAGCGCGCCAAACGCATGCCAACGGCGTGGTCACCGCGTGGCATGGCCAGTAGAAGGCACGATGGCCTGCCAAAAGATGTCTAGAGTGTTGTCCCTCCAACATACTATCCCACTGATGTGATGGTTCGGCCAAAGTAACTATGTGTTGATGGGAGTGGTCGATGGAAGTTTACTATTGCAAACTTAGGCATGAAGTAGTGATCAAATTAGAGTGGATAAGAGCTAACCAGAATGTCTCAGGGTTTTAGGCTAGGAAGGACTATGATCCTGTGAATAATGAAATGATTTGGACCATATTTAATATAGTTGCTTCACAACCACATCTTCTGGTCCAGAAAGAAGATCATGAAGTAGCACTCACATGGTTGCTTGGGTTGAGCTGAAAATTTGGTGGAGTATGATCATTTGGGCATATGAAGATACCATAAAAATTTCATACCATTTGGATCAAGCAGATAGCTGGGTCACTCTTTCAGGTTTAGACTTAGCATTTTATACTTCTTTTCCCTTGTGACGTCACAGTCCTCTTCCGCAAAATCCGAGATGACATCACACTGTATCCTTGAGTGGGTTCGAATCGTCATGTCAGGCACGAAAATCGAGGAACCCACAGCCGAAAATTACTGCGCCGCCTCGGGCTCCGCACCCGCCGTTCTAATTTTTTATTGTGCCTATGAAGAGGCCAGCTCATCCCCGACTACCGTTTTCACCTCTGGCTCGTCTTCCTCCTTGCGTCCGTTCTCAGACCCGAAGGGCCGCCACCCCCGAGCTCTTCGACGACCTCGACCGCGACCCCTCCGCCGCCGTAGCCATCGTCGGAGCCCATCAGAAACACACCGACCACATCCGCCGTAGACAGGTACCCCCAAATCCTTCCCCTTTTGGATCTGTAGTTCGCATTCCTTCTTGCAGTTCACTGGCGTTCGTCGGTGTTCGTCTTCTTTTCTCATTTAGTAGATCCAAATGCATCCGAATCACTAAATAAGTATTTCTGGAGCACTGCAGCGATGCCATTTTTCGCATCTAAATCTTTGTATCATCTTCCACAGACCCGCATTGACCACGGGCCCTCATATCCATCCCCACCTAGGTTTTTAATTTTTCTTTTCCGTAGTATTTTCAGATCCGTAATAGCAACTGCTCCGTTAGATTCCTGTTTGTAGCTAGCTCAACACTTAGGAGAAACCCAACGCACCACTTGACTCATCAGCACCGGCTCATTGTCACACCGGCTTAACATTGCTGGCGGCGGCTTGTACAAATCCGGGTCATGACTTTTAGCAACCATGATCACCTCATTACCTTGCCGGGTTATACCTCATGAGCTTAACACGCCGGCTTATCGTTACTGTTTTGCAGTTAAAACTTGAAGTCACCATGGCCCCCAAGACCGACAAATCCTGCAACTCGGTCACATCCCCAACACTAGATGAACTAGGCACATCATTATTAACTCTCTGAGAATCTTGTTCAATTCTTTTAGGATGACCTTCAGGATATAGAGGATCCTGAGTCATTTTACCACCTCTAGTAACCACTCTAATAGCATGATCATTCATTTTACTATTCATTTCATTAAGCAAATCATTCTGTGATTTAGAAACTTGTTCTAACTGAGTTTGAACCATAGATGCATGTTTACATAAGCCTTTAATATCATTAGCAATTCTAAACAATATATCACTCAAATGTTCAATCATGATAGCATTACATTTCAGTTGATTGCTTACATATCTATTAAAGTTTTCCTGCTTCACAACAAAGTTATCAATTTCATCCAAGCACTGACTAGGAGGTTTATTATAAGGAATATCACCTTCATCAAATCGATAAAGAGAATTTACCTCCACTAACTATGACGGGATGTCAAGTCCATGTAATTCTTCAATAGGCGGTAAATTTTTAACATCTACAGCTTTAATACCCTTTTCTTTCATAGATTTCTTTGCTTCTTGCATATCTTCTGGACTGAGGAATAGAATACCGCTCTTCTTTGGAGTTGGTTTACGTGGTGGTTCAGGGAGTGTCCAATCATCGTCATTCCTCAATATATTATCCAGTAATTCCTGAGCTTGTTCAACAGTTTGTTCCCTGGAAACACAACCAGCACAACTATCTAGGTAGTCCCTAGAAGCATCGGTTAGTCCATTATAAAAGATATCAAGTATTTAATTTTTCTTAAGAGGATGATCAGGCAAAGCATTTAATAATTGGAGAGGCCTCCCCCAAGCTTGAGGGAGATGCTCTTCCTCAAATTGCACAAAGTTGTATATTTCCTGTAAGGCAGCTTGTTTCTTATGAGCGGGAAAATATTTTTCAGTGAAGTAATATATCATATCCTGGGGACTTCGCACACAGCCAGGAGCAAGAGTATTAAACCATTCTTTAGCATCACCCTTTAATGAGAAAGGAAAAAAATTAAGAATATAATAGTAGCAAATCTTTTCCTCTTGAGCAAATAGGGTGTGGCAATGTCATTTAATTTAGTAAGATGTGCCACAACAGTTTCAGTTTCATAACCATGAAAAGGATCTGATTCTACCAAAGTAATAAGTTCAGGATCAACAGAGAATTCATAATCCTTATCACTAACAAAGATAGGAGAGGTTGCAAATTTAGGACCATATTTCATTTTTTCAATCATAGCTTTTTTCTTTCAGCTTACTCAGTAATTTCTTAAGATCCTCTCTATCATTACAAACAAGAAAATCTCTAGCAATCTCCCCATCCATAACATATCCCTCAGGTATATTAGGCAATTCATATCTAGGAGAGCTAGGAATAATTGGTGAATCATAAGTTCAATCAGTTTCAATATTCTCAAGTTCTTTAGATTTAGCAATTTGTTCATCAAGAAATTCACCCAGTGGCACAGTATTATCAAGCAAACTACTAGCATCATCATAAGTATCATTTATAGCAGAAGCTGTATCATCAATCACTTGCGACATATCAGATTGAATAGCAGGTAGCGGTGTCACAAGTCTACTTAAAACAGAAGGTGAATCAAGTGCAGAGCTAGATGGCAGTTCCTTACCTCCCCTCGTCTTAGAGTGTACGATCTTGGTCTTAGAGTCTTTCGGATTCTTCATAGTGATCAACAGATATATAATTCCCAAGTAAAGTCAATAAATAAAGCTATGCTCCCCGGCAACGGTGCCAGAAAAGAGTCTTGATAACCCACAAGTATAGGGGATCGCGACAGTCTTCGAGGGTAGTATTTCACCCAAATTTATTGATTCGACACAAGGGGAGACAAAGAATATTTATGAGCCTTAGCAGTTGAGTTGTCAATTCAACCGCACCTGGAAAAATAATATCTCTGCAGCAAAGTGTTTAGTAGCACAGTAGTATGATGGTTTGATAGTAGCAGTAATGGTAACGGTAGTAATGGAGACAGTAACAGTGGCAGTTTGTAGTCATTGTAATAGTAGTAGAAACAGTAGTAACTTAGCAAAGATCAATGTGAGCAAAGCGTAGGCATTGGATCAGCGATGGATATTTGTGTTGCATAACATTCATCGTGTAACATTCACAACCTAGAGCAATACACAATAGCTCCAATTCATCAATTCAATGTAGGCATGTATTCCGTATATAGTCACACATGCTTATAGTAAGAACTTGCATGACATCTTTTGTCCTACCCTCCCGTGGAAGTGGGGTCCATAAGGAAATCTAAGGGATATTACGGCCTCCTTTTAATAGAGAACCGGAACAAAGCATTAACACATGGTGAATACATGAACTCCTCGAATTACAGTCATCCCCGAAGAGTATCCCAATTATTGTCACCTTGGGGTCTACGGATCAGAACAATAACAAGTGCATATAACTAGCAGATAGGATCAAGAACTCAAATATATTCATGAAAACATAGAGGGTTCAGATCTGAAATCATGTCACTCGGTCCCTAGTGACAAGCATTAAGCATAGCAAAGTCATAGCAACATCAATCTTAGAACATAGTGGATACTAGGGATCAAGCCCTAACAAATTGACTCGATTACATGATAAATCTCATCCAACTCCATCACCGTCCAACAAGTCTACGAAGGAATTACTCACTCTCGGCGGTGAGCATCATGAAATTGTTGATGATGACGACAACGATGAATCCCCCTCTCCGGAGCCCCGAACGGACTATAGAACAGCCCTCCCGAGGAAGAACGGGAGGTGACGGTGGCTCCGTATTGTAAAACGCGATGAAACTTCTTCTTTTATTTTTTTATCGAGGAAACGGAATTTTTAGTCCTGGAATTAGGTCAGACGGCCGCCTGTGGGACCCACAAGGCATCAGGGTGCGCCCTGGTGAGGGTATCCCGGACTAGGGGGTACTCGGGCTGCCGGCCTGACTCTCGTGGGCCGGACTAGTGGGCCGCTCTTTGCTCGTCAAATGAAGGCCGGATTGCGGGCGACCCCGTGCACCAGAAGGAAACCTCCGAAGACTTGGCGTCTCCTCCAAGAAATAATTAGCGTAACCGTCATGTTTATCCCCTAATGCCAACCGGCCATATGTAATCCCAATTCCCTCTGGTGTCTATATAAACCAGAGGGTTTAGTCTGTAGAGGGATCGATCGCCATCATAACTGCCTAGGGTTTAGCCCATCTGATCTCGAGGTAGATCAACTCTGTAACCTTCATACTATCACATCAATACAATCTAGTAGGATGTAGGGTTTTACCTCTTCGAGAGGGCCTGAACCTGGGTAAATCGTTGTCTTTACGCTCCCTGTTACACATTGATTCCTAGATCCACAGTTCGGACCCCCTACCTGAGATCTGCCGGTTTCAGTACCGACATTGGTGCTTTCATTGAGAGCTCCGTTGAAGGGTCATCGGGGATCAATGGCTCGCTTAGTTATCAGCAACAGTGCTAGCTGCGGGGACATCTTCATTCCCGGCCAGCTCTTTGCGTTCGGCAGCGTCATGCTCCACGCCGATCCGGCCGGTCATCTCGGCCGGGTCAACAGCTTTACCACCGATCAACTTTGTAATCATGGTAAGTGATTTCGGTGTAGCACGACATATTTTGAGAGCCAAGAATTATATTTATGTTTGATCCATCCAGCAGCTTATGACATCCTGAATATCGGTGGCACAGGTTTCTGAACCATTGGGTATTGGTCAAACTTTTCTGGTCTCTCAGTCGCTGCTCTAGAAAACTTGCATTCAGTACCATCGGACTCTACAACCAATGATATAGAGCTCCATGGTGTTATCTGGCCTAGTCAGATTGCTGAGAAACCTCGTGGTTGGGTGTTCCCGTATCGTGGGAAGTTTGTAAGGATTGGAGTACCTCTGCGTACAAGCTACAATGGGCCCGATGGGTAAAGTGTTTTTCAGATGATGTTTTCAAATTTGCAATAAGCTTGTTGCCTTACCCCATAGGATGCAGTTTTGTTTTATTTGGAGATGGATTGAAAATCCGAGCTACAGTGACCTTGTACAAAAGGTGTCCGAAAATGTGAGTAACATCTCCATATCATTGAGTCTGAAAAACTACTGTACCATCTTTATTTCGATTTTATTCATTTGTTCTTAGAGGACTTCACTGGATCAGCTACAGTTTTAGTTGAATGTTTGTGTCAGCATATATCGTTCTTGCTTTGACCGGTCTCCATCCACATAAAGGCTGTTATAAATGACAAAATAATGCAAATATTTTAATAGCTCCATGCCAACACATACCTCAATGGAATATTTGCAATTTTTCCAATGTATATTCTATTTTCTTTATGCATGACCAGTATTCAAGATTATTTTGGAAATTAGTTTCATTGCAATTTATTGAGTTAATGTTGAGCATATTCTTATGTTTTGTGCTAATAGGCATATTCACTTACGTTACAAGTGTAGAGGTCCATGCCAAGAACCCCAACACTTCTCAAATTAATGTTCAGTAATTGACATTCCAGATCAGTACTTTCCAGTATCCATCATCTATTCGAACTGCTACCTTTTTTTCTTTGCGGATTATCAAAGTTCTTGATTGAAGAGCTTGTAGTCTGGATGCTAAGGTATTCGCACATTCTTGCATTTGAATTTCTGTGTTGGTGTTACACTCTCTAATTATTCCTTTGGCAATGCTTTTCGGTTATCTTTTCTTTAGCAAACCTGGTTCAAGCATATTTTATTAACTTCTTGTTGCTTTCATGTTTTTTGGTAAACTGAATTGATTTCTTTCAAGATGGATGTGTAATAAGATATAAAGTAGTTTGTTATTAATTGTTGTAATGATTGCATTTCCATGAAGAGCTTACGAGCTCAAATATTGGGCCTCTCTATTATGATTGCTTCAACTCCGCTTATGTTTGAAAGAGCAGGTTTACTCCTAGGGAGGGGGGGTGAATGGGAGATTTTTAGAAATTAGTCAAACTTCGAAGATTTTGATGAAAATCAGAGTGATGAAATAGAAACAGAGGCGAAACTAGATCGACATGGATAAGGGTAGCATGCAAATGAAATACATACAAGTGAAGAACATGTAATCATACAAGCAGACAAGCATGAGGAAGATGAACTGAAGAAATAAAGAACAGTGTCGTGGTGAAATCACGGCAGATGCCATGAGATGGCTAAAAGTGGGGGGCTGCGTGAGGACGCCGGTGGGTTCCGGAAGCGAGGTTGGCACACGCATGCGCGGGATGCAAGGCGTACCCAGGTTCGGGGCCCTCTGGGGAGGTAACACCCCTAGACCTGTCGAATGGGATGATAGGCTCAAAGGTTACAATGGTGCTCCTGGAGCTATTTGGGCGGAGGAGGAAGAAGGAGCTAGTTCTCCATTCGGCCTCTCCTATGAGTGTGTGTGTGACGAGGATGAAGAAGCAGCAGCCCCCCTGCACGGAGGCATCCTGGGGGGTCTTATAGCCCAACCCCCTAGGGTTACATGGGTAAAATTACTCACAGCGGGACCTGGATGTCGGCGTCTGGAGCCGGCTGTGGGGCCCGCCAGCTGCTCGGCACTGTGGCCCGCCACCTCGCGCGTCACGGAGTGGTCGGAGTCGTGGGGATTGCAGTGGCGCGCTGGTGCTGATGCTAGTCGTCCCGGTCAGCGGGGTTGGCAGCTCTGCAGCCGCGCCTTCCTCAGACGGATTGCACTATAGCCACGCTCTCCCGTCGTGGAGGGCTGTCTTGTCGTTGGGAGCGATGGGACGGCCGCTGACCCGTCGCCAGCCGGCTAGCGGATAGCCGGACTCGGCCCGGGGCCGGCCTAGCCGGCTCGCGTCGGGAAGTCGGCCGGACGGCCAGCCGGCGGGGAGGGGCACGGGCTGCCCCGACATTTTGAAAAGGGGCTCCGGGTCCGCTTGCCTACCCGGGGGTCATCCACCCGACAGTAGTCCCCGAAGCTGTAAAGGCTCGCCGGCTCCAAGCAGGGGAGGCTTTGCAGCTTATCCCCTCCCCGAAGGAGCGTGGTCGCGTGGCGAGGAAGTGCCGGCTTGAGGCCGCTGTTCGCCGGCTGCCGGGAGCCGGGTCGATGTACTCAACCATGCCGGAGTCCGAACGGTTCGGCCGGCTGGACCAGCCGATATGTGGGAGCGCGCCAGTGGCCTGACGAAGCCCCGCCATGTGTAGCCCAGCTTCCGAAGAGGCCTGCCAGGCCACGCGCGTGACGAGACGTCGCGGTGGGCTGGTCCTACCAGGCCACGACCTCGGCCCGCGTGCGGGATTTACTGCGGTCGCGCATGCCTGTTGGAATTCTTGGGGCAGTTAAGGCACGTCTTAACGTGCCCGCACATTGTGGGGGAGTGGGGATCGTGGGTGCAGACGATCCCACTCCCCCACGTTCCACCGTGGTCTTTAAATGGGAAGGAAGGGGGAGAGGCCGAGGCATTCGCTCCCTTGCCCCCGCCCGTTGCTTCGTCTCCACCTCTCCACACTCCTTGCGCACACCGCCGCCGTACGCCGTCGCCCACGCGCCATCGCCTGCTCGAGCTGCCACCACGCCATGCCACAACCCTCGCGCGGCCGTTCTCTCCCTGCTCCACCGCCGCCGCTCTCCTTCTCCTTCGCCCGCGCCCCTCCCGCTCTCGCCAATGGCACCACCGAAAGGTTCTTGGGAGGGGTCAGTGGTGACCGCGGACGACATCGAGTACCTGCACCGGACGCGGCGGCTGCCGCCTGCGGAGGAGGTGGAGGCGCGCGCGCCCGGTGAGGAGATGGCCCCGGCGCCGCGGAACGGCGAGGTGGTGGTGTTCTACACCCACTTCCTCCGTGGGCTTGGGCTTCCCGCGAGCGTCTTCTTCAGGCGCTTCCTCACGTACTTCGGCCTCCAGCCGCATCACCTGGGGCCGAACGCCATCTTGCAGCTCGCCGGCTTCGTGACGCTGTGCGAGGGCTACGTCGGCCTCCTCCCGTACGTGGAGTTGTGGTGCCGCATGTTTTATTTGAAGCAGCAAGGAGCAGCTGCCGGCGTCATGGCCGAGTGCGGGGCGGCCGTGCCGGTTACCCGGATGGCGGGCCCCTTCCCGAAGCTGCCGCTCGAGGACTCCGCCAAGAAGTGGCAAAAGTCCTTCTTTTATGTGAAGAACGCCGCCCCGGCTAACGACCGCATCAACCTCCCTGCCTTCGTCGACGTGCCCCCGGCTGAGAAGCTGAACTGGGGGCACAATCCGAAGAACCCGTCCGCGGAGATCCTGGGCATCTACCGCCGGGTCAAGGAGATGATGGATCGGGAGGGGATCACCGCCGTGGACCTCATCGCCACCTTCATCGGCCGCCGGGTGCTGCCGCTGCAGCGGCGGCCGCACCGGATCTGCGATATGAGCGGCCGGCGCGACCCCTGCCGGCTGTCCACGAAGGAGCTGATGCCGGCCGAGATCGCCCAGCGTGTCAACGATGTCTCCGCCACCGGGCTCAAGGTGAAGGAGTGGCGATTCGGCAAGGAGCCGTACAGCCGGGATACCCCGGCGCCAACGGTGAGTCTCTGGTCTATGTTCTTCGCGACGTCCACCCTCTTCATGTGCCCTGACGCCCTGGGCCGGCTGCAGCGCTTTCCGAGCCAGCTGGTGCATGACGGCCCGAGTCCCATGGTTCTGCAGCCGGACCGGGACGAATCGGACCCGGAGGATGAGGGGGACGGCGACGCGGGAGCCGAAGGCAGCGAGGAGCGCCTCGCGGACGCGGAAGCCGGCGGCTCCGATCAAGCCGGTAAGTTTTTAATCCCGGATGTTTTGCGCGAGTGGCCGGATGATGATGAAGATGACGAGGACGGGGCGGGCGATGCAGCTCCGCCGGACGCGGGAGCGGGCGATGGGACCGCCCCTAGGGGGCGGCAGCGGAGGGCGACCGGGGAGCCGGCGGGCCCAAGCCGGCCGCATGGGAAGCAGCCGGTCGAGGCGCGGCCGGCTGCGAAGCGCCCTGCTGCGGCACAACCGGGTGCGATGAAGAGGTCCGTCAATAAGGCGCGCCGGATGGGGCCGCCGGCGGGCCCGACGCGGGCGGTTCCCGTGGTCATAGGGTAAGTTTTTTCTTTGTCGTTAAGTTGCTGCCTTATTTGTCACTGCTGCTGTTGTTCTCTTCTCTTTTCTTCTTCTTCATCTCCCTCGCGCACCGTCCAGGAGCGCGCTCGAGCTCGCGGAGGCGGCCGCGGTGGCGGTAGCCGCGGAGGAGGCCGACCGGCGCCGGGGCCGGAGCGACGCGGAGGAGCGCGAGGTGGAGGAGACCACCGAGGAGGTGCTCGCGGCCCGCCAATCCGGCGCCAGCTTGGAGGACGCCGAGCGGGACACCTGGAGGGCCCGGGCGCCGGCCGAGAAGGAGATGGCCGAGGCGTCGGCCAAGGTGTGGGGCGACGCCGCGGCGGAGGTCGTGGTGAGGCGGCGGCGGGTCGCAGAGGAGGCCGCATGGCCGGAATGGACGGCGTCATCGCCAGCGCCGTCACCGGTTGCGGAGCACCGCTCCAAGTCGGTGCACGACCCGGCCCGCCGGGCTGAGGCGGATGCTCGTGCCGCCGCCGAGGAAGCAGCCGGTCACGGCGAATCCGGCGACCATGAGCCGGAGGCCGATGCGACGGCCGACCCGGAGGTGCCGCCGGCTGTCGACCCGGCCGGCGGGGCCGGAGGCGGAGATGGAGGAAGCCGCGCGCCAGAGGCCGCGCCAGGCGGAGGAGGAGCGTCGCTGCCGAGGACGGAGGCCACGCCAGGGAGTTCTCGCGCCCTGGTGACCGCGGAGCCGCGGGCCGCGGGGCGCAGCCTCGTGCTGAGGCCGGCCGGCAGTGGAACCAGCGCCGGGTCCGCGGTTCAGCCACAGCGGGCATGGGAGGCGAGCTCCAGCGAGGCGACGAGCGGCGCCCTCTGGAGCGAACTGGACGCGGCGGTGGACTCCCTGCGGCTGCAGATCGCCAACCACCACAGCCAGTGGCAGAGCTTCGCCCAGGCGGAGAGCGGCCGGTTGCAGCAGCTGGAGCAGACCTTCGCGATAAGTTCACCTGTCCCTCGTGCTCTCTTGCGTCTCGTTTTTTCTTCCCTTCTCTTGACCAGCTTGCTCGTTTTCCAGTGGTGGCGCGTCAGCGCACCCACTGGGTGTAGCCCCCGAGGCCCGGGCCGGCTGCGCAGCAGGCGGGTCGGGCCTTCTAAGGCGTCCGTGTGTTAACTCTCTTTCCTTGCCGTCCATCTACGACCAGCGGGTGACGGCGTACAATCGTCTCCTGGTCCGGTACCGCTCGGCCAGGGACCAGCTGGTGGCCAAGGAGGAGGAGCTTCGTCGGGCCAAAGGTACGTCTTCGAGTTTTTGCATTTCTTCCAGTGGGGGCGCGCCAGCGCTCCCACTTGCTGTTGCCCCCGAGATCCGGGCCGGTTGCGCAGCAGCCGGGTCGGATCTTCTTTGCTTCTTGTCTCGCTTTTTCGTCCGGCTTCTGACCGTGATCCGGATCCGGATGTGTAGCCGCCGCCGTCGACCCGGCGGAGATGGAGGGGCTCCGGCGCCTTGTGGCGGAAGCCGGCCAGCTCCGTGAGCAGGCGGTCGTGGAGAGCAGCCGGCTGCAGGAGGAGGCGGCCCGGGCAGTCCGGGAGAGGGACGAGGCCGCCGCCGCCCACAAGGCCGAGCTGGACCGGCTCGCCGAGGAGCGCCGTCAGACGGCGGTGCGGCAGGAGGAGGAGGCGAAGAAGGCCGCCGAGGAGGTCGCCCAGCTCAAGGCAGACCGCGACCGCAGCTCCAACGCGCTGGCAGCGAGGGAGCGGGAGGCGCTGCAGGAGGCGCTCTACATCGATGAGCTCCTCACGCGTAAGCGTCTTTTACTTGTGTCTTTTGCTTCTTTATGTTTTCCACCCTTTGGTGTCTTGGTCAATCTTCTTCCCCTTCTTTTCCAGGGGTCTTCCCCGAGACCCAAGGGTCGGCCGAGGCGGCGGTGAACGCCCACCGGAAGGAGCAGATGGCCGCGGGGGCCGCCATCGAGGAGTACGCCGCCTGGTCGGTGGCGGAGATCACCATGACCGCCAAGGCTCGCTTGGAGGCAGTGGAGCGCGACATGAACTGGTTTTTCGAAGCCGGTTTGTCGATGGTGGCCGCCCTCTGGCCGGGTGCGGTGGTGCCGAACAGCGTGACCCGGCTGGCACGTTGGCTCGAAGCCGGCGCAGCGCGTCTCAGCGCGTGGAGGGCCTCCGCAGCCCGAGCCGGTGTGGAGATGGCGCTTGGGCTCGTGGTGTCCTGGTATCTAGGCATCCGCTTGGACCGGCTGCAAGCGCGCAGGGCCGGGGCGGAGGCGGATCTGGCGGAGCGGGCGACGCCGATTGCCGTGCGGGCCAGCGACATCGCGTCGTTCACCCCGCACGACGAGTTCGTGCTGGAGCGGGCGCCAGACGGCGCGGAGCTTCCGGCGGACGACTTCGGTCTGGCGCTCGAGGACCCGGAGGGCAGCTCGGCCGAGACGGGAGCCGGCGCGGATGGCGACGCCGGCGACTTGGACGACACCGCCCCCACAGACGATCTGGCGCGGGGTGATGCCGACGAGGCTGCCGCCTAGGGCGTTTTTGTTTTCCTGTATCTTGTTTTCTTTTTGAACTTGGAACTTCTGTTAGTTGGCAAGTCCACCCACTGGGTGGGGTGTAAGATATGTAATGAATTTCTGGCCGCGGGCCTTGCTTGTGCGTAAATGCGGGTTTGCTCTTTTGTGTGCTTGTGTTTGCCGTCTAGCGGTTCGCTCTTGCTCTTTTTCCCAAGCCGTCTTCCCGTTCTCTCCCCTTCTCGCCCTCCTCCCCGCCAGCCGGAAGCCGGTCTGTAGCTGGGACGAAGAGCCAGACTAGAAAGACAGCGATTGGTACTTAGGCCTTAGGATTTTGAGCGCGAGAGAAACGCCCACTGGGTCTGCTGGCTGCGGGCGGCGAAGCCGACCGGAGCACAGCCGGTCTGTGCGGCGAAGAATAAAAGAGGAGAAGAGCCGGGTTGGCCGAGCCGGACGTTCGTACTCAGCCGTTTTTTGCGTGGGGATGCTTTCGGCCTTTGGCTCTTGCCAGCCTGGACAGCCGGGGGCCGGTCTGTGGCTTATGGCAGAGAGAGGGCCTGGGTGGTGCGCACGTTACTGGCCGGATTGAGGAGAACGCGGCGCGGGCTAGCCGGCGAGCCCCCGAGCCGGCAGTGTGGCCTTCTCCATGCTGCGCGAGGAGCCGGAGTTAGCGCCGATGGTCAGCACCTCCGCACGGGCGCAGAGGGCTGCGACGTCGTCGGAGACGGCGCAGCCAACGGGGACGGGCGAGTCAGCGAAGCTGTGTACCTCGCTGGGGTACTCGTCGGGGATGAGCGCGACAAAAACGCGCAGCGCGCCGAAAGGGACGGCGAGGTGGCCTGCGGGGCCGGGGGCGTCCGCGCCTGGCGCAGCGTCGCAGCCGGCCGGGTTGGCCGCGCAAGGCACGCGGACCAAGCCGTGCGTAATGCGCTCGCCGGAGCTGGTGAAGGGCCTCGTCCAGAACTTGATTCCGGCCGACGCCGCGAGCGGCCCCACGGTGGGCGCCAACTGTCGTGGTGAAATCACGGCAGATGCCATGAGATGGCTAAAAGTGGGAGGCTGTGTGAGGATGCTAGTGGGTTCCGGAAGCGAGGTTGGCACACGCGTGCGCGGGACGCAAGGCGTACCCAGGTTCGGGGCCCTCCGGGGAGGTAACACCCCTAGTCCTGCCGAATGGGATGATAGGCTCAAAGGTTACAATGGTGCTCCTGGAGCTGTTTGGGCGGAGGAGGAAGAAGGAGCTAGTTCTCTATTCGGCCTCTCCTGTGAGTGTGTGTGTGACAAGGAAGAAGAAGCAGCAGCCCCCCTGCATGGAGGCCTCCTGGGGGGTCTTATAGCCCGACCCCCCAGGGTTACATGGGTAAAATTACACATAGCGGGACCCGGATGTCGGCGTCTGGAGCCGGCTGTGGGGCCCGCCGGCTGCTCGGCACAGTGGCCCGTCGCCTCGTGCGTCAAGGAGTGGTCGGCGTCGTGGGGACTGCAGTGGTGCGCTGGTGCTGACGCTGGTCGTCCCGGTCAGCGGAGTTGGCAGCTCTGCCGCCGCGCCTTCCCGAGACGGATTGCACTGTAGCCACGCTCTCCCGTCGTGGAGGGCTGTCTTGTCGTTGGGAGCGATGGGACGGCCGCTGACCCATCGCCAGCCGGCTAGCGGATAGCCGGACCCGGCTCGGGGTCGGGCCTAGCCGGCTCGCGTCGGGAAGCCGGCCGGACGGCCAGCCGGTGGGGAGGGGCACGGGTTGCCCCGACGTTTTGAAAAGGGGCTCCGGGTCCGCTTGCCTACCCGGGGGTCATCCCCCCGACAAACAGCATGATGAAAGTCTTTAGTTTAAATTCTTTAGATAGGTAAGACACAAGTCTTCAGCAGCGGAATTGCGTAAAGGTAAAGGGTGAGGAATTTGAAACCAGGTAAGCTTAGTGAAGACACAACGATTTGGTAGACCAGTTCCAGTTGCTGTATCAACTGTATGTCTGGTTGAGGCGGCTGAGTTTTACCTTAGAGGACACTTAGTCCTCACCGTATTTCTCTTGAGCTAAGTTCACTTAGTCCTCACTCAATCACTCGTGGTAAGTCTTCAAGGTAGACTCCCAAAACCTTCACAGACTTGTTCACCGGCATGCCACAATTACTCTTGGGTGCTCAGAACATGACGCCTAACCGTCTGGAAGAATGACAGTCTCCAAAGGTAATAAGCGTCGGATCACACAGATCAACTTCTTCATTGATGCTCAATCACTTTGGCTCTGGATGGGTTTTTTTTCACTTGGGTTCTCACAAAGTCGTCAGAGGAAGGGTTGCTCTCAAATGACAACACTCACTACTGCAGGCGATGGCTAACGCGACACATGAATCAGAGACCCCGTGACCAAACTGTGTGCGCTGCATGCATCACAAACGGTGTCGCAATAAAACCGTCGCCAATAATATGAACTGTTTGCGATGCCGGAGACATAAAAAATGATTCAGATTAGAGACGCGTGTGCGATATGTGGCATACAATTGATCCATATGAACTATTTGCGATGAGCCAGAACAACAGAAACGGGCAGCCAGTTCGAGGTGTGTGCGATACACGGCATACAGTTCACTCGGATGAACTGTTTGCGATGATCCAGAAGAACAGAAACGATTCGGTGTAACAAGATGTGCGTGATATCCAGCAAACAGGTCGGTAATGAGAATTGTGTGCGATAATTATAGACAGCGCATACGATTTTTGTTGTGAATTGTGTGCTCAACGGGGCACACAATTCAAGAAACCAACTATGGGCGATAATGTAAAAGATCTCTGTCGAATACGTATTGCTAACCGTCTGCGATGAGATTGACAGGGGACACAGATTAATATGAGTGAACGGCAACAGAGATATACAGTTTTCTTAATTTAGTCCTTCTTCTTGTTGTTGTTGGATGGCCCCGCGACATCGTCTTGGCGAGGACGCTTCTTGCCGCTGACCATTAGATTTTCATCGCCGCCGCTGTTGTCATCGTCGTTGATGTCCTCATCGTCGTCCTCCTCGTTCGAACATTCCTCCTCCTCATCATCATTGTCGTCGTCTTCATAATCCTCCGATGAGTCCTCGTCTGTCTGGTCGTCGTCCGACGACTCGGGTAGTGGCGTCCATTCCATGATCCGGATAAAATCGAGGTCAGGGCTCGACACCGGACTCATGAAGGACGAGCGGGATGATTCCGAGGTTGACCTACCATTGGGCGGAAGACTGCTGGCGGAACTGTCGTCCTCGTTGTCACTCGACATGGCTGCGGTACATACACAAAGCGAGATTGCAAAGTGTGTGTAAGTGTGTAGCGCGGCCGGCCGGGACGATGAAGACGGTGGAGACTGAAGCGGGTTATGAAGAAAAGAGGAATGGCAATTGAAGCGGGGGATTGACGGTTTTTATTGGCGCCTTGGCAGGCGATTAGAATCCTGATATAATCAACCGCAATTATTAGTACCCAGTCGCTCCAAATTCCCGCGGTTGCGCAGTTCTCAATGTGATAATTACACACACAGGTTGGAGCATCCAGATGTGAAACAAGCAGTTTTCATAGGACAATTGTCAAGCAAATAGATGAGCTCTGCTTATTGATGTAGCCAGTAATAATCAAACAAAACCCCTAATCATCATTGCAAACAGCGCATAGAAGATGGCTAATGCGACAACTACAACTACACATGCTAGTTCCTTCTTGTCTCTTGCTTTCATCTGTTGCCTGTGATTGAGTCTTTCTTGCTTCATCGTAGTGATTGTACACTCCAGATCAGTCAGTTTCTTCTTCAGCTTTATGTTATCTTCTGCGAGCTTGGTGATAACACTCCGAGCCCTGCCATGCCATTCATCATCCAACCAGTTAACAAAGGCACAAGCCTCATATCCCTGCCAATGTTAAATATTTAGGATGGGAGGGGGCATTAACTCAACTTAAATGATGAACTTAGCACTAACCTCTAAGGGGCTACTGAGAAACCATCTGCCAATGTCAAATCCCTCCGTGCACACGTCGAGCAGGAGTGTCCGTGCACACAACTCAGCTTTTGGTACTTCTCGATGGCGCAAAACTCGGAGTCGAACTCATGTTGCGGGAGTCTAGAGTCATACTCCGGATCCGGCGGTTGATCGCTTTCCTAGGTGGGGAGCGGGAGTCATTCAGGACGGATTGAGCAGGGAGCTACTTTAATTTGGACATGCTAAAAAAGATCAGGATTGATTGGAACCTGACAAGACGATTCGGATCCGTAGTACACCGGCCTTCTGATGACCTTAGGCAAGCGCTCGGCGGTGACCGCCGTCATGGCGGCGCCGTCCATCGCGCTGCCGAGAGCGACGATATGAGCCGGAGCAGCCGCACCGAAACCATCAGCACCACTCGTTCGCATTCCCCCAATGTCAGCGCCACGCGAGGGAATTTGGGGGCAATCTAGGGATTTGGGGGAAATGGGGAAACTGTGGGGATCTGATAATGGTCGGGTACTACTTATCGCACTCTGTTGTATACGGCACACGGTTTGTATATATCGTTTGTGTTCGATATTACAACTTCACACACGATTTCCACACCAAACCGTGTGAGAAGACAACGTGTGTGGCACACGGTTCCCGTGACATAACCGTATGTAATGTACTACCCGGTACATGTGGGGATGCAATAATGGAGTTAATACTGTAAACAGCCGCTCTACGGATACCCGTCAAAAAATAAAAAGAGCCGCTCTGCAGATAGAGATGGGGGCGGCGGCCGAGGCAGCGGCTACCTGATACGAGGTCAATCGTCGTTCGGTCTGTGGTGGCGGCGTGATAGGAGGTCAATCCTCGGTCGGCGGCGGGAGATAGGAGGAGATCTCAATCCTCGAGGTCGGAGGCGCCGTGATTGGAGCACATCCCTCGCGGTCGAAGGCGGGATAGTGGAGCTCGAACTTCAGGCGGATGCCCCACTAAGCTTTGCTCCTCGACCTTGCTGTCTCAGCGTGCCGCAGCATCGCGCTTCTCTGTCTGCTGGCTGGAGGTCGCCGCGCGGCTAATTAATTAAGGTGATCTTTTCGTTGAGTGGCTTAATTAAGGTATTCAATTCATAAGGGTAGTATACTATACTCTGCGTGTAAATTGACTGGTCATTACTTTGTGTCATCGCACGGCTGGATAAAACAATATGGAGTGCCCTCCGTAAATTATGAAAATAAAATCTTTTGATTTATGCACGCATCTTTGGGCATCAATTAATCCATTTATTAATGCTTTTTTGAATTACCCCTCGTGTGGTGCAGATGGAACGGTCTGAATGGATGAAGGATCAGAGAAGCTCAAAGTTTGCGAGTGGCGTGATGGAGTTCATCACTTTGGCTGAAAGGACAAAGAAGAGAGTCCGTAACGAGGATTACATCCTGTGTCCACGCAAGGATTGTGGCCATACAGAGTCACATAAAGTTACAGACGTCGAGTACCACTTATTCAAGCGGGGATTCATGGATGGATATACACGTTGGACTAGACATGGTGAAGAGCCGGTCATGGATGAAGGTAACCAGGGCGGCGAGATGCCAAACCCCGAACAGAGTCACATGGATGTTGAATCTAACCTCGGGGCTCAGACGTCAAGCTACCAACGGAACAGAGACAATCGAAAAACCCCACTGGAAAACCAAGACGGCGACGAAGACGACGACTTTGATGGTATGCCATATTTTGCTGCTATGATTGTAGATTTCCAGGGCCCAGATAAAGATATGGTTGGGTACAAGGATCTGCCAACCATTGATGCGGACTCAAAGAAAGATTTGTATCCAAGTTGCAAAAAGGAATATTCCAAGTTGAGTTCCACACTGGCGCTTCTCAGATTTAAAGCAGAAAACGGTCTATCAAACAAGGGCTTCACAGAGTTGTTAGGTCTTTTCAAAGACATTCTTCCAGAAGATAATGTGCTCCCCAAAAGCACGAACGAAGCGAAGAAAGTTGTTTGCCCATTGGAACTTGAAGTCCAGAAGATACACGCTTGTGAGCATGATTTTATGTTGTACCGCGGGGAGTACAAAGATTTGCGTGCATGTCGCATATGCAAACATCCACGATACAAGCGCAGGAAAGCAAAGGACAAGTACAAATTGGATGACAAGATCAAGATAGGAATCCTGTTCAAGGTGGTTTGGTACTTGCCTTTAATTCCAAGGTTGAAGCGT
Source organism: Elymus sibiricus (assembly GCA_039707655.1). NCBI lineage: Eukaryota > Viridiplantae > Streptophyta > Magnoliopsida > Poales > Poaceae > Elymus > Elymus sibiricus. The sequence goes on from CM077672.1 coordinate 65,371,594, forward strand.
TTGTTTGCAAACCCTAGAGAGGCAAAGAGGTTGCGGTGGCATCATGATGAGCGAATTGCGGATGAATATTTGAGGCACCTGAAAGATGGGGCTTAGTGCGAGTCAATCGAGGAAAAGCATAAAGACTTTGCCAAGGATCCTAGAAGTATATGGCTCGGGGAGTGTATAGACGGGATGAATCCATTTGGCGATATGAGTACCAAACATAGCACATGGCCGGTGCTTCTGTGCATATATAACCTTGTTCCTTGGTTGTGTATGAAGAAAAAATACATCATGATGTCAATGATTATCCAAGGCCTGAAGCAACCTAGAAATGACATCGGCATTTACTTTCAGCTACTGGTAGAAGAACTGCTGACATTGTGGGTAAAAGAGCCTGGTGTAAAATGTTATGATGCTTACAAAAAGGAGATTTTCTATCTACATGTGTTGCTGCTGCACAGCATTCAAGATATATCGGCATTAGGCAACACGTCGGGGTAGAAAACGAGGGGAGATGTAGGATGTGTCACATGCATGGATAGGATAGCGAGTAGATTTCTTCCCAACTTGCACAAAACCGTGTATTTTCGTCATCGTAGATTCTTACGGAGAGAACAATGATATGTCTCCAACATATCTATAATTTATGAAGTATTCATGCCATGTTTTTGGTGCACTTTTATATGGCTTTTATATGATTTTTATGGACTAACATATTGACCTAGTGCCCAGTGCCAGTTGTTGTTTTCTGCTTGTTTTTGGTTTTTCAGAAAATCCATATCAAATGAAGTCCAAATGCAGCGAAACTTTTTGACGATTTTTTCTAGAAGGAAACAGACCCAGGAAGCTTCGAGGGAGCAGTAGAAGACCCACAGGGGCCCCACAAGCCACATGGGCGCGCCCTGGTGCATCGTGGGGCCCCTGTGGCCCCTCTTCGCATAATTGCAAAGCCAAAAATTCTTATAAATAGAGAAACCCCTAGAAATAACCCTAGAACTTTGACTCCGGTGCCGCAAGCCTCTGTACCTTCATGATCTCATCTAAAGCCCTTTTCTGGCACCCTGCCGGAGGGGAAAATCATCACCGGAGGCCATCTTCATCATCTCGGCGGTCTTCATGATGAGGAGGGAGTAGTTCACCCTCGGGGCTAAGGGTATGTACCAGTAGCTATGTGTTTGATCTCTCTCTCTCTCGTTTCTTGATTTGGCACGATCTTGATGTACCGCGAGCTTTGTTAATATAGTTGGATCATATGGTGTTTTTTCCCTCTCTATCTTGTTGTGATGAATTTATTTTTTACCTTTGAGGTTTCACTATTATTGGATTGAATACTTTTATGGATTTGAGAACACTTGATGTATGTCTTGCATATGAATAGCTGTGGTGACAATGGGGTATTATATTGATTCACTTATTGTATGTTTTGGCACTCAACTCGCGGATTCCCAAGGTGACATTGGGGTAATCTATGGATAGGGGTTGATGCACGTTTTCGTCCAACTTTCTCCTGTATAAATCTTGGGGCACTCTTTGAAGTTCTTTGTGTTGGATTGAATATTATGAATCTGAAGTTGTTTGATGCGTATCGTATAATTGACTCATGGATACTTGTGGTGACATTAGAGTATCTAGGTGACATTAGAGTTGGTTGATGCGTATCATATGGTGTTATTTTAGTACGAACTCTAGGGCTGTTCGTGACACTTATAGGAATAGCTCAATAGATTGATCGGAAAGAATAACTTTGAGGCAGTTTCATATCCTACACACAATTTCATCTTATGTTCTCCGCTAGATAAGAACTTTGGAGTGATTCTTTGTCGCACGTTGAGGGATTGTTATATGATTCAATTATGTTAGAACTGTTGAGGGATTGCACTAGTGAAAGTATGAACCCTAGGCCTTGTTTCCGAGCATTGCAATACCGTTTGTGCTCCGTTTTATCACTTGATACCTTGCTGTTTTTTTTTTTCAGATTACAAAAACCTATATCTACTATCCTTACTACACTTGTATCACCATCTCTTCGCCGAACTAGTGCACCTATACAATTTACCATTGTATTGGGTGTGGGAGACATAAGAGATTTCTTGTATTTGGTTGTAGGGTTGTTTGAGAGAGACCATCTTCATCCTACGCCTCCCACGGATTGATAAACCTTAGGTCATCCACTTGAGGGAAAATTGCTACTGTCCTACAAAACTCTGCGCTTGGAAGCCCAACACGAGTCTACAAGAATAAGTTGTGTAGTAGACATCAAGCTCTTTTCTGGTGCCATTGCCGGGGAGGTGAGTGCTTGAAGGTATATCTTTAGATCTTGCAATTGAATCTTTTAGTTTCTTGTTTTATCACTAGTTTGGTTTATAAAAGAAAACTACAAAAAAATGGAATTGAGGTTGCCTCATATTATTCATCTTTATAATGTCTTTCTTGAAAATGATGGATCGGAAAATTGTGCTCAATTGTTAGAAGAAGAATTAAATAAAATGTTTGGCATAAATTCCTTGAATGATAAGCATGATTGCAATGAAATTAGTATGAATTTTTTGAATATCCATGATGCTAATGATATGCAAAGCCATAAGCTTGGGGATGCTATGTTTTATGAAGATGATATTTTTACTCCCCCAAGTTTTGATGAGAAAATTTGTTATGATGATTGCATGCCTCCTATTTATGATGATTATATTGATGAAAGTGGGTTTGGAAGAGTGTCAACTCTAGGAAGTAATGATCCCACTATTTTGGAGGGTGTTGAATCTTATTGTAATAATGATGAAAGTGGATTTGGAGAGGTCATGACTTTATTTAGTGATGAATCCACTATTTTGGAAGAGGTTTCAATTGATTATGACAACAAAGTTGCTATCTATGATGATTATTGTGATGACATGTATGCTATAAATAATAATGATAACCATGAAACTTGTCATCATGATTTTAATGCTCAAATTGATTATGCCAATCAAGTATCATATGATAGTTATTTCATTGAATTTGCTCCCACTATTATGAATGAGAATAAATTTGCTTATGTGGAGAGTAATAAAATTTCTATGCTTGTAGATCATGAAAAGAATGCTTTGTGTGATAGTTATATTGTTGAATTCATTCATGATGCTACTGAAAATTATTATGAGATAGGAAGATATGCTTTTACATATTTCAATAATATCAAGTTTTCTCTCTTTATGTTGAAAGTTTTGAAGTCATGCTTGTTTTCCCTTCCTATGCTAGTTGATTCTTGCTCCCATAAATTATTTGCTCACAAAATCCCTATGCATAAGAAGTGAGTTAGGCTTAAATGTGCTTGTCATATATTTCATGATGCTCTCTTTGTGTTTCAATTCTTTACTTGTATGTGAGCATCATTGAAATCATCATGCCTAGATAAAAGACATTAAAGAAAAGCGCTTGTTGGGAGACAACCCAATATTTACCCTTACTGTTTTTGTGTGTTCACATGATTAAACTACTGTATTAATCATGTTTTATAGCTTTTGTTTCAATAAAGTGCCAAGTAAAGCCTTTGGGATAGTGTGGATGTTTGTTGATTTGATTCTGTGCAAAAACAGAAACTTTTGCATCCAGTGCTGGAATTTCTATTCTGTACTGGAGCGTTAGAAAATTCTAATTTTTTACAGAGAATTGGGTTGCAAATTATTTATGTTTTCCTAATTTTTCAGAATTTTTGGAGGTACATAAGTATGGTTATTAAATCGCCCACTACATGCTATTCTGTTTTTGACAGATTCTGTTTTCAATGCATAGTTTGCTTGTTTTATAGTTTTTATGGCTTATATTGGTCAATATAAATTGTAGAAATTGTAGGGTACAGTAGGCATTATGTGAGAACAATTATGAATCTTGTCTTGACAGTACCTAAGTGGATGATTTATTTTTATCATACTAACCTATCTCACAAGTTCCGTTAAGTTTTGTGTGATTGAAGTTTTCAAGTTTTGGGTGAGATATCAATATGATGAGAATAAGGAGCGGCAAGACCCTAAGCTTGGGGATGCCCAAGGCACCCCAAGGTAATACTCAAGGAAGACTCAAGCATCTAAGCTTGAGGATGCCCCGGAAGGCATCCCCTTTTTTGTCTTCAACACTATCGGTATATCTTACTTGGAGCTATATTTTTATTCGTCACATAATATGAGTTTTGCTTGGAGCATCATTTTATTTTGTTGAGATTTGCTTGCTGTTATCAATAATCATGTTTTGTATCTTTTAGTTCAATAAAATGCCAATTATAGCCTTTACCATGCTCAGTTTGCAAGTTTATGTGTTGCTGTTTGAAAACAGAAAGTTTTCTGTAATGTCCTGAATTTATGTGAATTGTCAGAACATGATAAAAATCTGAAAGTTTTTACACAGTAAGAATGCATGAGTTCTCTGTCATGTGGTAATTTTTTAGAATTTCTGGAGTTAGGGAAGTATGAATTCTTATTCACCCTTTACAGACTGTTCTGTTTAGACAGATTTCGGTTATAGTTGCATTGTTTGCATATGGTTGCTTGTTTAATGTTTCTATTTGAGGATAGGAGTATTAAATATGCAGAGGCATTTAGTATGCAATGTTTAATTATAATTTTAGTGATTTGTTACAGTAGAGAATGTTAAGGTTTTGAGTTGATTTATACTAACTTATCTCACGAGTTCTTGTTAAGTTTTGTGTGGATGAAGTTTTTAAGATTTAGGGAAACCGTGATATGAGAGGAATTAAGGAGACACAAGAGCTCAAGCTTGGGGATGCCCAAGGCACCCCAAGATAACATTTCAAGAAGTCTCTGATACGTCTCCAACGTATCTATAATTTATGAAGTATTAATGCCATGTTTATTATAGTTTTGTATAATTTTGGTGCACTTTTATATGGATTTTATATGATTTTCTTGGACTAACATATTGACCTAGTGCCCAGTGCTAGTTGCTGTTTTCTGCTTGTTTTTGGTTTTCAAGAAAATCCATATCAAATGAAGTCCAAATGCAGCGAAACTTTTTGACTTTTTTTCTGAATGGAAACAGACCCAGGAAGCTTCGGGGGAGTAGCAGAAGACCCATAGGGGCCCCACAAGCCACCTGGGTGCGCCACCCCCCCAGGCGCGCCCTGGTGCCTCGTGGGCCCCTTGTGGCACTTCTTTGCGTGATTCCAATGCTGAAAAATCATATATATTCAGAACCCCCCAAAAGTTAACCTAAATGAGTTTTTACGCCGCCGCAAGCCTCTGTACCTCCATGATCTCATCTACAACCGTTTTCTGGCACCCTGCCGGAGGGAGGAATCATCACCAGAGGCCATCTTCATCATCCCGGCGGTCCCCATGACGAGAGGGAGTAGTTCACCCTCGGGGCTGAGGGTATGTACTAGTAGCTATGTGTTTGATCTCTCTCTCTCTCGTGTTCTTGATTTGGCACGATCTTAATGTACCGCAAGCTTTGTTAATATAGTTGGATCGTATGGTGTTTCTCCCTCTCTATCTTGTTGTGATGAATTGAGTTTTCACCTTTGAGGTTTCACTATTATCGGATTGAATACTTTTATGGATTTGAGAACACTTGATGTATGTCTTGCATATGAATACCTGTGGTGACATTGGGGTATTATATTGAGTCACTTGATGTATGTTTTGGCACTCAACTCATGGATTCCCGAGGTGACATTGGGGTAATCTATGCATAGGGGTTGATGCACGTTTTCATCCTACCTTCTCCGGTAGAAATCTTGGGGCACTCTTTGAAGTTCTTTGTGTTGGCTTGAATATTATGAATCTGAAGTGGTTTGATGCGTATCATATAATTGACTCACGGATACTTGTGGTGACATTGGAGTATCTAGGTGACATTAGAGTTGGTTGATGCGTATCATATGGTGTTATTTTAGTACGAACTCTAGGGCTGTTCGTGACACTTATAGGGATGGCTCAATAGATTGATCGGAAAAGATAACTTTGAGGTGGTTTCGTACCCAACATCAATTTCATCTTATGTTCTCTGCTAGAGATAAGAACTTTGGAGTGACTCCTTGTCGCATGTTGAGGGATTATTATATGATTCAATTATGTTAGCACTGTTGAGAGATTGCACTAGTGAAATTGTGAACCCTAGGCCTTGTTTTCAACCATTGCAATACCGTTTGTGCTCACTTTTGTAACTTGCTACCTTGCTGATTTTTTATTTTCAGATTACAAAAACCTATATCTGCTATCCATACTACACTTGTATCACCATCTCTTCGCCGAACTAGTGCACCTATACAATTTTCCATTGTATTGGGTGTGTTGGGGACACAAGAGATTTCTTGTATTTGATTGCAGGGTTGTTTGAGAGAGACCATCTTCATCCTACGCCTCCCACGGATTGATAAACCTTAGGTCATCCACTTGAGGGAAAATTGCAACTGTCCTACAAAACTCTGCGCTTGGAGGCCCAACACGAGTCTACAAGAATAAGTTGTGTAGTAGACATCAAGCTCTTTTCTGGCGCCGTTGCCGGGGAGGTGAGTGCTTGAAGGTATATCTTTAGATCTTGCAATTAAATCTTTTAGTTTCTTGTTTTATCACTAGTTTGGTTTATAACAGAAAACTACAAAAAAAATGGAATTGAGGTTTCCTCATATTATTTGTCTTTATAATGTTTTTTCTTGAAAATGATGGAGCGGAAAATTGTGCTCAATTGATAGAAGAAGAATTCAATAAAATGTTTGGTATAAAATCTTTGAATGATGAGCATGATTGCAATGTTGTTAGTATGAATTCTATGAATATCCAAAATACTAAAGATGATTGCACTAGTCGTGACATATAAGCATGTCAATTTTTGTGGAGTGCATAAAGTTTGTGAAGACATGCCTTATAGGGATGATAGATTTTGTAAGAAGCATAAACATGATAGAACCAATTTTTTGCTCAAAGTGATAGATGAATTTGCTACAAAATTATGTTCTCTTTATCCTATTACTTGTGAACTTTGCAATAAAGTTGGTAACCTTAATTTCCAATGCATGCTTTTTCATGATCGAATTGTGTCCAAATATTGCAATAATTTGATCACCCATGAACTTTATAATGAACTTTGTTTATTTTTGGGGTGTGAAGAATTGACATATAAAAATAGTTGGTTTGAAGTATTCATTCTCACAAAAGACATTGAAAATAATTTAGAGGAAATCTATATGTTTTGTGTGGTAAATTGCAATGAGAATGCTTATATAGCCAACTATAGAAAAACGGAAAAACAAATAGAATATAAAAGAAATACTAATGGAAGGGTAAAGATTTCCCCTTTCCCTCCTATTTTCTCTCATGATGAAACAGGTAACGAGGAGGAGCTTCCTATCCAACCAATCTCTTCAATAAGAAGCTCGGATGAATTAAATAAACCCACACATAATGTGGTAAAGAAAAAGAAAAGAAGGAAAAGTAGAGGTAAAGAGGTATCTCTCCCAAATAATGTTGCTCCTACTATTGTTGAACCTCATGAGAATGAATCAAAAATAATTGTGGAAGATGATACACTTGATGATGATTTTGTTATGCCTATTGCTTGTTGTGATGATTATGATTGGGAAGATAATGATACTTCTTATGATCTTGAAAATCTTTATGGCACCAACTTGGAAGGATATGATAATAATTGTTATACTATTGGTGCTATTCGTACTATTGATGATAATAGTGATAATGCTAATGATATGCAAACCAACAAGCTTGGGGATGCTATGTTTGATTGGAATGACATGTTTGAGAATTTATTTGCTGCAAATAACATTTGCCCTCAGCTTGGGGATGCTATGCTTAATGAAAATGATCTTTTTATTCCCCCTACTTTTGATGAGCAAATTTATTATGATGATGACATGCCTCCTATCTATGATGATTATTGTGATGATACTTATGTTATGAAAAATAGTGATGATTATTATTATAATACTTGTTATAATTATGAAAATCCTTTTACTGAACATCACTCTTTTAATGTGGAAACAATTTATAGTATTCGAGTTTCATACGATACCCCCATTATTATGAATGAGAATAAATTTGCTTATGTGGAGAGTAATAAAATTTCTATGCTTGTGGATCATGAAAAGAATACTTTATGTGATAGCTATATTGATGAATCCATTCATGATGCTACTGAAAATTATTATGAGAGGGGAACATATGATTCATGATGCTCCCGTTATGTTTCAATTCTTATCTTTTATGCGAGCATCATTGAAATCATCATGCCTAGCTAAAAGGCATTAAAGAAAAGCGCTTGTTGGGAGACAACCCAATATTTTTACCTACTGTTTTTGTGTGTCCACATGATTAAGCTACTGTAGTAATCATGTTTTATATGTTTTCTTTCAATAATGTGCCAAGTAAAGCCTCTGGGATAGTGTGGATGCTTGTTGATTTGATTCTGTGCAAAAACAGAATTTTTGCGTCCAGTGCTGGAATTTCTATTCTGTATTCTGAAATTTTCACATAGTATTACGATACAATTTTTTTACATTTTCTAATTTTTCAGAATTTTTGGAGGTACAGAAGTATGCTTTTTAATTCGCCAACTACACACTGTTCTGTTTTTGACAGATTCTGTTTTTATTGCATAGTTTGCTTGTTTTAATGTTTCCATAGGTTATATTGAGTAATATAAATTGTGGAAATGATAGAATACAGTAGGTATTATATGAGAAAAATTATGAATCTTGTCTTGACAGTACCTAAGTGGATGATTTATTTTTATCATACTAACCTATCTCACGAAGTTCCGTTAAGTTTTGTGTGATTGAAGTTTTCAAATTTTGGGTGAGACATCGATATGAGGAGAATAAGGAGCAGTAAGACCCAAAGCTAGGGGATGCCCAAGGCACCCCAAGGTAATACTCAAGGAAGACTCAAGCGTCTAAGCTTGGGGATGCCCCGGAAGGCATCCCCTCTTTCGTCTTCAACACTATCGGTAACCTCACTCGGAGCTATATTTTTATTCGTCACATAATAGGAGTTTTGCTTGGAGCATCATTTTCTTCTGTTGATATTTGCTTGCTGTTATCAATAATCATGTTTTGTATCTTTTAGTTCAATAAAATGCCAATTATAGCCTTTACCATGCTCAGTTTGCAAGTTTATGTGTTGCTGTTTGAAAACAGAAAGTTTTCTGTTATGTCCAGAATATTCCTGAATAGTCAGAACATGATAAAAATCTGAAATTTTTACACAGTAAGAATGAATGAGTTCTATGTCACGTGGTAATTTTTAAGAAATTTTTGGAGTTAGGGAAGTATGAATTTTAATTCCCCCTTTACAGACTATTCTGTTTTGGCAGATTGCTGTTATAGTTGCATTGTTTGCATATGTTTGCTTGTTTAATGATTCTATTTGAGGATAGGAGTATTAAATATGCTGAGACATTTAGTATGCAATGTTAAATTATAATTTTTGTGATTTGCTACAGTAGAGAATGTTAAGGTTTTGAGTTGATTTATACTAACTTATCTCACGAGTTCTTGTTGAGTTTTGTGTGGATGAAGTTTTAAGATTTAGGAGAAGCCATGATATGAGAGGAATTAAGGAGACACAAGAGCTCAAGCTTGGGGATGCCCAAGGCACCCCAAGATAACATTCCAAGAAGTCTCAAGCAACTAAGCTTGGGGATGCCCCAGTTGGCATCCCACCTTTCTTCATCAACAATTATCGGTTAGTTTTGTTTGAGCCTAAGTTTTTACTTCTTCACATGATATGTGCTATTCTTGGAGTGTCCTTTTATTTTCATTTTGTTTGCTGTTTGAATAAAATCATCAAGATCTGAAATCTTTATTGAGAGAGAGTCTTCACATAGCTACTTAATTGTTTGCCTACTCATTGATCTTCACTTATACCTTTTGGAGTAGTCTCTCGTTTACTCTCGTGATTCACTTATATCCTAAGAGTAAATTGTTGAATGAATTGAATATCATAAATTTGAAATAATATGAGCTTCATATGCTTGTATCATGCCTAGTAGTAGCTTCACATTGGGTTAGAAAATGAAATCAATTGAAGCTTGACAATCACAATATTGGTCATACAAGCAATCATGAATGATTAGTATAAGGAAGAGAACTTTCACATATAAATATATTATCTTGGACATCTTTTATGATTGTGAATACCCATTAATTATTTTCAAACTTGAGCAAATTAGTTGAAGTTGGACAAGGAAGACAACGTAATGAGTTATGTTTGAGTATATTTGCATAGAAGTTATATTGTTATGGATCCTCCAACATGTGGTGCTTGCTTAGGATCTTTTGCTAAACAAAAATTCGTACTAAGTAGAGAGACTACTTGTGCATCTAAAAACCCTTAAACCCAGTTTCTTCCCATGAGTGTCCACCATATCTACCTATGGATAGAATAAGATCCTTCAAGTAAGTTGTCATCGGTGCAAAAAGCAATTAAAATTGTTCCTAAAATATGTATGATCTTTTATTGCAAGGGAAAATAAGCGTTGTACGAACTTGTGATGGTAAAGAAATAAAAGCGATGGACTGCATAATAAAGGTTGCTATCACAAGGGGCAATATAACGTGACATTCCTTTGCATTAAGAGCTTGCACATCCAAAAATAAAAAGCGCATGACAACCTCTGCTTCCCTCTGCGAAGGGCCTATCTTTTACTTTATGAATTTACTTTTATGCAAGAGTCAAATAGTATTACTTCTCATTTCAACCTTAACTATTCTCTAGTTGGCAAGCATCATGTGGTGGGGAAAGATTCAGACACATATGGCCAGTCAAATATATTTGATCATGAATTATTATTGTTGACAATTATCTCTATGATAAATAAGTTGGGAGGCGAAACATTAAGCCCCTATCTTTCTCTGTGTTCGATGGATGCCATTTGTTCTAAAAATATGCTTTGAGTACTAGCAATCATAGAAGACTATATGATAATTGAGTATGTGGAGCTCTTACTTAGACTTTGTTGAAGATAAGTTGAATTGCAATTGTTTGGTGACTAAGAACATAGGTTGTTAAGTTTCAAGAGAATACATTGTTTGAACCATAACATGTGAATGGATTGCTACTTTATCATGATGAGTTTTATGAGAAAAATTTGTTGTTATGATGCTAGAAAAAGTGATTGAAATTATCATTGATCAAACTTACGCACTATGCTAGCATTCACACTTCATAAATTATTTCTTTTATCATTTACCTACTGGAGGACGAGCAGGAATTAAGCTTGGGGATGCTAATACGTCTCCAACGTACCTATAATTTATTAAGTATTCATGCCATGTTTATTATAGTTTTGTATGATTTTGGTGCACTTTTATATGATTTTCATGGACTAACATATTGACCTAGTGCCCAGTGCCAGTTGCTGTTTTTTGCTTGTTTTTGGTTTTCCCGAAAATCCATATCAAATGAAGTCCAAATGCAGCGAAACTTTTTGACGATTTTTTCTAGAAGGAAACAGACCCAGGAAGCTTCGGGGGAGAAGCAGAAGACCCACAGGGGCCCCACAAGCCACCTGGGTGCGCCACCCCCAGGCGCGCCCTGGTGCCTCGTGGGGCCCCTGTGGCACTTCTTTGCGTGATTCCAACGTTGAAAAATCATATATATTCAGAAACCCCCAAAAGTTAACCTAGATGAGTTTTTACGCCGCCGCAAGCCTTTGTACCTCCACAATCTCATCTACAACCCTTTTTCGGCACCCTGCCGGAGGGGGGGAATCATCACCGGAGGCCATCTTCATCATCCCGGCAGTCCCCATGATGAGCAGGGGGTAGTTCACCCTCGGGGCTGAGGGTATGTACTAGTAGCTATGTGTTTGATCTCTCTCTCGTGTTCTTGATTTGGCACGATCTTGATGTACCGCGAGATTTGTTAATATAGTTGGATCATATGGTGTTTCTCCCTCTCTATCTTGTTGTGATGAATTGAGTTTTTACCTTTGAGGTTTCACTATTATCGGATTGGATACTTTTATGGATTTGAGAACACTTGATGTATGTCTTGCATATGAATACTTGTGGTGACAATGGGGTATTATATTGATTCACTTGATGTATGTTTTGGCACTCAACTCGCGGATTCCCGAGGTGACATTGGGGTAATCTATGCATAGGGGTTGATGCACGTTTTCATCCTACCTTCTCTGGTAGAAATCTTCTTGCACTCTTTGAAGTTCTTTGTGTTGGATTAAATATTATGAATCTGAAGTTGTTTGATGCACATCGTATAATTGACTCATGGATACTTGTGGTGACATTGGAGTATCTAGGTGACATTAGAGTTGGTTGATGCGTACCATATGGTGTTATTTTAGTACGAACTCTAGGGCTGTTCGTGACACTTATAGGGATGGCTCAATAGATTGATCGGAAAAGATAACTTTGAAGTGGTTTCATACCCTACAGCAATTTCATGTTATGTTCTCCGCTAGATAAGAACTTTGGAGTGACTCTTTGTCGCACGTTGAAGGATTATTATATGATTCAATTATGTTAGCACTGTTGAGAGATTGCACTAGTGAAAGTATGAACCCGTGGCCTTGTTTTCAAGCATTGCAATACCGTTTGTGCTTACTTTTGTTACTTGCTACCTTGCTGATTTTATATTTTCAGATTACAAAAACCTATATCTACTATCCATACTACACTTGCATCACCATCTCTTCGCCGAACTAGTGCACCTGTACAATTTGCCATTGTATTGGGTGTGTTTGGGACACAAGAGATTTCTTGTATTTGATTGCAGGGTTGTTTGAGAGAGACCATCTTCATACTACGCCTCCCACGGATTGATAAACCTTAGTTCATCCACTTGAGGGAAAATTGCTACTGTCCTACAAAACTCTGCGCTTGGAGGCCCAACAGTCTCAAGCAACTAAGCTTGGGGATGCCCGTTAGGCATCCCATCTTTCTTCATCAACACCTATTGGTTAGCCTAAGTTTTTACTTGTTCACATGATATGTGTTATTCTTGAAGTGTCCTTTTATTTTAATTTTGTTTGCCGTTTGAATAACATTGTCAAGATCTGAAATCTTTATTTGGAGAAAGTCTTCACATAGCTACTTAATTGTTTGACTACTCATTGATCTTCACTTATATCTTTTGGAGTAGTTTGTCATTTATTCTTGTGCTTCACTTATATCCTATGAGTAAATTGTTGAATAAATTGAATATCATAAAGTTGAAATTAGATGTGCTTCATATGCTTGTCCCATGGGGAGTAGTGACTTCACAAATAAGAAGTATAAGTGGTAAAATTTATTGAAAGTGAGCAAACACAACATTGATCACTTGAACAATTCATGAAAGAATTTTGAGGGAAGAGAGATTTCACATAAAAATATACTATCTTGGACATCTTCTATGATTGTGAGCCCCCATTAATTATTTTCAAGCTTGATCAAGTAGTTGATGTTGGACAAGGAAGATAACGTAATGAGTTATGTTTGTTTATATTCACATAGCAGTTATATTGCCATGGATCCTCTAACATGTGGTGCTTGCTTAGGATCTTTTGCTAGCCAAAACTTCGTACTAAGTAGAAATACTACTTGTGCATCCAAAAACCCTTAAACCCAGTTTCTTGCCATGAGAGTCCACCATATCTACCTATGGATTGAATAAGATCCTTCAAGTAAGTTGTCATCAGTGCAAAAAGCAATAAAAATTGCTCCTAAATATGTATGATCTTTTATTGGAAGGGAAAATAAGCTTTGTACGAACTTGTGATGGTGAAGAAATAAAAGCGACAGACTGCATAATAAAGGTTGCTATCACAAGGGGCAATACAATGTGACATTCCTTTCCATTAAGAGCTTGCACATCCAAAAATAAAAAGCGCATGACAACCTCTGCTTCCCTCTGCGAAGGGCCTATCTTTTACTTTTTTGTATTTACTTTTCTGTATTTACTTTTATGCAAGAGTCAGTAATGTTCATCCCTATTCCGCTCTATTTATTCTCTAGTTGGCAAGCATCATGTGGTAGGGAAAGATCCAGGCACATATATCCAGTTGAATATAGGTGATCATGAGTTATTATTGTTGACATTATCCCTGAGATAAATAGGTTGGGAGGCGAAACATTAAGCCCCTATCTTCCTATGTATTTGACTGAAACGGTTTGTTCTAAAAATATGCTTTAAGTGTCAGCAATCATGGAAGACTAAATGATAGTTGAGTATGTAGAATTTGCTAAAACAAAGCTCTTACAAAGACCCTTCCTGAAAATAAGATGAATTGTAATTGTTTGATGACTGAGAACATAGTTTGTTGGTTTTCAAGAAAGTTTATGGTCTATACTTTAAACATGTGAATAGCTTGCTACTAGATCATGAGAAGTTTGATGAGATGAGCTACCGTTTATGATATATATTGATGCTAGAAAAAGTGATTGCAATTATTATTGATCAAACTTATGCACTATGCTAGCATTCACACTTCATAAATTATTTCTTTTATCATTTACCTACTCGAGGACAAGCAGGAATTAAGCTTGGGGATGCTGATACGTCTCCAACGTATCTATAATTTATGAAGTTTTCATGCCATGTTTATTATAGTTTTGTATGATTTTGGTGCACTTTTATATGATTTTTATGGACTAACATATTAACCTAGTGCCCAGTGCCAGTTGCAGTTTTCTGCTTGTTTTTGGTTTTCCAGAAAATCCATATCAAATGAAGTCCAAATGCAGCGAAACTTTTTGACGATTTTTTCTGGAAGGAAACAGACCCAGGAAGCTTTGGGGGAGCAAAAGAAGACCCATAGGGGCTCCACAAGCCACCTGGGTGCGCCCACCCCCCTAGGCGCGCCCTGGTGCCTCGTGGGCCCCTTGTGGCCCCTCTTCGCGTGATTCCAACGCCAAAAATTCTTATAAATAGAGAAACCCCCAGAAATAACCCTAGAACTTCGACTTCGCCGCCGCAAGCCTCTCTACCTCCACGATCTCATCTAAAGCCCTTTTCCGGCACCCTGCCGGAGGGGGAAATCATCACCGGAGGCCATCTTCATCATCCTGGCGGTCTCCATGACGACGAGGGAGTAGTTCACCCTTGGGGCTGAGGGTATGTACCAGTAGCTATGTGTTTGATCTCTCTCTCTCTCATTTCTTGATTTGGCATGATCTTGATGTACCGCGAGCTTTGTTAATATAGTTGGATCATATGGTGTTTTTCCCCTCTCTATCTTGTTGTGATGAATTGAGTTTTTACCTTTGAGGTTTCACTATTATCGGATTGAATACTTTTATGGATTTGAGAACACTTGATGTATGTCTTGCATATGAATACCCGTGGTGACAATGGGGTATTATATTGATTCACTTGTTGTATGTTTTGGCACTCAACTCGCGGATTCTCGAGGTGACATTGGGGTAATCTATGCATAGGGGTTGATGCACGTTTTCGTCCTACTTTCTCCGGTAGAAATCTTGGGGCACTCTCTGAAGTTCTTTGTGTTGGATTGAATATTATGAATTTGAACTTGTTTGATGTGTATCGTATAATTGACTCACGGATACTTGTGGTGACATTAGAGTATGTAGGTGACATTAGAGTTGGTTGATGCGTATCGTATGGTGTTATTTTAGTACGAACTCTAGGGCTGTTCGTGACACTTATAGGAATAGCTCAATAGATTGATCGGAAAGAATAACTTTGAGGTGGTTTCGTACTGTACAAACAATTTCATCTTATGTTCTCCGCTAGATAAGAACTTTGGAGTGATTCTTTGTCGCACTTTGAGGGATTGTTATATGATTCAATTATGTTAGCATTGTTGAGGGATTGCACTAGTGAAAGTATGAACCCTAGGCCTTGTTTTCGAGCATTGCAATACCGTTTGTGCTCCGTTTTATCACTTGCTACCTTGCTGTTTTTTTATTTTCAGATTACGAAAACCTATATCTACTATCCATACTACACTTGTATCACCATCTCTTCGCCGAACTAGTGCACCTATACAATTTACCATTGTATTGGGTGTGTTGGGGACACATGAGATTTTGGTTGCAGGGTTGTTTGAGAGAGACCATCTTCATCCTATACCTCCCATGGATTGATAAACCTTAGGTCATCCACTTGAGGGAAAATTGCTACTGTCCTACAAAACTCTGCACTTGGAGGCCCAACACGAGTCTACAAGAATAATTTGTGTAGTAGACATCAAACACCCATACCGAAAGATGAAAGCTGAATTTTATGGTACGGCAGAGGTAGGTTTGGGCCCAAGACCTTATTCTAGGAAGGAGGTCCATAGAATGGCTAAAAAAATTGAAGTTGTGCTTGGCAAGGGACCCGGTTCGTCATTGAAAAAACACCCAGGACGCAAGTGTTTAAGAAGAAATCAGTGTTCTGGCAATTACCTTACTGGGAGATTCTAAGTGTATGTCACTGCATCGATGTCATGCACGTAGAGAAGAACGTATGTGAAAGCATCCTTGGTACTCTGCTCAAGATTAAAGGTAAAAAAAAAGGATGATGACGGAGCACGACTCGATATGCTTGGTGATCAACCAAAACGCATGAATGAAGCAGAAGATGGTGACAAATTCGTCCACGTTCGCTAGAGTTACAATTTCACTGCAAAAGAAGCAAAAGAGTTCTACAATTATTTGTTGTCAATTAAGACACCCTCTTCCTACTCCGCAAACATCAGAAGTCTCGTGGATGTGAGCATGGGTAAAATGAAGTTGGCACACATGAAGTCACATGATTGCCATGTAAAGTTGACACAAATCCTCCCAGTGGCCATCAGGAATTTGATGGACACAGACATAAGAAACACACTCATTGATCTCTGTGATTTCTTCAACCAACTATGGCAGAAAGTGGTAAATCGTGAGGAACTAGATCATGTGCAAGAGGATATTGCAAGAATATTGTCCAACCTAGAGATGTTTTTCCCACCATCATTCTTTGATGTCATGGTCCATCTCACTGTGCACCTTGTCGATGAGATAAAGTACTGTGGTCCTGTGTTTCTTCGCAACATGTATCCCTATGAGCGGTTCATGGGAATATTGAAGCGCTATTGTCGGAACATATGTCATCCAGAGGCAAGCATCCTACAAGGTTATACCGCGGATGAGGTGCTTGAGTTTTGCACCGAATACATGAAGCAAAGACCTATAGGTTTGCCCCTCTCTCGCCACGAGGGAAGGCTGGCTAGTAAGCCGGTCCTTGCTGGCGTGCCACACGCTGCACCCGGAGATGAGACCGATCAAGCCTATTTGACGGTACTGCCAAACAGCCCAGTTCTCGACGCTTATGCTGAAGAACACTTGGCGGAGATACGATGAAGCTTCTTACCCATGGTGCATCCATTAGATGTCGTGATGAAGGCACACAATAAGGACTATGTTAGATGACTGAAGGATCGTTTGTCACGCGGATCCATGGATGACATTGCAACGTGGTTGGCACAAAAGCCATCACCTATGGTATTGAGGTACCAAGCATATGACATAAATGGCTACACGTTCTACAATGAGGAACGTGATAAGAAGACCTCATATCAGAAAAGCTCCATTCGAATAGAATGCATAACTGTAGATGAAGCTGATAAAAGGGTATACTATGGAACCATCGAAGAGATTTGGGAGCTTAACTATGTGAAAGTTAAGGTGCCATTATTCAGGTGCAAATGGGTCCCTCTTAGTCAGGTAAAGGTTGATGAATACAGGAAGACCTGTGTTAACATGACAAAGATGGCATATCACAAGGACCCGTTCATTCTTGCCAGTGATGCAACCCAGATTTTCTATGTGAAAGACCCCTTGCATAAGAACTGCCATGTAGTGATGCATGGGAAGTGGAGGGTACTGGGCGTCGAGGGTGTTGCTGATGAGGACGACTACGATGAATTTGCTAAGATGCCAGCGAAGGGATCACGCACCAAACATAAAGAGAGGCTTAAAATCATCAGAAATCCTAAGTTCATTCGGGGTCAACCTAGTGATCCCAGTTCTCCCATGTACATGGGAATTAATACGTAACACTATTTATTATGTCTATTCTGCAACTTAATTCATTCAATTAGAGCTGTCGCATGTACTGAATTGTGAGTTATGGTCGGCCTTCTATTGATCTAAGAACAATTAATATGTTGACCTTGATATGTCGTCAGCATAGGCAATGAGTTTGAACTATTTATGATTGTATACCCTATAGCTAGCACACTCAATTGATCTCACTCCAGTATGTATGAACAGAACATATGCAATCTGGTTTGCAAATAGCACACGGTTCATTCACGAAAGCCATGTGCCTACCAAACCTTGGCCGATGACCCCTACTGCGCGCGATGTGAGTCGTGCGTTCTGATTGGCCAGAACCCAAACCCCATGGATCGTACGTCTGCACCCTTGGATGCACACAGATCGAACGACAATCCTCATCCCTTTCATCACCACATGCAGTTGCAGTTGGGATTTGATTTATATGCACTAAATGCCTAGTAAATGCAAAAAATGGCTTGAATATAGCAAAGGAGCCCCAAAATGCGCCAGAAAATCAAACCTAGGGTATAATAGTGATTGCGTACTGTGGAAAAAATTCGAGGCGAAACGATGAAGTCGCCAGCAACTGGAGTTCGAATTGCCATGTATCCTTTTGGAAACTATGATCGTTCTTGTGAGATGCTCTGGTTTCCAAGGAGCGATCATCCAAACTTGTGCCAAACTTTACCAAAATTTTTCCACGGGGTCTTGAGAGCACGCCATGGCGGCACACCGATTTTCATGATTTTCGGACTCCATCTGCATTTCCTGTAATTAAAATACCAACACGACCAACGCCGGTGGCCGCATCTCGCATCAGAAATGTTTGAAAATTCTTCCCATTCCTTGGACATGAATTAAAACATGCAAAGCGACACACAAATGATTTTGTAGACCTGCTTTGCAAGTAGCTAGCCCACATGTAGTTGCGGTTGGGATTGATTTATATGCACAAAATGCACGATAAATGCAAAAATGGCTTAAATATAGCAAACGAGACCCGAAATGCGCTAGAAAATCAATACTTGTGTGTAATGGTGATTGTGTACCATGGAAAAAATTTCGAGGCAAAACAATAAAGTCACCGATGATTGGAGTCCGAATTGCCACGTCTCCTATTGGGAACTATGATCCTTCTTGTGAGATGCTCCGGTTTGCAAGGAGTGATCATCGTAACTTGTGCCAAACTTTACCAAATATTTTCCACTCGGTCTTGAGATCGCGCCATGGTGACGCACCGATTTTCATGATTTTCTAAGTCCATCCGCATTTCCTGTAATTAAATTACCAACAAGCCCTACGCCGGTGGCTGCATCTCGTGGCCGAAATGTTTGAAAATTATTCCCGTTTCTCGAACAATGAATTAAAACTAGCAAAGCAACACATAAATGATTTTTACACCTTCTTAGCTAACACCCACATGTAGTTGCAGTATGGTTTTGATTTATATGCACTAAATGCATGGTGATTGCGTACGGTGGCAAAAAAAATCTAGGCGAAACATTGAACTCACGTCTTCGTTTCAAAATTACCACATCTTCATTTCAAACGATATTATGCTGCTCCTTGATGTAGATGTTTTCCAATAGCACATGGTTCATTCACGAAAGCCGTGTGCCTATCAAACCATGGCCGATGACCCCTACTGCGCGCGATCAGAGTCATGCGTTCTGATTGGCCAGAACCCAAACCCCACGGATCGTACGTCTGCACCGTTAGATGCACCCAGATCAAACGGCAATCCTCATCCCTTTCATCACCACATGCAGTTGCAGTTGGGATTTGATTTATATGCATGAAATGCCCGATAAATGCAAGAAATTGCTTAAATATAGCAAAAGAGCCCCGAAATGCGCTAGAAAATCAAACCTAGGGTGTAATAGTGATTTGCGTACCGTGGAAAATAATTCGAGGCGAAATGATGAAGTCACCAGCAACTGGACTTTGAATTACCACATCTTCTTTTGGAAACTATGATCCTTCTTGTGCGATGCTCCGGTTTCAATGGAGCGATCATCCAAACTTGTGCCAAACTTTACCAAAAAATTTCCACGGGGTCTTGAGAGCACACCATGGTGACACACCGATTTTCGCGATTTTCGGACTCCATCTGCATTTCCTATAATTAAAATACCAACAAGACCTACGCCGGTGGCCGCATCTCGCATCCGAAATGTTTGGAAAATCTTCCAATTCCTTGGACAATGAATGAAAACACACAAAGCGACACACAAATGATTTTGTAGACCTTATTTGCGAACTCCCACATGTAGTTGCGGTTGGGATTTGATTTATACGCACAAAATTCCCAGTAAATGCAAAAATGGCTTCAATATAGCAAACGAGACCCGAAATGCGCGAGAAAATCAATACTGGCATGTAATAGTGATTGCGTACCGTGGAAAAAATTTCGAGGCTAAACGATAACGTAACCAACGATCGGAGTCCGAATTGCCATGTCTCCTATTGGGAGCTTGATCCTTCTTGTGAGATGCTCCGGTTTGCAAGGAGCGACCATCGTAACTTGCGCCAAACTTTACCAAAATTTTTCCACTCGGTCTTGAGATCGTGCCACGGTTACACACCGATTTTCGCGATTTTCGAAGTCCATCCGCATTTCCTGTAATTAAATTACCAACAAGCCCTACACCGGTGGCCGCATCTCGTGGCCGAAATGTTTGAAAATTCTTCCCGTTTCTCAGACAATGAATAAAAACTAGCAAACCAACACAAAAATGATTTTTACACCTTTTTTGCTAACACCCACATGTAGTTGCAGTAGGGTTTTGATTTATATGCACTAAATGCATGGTAAATGCAAAAAATTGCTTAAATGTAGAAAACGAGACCTGAAATGCGCCAGAAAATCAAACCTAGGTTATGATGGTGATTGCGTACTGTGGAAAAAATTTCGAGGCGAAACGTTGAACTCACGTCTTCATTTCAAAATTACCACGTCTTCATTTCAAACAAAATTATGATGTTTGTGCACACGGGCTCGTAGAGGCTTCCGTTTGCATAGGCCTTTTCGCGCCGCGACCGGCGCCCTTTTTTCACCGAAGCCGCCAACACCCCCGAGCGCCTGCCCCCGTTTCACTCAACAGTCCGCATATTCTACCAAAACTCCATTGCCAGCTCCCCCCTCCCCCAGATCCACACCAGAACCCTATCCGGTGCCGGCGTGCTCAACCTGGCCGTGTGCCCGCTCTTCGGTGTCAACCCTACCTTCGCTGCCGTTCCCAACACGCGGCTGCCCGCGCCTCACCGTCTTCGTTTGCTCGCCAGCCGACCTCGACCATATCGATCCTGTACCCCTCGCCTCTCCTACCGGGTTTGCACAAAAACCTGTCAGTTACTGCTCTCCATCGAGGTGAGGCATATTTCCTCGCGATCCCTCTTCCTATTTGGTTCTGATGTTCCCAAATTGGCTATAAAATAATGGAGAGTGTATATATGTTCATTATCTACCTTCCCAACTTGTACATATAAGTTGTATTTGTTCCAATTAGTTATTGTTGATTTACAGATTGTGGGCGCCCAAGTCACACAAAATGAACAAATTAGCCGTACATTTTCCAAATTATTACATGACATGTCTAGATAGCTTGCTACCAAGTTGTTAGCGTTATGCTTATCTCCCTTTCTGAATTTCGCATTTGTTCTCTGTAGATGCCGAGTAGCAGTGACATCACTCATGCTTCAGGCGATGTATCTTCATCTGAGTCTGACAACCCTAGGTCTCCAGCAGATGATCAGGGAACAAGTAATCTGGAACGGGATAGAGCTGCCGCAATCACCCTTCCGGTCAAGACATGGAAGAACGCTCCAAGAAAGCCCACACACCAGCCTAAAGGTGTATATGAAGTAACCGACATTGATTTAAAGTCTTGGGCTCCAACTAAACCAGATAAAGCATGCACGAGGTTCAGGAGTGTGTGTGGATTTGTTGGCAGGGCAAGGCTCATCATTAATCTGCCGGGGTTTCAGAAGGCTGACACAGAAACACGGCACTGTATAGTCCGGGAGATCATGGAACACTTCAACATTCCAGAGCAGTGTAGAATGCAGGTGGAACACGCTGCACTGAAGAAGGCTAGGGATGCTTGGAGAAACTGGAAGCCCGGGTTGTGCAAGAAGTACTTGAGTGAAGGCAAGGACCCAATCCCCGCATACCCCCAAATTACAAAGGCAGACTGGGCAGAATTCAAAAGGGTCAGGGCAACTACAGAGTTTACCAAGAAGAGTGCCAAGCAATCGGAACTTCAGAAGAGGAACACACACACCCACCATATGGGTGTGGCAGGATACTATGGCATGAAACCGATATGGGACCAGAAGGGCAAAGAAGCAATAGCTGTGGGTGGAAAACTGGCCTTTAGTGAAACCAGGAGCGAACGAGCTAGAGACTACTTGCGGGCACGCGCAAGGAGGCATGACGATGGTTCTTATTACTTTGAAAACTCACATGACGAAGAACTATATCACGTGATGTTAAAGGCTTCCACCAGCAACCCTGGAAGGTTCTACAGGAACTCAGGGACATGTGACATTCTGTCTGATGCTCTCACAACAAAAGAGCCCCCTGGCCGTGCAAAGGGTATAGGTGTCAATGTCCCACACAAGAGGGCTTTCACACTCAGCAAAGAAGAGAGGCTCGCCATGAAAAAAGCGAGGAGTGAATAGAAGAAGGAAGAATTGTATGAAAGGTTGAGGCTGGACATGTATCCGAAAGTTTGAATGGAAATTGAGGAGTCAATGATGATGCATAAGACTCTAACACTGAGAGATAGCCAGCAGACGGGAGGGGAGGCGGGCATGGATGATGCTGCTTATTGCGCGACAACACCGCACAAGAGTAGCTGTGCATCAACTGACCCCAGTGACACTGAGACAGCAGCTGCGCATGATGATGCTATATCTGATCTATCTGGAATGAAAGACAAACTGAGGGGCGTGCTGACACATTATGAAGGTATGTCAAAATGTGCAACCGCCTGGGTTTTGTCCCCCACTCGGAAGGGGGCCTCTTGTTGGACAATGTGCCATTGAAGCCGGGCTATGTGAAGTGCTACGTGACTGAAGTAAAGCCTGGATTCAATAAATTTGCCCTGAAGAATGTCCTAGGGGACTGTAATGAGGAGAGGACCTTGCAAGAAACACTGTTAAATCATATCCAGCGGCCATGAAAGGAAATAGACTTCATAGATGAGATCCCTCAAGCCCCGCCAAGAGCAATCAATGTCGGCCTTCAACCGGCGACTCTCTCCTTGCCACAGCAGCTCTCGCGTGCTTCCCCCGAGGAACCTAATACTCGTAATTCGACGGCTGATGTATCAACCTGTGATCAGCCTGCCTGACGTCGTGCCGTACAGGCCATGTCATCGTCCGCCCCTGAGCAGCCAGTGGCAAGGCCTACAACTACTGAAGATGCACCACCGGTTCAGATGCCGGCCATTGAAGCAGCAGGGGGAGACATAGCGGCACCAGATGCTCAGCAGACCAACCCGGTGGAACGGACTACTAAGCAGTCAGAAGGTCCAGAACCGCCTGCTCATCAGTCCGTTGATTTGCAGCCACGTGATCAGCATACCGACGCGTTGGCATAGCCTCCTTAGCACACCAACGTGTTGGCACCACCTGCGCAGAAGCCCGACATAGCTTCACCGCCTGGTCAGCCGTCCGACGCCTCTGCTCCTACATCTCAGCAGTCCGTCACAGCAGCACCGCCAACTCAGCAGTCCGGTGTAGCTAAACCGTCTACTCAGCAGCCCATCGTATCTTCACTGCCTGCTCAGCAGTCCGTCTACCAACGAGCCAGACCTTGCACCAGAAGTGCTTCAAGTACCAAGAGGAAAGCGGCCACGGCCGCACCCGTGAGGAAGCGGCCCCCGAGACCGAGGAAGAATGCGAATGATAGCCTCTTACTAAAGGCACTCATCGCCCAACACCAAATTACCAACAAGTTGTTCAAATCGGAGAATTATACTAGTTCTGACAGCTTGCCCGATGAAGAAGTCGAAAGGATACTTGCTAAAAATAAAGCAGATGTACTTGTAGGATGCAAGTACGTCCATGGCAGCCATTTCTTGTTGACGAATACTTAGAGGAGTGCAGTTCCAGTTGCCGCAAGTTACATAAATATTGCATGGATGAAATGTCAGAAGGTCATAAGGCTCTGTTAGTCCACTGCGACAGTGATCATTTCGGTCATGATCAAGGATCCATCAGTGTGGAATTTGAGAACTTTCATCTCTTCTTCAACTTCGATGTGCTCGATATGACTCTTTTTAAATGCTTGATGTTGTAAGTACTTCACCAACTCTGATCAACTTCTCCATACAAGGCTGTAATTGAAAAAAAGCTAACTGTATTTTATTCCTCTCAGGGGATTGATCACGCAAAGAAAAATAGAGAGAGTGTATTTCATAGATCCTCATGTAGCAAATGGCACATTATTACATGGTGGTAGAGATAATCGGGAGTGGGCCATTGGCAAGGTCGTCAGTATCTTGCGTCGCACGCCCCATGCAGAACTCTTTCTTTGGCCATATCATGAAGGGTAAGTCAAATAAATAACCACACATACATTGACCGTCTTTCACATTTTGTCATAGTTTGTAAGTTCATGGTTTTCTAAATCTGTACCATTCACTGGATCTTGGTAGTTATTGCTACAAACCAGAATAGAGTTTACTACCTGGATTCTCTCAGAGATTCAATAAAGCCTCAGGATCTGACGCATCTTCAGCAATTCATGGATAGGTATTGAATTCTATGATGTTAAAATTTGCATTCATATCTGGTTCAAGAACTGAGTATGTGGAA
Organism: Elymus sibiricus; assembly: GCA_039707655.1. Lineage (NCBI taxonomy): Eukaryota > Viridiplantae > Streptophyta > Magnoliopsida > Poales > Poaceae > Elymus > Elymus sibiricus. The sequence goes on from CM077672.1 coordinate 65,396,399, forward strand.
ATTCATCTTCATTTGCAGTGTGTTGGCATCGTGCATAACTAAACTAGGGAACCAGTTCAAGAGTGCACTACCTCTGTAGCATGAGATCGCTTATCCGGTAAGACACCGAAATTCGTTATTTTTGGAAAATGTATCCAAAAGTTTGCAAATACCTTTTATTACGCTAGTCTAATGTTCAAGTTTCTAAATAAACCTCTTTCTATTTCTCTCCAAAGAAAAAAACATCTTACACCGGTTAGGTTGCTCCTAATAGGGCAAATACATGACTAATTCTCTACAAAAAATTTCAGTGTCCTCAGCACCAACCAGGGACCAACCTTTGTGGATACTATGTATGCAGACACATGATCTCCATCTTCAAATCTACTGATTGCTGTAACAACGCGGGAAATTTAGCACCAGTAAGTCTGTATCTTAATTAATATCTTCTAGTCCACTCGTATGGCACATTCTGATCTAAAAATCCTGCAGCTCATCTTTGAACCGATGACCCCTGAACCGCTCCCCGCTGGTGAATGGATGGAGGTTAGGAGATTTATCAGCAACTTCTTCCTAAATCACTACATCAATCCCACTAGTGATAATGAAGATTTCAGCATGGCTGTTCCTGAAACAATGAGTAAACATTCAACACGAGTTAGCCGCTAAACATATACGCAGGGATGCATTGTTTTCCATGTGATGAGGTCTTTGTATTTCGTACACTATGATTATGTACTGCATTTTTGATAAATCAGTGGAATTTAGCTAGCATTTGTTCAATTGCATATTGTTGCGAATTCTGATGAATGTTTGTCATGTGGACACTATTTGTTCAATTGCATATTGTGGCGAATTTGCTTTTTGCAGGGCAATTCAAATGCGCTATTTTTGCTTTAACCTGGCCATTGATGCGCACATGGTTTGACTAAATGAGTGTGTGCGATCCAGAACGGAAAGGACACGCCACTCATAGCGGAACCGTCGGTGATACACAACAAATTGCAGATGATTTGGAGCACTTCTACGTGTGCGTAGGGGCTCCTGAACCGTTTGTGATAGCACATTATCGCACACGAGAGCTTAGAGGAAACCGTGCCCAATGCAAAATACAATCCCACTCATAAATTGTTTAGGAAACGTGTGCGATGATGTCATGCATGGCAGACGATTGCCATATAATACTCGTGTGCGATAGGCCACATATCACGCACAGTTTCTATGATGGCCCGTGTGCCTTAGGTACTATTTCGCAAACGGTCCTATGTTAAACACTGTATGGTTTCCCTGCTCAATTAGAAATGGTTGACTCGTGAGAAACTGTGTGGGATGTACATACGAACGGAAACGATTGGGCCTATATAATTGTATGCGATGGCTCACCCGATCGCACACGAGCTCATTTTGCCCAGCGTGTGTGACCGGAGGACCTATCACCGACGGTTTCTGGGTCGTGTGGGAAGGACCCCCCTACCCCAGCAAGGCGACGGTTTAAAACTCCGTCGCGGAAAGGGGGTAAAAACCGTTTGTATAGCAATTCGCTGTACTAGTGACTACAAAAAAAACACTTCTGTGATGATACGTCTTTGTCACAGTAGGTCACGTTTTTTGTCATGCATGTACATCCATGACGATTTTATGATAGAATCAAGATAGTCATACCTGTGCTGTCGTAGAAGTGTTCCATGACAATACTGAAATTACCATCACGGAAGTGTCCACTTCCATGACGATAAATAGCGTGTCATGGAAGTGTTTTCGTCAAGGATAACCGACACGTGGCATCGACCATAACGGGTCGCCGTTAAGCTATCGGGTTCTGGTTTGGATCCGATAACCCGTTAACATCCCTGACCAATGGCGATTTTCCATGTGTAAAATTCTCATTCGCCAACAGATCCACGTGTCAGTTCGATGTCGTGACAGATGTCAACCATCCACTGGACGATACACGCCTATGGAACAGTGACACATGGCAAGACCCAACAGTGGCCCATTTAGGTTAAAAGGGCCGGCCCAGTCAAAGTTAGCGGGTTGGCCCATTAACGGCCTGGTTGCACACGACCCATTTGCAGGTGAGGCCCGTTTGAATAGTGTCAAATCGGCCCGTCACCGGCCCGTTGTGGATTTCTCATCATTGCGGCCCATGGTCACTTCTGGCCCGTTAACAGTCCGCTTTGTATTTGGGCCCAATTACGCCCCAGTGTGTTTCTGGCCTGTTTAAGGTCCTACTACATTTGGGCCCATATGTGGCCCTATGAAACTTTTGGCCCATAAACAGACCGTGATGGAACTGGGCCATTTTCGGCTCGGTCTGACTTTTGGCCTGTTAACGGCCGACGCAACCCATGGGCCATATGTAGCCCGACGTCACTTCAGGACTATTAACGGCCCATATTCTCGATGACACAATTCCAGCCCGCCAGCACTTTCGGCCTGTTAAAGGCCCGTGTAGTAGGTCGGTGCAATTACGGCCCGTGCTAACTTTCAGCCTGTTAATGATCCGCCATGTAAATGGGCCACCTTGGGCTGAGCTAAATTTCGGCCTGCTAATGACCAGTGGGCTATTTGGCACATTTTACGCCCAATCATCTTTCGGCCTGCTACAAGCCCTAGGTATATACTGGCCCAATGAAGGCCCAATCTACAATTCGGCATGTTAACGGCTCGTGTCATTTATGGGCCAAATAAGGCCTGCGTGATATTTAGACATGTTAACGGCCCGTTAATACAATGGGCCCATATTATGTTTAGGCATGTTAATGGCCCACTATGGTCACGGGCCTACCAATGTAAGGATCAGAAATAAGAAGAGCTTACATTGATTTCGGCCTAGTTATTTTCTGTGGGCTAAATATTGAATAGGGCCCGTAATCATTTTTAGCTCCATTCTAGTTGTGGGCCGGACGAATATTGGCCCTTTGGGCTCCAACGATGCTTTCGGCCTAAAGGAGACCGATGATGCCGAATACATTACTAAGAATAAACCTACACTATACAAAAATAGCTTGCTAATTTCTATGGCCTTTGGCAACAGGATAAATGTTGTATCGCAACAAAATAAATTACAGCCATACAACAAAAGGCCTGTTGGCATAAAAGTTTACAGTCCTTGTAGATAAATGCACCATGAGATGTATAGAAGCAGAGATCATTTCAGCAGAGTGGTAATGTTTCAGGTTGTAGAATCTGATGGAGCAGCATAACCTTCCCCTTTTTTGCGCCATTCCTCTTGAACAACGAAGCAAATGTCTGATAGTCTGGTTTCAAAACCATTCATATCTTGACGACATTTGTCAAACACTATTCTTGTTTCAGAAATGACCTCCATTAGGGATTGGACTTGTGTCTGGAGCACAGATGTATCACTCTATCTAGCCGGAGGATTTGGTTCAATAGGCGGTTTAGACGATGTTACCTTAATAACCAACCCAGAATTACTCAGGAAGGTGCTTCTTGCACTGTTAGTGGAGAGATACTGACGCACTGCAGCAAGAGGTGACATTGTGCATGTGGTAGCCTCGTCACCTTCAGGAGGTTGTGGCTGTTCAATCATTTGTTCCATAGCTTGCTGAAAGTTTGAATTTTGTAGATTAGTGTATCAGATAAGAAGTTACTAATGAGACATACATAACTTATTTTGGTGAATCACTATAATACTTAAGCATGTATTTTAGTGGTAAGTACATAATAAAATCACATTCGGAACATATGTCCATGTAGCATGCCTAATGTATTGTCTATTTCCTCACATTTATTGACATCTATCTAAGGATAAAGAGACACGGTTTAAAATACGATGAGCATAGTATGACATCATTCATATCACGAGCAAACAGATATCAAACAAACAGGCTATTGTATCATTGTGTGGACACGTGAAAATCACAACTAGATTACAGATCAAGACCAAAAGAATATCCTTCCTTTCTTTTAAACCGTGTAAGGTGAAATGATATGTTAAGACAACTGTGTATAAAAGTGAACAAAGTAACTAACATTGGCTGCAAACCAAGCAGTTAAATGAACACGTCACAGTAACAAGCAGTTCAAAGGCATCAGGAGTAAGGACTTACAACAGCGGCTTGGACTGGTGTAGTCATGCCCTTCATCTTGCTGGTGTGACAATCCTTGAAGATTTGCGCTGCATTCGGTTCAGGTTTTTTTTGGTCCGCACGGGCTTTCCTCTGTATTTGGAGCCAGTCAATATAGATACGATAATATGGCACAACAAAAAGGAGAAAATAGCAGCTATTTACAAGAGCCTCGCAGTGTGCAATATAGCTACGAGATCCTGTTGTATGTTGGAATTTCATTTTAGAATGGTTGGTCTTGTTCTTCAAACAGTTATCCTAGAAGAAGATAGACTTGTAAGGCACATACGTAAATACGAGTTCAATATGTGATCTGATCACATACATATACCCTACTAGATACTTCAGATCAGACCAGTGTTTAACAAGGGCTGTCCAGTCTTCGTCCACAATATATTCTAGTGGAGATGTTTGGGCGATTTCATTGTTAGCCTTGCCATCAAAGTGAGTTTTTCTAAGGTGATAGCGATACTGTCACAGAGCAGACAGAAAACATGAGTGCATGCTTGTTTGGTTGCATCATCTTTCGGATCCAACTTGAACCACATCTGTTGAAAAAACAATGGGAGTCTCATTAGGAGCAAGCTAGAAAGTATGGGACAGAGCAAGACAATATTACAAATTGCGATGAATAACATTACTTACGGATAAATGGTCAACAAAGGTGTTAAACTGGGTTTCGTCTTTGTCATTCCTGTACTGGATCCACATTGGCAGGATACGTGCATGACACCTAACGGCAATGGCTGCCTCTGATACTAACTTGGCTGACTCTGTAGCATCACGTGGCCTTTTTAAACCTGCCTCAAAATGGATCTCCATTCTTCCTCCTTTAGATTTTGTTAACCTGTCAAGCATTATCCCTGATGTCTGTTTCCTCTTGCACCGAGGTGCTAGTTCAACAACGAATATGGAAAGTGTTAGTGCACATCAAACTATGAGAGTACATATAAAGGAGCACGCAACTGCAACTTGACTCGGTCACGTACCATCTTGGTGTTGATGCTCATGAGGTTCATCTAATCTTGCCAAGTCCTGTAGTGTCAGCAGTGCTTTAGAAGTAGTGTTAGGTGGGAAGGCAGCTTGGGAACATGCCACTTGCGGAGCATTCGAATGAGTAACTCATTGAGATGTCGGTACTGTGGAAGGAGGGGCAGCAGCTAGTGGGGCAGGGAATACTATGTTTGTAGATTTAGCCGGTGACTTTGACCTTCTACTGCACTATAAGTACCAGCAGAATCTCAAAGGAAGCTCATTTCCGTTGCACCCGATGATACTTGTAGACTACGTTGGTATTTCCCCGAAGAGGAGAGGATGAAGCAGTATAGTAGAGATAAGTAAATCCCTCAGTTAAGAACCAATGTTATCATTCCAGTAGGAGAACCACACAAAACCCCTTTAGCAGCACCTACACACACAAAAGCAAACACTTGCACCCAATGCAAATAAGAGGGTTGTCAATCCTCTTAGCGGTTATTTGCAAGGATTAATTCTGATAGTGATAGATAGAAAAAGTAAAATACTAAATAAAATAAAGGTAAATGAATTGCAGCAAGGTGTTTCTGGATTTTAATATATGATAAAGATAGACCCGGGGGCCATAGTTTTCACTAGAGGCTTCTCTCTCGAGCGCAGAACATACGGTGGGTAAACAAATTACTGTTGGGCAATTGATAGAAAAGCAAATAATTATAACGGATTCATGGCAATGATCATGTATATAGGCATCACGTCTGAGACAAGTAGACCGACTCCTGCCTGCATCTACTACTATTACTCCACCCATCGACCGCTATCCAGCATGCATCTAGGGTATTAAGTTAATGAAAACAGAGTAACGCCTTAAGCAAGATGACATGATGTAGACAAAGTAAACTCAAGCAATATGATTAAACCCCATATTTTTATCCTTAATGTCAACAATAAAAATATGTGTCATGTCCCTTTCTGTCACTGTGATTGAGCACCGCAAGATTGAACCCATCACAAAGCACCTCTCCCATTGCAAGATAAACCAATCTAGTTGGCCAAACCAAATCGATAGATCGGAGAGAAATACAAAGCTATAATAATCATGCATAAAAGAGTTCAGAGAAGACTCAAATATTTCTCATGAATAATCTGATCATAAACACACAATTCATTGGATCCCAACAAACACACCGCAAAAGAAGATTACATCGGATAGAACTCCAAGAACATCGAGGAGAACTTTGTAATGAAGATCAAAGAGAGAGAAGAAGCCATCTAGATACTAAATATGGACCCGTAGGTCTGTGGTAAACTACTCACACATCATCGGAAGGGCAGCAAGGTTGATGTAGAAGCCCACCGTGATCGATTCCCCCTCCGGCAGAGTACCGGAAAAGGCCTCCAGATGGGATCATAGAAGAACAGAGGCTTGCGGCTGTGGTAAGGTTTTCTCGTCTGGCTCTTGGATGGTTTCCGAATATTTGTGAATTTATAGAAGTGGAATTAGGTCAAACAGAGTCACGTGGGCTCCACAAGGCAACACGGCGCGCCCCCCTGGGTCGCGCCCTGTTGCCTTGTGAAGCCTCCGTGAGGCTTCTGGCCTCCTCCTGAAGCTTCCAAGGTCTCTTTTGTCCAAAAAAAATCTTCTCTGAAATATAATTGGCACTGGGCACTAGGTTAATAGGTTAGTCCCAAAAAATGATATATAATTGCATATAAAATATCCAAGATTGATACTATAATAGCATGGAACAATCAAAAATTATAGATACGTTGGAGATGTATTAAGCATCCCCAAGCTTAATTCCTACTCATCCTCGAGTAGGTAAATGATAAAAACAGAATTTTTGATGTGGAATGCTACCTAACATGTGTCATCATGTAATCTCTCTTACGGTATGAATAATAAGATCCGAGTGATTCAAAGCAATAGTCTATAATTTGATATAAAGACATCAATACTCAGGCATACTAACAAACAATCATGCCTTTCAAAATAAAAATGCTAAAGAAAGTTATCCCTACGAAATCATATAATCCTGTCATGCTCCATCTTCTTAACACAAAGTATTTATCATGCACTACCCCGATGACAAGCCGAGCAATTGGTTCAGACTTTTTAACGCGCTTCAGCTTTTTCAACCCCCACGCAATACATGAGCGCAAGCCATGTATATAGCACTATGGGTGGAATAGAATGTGGTGATAGAGATTAATAAGGGGAAGTCAAAAATAAGAAGATAGTCTCACATCGATGCGGCTAACCAACGGGCTATGGAGATGCCCATCAATTGATGTCAATGCGAGGAGTAGGGATTGCCATGCAACGGATGCACTAAGAGCTATAAGTGTATGAAAGCTCATCATGAAAACTATGTGGGTGTGCATCTAACTTGCTTGCTCATGAAGACCTCGGGCATTTGAGGAAGCCCATCATCAGAATATACAAGCCAAGTTCTATAATGAAAATTTCCCACTAGTATATGAAAGTGACAAAATAGGAGACTCTCTATATGAAAAACATGGTGCTACTTTGAAGCACAAGTATGGAAAAGGATAGTAACACTGCCCCTTCTCTCTTTTTCTCTTTTTTTTGTGGGCTCTTTTTTGGCCTTTTTTTTATTTCCTCACTGGGGCAATGTTCTAATAATGATAATCATCATACTTCTATTTACTTACAACTCAAAAGAAAATTACAACTCGAAACTAGAACAAAATATGACTCTATGTGAATGCCTCTGCCGGTGTACCGGGATGTGCAATGATACTAGCGTAACATGTATAAAAAATGATGAACGGTGGTTGAGCCACAAATACTATGTCAGCTATATGATCATGCAAAGCAATATGACAATGACGATGTGTGTCATATAAAAAGAACGGTGGAAGTTGCATGGCAATATATCTCGGAATGGCTATGGAAATGCCATGATAGGTAGTTATGGTGGCTGTTTTGAGGAAGATATAAGGAAGCTTATGTGTGATAGAGCGTATCATATCACGGGGTTTGGATACACCGGCGAAGTTTGCACCAACTCTCGATGTGAGAAAGGGCAAAGCACGGTACCGAAGAGGCTAGCAAATTGCGGAAGGGTGAGAGTGCGTATAATCCATGGACTCACATTAGTCATAAAGAACTCACATACTTATTGCGAAAGTTTATTAGCCCTCGAAGCAAAGTACTACTACGCATGCCCCTAGGGGGATAGATTGGTAGGAAAAGACCATCGCTCGTCGCCGACCACCACTCATAAGGTAGACAATCAGTAATAAATCATGCTGCAACTTCTTAGCACAACGGCAAACCATACGTGCATGCTTCGAGAATCACAAACCTTAACACAATTATTCTTACTAAACCACAATTATCTACTAGTACCTCCCCCATATTACCATCGTAATATCACAAAACTATTGGAATAATTCTACTGTACTCCAGCTTCTCCATGACTCATACACCCCGATACGATCCATAGATTCATCAAAATAAGCAAACTATGTAACAAAAACAGAATATGTCTAAAACAGAACAGTCTGTAAAGATATGAATTAACGTTATTCTTCTGTAAATCCAAACTTTTTGAAAAATTAGGACAACGTGGGAAATTCATACAGAAATACTATGTAAAAAATTCAGACTTTTTTGACGCTCCAGTAAAAATTGAAAATTCCATCACTGGACGCAAAAGTTTCTATTTTCCAACAGCATCAATCATACTATCTTCCAAATCATCCCAAAGGCATTACTTGGCACAAACACTAATTAACACATAAAAACACAATCATAACAGAGGCTATAATCATGTAAACACACAAAAACAGAAAGTAAAACAAAAATTTATTTTATTCATTGGGTTGCTTCCCAACAAGCGCTATTGTTTTATGCCCCTAGCTAGCCATAATGCATAGTTTCAAGTGTTGTCATCCTTCAAATTAATTCCATAGGTGGCCCTCATAATGGATTCATATGGTGGCTTAATTCTCTTTCTAGGGAAGTGTTCCATCCCTTTCTTTAGTGGAAACTGAAATCTTATATTACCTTCTTTCATATCAATAATAGCACCTATGGTTCGTAGGAAAGGCCTACCAAGTATTATAGGACAAGACGGATTGCATTCAATATCAAGCACAGTGAAATCCACGGGCACATAATTTCTATTAGCAAGAATAAGCACATCATTTATTCTACTCAATGGCTTTTTAATAGTAGAATCCGCAAGATGTAAATTAAGGGAACAAGCATCCATATCGGTGAGACCTAGCACGTCACATAACGATTTTGGTATAGTAGAGACGCTAGCACCTAGATCACACAAGGCATTACATTCATAATCTTTGATTTTAACTTTAATAGTAGGTTTCCATTCATCATGTAATTTTCTAGGAATTGAAACTTCCAACTCAAGTTTCTCTTCATGAGCTTTTATCATAGCTTCTACAATATGTTTAGTGAAAGCTTTATTTTGTTCATAAGCATTTGGTGAATTAATCATGGATTGCAACAAGGAAATACACTCAATTAAAGAACAATTATCATAATTAAAGTCCTTGTAATCCAAAGTAGTGGGCACATTACTATTTAAAGTTTTCACCTCTCCAAACCCACTTTTTTCATTTTTATCATTAAGATCATCACCCTCCAAGCAATTGGGACGCCCTCTAGCTAAAGTTGACTCGTCTTCAGTCCCTTTTTCATCAAGTTTTATATTAGCAAATAAATATTCAATAGGGGTGACACCAATCATTTTAATATCTTCATCATTACTATGATAAAAACCGGGCAGAATAGCTTTTCCTAGGAATTCCCGCTTAGCTCTCAACCTAGCGGTTCTTTCTTTACTTTCATTAATGGCGACATAGATAGCTTTAATAGACTCATTTATATCATGCTTGGGTGACAAAAATTTAATTTTGAGAGTTTCAACATCATGAGCAATTCTATCCATGTTCCTAGCCATGTCATCAACTTTATTCATTTTTTCTTCTACCATAGCATTGAAAATCTTTTGAGAATTAATGAATTCTTTAATATTACTTTCAAGAGCAGAGGGTATCATTTTATTATTATTATATGAATTACCATAATTATTAGAGGAATTTTCGGAAACGGTCTAGCATTGAAATTACCCCTATAAGCATTGTTGTTGAAATTATTTCTAGAGATAAAATTCACATCAATAGCATCATTATTTTGCTTAATCAAAGTAGACAATGGCACATCACTAGGATCAACATGAGCATTTTTACTAGCAAGCAATTTCATAAGAGCATCCATCTTATCACTCAAAGTATTAATCTCTTCAACAGAATTTACCTTCTTACCAGTTGGAGTTCTTTCAGTGTGCCATTGAGAGTAATTTGTCATAATATTATCTAGGAGTTTTGTATCTTCTCCTAATGTAATTTCCATAAAGTACCACCTGTGGCAGAGTCTAGCAAATTTCTAGAAACAAAGTTTAGTCCCGCATAAAATTTTTGTATGATCATCCATAAACTTAAACCATGTGTTGGGAAATTTCTTATCATTAATTTCATTCTCTCCCAAGATTGTGCAACATGCTCTTGTTCAAGTTGCTTAAAATTCATAATCTGATTTCTTAAAGAAATAATCTTAGCGGGAGGAAAATACTTGGCAATAAAAGCATACTTACATTTATCCCATGAATCAATACTATTTCTAGGCAAGGATGAAAACCAAGTTTTAGCACGATCTCGTAGTGAGAATGGAAATAATTTCAATTTGAAAATATCATTATCCACATCTTTTTTTCTTTTGCATATCACATAATTCAATGAAAGTATTAAGATGGGATGCAACATCTTCATTAGGACTACCAGAAAATTGTTCTTTCATAACAAGATTAAGCAAAGCAGCATTGATGTCACATAACTCCGCACTAATGGCGGGAGGAGCAATAGGAGCAATAATAAAATGATTATTATTAGTATTGGAAAAGTCACACAATTTTGTATTTTCTTGAGACATAGCGACAAAGCAAGCAAACAAACTAGCAAACAAGCAAATAAAAATATTTTTGTGTTTTTGTAAAATTGTTTTAGAAGTGGGGGAGATGAAAACGAGAGGCAAATGCAAATAAAGGCAAATAAAATAAATGCTAGTGGATGATAGTTTGTGCGAAGGTACTTGATAAATTTTGGTGATGTCTCCCCGGTAACGGCGCCAGAAATTCTTCCTGCTACTTGTAGACTGCGTTGGTATTTCCCCGAAGAGGAGAGGATGATGCAGTATAGTAGAGATAAGTATTTCCCTTAGTTAAGAACCAAGGTTATCAATCCAGTAGGAGAACCACACAAAACCCCTTTAGCAGCACCTACACACACAAAAGCAAACACTTGCACCCAACGCAAATAAGAGGGTTGTCAATCCTCTTAGCGGTTATTTGCAAGGATTAATTCTGATAGTGATAGATAGATAAAGTAAAATACTAAATAAAATAAAGGTAAATAAATTGCAGCAAGGTATTTTTGGATTTTAATATATGATAAAGATAGACCCGGGGGCCATAGTTTTCACTAAAGGCTTCTCTCTCGAGCGCAGGACATACGGTGGGGAAACAAATTACTGTTGGGCAATTGATAGAAAAGCAAATAATTATGACGGATTCATGGCAATGATCATGTACATAGGCATCGCGTGCGAGACAAGTAGACCGACTCCTGCCTGCATCTACTACTATTGCTCCACCCATCGACCGCTATCCAGTATGCATCTAGGGTATTAAGTTAATGAAAACAGAGTAACGCCTTAAGCAAGATGACATGATGTAGAAAAAGTAAACTCAAGCAGTATGATTAAACCCCATCTTTTTATCCTTAATGGTAACAATACAAATACGTGTCATGTCCCTTTCAAGTTCTCTTTTGTCCTTGGAAGCTTCCAAGGTCTCTTTTGTCCAGAAAAAAATCTCCAAAAAGTTTCGTGGCATTTGGACTTAGTTTGCTATTGATTTCCTGAAAAGCCCAAAACAAGCAGAAAACAACAACTGGCACTGGGCACTAGGTTAATAGGCTAGTCCCAAAAAATTATATATAATTGCATATAAAATATCCAAGATTGATACTATAATAGCATGGAACAATAAAAAATTATAGATACGTTGGAGACGTATCACCCGACGACTAGCAGCATCCCCTACCATACTCTTTTCCTTGCTCTTTTTTGACTTTGCTATGTCAAGCCGTACCCACAACACAAAAGAATAAAATTCGCTCTTCAGAACTCATAGATGCCTGATACAGACGAGCAATACTTTGATGTAAGACAACCGTATGAGGAGGATGGAATATGTACGAAAATTAGGACGGCATGACATATTCACACCTATGATGTATCAACTAAGCAGAAGGATTTTCAAGAAATTAGAAGCAATGCAAGCTAGACACCATATGAAAGATGCAACCAATATCACTCTGCCAAATTAAAAGTGTCTCGTCATAAGTGGAATTTCGAAAAATTAGAAGCAGTACAAGCTAGAAATCAATGCAAGATGCAACCAATATCACACTGCCAAGTTAAAAGTGTCTCATCATAAGTGATTGATGCAGGATACACAACAACATTACTTTGATGTAAGAACATGGTGTGATAGATAGATGTAGTGTATTCTAGATACAGAAAGGCATGTCATATTCACATGTATAACGTATAAACTCAGTAGGTGCAATTTAATCAAATTAGAAGAAATACAAGCTATACACCATATGCAACATGCAACCAATTATCACACTGTCAAGTTAGAGCAAGCACCTGTGAGGGTGGAGTAGGGGAGATGGAGTCATCATATAGACTTGGAACTTCTACTACAGTAGCAGTAGCAGTGGCAAATCTAGAGAGCCTCCGTTTGTGCTGGTCCGGAGGACCACCAACATCCCCTATCTTACTCTTTTCCTTCCTATTTTTTGATATTGCCTTCTGAAGTGAAAACCACAAGAAAAGGAATAAAATTGGATCTGCATAACTCATTGATGCATGATACAGACGAAGACTACTATGATGTAAGGCAAGCGCATGATAGCAGGACAGAGTATGTATGAAAAAAAGGACAGCATTGCATATTCACACCTATGATAGGAGGATGGAATATGTATGAACAAAACTAAGCAGAAGACATTTCAACAAATTAGAAGAAATGAAAGCTAGGCACCATATGAACATGCAACCAATATCACTCTTAAAAGTGTCTCATCATAAGTGCCATTTCAACAAATTAGAAGCAGTACAAGCTAGAAGATAATGCAAGATGCAACGTATATCACACTCCCAAGTTAAATGTGTCGTATGGTAAGTGATTGTTGCAGGATACACAACAGTACTTTGATGAAAGAACATGGTGTGATAGACAGATTTAGTATGTTCTAGAAACATGAACACGTGTCATATTCACAAGTATAATGTGTAAACTAAGCAGATGGAAATCAACAAAATTAGAAGCAATAGAAACTAGACATCATACGCAACATGTAACCACATATAACAGTGCCAAGTTAGAGCAAGCACCTGTGATGGTGGAGTAGGGGAATTGTGTTCATCATCTACACAACTACATTAACTGTCTAGCCCTGTGTTGTCTTGCAAATCTTGTTGGGAGGATGGCTGAGTAGAATCCGTAGAGACCCTCTGTTTCAGTTGCTCAGAAGGACCACCATCATCCACTTCCTTACTAATTTCCTTCCGCTGTATTGATTTTGCATTGTGAAGTTAAACCGACAAGAAAAAGGAATAAAATTCGCTCTTCATAACTCATTCATGCATGAATGACTGACGAACAATACTTTGATGCAAGGGAAACACATGATATGAGGATGGAATATGTATTTAAACAGGACCGCATGCCATATTCACACCTATGATGTGTCAACTAAGCAGAAGGATTTTCAAGAAATTAGAAGCAATGCAAGCTAGACACCATATGAAAGATGCAACCAATATCACTCTGCCAAGTTAAAAGTGTCTCGTCATAAGTGGAATTTCAAAAAATTAGAAGCAGTACAAGCTAGAAATCAATGCATGATACAACCAATATCACACTGCCAAGTTAAAGGTGTCTCATCGTAAGTGATTGATGCAGGATACACAACAGCAGTACTTTGATGTAAGAACATGGTGTGATAGATGGATGCAATGTATTCTAGATACAGAAAGGCATGTCATATTCACATGTATAACGTATAAACTCACTAGTTGCAATTTAATCAAATTAGAAGAAATACAAGCTATACACCATATGCAACATGCAACCAATTATCACACTGTCAAGTTAGAGCTAGCACCTGCGATGGTGGAGTAGGGGAGATGGAGTCATCATATAGACTTGGAACTTCAACTGCAATAGCAGTAGCAGTGGCAAATCTAGAGAGCCTCCGTTTGCGTTGGTCCGGAGGACCACCAACATCCCCTAACTTACTCTTTTCCTTCCTCTGTTTTGATATTGCCTTCTGAAGTGAAAACCACAAGAAAAGGAATAAAATTGGTTCTGCATAACTCATTGATGCATGATACAGACAAAGACAACTTTGATGTAAGGCAAGCGCATGATAGCAGGACGGAGTATGTATGTCGTGGTGGAACGACCATCTATCGGGCCATGCGGCCCCTTGTGGTTCGGCGGGGGAGATTGACGGGCACAAAGAGCATGAACGATGGGAAGCGCAAGGGATTTACCCAGGTTCGGGCCGCTGAGAAGTGTAAAACCCTACTCCTGCTTTTGGTGTATTAATGGTGTAGAAGCACAGTACAAGGAGCGCTTATCCCGGCAAGGCGCGGAGAGAGCAGCTACACGAGACGTGCTTGTGTTTGAAGAGGGGTCCGAATCCCTTAAACTGTTGCTTTGGCCCTCCTTTTATAGCTCAAGGGGTTACCACAGTGGCAAAACAGTAATTTTATAGCGATTAGATAGCAAACAGTGCTATCATACCTAACTCTGCCAGTTTAGGACAAAGGCATTAAATGCGCCGTTAGGTGTCATGTGGAGAGGTAGTCCCAGCAAGGTTTCTGCACCGCTTGCCCAGCTACCTCGTATTATCCTGACACGCCTCCTGGACGGGTGTCGTTAGGAGCAAATCCTGTCTAGCATGCTGACACGTGCCCGGTAAGCCTTACCAACCAGCCCGCACGGTCGACACCTCACCCACTAGCGAACACCTGTGCGGTGAGGTGGAGCGCTGGCAGGAGCTTGCCGCTACAGAGCTTGCCGGGTCTTAACCTTGCCGGTTTAGCCTTGCCGACAAGGAATGTCTTCATCTTCGGTACTAGTTGAGTGCTTGTTGGTGCTACGTCTTGAGCTTCTGCGACTGGGTTCTGAATCTTGATATTGGCGGTTCCTGGCAAGGCTTCGGCCGGCAAGGAGGCTGCTACTGTCTGTGCATAAGTCAGGGTATAAAATACCCATGTTTTATACACCGACAGGAGCCCCCGGGCCTAGGCCATACGCGCGTCCGAAGCATCATTGGGCTAGGCCCAAACAATGCACAGACACGCGGCGGGAAACTGCCGTTGTAATTTTCGGTCATGATGATTATCCTAACGCACGTCCAATCCATGCATTAAATGCGGGTCGTGGGAACTTGGATTGTTGCCGTTATTTTGCGGTAGTGCGCCTGTAAAAGAACGTGGCTGGGGTAAACAGTGAAGAGCCAGCCTCCCCTCGCGCCTTCCCCATAAAAAGGCAACCGCGAGGAGGCGCCGCTCATTTGCTCTTGCTTTCCCCTACTTCTTCTTCCTCCTCAAGCCAAAACTGCTTCTGCCGCCGCCGCCGCTGTTCCGCATCCCCAATCGACCACCTCCTTCCCCCTTCGATCCCTGATGACGCCCAAGAGAGCTAACGCGGCGGGGACGAAGAAGCCCGCCAAGCCGCTCGATCCCAAGGCGGAGAAGAAGAAGAAGGCGTTGGAAGAGTTAGAGAAGCGGCGGAGGGAGAATGCGATATTCTCGCCGTGCTCCTTTGTAACACCCCAAAAATCGGGTTATCGATTTTTGTGCTGTTATTCCTTCCTAGCTGTCCTCTCCCAAATTTTTTTCCTCTAGAATCTGGTGAGTAACCAGGTGAATCCAGACAATCCTTAATCTCTCCATACCTTTCCCATGCTATTGTGCCAGCCAAGCTTCCGTCAGTAAACCCCGAACCTCATTCAAACCCTAGTTCCAAAATATTGGAACTGGAAATCCTCCCTTTGTGTTTACAAAGGAGCTATCATTTTCCTTGCTCTGTTAATCCTCCCAAAATTTCTAGAGACCCTCCTTCATCCATAAACCCGAGATGTGCAAAAATATTGCTAAGTCATGTGCAATATTTCTCATCTAGAATTAATTCCTCTTTCTGCCTTTCTGAGGAATTAAATCCAGAAAAATATCTATCTATCTCCAAAGTTCATGAAAACTTGTGGAGATATTCTTTGTGATCACATTGAGCTCTCACAAAAGTATTGGCCATAATTAAACAAAGGAAATTGCATTTTCCTATTTAAAGCCAATATTTCAATTTGGGGCCTTTCCAAAAGGAACTACCATTTTGGTAGCTAGGAAAAATCCCAAATAATTTGTGGAGCTTCTCCTATTCATATATTCACCATTTCCATCAAAATCCCAAGTTCCGCAATTCAAATTTTGAGCACAACATCCATTTGCAAATTCTGTCCAGATTTCCAGTTTGCAAAGGAAGTGCTTGTTCCTTTGATCTTTTTGGGCTGAGATTTTTCATGGTGATTAACATTGATAAATCACCCCTGGATACCAAAAAACCAGCCCATTTCATCTAGCCAATTTCCCCCAGTAAATTATTTAAGTTTCTGTTCAGATTGAATCTCTGTGAAGGAAGTACCCTCATGGATGATCAATTTGAGCTGAAACTTTTCCAGCTATCTCTCATGACCAGCTAATTCTATCTAGCCATTTGACCCCAGCATCCTCATTCATATTTCTGGTCAGTTTGGTGCTTTGTGAAGGAAGTACCATCTAGAGTTGTTCATTTGAGCTGAATTTTTGTCAGCATGGCCACCTTAGTAAATGACTAACCCTAGCCCAAGATCAGGCCAAGAGGAGCACTGTGTTGACCACACCACATGTCAACAGTTTGCTGCTAGAAACTGTTTGACCTTGGTGCAGTCACACCAGACCTCTTCCGTCCCATCCAGAGGCACATGTCAACTCAGTGATGCGTGGAGAACACGATAGACATGTTTTGGCATCGTGTGGGGCGTGGCACTGCCATGGCCACGCGGTGACCACGGGCAGAGCGTGCCAAACCCGCGCCCTGTGCATTGGAGTCTTCGGGAGCCCTCTCTGGCGAGCTCCAGCTTGTCCGCGAGCACCGGCGAGCTCCCTATCGCGCGCGTGAGCCTTATGGAGCCCTCTCCCCCTCGTCCCCTAGCCCGTTGGTCGCCTCTGCCGACGTCGATTCCCCGCTCGAACGCCGCCACCTCGCCGCGCGCCTGGAAGCCTCGGCTATCGTCGGCTAGTCCTCCCCGCAACTATAAATAGGAGCCCCGAGCCTCTCCCGGCCAGCAGCGAGCCCCAGCCCCTCCCCCTCGAGCTCGAGTCGCTCTCTGCCTCCGCCCATGGCAGAAGCTCTGCCGTCACTACCCGCGAGCCAACCCCGCGCCCAGGCCCTCCCCTTCCCTCTCTGCGGCATCCGAGCCCTTCTCTGGTGCCTGCCAAAGCCGCCGCCCCTCCAATTTAGCCGAAGGAGCTCGCCTCGCTCACCCCCGACCCTGGCCGTGCTGGCCGTCCGCCTCAGACACCCTGGCGCCGCGCCTCTCATCCCCGGTGGCCGCGCACTGGTCCAGCGAGTGCGGGAGGACACGGCCGTCACTCCCCTGGCGACGGCGACCTCCACCGGGCTGCCATTCGTCGGCAACGGCGAGCGCCGAGCCGGCCTCCTCTGTTCCTGCCGCGTCGGGAGGAAGGAGACAAAGGGAGGAGAGAGAGGAGAGATAAGGGGGCCCCACGTGTAAGCCACTAGGAGTTAACCGAGTCGGGCCCGCGCGTCAGCTTAAGTGGAAGCGTATTTGAAGAAATACGTCTTCCACTTGACAAGGCGTATTCGGTCGCGGCTGTAGAAGAAAGTACGCTTTCTGTTACCAAAAGCGTAATCCGGAGAATACGCTTTCATTTTTCCAGCCGCCGGCCGAAATGCTTAAATAATGAACGTTCGTCCGTTAAGCACTGAAATGGACACTATTCTGTCTGTTTTATAGCCTAACGAACGAATGGGCATTTCTCCGCGACCGTAACTCCGATTGAGGTAAAACCAACGCCCACGTCTTCAGTTCATCGAGCCCTTTCCGATGGCATCATTTTCATAATGTTTCCACACTGTGAAAGTGACCATTTTGCCCTTGCCCTTAATCAGCCCCTTCGAGAGGGAAACCTTTCCGGCAAATCTTTCCGTAGTTTCATCGCACTTCCTCCCGGTGTATTCCTCTACCCCAAGGCAAGCCAACCTCTTATCATGAGCTCCGGACTTTCGTGATGACTTTGCTTGCACCCTGTGTGTGTGTTGCAGTATATTTCAGATCATCTGTTAGTCTGCAGTGACATAGCCCTGTTATTTCATCTATGCTAGATACTAGTGTTATTTACCATGTGATATCATGAACTGCTTTCATGTCATATTTTCCCATGCTAGTAACAATATTTTTAGTACCATTATCATACTAGTGCTATGATTTGATCTCATGCCATGACTGTCAGTACCGTTATGATTTTGCTATGCTGTTGTTAAATATTTGTTCTTGTTCATAAATGTTGATGTTATGATGAAATGATGAAAATGTTAAATTGAACTTGTAAACCAAACCTCCTCCGTCATCGATGGGATGGAGTCATAGTGTCACCGAACCGAGCTTACCCGTGCAGCCACATTTGCCGGTATGGGACGGCCTTGACTTGGTCTAGCTTTGTGCTCTTTTATCGGTACCACCAAATAGGGAGGGCTATGCGCGCGTGCTACCCTGATCAGGTAGGCGGCGATAACCTTGCGAGCCCAGTTGATTGTTTAGCCCGGGAGTCCCCGTTTGGGACAGTTTAGTTTGGCCACGACGGTGGCAGGTGTCACGGGGTGACACAGGGGCCACCCAGGACATGACCCTGGGAGGGTATGATTGTCGGTGGTACGGTGGAGGAGTCACGGGTTAGGCAAGTTTCGTTGGAGCAGCACTGGTCCACCCGAATGGGAACATGTACTAAGTACGAGGCCGGGAGTTCCATGGTGTGGGTAAAGTGCGCAACCTCTGCAGAGTGTAAATATATTCGAATAGCCGCGTCCTCGGTCATTGACAGTTCGTACTAGGCCACTATTTGGTCTTTGTCGATCTGGAGGATAAACCTGTTATAAACTTGTTAAGGAATGTGCTACTAAGTGAATGTGGTAATTTGGTTAATTGTGAGTAGTCCCCATGTTCTGACATGATCACGAGATGGAATCTCGGGTGAATCATGAGTTAGCCCGGAAGGGCAGTAAAACTGAATGATGTCACAACATGTTAATTCAGTGCTTCACGGGAGGTAAGAGTAGTGTAGGTTCCAGTTTGATTTTGGATGCCATGTCTCGTGGAAATAGCCATGCCATGTTATGATATGCAGTTGATATGTTTGATTCATGCCATGCCATGCTTGATCCATGATTCCTGTTAATTCCATGCCATGCTTAGAATAAATTCTTATATGAGCATAGGGCTTGCTTTGTCATCTACTTCTTTGGATGCTATGTATTTGGTTGTCTTGCGAGTACATTCAAAGTACTCACCTGGCCTTGCACGTGGCCAGTTGTAGGAGAAGATCCGCCGTGCTAGATCGTAACCCAGCTAGTCCTGTGCGTTGTGGATCCTAGCCAGAGACGTCGTTGCCGCTGCACCAAGACCTCCGCCGCCATTTAGTTAGCCTTGGAGCCATGTAATATTGTTGCAAGCAACAATATTGTAAAACTCCACTCCATATAATAAAGCCATTTTTGTGCCTGGAATTGCTGTATCATGTCTCAGGCGTGTGCCAGGTCTTATCCTGGGACTGGCGTGCATCGGCCCTCTATCGGGGTGCCACATCCTTGGACGCCAATGAGCTGATCAGGAGGTCCACATACTTGTGGAGGAGAGATACCAAGGACCACAGGGCGCCCGTAGTGCTTCCTGAAGGCGACAAGGATCCATCGGATTCTTATCCGTTCTTCTGCGCGTACTTCTACTGCGGTTTGGTCCCTCCCTACTCAGATTTCTTTAGTGCGATGATGTTCAGTTACAGGTTCAGACTGCTGGACTACACTCCGAATGCGATGACTTGCATGGCAGTTTTCGCTCATCTGTGCGAGAACTTCGTCGGAGTGGCCCCCAATGTGGATCTGTTCCGCCACTTTTTCATTCCCCGGATCGAAGACAAGTCACTCTCCGGCAGCGTGGCCTGGATTCCAAGGGAAAAGACGAAGGGCGAGTACCTTGCCGGGCAACTCCACCTCAAGTGGGAAGAGTGGAGGGATGAGTGGTGCTGGATCCAAGAGAAGGATTTCCCCCAATTCTGCATACTGCGCACAGTGAGGGTCACGCGCTGCAAGAACTGGAGTAGTATGGGTGCTACTGATGCCAAGCTTCATCCGGCACTGAATAGGATCGCCCGCCTTAAGCCAAGCTGACCATAGAGATGGTTGGCGCCGATTTCCTCCGGCGACGCATAGCGCCGCTGCAGAAGAGAGAGAGAGAGATTTGCTTGGGAGTACCAGAATGCCGCCGACGTCATGCGGTTGTATCCCGGGACCGACAACAATTTGTCGGTTATGGAGCATGCCAGCCTCTGCGAGGAGCTGTTCCGGAAAACCGCCGTATTTCACTTGCCGGACCAGATCGTCCCGCTACATATCAACTCCGCCAAGGACTCCATGCATCTTGGCGGTGATGCCAGATTGTGACGCCCATGGGGTAAAAGCAGACTGGGACCTGCCCACCTTAGAGTTCTAGATGGAGTGGGCCTCCAACCTGACGGAGAAGGCTTCCCGGAAGGAGACGGACTTCATCCGGGCTACCATTGCAGAGGAATTGGCGTACATCGCCAGCAAGGCCACAGAGATCGCGAGGATCAACGCGACAGGCGGTTCCGGTGCCGCGGTAGCCAAGGACGAAGAAGAGGAGCAGTCTGATGAAGAGGCTGCCAAGGAGCATCAAGAGGAGCTTGCCGTGGATGAGACGGCCGAAGCTGAGGTTGTCGGGGCTGAGGCTGCCGGGGATGAAGTTGCCGGGACTGAAGCCACCGGAGAGCCCGAGGAAGAAGAGGGCCCTTGGGCCCCGAAGAGGAGGCGTCATCTTTGGAGGGCGGTCAGCCAAGAGCCAGTACGCGCTTCTTCGCCGAAGGCTGGCCCCACGGTGAAGAAGACGACCACGAAGACCGCCCGCCAAGAAGAAGTACGTCGGCAGTCCTCCCGGCGTCCCCGAACTCAGCCTTCATCTAGCCCAGCAAGAGGTTGCCGAGGAAGCCGAGCCCCTTCAGCCGACGGGCTCACCTCCCCCGGCACTCAAGAGGGCAAGGGAGTCACCCCCGCCAGTGATGTATGACTTCGACGTCCTTGGCGAGTCCGAAGAGGAGGAGGAGTAAGTAACTTCGCTCATCCCTGTCAAGCCTTGATTCCATTTGGTTGTCATGTTAACTTATTTCCTTTTGTCTTGACAGGGACCCAGAACCGCTCGTGCATCGGTCGAAGTGGCCCAGGCCTGCAGCAGCACAGGATTCCACAGCAAGTGCCGGGCAGGGGGTTGCAATGGCCAAAGCCATTGTTACCAGCCCCCAGCCCAGCCCCCCGCGTGAGGACATGGTGCAGGTGCCTCTTACTAGCACCAATACTGGAGTCCCTACTACTGAGCTTGTCGCGGAGACGGAGGAGGCCCGCCAAGAGGAGGAGCGCCAAGAGGCGGATCCAATCGTGGCTCCCCCATCGATCAATGTTCCGGAGGGCGCTTCCCCGACAAGGGCCTCCACCAATGAGCCTGCCCACACGGGGGCTACCCCGACGAGCGGGGCCGCCGACAACCGTGCGCCGGCAACGCAAGTTGGCAGGGAAGGAAATGTCCTTCCTCAGCACGCACCAACGGGTAATCCTCTTGCCTTTGTGTGCCTCTCCCGGAAAAGATTTTCTTTTTTCTCTTCTTGAACTTGACTCGTGGTTTCGAATCCTATTTCACCCTTGTCTTCGCCTTGATCCACAGTTCAAACTTCTCCTGATGAGGGCGAAGTCCTTGTGGAAGTGGCCAATATCGCAAGGGTTGCCGCCGAGGAAGCCGCCAAGATCGCCGTTGAAGAGGGCCCCACACAGGTTGCAAAGGAGACCGGAACACTCCCCAACGAGTCCGAGAGGGCTACCGGCAGCACGCTCGACCCCGCTAGGATGGACGCGGAGAAGGTGTCCGCCAATGCCGATGCGCCAACTCCCGGCAACCAGCTAGTGGTGCCAATCCTGCCAGCTCCGTCAAGCAACTTGGCGTTGGTCGTTCCTCAGCACAGGTCCGGAGCCCCCAGTTCCTCTGGTACCGCGGGGACAAGTTTTGATGAAGAGATAGCTCAGATCTTGCTCCCTTTGGTCCAAAGAACCAAGGAGTCCACCGATGCGGCCGGCAATGCCAAAGATCTTGCTTTTATGGAGATCATGGCTGTCGGTTCGAAAGGCGTCCAGGAATGGTACAGCCGGAGATGGGACAAGGTTCACGAGGAGCGCAAGGCTGCAGATTCGGTTGACCGGAAGCTGAGGGAGAAAGCGGACGAGCTACGCACATGGTACAGCCAGCAGACCCGCAACCTCAATGCTGCCACCGAAAGAGCAGCGACTCGTGACGGCAAGCTGACGGAGCACGAAACGCTGCTCAACGCCAAAGAGTAGGATCTCGCCGCGCGGGAAGAAGCCCTTGCCGCCACTCTTCGCGGCAAGGATGAAGAGATCGAAGTGCTCCTCAAGCAGCGGACCCAAGAGCTGGAGGACGGGTACAACAAATCCATTGAAGCCCAGGCTTTGGAAAACGCCGCCAAGCTCAAGGAGGCCGCCGACAAGGCTGCTGCCGCCAACTCCGCCAAGGCAGAACTGGAATCCCAGGTGGCCAAACTGAAGGAGGATCTTGTCGGCAGTGGCAAAGAAATCGAGGCTCTCAAGGACGAAGCGCTGAAGGCAGCCCGCACTCTAGGGGACTTGCAAACGCAGCTGCCGTCCAAGAACCAAGACCTTGACGCCGCCACCAAGACGATCGGAGATCTGAAATCCCAACTGGCCACCGTGGTGACGGCTTCAAAATCCGCCAAGGAGAGTGAGAGAGTCTTGACGGAGAAGCTGGAGAATGAAGAGGCATCGAAGAAGGAGGCCGAGAACAACTACGCCCAACTGCACGAAAACCTCTCCCTCTGGATCGGTAGGCTTGTTAATGTCGCCGAGCGCATCAGCCTCCAAATTGCAGAGATGGATATGAAAAGCTAGGGTTTCACCATCAACGACAAGGAGGCCACCAGTGTCAGACTGACCAAGTTCTTCGAGGGTCTTGTTGAAGCCTTGAAGACGTATCATGAGGACAAGTCTGCTTCCTTCGCCGATGAATCCCGGAAATTTGCACGCGAGGTCATGTACAGGGTGCTGCTCAAAATCGCTCACCGCAATCCCGGCCTTGATCTCTCCGGGATCTTCAGGAGGTTGCCGGATAGCACAGATGTCACTGCTGCCGACAAGATCGCCGCCCTTCTTGCCAAAAAGGTTCTCCAAATCCCCAGGGTTCAAGGCAATCGTCGAGACTGAGCTTGTCGCTATATCCACCGTTGTGCTGCCATGTACAAGATATATTTGATCTTTTGTTAGGCCTGCACTATTTCTGTGGCGTAATATAACTTGTGCTGCTTGGATGTATGTGCGTCATTCCCCTTGTTTTATTTTGCCTTTGTATGAATGTGTTCCCTACGCTTACCGGAAACTTGCCGGTGCGCACACTTGCCACGAGCGCTTCGAGGAACGGGTCCTTAGCAGCCTGCTAGAAGTGCCGTTGCCGGCAAGGTAACTTGCCGGGCCAGAACGCAGCTGCCAAGCTTGCCGAGCGGACTCGAGGCAACCTAGGGTGTGGACTGATCACGACAAGGTTCCTCTCGCGTGCAGGTTTCTCATACAAAGCGCAGAATCGTTCAAGGGAAAACGCAAATGTAACAAGGAAATTTTTTCAAAGTTTTTCAACTTAGCTTTTCCTTGCGTCGTTTTTCTCGTTGCATGAGATGATCACTTGAATGTCATTGAAACGTTACCCCATCTCCACTCCTTTCGGGAAACTTGCGTGCGAGGGATTCCCTTGCTCTTTTAAGAAAAAGAAAGAAGAGAAAAGAGCGGTTTGGGAACCTTGATGGTTCATTAGTCATTCCATACAAACTAAAGTGTAAATCACAACATCACATGTATTCACATATAAACGAACATGTACGAGGAGTTGAGAAACACTTAGCTTTATTATGCATAGGATCTGCGCCTGGCTTTGTACAAAGGGTTACACGCCTTGATGGCAAAGCTTGTACAAAAAGGGGTTGCCGGGAGGCCCGGTAACCGCTCCTCATGGGTAGAACTTGCGAAGATGCTCAATATTCCATGAGTTCTGCATTGGGATGCCATCTTCGGTCTCCAGACGGACTGCGCCAGGTCTGGTGACTCGTACTACCCGATAAGGGCCTTCCCTCTTCGGCGTCAACTTGTTTGACCCCTTGGCGGACTGAACGCGCCAAAGAGCAAGGTCGCCTTCCTCAAGGCTTCGGGCATGCACTTTGCGGCTATGGTAGCGGCGCAAGGCTTGCTGGTAGCGTGCAGCTCACACAGCCGCCCGAAGACGATCTTCCTCAAGGAGCAATGCATTTTCTTGCCGCAACTGCTCTTGCTTAGCTTCATCGTAAGCGAGCACTCGAGGTGACCCGTATATGAGTTCCGTGGGGAGCACCGCTTCTGCACCATAGATTAGGGAGAAGGGCGTTTGGCTAGTAGCCCGATTTGGTGTCGTTCTGAGTGACCAAAGAACCACCGGCAACTCATCAATCCAGTGCCTTCCACACTTGCGCAGCTTGTCAAAGGTTCTTGTCTTGAGGCCACGCAGCACTTCAGCGTTCATCCTTTCCGCCTGGCCATTGCTTCTCGGGTGAGCAACAGATGCAAAATAAATTTTGCTGCCGAGGTCTTGGATATACTGCATAAAGGTGCGGCTCGTGAATTATGTGCCATTGTCGGTGATGATCCTGTTAGGAACCTTGAAACGGCAAACTAATCCTTTGAAGAACTTGACGGCCGATTGCGCTGTCACCTTCCTCACTGGCTCCACTTCAGGCCACTTTGTGAACTTGTCGATTGCGACGTACAAGAACTCAAAGCCCCCGGCAGCGCGGGGGAAGGGGCCCAAGATATCGAGCCCCCAGACCGAAAAGGGCCAGGAGAGAGGGATTGTTTGGAGAGCTTGAGCTGGCTGATGTATGTTCTTCAAATGGAACTGGCATGCTTCACACTTGGTTACTAGCTCAGTCGCATCCTGGAGGGCAGTGGGCCAATAGAAACCTTGCCGGAAAGCTTTGCTGACAAGAGCCCTTGATCCTATGTGAGAGCCACATATGCCTCCGTGTATTTCTGCCAACAACTTTAGTCCGTATTCCCGGCAAATGCACTTCAATTTCACGCCGTTTGGCCATTTTCTGTACAGGATGCTATCCACAAACTGATACATACTTGGCTGACGGGCTACTTTCTCTGCTTCTTCTTGCTCATCGGGAAGCTCTCCTATTTGGAGGAAACGAATTATCTACTGTGCCCATGCCGCAGCCCGCGGCTCGACGACAAGGACTAAAGGCATCTCTTCGGCCAAGGGAGCGCTCACTTCTACGGCAAGAACCTGTGGTTCTGCGCTAAGCGGCTGCTCACCGGTAACCGTGTCGTTGTTCCCGGCAACATCCTTGTCGGCGGCTTCCGGGAGCTCTGCCGGAAAATACTTGCCGGTACTTAACTTCCTTCTCGTACTAGCCTGCGTTGATGGGGCGACTGTTGGTTCATTCAAATAGAGCACAAAAGTTCCCGGTCCCACGGGAAGCTTTTGAGCGGCACACTTTGACAGGCTATCAGCAATGCTGTTTTCCGCACGAGGGATGTGCTCTGTTTGTAAACTGTCAAAGTGTTCTTCCAATTTCGTCACTTCTTCCACATACGCCTCCATTAACGGGCTCTGGTAATCTTTGTTCACTTGCTTCACAACAAGCTGCGAGTCACCGCGGATGATCAATTTTTTGATTCCAAGGTCCACTGTGATCCTAAGACCGGCAAGGAGTCCTTCGTACTCGGCAGTGTTGTTTGTAGCTTGCTCCCTGGGAAATTGCATTTGAACCACATACTTGAGGTGCTCTCCGGTGGGTGCGATAAACAGCACTCCGGCACCGGCGCCTTTCAGCGAGAAGGCACCATCAAAGTACATGACCCATTCCCTTGCTGTTTCTTTGCCGGGGAGAGCTGTCTCTTGAGTTTCTTCGTCTTGCGTTGGTGTCCATTCGGCAATGAACTCTGCCAAGGCCCTGCTCTGAATGGTTGAAGTGCTTTCAAACTTGAGCGCAAAGCTTGACAATTCCAACGCCCACTCCACTATCCTGCCGGTTGCTTCTGGATTTCTCAGGACGCGGTGCAACGGAAAGCGAGTGATGACGGTAATCTCGTGTGCTTGGAAGTAGTGGCGCAGCTTTCTCAAGGCCATAAGGAGACCGAAAAGCAACTTCTGCAGCCCAGAGTATCTCGATCTGGCCCCCTGCAGAAGGGAACTGACGAAATACACTCGCCATTGCACCACTTTCATCTTCGGCACTGTTTGTTGATCAACTTCATTTGCTTGCGCTGTTTCTGACTTGTAGGCACCAGATCTTGCCGGAGAAGATTCCGGTTTGTCACTGGACGGGTTTGCCGTGATTGCTTCCTCGTCATCGAGTTCCCTCTTCGCCACTAGTGCAGCACTAGCCACTTGATTCGTTGCCGCTATGTATAGCAGTAACGGCTATTGTGGTCTTGGCGCAACTAGTGTTGGCGCGGAGGAGAGGTATCTTTTCAAGTCCTGCAGCGCGGTCTCCGCTTCCGGGGTCCATTTCATCGGACCTGCCTTTTTCAAAATCTTGACAAACGGCAGGGCACGCTCAGCGGATCTCGAAATGACCTACTTAATGCAGCAACACAACCGGCAAGACGCCGTACATCTTTGACACTTTTTGGTGCTTGAATCTGCTCAATTGCTTTGATCTTGTTGGGATTTGCTTCAATTCCTCATTGAGATACAAAGAACCCAAGAAGCTTGCCTGATGGGACGCCAAACACACACTTCTCGGGGTTGAGCTTTAGGTTGATTTTGCACAAGTTTATAAATGTCTCTTCTAAGTCTTGAATGAGGGTAGATTTGTCCTTGGTTTTGACCATTATATCGTCCATGTATGCTTCCACATTCCTGTGCAGCTGGGGCTCAAAACCAATCTGGACTGCTCTTGCAAATGTTGATCCAGGACTCTTTAATCCGAAAGGCATACGTATGAAGCAGTACGTGCCACATGGAGTAATGAATGCGGTTTTCTCCTCATCCTCCTTGGCCATGAATATCTGATGGTATCCAGAGTATGCATCAAGGAAAGAGAGCAAGTCACAGCCAGAAGTGGAATCTACAATTTGATCAATGCGCGGCAAAGGGAAAGGATCCTTCGGGCATGCTTTGTTGATATCCGTGTAATCAATACAAAGTCTCCGCTTTTCGTTTGCTTTGCGCGCCACCACTGGATTTGCCAACCAAGTGGGATGTAGCACTCCTCTGACATGGCCTGCTACTTTGAGTTTATTGATTTCTTCGGCAATGAATTGTTGCCATTCCAAAGCTTGCTTTTGGACTTTTTTCTTGATGGGCCGAGCATTGGGACAAACGGCAAGGTGGTGCTCAATTACCACCCTGGGAACACCGGGGATGTCAGATGGCCGCCACGCAAACACATCGACATTCGCCCGCAGGAAGGCAACGAGCGCGCTTTCCTATTTGTCGTCAAGGGTGGCACTGATGGTGAAGGTACCGTCAGTGCCATCCTCCCTCGCCGGTACCTTCTTGGTTGCCGATGAAGTGGCTTTGGATTTCTTACTAGTAGAGCACTCCGGCAAGTCTTCAACGGGTGCGTAGCACTCTGAAGAGGTGCGCTTCCTAGAATCCTTGCTAGAGGTCTTGCTGGGTTTCTTGCTTTCTTTCTTCTTGGCAGGAGCTGGTGCCTTGGCCGCCTCTGCTGCAACCGTGTCTCTGTACATCTTGTCGATGCAAATGACTGCATCTTTCTTGTCGGAATTGATGGAAATGACACCCATCGGCCCTGGCATCTTCAATGTGTTGTAAGCATAGTGAGATGCTGCCATGAATTTTGCCAAGGCTGGGCGACCAAGAAATCCATTATACGGCAAGGGGATTTTGATAACGTCGAACACAATCTTTTCCGTCCTATAATTCAATTCGCCGCCAAACGTTATCGGTAATGTGATCTTTCCCTTGGGCTGGCTCCTTCCCGGGTTCACTCCTTGAAACATGCCCATTTTCTCGAGTTCCTCGTCGGGGATCTACAGCCTCTTGATAACTTCCGGAGAGATCAGATTCAGACCGGCCCCACCATCAACTAACATCTTTTTAACTTGGAGGTTGCGAATTGTTGGTGATACCAACAACGGAAACACCCGACCGCAGTTATGCGATCAGGGTGGTCCTCAGCATCAAAGATGATAGGTGTGTGTGACCATTTGAGCGGCTTTTGGGAGCCCATTGCCGGTTCCGCTGCATTAACCTCATGCGCCCACTGCTTGAGTTGGCGGTGAGAGGAGTGCAAAGATGCTCCTCTGTCAACGCACACGGCTTCAGTTGCCTTCTGGAACTCTTGTTCGTTGGTCTCATCATCGTCCTCTTCCTCACTTCCATCACCTTCTTCTTTCTTCTCACGGCCTCTAGCAGGCTTTTCTTTCTGCTGCTTGGCCTTGCCGTGGCGGCCTCCTCGACCACCACGGCCCTTTTTGCCAGATCCACCGGCACCATCTTGACCTTTTTCTTTGTCGCGCTTCTCGTACTCGGCCATCTGCTTCTCAACATGGTGCTCGACTTGTCGATACTCTTGGAGATCATGGCCCTTGGTACGGTGAATCTTGGAGTACGGCCCATCGGACTTCTCGTTTGCCACCGCCTCCTGGCAAGCGGCGCATACAGCAGCCTCTTTGCCGGAGTTCTCAGTCCTGGCTTTCTTGGCGGACTCAGAGTTGCCGGAGCCTTCGACAGCCATAACAGTTTTGCCCTTCCACTTCCTATTGCGCTTCCGGCCCTTCTTCCTCAGGGTGGCAGCGTCGTCATCCTCAGAATCTACTTTGGCACCAGCGTCCTCCCCGGGAAGCCTTCTTCCTTCCTCAGCATGTGCACACTTATCCGCCAACGTATAGAGATCGTTGACGGTCTTGGGCAACTTGACGTTCATTTTCTCCCGCATCCTCCGATTGCGCACATTCGTGTGAAAGGCGGCGATGACGGCTGCGGGGTATACATCTGGAATGTTGCGGTGCACGCGGCTGAATCTCTGGATGTACTTGCGCAAAGTTTCTCCATCTCTCTGCGGGATCACTTGCAAGTTGCTGGGCTGCCCAGGGGCTTTGTGGCCTCCGGTAAAGGCACCAACGAATTCGTTGCAGAGATCTGACCACGAAGAGATGGAGTTCTCCAGCAAGTTCAACAGCCAAGACCTCATGTTGGGTTTTAGTACCAACGGGAAATAGTTGGCGAGGATCTTCTCATCTCTTCCCCCGGTAGCTTGCACGGCAATCGTGTAAATGCCCAGAAACTCTGCCGGGTTCACCTTGCCGACATATTTTTCTGGCACTTCTGGCTTGAAGGCTCGAACGGACGGCCATCGGACTTGCCGCAGCTCGCGGGTGAAGGCAGGACATCCAACCTCGTAAGGTAGATATCTGCCAATCCCTGGCGCAGGCTCATCAACGACGGGGCCGTTGCACGCGTCAGATTGACGACGCGCCTCTCGGCGCCGTTCGACGGTGGTGCGGGCGTCTTCTGCCCGCCTGTCTCGCAACACTTGCCGCTGATCTTGCCACGCCCGTGGATCTGAAGAAGCTATAGACATCTCGTCGGGCTCGAAGGATCGCTGAGCTTGCTGCGGTCGTTGGTGTTGTTGCTGCTGTTGAGGCGGTTGCCGCGGTGGCGATTGCACCGTTAGCATAGTACCGTCAACGCGGCCTCCAACTGGATATGCCGGTGCTGCTTGCAAATGCCGTGAGGGCTCCGCTTGCTGCGATTTACTGGCTTCGGCAAATCCAAGCAGGCTTTGGATGCTGGCTCTCCACTCATCCATCTTTTCTGCTGCTGGAGGGAAGTTCAGTAGCATCTGGGCCCGCGCCATTGCTTCCGCTGCCGTGGCTGGCATGGCCGGGAGCGAAGAGCGCGACGTTGCTCTACTTCTGGCAGAGCTAGCAGGAGCGCCATCGCGATCTTGCTGCCGTGGCACATGATCAGCGGCGGGTCGCCGTGGCGGAGGCGGTGCCTGAGGATCCGGCGTTTGATCCACAGGAGTCTTGCCGTGAGGTCGCCGCTGCCCGGAGTCGTTGGCGCCGCTCAAAGCTGTGCCGCGCCCGTTGTGTGAGGGGAGTGGCATCTGTCCTGAAGCGGCATCCTTGGACATCGCCGCAGCGGGATCTCGGCTCGCACCGGCCCGGGCATTGCTGCTCCGGTGGCTGCGTTCGTCTGCGCGGCGAGGAGGAGGAGGAGGAGGAGGAGGAGGACGTTCATCCGCTCCGCCCGCGCCGCTGCGGCTCCGTTCGCGAGAGGACCGATGCGGCCGACTGCCTCCGGCGTGCTCGTCCCTTGCCCCGACCGCGGTGGGCATGCCGACCGTGCCGCCTGCGCTGGTCGTGCCAACCGTGGCATCCGCGCCACCTGCGGATGCGTGCGGGGTGGCCGTCATCGTGATGCCCTTCTTCTTGGGCGCCATCGACAACGAGGAGGGCGACGAGGAAGTCGACAAAGTTGATGAAGAAGATGCGCAACCCACTGGTCAAGGTACGCGCAAGCGACGCACCCCCTACCTGGCGCGCCAAAGATGTAGGCCCCTTGTGGAACGACCATCTATGGGGCCATGCGGCCCCTTGTGGTTCGGCGGTGGAGATCGACGTGCACAAAGAGCATGAACAATGGGAAGCGCAAGGGATTTACCCAGGTTCGGGCCGCTGAGAAGCGTAAAACCCTACTCCTGCTTTTGGTGTATTAATGGTGTAGAAGCACAGTACAAGGAGCGCTTATCTCGGCAAGGCACGGAGAGAGCAGCTACACGAGACGTGCTTGTGTTTGAAGAGGGGTCCGAATGCCTTAAACTGTTGCCTTGGCCCTCCTTTTATAGCTCAAGGGTTTACCACAGTGGCAAAATAGTAAATTTATAGCCATTAGATAGCAAACAGTGCTATCATACCTAACTCTGCCAGTTTAGGACAAAGGCATTAAATGCGCCGTTAGGTGTCATGTGGAGAGGTAGTCCCGGCAATGTTTCTGCACCGGTTGCCCAGCTACCTCGTATTATCCTGACACGCCTCCTGGACGGGTGTCGTTAGGAGCAAATCCAGTCCAGCATGCTGACACATGCCCGGTAAGCCTTACCAACCAGCCCACGCGGTCGACACCTCACCCACTAGCGAACACCTGTGCGGTGAGGTGGAGCGCTGGAGGGCAGGCAGGAGCTTGCTGGTACAGAGCTTGCCGGGTCTTAACCTTGCCGGTTTAGCCTTGCCGACAAGGAATGTCTTCATCTTCGTGTAGCGACCCGACCCAAATGGATCGGAGTCTCTGTGCTTAAGTGTCATCCCTGGATCGGTATTCTAACACACACAGTACTCGAGGATTTATAACAGAGTTCAATCACACACTTTATTACATCGAGGTTCTCAAAAGAGTATTTATTACATAAATATGGCTGAAGGCCAACTATAAAATAACTGCGGAAACTTTGAAGGTAAATGAGTCCATCAACTCCACGGCAAACTGAGTGCAGAACAACGACCTATCGCACCTTAATCCTCGTCGGAAAACTCTGCAACATGAGACGTTGCAGCTGTGTAGGTCAGCACATGGAATATGCTGGCAATTTCACACCATAGAATAATAATGAAAATGTCTATCCCTATATGCATATTTGGCTATGGAATATGCTGGCAGTTTTATTTACTACCAAGTTAATGCCATTATTGAGAAGGTTCCTCCAACTCAATCCCTTAACCAAAATTTTCAATAACCCAATTCATTAATTAAATAAAGTGATGAGATCAACCAATAATTCACTTCTAGATACTCAAATTTGTCCATAACCGGGGACACGGCTAATCATGATTAGTTTTTACACTCTGCAGAGGTTTGCGCACTTTTCCCCACAAGACTCGACCACCTCCATGATCGGAAGATCGAAACATAGTCTTTCAGAAGCATTTCCCCTAAACCCTGGGTAGACCGGTACACCTACATTCCCCTACATATGCTAGCCTACCCGGAAAGAGGTCACACAACTTACTCAACTATGCCAGAGCCCATAATGGCTTGTGGCTGCACACGGAAGTTTCTAGTCATGAAGTGTCGTATGACCCCTTTGAGCCTGGGTGGCAATCCTAGGGTGATCACACGGGTAGTCCGAGACCCCCTTGGGCAAACACTGGTTTCTCCAGGTGCCCCAATCAATCCACCCAGATGTGTGTTAATGTTGCCACCTTAAGTTTTACCCAAATTATTAATTCTCTCGCAACTTGCATGAATCACACATACCAATCCCCATCTACTAGCATGGCTAAGCAATATATGACATAACGAATATTCCCGGGGTGATCAAATGTCATATGTTCCTACCTCATGAACTACATAACAATGCCACAATTTCCCAATCCTCCTCATGCAAATTTTAAGGGTGTAACTAATGCATAATAAAAACTGGGTATAGAAAAGTGTGATCAAGGTGTGAACTTGCCTTGCTGACCATCATTGAACTCTAAGGATTCGTAATAGCAAGCTTCGCACTCCGGCTGATCTAACGAAGCAAACATTGACACACATAAGCAATCAAGCAAAGAATCAAAAAGAAAATGAAGAAAAGACTTCAGAAAACTCCAAAACAACCCAAATAAAGTTATATGGTTTTGGGTTCTACGAAATTTTAACAGTAGCAAAAATATATGGTTTTGGGTTCTACAGAAAATACACGACATAATCTTTAATTTGCAAAAAGAATCAATTAAATCGGAGTTATAGATTTCAAATTATAGCCAAAACAAGTTTGAATATGAATCTGTTCAAATTCAAATTTTAAATTGTCAAAAATATTTTTAGATTGGTTCTCTGGATATATGGGATTTTTATGAAACCGTAGGAAAAAGAATCAATGAAATTGGATCTATAGATTTAAAGATATGCTAAAAGAAAAATTGGATTGCAATCTGAAATTGGAATTTTCTGGAAAAAAACTAATTTCGGCCAGATGCCATGTGGCGCTCTCAGAT
Organism: Elymus sibiricus; assembly: GCA_039707655.1. Taxonomy (NCBI): domain Eukaryota; kingdom Viridiplantae; phylum Streptophyta; class Magnoliopsida; order Poales; family Poaceae; genus Elymus; species Elymus sibiricus. The sequence goes on from CM077672.1 coordinate 65,429,988, forward strand.
TGGTTGGGAGATATTTGTTGCGTAATTAAGGGCGGAGAACCGATCTGTAAGGAACTGAACCCTTTTTTTTTAACCGAAACGAACAGGGCACTGGGGCTTACAGAGAAGAATGAGCGTTGGGGTGGCGCTCGGGCGCGGTGTGGTGGCGGCTCCGGCAGTCGTTGGCGGCGGCGGAAGTTTCCGGGGGATGCAGCCGGGTGTCGCGGTCTCGGGGGTGGAGTCGAAGATGCTCGGCGACGACGGACAGCGATGGGACGAGGTGATGAAGTTCGGTGCTCCGGGTGCTCCGGTGAAGACGGCGAGGTCGGGGTGGCGTCTGTAGACGAAGAGGGGACGCAAGACCATGTCAAATAGAATCTCGAGATCGAGAGAAGTCGAATTACAGAAGGAGGAAGCTCGGGATGGCTCACCCGCATCGGAATACGGCAATGAACTGTAGCGTCTTCGTCGAGATTGGAACGTCGAGTGCGAGCGATTGGGGTGGATTTGCCGAGGGGTTTTCAAGGGAATCGGTGGAGAGGGGTCATGGGTATTTATTAAACATCTTTCGTGGGCGAGGGGAAGACTGGAGATAGGATTTCCAAGAATTTGAGCCAAAGTCGGCGTCGAGTACATGTTCGTCCAGGTTTCTGTACTGTACGTGGAGAAGAAGAAGAAAAGGGGCGGGGCCCAGGCGCCAGGGATACAGAGAGATAACGAGAGAGAGAGAGAGATCCAGGCGACGAGGGGAGCGGCTCGGCCTGCGCCTAGCTCGCTGGCTGGCCGTGGCCTCGCCTGGCCTGGCTGCTGCTGGGCCGGCTGGGCTGGGCGCTGGCGATTTTTTTTTGATCTATTTTTTTACAGAAGCATTAACGCTCCAAAAGACAATAAAAACAATTCTAAATATCCCAAAAAGATTCACATAAATATTTGGTCATATACTAGACCATGTGAACTATTTTCTGTCCTAAATGCATTATTTTGAAAATAAATATTTTTGCTAAGCTAATAAAATTTGCATTAAAATAATTTGCAAATAAAAGCAAAAAATATTTTGATTTCAAATTCAATTTCCAATATTTCCTTTCTGTTTTTTAAGAAGTCCTTTTATCTTCTCTCTTTATTTTATTTTTGGAAATAAAGGAATTGAATTTAGTGAAACCAAATTTGATCCAAACTCCAAATTTTGAATTCAAAGAATTTTCAGAAATGGATTTAGGGAAACTTCCAATCCTCTCTTTTGGTCCTTGAATTGCTTAAAGTCCCTTGGATCAAAATTCAAATAAAATAAATGAAGGGCAAAATTGCATAAAATAAACATCTAAATTGAAAATTGGGATGTTACAAACCTACCCCCCTTAAGATGAATCTCCCCCTCAAGATTCGTGTTGGTCAGCAAAAAGGTGTGGGTGGTCCTGTCGGAGGTCTTCTTCGCGCTCCCAGGTGGCTTCTTCCTCGGTATGGTGACTCCATTGGACCTTGCAGAACTTGATGACCTTGCTGCGGGTAACCCTGCTTGCAGTCTCGAGAATCTTGATGGGATTCTCCTCATAAGTTAGATCACTATCCAACTGTATGGCCTCCAGTGGCACCGTGTCTCTCAAAGGAATATCGGCCATCTCTGCATGGCACTTCTTCAGCTGGGAAACACGAAACACATCATGAACTCCTGATAGAGGTTCGGGTAACTCCAACTTGTAGGCAACTTCACCCATGCGTTCCAAAACTCTGTATGGCCCCACAAACCGTGGTGCTAACTTTCCCTTGACTCCAAATAGTTTAACTCCCCGAAGTGGCGACACACGAAGATAAGCTCTGTCTCCGACTTCATAGGTTATCTCCTTGTGCTTAGTATCGGCATAACTCTTCTGCCTGGACTGCGTTATTTTGAGTCTGTCACGGATCAACTTGACTTTCTCCTCTAAATCTCTAATTAAATCTGGTCCGAATAATTTACGGTCTCCAACTTCATCCCACATCAATGGTGTCCTACACCTCGTTCCATACAAAGCTTCGAAAGGGGCCATCTTCAAGCTGGTCTGGTAGCTGTTGTTGTATGAGAACTCTGCGTATGGTAAATTATCATCCCAACTACATCCATAATCTAGCGCACAAGCTCTCAACATGTCCTCCAGGATCAGATTGACTCTCTCCTTCTGTCCATCTGTCTGCGGATGAAAAGTTGTACTGAACTCCAGCCTGGTACCCAAAGTTTCATGTAACTAATGCCAAAACTTTGAGGTAAATTGTGTTCCTCTATCTGATATGATGGTCCTTGGAGCGCCATGCAGACATACGATCCTGGTCATATATATCTTGGCCAACTTAGCGCTCGTATAGGTGGTTTTCACAGGGATGAAGTGAGCTACCTTGGTCAAGCGATCAACCACTACCCAAATAGAATCATAACCTGATCGGGTCCTGGGTAATCCGGTGATGAAGTCCATGTCAAGCTTGTCCCACTTACAATCGGGTATCGGCAAAGGCTAAAGTAATCCTGCTGGTTTCTGGTGCTCTGCCTTAATCCTCTGGCATACGTCGAATACTGCTACATACTCGGCAATATCCTTCTTCATACCAGTCCACTAGAAACTTTCCTTCAAGTCCAAATACATCTTGGTGTTGCCTGGGTGTATCGAGTACGGTGAATCATGAGCCTCCTGAAGAATCAACTTCCTGATCTCTGGGTCATTGGGCATGTAAATACGCTTCTCAAACCATAGGGTTCCGTGTTCATCCTCACGAAATCCTTCTACCTTTCCTTGATTCAACCTTTCCTATATCTCTGCAATGCCTTTGTCTAATTTCTGGGCTTGTCGGATCTTTCCCAACAAAGTGGATTGAATTTCCATTGCGGCAACAAAACCTCGTGGAACTATCTCCAACTGGAGGTCTCGGAGATCGTCAGCTAACTCCCGAGGTAATCCTCCGGCTGTGAGAGTATTGACATAACTCTTACAGCTCAACGCATCTGCCACAACATTGGCCTTTCCTGGGTGATAATGCAATCTCATGTCATAATCCTTTATGAGCTCCAAACATCTACTCTGCCTGAGATTCAACTCCTTCTGCATGAAGATGTATTTCAAACTCTTGTGATCCGTGTAAATATCACAACTATTTCTGATCAGAAAATGTCTCCAGGTCTTGAGCGCATGCACTACGGCTGCTAACTCCAAGTCATGCGTAGCGTAGTTCAACTCATGGGGTCGAAGCTGATGTGAGGTATAAGATACAACTCTTCCTTCTTGCATAAGAACGCCTCCAAGTCCCTGACGTGAAGCGTCGCAATACACCTGAAAATCCTTGCGTATATTCGGAAGAATTAGCACTGGGGCTATAACCAAACATTTCTTCAACTCTTGGAAGCTGGCCTCACATTCGTCGGTCCAAACAAACTTGGTGTCTTTCTTCAATAACTCCGTCATGGGCTTCGCGATCTTGGAGAAATTCTCAATAAATCTCCGATAATATCCTGCAAGTCCAAGGAAATAGCGAATCTCTCCGACTGAGGTGGGTGCCTTCCATTCGGTGATGGCTTCAACCTTTGAAGGGTCTACTGCTATGCCTTCCCCTGATATAACATGTCCAAGAAATCCGACTTCCTTCAACCAAAACTCGCATTTGCTTAACTTGGCATATAACTGGTGTTCTCGGAGCTTCTCCAGCACCAAGCGCAAATGTTCCTTGTGTTCTTCTTCATTCTTCGAGTAAACCAATATATCATCAATGAACACGATGACGAACTTATCCAAGAACTCCATGAATACCTTGTTCATCATGCTCATGAAATAGGCAGGGGCATTAGTCAAACCAAAAGACATGACCGTGTACTCATAAAGCCCATACCTCGTGGTAAAAGCTGTCTTGGGTATGTCCTGCTCTCGGATCTTCAACTAGTGATATCCTGATCGAAGTTCGATCTTGGAGAAAACACTAGCTCCGACTAGCTGACCAAACAGGTCATTAATCATTGGCAAGGGGTATTTGTTCTTGATGGTCACCTCATTCAACGAACGATAATCCACAACCATTCTCAAGGTTCCATCCTTCTTTTCCACTAAAAGAACTGGGGCTCCCCAAGGTGATGAACTTGGTCGGATATACCCTTTCTCCAGAAATTCCTTAATCTGCTTCTTAATTTCCTCCAAATCATTTGCGGGCATCCGATACGGTCTCTTGGATATTGGTTCTGTTCCTGGCAATAGCTCGATCAAAAACTCAATGTCTCGATCCGGTGGCATGCCGGGCAATTCCTCTGGAAACACATCGAGATAGTCATTCACAACTGGTACTTCCTCCTGAACAACTCCCGAAAGGGAATTCATCGGAGTCCTCCTTGGCGTATGCCTCGACACATACTTGATCTGTTTTCCATCTGGGGTGGTGAGCAGAATCGACTTACGGGCACAATCAATATTCCCTTCATACTTGGATAACAGGTCCATGCCTAGAATTACGTCCAATCCTTGTGATTCTAGGATGATGAGGTCTGTGGGAAAAACATGCCTCCCTATGGTCAACGGCAACTGAAAACATCCCCGACTAGCCGTAGACTCTGCTCCTGGGGAACTCTCTAACATGGGTGTTTTAAGGGCTACGGTCGGCAACTTAAACATATCCACAAAACCCCTTGATATGAATGAATGCGATGCACCAGTGTCAAAAAGAACTAATACTGGATTGGAATTAAGTAAAAACTTACCTAACACTGCGTCTGGCTGCTCGTAGGCTTCCTCCACATTGACGTGGTTCACCAGACCTCTGGTGAAATGATTGGGCTTCTTGCCTCCAGAGCTTCCATTGCCATTCCCATTCTTCGCCTCGGGACATTCGGTGGCGTAGTGTCCGGTTTTCCTGCATTTGAAGCAGGTAATGTGACTCAGATATTTCTTGGTAGGTGTTGCGGAGTTGGAATGATTCTGATTCCCATTTCCTCCATTCCCATTGCCATTCCTGTGACCATTATGGTTATGTCCATTTCCTCCGTGATGAGAATGATCTCCATGGTTCTGATGGTTGTGTCCTCTAAACTTATTAGGTCCTGGTCTAGAATTTCCCGAGTACGGGGTATAGCAGGGCTTCTGCTGAACTCCAGAGTTATATTTCCCATGTCCGTACTTCCTCTTGCAGTTCTCTATCTGCTGCTGCTTGCCTTCCAGAATGAGGGCCTTGTCAACCAACTCTTGATAATTGTTGAACGTAGCCACGGTCAACTGAAGTCCCAGATCATCGTTCAGTCCCTCCAGAAATTTCTCCTGTTTAGCGGCATCATCAGCCACGTCTCCGGGAGCATACCTGGATAACTTGCTAAATTCCTCCACATAATCACCAACAGAACGATTTCCCTGGCATAAGTTACGGAACTCACGCTTCTTCAGACTCATAGCTCCAGCTGAAACATGTGCGGTATGGAACGCCTGCTGGAACTGATCCCAAGTCACATTGGGTATGGGGAATGTGGTGGTGTAATTCTCCCACCACGAAGCTGCTGGTCCATCCAGTTGATGTGTGGCAAAGCGCACCTTCTCAGCATCAGTGCATCCTGCGGTGGTCAGCTCCCTTCCGATCTTGCGAAGGCAGTCATCTGCGACGATTGGCTCCGTGCTACTAGAGAACACGGGTGGGTTCAACCTCAGGAAACGGGTAAGGTTGTCAGCTTGGGGTGGCGGGTTGTTGTTGTTGTTCTGGTTTTGGTTCTAGTTCTGGAGGAGCATCTGCATGAGGGCATTCTGGTTCTGGATCAACTGGGTAAGTTCCGGTGGGAATCCCGGGTCACGTCTCGGAGGCATCTGATGGGTTTGGAGTGGATGAAAAATTAGAATAGAATAAGGGCCTAATGAGAAAATCACACTACCCATATGCAAATGAGACAAATAAAACTCCAAATCACACCATTCAATTTCAATCAAGGTTCACACAATCGGGTCTAAACTAACTATTACAAAATCTCACGAACGACATCGAACTATTCGAAAAACTCTAATCAAAAGAATAAATCGGAATACTAATATCTAAAATGGTGGTTGGCTAAAAGTTCTGATCAGTAGAAGACTCTATCATGTCCTCCTCATCATCATCGTCTTCATAGTCGGCATCGTTGCTGATGAAGGCTGCATCACTGTCGTCATTATGAAGGTTTTCTCCCTGGTCCAGCTTCTCCTTGGCTCTTTCCAGCTACTTCTTCAGCTTTTCGTTCCTTTCCAATAGCACGCTAATTTCCTCATCATATCCATCGCGAGCTGCCTTGATTTCATCCTCCAGCTCGATATTCCGGGTTATCAGCTTCCTGGTGTTCTTCAGGTTGACGTACATCTGGTTCTCCATTCGGCGGATTTGCTGCTCCTGATCTTGTATGTATGATGCGATCGACTCATCCTCCCTGGTGCAGACTACTTCTCCGTAGCGGTCCCTGCGTCTGCATATCCTGTAGATGGTTCCCTCTAGATCCTGGTTGTATTCCTCACAAATGTGTCCAAAGATGTTTTGGGCGGCAATACTCCTGCCTAAGGTCCAGGTTGGCGCATTGAAGAAGAAATCAATACCCCTGGTGGTATTTCCAAAGGTACGTCCGGGAATGTGGACGTCAATTCTCCAGCTCTTCTCTTCCGGCAAGGTTGCGGTGAAGGTTCCAGTAAAAGTGGGCAGGGCGATGTTCAGGTACTTCACGACGTTCTTTAGGCGTTGTCCGAATGGCATAGTCTCGTCGGGCTGGGCAAACCTGGTCTTGGAGGTCGACATCTATATTATTGAAATAGAGAAGGATTACAAATGAATAGAGAAGAGCATAAGACCAACGGATATATAGGGAAATTATAAAATACTTTTTTTTCTAAGGCTTTTCCATTCCTAGTGGTCGCGTCCTACAGTCAGCGTGGCTCTTATACCATCTTGTAGCGACCCGACCCAAATGGATCGGAGTCTCTGTGCTTAAGTGTCATCCCTGGATCGGTATGCTGACACACACAGTACTCGAGGATTTATAACAGAGTTCAATCACACACTTTATTACATCGAGGTCCTCAAAAGAGTATTTATTACATAAATATGGCTGAAGGCCAACTATAAAATAACTGCGGAAGCTTCGAAGGTAAATGAGTCCATCAACTCCACGGCAAACTGAGTGCAGAACAACGACCTATCGCACCTTAATCCTTGTCGGAAAACTCTGCAACATGAGATGTTGCAGCAGTGTAGGTCAGCACATGGAATATGCTGGCAATTTCACACCATAGAATAATAATGAAAATGTCTATCTCTATATGCATATTTGGCTGTGGAGGCTCTAGGTTAAATTTTTGCATAAAGCTAATTTTTCCCTACAACAAAGGAATTAATTTTATTTACTACCAAGTTAATGCCATTACTGAGAAGGTTCCTCCAGCTCAATCCCTTAACCAAATTTTCAATAACCCAACTCATTAATTAAATAAAGTGATGAGATCAACCAATAATTCACTTATAGATACTCAAATTTGTCCATAACCGGGGACACGGCTAATCATGATTAGTTTTTACACTCTGCAGAGGTTTGCGCACTTTTCCCCACAAGACACGACCACCTCCATGATCGGAAAATCGAGACATAGTCTTTCAGAAGCATTTCACCTAAACCCTGGGTAGACCGGTACACCTACATCTGCTAGCCTACCCGGAAAGAGGTCACACAACTTACTCAACTATGCCAGAGCCCATAATGGCTTGTGGCTCCACACGGAAGTTTCTAGTCATGAAGTGTCGTATGATCCCTTTGAGCCTGGGTGGCAATCCTAGGGTGATCACACGGGTACTCCGGGACCTCCTTGGGCAAACACTGGTTTCTCTAGGTGCCCCAATCAATCCACCCAGATGTGTGTTAATGTTGCCACCGTAAGTTTTACCCAAATTATTAATTCTCTCGCAACTTGCATGAATCACACATACCAATCCCCGTCTACGAGCATGGCTAAGCAATATATGACATAACGAATATTCCCGGGGTGATCAAAGGTCATAGGTTCCTACCTCATGAACTACATAACAATGCCACAATTTCCCAATCCTACTCATGCAAATTTTAAGGGTGTAACTAATGCATAGTAAAAACTGGGTATAGAAAAGTATGATCAAGGTGTGAACTTTCCTCGCTGACGATCATTGAACTCTAAGGATTCGTAGTAGCAAGCTTCGCACTCCGGATGATCTAACGAAGCAAACATTGACACACATAAGCAATCAAGCAAAGAATCAAAAAGAAAACGAAGAAAAGACTTCAGAAAACTCCAAAACAACCCAAATAAAGTTTCTGTACAGAACGAAATTTTAACAGTAGCAAAAATATATGGTTTTGGGTTCTACACAAAATACACGACCTAAGCTTTAATTTGCAAAAAGAATCAATTAAATCGGAGTTATAGATTTCAAATTATAGCCAAAACAAGTTTGAATATGAATCTGTGCAAATTCAAATTTTAAAATGTCAAAAATATTTTGAGATTGGTTCTCTGGATATATGGGATTTTTATGAAATCGTAGGAAAAAGAATCAATGAAATTGGATCTATAGATTTAAAGATATGCTAAAAGAAAATTTGGATTGCAATCTGAAATTGGAATTTTCTGGAAAAAAAACTAATTTCGGCCAGAGGCCATGTGGCGCTCTCAGATTGGTTGGGAGATGTTTGCTGCGTAACTAAGGGCAGAGAACCGATCTGTAAGGAACTGAGCCCTTTTTTTTTAACCAAAACGAACAGGGCACTGGGGCTTACAGAGAAGAACGAGCGTTGGGGTGGCGCTCGGGCGCGGTGTGGCGGCGGCTCCGGCAGTCGTTGGCGGCGGCAGAAGTGTCCGGGGGATGCAGCGGGGTGTCGCGGTCTCATGGGTTGAGTCAAAGATGCTCGGCGATGACGGACAGCGACGGGACGAGGTGATGAAGTTCGGTGCTCCGGGTGCTCCGGTGAAGACGGCGAGGTCGGGGTCGCGTCTGTAGACGAAGAGGGGACGCAAGACCTTCTCAAATAGAATCTCGAGATCGAGAGAAGTCGAATTATAGAAGGTGGAAGCTCGGGATGGCTCACCCACGTCGGAATACGGCGATGAACTGCAGCGTCTTCGGCGAGATTGGAACGTCGAGTGCGAGCGATTGGGGTGGATTTGACAAAGGGTTTTCGAGGGAATCGGTGGAGAGGGGTCATGGGTATTTATTGGACATCTTTCGTGGGCGAGGGGAAGACTAGAGATAGGATTTCCAAGAATTTGAGCCGAAGTTGGCGTCGGGTACGTGTTCGTCCAGGTTTCTGTACTGTACGTGGAGAAGAAGAAGAAAAGGGGTGGGGCCCAGGCGCCAGGGATACAGAGAGATAACGAGAGAGAGAGATCCAGGCGACGAGGGGAGCGGCTCGGTCTGCGCCTGGCTCGCTGGCTGGCCGTGGCCTCGCCTGGCCTGGCTGCTGCTGGGCCGGCTGGGCTGGGCGCTGGCGATTTTTTTTTGATCTGTTTTTTTTATAGAAGCATTAACGTTCCAAAAGACAATAAAAACAATTCTAAAAATCCCAGAAAGATTCACATAAATATTTGGTCATATACTAGACCATGTGAACTATTTTCTGTCCTAAATGCATTATTTTAAAAATAAATATTTTTGCTAAGCTAATAAAATTTGCATTAAAATAATTTGCAAATAAAAGCAAATAATATATTTTGATTTCAAATTCAATTTCCAATATTTCCTTTCTGTTTTTGAAGAAGTCCTTTTATCTTCTCTCTTTATTTTATTTTTGGAAATAAAGGAATTGAATTTAGTGAAACCAAATTTGATCCAAACTCCAAATTTTGAATTCAAAGAATTTTCATAAATGGATTTAGGGAAACTTCCAATCCTCTCTTTTGGTCCTTGAATTGCTTAAAGTCCCTTGGATCAAAATTCAAATAAAAGAAATGAAGGGAAAAATTGCATAAATCATGGATGCATATGAATGATCTATTTATAAACATCCAAATTGAAAATTGGGAAGTTACAAACCTACCCCCCTTAAGATGAATCTCGCCCTCGAGATTCGGGTTGGTCAGCAAAAAGGTGTGGGTGGTCCTGTCGGAGGTCTTCTTCGCGCTCCCAGGTGGCTTCTTCCTCGGTATGGTGACTCCATTGGACCTTGCAGAACTTGATGACCTTGCTGCGGGTAACCCTCCCTGCAGTCTCCAGAATCTTGACGAGCTTCTCCTCATAAGTCTGATCACTATCCAACTGTATGGCCTCCAGTGGCACCGTGTCTCTCAAAGGAATATCGGCCATCTCTGCATGGCACTTCTTCAGCTGGGAAACGTGAAACACATCATGAACTCCTGACAGAGCTTCGGGTAACTCCAACTTGTAGGCAACTTCACCCATGCATTCTAAAACTCTGTATGGCCCCACAAACCATGGTGCTAACTTTCCCTTGACTCCAAATCGTTTAACTCCCCGAAGTGGCGACACAGGAAGATAAGCTCTGTCTCCGACTTCGTAGGTTATCTCCTTGCGCTTAGTATCGGCATAACTCTTCAGCCTGGACTATGCTATTTTGAGTTTGTCACGGATCAGCTTGACTTTATCCTCTGAATCTCTAATTAAATTTGGTCCGAATAATTTACGGTCTCCAACTTCATCCCACCTCAATGGTGTCCTGCACCTCGTTCCGTACAAAGCTTCGAAAGGGGCCATCTTCAAGCTGGTCTGGTAGCTGTTGCTGTATGAGAACTCTGCGTATGGTAAATTATCATCCCAACTAGATCCATAATATAGCGCACAAGCTCTCAACATGTCCTCCAGGATCTGATTGACTCTCTCCATCTGTCCATCTGTCAGTGGATGAAAAGCTGTACTGAACTCCAGCCTGGTACCCAAAGTTTCATGTAACTGATGCCAAAACTTTGAGGTAAATTGTGTTCCTCTATCTGATACGATGGTCCTCGAAACTCCATGCAGACATACGATCTTGGTCATATATATCTTGGCCAACTTAGCACTCGTATAGGTGGTTTTCACGGGGATGAAGTGAGCTACCTTGGTCAAGCGATCAACCAATACCCAAATAGAATCATAACCTGATCGGGTCCTGGGTAATCCGGTGATGAAGTCCATGCCAAGCTTATCCCACTTCCAATCGGGTATCGGCAAAGGCTGAAGTAATCCTGCTAGTTTCTAGTTCTCTGCCTTAACCCTCTGGCATACGTCGCATACTGCTACATAGTCGACAATATCCTTCTTCATACCAGTCCACCAGAAACTTTCCTTGAAGTCCAAATACATCTTGTTGTTGCCTGGGTGTATCGAGTACGGTGAATCATGAGCCTCCTGAAGAATCAACTTCCTGATCTCTGGGTCATTGGGCATGTAAATACGCTTCTCAAACCATAGGGTTCCGTGTTCATCCTCACGAAATCCTTCTGCCTTTCCTTGATTCATCCTTTCCTTTATCTCTGCAATGCCTTTGTCTAATTTCTGGGCTTCTCGGATCTTTCCCAACAAAGTGGATTGAATTTCCATTGCGGTACCAAAACCACGTGGAACTATCTCCAACTGGAGGTCTCTGAGATCGTCGGCTAACTCCTGAGGTAATCCTCCGGCTGTGAGAGTATTGACATAACTCTTACGGCTCAACGCATCTGCCACAACATTGGCCTTTCCTGGGTGATAATGCAATCTCATGTCATAATCCTTTATGAGCTCCAACCATCTCCTCTGCCTGAGATTCAACTCCTTCTGCGTGAAGATGTATTTCAAACTCTTGTGATCTGTGTAAACATCGCAACTATTTCCGATCAGAAAATGTCTCCAGGTCTTGAGCGCGTGCACTACGGCTGCTAACTCCAAGTCATGCGTAGCGTAGTTCAACTCATGGGGTCGAAGCTGATGTGAGGTATAAGATACAACTCTTCCTTCTTGCATAAGAACGCCTCCAAGTCCATGACGTGAAGCGTCGCAATACACCTGAAAATCCTTCCGTATATTCGGAAGAATTAGCACTAGGGCTGTAACCAAACGTTTCTTCAACTCCTGGAAGCTGGCCTCACATTCGTCGGTCCAAACAAACTTGGTGTCTTTCTTCAATAACTCCGTCATGGGCTTCGCGATCTTGGAGAAATTCTCAATAAATCTCCGATAATATCCTGCAAGTCCAAGGAAACTGCGAATCTCTCCGACTGAGGTGGGTGCCTTCCATTCGGTGACAGCTTCAACCTTCGAAGGGTCTACTGCTATGCCTTCCCCTGATATAACACGTCCAAGAAATCTGACTTCCTTCAAACAAAACTCTCATTTGCTGAACTTGGCGTATAACTGGTGTTCTCGGAGCTTCTCCAGCACCAAGCGCAAATGTTCCTTGTGTTCTTCTTGATTCTTCGAGTAAACCAATATATCATCAATGAACACGATGATGAACTTATCCAAGAACTCCATGAATACCTTGTTCATCATGCTCATGAAATAGGCAGGGGCATTAGTCAAACCAAAAGACATGACCGTGTACTCATAAATCCCATACCTCGTGGTAAAAGCTGTCTTGGGTATGTCCTGCTCTCGGATCTTCAACTGGTGATATCCTGATCAAAGATCGATCTTGGAGAAAACACTAGCTCCGACTAGTTGATCAAATAGGTCATTAATCATCGGCAAGGGGTATTTGTTCTTGATGGTCACCTCATTCAACGAACGATAATCCACAACCATTATCAAGGTTCCATCCTTCTTTTCCACTAAAAGAACTGGGGCTCCCCAAGGTGATGAACTTGGTCAGATATACCCTTTCTCCAGTAATTCCTTAATCTGCTTCTTAATTTCCTCCAAATCATTTGTGGGCATCCGATACGGTCTCTTGGATATTGGTCTTGTGCCTGGCAATAGCTCGATCAAAAACTCAATGTCTCGATCTGGTGGCATGCCGGGCAATTCCTCTGGAAACACATCGAGATATTCCTTCACAACTGGTACTTCCTCCTGAACAACTCCCGAAAGGGAATTCATCTGAGTCCTCCTTGGCGTATGCCTCGACACATACTTGATCCGTTTTCCATCTGGGTGGTGAGAAGAATCGACTTACGGGCACAATCAATATTCCCTTCATACTTGGATAACCAGTCCATGCTTAGAATTACGTCCAATCCTTGTGATTCTAGGATGATGAGTTCTGTGGGAAAGACAAGCCTCCCTATGTTCAACGGCAACTGAAAACATCCCCGACTAGCCGTAGAATCTGCTCCTGGGGAACTCACTAACATGGGTGTTTTAAGGGCTACGATCGGCAACTTAAACTTATCCACAAAACCCCTTAATATGAATGAATGCGATGCACCAGTGTCAAAAAGAACTAATACTGGATTGGAATTGAGTAAAAACTTACCCAACACTGCGTCTGGCTGCTCGTAGACTTCCTCCACATTGACGTGGTTCACCTGACCTCTGGTGAAATGATTGGGCTTCTTGCCTCCAGAGCTTCCATTGCCGTTCCCATTCTTCGCCTCGGGACATTCGGTGGCGTAGTGTTCGGTTTTCCCACATTTGAAGCAGGTAATGTGACTCAGATCTTTCTTGGCAGGTGTTGCGGAGTTGGAATGATTCTGATTCCCATTTCCTCCAGTCCCATTGCCATTCCTGTGACCATTATGGTTATGTCCATTTCCTCCGTGATGAGAATGACCTCCATGGTTCTGATGGTTGTGTCCTCCGAACTTATTAGGTCCTGTACCAGAATTTCCCGAGTACGTGGTATAGCGGGGCTTCTGCTGAACTCCAGAGTTATACTTCCCATGTCCGTACTTCCTCTTGCGGTTCTCTATCTGATGCTGCTTGCCTTCCAGAATGAGGGCCTTTTCGACCAACTCTTGATAATTGTTGAACGTAGCCACGGTCAACTGAAGTCCCAGATCATCGTTCAGTCCCTCCAGAAACTTCTCCTGTTTATTGGCATCATCAGCCACGTCTCCGGGAGCATACCTGGATAACTTCTAACTTCCTCCACATAATCACCAACAGAACGATTTTCCTGGCGTAAGTTGGGGAACTCATGCTTCTTCAGACTCATAGCTCCAGCTAAAACATGTGCAGTACGGAACGCCTGCTGGAACTGATCCCAAGTCACATTGGCTATGGGGAATGTGGTGGTGTAATTCTCCCACCATGAAGCTGCTGGTCCATCGAGTTGATGTGCGGCAAAGCGCACCTTCTCAGCATCAGTGCATCCTGCGGTGGTCAGCTCCCTTCCGATCTTGCGAAGGCAGTCATCTGCGACGATCGGCTCCGTGCTACTAGATAACACGGGTGGGTTCAACCTTAGGAAACGGGTTAGGTTGTCAGCTTGGGGTGGCGGGTTGTTGTTGTTGTTCTGGTTCTGGTTCTGGTTCTGGAGGAGCATCTGCATGAGGGCATTCTGGTTCTGGATCAACTGGGTAAGTTCCGGTGGGAATCCCGGGTCACGTCTCGGAGGCATCTGATGGGTTTGGAGTGGATGAAAAATTAGAATAGAATAAGGGCCTAATGAGAAAATCACACTACCCATATGCAAATGAGACAAATAAAACTCCAAATCACACCATTCAATTTCAATCAAGGTTCACACAATCGGGTCTAAGCTAACTATTATCCAAGGGCCTAATGAGAAAATCTCACGAACGACATCGAACTATTCGAAAAAGTCTAATCGAAAGAATAAATCGGAATACTAATATCTAAAATGGTGGCCGGCTAAAAGTTCTGATCGGTAGAAGACTCCATCATATCCTCCTCCTCATCATCGTCTTCATAGTTGGCATCGTTGCTGATGAAGGCTGCATCACTGTCGTCATTATGAAGGTTTTCTCCCTGGTCCAGCTTCTCCTCGGCTCTTTCCAGCTTCTTCTTCAGCTTTTTGTTCCTTTCCAATAGCACGCTGATTTCCTCCTCATATCCATCGCGAGTTGCCTTGATTTAATCCTCTAGCTCGATATTCTGGGTTATCAGCTTCCTGGTGTTCTTTAGGCTCTCGTACATCTGGTTCTCCATTCGGCGGATTTGCTGCTCCTGATCTTCTATGTAGGATGCGATCGACTCATCCTCCCTGGTGCGGACTACTTCTCCGTAGCGGTCCCTGCGTCCGCATATCCTGTAGATGGTTCCCTCTAGATCCTGGTTGTATTCCTCACAAATGCGTCCAAAGGTGTTTTGGGCGGGAATACTCCTGCTTAAGGTCCAGGTTGGCGCATTGAAGAAGAAATCAATATCCCTGGTGGTATTTCCAAAGGTACGTCCGGGAATGTGGACGTCAATTCTCCAGCGCTTCTCTTCTGGCAAGGTTGCGGTGAAGGTTCTAGTGAAAGTGGGCAGGGAGATGTTCAGGTACTTCACGACGTTCTTCAGGCGTTGTCCGAATGGCATAGTCTCATAGGGCTGGGCAAATCTGGTCTTGGAGGTCAACATCTATATTATTGAAATAGAGAAGGATTAGAAATGAATAGAGAAGAGCATAAGACCAACGGATATATAGGGAAATTATAAAATACTTTTTTTTCTAAGGCTTTTCCATTCCTAGTGGTCGCGTCCTACAGTCAGCATGGCTCTGATACCATCTTGTAGCGACCCGACCCAAATGGATCGGAGTCTCTGTGCTTAAGTGTCATCCCTGGATCGGTATGCTGACACACACAGTACTCGAGGATTTATAACAGAGTTCAATCACACACTTTATTACATCGAGGTCCTCAAAAGAGTATTTATTACATAAATATGGCTGAAAGCCAACTATAAAATAACTGCGGAACCTTCGAAGGTAAATGAGTCCATCAACTCCACAGCAAACTGAGTGCAGAACAACGACCTATCGCACCTTAATCCTTGTGGGAAAACTCTGCAACATGAGACGTTGCAGCTGTGTAGGTCAGCACATGGAATATGCTGGCAATTTTACACCATAGAATAATAATGAAAATGTCTATCTCTATATGCATATTTGGTTGTGGAGGCTCTAGGTTAAATTTTCGCATAAAGCTAATTTTTCCCTACAACAAAGGAATTAATTTTATTTACTACCAAGTTTATGCCATTATTGAGAAGGTTCCTCCAACTCAATCCCTTAACCAAAATTTTCAATAACCCAATTCATTAATTAAATAAAGTGATGAGATCAACCAATAATTCACTTCTAGATACTCAAATTTGTCCATAACCGGGGACACGGCTAATCATGATTAGTTTTTACACTTTGCAGAGGTTTGCGCACTTTTCCCCACAAGACTCGACCACCTCCATGATCGGAAAATCGAGACATAGTCTTTCAGAAGCATTTCCCCTAAACCCTGGGTAGACCGGCACACCTACATCTGCTAGCCTACCCGGAAAGAGGTCACACAACTTACTCAACTATGCCAGAGCCCATAATGGCTTGTGGCTGCACACGGAAGTTTCTAGTCATGAAGTGTCGTATGATCCCTTTGAGCCTGGGTGGCAATCCTAGGGTGATCACACGGGTACTCCGGGACCCCCTTGGGCAAACACTGGTTTCTCCAGGTGCCCCAATCAATCCACCCAGATGTGTGTTAATGTTGCCACCGTAAGTTTTACCCAAATTATTAATTCTCTCACAACTTGCATGAATCACACATACCAATCCCCGTCTACGAGCTTGGCTAAGTAATATATGACATAACGAATATTCCTGGGGTGATCAAAGGTCATAGGTTCCTACCTCAAGAACTACATGTGGGATCGAGGAGATAGGTCTAGAGGGGGGTGAATAGACTCCTAACCAGCCAAAGGTGCAGTTTTTAATTTCTCTTTGAACTTAGGCAGATTTTGGCACAAGTTAAGATTACTACAATACTTTCTACACATGCATATCTAGAGATTAAGCAGCGGAAATAGTAAAGCATGCAATAGTGCGGAAAGTAAAGGGGTAGAGTATGGAAGATCAAACGCAATGAAGACACGGTGGTTTTTGGCGTGGTTCCGATAGGTGGTGCTATCGTACATCCACGTTGATGGAGACTTCAACCCACGAAGGGTAACGGCTGCGCGAGTCCACGGAGGGCTCCACCCACGAAGGGTCCACGAAGAAGCAACCTTGCCTATTCCACCATGGCTTACGTCCACGAAGGACTAGCCTCACTCGGGGTAGATCTTCACGAAGTAGGCGATCTCCTTGCCCTTACAAACTGCTTGGTTCAACTCCACATCTGGTTGGAGGCTCCCAAGTGACACCTAACCAATCTAGGAGACACCACTCTCCAAAAGGTAATAGACGGTGTGTTGTTGATGAACTCCTTGCTCTTGTGCTTCAAATGATAGTCTTCCCAGCACTCAATCAACTCCTCACAGATTTGGCTATGGTGGAAGAGGGATTTGAGTGGAAAGCAACTTGGGAAAGGCTAGAGATCAAGGTTCAAATGGTAGGAATGGAATGGCTTGATCTCAACACATGAGCAGGTGGTTCTCTCTCAGAAAATGTATGGTGGAAGTGTAGGCACGTTCTGATGGCTCTCCTTACTGAGAAGGATGTGGTGGAGGGGTATATATAGCCTCCACACAAAATCCAACCGTTACACACTTTTGACCCAACTCGGTGGCACCGAAACAATCATCTAGGTAGCACCGAACTGTGTAAAAGATATGAACGTTAGGAATCTTGGTGGGACCGATATGAACAACTCGGATAGACCGAAGTGCAATGGCTTAGGGAAATCCTCATCTCGGTGGCACCGATTGCATCAACTCGGTAGGACCGAAGTGAAGCAATAAGGCAACAGAGACTTGGCAAGCCATCTCGGTGAGACCGATTTGCAAACTCGGTGAGACCGAAGTAGATGCAAACGATTACAGAGAGTTGGCAAGGCCATCTCGGTGGGACCGAGATCCATTTCGGTGGATCCGATTTGTTAGGGTTTGGCAGTGGCTAAGTCTTGGATGAACTCAGTGGGGCCGGGTAGAAAATATCGGTGGGGCCGAGTTGGACTTTGGGTTTAGGACATATTTGGGTAGAGAGAGTGGTTGAGGGTTTAGGAATACTGTCACTAAGCACTTGAGCAAAAAGACCATTAAGCAACACCTCATCCCCTTTTAATAGTATTGGCTTTCCTATGGACTCAATGTGATCTTGGATCACTAAACCAAAAATGTAGAGTCTTGATCTTTGCCAATCCTTGTCCTTAGCATTTTGAGGGGGTTCCACATCCTCTTGTCCATGCCACGCCATTGTTGAACTTGTCTGAAAATCACTAGATAAAAGCATTAGTCCAACAACATGTATGTTGGCATAAATTACCAAAACCACCAAGGGAGCAAATGTGCTTTCAATCTCCCCCTTTTTGGTAATTGATGACAACATACATCGAAGCTTCAAATACATATTTAGTAGAGGTATGTATGAAAGCTTTGAAGGAAACATGTAACATGCATGAGCTCCCCTTAACTCCCCCTAAAGAGGTGCATATAAAATGATGATATCACATGGGAGATATACATGCAACATGTATCTTGGCTATATGCATCAGAGCAATATATATATAGCATTTAAGTATCCACATGTCCATGACTTACTTCTTGCAAACAATATATACTAGCAAGAGGTCAATCAAGCACATGAATGAGATGCATATACTTACCTTGAAGTTCTTGATCAAGTACCTGAAGAAATACACTTGAGGAAACAGGGTTAGATAACACAAGATAATTTCTTCAAGAAAAGACACAAGATCAACAAGAAACCAAGATTGGGATGACATGTAGAAGAGAGTATCACAAGGTGAATACTTCTTTGAAGCAGACATGTCCCCAAAAGAAATAGTTGTCTCCCCTGAATGAACTTCCTCTCCCCCTGAATCTGACATGGATATTGGGAGTAGGTAGGGTGAGAAAACTAGAACAACCAAAGAACAACTAATCATGTTTAATCATGTTTCTCCCCTCTTAGAAACATGTGACATTCTCTCGTCTTGTAAGGTGCATCTTTCGAAGAGATAAGCTTAAGCTTTGATGTATTCCTCTCTCCCCCTTTGACATCAATTTCCAAGAAGGGTCTTCAAGGTTATTGATTGAGTGGGTTTGGTCCTTGAGAAACACATCTAGATGCAAGTAGAGGATAAGAGTCATTGAGTGGAGCTGGAGCAGAAAAACTCAGGAGAAATTTGACAGAAAGTTCCTTAGGGCAGCCAAAATCGGTGACACCGAGTTAGATCAAGTCGGTGAGACCGAGTTTGATTGCAATGGAACTTTTGTCAACTCAGCTCTCTAGACAAAGGAAATCTCACAAGGATTTGCAATGAATTAACTACGAATCAAGCTAAAAGAGAAGAAACAGAAAAGAAGCAAAGAAACGTCTAGATGAAGTTTTTTTTTATACTAGAGAACTTCATCTAGATGGGTCGGCGACTAGGTCACCTATGTTAGAGTATATTGACTTAGGAGTCAAGTGAGAACACTTGATCATAGGTCATACTCATCGTTTAAGCTCAAAATGGGGTTGCCATTTTTCCTTTAAGCATTTTGATGTATTCACATCTTGTTGAGTTGCTCTGGCTCATGTCTTTGAGTAAAGCTTCTCTAAGATGTGAGAACTTACATTGGTATTTGGTGGTGAAGTCCATCATGTAGTTGAACTTGAAGTGGATGCTCATGAATTGAAGTTGGGAGCAATTCTATCTTTCGTAGTTCATCTACCTACATGGGTTAGTTTTGCAAGGAACAACATGTATATCCAAAAGGACAGGAATGAAGCATAACTCAAAAGGTTGTCAAAGGATATGTTTAGGTTGTCTTGTTCCTTATTCCACCATCCATTGTTGATACTTGGGTTATACAAGATAGCTCAAGATAAGAGTGAGATGCAATCTTGTGACATGAAGCGTGTCCAAGTACCTACAAAAGGTTAGATTCCATACAAGGGAGCAAGATGTCCAAGATATAAAATGATCATGAAGGATATCGTGGATTAGTCAAGAATGCTCATGCCCTTGTATGCATCCATATGAACCTCTAGTTCACATTTGAAGCATCAATGATGTTCAACTCACTTCTCAAGTGACAAAACACTTTCTCATCAAGGGGTTTGGTAAAGATGTCCGCCAATTGCTTGTCGGTATGAACATGTTTAAGGTCAATATCACCTTTCTCAACATGATCTCGAATGAAATGGTGACGAACCTCAATATGCTTAGTTCGAGAATGTTGCACGGAATTTTGTGCTATCTTAATAGCACTCTCATTGTCACATAGTAATGGTACATGTCTCACATGCACACCATAATCTTTAAGAGTTTGTGTCATCCATAGTAATTGAGCACAACATGATCCCGCGGCAATGTATTCCGCTTCGACAGTAGATAGAGATACGGAATTTTGTTTCTTGGAGGACCAAGACACAAGAGATCTACCAAGAAATTGACATGTACCCGAAGTGGATTTTTTGTCAACCTTGTCTCCGGCATAGTCCGAATCGGAGTAGCCAACAAGATTGAAAGAAGATCGTTTGGAATACCATATGCCAAAGTTTGGTGTATGTAGCAAGTATCTCACAATTCTTTTCACCGCCTTAAGGTGACACTCTTTTGGTGTCGCTTGGTATCGTGCACACATGCACACACTTAGCATAATGTCGGGTCGGGAGGCACATAGATATAATAGTGAACCAATCATCGATCGATAAACCTTTTGATCAACCGGTTTGCCATCCTTGGTCAAGTCAAGATGTCCACTCGTGGGCATGGGAGTTTTCATACCTTTACTCTCTTGCATGTTGAACTTATTGAATAAGTCCTTGGTATACTTTGTTTGAGAGACAAAGGTACCTTCCCTAGTTTGCTTGATTTGCAAACCAAGAAAGAATTTGAGTTCACTCATCATAGACATCTCAAACTTCTCCGACATCAACCTTCCAAACTTTTCACTAAAGGAGGGGTTAGTAGATCCAAAGATAATATCATCAACATAAATTTGGCATACAAATAATTCTCCATTAACCCTCTTGGTGAACAAAGTTGAATCAATCTTCCCAATTTCAAACCTTTTTCAAGAAGAAACTTTGTTAAGCATTTGTACCAAGCTCTAGGGGCTTGTTTGAGACCATAAAGAGCTTTACGAAGTTTGTACACATGATTAAGTTTCTTGGGGTTCTCAAAGCCGAGAGGTTGTTTAACATATAATTCCTCCTCAATTTCACCATTTAAGAAGGCACTTTTAATATACATTTGGTAAAGAGTGATATCATGGTGATTGGCATAAGCAAGTAAAATGCGAATGGATTCAAGTCTTGAAACGGGGGCATAGGTCTCACCATAGTCCATACCTTCGACTTGTGTGTAACCTTGTGCTACGAGACGAGCCTTGTTGCGTACAACTTGTCCATGTTCATCTTGCTTATTCCGAAACACCCATTTGGTTCCAATGATGTTTTGCTCTTCCTTTGGCATCTCAACCAATGTCCACACTTGGTTCCTCTCGAAGTTGTGAAGCTCTTCGTGCATTGCATTCACCCAATCGGGGTCCTTGAGAGCATCTTCTACCTTCAAGGGTTCAACACTAGAGATAAATGAGTAATGCTCACAAAAGTTAGCTAAACGAGATTTAGAGCGAGTGATTCTCACGGTTTGGATATCTCCAAGTATTTGTTCGATAGGATGATCCTTGTCGATTCTTGCTCTAACTCGAGGTAGCTTTTTCTTGGGTTGTGGTGAGGCTTCCTCATCATCATCATCTTCTTCTTCTTCGTTAATGTTGTCGTTGTTCGCTTGTGGAGGTGGAGAAGGAGGTTGAGGTGGATCATCCTGTTGCACTTCCTCATTCCCATCGTCTCGACGTGTTCCACTTGTGGATGCCTCCATATCAACTTGTCGTTCACCTTCATGTGAAGTTGGGGCTTCCACTTGAATAGACGAGGTACTCTCCTTCGCTTCCATGGGGCGAATCTCGCCAATGGGCAAGTCCTTGATTGCTTCCGATGGTTCTTGATCTCCTACATCAAGTGGCAATTGCTCGACTTGCGAGCCGTTAGTCTCATCAAACTTCACATCTACCGTCTCTTCAACTTTTCGAGTGAAGTTGTTGTAGACACAGTAAGTGTGAGAGTTTGATCCATAATCAAGTAGGAAACCTTCATGAGATTTAGGAGCAAATTTTGAACGACGATGCTTATCAAGAATGTAACATTTTTAGCCATGTACTCGAAAGTATCCAACTTGTGGTTTGTTACCGGTGAGCAGTTCATACGCCGTTTTACCAAGAAGCTTGTGAAGATATAGTCGATTTGTTGCATGACAAGCTGTTTCAACTGCTTCCGCCCAAAAATGTCTTGGCGTCTTGTATTCATCAAGCATCGTTCTTGCCATCTCAATAAGTGTCCGGTTCTTCCTCTCAACAACTCCATTTTGTTGAGGTGTGTACGTAGCCGAGAACTCATGTGAAATACCCTCGTCATCAAGAAAGGTGTCCACATTGGTGTTCTTGAACTCCGTTCCGTTGTCACTCCGAACCTTCTTGATCTTTTCTTCAAATTGATTTTGAGCCTTTCTTGCGAAGTTCTTGAAGATCTTTTGTACCTGCGATTTGTCATCAAGAAAGAGCACCCACGTAAATCTGGAAAAATCATCAACAATGACTAAACCAAAAGAGTTACCACCAAGACTCTTATAGGAGTTGGGACCAAAGAGATCCATATGAAGTAGCTCGAGTGGTCTCCTCGTGGTCATAATGTTCTTCACGGGATGGCTTCCTCCAACTTGTTTTCCTGCTTGGCAAGCACTACAAAGTCGATCTTTGTCAAATATAACATCTTTCACTCCAAGAATGTGATCTCCTTTAACAAGTTTATCTAGGTTACGCATACCAACATGTCCAAGTCTTCTATGCCATAACCAACCTTTAGAAGATTTAGCAATTAAACAAGTACGAGGTTGGGCTCTCTTAGTGAAATCAACAATGTAAAGATCACCTCTACGAATGCCGGTGAAGACCATATTATGATTATCTTGGCGAAATACTTGGCAATCTACTTTGGTAAATAGAACATTGAAACCAAAATCGGCTACTCTAGATACGGAAAGAAGATTGTAACCAAGAGATTCAACAAGAATAACATTTTGTATGGAGCTATCATTGGATATGGCCACCTTACCAAGGCCAAGTACCTTACCCTTGGAGTTGTCTCCAAAAGTCACATACTTGCGTGGACCATCATTTTTAGTAAGCTCACGAAACATGTCTCTATCTCCGGTCATGTGATCGGTACATCCACTATCAAGAATCCAATCTTTTCCTCCGGCCATATAATCTCGAAGATTTGCCATAAGACTAAGATTCCTCATGGTCTTCTCAAATTCAATATCAAAGTCTTCGTCTTCATCATAATAGCCATGCTCAACATCATCATCATCATGCATATGATCATTACCTAGGGCAATAGATTCATTAGTTTTATGATCGTGACAATGTTCAAGTTTATGGATTCGAATAGTTTCCATGATAATATTGCTAATAGTTCTAACATCTCCTTTGGCACGCATGAGATCACGAAGCTCAAACAAGCAATCGTCAAACTTAGGATCACTAGGACCCATCTTGTGAAAAACAACAGCCTTATGAAGAATCTTATCTAGACTCTTTAAGGAATAATCAGGATATCTCTTTTCTAAATCATGCCATAGAGTATAAGCACATGCAAAGTTTCGCATACAACCAAGCACAACCTTAGGTAATCCTCTAACGATAAGATTGACGGTTCTAAGATTACGAAGCATGTCAATTTCCTCTTCATGAGTAGGATGCAAGGGATCAATAGGGTGCACATAAGGATTATGAATATACTTGCTCAAGTTAAATTCATCAAAGATATCAAGCATTTCATCTCTCCAAAAGTTGTAATACTCCCCATTGAGAATAGGCACTCTACGTCTAATACTCCCGAACGTAGACATATCTATCTCCCTCCAATGGTGATGAAACCAAAGCAATGGAGACCAAAGCTCTGATACCAATTGTGGGATCGAGGAGATAGGTCTAGAGGGGGGGTGAATAGACTCCTAACCAGCCAAAGGTGCAGTTTTTAATTTCTCCTTGAACTTAGGCAGATTTTGGCACAAGTTAAGATTACTACAATACTTTCTACACATGCATATCTAGAGATTAAGCAGCGGAAATAGTAAAGCATGCAATAGTGCGGAAAGTAAAGGGGTAGAGTATGGAAGATCAAACGCAATGAAGACACGGTGGTTTTTGGCGTGGTTCCGATAGGTGGTGCTATCGTACATCCACGTTGATGGAGACTTCAACCCACGAAGGGTAACGGCTGCGCGAGTCCACGGAGGGCTCCACCCACGAAGGGTCCACGAAGAAGCAACCTTGCCTATTCCACCATGGCTTACGTCCACGAAGGACTAGCCTCACTCGGGGTAGATCTTCACGAAGTAGGCGATCTCCTTGCCCTTACAAACTGCTTGGTTCAACTCCACATCTGGTTAGAGGCTCCCAAGTGACACCTAACCAATCTAGGAGACACCACTCTCTAAAAGGTAATAGACGGTGTGTTGTTGATGAAATCCTTGCTCTTGTGCTTCAAATGATAGTCTTCCCAGCACTCAATCAACTCCTCACAGATTTGGCTATGGTGGAAGAGGGATTTGAGTGGAAAGCAACTTGGGAAAGGCTAGAGATCAAGGTTCAAATGGTAGGAATGGAATGGCTTGATCTCAACACATGAGCAGGTGGTTCTCTCTCAGAAAATGTATGGTGGAAGTGTAGGGACGTTCTGATGCCTCTCCTTACTGAGAAGGATGTGGTGGAGGGGTATATATAGCCTCCACACAAAATCCAACCGTTACACACTTTTGACCCAACTCGGTGGAACCGAAACAATCATCTAGGTAGCACCGAACTGTGTAAAAGATATGAACGTTAGGAATCTCGGTGGGACCGATATGAACAACTCGGATAGACCGAAGTGCAATGGCATAGGGCAATCCTCATCTCGGTGGCACCGATTGCATCAACTCGGTAGGACCGAAGTGAAGCAATAAGGCAACAGAGACTTGGCAAGCCATCTCGGTGAGACCGATTTGCAAACTCGGTGAGACCGAAGTAGATGCAAACGATTACAGAGAGTTGGCAAGGCCATCTCGGTGGGACCGAGATCCATTTCGGTGGATCCGATTTGTTAGGGTTTGGCAGTGGCTAAGTCTTGGATGAACTCGGTGGGGCCGGGTAGAAAATATCGGTGGGGCCGAGTTGGACTTTGGGTTTAGGACATATTTGGGTAGAGAGAGTGGTTGAGGGTTTAGGAATACTGTCACTAAGCACTTGAGTAAAAAGACCATTAAGCAACACCTCATCCCCTTTTAATAGTATTGGCTTTCCTATGGACTCAATGTGATCTTGGATCACTAAACCAAAAATGTAGAGTCTTGATCTTTGCCAATCCTTGTCCTTCTCATTTTGAGGGGGTTCCACGTCCTCTTGTCCATGCCACGCCATTGTTGAACTTGTCTGAAAATCACTAGATAAAAGCATTAGTCCAACAACATGTATGTTGGCATAAATTACCAAAACTACCAAGGGAGCAAATGTGCTTTTACTACATAACAATGCCACAATTTCCCAATCCTACTCATGCAAATTTTAAGGGTGTAACTAATGCATAGTAAAAACTGGGTATAGAAAAGTATGATCAAGGTGTGAACTTGCCTCGCTGACGATCATTGAACTCTAAGGATTCGTAGTAGCAAGCTTCGCACTCCGGATGATCTAACGAAGCAAACATTGACACACATAAGCAATCAAGCAAAGAATAAAAAAGAAAACGAAGAAAAGACTTTGGAAAACTCCAAAACAACCCAAATAAAGTTTATGTACAGAACGAAATTTTAACAGTAGCAAAAATATAGGGTTTCGGGTTCTACAGAAAATACACGACCTAAGGTTTAATTTGCAAAAAGAATCACTTAAATCGGAGTTATAGATTTCAAATTATAGCCAAAACAAGTTTGAATATGAATCTGTTCAAATTCAAATTTTAAATTGTCAAAAATATTTTTAGATTGGTTCTCTGGATATATGGGATTTTTATGAAACCGTAGGAAAAAGAATCAATGAAATTGGATCTATAGATTTAAAGATATGCTAAAAGAAAAATTGGATTGCAATCTGAAATTGGAATTTTCTGGAAAAAAAACTAATTTCGGCCAGAGGCCATGTGGCGCTCTCAGATTGATTGGGAGATGTTTGCTGCGTAATTAAGGGCGGAGAACCGATCTGTAAGGAATTGAACCCTTTTTTTAACCGAAACGAACAGGGCACTAGGGCTTACAAAGAAGAACGAGCGTTGGGGTGGCACTCGGGCGCAGTGTGGCGGCGGCTCCGGCAGTCGTTGGCAGCGGCGGAAGTGTCCGGGGGATGCAGCAGGGTGTCGCGGTCTCGGGGGTGGAGTCGAAGATGCTCGGCGATGACGGACAGCGACGAGACGAGGTGATGAAGTTCGGTGCTCCGGGTGCTCCGGTGAAAACGACGAGGTCGGGGTCGCGTCTGTAGACGAAGAGGGGACGCAAGACCATGTCAAATAGAATCTCGAGATCGAGAGAAGTCGAACTACAGAAGGAGGAAGCTCGGGATGGCTTACCCACGTCGGAATACGGCGATGAAGTGCAGCGTCTTCGGCGAGATTGGAACGTCGAGTGCGAGCGATTGGGGTGGATTTGCCGAGGGGTTTTCAAGGGAATCGGTGGAGAGGGGTCATGGGTATTTATTGGACATCTTTCGTGGGCGAGGGGAAGACTGGAGATAGGATTTCCAAGAATTTGATCTGAAGACGGCGTCGGGTACGTGTTCGTCCAGGTTTCTGTACTGTACGTGGAGAAGAAGAAGAAAAGGGGCGGGGCCCAGGCGCCATGGATACAGAGAGATAACGAGAGAGAGAGAGAGAGATCCAGGCGACGAGGGGAGCGGCTCGGCCTGCGCCTGGCTCGCTGGCTGGCCGTGGCCTCGCCTGGCCTGGCTGCTGCTGGGCCGGCTGCGCTGGGCGCTGGCGATTTTTTTATCTGTTTTTTTACAGAAGCATTAACGCTCCAAAAGACAATAAAAACAATTCTAAAAATCCCAGAAAGATTCACATAAATATTTGGTCATATACTAGACCATGTGAACTATTTTCTGTCCTAAATGCATTATTTTAAAAATAAATATTTTTGCTAAGCTAATAAAATTTGCATTAAAATAATTTGCAAATAAAAGCAAATAATATATTTTGATTTCAAATTCAATTTCCAATATTTCCTTTCTGTTTTTGAAGAAGTCCTTTTATCTTCTGTCTTTATTTTATTTTTGGAAATAAAGGAATTGAATTTAGTCAAACCAAATTTGATCCAAACTCCAAAATTTGAATTCAAAGAATTTTCAGAAATGGGTTTAGGGAAACTTCCAATCCTCTCTTTTTGTCCTTGAATTGCTTAAAGTCTCTTGGATCAAAATTCAAATAAAAGAAATGAAGCGCCAAATTGCATAAATCATGGATGCATATGAATGATCTATTTATAAACATCCAAATTGAAAATTGGGATGTTACACTTCGGTACTAGTTGAGTGCTTGTTGGTGCTGCGTCTTGAGCTTCTACGACTGGGCTCTGAATCTTGATCTTGGCGGTTCCCGGCAAGGCTTCGGCCGGCAAGGAGGCTTCTACTGTATGTGCATAAGTCAGGGTATAAAATACCCATGTTTTATACACCGACAATGTACAAAAAAAAGGACAGCATTGCATATTCACACCTATGATAGGAGGATGGAATATGTATGAAAAAAACTAAGCAGAAGACATTTCAACAAATTAGAAGAAATGAAAGATAGGCACCATATGAACATGCAACCAATATCACTCTTAAATGTGTTTCGTCATAAGTGTCATTTCAACAAATTAGAAGCAGTACAAGCTAGAAGACAATGCAAGATGCAACGTATATCACACTCCCAAGTTAAATGTGTCTTATGGTAAGTGATTGTTGTAGGATACACAACAGTACTTTGATGTAAGAACATGGTGTGATAGACAGATTTAGTATGTTCTAGAAACAGGAATACATGTCATATTCACAAGTATAATGACTAAACTAAGCAGATGCAAATCAACAAAATTAGAAGCAATACAAACTAGACATCATACGCAACATGAAACCACATATAACAATGCCAAGTTAGAGCAAGCACCTGTGATTGTGGAGTAGGGGAGATGTGTTCATCATCTACACAACTACGTTGACTGTCTAGCCCTGCATTGTCTTGCGAATCTTGTTGGGAGGATGGCTGAGTAGAATCTGTAGAGACCCTCTATTTCAGTTGCTCGGAAGGACCACCATCATCCACTTCCTTACTAATTTCCTTCCGCTGTATTGATTTTGCATTGTGAAGTCAAACCGACAAGAAAAAGTAATAAAATTCGCTCTTCAGAACTCATTCATGCATGAATGACTGACGAACAATACTTTGATGTAAGGCAAACACATGATACGAGGATAGAATATGTACGAAAACAGGACCGCATGACATATTCACACCTATGATGTGTCAACTAAGGAGAAGGATTTTCAAGAAATTAGAAGCAATGCAAGCTAGAGACCATATGAAAGATGCAACCAATATCACTCTGCCAAGTTAAAAGTGTCTCGTCATAAGTGGAATTTTGAAAAATTAGAAGCAGTACAAGCTAGAAATCAATGCAAGATACAACCAATATCACATTGCCAAGTTAAAGGTGTCTCATCGTAAGTGATTGATGCAGGATACACAATAGCAGTACTTTGATGTAAGAACATGGTGTGATAGATAGATGCAGTGTATTCTAGATACAGAAAGGCATGTCATATTCACATGTATAACGTATAAACTCACCAGCTGCAATTATACCTCGCCAACTGTCGGGCCGGGCTTCGGGCCGGGCCTGACTAAGCCCACAGCAAAAAAGCCAGGCCCGGCCCGGCCCGACTGTCGGGCCTAGAAATCAGGCCCAGGCCCGGCCCATCACTGCAAAAGCCCGCCGGGCCTCGGGCCGTCGGGCCGGGCCCTTCCTTAAATTGCAACTATGACGGGCCCGGGCCTGGCCCGGCCCGGCCTTCGGGCCTAGATCTCAGGCACAGGCCCGGCCCGTGGACAAGGTCGGGCCGGGCTGGGTCTGGCTTTTTCGGGCTGGGTCTGGTCGGGCCGGCCGGGCCGGGCTGCCCATGGCTAGGGCTAGCTGCAATTTAATCAAATTAGAAGAAATACAAGCTATACACTATATGCAACATGCAACCAATTATCAGACTGTCAAGTTAGAGCAAGCACGTGCGATGGTGGAGTAGGGGAGATGGAGTCATCATATAGACTTGGAACTTCAACTGCAGTAGCAGTAGCAGTGGCAAATCTAGAGAGCCTCCGTTTGCGTTGGTCTGGAGGACCACCAACATCCCCTAACTTACTCTTTTCCTTCCTATTTTTTGATATTGCCTTCTGAAGTGAAAACCACAAGAAAAGGAATAAAATTGGCTCTGCATAACTCATTGATGCGTGATACAGACGAAGACTACTTTGATGTAAGACAAGTGCATGATAGGAGGACAGAGTATGTACGAAAAAAAGGACAGCATTGCATATTCACACCTATGATAGGAGGATAGAATATGTATGAAAAACACTAAGCAGAAGACATTTCAACAAATTAGAAGAAATGAAAGCTAGGCACCATATGAACATTCAACCAATATCACTCTTAAAAGTGTCTCGTCATAAGTGCCATTTCAACAAATTAGAAGCAGTACAAGCTAGAAGACAATGCAAGATGCAACGTATTCACACTCCCAAGTTAAAAGTGTCTTATGGTAAGTGATTGTTGCAGGATACACAACAGTACTTTGATGTAAGAACATGGTGTGATAGACAGATTTAGTATGTTCTAGAAATAGGAACACGTGTCATATTCACAAGTATAATGTGTAAACTGAGCAAATGCAAATCAACAAAATTAGAAGCAATACAAACTAGACATCATACGCAACATGCAACCACATATAACAGTGCCAAGTTAGAGCAAGCACCTGTGATGGTGGAGTAGGGGAGATGTGTTCATCATCTACACAACTACGTTGACTGTCTAGCCCTGCGTCGTCTTGCGAATCTTGTTGGGAGGATGGCTGAGTAGAATCTGTAGAGACCCTCTGTTTCAGTTACTCGGAAGGACCACCATCATCCACTTCCTTACTAATTTCCTTCCGCTGTATTGATTTTGCATTGTGAAGTCAAACCGACAAGAAAAAGGAATAAAATTTGCTCTTCAGAATTCATTCATGCATGAATGACTGACGAACAATACTTTGATGTAAGGCAAACACATGATACGAGGATGGAATATGTACGAAAAACAGGACCACATGACATATTCACATCTATGATGTGTCAACTAAGCAGAGGGATTTTCAAGAAATTAGAAGCAATGCAAGCTAGACACCATATGAAAGATGCATCCAATATCACTCTGCCAAGTTAAAAGTGTCTAGTCATAAGTGGAATTTCGAAAAATTAGAAGGAGTACAAGCTAGAAATCAATGCAAGATGCAACCAATATCACACTGCCAAGTTAAAGGTGTCTCATCGTAAGTGATTGATGCAGGATACACAACAGCAGTACTTTGATGGAAGAACATGGTGTGATAGACAGATATAGTATGTACCAGAAACAGGAAGGCGTGTCATATTCACATGTATAATGTGTAAGCTAAGCAGATGCATTTTACCCTAATTAGAAGCAATACAAGCTAGACACCATATGCAACATGCAACCATATATCACATTGCCAAGTTAGAGCAAGCACCTGGGATGGTGGAGTAGGGGAGATAAGACTTGGAACTTGTAATGCACTAGCAGTACAAGGAGAATCTGTAGAGATGCTCCGTTTACGTTGCTGCAGAGGACCACCATCATCCCCTTCCTTACTCTTTTCCTTCCTCTTTTTTGATTTTGCCTTGTAAAGTCAAAGCCACAAGAAAAAGGAATAAAAATTGCTTTTCAGAACTCATTGATGCATGATACTAATGAACACTACTTTGATGGAAGGCAACCGCATGATAGGAGGATGAAATATGTACGAAAAAAAGGACAGCATTGCATATTCACACCTATGATGTGTGAACTAAGCAGAAGGCATTTCACCTAATTAGAAGCAATGCAAGCTAGACACCATATGAAAGATGCAACCAATATCACTCTGCCAAATTAAAAGGGCGGGCTAATAAGGGTATTTCAACAAATTAGAAGCAATACATACCTACATGCTAGAAATCATATACAATATGCAACGAATAAAGGTGTCTCATCATAAGTGATTGATGCGGGATACACAAGAACAGTAGTTTCATGTAAGAACATGGTTAATAGATAGATGTAGTATGTACCAAAAATAGGAAGGCATGTCATATTCACATGTATAATGTGTAAACTAAGTAGATGCAATTTACCCTAATTAGAAGCAATACAAGCTAGACACCATACTTAACATGCAACCACATATCACACTGGCAGGTTAGAGCAAGCACCTACGATGCTGGTGTAGCGGAAATGTGGTCATCAACTACAGAGCTACGTTGACTATCCTCATCTTGCCTTCCTGTTTCTTGAGAATCATGTGGGGAGCATGAAACTGCACTCTTTAAAAGAGTAGCATGTCTCACACAAACCCACGGGTGTGACTGTCCCATCATAAGTGATTGATGAGGGATACACAAGAACATTAGTTTGATGTAAGAACATGGTTAATAGACAGATGCACTATGTATGAAAAATCGGAAGGCATGTCATATTCACAGCTATAATGTGTAAACTAGGCAGATGCAATTTAACCAAATTAGAAGAATTACAAGCTAGACACCATATGCAACATGCAACCACATATCACACTGCCAAGTTAGAGCAAGCACCTACGATGGTGGTGTAGGGGAAATGCGGTCACTGATGTCTACTAAACAACTTATTCTTGTAGACTCATGTTGGGCCTCCAAGCGCAGAGTTTTGTAGGACAGTAGCAATTTTCCCTCAAGTGGATGACCTAAGGTTTATCAATCCGTGGGAGCGTAGGATGAAGATGGTCTCTCTCAAACAACCCTGCAACCAAATACAAGAAATCTCTTGTGTCCCCAACACACTCAATACAATGACAAATTGTATAGGTGCACTAGTTCGGTGAAGAGATGGTGATACAAGTGTAGTATGGATAGTAGATATAGGTTTTTGTAATCTGAAAATATAAAAACTGCAAGGTAGCAAGTGATAAAACGGAGCACAAACGGTATTGCAATGCTTAGAAACAAGGCCTAGGGTTCATATTTCACTAGTGCAATCTCTCAATAGTGCTAACATAATTGAATCATATAACAATCCCTCAACGTGCAACAAAGAATCACTCCAAAGTTCTTATCTAGCGGAGAACATAAGATGAAATTGTTTGTAGGGTACGAAACCATCTCAAAGTTATCCTTTCCGATCAATCTATTGAGCTATTCCTATAAGTGTCACAAACAACCCTAGAGTTTGTACTAGAATAACACCATATGATACACATCAACCAACCCTAATGTCACCTAGATACTCCAATGTCACCACAAGTATCCATGAGTTGATTAATGATACATCTCCCACGTATCTATAATTTATGAAGTATTCATGCCATGTTTATTATAGTTTTGTATGATTTTGGTGCACTTTTATATGGCTTTTTTATGATTTTTATGGACTAACATATTGACCTAGTGCCCAGTGCCAGTTGCTGTTTTCTGCTTGTTTTTGGTTTTCCAGAAAATCCATATCAAATGAAGTCCAAATGCAGCGAAACTTTTTGACGATTTTTTTGGAAGGAAACAGACCCAGGAAGCTTCGGGGGAGCACCAGAAGACCCACAGGGGCCCCACAAGCCACCAGGGCGCGCCCAGGGGGGTGGCCGCGCCCTAGTGCCTCATGGCCCCCCTGTGGCCCCTTTTTGCGTGATTCCAACGCCAAAAATTCCTATATATTCAGAAACCTCCAGAAATAACCCTAGAACTTCGACTCCGCCACCGCAAGCCTCTGTACCTCCATGATCTCATCTACAGCCCTTTTTTGGCACCCTGCCGGATGGGAGAATCATCACTGGAGGCCATCTTCATCATCCCGACGGTCTCCATGACGAGGAGGGAGTACTTAACTCTCGAGGCTAGGGGTATGTACAAGTAGCTATGTGTTTGATCTCTCTCTCTCGTGTTCTTGATTTGGCACAATCTTGATGTACCGTGAGCTTTGTTAATATAGTTGGATCATATGGTGTTTTTCCCCTCTCTATCTTGTTGTGATGAATTGAGTTTTTACCTTTGAGGTTTCACTATTATCGGATTGAATACTTTGTTGGATTTGAGAACACTTGATGTATGTCTTGCATATGTATACCCGTGGTGACAATGGGGTATTATATTGATTCACTTGATATATGTTTTGGCACTCAACTCGCGGATTCCCGAGGTGACATTGGGGTAATCTATGCATAGGGGTTAATGCACGTTTTCATCCTACTTTCTCCGGTAGAAATCTTGGGGCACTCTTTGAAGTTCTTTGTGTTGGATTGAATATTATGAATCTGAAGTTGTTTGATGCATATCGAATAATCAACTCACGGATACTTGTGGTGACATTGGAGTATCTAGGTGACATTAGAGTTGGTTGATGTGTATCATATGGTGTTATTTTAGTGCGAACTCTAGGGCTGTTTGCGACACTTATAGGGATGGCTCAATAGATTGATCGGAAAAGATAACTTTGAGGTGGTTTCGTACCCTACAACAATTTCATCTTATGTTCTCCGCTAGATAAGAACTTTGGAGTGATTCTTTATCGCACGTTGAGAGATTGATATATGATTCAATTATGTTAGCATTGTTGAGAGATTGCACTAGTGAAAGTATGAACGCTAGGCCTTGTTTTTAAGCATTGCAATACCGTTTGTGCTCACTTTTATCACTTGCTACCTTGCTCTTTTTTTATTTTCAGATTACAAAAACCTATATCTACTATCCATACTACACTTGTATCACCATCTCTTCGCCGAACTAGTGCACCTATACAAGTTGCCATTGTATTGGGTCTGTTGGGGACACAAGAGATTTCTTGTATTTGATTGCAGGGTTGTTTGAGAGAGACCATCTTCATCCTATGCCTCCCACGGATTGATAAACCTTTGGTCATCCACTTGAGGGAAAATTACCGCTGTCCTACAAAACTCCGCGCTTGGAGGCCCAACACGAGTCTACAAGAATAAAGTTGCGTAGTAGACATCAAGCTCTTTTCTGGCACCGTTGCCGGGGAGGTGAGTGCTTGAAGGTATATCTTTAGATCTTGCAATTGAATCTTTTAGTTTCTTGTTTTATCACTAGTTTGGTTTATAAAAGAAAACTACAAAAAAAAGGAATTAAGGTTGCCTCATATTATTCATCTTTATAATGTCTTTCTTGAAAATGATGGATCGGAAAATTGTGCTCAATTGATAGAAGAAGAATTCAATAAAATGTTTGGCATAAAATCCTTGAATGTTGAGCATGATTGCAATGTTGTTAGTATGAATTCTTTGAATATCCATGATGCTAATGATATGCAAAGCTACAAGCTTGGGGATGCTATGTTTGGTGAAGATGATATTTTTAGTCCTCCAAGTTTGGATGGGCAAATTTATTATGATGATAGCATGCCTCCTATTTATGATGATTACAATGATGAAAGTGGGTTTGGAAGAGTGTCAACTCTAGGTAGTAATGATCCCACTATTTTGGAGGGTGTTGAATCTTATTGTTACAATGATAAAAGTGGATTAGGAGAGGTCATGACTTTACTTAGTAATTATTCCACTATTCCGGAAGAGGTTTCAATTGATTATTATGAGAACAAAGTTGCTATCTATGATGATTATTGTGATGACATGTATGCTATAAAGAATAATGATAACCATGAAATTTGTCATCATGATTTTAGTGCTCAAATTGATTATGTAAATCAAGTATCACATGATGGTTATTTTGTTGAGTTTGCTCCCACTACTATTAATGAGGAGAAAATTGCTTATGTGGAGAGTAGTAAAATTTCTATGCTTATGAATCATGAAAAGAATGCTTTATGTGATAGCTATATTGTTGGATTCATTCATGATGCTACTGAAAATTATTAAGAGAGAGGAACATATGCTTTTACATATCTCAATAATATCAAGTTTCCTCTCTATGTGTTGAAAGTGTTGATGTTATGCTTGTTTTGCCTTCCTATGCTAGTTGATTCTTGCTCCCATAAATTGTTTGCTTGCAAAATCCCTATGCATAGCAAGTGGGTTAGGCTTAAATGTGCTTGTCATATGCTACATGATGCTCCCATTATGTTTCAATTCTTCACTTTTAGTGTGAGCATCATTGAAATCATCATGCCTAGCTAAAAAGGCATTAAAGAAAAGCTCTTGTTGGGAGACAACCCAATATCTCTACCTTCTGTTTTTCTGTGTTAACATGATTAAGCTACTGTAGTAATCATGTTTTATAGCTTTTGTTTCAATAAAGTGCCAAGTAAAGCCTTTGGGATAGTGTGGATGCTTGTTGATTTGATTTTGTGCAAAAACAGAAACTTTTGCATGCAGTGCTGGAATTTCTATTCTGTACTGGAGCGTGAGAAAATTATGAATTTTATACAGAGTATGGGTTACAAATTTTTTACGTCTTCCTAATTTTTCAGAATTTTTGGAGGTACAGAAGTATGGTTTTTAAATCGCTCACTACATGCTGTTATGTTTTTGACAGATTCTGTTTTTATTGTATAGTTTGCTTGTTTTAGTGTTTCCATAGCTTATATTATGAGATATAAATTGTGGAAATGATAGAGTATAGTAGGCATTATGTGATAACAATTATGAATCTTGTCTTGACAGTACCTAAGTGGATGATTTATTCTTTATCATACTAACCCATCTCACGAAGTTCCGTTAAGTTTTGTGTGATTGA
This sequence comes from Elymus sibiricus, assembly GCA_039707655.1. NCBI lineage: Eukaryota > Viridiplantae > Streptophyta > Magnoliopsida > Poales > Poaceae > Elymus > Elymus sibiricus. The sequence continues at coordinate 65,465,938 of CM077672.1, forward strand.
AGTTTTCAAGTTTTGGGTGAGATATCGATATGAGGAGAATAAGGAGTGGCAAGACCCTAAGCTTGGGGATTCCCAATGCATCCCAAGGTAATATTCAAGGAAGACTCAAGCTTCTAAGCTTGGGGATGCCCCGGAAGGCATCCCCTCTTTCGTCTTCAACACTATCGGTAACCTCACTTGGAGCTATATTTTTATTCGTCACATAATATGAGTTTTTCTTGGAGCATCATTTTATTTTGTTAATATTTACTTGCTGTTATCAATAATCATGTTTTGTATCTTTTAGTTCAATAAAATGCCAATTATAGCCTTTACCATGCTCAGTTTGCAAGTTTATGTGTTGCTGTTTGAAAACAGAAAGTTTTCTGTTATGTCCTGAATTTTTGTGAATTTTCAGAACATGATAAAAATCTGAAATTTTTACACAGTAAGCATGCATGAGTTCTATGTCACGTGGTAATTTTTCAGAAATTTTTAAGTTAGGGAAGTATGATCTCTTATTCACCCTTTACAGACTATTCTGTTTAGACAGATTTCGGTTATAGTTGCATTGTTTGCACATGTTTGCTTGTTTAATGATTCTATTTGAGGGGAGTATCAAATATGCAGATGAATTTAGTATGCAATGTTAAATAATAATTTTGGTAATTTTTTACATTAGAGAATGATAAGGTTTTGCATTGATTTATACTAACTAATCTCACGAGTTCTTGTTGAGTTTTGTGTGGATGAAGTTTTTGAGATTTAGGGAAACCGTGATATGAGAGGAATTAAGGAGACACAAGAGCTCAAGCTTGGGGGCATCCCAAATTAATATTTTAAGAAGTCTCAAGCATCTAAGATTGGGGATGCCCCGGTAGGCATCCCACCTTTCTTCATCAACAATTATTGGTTAGTTTCGGTTGAGCCTAAGTTTTTGGTTCTTCACTTGAGTTGTGCTATTCTTGGTGTGTCCTTTTATTTTCGTTTTGCTCGCTGTTTGAATAAAATCCTTGGATCTGAAATCTTGAAATGGAGAGAGTCCTCACATAGCTACCTATTTACTTAACTACTCATTTGATCTTCACTTATATCTTTTTGGAGTAGTTTGTCATTTATTCTTGTGCTTCACTTATATCCTATGAGTAAATTGTTGAATGAATTGAATATCATAAAGTAGAAATTATATGTGCTTCATATGCTTGTATCATGCCTAGTAGTAATTTCACATTTGGTTTAGAAAGTAAAATCTATTAAAGTTTGACAACCACAATATTGGTCATACAAGCAATTCATGAATGATTAGTATAAGGAAGAGAACTTTCACATACAAATATATTATCTTGGACATATTTTATGATTGTGAATACCCATTAATTATTTTCAAACTTGAGCAAATTAGTTGAAGTTGGACAAGGAAGACAACATAATGAGTTATGTTTGGTTATATTTGCATAGAAGTTATATTGTTATGGATCCTTCAACATGTGGTGCTTGTTTAGGATCTTTTGCTAGCCAAAAATTCGTACTAAGTAGAGATACTACTTGTGCATACAAAAACCCTTAAACCTAGTTTCTTGCCATGAGTATCCACCATATCTACCTATGGATTGAATAAGATCCCTCAAGTAAGTTGTCATCTGTGCAAAAAGCAATAAAAATTGCTCCTAAAATATGTATGATCTTTTATTGCAAGGGAAAATAAGCGTTGTACGAACTTGTGATGGTAAAGAAATAAAAGCGACGTACTACATAATAAAGGTTGCTACCACAAGGGGTAATATATCGTGACGTTCCGTTGCATTAAGGGCTTGCGCATCCAAAAATAAAAAGCGCATGACAATGTCTGCTTCCCTCTGCGAAGGGCCTATCTTTTAATTTATGTATTTACTTTTATGCAAGAGTCAATAGTATTACTTCTCATTTCAACCTTAATTATTCTCTAGTTGGCAAGCATCATGTGGTGGGGAAAGATCCAGGCACATATGGGCAGTCAAATATATTTGATCATGAATTATTATTGTTGACAATTATCTCTATGATAAATAAGTTGGGAGGTGAAACATTAAGCCCCTATCTTTCTCTGTGTTTGATGGATGCCATTTGTTCTAAAAATATGCTTTGAGTACTAGCAATCATAGAAGACTATATGATAATTGAGTATGTGGAGCTCTTACTTAGACTTTGTTGAAGATAAGTTGAATTGCAATTGTTTGGTGACTAAGAACATAGGTTGTTAAGTTTCAAGAGAACGCATTGTTTGAACCATAACATGTGAATGGATTGCTACTTTATCATGATGAGTTTTATGAGAAAGAGTTGTTGTTATGATGCTAGGAAAAGTGATTGAAATTATCATTGATCAAACTTATGCACTATGCTAGCATTCACACTTCATAAATTATTTCTTTTATCATTTACCTACCCGAGAACGAGCAGGAATTAAGCTTGGGGATGCGGATACATCTCCCACGTATCTATAATTTATGAAGTATTCATGCCATTTTTATTATAGTTTTGTACGATTTTGGTGCACTTTTATATGGCTTTTATATGATTTTTATGGACTAACATATTGACCTAGTGCCCAGTGCCAGTTGTTGTTTTCTGCATGTTTTTGGTTTTCCAGAAAATCCATATCAAATGAAGTCCAAATGCAGCGAAGTTTTTGATGATTTTTTCTGGAAGGAAACAGACCCAGGAAGCTTTGGGGGAGCACCAGAAGACCCACAGGGGCCCCACAAGCCACCAGGGCGCGCCTAGGGGGGTGGCCGCGCCCTGGTGCCTCGTGGGCCCCCCCTATGGCCCCTCTTTGCATGATTCCAATGCCAAAAATTCCTATATATTCAGAAACCTCCAGAAATAACCCTAGAACTTCAACTTCGCCGCCGCAAGCCTCTGTACCTCCACGATCTCATCTATAGTCCTTTTCCGGCACCCTGCCGAAGGGGGGAATCATCACCGGAGGCCATCTTCATCATCCCGGCGGTCTCCATGATGAGGAGGGAGTAGTTCACCCTCGAGGCTAGGGGTATGTACAAGTAGCTATGTGTTTGATCTCTCTCTCGTGTTCTTGATTTGGCACGATCTAGATGTACCGCGAGCTTTGTTAATGTAGTTGGATCATATGGTGTTTTTCCCCTCTCTATCTTGTTGTGATGAATTGAGTTTTTACCTTTGAGGTTTCACTATTATCGGATTGAATACTTTGTTAGATTTGAGAACACTTGATGTATGTCTTGCATATGAATACCCGTGGTGACAATGGGGTATTATATTGATTCACTTGATATATGTTTTGGCACTCAACTCACAGATTCCCGAGGTGACATTGGGGTAATCTATGCATAGGGGTTGATGCACATTTTCATCCAACTTTCTCCGGTAGAAATCTTGGGGCACTCTTTGAAGTTCTTTGTGTTGGATTGAATATTATGAATCCAAAGTTGTTTGATGCAGATCGAATAATCAACTCACGGATACTTGTGGTGACATAGGACTATCTAGGTGACATTAGAGTTGGTTGATGCGTATCATATGGTGTTATTTTAGTACGAACTCTAGGGCTGTTTGTGACACTTATAGGGATGGCTCAATAGATTGATCGAAAAAGATAACTTTGAGGTGGTTTCGTACCCTACAACAATTTCATCTTCTGTTCTCCACTAGATAAGAACTTTGGAGTGATTCTTTATCACACGTTGAGGGATTGTTATATGATTCAATTATGTTAGCATTGTTGAGAGATTGCACTAGAGAAAGTATGAATGCTAGGCCTTGTTTTTAAGCATTGCAATACCGTTTGTGCTCACTTTTATCACTTGCTACCTTGCTGTTTTTTTATTTTCAGACTACAAAAACCTATATCTACTATCCATACTACACTTGTATGACCATCTCTTCTCTGAACTAGTGCACCTGTACAATTTGCCATTGTATTGGGTGTGTTGGGGACACAAGAGATTTCTTGTATTTGATTGCATGGTTGTTTGAGAGAGACCATCTTCATCCTACGCCTCCTACGGATTGATAAACCTTAGGTCATCCACTTGAGGGAAAATTGCCGCTGTCCTATAAAACTCTTCGCTTGGAGGCCCAATACGAGTCTACAAGAATAAAGTTGCATAGTAGACATCAATTATACGATATGCATCAAACAACTTCAAATTCATAATATTCAGTCCAACACAAAGAACTTCAAAGAGTGCCCCAAGATTTCTACCGGAGAAAGTAGGGCGAAAACGTGCATCAACCCCTATGCATAGATTACCCCAATGTCACCTCAGGAATCCGCGAGTTAAGTTCCAAAACATACATCAAGTGAATCAATATAATACCCCACTGTCACCACGGGTATTCATATCCAAGACATACATCAAGTGTTCTCAAATCCATAAAAGTATTCAATCCGATAATAGCGAAACCTCAAAGGTAAAAACTCAATTCATCACAGCAAGATAGAGAGGGAGAAACACCATATGATCCAACTATATTAACAAAGCTCGCGGTACATCAAGATCGTGCCAAATCAAGAACACGAGAGAGAGATCAAACACATAGCTACTTGTACATACCCCTAGCCTCTAGGGTGAACTAGTCCCTCCTCATCATGGAGACCGCCGGGATGATGAAGATACCCTCCGGTGATGGTTTCCCCCTCCGGCAGGGTGCCGGAACAGGGCTCCAGATGGGATCTCTTTGGTACAAAGGCTTGCGGCGGCGGAGTCGAAGTTCTAGGGTTATTTTTGGGGGTTTATCTATTTATAAGAATTTTTGGCATTGGAATCATGCGAAGAGGGGCCACAGGGGGCCCACGAGGCACCAGGGCGCACCTAGGGGGGTGGGCGCGCCCAGGTGGCTTGTGAGGCCCCTGTGGGTCTTTTGCTGCTCCCTCAAAGCTTCCTGGGTCTGTTTCCTTCCAGAAAAAATCGTCAAAAAGTTTCGCTGCATTTGGACCTCATTTGATATGGATTTTCTGGAAAACAAAAAACAAGCAGAAAACAGCAACTGGCACTAGGCACTAGGTCAATATGTTAGTCCAGAAAAATCATATAAAATCCATATAAAAGTGCACCAAAATCATACAAAACTATAATAAACATGGCATGAATACTTCATAAATTATAGATACGTTGGAGACGTATCAGTCACCAACTACAGAGCTACGTTGACCATCTTCATCTAGCCTTGCTGTTTGTTGAGAATCATGTGGGGAGGATGACACTGCACTCTTTAAAAGAGTAGCGCGTCTCACACTAACCCACGGGTGTGCCTGTCTCATCATAAGTGATTGATGAGGGATACACAAGAACATTAGTTTGATGTAAGAACATGGTTAATAGACTGATGCAGTACTTCTGCCTTGTCTTGATGTTGTGCTCGAGATCTGGTTCAACAACCAAGGTATTAAGATATCCTTGAGGAACTATCTCGATGTTCATCTTTCGAAGCTCTTCATACAGGAGTGGTTGATGTAGCTGAACCTCAAGTTCACAACAGTAGGATTTACGGCTCAAGGCATCAGCCATTACATTAGCTTTGCCAGGGGTATAAGAGATACCCAAGTCATAGTCTGTAATGGCGTCCATCCATCTTTGCTGGCGGAGATTCAGAAATGGCTGGGTGAACAAGTACTTCAAACTTTGATGATCCGTGTAGATCTCGCAACGATTACCGAGTAGGTAATGTCGCCATAACTTCAATGCATAAATAACTGCTGCAAGTTTGAGATCATGTGTAGGATAGTTCTCTTCATGAGGACGCAACTGTCGAGAGCCATAAGCAATCACCTTGCGCTCTTGCATTAGGACACAGCCTAATCCTTGGCGGGATGCGTCACAATAAATCACGAAGTCCTTGCGAGAATCTGGAGGAGCAAGCACTGGGGCAGATGTCAGCTTGTCTTTGAGTGTCTGGAAACTTTCCTGACATTTTTCTGTCCACTCAAACTTAATGCCCTTGTGAAGCAAATCAGTCAAAGGCTTGGCAATCTTGGAGAAGTTCTCGACAAAATGGCGGCAATAGCTGGCGAGTCCGAGAAAACTTCTGACTTGCTTGACATTCTTTGAGGGAGTCCATGCAAGAATAGCCTGAACTCGTTCCGGGTTAACAGCAATGCCATCTTTGGAAATCACGTGGCCGAGATATGTCACTTCAGACAACCAGAACTCACACTTGGAATACTTGGCATACAGTTGATGTTCATGCAGCTTCTCCAGTACAAGCCGAAGATTTTCGGCATGTTCTTCTTCATTCTTCGAATATACAAGGATATCATCCAGATAAACCATGATGAATTTGTCGAGGTAATCCATGAAGATGTAGTTCATTAACCGAGAGAAGGTTGCTGGAGCGTTGGTTAAGCCAAAGGACATGACAGTGTACTCATAAGAACCATAGCGAGTAACGAAGGTTGTCTTCGGAATGTCCTCTTTACAAACTCGTATCTGGTGGTATCCCAATCTCAAATCAAGTTTAGAGAATACTGAGGAACCAGCAAGTTGATCATGCAGATCGTTGATTTGAGGAAGCGGATACTTGTTCTGAATTGTTACTTGGTTGATAGGTCGATAATCTTGAACCAACCGATTCGTTCTATCCTTCTTCTTAACAAATAGAGAAGGTGCTCCCCAAGCAGAAGAACTGGGGCGAATAAAAACCTTACAAAGTGACTTGTCAATTTCCTCCTTAAGTTCAAGGAGTTCATGAGGCGGCATCTTGTATGGGCGTTTGGCAATAGGAGTAGTGCCCGGTTTCAAGTCGATGACAAATTCGACAGCTCTAGCAGGTGGTACTCTTGGGAGTTCTTCTAGAAATACATCTTAGAATTCAGAAACGACTGGAATGTTCTCTATTCCCTCAAGAGGTGAAGCATTCAATGCATTCAGAGCATATCTCAGGCTTTCGGCATTCTTGATTATCTGGGTTGAGTAGTTGATCATCTGGCCAGAAGGGTGTGTGAGCTGGACTTTCTTAGCGGCACAATCGATCAAAGCATTATGGGCTATCAACCAGTCCATACCGAGAATAACATCTATGTTAGAAGGTCCGAGAGCAATGAGTGAAGCAGGGAACATCAATCCTTCAATTCTGATCTGGTTGTTGTGACTTACCATCTTGGTTTGCCACCTGGAGCGGGGAGTGTTAATCTCTAATGGGGTGGGCAACAACTCTAGAGGTAGTTCGTGCAGCTGAGCAAATTGTTGAGACACAAAGGAATGTGATGCCCCGGAATCAAAGAGAACAGAAGCTGCCACTAAATTAACTGGAAGAGTACCCATCATGATTTTAAGGGCCTCACGAGCTTCTTCCATTTTGATATGAGTGACCTAGCCATGATCTATAGCAGAGGGCCTGGCATTACAGCTTCTGAAACGACAGTTTCGACTACTCTTCTTGCGACCAACAGGAGGACGTGGTGCATCCTGAGGCTGATCCGGGCAACAGTTGATAGTAAGGTGCCCTGACTGTCCACACTTGCGGCTTAAACCATCATTATTGGGAGGAGCCATAGCATTGGGCTGTCCACCCTGAATCATTAGCTGTCTCGGCGGCGGAGGCAAACGAGGTGCAACATAAGACGGTCTTGGTGTTGGAGCAGGTCGGTCATAAACATTATGCGGGATCCCGACTTGACGTTTCTGTGCAGGCTGAACCGAGGATGAGCCAACATCTCGAGTACGCTTGAGCGACTCCTGGTACTCAATCAGACCAGTTTCAGTTCGAAAAGCTTGCCTGACAAGCGTCGCAAAGTCCGCGCAATCATGGGCAACAAGTGCGAGCTTTATATCAGGACGCAGCCCTTCACGGAATTTCTCCTGCTTGCGAGCGTCAGTGCAGACGTCATCCTCAACATAGCGGGATAAGTCAAGAAATTTCTTCTGATATTCATCCACAGTCATTTTGCCCTGGGTGAGTTTACGGAAGTCCTTGTTTTTCTGGTCCATCAGACCTTGAGGAATGTGCCGTGCATGAAAAGTTGACTGAAATTCCTGCCAAGTGGTTACGTTTCCAACAGGCAACATACGCCTGTGGCTTTCCCACCATTGAGCAGCTGGACCTTTCAGGTGAAATGCCGCAAAGGTGACGTAATTGTCAGGGCCAACATTAGCTGACTCCATCTCAAACAGGATGTCACGCAGCCAATCATTAGCATCCATAGGATTGGTGGGGTTGCGAAAAATAGACGGGTTGAGGCGCACGAAATCTTGCAGTGAGATCGGGCCAGGCTCCTGACGAGCATCATTGCATTCTAATCGATTTACCAGACTCTCATTGAGCTGATGGTTCAGTTCAAACTGCTGCATCATTGCGGTAATATAGGGTGGAGGCAGAGGATCGTCAGCCATCCTGCTAAAACAACAGGGGCAGTTTAGCAAGAACAACTGCAAGTGTATGGAGTCATTCATGATGTAACATGAGCAATGAACAAGAAGTGCATTAGATACATATTAGCAGTCATTAAAGACATACAGATACATGCACAGAGTTGGATTCAAACGGACAGCACGAGTTCGGAAACACTCGCAGCTAGACAAGCTAGGCGGCACACAGGCACGCGGTGGAGAGATACAACAACGAGACATAGCAAAGGCTACATCAACGTCGGAGAGAACCACTGGAGCGAGGAATCTGCAAATGACGATGCAGGGTGCCCTCAATAAAAGGATCCTGTGGTCCACGAACACTGTGAAGCAGAACCTGGCCCACAACTCGAAGAAGGGTTAATTCAAATCTCTAGGTGGATGTGATCACGAGAACCTAATGTTAGAGTCAGCAAAATCTTTGACCCGAAAAAGAAGAGAGATCAGAATCCCAGAGTAAAGGAGAGGAATAAAAGATCCTAAACCCATCCATTAGCGATGTGGGCCCGTAAGCCACACAACAAGGTTAGTAAAACAGTTTTTCAAAGACTAGACTCAACTTCGGCCAAGGAGTTGGAAAGGGGATTCCTACAGGCAGTCGGCTCTGATACCAACTTGTGACGCCCCCGGCTCGACCGTGCATTAATCATACACGCAAATGCGCACGATCAAGCCCAGGGACTCACGGGAAGATATCACAACACAACTCTAGACACAAAAATAAAATAATACAAGCTTTATATTACAAGCCAGGGGCCTTGAGGGCTCGAATACATAAGCTCAAGTTGTACAAGAGTCAGCGGAAGCATCAGCATCTGAGTACAGACGTAATTAGACAAGGTCGCCTTAAGAAGGCTGAGCAAAACAACGACATCTAGATCGAAAAGGCACATGCCTCCTGCCTGGGAGCCTCCTAAACTACTACTGGCCATTGGTCTCCACGTAGTAGTAGGCTCTGCCGGGGTAGTAGTAGTCATCGACGAGATCAGCTGTCACCGAGGCTCCGTCATCTGATCGCAGCAATCGGGTAGAGGGGAAAAAGGTAGCAAAGCAACCGTGAGTACTCATCCAAAGTACTCGCAAGACTTACATCAGGACTAAGCTAATTATGCATCGGTATCAAAGGGAAGGGGTTGTATCTGTGGACTAGACTGCAGAAATGCCAGAATAGAGAGAAAAGCCTAGCCTATCGAAGACTAGCATCTTGCAGCGTCTTGCAGCATTAGAAGAGTGTAGATTAGTACATAAATATAGTAGTAGCAACAAGTATAAAAGTAGCCATGCCCAGAGATCCTTCCTCGACTCCCTGCGAGGAAGCAATCCCGGAGCTATCAAATTATTTAGTAACACAAGTATCCAGTTCAAGTTGTAGTAGATCGGGATACAACATTGAGCGTCCTGTTACCGTGGACACGGCTATTCGAATAGATAACTTCCCTGCAGGGGTGCACTACTGTTACCCAACACGCTCGATTAACTCTGGCCGGACACACTTTTCCGGGTAATGCCTGGCCTCGGCTGATCGACACGACGTAGTCCTACCTAGGCTCCGCAGAGAGGTCCCCACCGGTCTACATCCTAAGTGCTCAGGGGTCTTGGGCCCATCGCCCTTTGCACTCCGGGTTGTTGTGTGCAGGGTGGATACCAGCGTCACCCCTCTACTAGATGGCACGATCTGACCCGGCCACAATGCTGAACTGGACATCTGACAGAGCTTTCAGCTGATACATACGGCGCCGAGGGCCCCATTAAACCATTATCCCGTGTGGTGGTAGTGCGTATAGGCCAGTGGCCAACTCAGATCAAATACCCAAATCTGTTAAGCGTGTTATTAGTATCTCGCAGAAACGAACAGGGATCAAGGCTCACTTCCGACACCCTGCTGCACCGACTTGGTAACCCGCGGACCAACGACCAGGGACCAGGCCCACCTCTCTCTTAGGTGGTCTCCACCTGCCGTAACATCCCGCCACAATAATCTCTCACGAGTACTCTCACGGTCAACCAGACTTCACTCCTCTCGGTGGTACCCCTCGGGGTCGACCCGACTTTAACAAAGGTCTGAGGTAAATGCCAAGGTAACCATGTGGCCATGACATCAAGGGGGAAATCCGAGGAATCACCCTCGATGGATTCCCACTCGATGTATCCGTCAAGGTGAACTTGGAGGAATCACCCTCGATGGGTTCACACTTGAGGGGTTGCATGACAGAGGCATCATCGGAGGTGGTGAAAGAGGAATCACCCTCGGTAACCCACAACCAACTAGCTATGCTATAGAGCTATCATCAGGAGTGAGGTAGGAGGTATCACCCTCGGCACTCGATAGTAGCTCTGCAGAGTCGTACAACTAAGGGGGTGTGCAGTGCTGTGTTCGGTCTCTGTACATCGATCACACTGATCGAGTCACCGGTGGTAAAGCTTGGCAAAAAGGACTCGGGTGCGCGGCCACTGATGGTTCCCTAACCAGCCTATACTAAGCATTTAGGACAACATGTAAAGTATCAACAGCAGCTTACAAAATCAGGCTATGCATCAGAATAGGAGCAATCAATTATAGTAGAAAAATCTAATGCAAGCATGGGAGAGAAAGAATGGGCGATATAGGAATGATCAAGGGGGTTTTGCTTGCCTGGAAGCTCTGCTGAAAAGGAGGAAGGGTCTTCGATGACGTAGTCGTACACAGGGGGCAGCGTCGGTCTCGGGTCTACCGAAGAGAAGAGGGGGAAGAAACAATAAATATAGAGCAAACAAATGCACACAGATGCATGACAAGTCAATATGCTGCGCTGGGGGTGACCTAACGCAGTGCTACTTGTTACAGACGGAGCGGGAAAATATCTGGGAATATTTTCCCGGCTTTAGATGATAATCGGTATATGGATTTGGAGGGGAAGGTTCCATGTTCATCTAGTTAGGAGTGATGGTCAAGCATTTTGATCACATATTCAGATTCGCCTTATTTTTCTGATCATTTTTCATATATAAATAATTTTCATCCGAGTTATGGATTATTTTATATGATTTTTCAAAGTTTTAATCATTTTCTGGAATTTCTGGAATTAACTTAATTCGAAAATTATTTAATTATTAATTGCTATGGGTACACAGAAGTGTACCCAGAAAGGTGCAACAGAGGCTGACAGTGGGCCCCAGTTGACTGCCCAGTCAGCAGTCAACTGTCGACTATGACTGGTCAAACTGACCAGTGGGACCCACCTGTCATTGACTGATTTATTTAAGCAGGGGCTTAATTTATCTAATTAAGTTAATTAGCTAGCGGGACCCACATGTCAGTGTAACATTTAGTTAACAGAGTTAATTATTTTAAACTAATCCTAATTAGTGGCAGTGGGCCCACACGTCAGTGACTATGTTAGCCCAGTCAGCACGTTGACCTAGTCAACTGGGTCAACTGGGCCCGCGGGACACAGCTGCCAGTGACCCAGGAGGTGCCATGTGGCCGCCACATCAACGCCGGCGCCGGAACGTCGCCGGCGGCGACCAAAACACGACAGAGGCTCGGGCGAACGTCGGAAATCCTCTACGGTGCACCGTTTGGCACGTGCGACCCCGCATTCGAACGAGGAGGTCGAGCTGCGTTCATTCGTGGTGGTTTCGCCGGCTGAGGTGGCCGGAGCTGAGCGTTACGCCGACAGCAGGCGGCGGTGCTCTCGGGAGCTTCATGGAACGGTTTGAAGGGCCAGGCCGGACTACTGGAGTGCCCCGAGCACAACGGTGTGCTCGGACGGCCATAACAATGTCGGGAGCAACGGCGGCGAGCAGCACGGCGGAGCTTGGCTCGGCCATCCATGGCAGCAGCAGCTAGAGCTCGAGTTCGAGCTCAAGCAGAGAAGGAGGAGGGCTCGGGGCTTACGTAGGAGCTCAAGGAGGCTCGGTGACGGCTTAGCAGTGAAGAGGAGAGGCAAATCGACACGGTGGACGGCGTTGACCGAAGAAGTGGATCGGCTCGATTCGGCGGCGTTGGTGCAGCTCCGCACGAACGGTGACCCGTGGATGAAGTGGCACTCAACGGCGGTTCCCTTTGACACCAGCCGAGGGCGTGGGATGGCCGTTGGCCATGGCAACGACGAGCCACGGCGACGATGGCGCTCGGGCTTGACGGGGAAGAGGAGAGAGAGCGATGGAGGGGGGAGGATGAGGATTGGGGGTGTCCCCGAGGTGCCACGGCGTCGCCCTTATCCTCCCACATCGTCTGTAGCGGCGCGGGCGACGAGCTGGTGCGGTGGCGACGGCGTCCGGCGCGGGCGCGCGCGCTGACACGGGGAGGAGAGAGGAGGGAGATGGCGGGGAGTGGGCTAGGTCGCACTGTGGACTTAGGCCCAGTCCACAGTAGCTTTTCTTCTTTTTCCCTTTTTAGTTTTCTGTTTTCCTTTATTCTTTTCTGTTGCATTTTCTTTTAGCGAGCAAACGACTTTTGTAAAATGCATAACTTCACAAATCAAATACTAGATACTGTCTGGCACTGCCACAAAAAGTTTGGAGGCCAGATGATTTTATTTGAATTTTTAATAAATGTAAATGGATTAATGGGCCTGTTTTGGTTACTTTTTTTGGATGTTAGGGTAAATTTTGAAATCCAAATAATGTTGATTTTATTTTCATAATTGCTTTGGGATTATTTGCAACATTATGAACTATTTTGTTTGCATGTTCGAAAATGTAAATATTTGACTTGCAATTCAATTTGGATTTTGAGTTTGAATTCTAAGACAAGTGGCACTTGTGCTTTACAAAAGATGCTGACTTGGCATTGATCATGATGGATCACTGTAGCACATTACAAGGGGGTGTTACAACTCTCCTCCTCTAAAAGAAATTCTCGTCCCGAGAATTCAAGAGGTAGAAGGGAAAAGGTCGGGGTATTCTTCCCGTAGGCGATCTTCGCGTTCCCATGTGGCCTCATCTTCAGAATGATTCGACCACTGAACCTTAAGGAACTTGATTGCCTTCTGACGGGTTCGACGTTCAGCTTGATCAAGAATACGTATCGGATGCTCCTTATAAGACAAGTCATCCTGCAATTCAAGCACTTCATGATCCACTGCTCGGATCGGATCCTTGAAACAGCGGCGGAGTTGCGACACATGGAAAACATCATGAACCTGAGAAAGGTTTGATGGCAATTCCAATTAATATGCCACTTCTCCATGTCTTGTGAGAATGCGGAAGGGGCCAATGTAGCGAGGAGCTAGCTTGCCCTTGATTCCGAAACGGTGAGTGCCCTTCATAGGAGTGACACAAAGGTAAGCCTGTTTGCCAGGTTCATAGATCATTACCTTGTGTTTACGGTCATAATTGCTCTTCTAACGAGACTGAGCAGTCTTCAGATGCTCACGAATGATACGGACTTGCTCTTCAGCGTGTTGGATAATGTCCGGACCGAAGAATGTCCGTTCCCCAGTTTCTGACCAATTCAGAGGAGTTCGGCGCTTACGTCCATAAAGAACTTCAAATGGTGCCATCTTCAGACTAGCTTGATAGCTATATTGTTGTAAGAGAACTCAGCATACGGGAGAGATTCCTCCCATTTCTTGCCAAAAGAGATGACACATGCGTGAAGCATATCTTCAAGCACTTGGTTGACTCGTTCAACTTGACCCTGGGACTGGGGGTGAAAAGCGGTGCTAAAGGACAGATGAGTTCCCATAGCTGCCTGGAAACTTTCCCAGAACCTTTAGGTAAAGAGGCAGCCACGGTCTGAACTGATCTCCAATGGAACACCGTGGAGTGACACAATTCTGGAAACATACAAGTCTGCTAACTGACTAGCAGTGATTGTCTCCTTGACTGGCAGGAAATGAGCAACCTTGGAGAATCGGTCAATCACAAAAAGAATAGCATCATGACCATTCTCTGATCTAGGAAATCCAGTAATGAAATCCATTTCAACTTTGTCCCATTTCCATCCGAGAATAGCAAGTGGTTGCAGAGTTCCAGCAGGTCTTTGATGTTCTTCTTTGATGCGACGACAAACGTCACACTCAGCAACATAACGAGCAATGTCTCACTTCATATCAGGCCACCAGTACCGCTGACGAATGTCTTGGTACATCTTGGTACTACCTGGATGAATAGACAAAGGTGTGTCATGTGCTTCTTTCATGACATCCGAGCGTGAGTCCAGATTTTGCTTTCTGGGGACCACTAGGCGGCCTCTGAAGAACAAGGCACCATCATCATCAATAGTGAAGAACGATGAATTTCCTTTGGAGAGATAGCTCTTAATCTTCTCGATTTCAGAGTCATACTTCTGCCTTGTCAAGATGTTGTGCTCGAGATCTAGTTCAACAACCAAGGTATTTAGATATCCTTGAGGAACTATCTCGATGTTCATCTTTTGAAGCTCTTCATACAGGAATGATTGTTGTAGCTGAACCTCAAGTTCACAACAGTAGGATTTACGGCTCAAGGCATCAGCCATTACATTAGCCTTGCCAGGGGTATAAGAGATACCCAAGTCATAGTCTGTAATGGCCTCCATCCATCTTTGCTCGCGGAGATTCAGAGATGGCTGGGTGAACAAGTACTTCAAACTTTGATGATCCGTGTAGATCTCGCAACGATTACCGAGCAGGTAATGTCGCCATAACTTCAATGCATAAATAACTGCTGCAAGTTCAAGATCATGCGTAGGATAGTTCTCTTCATGAGGATGCAACTGTCGAGAGCCATAAGCAATCACCTTGCGCTCTTGCATTAGGACACAGCCTAATCCTTGGCAGGATGCGTCACAATAAATCACAAAGTCCTTGCGAGAATCTGGAGGAGCAAGCACTGGGGCAGATGTCAGCTTGTCTTTGAGTGTCTGAAAACTTTCCTGACATTTTTCTGTCCACTCAAACTTAATGCCCTTGTGAAGCAAATCAGTCAAAGGCTTGGCAATCTTGGAGAAGTTCTCGACAAAATGGCGGCTATAGCTGGCCAGTCCGAGAAAACTTCTAACTTGCTTGACATTCTTTTGGGGAGTCCATTCAAGAATAGCCTGAACTCGTTCTGGGTTAACAGCAATGCCATCTTTGGAAATCACGTGGCCGAGATATGTCACTTCAGACAACTAGAACTCACACTTGGAATACTTGGCATACAGTTGATGTTCACGCAGCTTCTCCAGTACAAGCCAAAGATGTTCGGCATGTCCTTCTTCATTCTTTGAATATACAAGGATATCATCCAGATAAACCAAGACGAATTTGTCAAGGTAATCCATGAAGATGTAGTTCATTAACCGAGAGAAGGTTGCTGGAGCGTTGGTTAAGCCAAAGGACATGACAGTGTACTCGTAAGAACCATAGCAAGAAACGAAGGCTGTCTTCGGAATGTCCTCTTTACGAACTCGGATCTGGTGGTATCCCAATCTCAAATCAAGTTTAGAGAATACTGAGGAACCAGCAAGTTGATCATACAGATCGTTGATTCGAGGAAGCGGATACTTGTTCTGAATTGTTGCTTGGTTGATAGGTCGATAATCTTGAACCAACCGATTCGTTCCATCCTTATTCTTAACAAATAGAGAAGGTGCTCCCCAAGCAGAAGAACTGGGGCGAATAAAACCCTTACGAAGTGACTTGTCAATTTCCTCCTTAAGTTCAAGGAGTTCATGAGGCGGCATCTTGTATGGGCGTTTGGCAATAGGAGTAGTGCCCGGTTTCAAGTCGATGACGAATTCGACAGCTCTAGCTGGTGGTACTCCTGGGAGTTCTTCTGGAAATACATCTTGGAATTCATGAACGACTGGAACGTTCTCTATTCCCTCAAGAGGTGAAGAATTCAATGCATTCAGAGCATATATCTGGCTTTCGGCATTCTGGATTATCTGGGTTGAGTAGTTGATCATCTGGCCAGAAGGGTGTGTGAGCTGGACTTTCTTAGCGGCACAGTCGATCAAAGCATTATGGGCTGTCAACTAGTCCATACCGAGAATAACATCTATGTTAGAAGGTCCGAGAGCAATGAGTGAAGCAGGGAACATCAATCCTTCAATTCTGATCTGGTTGTTGTGACTTACCATCTTGGCTTGCCACCTATCTCTAATGGGGTGGGCAACAACTCTAGAGGTAGTTCGTGCTGCTGAGCAAATTGTTGAGACACAAAGGAATGTGATGCCCCGGAATCAAAGAGAACAGAAGCTGGCACTGAATTAATTGGAAGAGTACCCACACTAGTAGAAAACAGGGCATCAGTCCCGGTTCCAGAGGGCCTTTAGTCCCGGTTCTGCAACCGGGACTGAACAATCGGGACTAAAGGCCCCCACTTTTAGTCCTGGTTGGGTTACGAACCGGGACTAAAGGAGCTCCACGTGGCCACTCCTTTAGTCCCGGTTGGTAACACCGACCGGGACTAAAGGGTCTCCACGTGGCCGCTGTGCAGCGCTCACGCAGGAGGACCTTTAGTCCCGGTTGGTAACACCAACCGGGACTAAAAGGCTGCCACACGTCAGCCCCTGCCAAGCGCTATTTTTTTTAAAGGAGGGGTTTAGGATTTAGGGGTTTTGGAGGGTTTAGGGGTTTCATATTGTTTTTCCCCCCTTTTCTTTTTCTGTTTACCATTCAATTATTTTACTTTTACGGTTTTCGTTTTTATTTTACATTTTCCATTCAACTCGATGCTAGCTACTACATATAGCAATGAAGGAACCATTACACGAATCGTCATGAATATAGAGAGAAGTGACCTCTCTTTCTCCGTGCTTGGTCGAACAACAAGTTTTCGTATATCTATTCGATGCTACTACGTATAGTACATGTTCATGCATATATACAATCTAACATCTCTTACGATCCCTAATATCTAATTACCAAAATCACATTGCCACTCCCGATGGAATTCTCCGTCTGTAGGTATGACATGGTCAACAAAGAATCCCGCCAATTCCTCTTGAATTGCTCGTATGCGATCAGTTGGTAGGAGTTCGTCCCGCTTCCGCTTGATCTAATTTAAAGAAGGGGGTCAATATATATATATATATATGAATGAAACTCAACACAATTGATGGTAATAAAATAAAAATGTGAATATTGTTTACATACTTCAAATTGTTCTTCAGATCTGCCCTGCTCAGAGGTCATGTGGCGAATGTGCTCGCAAACGTAGTATCCACATAAATTATTCCCGGGTTCCTGCCACAAGAACTTTACGAGAATGGAGTTCAATCAAAATGATAATCAAGCATGATAATGGTATTGAAACTAGAATCAATGAGAGATGTGCGGAACTAGCTAGTAGTACTTACTTTGGGGTGTGAAAATCGCAGCTCCTTTTTCCATTCACCCCTAACCTGGTTGGTGAACTTTTTCCAAACCCTGCCCGGCAAAGAAAATGATTACTTGATATCAGGAAATGAACGAAAGTTGCCGATATGGTGCGATAATGATTGAACTTACTTCTGGAGCATTTGACTCATGTCCGCCCACTCCTTAGCCTCTTTACGTCTCGAGTCCAAGACAACTACTACTCCCGCGTCAAGCTGAATGGCTAGCAGAATAAAGTGGAACCTGCGCACGCATAACTCATCAATTACACTTAATCTCGAGTAAGCGAAACAGAATGTGCACAAGACAGTAACACTCACTTGAAGTTGTAAGGAAATAGTATTTCCCTTTTGTTTTGTTGTCCAAGTAACGCCTTTAGCATGTAATTCTCTGTATCATCGGGGCTTTTTTGTACCGTATATTCATTTACGGTATTTGGGTTAATGAACCCAATGTCATAGATTTTCCTCTGCATTCGCGGATCTTCAATCTGCATAATATAGTGTGAGGATAATTATACATGCAATGAACGAGCTGAGCTAGAGACTTAATTACAGACAAAATACTTACAGACAATAGCAACTGATGATAGTTTTGTCGACGGCGGCTTGATTGTATAACTGAAATAATTCTTCAAATTCAATGTACACCGCCTCCACTCCATTAAAGTAGTGGTCATCTTTAATTCCCACTAAGATACTGTTGGTCCCTTCCTTGCAGGCTTTCAAGTACCACTTATGCAATGTTCGCATCATCGTTGATAGACGCGAGAGCTGCTCAGGTCTGACGAGAGGCTTCCCGTGCTCGTATCTAAAGGCTACCTCAGCCATTTCGAACTGTACCTCATCGCCTAAGTAATCAGCAAGAGTGTAACCAGGATGAGCGGCCGCTACCCCCGGATCATTAGCGATATCGGGAAACACCTTGAGCGGGGGGCATGATTGTTTTTCCTGTTCGCCGAGCTGGGGAATTGTTTTCCTTCTTGCAGCACTGCTAGTACTTCCCGGCCTTTTCGCTTCATGAAATGTCTTTACAGTACAGCGGTCATAGTGTGAGAGCGGCGGAGGGGATGGTGGTCGTTGAAGGGCATCCAGACAGCGCTTCGCTTTTACCGGATCTATTTTCTCCTTTGGATCTGGACGTTTCGGTGCAAGCTGGCGTTTCACATCGGCAGCCACGATGTCGTTGTTTTCCTCCTCAGTCCTGTCGTATGGTAACTTGGGAGGAGCCTTCTTGACGCTTGGACCTGCTCTGGATTTCTTCGTTGTTGTACTGCTAGCCGCCGGAGCGGCGGCGGGTCTCTTCCGCCGTTGCTGAGGCGGCGGAGGAGGCGGAGTCCGCTGACGCGGCGGAGACAGCTGAGGCGGCGGAGGATTCTGCTGAGGGGCCTCCTCCGACGGAGTCCGCTGACGCGGCGGAGACAACTGAGGCGGCGGAGGATTCTGCTGAGGGGCCTCCTCCGGCGGAGTCCGCTGACACGGCGGAGACAGCTGAGGCGGCGGAGTGTGCTGACGCGGCGGAGATGACTGAGGCAGCGGAGGTAAAGCTGGACTGTGAGGAGTCTGCTGAGGGGCCTCCTCCGGCTGAGTCTGCTGACGCGGCGTCCATTATGGAAGCACGATGTATTCCTTTCTCCATAGAATGGTAGTCCTTACGGCATCTACCAGATGAGTCTCCCCTTCACCTGTAGGGTACTCAAGCTCCAGCTCCTCGAATTCGTTGGTAACTTCATCCACCCCGACAATAGCAAAGCCATCTAGAATCGGATTGCAATGGAAAGTTGCATCAGGTCTAGGAGGTAAGACATAGCCGACCGCCACCTTCAAGGGTAGGTTGATGCATTTCGCCATTAGCTCACAATGTTCCCTCTCCGTGATATATTCCACGGGGTAGCGAGGAGCCGTGATATCAGGCCGAACGAGCTCAGTGGAAGCCACGCTGCTTTTCCGCTGAGATGGTGGGGTAGCTTCGTGGGCAGAATCGAATGAAGGATCTTCGTGCTGCTGAGATGGTGGGTCGGTACCTCGCTGACTGGTAAGTGCCTCTAGTTTCTTCTCCTGCAACGCTAATCTTTGTTCTACATTCTGCATCCGGTCTGCTTCCTCTTTCTTCTTTCTCCCTCGGCTTCTATAACCAGTGCTGTCGGGAAACCCATGCACCCACGGAACGGAGCCTGATGTGCCTCGTGTTCGTCCAGGGTGTTCAGGATTCCCGAGGGCGCGTGACAGCACGTCCTTCTCTCTGTCGGGATGGAACGTCCCTTCCTGCACGTCCTTGATTGCCTCCTGAATCTTTGTGACGGGTGTTTCAAGTTGTTCTTTCGTGTAAACACACTTCCCTGTTTCTGGGTCCAAAGTTCCCCCATGCCCGAAGAACCAAGTCCTTGCCCGTTCGGGCCAGTTCAATGTCGCTGGTTCGATCCCTTTAGCAAGCAGGTCGTTCTCAGCTTTGTCCCACGTAGGCCGGGCAACCTTGTAGCCACCTGACCCCGTAACATGGTGATACTGCTTCTTTGCAGCATTTAGCTTATTTGTCTGTGACCTGTTCTTAGCTTTCTCCGATTTCTTGTACGCCACAAATGCGGGCCAGTGATCTTTTATCTTCGCATATTGACCGGTGAATTCTGGAGTCTCGTCTTTCTCAACAAACTGTTCGTTCAATCTTTTCTGCCAGTTCTTGAATTGTTCTGCCATCTTCTTAAGAGCCCATTTTTTAACTTTTCGCTGTATAACTGGGTTATTTGGATCGTCCTCTGGCGGTTGGCTGAAATTTATCATGAGCGAGTTCCAAAGCTGATCTTTGCATCTATCGTCAACATAAGAAACTCCATCGTCCTTCTTCTTATTCCATTCTTGGATGCTGATCGGGACGCTGTCCCTAACAACAACTCCGCACTGATGTATAAATCGGTCTTGGGTCCGCTTGGGAACAGTCGGTTTGCCATCTGGATCGACTTCTTTGATCGCGAACCTTTCATTCTCGCCCAACCTTTTCTTCGGGCCTCGTCTCCTTATAGAAGTTTGGCTCGATCCGGAGGGCTAAAAGAAGAAAGAAGTGTTAATATATGTACATACAAAACAATTAATGCATCTAGTCAGTAGAGGCTTAATTAATATATATACCTCGCCGGACTTTGCAACAGTTAAGGCTCCAACACTGGCGGAGCCGCCATCTTCTCTTCCCTCACCATCGGAGTCGTTGAGAAACTGTGAGGTCATGATATCATCATCTCCCTCGCGGATTATTTCCTCCAATGCCTTTTCTTGTTCTAAGTCTCTGTCGTGTTCCATAGTTTCTGCAAATATTACAACATGGCAATATACAACCATGAGAGATGGATTAGTGGCAAACATAGACCTAATCACAACAAGGAATCATATGCATATGAGCAATGGATTAGTGGATTTTCAGACTTAGTGATATTTGCATGGATGAAAATTATTTATATATGAAAAATGATCAGAAAAATAAGGCGAATCTGAATATGTGATCAAAATGCTTGACCATCACTCCTAACTAGATGAACATGGAACCTTCCCCTCCGGATCCATATACCGATCATCATCTAAAGCCAGGAAAATATTCCCAGATATTTTCCCGCTCCGTCTGTAACAAGTAGCACTGCGTTAGGTCACCGCCAGCGCCGGCGTGGCCGCCACATTAGCGCTGGCGCCGGAACCTCGCCGGCGGCGACCAAAACGCGGCAGAGGCTCGGGCGAGCGTCGGAAATCCGCTACGGTGCACCGTTCGGCGCGTGCGACCCCTCGTTCGAACGAGGAGGTCGAGCTGCGTCCATTCGTGGTGGTTTCGCCGGCTGAGGTGGCCGGAGCTGAGCGTTACGCCGACAGCAGGCGGCGGCGCTCTCGGGAGCTTCACGGAACGGCAAACTAGCGCGCGCGGACGGTTTGAAGGGCCAGGCCAGACTACTGGAGTGCCCAGAGCACAACGGTGTGCTCGGATGGCCATGACAATGTCGGGAGCAACGACGGCGAGCAGCACGGCGGAGCTGGGCTCGGCCATCCATGGCGGCAGCAGCTAGAGCTCGAGTCCGAGCTCAAGCAAAGAAGGAGGAGGGCTCGGGGCTTACGTAGGAGTTCAAGGAGGCTCGGTGACGGCTTAGAAGTGAAGAGGAGAGGCGGATCGACACGGTGGACGGCGTTGACCGAAGAAGTGGATCGGCTCGATTCGGCGGCGTTGGTGCAGCTCCGCACGAACGGTGACTCGTGGATGAAGTGGCACTCAAAGGCGGTTCCCTTTGACAATAGCCGAGGGCGTGGGATGGCCGTTGGCCATGGCAACGACGAGCTACGGCGACGATGGCGCTCGGGCTTGACGGGGAAGAGGAGAGAGAGCGATGGAGAGGGGAGGATGAGGATTGGGGGTGTCCCCGAGGTGCCACGGCGTCGTCCTTATCCTCCCACGTCGTCTGTAGCGGCGCAGGCGACGAGCTGGTGCGATGGCGATGGCGTCCGGCGTCGGGCGCGCGCGCGCGCGCTGACATGGGGAGGAGAGAGGAGGGAGATGGCTGGGAGTGGGCTGGGCCGCACTGTGGACTTAGGCCCAGTCCACAGTAGCTTTTCTTCTTTTTCCCTTTTTAGTTTTCTGTTTTCCTTTATTCTTTTCTGTTGCATTTTCTTTTAGCTAGCAAACGACTTTTGTAAAATGCATAACTTCACAAATCAAATACTAGATAATGTCTGGCACTGCCACAAAAAGTTTGAAGGCCAGATGATTTTATTTGAATTTTTAATAAATGAAAATGGATTAATGGGCCTATTTTGGTCACTTTTTTTGGATGTTAGGGTAAATTTTGAAATCCAAATAACATTGATTTTATTTTCATAATTGCTTTGGGATTATTTGCAACATTATGAACTATTTTGTTTGCATGTTCGAAAATGTAAATATTTGACTTGCAATTCAATTTGGATTTTGACTTTGAATTCTAAGACAAGTGGCACTTGTGCTTTACAAAAGATGTTGACTTGGCATTGATCATGATGGATCACTGTAGCACATTACAAGGGGGTGTTACAGCTACTACTGAAAAAGAATTTTTAGCAGTTGTGTTTGCATGTGACAAATTCAGATCTTACATTATTGATTCCAAAGTTACTATTCACACAGGTCATGCTGCTATTAAATACCTTATCAAAAAGAAAGATGCTACAAGAATTTGATTTGCATATTATTGATAGGAAGGGAGCTGAGAATCCCGTAGCTGATAATTTGGCTAGAATGGAAAATGTTCTGGATGACCCACTTCCTATAACTGATGATTTTCCTGATGAACAATTAGCTGTGATAAATGCTTCTCGTAACACTCCAGCAAAAGAAAAAGTTTTTCTTTGATTTAAGACATTACTTCTGGCATGACCCACATTTATATAAAGAAGGAGTAGATGGTGTTATTAGACGTTGTGTACCTGAGCATGAACAGGAACAAATCCTACGGAATTGTCACACCATGCGGGACATAGAACTGCACGCAAGGTATTACAATCTGGTTTTTATTGGCCTGCTCTTTTCAAAGATGCACGTAAGTTTGTCCTCTCTTGTGATGAATGTCAAAGAATTGGTAATCTTGGTAGACGTCAGGAAATGCCTATGAATTATTCACTTGTTATTGAACCGTTTGATGTTTGGGGTTTTGATTATATGGGACCTTTTCCTTCCTCTAATGGGTATACTCATATTTTAGTTGTTGTTGATTACGTTACTAAGTGGGTAGAAGCTATTCCAACTAGTAGTGCTGATCATAACACCTCTATTAAAATGCTTAAAGAAGTCATATTTCCGAGGTTTGGAGTCCCTAGATATTTAATGACTGATGGTGGTTCACACTTTATTCATGGTGCTTTCCGTAAGTTGTTAGCTAAATATGATGTTAATCATAGAATTGCATCTCCTTATCATCCTCAGTCTAGTGGTCAAGTTGAGTTAACTAATAGAGAAATAAAATTAATTTTACAGAAGACCGTCAATAGATCTAGAAAGAATTGGTCTAAGAAACTTGATGATGCATTATGGGCTTACAGAACCGCTTATAAAAATCCTATGGGTATGTCTCCTTATAAAATGGTCTATGGAAAAGCATGTCATTTACCTCTTGAATTAGAACATAAAGCATATTGGGCAATTAAGGAACTTAATTATGATTTTAAACTTGCCGGCGAAAAGAGGTTATTTGATATTAGCTCTTTAGATGAATGGAGAACCCAAGCCTATGAAAATGCCAAGTTATTTAAAGAGAAAGTTAAAAGGTGGCATGATAGGAGAATTCAAAAATGGGAATTCAAAGTAGGTGATCATGTTCTATTATACAATTCTCATTTAAGATTCTTTGCAGGAAAACTTCTCTCTAAATGGGAAGGCCCATACATCATCGAGGAAGTTTATCGCTCCGGAGCCATCAAAATAAATAACTCCGAAGGCAATAATCCGAGAGTGGTGAATGGACAAAGAATCAAGCATTATATCTCAGGTACCCCCATTAATGTTGAAACTAATATTATTCAAACGATGACGCCGGAGGAACACATCAAAGAGTCCTTCCGGAACGCTCCAGAACCCTGAAAAGGGGTAGGTATGTGATACGGTAAGTAAACCGACTCCAAAAATTCCAAAAAAATTATTTTTGTCCGTTTTGGAATATTAGAAAAAATACAAAAATAAGAAACAACCGAGAAGACCCACGAGGAGGTCGCAAGGCAACAGGGCGCGACCCCCCCTGGGCCACGCCGTGTTACCTTCTGGGCCCCTCGTGTGCCCTCCCGACTCCGTTTTCCTCTCGTATGCTTGTTTTGCAAGATAAAAATTCTTTATATATACTCATGGGTGTTTTGACCACTGCATCACAAGTTTGTCCTATGTTCTTGTTTCGGGCTATTTTTCTGACAGATCTAGATCGCCATGGCTCCCCGAAGGCTCCGCACCAAGCACCGGATTGTTCAGCCTTCTCCCGGCAAACGCCCCTTCAGCGAGGTATACTATGAGTGGTCATCCAGAGAGGAGGATACTGCTATGGAGGAGGTACCAGGGAAGGCCATGGAGGACCAGATTCAACGAGAAGAAGATCAAACTATGCACAGGAGTGAAGCACCAGAAAAGGGAGATTCGTGGCAAACTCTTTATAATAATCTTCCCCCATCTAAAATTGATACACTAAAGGTTTTTGAAGTGATTTGTGTTCAGAATACGTCTCTTACTCATGAAGTAATTGTGTTACAAGAGCAGAATCGTGCTCTTCAGAGGATCAATGGAAATTTGGAGTACTTACTGAAACTGAAGGACAAGCCTACCTCATCATCACCACCATCACCTAAGAAGGAGACTTGAGCACATGGGTATGGGCACCACCCTTGGCTTGTGCCAAGCTTGGGGGAGGTGCCCCGGTATCGTATCACCATCACTTCTACCACCATTATCTATCTTAGTTCGATCCTTAGTTATTTCATGATTTAGAAGAATAAAGTTTTAGTTTGATTTAGTTTTGAGTGCTTGCTTTGTGATCTATCTATCTATGTAATCGTGTGTGAAAGTTATATAATAAAGAGTAGTTTGCCTTGAGTGTTTTGCTTTTGTTTATCCAATCTTAGAGAATAAAATAATAAAAAGTAAGATCATATGCTATTCCCATGGGGAGTGATGACTTCACATAAAAGAAGTATAATTGATAAAACTTGTTGGAAGTTGACAAACATAGTAATGGTCATTGTTGCAATTCATGAAAAAGTAATAAAGGAAGAGAGGTCTCACATATAAATATACTATCTTGGACATCTTTTCTGATTGTGGGCCCCCATTAAATATTCTATGTCAAATAGTTGACGTTGGACAAGGAAGACAACGTAATGAGTTATGTTTTCTTATATTCGCATGGAAGTTATATTGTTTTGGATCCTCTAACATGTGGTGCTTGCCCCCTATCTTTTGCTAGCCAAAATTCCGCACTAAGTAGAGATACTACTTGTGCATCCAAAAACCCTTAAACCCAGTTTCATGTCATGAAAGTCCACCATATCTACCTATGGATTGAATAAGATCCTTCAAGTAAGTTGCCATCGGTGCAAAGAAATAAAAATTGCTCCTAAATATGTATGATCTTTTATTATAAGGGAAAATAAGCTTTGTACGATCTTGTGATGGTGAATAAATAAAAGCGACAGACTGCATAATAAAGGTTGCTATCACAAGGGGCAATATAAAGTGATGTTCCTTTACATTAAGAGATTGAACATCCAAAAACGAAAAGCGCATGACAACCTCTGCTTCCCTCTGCGAAGGGCCTATCTCTTACTTTATGTATTTACTTTTATGCAAGAGTCAATAGTATCTTTCTCTATTCCATTTTTATTTTCTCTCTTGGCAAGCATCATGTGGTGGGGATTGATCCAGGCATATATATCCAGTTGGATGTAGGTGATCATGAGTTATTATTGTTGACATTACCCTCGAGGTAAATGAGTTGGGAGGCGAAACTATAAGCCCCTATCTTTCTATGTGTCTGGCTGAAACTTTTGCTCCATAAGTATGCCGTGAGTGTCAGCAATCATAGAATACTAAATGATAGTTGAGTATGTGACCTTGCTAAATAAAGCTATTACATAGACTCTTTCTGATAATATGATGAATTGCAATTGCTTCAGTGACTAAGATCATAGTTTGTTAGTTTTCAATACGGTTTATGGTTCATACTTTAACTTGTGAATGAATTATTACTTTTGCATGAGAAGTTTTATGATGATATATTGTTGTTATAATAAAGATCATGATGCTCTCGTGTCCGTATTTTATTTTTATCGACGCCTCTGTCTCTAAACATGTGGTCATGATTATCAATTTTGGCTTTCGCTTGAGGACAAGTGATATGACCAATTTGCATCATGATTTCCTACTGTTATTTATTATGTTTTTTATCATTATTACACTTTATGATACAATTCTTATGCCTTTTCCCTCTTAATTTGCAAGATTAACATGAAGAAGGAGAATGCCGGCAGCTGGAATTCTGGACCTGAAATAGCCATATCAGAGATACCTAATCTACAGAGCTCCAATTGACCTAAAATTTCACAGAGATTTTTTATTGAATATATAAAAAATACTGGAGAAAAGAGATAACAGAGGGGACCCACCAGCTGCCCACAAGACAGCAGGGTGCGGCCCTCCCTGGGCACGCCCTAGTGCCTTGTGGGGCCCACAGCTGGCCTCTGGCCCGCTCCTACTGCTATATGATGCCATTTGCCCTAGAAAAAATAAGGAGAGGACTTTCGGGACGAAGCAGAGCCGCCTCGAGGCGAAACCAGGGCAGGAGCTATTTTGCTCTCTGGTGGAGCGATTCCGCCGGGGAAACTTCCCTCCCGGAGAGGGAAATTGAAGCCATCGACATCACCAATGATCCTCTCATCATGGGAGGACCAATCTTCATCAGCATCTTCACCAGCACCATCTCATCTCAAACCCTAGTTCATCTCTTGTATTCAATCTTTGTCTCAAAACCTCAGATTGGTACCTGTGGGTTGCTAGTAGTGTTGATTACATCTTGTAGTTGATGCTAGTTGGTTTATTTGGTGGAAGATTATATGTTCAGATCCTTAATGCTATTCAATACCCCTCTGATCTTGAACATGAATATGATTTGTGAGTAGTTACTTTTGTTCTTGAGGACATGGGAGAAGCCTTGTCGTAAGTAATCATGTGAATTTGGTATTCGTTCGATATTTTGATGATATGTATGTTCTTGCTTCCTTTAGTGGTGTCATGTGAACGTCGACTACATGACACTTCACCAACTTTGGACCTAAGGGAAGGCATTGTGGAGTAGTAATTAGATGATGGGTTGCTAGAGTGACAGAAGCTTAAACCCTAGTTTATGCGCTATTCCGTAAGGGGCTGATATGAACCCATATGTTTCATGCTATGGTTAGAGTTATCTTAATTCTTCTTTCATAGTTGAGGATGCTTGCGAGAGGGGGTAATCATAAGTGGGAGGCTTGTTCAAGTAAGAACAGCACCCAAGCACCGGTCCACCCACATATCAAATTATCAAAGTAGCGAACGCGAATCAAACAAACATGATGAAAGTGACTAGATGAAATTCCCATGTGTCCTCGAGAATGCTTTGCTTATTATACGAGTTCATTTCGGCTTGTCCTTTCCTATAAAAAGGATTGGGCCACCTTGCTGCACTTTTGTTTCCGTTACTACTTGTTACTTGTTACGAATTATCTTGCTATCAAAACTATCTGTTACCGCTACTTTCAGCACTTGCAGAGAATACCTTGCTGAAAACCGCTCATCATTTCCTTCTGCTCCTCGTTGGGTTCGACACTCTTACTTATTGAAAGGACTACGATTGATCCCCTATAATTGTGGGTCATCAAGACTCTTTTCTGGCGCCGTTTCCGGGGAGTGAAGCGCCTCTGGTGAGTGGAATTTGGTAACGAAACATTTATATTACGTGCTGAAATTTATTGTCACTTGTTACTATGGAAAGTAATCCCTTGAGGGGCTTGTTCGGGGTATCTTCACCTCGACCAGAAACAATAAGAGTTGCTCCTCAACCTATTGAACCTACTGAAAATATTTATTATGAAATTCCTTCGGGTATGATAGAGAAACTGCTAGCTAATCCTTATGCAGGAGATGGAACGGTACATCCTGATATGCACTTGATCTATGTGGATGAAATTTGTGGATTGTTTAAGCTTGCAGGTTTATCCGGAGATGGAGTTAAGAAGAAAGTTTTCCCTTTATCTTTGGAGGGAAAGGCATTGACATGGTATAGGCTATGTGATGATACTGAACCATGGCACTGGAACCGGTTGAAGCTGGAATTCCACCAGAAATTTTATCCTATGCATTTGGTTCATTGTGATCGGAATTATATATATAATTTTTGGCCTCATGAAGGAGAAAGTATCGCTCAATCTTGGGGGAGGCTTAAGTATATGTTGCACACATGCCCCAATCATGAGCTCTCAAGAGAAATAATTCTTCAAAACTTTTATGCTCGGCTTTCTCATAATGATCAATCCATGCTCGATACTTCTTCTGCTGGCTCCTTTATGAAGAGAACTATTGAATCCAAATGGGATCTTCTTGAAAGAATTAAGCGCAATTATGAAGATTGGGAAATCGACAAAGGTAAGGAGTCAGGTATAAATCTTGAGTTTAATTGTGTTAAATCTTTTATGGAAACTGATGTTTTTTGTATGTTTAGTACTAAATATGGACTTGACTCTGAGATAGTAGCTACCTTTTGTGAATCTTTTGCTGCTCATCTTGATCTCCCTAAGGAGAAATGGTTTAAATATCACCCACCTATTGAATTGAAAGAAGAACCTGCTGGTGTTAAAGAAGAAACAATTGTTTACCATGTTGATCCAGTTGTGCCTACTACTTATATTGAGAAACCTCCTTTCCCTGTTAGGATTAAGGAACATGCTAAAGCTTCAGCTGTGGTTAATAAGAGTAAAATTAGAGCACCTAGACCTTCTGAACAAATTAAAGTTGAACCTAGTGTTGCAATTGTTAAAGATCTGTTGGTTGACAATATTGATGGACATGTCATATATTTCTGTGATGAAGCAACTAGAATTGCTAAGCCAGATTCTAAAGATAAAAACAAACCTGTAGTTGGCATGCCTGTTATTTCTGTTAAAATTGGAGATCATTGCTATCATGGTTTATGTGATATTGGTGCTAGTGTGAGTGCTATTCCGTTTACTCTCTATCAAGAAGTCATGAATGATATTGCACATGTTGAGATTGAAGATATTGATGTTACTATTAAGCTCGCAAATAGAGATACTATTTCACCACTTGGGATTGTTAGAGATGTTGAAGTCTTGTGTGGTAAGATCAAATACCCTACTGATTTTCTTGTTCTTGGATCACCACAAGATGATTTTTGTCCCATTATATTTGGTAGACCCTTCCTGAATACTGTTAATGCTAAGATTGATTGCTCTAAAGAAATTGTTAGTGTTAATTTTGGTGAGATGTCTCATGAGTTTAATTTCTATAAGTTTCATAGACAACCTCATGATAAAGAATTGCCTAGTAAAGATGAAATTATTGGTCTTGCTTCTATTGCTGTGCCGCCTACTGATCCTTTAGAACAATATTTGCTTGAGCATGAGAATGACATGCATATGAATGAAAGAAATGAAATAGATGAATTATTCTTTAAACAAGCACCTATCCTTAAACATAATTTGCCTATTGAAACCTTGGGAGGTCCACCTCTACCCAAGGGTGATCCTGTGTTTGAATTGAAGCAATTACCTGATACTCTAAAATATGCTTATCTTGATGAAAAGAAGATATATCCTATTATTATTAGTGCTAACCTTTCAGAGCATGAAGAAAAGAGACTACTTAAAAGTCTGAAGAAGCATCGTGCTGCTATTGGATATACTCTCGATGATCTTAAGGGCATTAGTCCCACTTTATGTCAGCATAAAATTCATATGGAGCCAGATGCTAAACCTGTTGTTGACCATCAAAGAAGGCTGAATCCTAGAATGAAGGATGTGGTAAGAACTGAAATATTAAAGCTTCTGGAGGTAGGTATAATTTATCCCATAGCTGATAGTAGATGGGTAAGTCATGTTCATTGTGTTCCTAAGAAGGGAGGTATCACCGTTGTTCCTAATGATAAAAATGAACTTATCCCATAAAGAATTGTAACTGGTTATAGGATGGTAATTGACTTCAGGAAATTATATAGAGCTACTAGAAAGGATCATTACCCCTTGCCTTTTATTTATCAAATGTTGGGAAGATTGTCTAAGAATACACACTTTTGCTTCCTAGATGGCTATTCTAGTTTCTCTCAAATACCTGTTTCACCTGAAGATCAAGAGAAATCCACCTTTACTTGTCCTTTTGGAACTTAAGCTTATCGTCGTATGCCTTTCGGTTTATGTAATGCACCTGCTGCCTTTCAAAGATGTATGACTGCTATATTCTCTGACTTTTGTGAAAAGATTGTTGAGGTTTTCATGGATGATTTCTCCGTTTACGGAACTTCTTTTGATGATTGCTTAAGCAACCTTGATCGAGTTTTGCAGAGATGTGAAGAAACTAATCTTGTCTTGAATTGGGAGAAGTGCCACTTTATGGTGGATGAAGGTATAGTCCCTGGGCATAAAATTTCCAAAAGAGGTATTGAAGTTGATAAAGCTAAAGTTGATGCTATTGAGAAAATGCCATATCCTAAAGATGTCAAAGGTATAAGAAGTTTCCTTGGTCATGCCGGTTTCTATAGAAGGTTTATAAATGTCTTCTCTAAAATTTCTAGACCTCTTACCAATCTCTTGCAAAAAAATATTCCATTTGTTTTTGATGATGATTGTGTGGAAGCCTTTGAAATACTTAAGAAAGCCTTAATTTCTGCACCTATTGTTCAACCACCTGATTGGAACTTACCCTTTGAAATTATGTGTGATGCTAGTGATTATGCTGTTGGTGCTGTTCTAGGACAAAGAGTTGATAAGAAACTAAATGTTATCCATTATGCTAGTAAAACTCTAGACAGTGGTCAAAGAAATTACGATACTACTGAGAAATAATTTTTAGCGGTTGTCTTCGCATGTGATAAATTTAGATCTTATATTGTTGACTCCAAGGTTACCGTTCACACCGATCATGCTGCTATTAAATATCTTCTGGAAAAGAAAGATGCTAGGCCTAGACTTATTAGATGGGTTCTTGTTGTAGGGTAGAACCCTAAGTGAAGATCTTTTCACACTTGGAGGGGGGGAAAGGGATGAAGTCACAAATCACAAGAGGCAAATCACTCAAACAAACCCAAATCACACATCCACTAGAGTAGCATACATAGATCCACAAGCATACATAGACAATCAAAGGAAAATAGCACAAAGGTAAGGTTCTTCCCACTCCAAAGGAGGTGAGGTCTTGATGATCCTATGATGGGGATCCTTCCCTAGAAGGGGTCTTGATATCCACTAGGGGATCTTCTCTCTAGGAGGTCTTGATCTCCAAGAGGAGTGGTAGATGAGCAAAGCCATCTATGAAGATCTCAATACACTTTGCTAACCCTAACAAATGGTCTATCCTGGGAATATATAGTAGGTGGGAGGTAAGGGACGAAGTGGGGGCAAAACAGACAACACACAGCCAGCTCGCTGGGAGGGCCCGTGCGCACGGGCTAAGTAGGCCCCGTGCGCACGGGGGTCCCATGTGCACAGTACAAGCCCGTGCGCACGGGGTGTCCAGTAGGTCTGCCATAGCCCGTGCGCACGGGGTCTTTGGGGGCCCGTGCGCACGGGGTGTCTAGAGATTTTCTGGACAGCCGTGCGCACGGGGTCCAAAGAGCCCGTGGGCACGGGGTCGCCTGGGCATTCCTTCTTCTTCCCGTTGCTGGACTCCATCTTCCTGGCGATGCTCCCGTCCTTCTTCGTGGACTTGACGAGGCTCCCTAGCTTCTTGGTGGTCGACTCCATCATGCCTAATGATACATAGAGTTCCTTTGTGAGGTAGCATCCAAGTTCCATCCATATCCATATGAAAGTTGTAAAGGAGTGAGTTCACCTCGTTCTCGATGGCACGTGCGCGAGCTCTTGTCATAGGTCCACTTGGTGCTTGCTGAGGTGATGAGGTATCCATGGAGATGATCGAAGGATGCTCCGCATCATCTCCCCCCTCCTTGGGAAAGATCCGCCCTCGGATCAATATCTTCATCACCATGGTAGGGAGATAGATCCTTGACGTTGAAGGTGTCACTCACGTTGTACTTGTCTCGTGGGAGGTCGATCTTGTATGCATTGTCGTTGATGCGTGCTAGCACCTTGAATGGCCCATCGGCGTGAGGTAGAAGCTTTGACTTGCGTTCATTTGGGAAGCGGTCTTTGCGAAGATGTAGCCACACGAGATCACCGGGGTTGAATATCATGGGATGCTTGTTTGTGCTGAACTTGTTGGCAAGTCGTTGTACTTGGCGTTCTGTCGTGTGCCTTGTGTCCTCATGCACCTTCTTGATATATGTTGCTCTTGCGCTTGCGTCCAAGTTCGCTCGCTCTTGTAGTGGTAGCGGTAGGATGTCCAATGGCGACAAAGGGTTGAAGCCATAGACCACTTCGAAGGGAGACTTGCCGGTGGTAGAGTGTCTTGCTCGATTGTAGGCGTACTCGGCGATCGGTAGGCATTCTTCCCATTCGGTGAGGTTCTTCTTGATCAACACGCGAAGTAGTGTAGAGAGCGTCCGGTTGGTGACTTCCGTTTGACCGTCGGTTTTGTGGGTGATAGGCTGACGTGAATAGGAGCTTGATCCCGAGCTTGCCGCATAGTGTCTTCCAAAAGTAGCTAAGGAACTTGACGTCGCGGTCCGAAACAATCGTCTTGGGCAGTCCATGAAGTCGCAAGATTTCCCTACAAAAAAGATTTGCAACATGTGAAGCATCGTCGTTCTTGTGACATGGAATAAAATTTGCCATTTTAGAGAAATGGTCAACAACTACAAATATCGAGTCTTGTCCATTTTTTGTTCTAGGCAAGCCAAGCACAAAATCCATACTAATGTCTTCCCATGGATGATATGGTATAGGGAGTGGCATATGTAAACCATGAGATTGAGCTTGTGACTTAGCTTTGCGACATGTGGAGCATCGATTGGTGTAGCGTGCTACATCACGAAACATCTTTGGCCAATAGTACTTGTTGGAGAGCGTGGCAAAAGTCTTGTCGCGACCGAAATATCCCATAAGTCCACCGCCGTGAGCCACTTGCAAAAGCAACAAATGAAGAGAAGACTTGGGAACACAAAGTTTGTTAGCACGCATAAGGTATCCATCCTTGAGATAATATCGCTCCCAATAAGTGTTAGCAAGACATTTGGCATAAGGGGTTGCAAAAGAATCATCATGCTCATATAAATCTTTAATGTGCTCAAAGCCAATAACATTCAATTCAAGTTGAGTAACTATCATGCACTTGCGTGAAAGAGCGTGCGCTACAACATTCTCCTTTCCCTTGATATATTTGATGATGTAGGGGATGGACTCAATGAATTCACTCCATTGAGCATGCCGTTTATTAAATTTAGTTTGACCCTTTAGTTACTTAAGCGTTTCATGATTGGTATGGATGACAAATTCACGAGGTCGGAGATAATGCTCCCAAACATGCAAGACTCTCACCAAAGCATACAACTCTTTGTCATAGATGGGATAATTAAGTTGAGCATTGGAAAGCTTTTCACTAAAATATGGAATGGGTCGCTTATCTTGCATTAAAACTCCACCTATGCCATTACCACTAGCGTCACAATGCACTTCAAATGTTTTCTCAAAGTTTGGCAAGGCAAGAATTGGAGCATGTGTAAGCAAATTCTTAAGCTCATGAAATGCGGTATCTTGGGAAGGTCCCCAAACAAAAGGAGCATTCTTCTTACTCAAAGCATGTAATGGTGAAGCAATAGTGCTAAAGTCCTTAATGAAGCGATGATAAAATCCGGCTAGACCAAGGAAGCTACGCACTTGTTGCAAGTTGGTTGGTTGTGGCCAAGTTTTAATAGCATCAATTTTAGACCCATCAACTTCAACACCCTTAGAAGAGACAACAAAGCCCAAGAAAACAAGTTTATCAACACCAAAAGTGCATTTCTCCATGTTAGCATAAAGTCTCTCATCTCTAAGAACTTGCAATACGTCCCTAAGGTGCTGGACATGATCCTCAAGAGTTTCACTAAACACGAGAATGTCATCAAAATAGACCACAACACAAATGCCAATGTATTTGCGAAGAACATAATGCATCACACGCATGAAAGTGCTAGGTGCTTGTGATAAACCCATAGGCATGACTAACCATTCATACAAGCCAAATTTGGTTTGGAAAGTCGTTTTCCATTCATCACCTTCTTGCATGCGTATTTGGTAGTAACCACTTTTAAGATCTATTTTTGAGAAGATGGTGGCTCCACTAAGTTCATAAAGCATGTCATCAAGGCGTAGAATGGGATGACGATATCTAACGGTTATAGCATTGATGGGACGGCAATCGGAACACATGCGATAGGTACCGTCTTTCTTAGGCACAAGAATTACCGGAACGGCACATGGACTCTCAAGCTCTCGCGTACATACCCATTCTCCATGAGATGTTGGACTTGCCGTTGGATTTCTTTGGTCTCTTCGGGATTGACGCGGTATGGTGCCTTGTTCGGTAGAGGTGCGCCGGGTATGAGGTCGATGCAGTGTTCGATTCCGCGTAGAGGAGGTAGTCCGGGAGGTAGCTCATCGGGAAACACGTCCTTGTATTCCTGCAAGAGATAAGACAACACTAGAGGAAGATGTTGTGAAGTATTAGTCCGCTCAGCTTCACCTTTGCATAAAAGCACAAAGTGAACAACACTTGATGGGCTCTCACTCACATCCCTCAAATCTCTTTTGGTGGCTAGTAGAACTAAGTTTTTCTTGTCGCTCATCGTGGAGTCACTCAATTTTGGCTTGTGGCGCTCACTCTCTTTGTGGTGGTTCTCGCTCTCACTAGTCTCTCCATGATGGCCCGATGTTTGAGTGTCGGCGACGACTTGACTTGAAGACATTGGTCGAAGAACGAATTCCTTGCCCTTCATCTTGAAACTATAGTGGTTGGTCCGTCCGATGTGGATGACGCCGCGACCGAATTGCCAAGGTCTCCCAAGTAGGAGGTGGCATATGGACATGGCAACCACATCACACTCCAAGGTATCTTCGTAGGCGCCGATCTTGAAGGACACTTGGACGGTGTGCTCCACTTGAATGGTGCCGAAGTCGCTAAGCCATTGGACCTTGTATGGGCGACGGTGCTTCTTCTTTACCAATTGGAGCTTGGAACATAATTCTTCACTTGCGAAATTGTGGCAACTTCCGCCGTCGATGATGACCTGGACGGAACGTCCTTGGATACCCGCTTTGGTATGGAAGATGTGGCAACGTTGGTCCTCGTCTTGATGTTGTTGAAGTGTCAAGACCTTGGAGACAACAAGAGCGGGGCTCGCATCATTGTCGCAATAGATTTGTGCATCTTCATCTTCATTCACTTGTCGGTGCATAGCCACATGCTCGAGGGCCTCCATTTCATCTTCGCTCATGGAGTCGTAGGTGCCGTCGTCGTTGAGGATCATTGTGCACCGAGTTGGACAATCGAAAGACTTGTGGCCTCGGCCCTTGCAAGTGAAGCACTTGATGTCACTTGTCTTGAAGGCATCGGTAGGAGGTTTTGATGACGAAGGCTTTTGCTTGGAGTTCCTTGTAGTAGTAGGAAGACGACTCGAAGATGTCGAAGGTTGCTTGGAGCTTGACTTGTTGCCGGTACTTGAGGTAGCTCGAGTCGTGGAAGGAGTTGTCGTAGTCAGTGAAGCTTGATTGTATGAACTGTAGGTCTTGGAAGAGTACTTGGAGTACTTGTAGTCCTCTTGCACTTGTCGCTCCGCCTTGGTTGCTTGGTGCACTAGCTCGAGGAGGTTGGAGTACGGTTGGAAGTCTGCTATTTTCTTGATGAGATGGTTGAGGTCATTCAAGAAACCTGCCATAGTTTGTTCATCATCTTCCATGACATTGGCTCGTATCATGGAAACTTCCATTTCTTGATAGTATTCTTCAACCGACTTGGTTCCTTGCTTGAGGAGTTGGAGTTTCTTGAAGAGGTCACACTTGTAATGTGTAGGCACAAAACGAGCTCTCATGACATCCTTCATTTGATTCCAAGTCGCGATTGGTGGCTCGCCCTTCTCTTGACACCGTGCGATCACTTGCTCCCACCATATGAGAACATAATATTGGAACTCTAGAGATGCCATGGCGATCTTCTTTTCTTCGTCGTAGTTGTGAAGGCGAAATATCTTATCGACCTTCAATGCCCATGAGAGATATTCTTCGGGATCGTTGCCACCGTGGAACTTTGGCATGGTGAACTTGAGCTTGAAAAAACGTTGTTCCTCATCTTGTCGTCGTTGGTGATGTCGATCTTGCCGTGGTGGTGGATCGTCATCCTCATGCTCCGTTCGATTTGCTTGGCGCGGTGGTCTTGGAGGTGGAATCCGAGCTCGATTTCTTCTTTCTTGGCGCTCCTCAAGGTGAGCTTCTTCGTCTCATTGTGCATGTCGTAGCGCTTCTTGTTGTTCACGCACACGATGGTTGCGCTCGTTCACGGCATGAGTTGCTTCTTGGAGAGCATGTTGCGCTTCAAGTGCTTGTTCTTCTCGGCGTAGTAGTTCTTGCCGGAGGGCGTCGCCGTCTTGGTCATTTTGTCTTGGACGTGGTGGTGCTTGGCCTTGGCACGCTTGACGTTCTCGTGCTCTAAGTCGGTCTTGTAACCCATTGCCATGGAATGGATTTTGTGGAGCTTGAGGATCGCCATGATTGTTGCGCCGAGGAGAACGTGCTCGAGATGGACTTGAGCGTGAAGAAGAATCCGAAGAGTGTCGACTTGAGTGACGCCGTCTTGAAGAGGAAGTTGTGGAAGTGGCGCAGTTGGCCATCATGTCTCGCAATTCCTCCATTTGAGATGAAAGCTTGGCGTCGAAGTAGTCCCTTGTTCGTGTTTCGGAGTGGCGCAAGTCGGTGGCGAGTTGCTCGATGCGATCTCCCAAAGCTTCACTTTCTTGGTGTAGCGCTCGTTGGACGGCGAAGAGATGACCCTTGGTGACGTAGTCGCGCGTCTCATCATGCTCTTCAAAGAGCGGGTTCTCCGATGTACTTGGCCTATCCATCATAGTCAAGGGGTGGTGAGTAGGAAATGAGAGAACAATACCAAAGTTACCTTTTCCGATGATTGAGGATGTATCAAGTATCACTCAATGTAATGCAACAATAGTAGAATTGGTACCAGGTTTGTTTCTCACACCTACAAATTAAGGCTTATGGAGGAGCTTGGTTAGGATGAGTGGCACAAAACTGATGCAAGTGTTAGTCAAGATATCGAAAATGTTGAGAAGATTCAGAAATTGCAAGTAAGACAAATAGATCAACACCCTAGTAGAACACTTGGAAACACACACACGAAGATGAATGGGATCCGCACAACCAAGGAATGAGCTCAAAATATGGAAACCACGGAAAATGCTCTTGTGGCACGGATACTAGAGAGACACTAGCTCGATTGCTCAAATGGGCTAGATACGCTTGTGCACCAACCTAAGAGAGTAATGTGCTTGTCTTCAATCCCAGGTATGATATGTATGTATGATCCTATATGATGTACTATGCAAATAGGCTCAATGCTATTGCTTACAAGCTCTTTGTTTCTTCTCTTTTGCTTAAAAGCTTTGTTTTTTTGTTTTTTTTACTATGCTAAAATGCTTGATGCTAGAGCCGATATCTAAGACAAGTAAGTAAGATATGCACGGGAGAGACTTATGGCACGATGATGATAGCACGATAAATGCACGCTAAATGTAGCTATGCGGAGTAGGCATATCACTATGGTGCACAAATACGTGGCCCAACAATTCTCAACTTTCTAGTCTCGATGGGTAAGTGACGCAAAATGGCTCAAGGCTAACAATGCAATGGCAAGGGTAAGTACAAGATGTTGTCGAGGTTACTGTCCTTGCTTACGGTTGGTATGAAATGAAGTGGTCGAAGTCGAGGTCGGGGAGATGATGAATGGCAGTGATGATGATGTAGAACCGTCCCTAAGTAGCCGAAACACCATAGGACATGGCAACCGCGACTCAAAATCTCAAAGAAACACGTGTGTTAGTGCGGAAGACGAAAGTGTTGCAAATGTGTGTCAAAACTTGTGTAAACAGGATGTGACAGATCTCTGGTGAGGCCGTGCGCACGGGGTATTAGGGCCCGTGTGCACGGGGCTCCGTGTGCATGGGGTAGCAGGGGCCCGTGCGCACGGGGTCGGCGGCTGTGGAAGAACAGCCCCAAATCCGTTGCAAAATTTCAAAATTCCGGGGAAATTAGTGGTGGGAAAGATGGGGGATGGGGGGAAAGGGGTAGATCCAGTTGTCAAACACGAAATTTGTGGACCAAATCAACAAAATCTCACAAGATCTAACCAAAGCAAAAAAAATTGGTATGGCTATTTTTGTGGGGATTTTCGAAATTGGGACAAAACAAAGCAAAATCAGGCTAGAAAGTGGGGGGTAGGGACTCCAAGATGTGAATCAACGTGGCTCATGATACCAAGATGTTGTAGGGTAGAACCCTAAGTGAAGATCTTTTCACACTTGGAGGGGGGGAAAAGGGATGAACAAACAAATCACAAGAGGCAAATCACTCAAACAAACCCAAATCACACATCCACTGGAGTAGCATACATAGATCCACAAGCATACATAGACAATCAAAGGAATATAGCACAAAGGTAAGGTTCTTCCCACTCCAAAGGAGGCGAGGTCTTGATGATCCTATGATGGGGATCCTTCCCTAGAAGGGGTCTTGATATCCACTAGGGGATCTTCTCTCTAGGAGGTCTTGATCTCCAAGAGGAGTGGTAGATGAGCAAAGCCCTCTATGAATATCTCAATACACTTTGCTAACCCTAACAAATGGTCTATCCTGGGAATATATAGTCGGTGGGAGGTAAGGGACGAAGTGGGGGCAAAACAGACAACACACAGCCAGCTCGCTGGGAGGGGCCGTGCGCACGAGCTAAGTAGGCCCCATGTGCGCGGGGTGTCCAGTAGGTCTGCCGTAGCCCATGCGCACGGGGTCTTTGGGGGCCCGTGCGCATGGGGTGTCCAGAGACTTTTTGGACAGGGCGTGCGCACAAGGTCCAAAGAGCCCGTGGGCATGGGGTCGCCTGGGCATTCCTTCTTCTTCCCGTTGATAGACTCCGTCTTCCTGGCGGTGCTCCCATCCTTCTTCCTGGACTTGACGAGGCTCCCTAGCTTCTTGGTGGTCGACTCCATCATGCCTAATGATACATAGAGTTCCTTTGTGAGGTAGCATCCAAGTTCCATCCATATCCATATGAAAGTTGTA
The DNA here is from genome assembly GCA_039707655.1 of Elymus sibiricus. Classification (NCBI taxonomy): domain Eukaryota; kingdom Viridiplantae; phylum Streptophyta; class Magnoliopsida; order Poales; family Poaceae; genus Elymus; species Elymus sibiricus. Next base: position 65,505,505 of record CM077672.1, read on the forward strand.
AAGGAGTGAGTTCACCTCGTTCTCCATGGCACGTGCGCGAGCTCTTGTCATAGGTCCACTTGGTGCTTGGTGAGGTGGTGAGGTATCCATGAGGATGATCGAAGGATGCTCTGCATCAGTTCTCCTGCTACAAGAATTTGATTTGCATATTGTTGATAGAAAGGGAGCTGAAAACCCCGTAGCGGATAATTTGTCTAGAATGGAAAATGTTCTTGATGACCCACTTCCTATTAATGATGATTTTCCTGATGAACAATTAGCTATGATAAATGCTTCTCATAATACTCCTTGGTATGCAGACTATGCTAATTACATTGTTGCTAAATACATACCACCTAGCTTTACATACCAACAAAAGAAAAAGTTTTTCTTTGATTTAAGACATTACTTTTGGGATGACCCACATCTATATAAAGAGGGAGTAGATGGTATTATTAGTAGTTGTGTACCTGAGCATGAACAAGAACAAATCCTACGTAAGTGTCACTCCGAGGCATATGGAGGACACCATGCGGGTGACCGAACTGCACACAAGGTATTACAATCTGGTTTTTATTGGCCTACTCTTTTCAAGGATGCACATAAGTTTGTCCTTTCTTGTGATGAATATCAAAGAATTGGTAATGTTGGTAGATGTCAGGAAATGCCTATGAATTATTCACTTGTTATTGAACCACTTGATGTTTGGGGTTTCGATTATATGGGACCTTTTCCTAAATCCAATGGGTATACTCATATTTTAGTTGCTGTTGATTACATTACTAAGTGGGTAGAAGCTATTCCAACTAGTAGTGCTGATCATAACACTTCTATTAAAATTCTTAAAGAAGTTATTTTTCCGAGGTTTGGAGTCCCTAGATATTTAATGACTGATGGTGGTTCACATTTTATTCATGGTGATTTCCGTAAGTTGCTTGCTAAATATGATGTTAACCATAGAATTGCATCTCCTTATCATCCTCAGTCTAGTGGGCAAGTTGAGTTAACTAATAGAGAAATAAAATTGATTTTGCAAAAGACCGTTAATAGATCTACAAAGAATTGGTCTAAGAAACTTGATGATGCATTATGGGCATATAGAACTGCCTATAAAAATCCTATGGGTATGTCTCCATATAAAATGGTTTATGGAAAAGCATGTCACTTACCTCTTGAATTAGAACATAAAGCTTATTGGGCAATTAAGAAACTTAATTACGATTTTAAACTTGCCGGTGAGAAGAGGTTATTTGATATTAGCTCTTTAGATGAATGGAGAACCCAGGCCTATGATAATGCTAAGTTGTTTAAAGAAAAAGTTAAAAGATGGCATGATAAAAGAATTCAAAAACGGGAATTCAAAGTAGGTGATCATGTTTTATTATACAATTCTCGTTTAAGATTTTTTGCAAGAAAACTTCTCTCTAAATGGGAGGGGCCTTATGTCATCGAAGAAGTTTATCGCTCCGGAGCCATAAAAATAAATAACTCCGAAGGCAATAATCCGAGAGTGGTGAATGGTCAAAGAATCAAGCATTATATTTCAGGTACCCCCATTAACGTTGAAACTAATATTATTGAAACAAATATACCGGAAGAGCACATCAAAGAGTCCTTCCGGAACGCTCCAGAACCCTGAAAAGGGGTAGGTATGTGATACGGTAAGTAAACCGGCTCCAAAAATTCCATAAAAATTATTTCTGTCAATTTTGGAATATTATAAAAAATACAAAAGTAAGAAACAGCCGAGGGGACCCACGTGTCGCCCACAAGGCAGCAGGGCACGCCCCCCCGGGGCGCGCCGTGGTGCCTTGTGGGCCCCACATGTGCCTTCCCGACTCCGTTTTCTTGCCTTATGCTTGTTTTGCAAGACAAAAATTCTTTATATATACTCCCGTCCGTTTTGACCACCGCACCGTGAGTTTCTCCTCTGTTCTTGTTTCGTGCTATTTTTCTGACAGATCTAGATCGCTATGGCTCCTGCGAAGCTCTGGACCAAGCACCGGATCGTTCAACCTTCACCGGGAAAATGCCCATACAGCGAAGTTTACTACGACTGGTCGTCAGGAGAAGAGGACATTGGCAGGGAGGATAATGCTGGAGAGATCACTGGGAGCCAGGCACAGGAAGGAGATCAAGCCAAGCTTATGGAGGAAACCACGGAGAAGGAGGATATTCTTCAGCCTCTCTATGATTATCTCTCTCCATCTGAAATTGATAGTTTAAGGGTTTTTGAAACAATATGCGTGCAAAATACATCTCTCACTCATGAAGTTATTTTGTTGGAAGAACAAAACATCACCTTTCAGAGTATCAACCGTAAGCTAGAATATCTGCTAAAGCTAAAGGACAAGCCCACCTCATCATCACCAGGACCACCAAAGAAGAAGACTTGAGTACACGGGTATGGGCACTCCCCTTGGCTTGTGCCAAGCTTGGGGGAGGCGCCCTGGTATCGTATCACCATCAATTTTTCATCATCATTATCTATCTTAGTTCGATCCTTAGTTATTTCATGATTTAAAGGAATAAAGTTTTAGTATGATTTAGTTTCGAGTGCTTACTTAGTGATCTATCTACCTATGTAATCGTGTGTGAAAGTTATATAATAAAGAGTAGTTTGAGTTGAGTGTTTTGCTTTTGATGATCCAATCTTAGAAATAAAGAAAAAAATAAGATCATATGCTAATCCCATGGGGAGTAATGACTTCACATAAAAGAAGTATAATAGGTAAAACTTGTTGGAAGTTGACAAATATAGTATTAGTCATTGTAGCAATTCATGAAAAAGTAATAAAGGAAGAGAGGTCTCACATATAAATACACTATCTTGGACATCTTTTATGATTGTGAGCCCCCATCAAATATTCTATGTCAATTAGTTGACGTTGGACAAGGAAGACAACGTAATGAGTTATGTTTGCTTATATTCACATATAAGTTATATTGTTCTGGATCCTCTAACATGTGGTGTTTGCCAGCTATCTTTGCTAGCCAAAAATCCGCACCAAGTAGAGATACTACTTGTGCATCGAAAACCCTTAAACTCAGATTCATGTCATGAGAGTCCACTATATCTTCCTATGGATTGAATAAGATCCTTCAAGTAAGTTATCATCGGTGCAAAAGCAATAAAAATTGCTTCTAAATATGTATGAACTTTTATTGTAAGGGAAAATAAGCTTTGTACGATCTTGTGATGGTGGAGCAATAAAAGCGACAGACTGCATAATAAAGGTCACTATCACAAGGGGCAATATAAAGTGACGTTCTTTTACATTAAGAGCTCGCACATCCAAAAACAAAAAGCACATGATGACCTCTGCTTCCCTCTGCGAAGGGCCTATCTTGTACTTTATGTATTTACTTTCATGTAAGAGTCAATAGTATTCTCTTCTATTCCGTTTTTATTTTCTCTTTTGGCAAACATCATGTGGTGGGGATTTATCCATGCATATATATCCAGTTGAATGTAGGTGATCATGAGTTATTATTGCTGACATTACCTTTGAGGTAAATACGTTGGGAGGCAAAATTATAAGCCCCTATCTTTTTATGTGTCCGACTGAAACTTTTGCTCCATAAGTATAACGTGAGTGTCAGCAATCATGGAAGACTAAATGATAGTTGAGTATGTGAACTTGCTAATCAAAGCTCTTACATAGACTCTTTCTGATAATATGATGAATTGCAATTGCTTCAGTGACTAAGATCATAGTTTGTTTGTTTTCAATTCGGTTTATGGTTCATACTATAACTTGTGGATGAATTATCACTTTTTCATGAGAAGTTTTTTGATGATATATTGCTATTATAATAAAGATCATGATGCTCCATGTTCGTATTTTATTTTTATCGACGTCTCTCTCTCTAAACATGCGGTCATGATTATCGATTTTCGACATTTCGCTTGAGGGAAAGCGAGGTCTAAGCTTGGGGGAGTTGATATGTCCAATTTGCATCATGATTTCCTACTGTTATTTATTATGTTTTTGATCATTATTTCACTTTATGATACAATTCTTATGCCTTTGCTCTCTTAATTTGCAAGATTAACATGAAGAGGGAGAATGCCGGCAGCTGGAATTCTGGACCTAAAATAGCCATATCAGAGATACCTAATCTACAGAGCTCCATGTAACACCCCAAGAATCATGCTACAGTAATCTTTCTCTAATGGTGGTCATGTCATCATGATCACTATGCCAACTGCCACTTGTCCAAAAAAAATCAAAGTCCAATTCCAAAATTCAAATGCCAGTCAAATATTTGCTTCCTCAAACATGCCAACAAAATAGTTCATATTATGGCAAATATTCCCTAAGTATTTGTCATGATGAAACCAACCTCATTTGGGTGCCCAAAATGACCCTGGATTTTAAAACAGTGGTCCAGCAGCACTTTTTCCCCCCTTTTAAATGCTAGCATAATTCAAATGGTCTCCAATTGGCCCCAAACTTTTTGTGCAACACCACAATAGTGTGCTTAGTTTATGTGGAAAGTTCCACATTTAACAAAAAATCATTTGCTCACTCATTTAATTACAAAGCCGTAGCTATTTGGGTTACAAAAAAGAAAAAGGGAAAAACGGGCGCTGTGCACTTGGCCCAGCCCACCAAGCCTCCCTTCTTCTTCCTACTGCTCACAGAGAGCTCGGTGTCCGCGCACACCGCGTCCATGCCATGGATCCTCCACGCGTCGGCCATCCTCGATGCTCCCGCGATGGATAAGGACCCCCGTCGCCCCCTGGCGAAACCCTAACCCTTTTCCTCCCTCCCCTCGCTCGCTCTCGTCTCCGCATCGCACTGCCGAGCCACCGTCGCCATGGCTGACGCCATTACCGAGGCCGCCGTCCGCCCCACGCCATGAGAAGCTATCCAGGAGGACCGCTGTCGTCGTCCACGTCACCTGCGCCACCGGACCAAGGCCAAGGAGCACCACCAGCGACGCCCGCAACCGTCCCGTCTTCGGCATCCGCTGCAAAACCACCGTCGATCCGCCGCCCCCTGCGCTCCCTCTGCTTCCCGTCTCGCCGTTTTCTCATTGTCGTCGTCTGTCGCCATCCCCACGAGCTCCTAGCTCCGGCCGCTGCCATGGCCGACGAGCTCCACGCTCCCGACCCCCTCAGCTCGAATGCCTTGCGCCAACGCGTTCCTGGATCCCCGTAGATGCCGCCGGTGATCTTAGCTTGCCCATTTGCTTCGCTCATCGGCGTTTCCGTCAGAGCCCGAGCGCCAGCGCCACTCCCCGTCTTTACTCCGGCCAGCTCCGGCCACCCCCAACTGCCGTTGCTTGCTCCTTTGGATGCGCCACGTCGCGACGGTCCCGTAGGAGCAAACCGCGACCAAAATGGTCACCGGAGCAGCACATCCGGGATCCGCCGCCGCTATTGTGGCCACCAGAGCATCGCCGCTGGCGCTGCTGACGTGTCCGGCGTCTTTTAGACGCTAATGACGCTTATTAGCTTAGCCAGTGAGACTGACAGCCGGGCCCCACCAACAAATAACCCAGCTTAATTTTCTGGTTAGGATTATTTTAATTCCTGTGGCCCCACGCGTCAGCTTTGACTTTGCTGATGTGGGCATTGACCGGGCCCAGTCGTCAGTGACTGTGGCTAGCTGATAGGTGGCCCCAACTGCAACTTTTGACCTAGTCAACGTTGACTCTGTTGACCTGCTGACTGTAGAGTTGACTGCTGAATGGGCTGTGACTAGCCCCACCAGTCAGTGGCTAGGGCTAGCTCTGGTTGAGTATAAAAAGTATTTTCACTGTTTAAATTTTTGAATTAATTAAACTCCAGAAATTCTAGAAAATCTTAAAAACTTTGAAATTTCATAGAAATTTTACCGTAGCTCGGATGAAAATGTTTTCTATAGGAAAGTTGATCAGAAAAAATCTAACGAATCCGAGTATGCCATCTACATTCATGTTAGAACCCTCTAATTAGGAAAACCTGTAACTTCAGGCCTGTTTCTGGCAGATGAATAGTGCATGACCTCCGGTAAATAATTCCAAATAAATTCCTAAATCATCTAAAATATTTAGAAATGCATTAGATCACCTTTGCATATCATTTTGTCATGTCATGCTTTGTGATTGCATTTGTATGCTTGTATTTATTTGTTTCCTCCCCCTCTTCTCTCTGGTAGACCCCGAGACCGACGTTGCCCCTGAGTACGACTACACCGCAGACGACCAACCCCTGTCTGCAGAGCAACCAGGCAAGCAAAACCCCCTTGATCATTCCTATATCGCCTATTCTTTCTCTCCCATGCTTGCATTAGATTTTGCTACTGTAATTGGTTGCTCCTATTCTGATGCATAGCCTGTTTTTGTAACTGCTGTTGATACCTTACCTGCTATCCTAAATGCTTTGTATAGGTTGGTTAGTGATCCATCAGTGGCCCCGCACCCTTGTCTGTGTTGCCATGCTTTGTTTCTGAATGTTTCGATCAAAGTGATCGATGTGCAGAGACCGACAGAGCACCGCACACCCCTTAGTTGTACGACTCTGCAGAGCTACTATCGAGTGCCGAGGGTGATACCTCCTATCTCACTCCTGATGATATCTCTGTAGTGTAGCTAGTCGGTTCTGGGTTACCGAGGGTGATTCCTCTTTCACCACCTCCGATGATGCCTCTGTCGTGCAACCCCTCAAGTGTGAACCCATCGAGGGTGATTCCTCTAAGTTCACCTTGATGGTTGCATTGAGTGGGAATCCATCGAGGGTGATTCCTCGGATTACCCTCTTGATGTTACAGACACACTGTTACCTTTAACTGTTGCCCCCCATGTACTGTTACTGCGGGACTGAAGGGACAGGCGGTACCACCCAGGTAGAGGTGGACCTGAGTTCCCGACAGTCTTTTGGAAAGTCGGGTTGACCTAGAGGGTACCCGCGAGATAATTATGCGGCACGGTCGGGCATTCCTGGCCCTTGCCGTAAGTCCGCGAGACGGGGCGACGGGACCACATATCGTGGATCACTGATTGTCACCGCGAGTTCCCAATGCACTAACGGGTTTGGATATGTGATCTGAGTAGGCCTCTGGCCTTTTCGCACTAACCAACACGCGAGAATAGTATGGGCACTCGGCGTCGTATGTATCAGCCGAAGCTCTTCAGACGTCAGCAGTTGAGCGGCACGTGCCGGGTTGGACTGGGTACGCCCGCTTGTCTATACAGGGGGCAAGGTCTGCTCCCGGCCGTCCTCGCAACGCGCAAGAGTGCAAAGGGTGATGGGCCCAAGACCGCTAAGCGCTTAGGGTGTAGACCGGCGTGCTGGCCTCTTTAATAAGCCTAGGTAGGGCTACGGCGTGTCGATCAGCCAAGGCTGGGCATGACCCGTTAAAAGTGTGTCCAGCCGGAGTTAATCGAGTGTGTTGGGTAAGTTGGTGCGCCCCTGCAGGGAAGTATATCTATTCGAATAGCCGTGTCCACGGTAACGGACACTCAGAGAGTATCCCGATCTACTACAGCTAGAACTAGATACCTGTAATACTTAATAATTTCTTAGCTCCGGGATCGCTTTCTCGGAGGGAGTGAAGGAAGGATCTCTGGGCATTGCTACTATATAAATATTAATTCATTATATGCAAATCTACACTCTTCTAAGGCTGCAAGACGCTGCAAGATGCTAGTCTTCGATAGGCTAGGCATTCCCCTCTATTCTGGCATTTCTGCAGTCTAGTCCATAGATACAGCCCCTTCCTTTGATACCGATGCATACTTAGCCTAGTTCTGATGTAAGTCTTGTGAGTACTTTGGATGAGTACTCACGGTTGCTTTGCTACCTCTTTTTCCCCATACCCGGTTGCTACGATCAGATGACGGAGCCCCGGAGCCAGCAGATCCCACCGACGGCTACTACTACCACGGTGGAGCCTACTACTACATGGAGACCGACGACCAGGAGTAGATAGGAGGCTCCCAGGCAGGAGGCCTGCGCCTTTTCGATCTAGTGTCGTTGTTTTGCTCAGCCTTCTTAAGGCAAACTTGTTTAACCTTTATGTCTGCACTCAGATGATGTTGCTTCCGCTAACGCTTGTGCTCAAGCTTATGTATTTGAGCCCTCGAGGCCCCTGGCTTGAAATATAAAGCTTGTATTATTTTATTTTGTGTCTAGAGATGTGTTGTGATATCTTCCCGTCAGTCCCTGGGCTTGATTGTGCATATTTGCGTGTATGATTTGTGCACGATTGAGTCGGGGGCGTCACAAGTTGGTATCAGAGCCGATTGCCTGCATGAAGCCCCGTTCCAACACCTTGGCTGAAGTTGAGTTTAGTCTTTGGAAAACTATTTTACTAACATGGCTGTGTGGCTTACGGGCCCACGTCGCCAATGGATGGGTTTAGGATCTTTTATTCCTCTTCCTTACTCTGGGACTCTAATCTCTCTTCTATTCGGGTTAAAGATTTTGCTAACTCTAACATTAGGTTCTTGTGATCACATTCACCCGGAGAGCTGGATTATCTGCAAATATTCCTTTCAAAGTTGTCATATGCTTCTCACACGGTCATTTGACATCATTGAACTCCTTTGTTTCAGATGCGTCCCGCAACGCTGCTCATTTTGAAGTCTTCCAAAATTGACCTCATTCTGGGATGGATTGGTTGAAGGCTCATACTGCTTCAATCGATTGTGCCACTAAAGTCGTCCAACTCCTGCATCCTTTGGATGAGATAGTAAACTACCATGCTTATCTTATACGAGATGCCGAAGCCAAATTTATTCCCTGAATGCGTTGAACGCTTCTCCTATTGGGGGAATCGAAAACGTTCTAGTCATTGGTGACTTCCAAGATGTTTTCCCAGAAGAACTTCCAAGAGTACCCCCTGTTAGGGTTGTCGAGTTCGTTATCGACTTGAAACCAGGCACCACTCCTATTGCGAAGCGTCCTTCCAAGATGCCACCACAGTTCTCTCACATCCATGATGTCTTTCATGTGTCGCAACTTCGAAGTTGAACGTCGGACCCGTTAGAAGGCAATCAAGTTTTTTAAAGTGCAGTGGTCGAATCATACTGAAGATGAAGCCACTTGGGAACGTGAGGATCGTCTTCGTGAAGCATAACCCGACCTCTTTCCGTCTACCTCCTAAATTCTCGGGACGAGAATTTCTTTTGGAGGAGGAGAATTGTAACACCCCGAGAATCATGCTACAGTAATCTTTCTCTAATGGTGGTCATGTCATCATGATCACTATGCTAACTGCCACTTGTCCAAAAAAAAATCAAAGTCCAATTCCAAAATTCAAATGCCAGTCAAATATTTGCTTCCTCAAACATGCCAACAAAATAGTTCAAATTATGGCAAATATTCCCTAAGTATTTGTCATGATGAAACCAACCTCATTTGGGTTCCCAAAATGACCGTGGATTTTAAGACAGTGGTCCAGCAGCACTTTTTCCCCCTTTTAAATGCTAGCATAATTCAAATGGTCTCCAGTTGGCCCCAAACTTTTTGTGCAACACCGCAATAGTGTGCTTGATTTATGTGCAAAGTTCCACATTTAACAAAAATTGTTTGCTCACTCATTTAATTACAAAGCCGTAGCTATTTGGGTTACAGAAAAGAAAAAGGGAAAAAAGGGACAAACGGGCACTGTGCACTTGGCCCAGCCGTGGCAACAGTGCAGCCCAGCCCACCAAGCCCCCCTTCTTCTTCCTACTGCTCACAGAGAGCTCAGTGGCCGCGCGCGCCGTGTCCATGCCGTGGATCCTCCATGCGTCGGCCATCCTCAACGCTCCCGCGATGGATAAGGACCCCCGTCGCCCCCTGGCGAAACCCTAACCCTTTTCCTCCCTCCCCTCGCTCGCTCTTGTCTCCGCATCGCACTGCCGAGCCGCCGTCGCCATGGCCGACACCCTTACCGCGGCCGCCGTCTACCCCGCGCCACGAGAAGCTATCCAGGAGGACCGCCGTCGTCGTCCACGTCACCTGCGCCACCGGACCAAGGCCGAGGAGCAGCACCAGCGACGATTGCAACCGTCCCGTCTTCCACATCCACCGCAACACCACCGTCGATCCGCCGCCCCCTGCGCTCCCTCGCAAACACCGAGCCTTCCATGTGCTCTGATGTGAGCTTCCCTCTACTTCCCCTCTCGCCGTTTGCTCATTGTCGTCGTCTGTCGCCGTCCCCATGAGCTCCGATCTCCGGCCGCCGCCATGGCCGACGAGTTCCACACGCCCGACCCCCTCAGCTCGAATGCCTTGCGCCAACGCGTTCCTGGATCCCCATAGATGCCGCCGGTGCCCTTAGCTCACTCGTTTGCTTCGCGCACCGGCGTTTCTATCAGAGCCCGAGCGCCACTGCCGCTCCCCGTCTTTACTCTGTCCAGCTCCGGCCACCCCCAGCTGCCGTTGATTGCTCCTTTGGATGCGCCGCGTCGCGACGATCCTGTAGGAGCAAACCGCGACCAAAATGGTCACCAGAGCTGCACTTCCGGGCCCCACCGCCACTCCTGTGGCCGCCAGAGCATCGCTGCCGGCGCTGCTGACGTGTCCGGCGTCTTTTAGACGCTAGTGACGCTTATTAGCTTAGCAAGGGAGACTGACAGCCGGGCCCCACCGTCAAATAATCCAGCTTAATTTTCTGGTTAGGATTATTTTAATTCCCATGGCCCCACGGGTCAGATTTGACTTTGCTGACGTGGGCATTGACCGGGCCCAGTCCTCAGTGACTGTGGCCAGCTGACAGGTGGCCCCGGCTGCACCTTTTGACCCAGTCAATGTTGACTCTGTTGACCTGCTGACTGTACAGTTGACTGCTGACTGGGCTTTGACTGGCCCCACCAGTTAGTGGCTAGGGCTAGCTCTGGCTGAGTATAAAAAGTATTTGTACTGTTTAAATTTTCGAATTAATTAAACTCCAGAAATTCCAGAAAATGTTCAAAACTTTGAAAATTCGTAGAAATTTAACCGTAGCTCGGATGAAAAAGTTTTCTATATGAAAGTTGATCAGAAAAATCTAACAAATCCGAATATGTTATCTGCATTCATGTAAGAACCCTCTAAGTAGGAAAACCTGTAACTTTAGACCTGTTTCTGCTAGATGAATAGTGCATGACCTCCGGTAAATAATTCCAAATAAATTCCTAAATCATCTAAAATATTTAGAAATGCATTAGATCACCTTTGCATATCATTTTGTCATGTCATGCTTTGTGATTGCATTTGTATGCTTGTATTTATTTGTTTCCTCCCCCTCTTCTCTCCTGTTGACCCAAGACCGACGTTGCCCCTGAGTACGACTACACCGCAGACGACCAGCCCCTGTCTGCAGAGCAACCAGGCAAGCAAAACCCCATTGATCATTCCTATATTGCCTATTCTTTCTCTCCCATGCTTGCATTAGATTTTGCTACTATAATTGGTTGCTCCTATTCTGATGCATAGCCTGTTTTTGTAACTGCTGTTGATACCTTACCTGCTATCCTAAATGCTTAGTATAGGTTGGTTAGTGATCCATCAGTGGCCCCGCACCCTTGTCCGTGTTGCCATGCTTTGTTTTCGAATGTTTTGATCAAAGTGATCGATATGCAGAGACCGACACAGCACCGCACACCCCTTAGTTGTATGACTCTACAGAGCTACTATCGAGTGCCGAGGGTGATACCTCCTATCTCACTCCTGATGATATCTCTGTAGTGTAGCTAGTCGGTTGTGGGTTACCGAGGGTGATTCCTCTTTCACCACCTCCGATGATGCCTCTGTCGTGCAACCCCTCAAGTGTGAACCCATCGAGGGTGATTCCTCTAAGTTCACCTTGACGGTTGCATTGAGTGGGAATCCATCGAGGGTGATTCCTCGGATTACCCTCTTGATGTTACGGACACACGGTTACCTTGTACTATTACTGCGGGACTAAAGGGACAGGCAGTACCACCCCATGTACTGTTACTGCGGGACTGAAGGGACAGGCGGTACCACCCCGGTAGAGGTGGACCTGAGTTCCCGATAGTCTTTTGGAAAGTCGGGTTGACCTGGAGGGTACCCGCGAGATAATTACGCGGCACGGCCGAGCATTCCTGGCCCTTGCCGTAAGTTCGCGAGACAGGGCGACGGGACCACAGATGGTGGATCACTGATTGTCTCCGCGAGCTCCCAATGCACTAATGGGTTTGGATATGTTATCTGAGTAGGCCCCTGGCCTTTTTGCACTAACCACCACGCGGGAATAGTATGGGCACTCGGTGTCGTATGTATTAGCCGAAGTTCTTCAGACGTCAGCAGTTGAGCGGCGCGCGCCGGGTTGGACTAGGTACGCCCGCTTATGTTTACAGGGGGCTAGGTCTGCTCCCGTCCGTCCTCGCAACGCGCAGGAGTGCAAAGGGTGATGGGTCCAAGAATCCTGAGCGCTTAGGGTGTAGACCGGCGTGCTGGCCTCTCTGCTGAGCCTAGGTAGGGCTACGGCGTGTCGATCAGCCGAGGCCGGGCATGACCCGATAAAAGTGTGTCCGGCCAGAGTTAATCGAGCGTGTTGGGTAAGTTGGTGTGCCCCTGCAGGGAAATATATCTATTCGAATAGCCGTGTCCATGGTAACAGATGCTCAGAGAGTATCCCGATCTACTACAACTAGAACTGGATACCTGTGATACTTAATAATTTGTTAGCTCTGGGATCGCTTTCTCGCAGGGAGTCGAGGAAGGATCTTTGGGTATTGCTACTATATACTTATTAATTCATTATATGCTAATCTGCACTCTTCTAAGGCTGCAAGATGCTGCAAGATGCTATTCTTAGATAGGCTAGGCATTCCCCTCTATTCTGGCATTTCAGCAGTCTAGTCCACAAATACAGCCCCTTCCTTTGATACCGATGCATACTTAGCATAGTTCTGATGTATGTCTTGCGAGTACTTTGGATGAGTACTCACAGTTGCTTTGCTATCTCTTTTTCCCCATACCCGGTTGCTACGATCAGATGACGGAGCCCCGGAGCCAGCAGATCCCGCTGACGGCTACTACTACCACGGTGGAGCCTACTACTACATGGAGACCGATGACTAGGAGTAGATAGGAGGCTCCCAGGCAGGAGGCATGCGCCTTTTCGTTCTAGTGTCATTGTTTTGCTCAGCCTTCTTAAGGCAAACTTGTTTAACGTTTATGTCTGCACTCAGATGATGTTGCTTCCGCTAACGCTTGTGCTCAAGCTTATGTATTCGAGCCCTCAAGGCCCCTGGCTTGTAATATAAAGCTTGTATTATTTTATTTTGTGTCTAGAGTTGTGTTGTGATATCTTCCCGTGAGTCCTTGGGCTTGATCGTGCGCATTTGCATGTATGATTAGTGCACGACTGAGTCGGGGGCGTCACACTCCAATTGACCAGAAATTTCACGAAGATTTTTTATCGAATATATAAAAAATACTGGAGAAAAGAGATAATAGAGGGGACCCACCAGCTGCCCACAAGGCAGCAGGGCGCGCCCCCCTGGGCACGCCATAGTGCCTTGTGGGGTCCGTAGCTGGCCTCTAGCCCCCTCCTTCTGCTATATGATGCCATTTGCCCTAGAAAAAATAAGGAGAGGACTTTTGGGACGAAGCACCGCCGTCTCGAGGCGGAACCAGGGCAGGAGCTATTTTGCTCTCCGGCGGAGCGATTCCGCCGGGGATACTTCCCTCCCGGAGGGGGAAATTGAAGCCATCAACATCACCAATGATCCTCTCATCATGGGAGGACCAATCTTCATCAACATCTTCACCAGCACCATCTCATCTCAAACCCTAGTTCCTCTCTTGTATTCAATCTTTGTCTCAAAACCTCAGATTGGTACATGTGGGTTGCTAGTAGTGTTGATTACATCTTGTAGTTGACGCTAGTTGGTTTATTTGGTGGAAGATTATATGTTCAGATCCTTAATGCTATTTAATACCCCTCGAATCTTGAACATGAATATGATTTGTGAGTAGTTACTTTTGTTGTTGAGGACATGGAAGAAGCCTTGTCATAAGTAATCATGTGAATTTGGTATTCGTTCGATATTTTGATGATATGTATGTTGTTGCTTCCTTTAGTGGTGTCGTGTGAACGTCGACTACATGACACTTCACCATCTTTGGGCCTAAGGGAAGGCATTGTGGAGTAGTAATTAGATGATGGGTTGCTAGAGTGACAGAAGCTTAAACCCTAGTTTATGCGCTATTCCGTAAGGGGCTAATTTGGACCCATATGTTTCTGCTATGGTTAGAGTTATCTTAATTCTTCTTTCGTAGTTGTGGATGCTTGCGAGAGGGGGTAATCATAAGTGGGAGGCTTGTTCAAGTAAGAACAGCACCCAAGCATCGGTCCACCCACATATCAAATTATCAAAGTAGCAAACGCGAATCAAACAAACATGATGAAAGTGACTAGATGAAATTCCCATGTGTCCTCGAGAACGCTTTGCTTATTATACGAGTTTGTTTCGGCTTGTCCTTTGCTATAAAAAGGATTGGTCCACCTTGCTACACTTTTGTCACCATTACTACATGTTACTTGTTGCGAATTATCTTGCTATCAAAACTATCTGTTACCGCTACTTTCAGCACTTGCAGAGAATACCTTGCTGAAAACCGCTCGTCATTTCCTTCTGCGCCTCGTTGGGTTTGACACTCTTACTTATTGAAAAGACTATGATTGATTCCCTATACTTGTGGGTCATCAACAAGCGATGGTGCGGTGGCCGTCTGTCGGCGGCGGGGAAGCAGATCCGAGGCGGCGAACGATGGCGTAGCGGGAACAGCTCCGGTGCGGTGGACGGTTGCGACGTTGGAGCGGCAGCGGTGAGGCATAGGATGGAAGGGTTGAAGTGGCTCGGGTACGTTGCACGTCCGCGTCATGGAGGCAGCTCTGCCTTGGCATCAACTGCTGAGTCATGGAGGGCGCTGCAGTTGAGGTTGCAGTGGACGATGACATCGGGGTATCGGTTCCGGCATGATGAAGGAGGGCGGTGGTGGATCGGTGCGATGGGGTGGCGGACGGAGGAGGCTGGGGTTTCACGGCTGGTGGAGAGGGAGTTTTGGCACCCATGGAGTATGAATGGGGAATCAGACGGGGGAGGGGGGGAAGCTAAGGGGGAAACATGTTTCCGGGACGCGCTTGTTTGAAATTTGGGGAAAGTTACAAACTTTGCCCCCATCTAAAATTTCGGACATGCTGCAGGTCGGGGGTAGGACAGTAATCTCACATGTCCAAAATAGTGGGCGAGAGCGATTTCGGCCAAGCGCATTGGCATTTAGGCGCCCGTGGTATATGAATGTTTTTTGGAGGCAGTTGTGTGGCGTCTCGGTGAAGTTACAAACCTATGCCGGTTTAGACTTCTGGACGTCAGGCTGGTAGGCTTCACGAGTCAGAGTTAGGACGGTAATTTCCTTCTACCAAACATTGGTCTCGCACGGTTTCGGGCGAGGAGAGGCTCTTTTGGCGCTTCGTTCAAAATTTTGAACCAGAAGCATTCACGTGTACAGTACTCTTTAGTTGAACTTTGCTAATTAGACCTCATTATATTTGACCTTGTATGTTTAAAAACCTCATTAAATTATGCGATTCTTTTGAAATTTTTGACTCTTGAAAATCCTATAACTATGATTATTTTGGAATGGAGGAGGTAAACTTGAATCTATTTTGTACACGACTATATATCATCAACAAAGATTGATGCCCCTTTTAGATGTGATTTACAAATGTCATTATCTCAAATTCAAATAGTTGAGTGCACTTCCTATGAATTTGAATATTTGAAACCACTTTTATGTTGAATTCAAAAAGTATTCTAGTTCGTTCCTAGCAATTTGGAATGTATACCATGTATGTTTCTTATGTATAATGTGCTTGACACTAACCGCAGAGTGTACTCACGTTTATATATGAATTGCAGGAGCCATGCATTGTCTGGATTTCAAACTACTGGCTATGGCTAAATAATGTGAAATAATACCATACACATGCTCGAATTCGATAGAGTATGGATGTTTGCTAGACCAATGTTTGTTCATACGCGAATTGCAAATTTCATGATCTCATCCAATTTTATAAATACAATTTATATTTTAATTTAATGGGTAGAACAATCCTTTACGCGTAAATGCACTCTCCCTCGGCCCCTCCTCACACACGCACTATCTTTCTCTCTCACGCATACGCGCACACACTATATATCCATCGGTCTTTCTCTCTCACAAATGCTCACCCTCTCTCTCAAAGTGTCTCACGCACACACACTCTATATCTCCCTCTGTCGGGGTACGACCATCTATGGGGCCATGCAGCCCCTTGTGGTTCGGCGGGGGAGGTCGACGTGCACAAAGAGCATGAACAATGGGAAGCGCAAGGGATTTACCCAGGTTCGGGCCGCTGAGAAGCGTAAAACCCTACTCCTGCTTTTGGTGTATTAATGACGTAGAAACACAGTACAAGGAGTGCCTGTCCCGGCAAGGCGCAGAGAGAGCAGCTATGCGAGATGTGCTTGTGTTTGAAAAGGGGTCCGACCTCTCTAAACTGTTGCCTTGGCCCTCCTTTTATAGCTCAAGGGGTTACCACAGTGGCAAAACAGTAATTACATAGCGATTAGATAGCAAACAGTGCTATCATACCTAACTCTGCCAGTTTAGGACAAAGGCATTAAATGCGCCGCTAGGTGTCATGTGGAGAGGTAGTCCCGGCAAGGTTCCTACACCGCTTGCCCAGCTACCTCGTATTATCCTGACACACCTCTTGGACGGGTGTCGTTAGGGGCAAATCTTGTCCCAGCGTGCTGACACGTGCCCGACAAGCCTCACCAACCAACCAGCCCAGTCGACACCTCACGCATCAGCGAACACCTGTGCGGTGAGGTGGAGCGCTGGAGGGCTGGTATAAGCTTGCCGGCACGGAGCTTGCCCGGTCCTCACCATGCCGGTTGAGCCTCACCGGCAAGGAATGTCTTCATCATTGGTACTAGTTGAGTGTTGTGCCTTGAGCTTCTGCGACTGGGCGCTGAATCTTGATCTTGGTGGTTCCCGGCAAGGAGGCTGCTGTTGTCAATGCATAAGTCAGGGTATAAAATACCCAAGTTTTATACACCGACAGGATCCCCCGGGCCTGGGCCATACGCGCGTCCGAAGCGTCGTTGGGCTAGGCCCAAACAATGCACAGACACGCAGCGGGAAACTGCCGTTGTAATTTTTCATCATGATGGCTATCCTCTTTTGAGATCTTCTTTGCTTCCTCATTAACCCGGCCTTGAGAGTGCTGTCAGCCACTTCCCGGCAAACCTTGTCGTCGGGTGGCTGGCCTGCAGGCATACTCAGGCCAAGGGTATGTTCATATCTGGGATGCTGTTGGTTCAAATCGAACGGACGTTCAACTCTGCGTGGTGAGGGGTAACTGCCCCGTCTGACTTTACTCCTCCTTTTTCTGCGCCCCTCCATCACGTGCGTCCGCATGCATGCAGGGCGGCAGATTGGTGGACAAGGGCGGCCGTTGGAGTGACGCACCGGGCCAGGGGGCGCAGGGCATGGAATTGGCGATCGTGGGCAGTTGCTGGAGTAATGCGCCCGTCAGAAGCGCAGGACGTGGGATTGGCGATCGTGGGCGGTCGCCCGGAGATGGTGAAGGGCCAGCTCTCCGCACTCCCCCTATAAAAGGGGGGCATACGGGATGCTAAGCTCACCCATCTCCTCCTGTGTCGACTTCCAGCAACTGTTGCCTTTTTCCCATATCTTCTTCTCCTCCCGCGTTCGACGGTGCCATGGCGAGAGGGAGAGGTCGCGGCCGCGCCCCCGCCACCGCGGCGAGGGCTTCTTCCCGGCTCCACGCTCAAGCTTCGGCCACGGTTGCGGAAGCTGGCTCCAGTGCTCAAGGGAGGGCCGCGCTGGGATGCTCGCTGTTCCGTCTTCGGCCCCTCCTCCGCCGGCAGAAGGCCACACGGTGGACACGGCGGATGAGTTTGTCTTGGAGCTGCGCGACCAGCCGCGGAGCTGGCTGCGACTTCCTCGTCCCTTTGCTAGGGAGATGGAAGGCCGCCACCTGCACGGCTTATGGCTGCGCGTGGACGGTTGGTGCAACGGCCCGGTGTGGGTAACCGTCAAAACCTCCAACAATGGCATCATGTACCTTACACGCGGGTGGAAATCCTTTGCCCGTGCCCGCTGCTTAGGGCAAGGGCACGTCCTTCACTTCAAGCTGGACGGACCAGACACGCTTGTCGTGAAGTTCTTCGGGGCTTCAGGCTCTCGTCTGGAGTGCTGTGCGGAGAGCTCGAGCGACAGCGGGACCGCTTCCTCCAGCGATACTTTGGATGACGATGATGACGGCGATGACGACGACTCTCTGGGCGTGAAGATCGAAGACGACGGCGAAGAGTCTGGCTGATCGCCGGCAGCACCATCATCTGACCTTCCGGGAACAAGCCGGACCCCGCCTAGGCGCCCCTTTTGCCCTCTTTGCACTTGAGATAGACCCTGGCAAAGGGCCAATAGAATGTAATCAAGTACTTTCTTAATGAACATCTGGTGTTTGCCGGGTTTAAATGAACGCATGCTGTTTCCCTTGTCTTATTTCGCCTTTGTATGATTGTGTTCCCTACGCTTATCGGAAGCTTGCCGGTGCGCACACTTGCCGTGAGCGCTTCGAGGAACGGGTCCTTAGCAGCCTGCTGGAAGTGCCGCTGTCGGCAAGGTGACTTGCCGGGCCAGAACGCACCCGCCAAGCTTGCTGAGCGGGCTCGAGGCAACCTAGGGCGCTTACTGATCATGACAAGGCCCCTCTCGCGTGCAAGTTTCTCATACAAAGCTCAGAACAATTCAAGGGAGAACGCGAATGTAACAAGGAAAAAATTTCAAAGTTTTTGCAACTTAGCTTTTCCTTGTGCCGTTTCTCTCGTTGTACAAAATGATCACTTCAACATCATTAAAAATGGTACCCCATCTCCGCTCCCCCCGGGAAACTTTCATGCGAGGGATCCTTCTTATCCTTTTATGAAAAAGAAAGAAGAGAAAAGAGCGGTTTGGGAACCTTGACGGCCCATCAGTCATTTCATATAAACTAAAGCGTAAATCACAACATCACATGTATCGACACATAAATGAACATGTACGAGGAGTTGCGAAACACTTAGGTTTATTATGCACAGGATCTGTGCCTGGCTTTGTACAAAGGGTTACATGTTTGGCCGACAAAGCTCGTACAAAAGGTGTTGCCGCGATCTGTCCCGGCAACTGCGCCTCACGGGTAGAACTTGCGAAGATGCTCAATATTCGATGCGTTCTGCACCGAGGTGCCATCTTCGGTCTCCAGGCGGACTGTGCCAGGCCTGGTGACTCGTACTACCCGGTAAGGGCCTTCCCACTTCAGCGTCAACTTGTTTGATCCCTTGGCGGACTGAACACGCCGAAGAACAAGGTCGCCTTCCTCAAGGCTTCGGGCATGCACTTTGCGCCTATGGTAGCGGCCCAAGGCTTGCTAGTAGCGTGCAGCTCGCACAGCCGCCCGAAGACGATCTTCCTCAAGGAGCAACGCGTCGTCTTTGACGGTGTCCTGGACTAGGGGGTACTCATCACGTCGTCTCCCGACCAGGTGGATCGGGCCGAGGACCCCCTTGGCGGTTCACTCATGGGCCACTTCGGGCAGTCCATGAGGAATATAAGGAAGACTCCACAAGACATGGCGCCCAAGCCTAGGACTCTCCTAAACCCTAGGCCTCCGGTGCATATATAAACCGTGGCCTGGCTAGTCAATAGAAGATCTCATATTCATTAGAACAATCTCGTGGTAGATACATGTACTCTGTACTACACCCCATATGAATACAATCAAAAGCAGGACGTAGGGTATTATCTCTTCGAGAGAGCCCGAACCTGGGTAAAATCCTGTGTCCATGTTACCATCGCTCCAAGACGCCTAGCTTAGGACCCCTACTATGAGATATGCCGGATTTAGAACCGACATTGGTACTTTCATTGAGAGCCTGCTGGGTAGTCGGCACGGTGCGATGGGAATTCAGATCGGCTCCACCATGATCTACGCGTCGGAACCGAGCTACATCGTTAGCGTCGGCATCTTCGTCGCTGGCCCGGCTGGTCACCTTGGCTGGACCGAGGACCAGGCTCCTCTTCGGATCATCAAGCTCGGACGGATGTCTTCGTCATCATCAACTCCGATCTCATCCGGGATCATGGAAAAATCGTCCATGGTGCTCGGGGGCTCAACGTCAACATTGCCCTCACGCGATCATGCAGTTTTTTCTGGACAGCGGATTCGTGTTCGCCGTCCCCGTCTCCTCGATCGTTGCTTTGACAATTGCTTCGATGGAATTGTGCGGAATCGAGGAGCAACCCCAACTTGAAGACCGGTTCAGGAGGCTACTGACGGTGTCCTGGACTAGGGGGTACTCATCACGTCGTCTCCCGACCAGGTGGATCGGGCCAACGACCCCCTTGGCGGTTCACTCATGGGCCACTTCGGGCAGTCCATGAGGAATACAAGGAAGACTCCACAAGACTTGCGCCCAAGCCTAGGACTCTCCCAAACCCTAGGCCTCCGGTGCATATATAAACCGAGGCCAGGCTAGTCAATAGATGATCTCATATTCATTAGCACAATCTCGTGGTAGATACATGTACTCTGTACTACACCCCATATGAATACAATCAAAAGCAGGACGTAGGGTATTATCTCTTCGAGAGAGACCGAACCTGGGTAAAATCTTGTGTCCATGTTACCATCGCTCCAAGACGCCTAGCTTAGGACCCCTACTATGAGCTATGCCGGATTTAGAACCGACATTGGTACTTTCATTGAGAGCCTGCTGGGTAGTCGGCGCGGTGCGATGGGAATTCAGATCGGCTCCACCGCGATCTACGCGTCGGAACCAAGCTACATCGTTAGCGTCGGCATCTTCGTCGCTGGCCCGACTAGTCACCTTGGCTGGACTGAGGACCAGGCTCCTCTTCGGATCATCAAGCTCGGACGAATGTCTTCATCATCATCAACTCCGATCTCATTCGGGATCATGGAAAAATCGTCCATGGTGCTCGGGGGCTCAACGTCAACATTGCCCTCACGCGATCATGCAGTTTTTTCTGGACAGCGGATTCATGTTCGCCGTCCCCGTCTCCTCGATCGTCGCTTTGACAATTGCTTCAGTGGAATTGTGTGGAATTGAGTCTAGAACAACCCTGCAAAATTTCGTCGCGTTCCGATGGAGGAATCTGCGGCGATCTCCGATATACCGGAGCCCTGTCGAATCTTGACGGGAATCTGGACGAGTTTAAGGCGAGGAGTCCAGCAGTCAGCTCGTACGTCCTTTGGAAGATCCAACCGTTCATCGGCTGCGGAATTCCCATATCTACCACCCCTCAAAATTTCAGCTCGATCCGATCGTTCAAACTTCGGGAAGCGTCCGATGAGTCCGTCAATTTTCGGATCTGTTTTCTGCGCGAAAACGAATCCGGCCCGAGTTCATCTTTTTCATGAACAGATTATTGGACATCCTTTTTGAAGCAATTTTTTTCTAGGGTATTGTGTGTAGTTCTCAAACACGTGCCCACAAATTTTGAGTCTTCTCCGAGGTGATCTTCACCGTCGCGCCGATGTCAAACCGGCCTGACCACGTTGCTCCACGGCTACCGACCTCCATCGAGCCGACGACAAACCACCTCGGATCATCACCTCGGCGAGCCGACCAAGAGTTCGGCACCGCTCTCCCTAATGATCGTCAAGATAACATCGTCACCTTATGGATTGTACGGGTCGGGCGTGCCAGCATCGCCGCGCGGTCACTTCTTGTGACGCCCCCGACTTAATCGTGCACTAATCATACACGCAAATGCACACGATCAATCCTAAGGACTCACGAGAAGATATCACAACACAACTCTAAACACAAATAAAATAATACAAGCTTTATAATACAAGCCAGGGGCCTCGAGGGCTCGAATACAAAAGCTCGAGTCATACAAGCATCAGCGGAAGCAGAAGTATCTGAGTACAGACACAAAGTTAAACAAGGGTGCCTTAAGAAGGCTAGCACAAGCAGCGACACTGATCGAAAAGGCGAAGGCCTCCTGCCAAGGGCCTCCGAACTACTCCTAGTCGTCGGGGATCTCCACGTCGTAGTAGGCTCCTCCGGGGATCTCCTGCTCCTGGGCTTCGTCGTCTGAACGCAGCAATTGGGTATAGGGGGGAAAGAATAGCAAAGCAACCGTGAGTACTCATCCAAAGTACTCGCAAGACTGACATCAGATCTATACTAAATATGCATCGGTATGAAAGGAAGGGGGCTATAACTTTGGACTAAACTGCAGAAATGTCGGAACAGAGGGGGAGAGGCCTAGCCTATCGAAGACTAGCATCTTGAAGCAATCTTGCAGCATTAGAAGAGAGTAGAGTACCGCAACATATAATAGCAAACATATATAGTAGTAATGCCCTGAGATCCTTCCTCGACTACCCTACGAGAAAGTCATCCCGAGAGCAGTAGTATCAGTTTATCATTGTAAAAGTATCCATTCATAGTTGTAGCAGATCAGGATACAACTCCGAGCGTCCTGTTACCGTGGACACGGCTATTCAAATAGATAACTTCCCTGCAGGGGTGCACTACTGTTACCCAACACGCTCGATTAACTCTGGCCGGACACACTTTATCGGGTCATGCCCGGCCTCGGCTGATCGACACGACGTAGTCCTACCTAGAGCTCAGCAGAGAGGTCCCCTCCGGTCTACATCCTAAGTGCTCAGGGTTCTTGGGCCCATCCCCCCTTGCACTCCGGGTCGTTGCACACATGGTTAGATCCAGGCACCACCTCTGTCATGGATGGCGCCGATCCTGCCGTGCCGCAGGGCTGAACTGGACGTCTGACAGAGCTTTCGGCTGATACATACGGCGTAGAGGGCCCCATTAAACCATTATCCCACGTGGTGGTAGTGCGTATAGGCCAGTGGCAAACTCAGATCAAATACCCAATCCGTTAAGTGTGTTCAGTAGCTCACAGAGACGAACAGGGTTCCTGTCGCTCTGACTAGTTATCTCGCGGACCACGACCAGGGACCAGGCCCACCTCTCACCTAGGTAGTCTACGCTTGCCCTGTCGCTCGGACTACAGTGCAAGTTCCACGTCGGCTGTCGGGACAAGTCCCGAGCTACCACCGCATACTGGGTGGTACCGCTAACAGCCAGCCGCCACAGTACTCTCTCGCGGGTAACCTTGGGATCAACCCGTCTTGTTTCGTTACCTCGCGGGCACTCTTGGAGCCAGTCCGACTTTATCAATTTAAAGTAGTGCAATGTAAACATTCCCGTGATCATCACCCAGAGTGATCACGGCCCGATATCAAGCATGGCAAACGGACAAGGGTGAAAGGCCACAGATGAAACATAGCATAGCTAACTAAGCATCATGGGACAACAGGTGGAGTAACAATAGCAGGCGACAAAATCAGGCTATGCATCAGATTAGGAGCTATCGGGATAACAACAGAAGCAATACTAATGCAAGCATAAGAGAGAGAGAGGGTGGGCCATATATGGATGGTAAAAGGGTTTTTGCTTGCCTGGAAGCTCTGCTCAAGGGGGAAGAAGGATCGTCGGTGACGTAGACGATCACAGTGGCAGCATCGGTCTCGGGGTCTACCGGAGAGAAGAGGGGGAAGAAACAGTAAATATAAAGCACACAGATGTAACACAGACGCACGACATGACAGCACGCAGTGTTAGGGGTCGCCTATCGCAGTACTACACATTACTGGCGAAGGGGGAAAACATCCGGGTATGTTGTCCCAGCGTTTGGCATTTCGGACAGATGAAACAGAGGGGGACGGTTCCATTTTCAGCATGCTAGGGGCATGTGACAGATGAACGAAGTGCATATTCGGAATCGTCATATTTTTCTGATCGTTTTTCATATATAAATTATTTTCATCCGAGTTACGGTTTAATTTATATGATTTTTCAAAGTTTTAAACATTTTTTAGAATTAATTTAATTATTTAATTTAGAATTATCCAAAATAGTATCTGTGACGTCAGCATGACATCACAGTGACGTCAGCATGACATCACAGTGACGTCAGCAGGTCAACTGTGCCTGTTGACTGGTCAACCTGACAGGTGGGGGCCACCTGTCATAGGCTCACATTTTAACAGAGGCTATTAGCTGAATTTAATTAAATTAATTAGGCCTGGGTCCCACATGTCAGTGTAATATTTAGTTATACAGGGTTAATTATTTTAAACTAATCCTAATTAGTGGCAGTGGACCCACATGTCAGCGTCTAGGGTTAGATTAACTGGGTTAGTTAGAGGGGTGGGGGCCACTGTTAGTGGGTTAGTGGGTTAGGTTAATTAGTTTAGGTCTTAATTAAACGGGCGGACTCCACACGTCAGTGGGTCAACCTAGGGTTTTAAACGCGCGCGCGAATAGTGTGTTCGCCGGCGGCAAGGCCCGACGCGGCGGCGATCGCCGGAATCTCGCCGGAATCACGCACTGGTGACCAAACGGACGACCGCGAGCACCAACAGAACGAGCACGGAGGGCCGCGTCGAGCTGTGCCATCCACGGGAGCCAGGGGTGGCCGGAACAACGCCGGCGACGAGTGAGGGCGGCGGCGGCGTTCGGGTAACGACGGGGAATCGGCGATGCGGGGCACGGCGAGCAATCGCAGAGGGGAGAGGAGGAACGGGGGCTCACGGGGAGCCGGTCGTGGAGGGCAGCGTGCTCGAGGAGGCCTGCCGGAGTGGGTATCGGCGACGGAGTCCGGCGGGGCAGAGGAGGAAGAAGACGGCGATGCGGGCGCTCCGGTGGCTCCCGGCCCGCGCGCGTGGTCGGAGACGGTGTAGCGGACGCGGGTGAAGCTCGTGGCCACGGCGGATGGACGCGGGGCGACGGTGGCCGCGGTGGAGCACGGTGAACGGTGGCGATGGTGCTCGGCGATGGTGGGGGAATCAGGAGAAGGGGAGAAAGAGAGCGAGTTGGCGAGCGAGTGAGGTGAGTGGGAGAGGGGACCGAGGAGGCGGGGAGGCGTGGCGCCCTTATCCCCTCGTCGCGCGCCGGCGAGGTGGTCGGGCGGCGACCGCGGGCGCTCGGTCGGCGTGGTCGGATGAGCAGTGGAGGGGGGAGACGACCCGGGGCGCTGGGTTGGGCCTGCACGGTTCCACTTGGGCCAGTAGCACAGTAGTTCTTCCCTTTTCTTTTGTTATTTTTCTGTTATCTTTTATTTCTTCTTCTATTGCATTTTCTTTTAGCTAACCAATATATTCTGTAAAATGTGAAACTAGTCTCAATATTTATCTTGCATTACATAGTTCTACCAGAAAAGTTTTGGGACCCATTTGAATTCATTTGAATTTTGTATAATTGAAAAAGTATTAAATATTGCTATTTTGGGTACTGTTTTAGTTGCTAGGGTCATTTTGGGAATTTTAATAATGTTGATTTTATTTTTATAATTGCCTTAGGATTATTTACAATTTAATGAACATTTCAGTTTCCAAATTGGAACAACTTTTATTTTCACTTTAAATTTGAATTTCTATTTAAGTTGGAATTTGAAATGAGATATGATGCAAATGATGATCAAGCACTATTAAGCATGATGACTTGGCATTATCAAAATGTGATCACTGTAGCTTAATTACATGGGGTGTTACAATTCTCCTCCTCTAAAAGAAATTCTCGTCCCGAGAATTAAGAGGTAGGCTGAAAGAGAGCGGGGTATTCTTCACGAAGACGATCTTCACGTTCCCAAGTGGCTTCATCTTCAGAATGATTGGACCACTGAACTTTAAGGAACTTGATTGCCTTCTAACGAGTTCGACGTTCAGCTTGATCAAGAATGCGGATCGGATACTCTTGATAAGAAAGATCCTCTTGCAACTCAAGCATTTCATGATCCACTGCTCTGATAGGATCCTTGAAGCAGCGACGGAGTTGCGACACATGGAAGACATCATGAACTTGACAGAGATTTGGCGGCAATTCCAATTGATATGCCACTTCTCCTCGACGGGCGAGGATACGGAATGGGCCAATGTAGCGAGGAGCTAACTTGCCCTTGATCCCAAATCGATGAGTGCCCTTCATCGGAGTAACACGAAGGTAAGCTTGTTCGCCAGGTTGATAGACCATTACCTAGTGCTTTTGATCATAGTTGCTCTTCTGACGAGACTGACCAGTTTTCAAATGTTCACGGACAATGTGGACTTGTTCTTCAGCTTGCTGAATAATGTCCGGTCCAACGAGTGATCGTTCCCCAGTTTCTGACCAATTCAGAGGGGTTCGACACTTACGTCCATATAGAACTTCAAAGGGTGCCATCTTCAAACTAGCCTGATAGCTATTATTGTAAGAGAACTCGGCATACGGGAGAGATTCCTCCCATTTCTAACCGAAGGAGATGACACAAGCTCGAAGCATATCTTCAAGCACTTGATTGACTCGTTCAACTTGTCCCTGGAACTGAGGGTGAAAAGCGGTGCTGAAGGACAGATGACTTCCCATTGCTTCTTGGAAACTGTTCCAAAATCTTGAGGTAAAGAGGCTGCCACGGTCTGAACTGATCTCCAACGGAATACCGTGGAGTGACACGAATCTGGAAACATACAAGTCTGCTAACTGACTAGCAGTGATTGTCTCCTTGACTGGCAGAAAGTGAGCAACCTTTGAGAATCGGTCAATGACGACAAAGATAGCATCATGACCCTTCTGCGATCTGGGAAAACCAGTAATGAAATCCATTTCGACTTTGTCCCATTTCCATTCAAGAATAGTAAGTGGTTGCAGAAGTCCAGCAGGCCTTTGATGTTCTGCCTTGATGCAACGACAAACGTCACACTCAGACACATAGCGAACAATGTCATGCTTCATATCAGGCCACCAGTACCGCTGACGGATGTCTTGGTACATTTTGGTACTACCGGGATGGATAGACAAAGGGGTGTCATGTGCTTCTTTCATGACATCCGAACGAGAGTCCAGATTGTGTTTTCTGGCAACCACTAGGCGGCCTTTAAAGAACAAGGCACCATCATCACCAACATGGTAGAATGAAGAATTCCCCTTGGAGAGGTATTTCTTAATCTTCTCGACTTCAGAGTCATATTTCTGCCTTGTCTTGATGTTGTGCTCGAGGTCCGGTTCGACAACCAGGGTATTGAGATAACCCTGAGGCACAATGTGAAGGTTCAACTTGCGAATTTCTTCATAGAGAAGGGGTTGTGCTTCCTGAACCATGTGGTTGTTGCAATAAGACTTGCGACTCAAGGCATCGGCCATTACATTAGCCTTGCAAGGGGTATAAGAAATATCCATGTCGTAGTCGGCTATTGTCTCGAGCCATCTTTGTTGACGGAGGTTCAAATCTGGTTGAGTATATAGATACTTCAGACTTTGGTGGTCCGTGTATATCTCGCAACGATTACCGTGAAGGTAATGTCCCCACAGCTTCAAAGCATAAATAACTGCTGCTAACTCGAGATCATGAGTTGGATACTTATCTTCATGAGGACGCAACTGACGAGAGCCATAAGCAATCACTTTATGCTCTTGCATTAGGACACAGCCTAATCCTTGACGAGACGCGTCACAGTAGATCACAAAGTCCTTGCGAGTATCTGGGGGTGCTAGCACTGGGGCAGATGTCAACTTGTCTTTGTGTGTCTGAAAACTTTCCTGGCACTTTTCCGTCCACTCAAACTTCTTGCCTTTGTGAAGCAAATCAGTCAGTGGCTTAGCAATCTTGGAGAAGTTCTCGACAAAACGGCGGCAATAGCTAGCGAGACCGAGAAAACTTCTGACTTGCTTAACAGTCTGCGGAGGAGTCCAGTCAAGAATGGCCTGAACTCGTTCTGGGTTAACAGCAATGCCATCTTTGGAAATCACATGACCGAGATAAGTCACTTCAGATAACCAGAACTCACACTTAGAATACTTGGCATACAGTTGATGTTCACGCAGCTTCTCCAGTACTAGTCGAAGATGTTCAGCGTGTTCTTCTTCATTCTTGGAAAATATAAGGATATCATCCAAATAAACCACGACAAATTTGTCAAGGTAGTCCATGAAGATGTAGTTCATTAACCGAGAGAAAGTTGCTGGGGCGTTGGTTAAGCCGAAGGACATGATGGTGTACTCGTAAGAACCATAGCGTGTAACAAAGGCTGTCTTCGGAATGTTCTCTTTACGAACTCAGATCTGGTGGTATCCCAATCTCAAATCAAGTTTAGAGAACACTGAGGAACCAGCAAGTTGATCATACAGATCATTGATTCTCGGTAGCGGATACTTGTTCTGAATCGTTGCCTGGTTGATAGGTCGGTAATCTTGGACCAACCGGTTCGTTTCATCCTTCTTCTTAACAAAGAGCGAAGGTGCTCCCCAAGCAGAAGAACTGGGATGGATGAAACCCTTTTTAAGTGACTTGTCGATTTCCTCCTTAAGTTCAAGGAGTTCATGTGGTGGCATCTTGTACGGTCGCTTGGCAATAGGAGTGGTGCTTGGCTTCAAGTCGATCACGAACTCGACAGCTCTAATAGGGGGTATTCCTGGAAGTTCATCTGGAAAGACGTCTGGAAAATCGCGAACGACTGGAACGTTCTCAATTCCTTCAAGAGGTGAAGCATTCAGAGCATATATCTGGCTCTCGGCATTTTGAACTGTCCGAGCTGAGTAACTGACTGTCTGGCCGGAAGGGTCTGTGAGTCGGACTGTTTCAGTGGCACAGTCAATCAAAGCTTTATGAGGCTTCAACCAATCCATACCCAGAATGATGTCTATGTCGGTAGTCTTGAGGGCATTGAGAGAAACGGGGAACACCAATCCTCCAATCACAATGTGGTTACCGTGGCTTATCATGGTAGTTTGCCAGTTAGCCCCAGGTGACTGGATTACTAATGGGGTGGACATCTCCTCGAAAGGTATATCATGGCTTCGTGCAAAACTTTCGGACATGAAGGAGTGCGATGCTCTAGAATCAAAGAGGACAGAAGCTGGGTTTGAATTCACTAGAAGGGCACCCATCACATTTTTGGTGTCCTGGCGAGCTTCTTCCATCTTGACATGGTTGACACGAACAAGTTGACTAGCGGGTGGTCTGGTATCAGCATTGCTGTGATGATGATTTTGACGGCCCCTCTTACGGCCAATAGGAGGACGTGAGGCATTCTGCGGCTGACCCTGGCGACAGTTGAGAGCACGGTGCCCTGGTTGTCCACACTTGAAGCAATTCTCATCATTGGGGCGAGGAGCCATAGTATTGGGCTGTCCACTTGAGATATTCAGTTGTCTTGGGGGTGGGGGCAGACGAGGTGCAACATAAGAAGGCCTCGGTGCAGGGGCAGGTCGATGATGTACGTTATGCGGAATCCACACTCTGCGTTTCTGAGCAGGCTGACTTGAGGATGAGCCAACATCACGAGTACGCTTGAGCGACTCCTGGTACTCAATCAGACCCGTTTCAACCCAGAAAGGTTGACTGACAAGCGTTGCAAAGTCTGCAGCTTCATGAACAACAAGAGCGAGCTTCAGATCAGGATGCAGTCCTTCACGAAATTTCTCCTGCTTACGAGCATCAGTGCAGACATCATCCTCAGCATAAATGGATAATTCAAGGAATTTTCTCTGATAATCATCCACAGTCATTTTGCCCTGTGTGAGTTTGTGGAACTCCTTCTTCTTCTCGTCGATCTGACCTTGAGGAATGTGTCGTGCACGGAAGGCTGACTGGAATTCCTGCCAAGTGGTTGCAGTTTCAGCAGGCAGCATGCGCCTGTGGCTTTCCCACCATTGAGCAGCTAGACCCTTCAGGTGAAATGCCGCAAAGGTGACGTAACTGTCAGGGGCAACTTTAGCGGACTCCATTTCTAACAGAATGTCACGAAGCCAATCATCAGCATCCATAGGATTGGTGGAGTTGCGGTAAACAGATGGGTTGAGGCGCAGGAAATCTTGAAGTGATATCGGGCCAGGCTCCTGACGAGCATCATTGCGTTCCAATCGGTTTACCAGACTCTCATTGAGCTGACGGTTCAGTTCAAACTGCTGCATCATTGCGGCAATATAGGGTGGAGGCGAAGGATCGTCAGCCATTCTGCCAAAACAACAGGGGTAGTTTAGCAGGAACAATTGCAAGTGTATGGAGTTATTCATGGTGTAACATGGGCAATGAACAAAATTGCATTAGATACACAATAGTAGTCATTAAAGACATACAAATCTATTCACAGAGTTGGATACAAACGGATCGCATGAGTTCGGAATCACACGTAGCTAGACAAACTAGGCGGCGCACAGGCACGCGGTGAGGAATACAACAACGGGACATAGCAAAGGCTATATCAAAGTCGGAGAAAACTATTGGGGTGAGGAATCTGCAAATGACAACGCAGGGTATCCTCAATAAAAGGATCCTGCGGTCCGTGGGCATTGTGCAGCAGAACCTGGCCCTCATCTCGAAGAAAGGGGGGTAATTCAAGACTCCGGGTGGATGCGATCACGAGAACCTAATGTTGGTGTTAGCAAAACTTTAACCCGAAAAGAAGAGAGATCAGAGTCCCAGAGTAAGGAAGAGGAATAAAAGATCCGAATCCCATCCATTGGCGACGTGGGCCCGTAAGCCACACAGCCATGTTAGTAAAACAGTTTTTGAAAGACTAGACTCAACTTCGGCCAAGGAGTTGGAAGGGGGTTCCTACAGGCAGTCGGCTCTGATACCAACTTGTGACGCCCCCGACTTAATCGTGCACTAATCATACACGCAAATGCACACGATCAAGCCTAAGGACTCACGGGAAGATATCACAACACAACTCTAAACACAAATAAAATAATACAAGCTTTATAATAGAAGCCAGGGGCCTCGAGGGCTCGAATACAAAAGCTTGAGTCATACAAGCATCAGCGGAAGCAGAAGTATCTGAGTACAGACACAAAGTTAAACAAGGGTGCCTTAAGAAGGCTAGCACAAACAGCGACACTGATCGAAATGGCGAAGGCCTCCTGCCTAGGGCCTCCAAACTACTCCTGGTCGTCGGGGATCTCCACGTCGTAGTAGGCTCCTCCGGGGATCTCCTGCAACTGGGCTCCGTCGTCTAAACGCAGCAATCGGGTATAGGGGGAAAAGAATAGCAAAGCAACCATGAGTATTCATCCAAAGTACTCGCAAGACTGACATCAGATCTATACTAAATATGCATATCGGTATCAAAGGAAGGGGGCTATAACTTTGGACTAAACTACAGAAATGCCGGAACAGAGGGGGAGAGGCCTAGCCTATCGAAGACTAGCATCTTGAAGCAATCTTGCAGCATCAGAAGAGAGTAGAGTACCGCAACATATAATAGCAAACATATATAGTAGTAATGCCCTGAGATCCTTCCTCGACTACCCTGCGAGAAAGTGATCCCGAGAGCAGTAGTATCAGTTTATCATTGTCAAAGTATCCATTCATAGTTGTAGCAGATCAGCATACAACTCCGAGCGTCCTGTTACCGTGGACACGGCTATTCGAATAGATAACTTCCCTACAGGGGTGCACTACTGTTACCCAACACGCTCGACTAACTCTGGCCGGACACACTTTATCGGGTCATGCCCGGTCTCGGCTGATCGAGAGCTTTCGGGTCGTTGGGCTAGAGAGGTCCCCGCCGGTCTACATCCTAAGTGCTCAGGGTTCTTGGGCCCATCCCCCTTGCACTCCGGGTCATTGCGCACATGGTTAGATCCAGGCACCACCTCTATCATGGATGGCACCGATCGTGCCGTGCCGCAGGGCTGAGCTGGACGTCTGAAAGAGCTTTCGGCCGATACATACGGCGTAGAGGGCCCCATTAAACCATTATCCCACGTGGTGGTAGTGCGTATAGGCCAGTGGCCAACTCAGATCAAATACCCAAACCGTTAAGTGTGTTTAGTAGCTCACAGAGACGAACTGGGTTCCTGTCGCTCTGACTAGTTATCTCGCGGACCACAACCAGGGACCAGGCCCACCTCTCACCGAGGTAGTCTACGCTTGCCCTGTCGCTCCGACTATAGTGCAAGTTCCGCGTCGGCTCTCAGGACAAGTCCCGAGCTACCACCGCATACTGGGTGGTACCGCTAACAGCCAGCCGCCACAGTACTCTCTCTCGGGTACCCTTGGGATCAACCCGTCTTGTTTCATTACCTCGCGGGCGCTCTTGGAGCCGGCCCGACTTTATCAATTTAAAGTATTCCAATGTAAACATTCTCGTGATCATCACCCAGAGTGATCACGGCCCGATATCAAGCATGGCAAACGGACAAGGGTGAAAGGCCCCAGATGAAAGATAGCATAGCTAACTAAGCATCATGGGACAACAGGTGGAGTAACAATAGCAGGCGACAAAATCAGGCTATGCATTAGATTAGGAGCTATCGGGATAACAACAGAAGCAATACTAATGCAAGCATAAAAGAGAGAGAGGGTGGGCGATATATGGATGATCAAGGGGGTTTTGCTTGCCTGGAAGCTCTGCTCAAGGGGGAAGAAGGATCGTCGGTGACGTAGACGATCACAGTGGCAGCATCGGTCTCGGGGTCTACCGGAGAGAAGAGGGGGAAGAAACAGTAAATATAAAGCACACAGATGTAACACAGACGCATGCCATGACAGCACGCAGTGTTAGGGGTGGCCTATCGCAGTACTACACATTACCGGCGAAGGGGAAAACATCCGGGAATGTTTTCCCAGCATTTGGCATTTCGGACAGATGAAACAGAGGGGGACGGTTCCATGTTCGGCATGCTAGGGGCATGTGACAGATGAACGGAGTGCATATTCGGAATCGTCATATTTTTCTGATCGTTTTTCATATATAAATTATTTTCATCCGGGTTACGGTTTAATTTATATGATTTTTCAAAGTTGTAAACAATTTCTGGAATTAATTTAATTATTTAATTTAGAATTATCTGAAACAGTATCTGTGACGTCAGCATGACATCATAGTGATGTCAGCAGGTCAACTGTGCCCGTTGACTGGTCAACCTGACAGGTGGGGGCCACCTGTCATAGGCTCACATTTTAACACAGGCTATTAGCTGAATTTAATTAAATTAATTAGGCCTAGGTCCCACATGTCAGTGTAATCCAGGGTTAATTATTTTAAACTAATCCTAATTAGTGGCAGTGGACCCACATGTCAGCGTCTAGGGTTAGACTAACTGGGTTAGTTAGAGGGGTGGGGGCCACTGTCAGTGGGTTAGTGGGTTAGGTTAATTAGTTTAGGTGTTAATTAAACGAGCGGACCCCACACGTCATTGGGTCAACCCAGGGTTTTAAACGCACACGCGCACAGTGTGTTCGCCGGCGGCGAGGCCCGACGCGGCGGCGATCGCCGGAATCTCGCCGGAATCACGCACAGGTGACCAAACGGACGCCCGCGAGCACCAACAGAACGAGCACGGAGGGCCACGTCGAGCTGTTCCATCCGCGGGAGCCAGGGGTGGCCGGAACAACGCCGCGACGAGTGAGGGCGGCGGCGGCGTTCGGGTAACGACGAGGAATCGGCGATGCGGGGCATGGCGAGCTATCGCAGAGGGGAGAGAAGGAACGGGGGCTCGCGGGGAGCTGGTCGTGGAGGGCAGCGTGCTCGAGGAGGCCTGCCGGAGTGGGGATCGGCGACGGAGTCCGGCGGGGCAGGGGAGGAAGAAGTCGGCGATGCGGGCGCTCCGGTAGCTCCCGGCCCGCACGCGTGGTCGGAGACGGTGTAGCGGACGCGGGTGAAGCTCGTGGCCACGGCGGATGGACGCGGGGCGACGGTGGCCGCGGTGGAGCGCGGTGAACGGCGGCGATGGCGCTCGGCGATGGGGTGGGAATCTCGAGAAGGGGATCTCAAGCGGGCGAGCGAGTGAGGTGAGTGGGAAAGGGGACCGAGGAGGCGGGGAGGCGTGGCGCCCTTATCCCCTCGTCGCGCGCCGGCGAGGTGGTCGGGCGGCGACCGCGGGCGCTCGGTCGGTGTGGTCGGATGAGTAGTGGAGGGGGGAGACGACCCGGGGCGCTGGGCTGGGCCGGCACTGTTCCACTTGGGCCAGTAGCACAGTAGTTCTTCCCTTTTCTTTTGTTATTTTTCTATTTTCTTTTATTTCTTCTTCTATTGCATTTTCTTTTAGCTAACCAATATATTCTGTAAAATGTGAAACTAGTCTCAATATTTATCTTGCATTACATAGTTCTACCACAAAAGTTTTGGGACCCATTTGAATTCATTTGAATTTTGTATAATTGAAAAAGTTTTAAATATTGCTGTTTTGGGTACTGTTTTAGTTGCTAGGGTCATTTTGGGAATTTTAATAATGTTGATTTTACTTTTATAATTGCCTTAGGATTATTTACAATTTAATGAATATTTTAGTTTCCAAATTGGAACAACTTTTATTTTCACTTTAAATTTGAATTTCTATTTGAGTTGGAATTTGAAATGAGATATGATGCAAATGATGATCAAGCACTATTAAGCATGATGACTTGGCATTATCAAAATGTGATCACTGTAGCTTAATTACATGGGGTGTTACACTTCTCAAGCCGGCATTGACCACATCACAAGTTCCGACCTGCGTCGGCATCGCCGCGCCGTAGCTTCTTCAAGCCGATGTCCACCACGCCGACCTGCTTCGACACCTTGGCTGGCATAGGGCTGCAACGTCACCAGCCGACCAGCTTCGTCAGCTCGGCCGGACCGGAGGCTTCGCCTCAACATATCGGCAGTGTTGTACTACCACTTCATCAAGCCGAGCTCTTCGCTCGGACACCTCGGCCGGACCGGGGGCTTCGCCCGCTTCATCGACCTACTCCGACGTCACCCTGCCGACCTACTCTGTCTCCTCGGCTGGACCAGGGGCTTCGCCTCGGCACATCTGCAGTTTTGTGCTGCCACTTCATCAGCTGAGCTCTTCGCTCGGCCACCCCAGGACTGGCTTGGTGGCTGGACCTCGACCCACTGCAAGCTTGGCCCACGTCATCAACACCGAGCACATTAACCAGCTAAGTCGCTTTCATGCTCAATTTTTTTTAAATGTTTAATTTTTGTTCAGTTCGACCAAGCATTATATTTGTGTTAGACAAAAACTCTGTTTGTTAAAAACACTCCCTTTACCCATGTTAACTGGGGGCTCTTAAATTTATAATAAACGTGTTTTCTTCTTGGTCGTTGCAAAGTCTTTTTCTACTACTCCTTTTTCCGACGCGAGTGTGTGGTCAATAGCCGGATAGCCTGGTTTCTCTCTAAAGATGCTCGAATTTAGTTCGCTAAACTGGCCTGAGAAGCACTCCGCCTTCGGGATAGGAGGTTGAAGCCGAAGGCTGACCCGCTTGAAGTCTGGAGATCGACGTATGATGTTAAAGCACGACAAAAGCACAAACTAATTTTAAGACCAATTTTCAGATTGGCACCAAAAAACTTGATTTAGTTTTTACATAAGTTTTTTGGCTTTTCGAGCTTATGGCACTTTTAAGCTATTTGTATGTTTTTCTTTCAGGAGGCGGGACATCCTCATGACCGAGGTGCCCTGCGTAATAATTCAGCTCGGGAGATCTTTTCCGACCCACAGCTCGGCATCTTTCCTGCCGACCTACACCTCGGCATTGGCGAAATGCACATGACATCTGGACTAGTTCCCGAGGAGATTCGATCCTCAGGTTGGTCGGCCGCACCCAACCTGAGTCTCGGGGGATACTGTGTGTCTCCAGCATAACTCTCGCAGTACAACGTTGGATGCCTTTAAAGCATCGGCAATATCAACGGGGGGCTGCGACCAGAGCCGGACCCACCAAAAGCCAAGGTACTCTGAGGAGTCCTTGGCAAAACGTTCTCGGATATTGCTTTATATGCATCAGTTTCGAATTGTGTCTTCGGTCAATAGTTGGGTTGCCCGGCTCCTGTGCTTGCCTCCTATGTTCCGCTTTGTTCGGCTAGGTGTGCAAAGGGAGAACCACTGCGATTGTACTTCCGATTTAACTGGTCAAGTACCTCAGTGGAGAAAGCCGAAAACTGACTGTCACAATGAGCGCAAACTGGTCAGCGATCCGATGACTGTGTCAAACTATAGAACGATAGAGGTTACCCCGTGGGCCTTTTATAAAATTGGCCGAAGTGTTAATGGCTTGACCTCGGCTGACGCCGAACACTAACCGGGGGCTAGGTACTGGCCTCCCAACTTTAAGCTCCTATGACTAAGTGAAAGTTATAAAGCTTGAATATCTGATTGCCTCGTTTCCGCTAACACAACAGCCTCCGGGCACTGAGACGTCGGCTAAGGGTTGTCTTGTTACTGCGGAAACACCCTGCGTAGCATCTACAAAGGGGTAGATGCCGACGATGGGCCACTCTCAAATGATAGACGGTCACAAAGGAGTCAAAATAGCATATAGCATAAAAGCGTTTGTATTCAATATACGAGTGCTGCCTTCCGTAATCATCGTTATAAAGCCATAAATATGCATCAATTTGACTTAAGATTTTGGCCAAGCTGGGTTGCCTAGCTCCCATGCTTACCCCTTACGTTCCCGATTGTTCGGCTAGGGGGTAAAGGGAGCACCTCTGTGATTGTTACTTCCGGGTCATCCGGGATAGTATCTCAGACTGGGTGAAGCCGAAAGCTAGCCATCTTAAGAATATAATTGGTCGGCAACGACGGAAGTGAAAATTTTGGTTCATTAAAGACCACAGAGTTCGGCAATTTTTCCCAAACTAAATCCTCAATATTTTCCTCCCACATTGATCGGGGTTGAGGTTTCACAATCATGGTCAACATGATAGCCTGGGAAAAGGAACTTATAAAGGAACTATTTTTCCCAGAAGATGTTTCTTACGTTAAATAGTAATATAACATATCTCTCCGTGTACCTTTGTTTATAAAACCATATGGCCGGATTGCCTTGTTTGCCGTCAATCTTTGCCCTTATAAAGGCTTTATAAAGTAGGACAAACACTCCTCAGGTACTGGCCGAGGAGGTTGAAGCCGATGGTCGGTCAACAAAGTTTTGTACAATGCGGATCCGAGCATTAATGATGTAAAGTACTTGGATACGTAGAGTCATTACACATAAATTGTGATTAAAGTCAATTTACCCCGGATATTGATCCTTAATTCGGCCACCCTTGCCCAAATTAAGGCTCGGGGGCTACTGGGCTTCGCGCTTCTCACATAAAAGCCATTAACGGGTTACATCGATCCCCTGATCTGGTGTAGCCACCCGACCAGTGGCTCGGGGCCTACTGCATTGACGATTCAATGCAGACAATTTACAAAGTGCAAAATAGTTTCCGAGGAGATTACGATCCCCAGGTTTGTCGGCCGCACCCAGCCTGAGTCTCGGGACCTGCTGCACACCGTGTTTCCATTCCTAAGTATGCTGCCGAGCTAGGAGTTGATCCTCCGGCCGATTTCGCGAATCGACCTGAGTCTCAGGGGCTACTGGGATCAGCAGTTTCATGTTTTCCTTCAGGTGCATCTCGGATTTTAGGCCGACACACACCTTGAGGGCTACTGGCTATATATCTCGGCAGAGAATAAATTGCACCAATCGAAAATATATCCGCAAAAAATCAACCCAAGCCCGAGGTGGTGCACCACTTCGGAAGCAGTCCGGCATGAAGCTCGGATACAAGTGGCTGGCTCCCAAGAGGAGGTTTCCGGCATTAAGCTCGGTTGAACTCCATTAAACTTTTTAAGACTGAGGAAATCTATGACACCTCGGATACAGACCGGCGTTAGAGTTCGGCTACAAAAATGTACCTCAGAAGCAGTCCGGCATAAAGCTCGGCCGCGAGTGGCTAGCTCCATAGAGAACCTTTTCGGCGTTAAGCTCGGATAACCTCCTTCAACATTTTCAAGATCGAGGTAATCTATGACACCTCGGATGCCGATCGGCGTTAGAGCTCGGCTTCAAAAAGACACCTTGGATGTCGTCCGGCGTTGGAGCTCGGCGGAAGACACCTCTGATGCAGTCCGGCGCTGGAGCTCGGATGCAAAAAGGACCCCGCCGTGCTGGAAACACTTCGATCCCGAGGTGTGGCATAAAAAATAATAAGGCATTGATAAAGGCCAAGAACCTAAAGGGACTCCTCGGATACCCGACGTATGAACTCTTCGGATACACCTCGGCGATCCTCAAGATCGGAGATGGGAAGATTTGTTGAACCAGTTTTCAAGACCGATGACCGAAGACAAACAACAATTCGGAAGAATCGAGGAGCATCCCCAACTTGAAGACCGGTTCAGGGGGCTACTGACGGTGTCCTGGACTAGGGGGTACTCATCACGTCGTCTCCCGACCAGGTGGATCGGGCCGAGGACCCCCTTGGCGGTTCACTCATGGGCCACTTCGGGCAGTCCATGAGGAATACTAGGAAGACTCCACAAGACATGGCGCCCAAGCCTAGGACTCTCCTAAACCCTAGGCCTCCGATGCATATATAAACCGAGGCCAGGCTAGTCAATAGATGATCTCATATTCATTAGAACAATCTCGTGGTAGATACATGTACTCTGTACTACACCCCATATGAATACAATCAAAAGCAGGACGTAGGGTATTATCTCTTCGAGAGAGCCCGAACCTGGGTAAAATCATGTGTCCATGTTACCATCGCTCCAAGACGCCTTGCTTAGGACCCCTACTACGAGATATGCCAGATTTAGAACTGACAGTCTTGCCGCAGCTGCTCTTGCTCAGCTTCATCGTAAGCGAGCTCTCGAGGTGACCCGTATATGAGGTCCGTGGGGAGCACCGCTTCTGCACCATAGATTAGGGAGAAGGGTGTTTGGCCGGTAGCTCGATTTGGTGTCGTTCTGAGTGACCAAAGAACCGCCGGCAACTCATCAATCGAGTGCCTTCCTCACTTGCGCAGCTTGTCAAAGGTTCTTGTCTTGAGGCCACGCATCACTTCAGCGTTCATCCTTTCCGCCTGGCCGTTGCTTCTCGGGTGAGCAACAGATGCAAAACAGATTTTGCTGCCGAGGTCTTGGATATACTGCATGAAGGTGCGGCTCGTGAATTGTGTGTCATTGTCAGTGATGATCCTGTTAGGTACCCCGAAACGGCAAACTAATCCTTTGAAGAACTTGACGGCTGATTGCGCTGTCACCTTCCTCACTGGCTCCACTTCAGGCCACTTTGTGAACTTGTCGATGGCGACGTACAAGAACTCAAAGCCCCGGCAGCACGGGGAAAGGGGCCCAAGATATCGAGCCCCCAGACCGAAAAGGGCCAGGAGAGAGGGATTGTTTAGAGAGCTTGAGCTGGTTGATGTATGTTCTTTGAATGGAACTGGCATGCTTCACACTTGGTTACTAGCTCAGTCGCATCCTGGAGGGCAGTGGGCCAATAGAAGCCTTGCCGGAAAGCTTTGCTGGCAAGAGCCCTTGATCCTATGTGAGAGCCACATATGCCTCCGTGTATCTCCGCCAACAGCTTTAGTCCATCTTCCCGGCAAATGCACTTCAATTTCACACCGTTTGGTTGCTTTCTGTATTGGATGCTATCCACAAACTGATACATACTTGATTGACGGGCTACTTTCCCTGCTTCTTCTTGCTCATCGGGAAGCTCTCCTGTTTGGAGGAAATGGACTATCTGCTGTGCCCATGTCGGAGCCCGCGGCTCGACGACAAGGACCAAAGGCATCTCTTCGGCTACGGGAGCGCTTGCTTCTTTGGCAAGAATCTGTGGTTCTGCGCTAAGCGGCTGCTCACTGGCAACCGTGTTGTTGTTCCCGGCAACATCCTTGTCGGTGGCTTCCGGGAGCTCTGCCGGAAAATACTTGCAAGTACTTAACTTCCTTCTCTTGCTGGCCTGCGTTGATGGGGCGACTGTTGGTTGATTCAAATGGAGCACAAAAGTTCCTAGTTCCACGGGAAGCTTTTGAGCGGCACACTTTGACAGGCTATCAGCAACGCTGTTTTAAACACGAGGGATGTGCTCTGTTTGCAACCCGTCAAAGTGTTCTTCCAATTTCCTCACTTCTTCCACATACGCCTCCATTAACGGGCTCTGATAATCTTTGTTCACTTGCTTTACAAGAAGCTGCGAGTCGCCGCGGATGATCAATTTTTTGATTCCAAGGTCTACTGCGATCCTAAGACCGGCAAGAAGTCCTTCGTACTCAGCAGTGTTGTTTGTAGCTTGCTCGTTGGGAAAGTTCATTTGGACCACATACTTGAGGTGCTCTCCGGTGGGTGCGATAAGTAGCACTCCGGCACCGGCGCCCTGCAGCAAGAAGGCACCATCAAAGTACATGACCCATTCCTTTGCTGTTTCTCTGCCGGGGAGAGCCGTCTCTTGAATTTCTTCGTCTTGCGTTTGCTTTCATTCGGCAATGAACTCTGCCAAAGCCCTGCTCTGAATGGTTGAAGTGCTTTCAAACATGAGTGCAACGCTTGACAATTCCAACGCCCACTCCACTATCCTGCCGGTTGCCTCTGGATTTCTCAAGATGCGTTGCAACGGAAAGCGAGTGACGACGGTAATCTCGTGTGCTTGGAAGTAGTGGCGCAGCTTTCTTAAGGCCATAAGGAGACGAAAAGCAACTTCTGCACCCCAGAGTATCTCGATCTAGCCCCCTGCAGAAGGGAACAAACAAAATACACTGGTCGCTGCACCACTTTCTTCTTCGGCACTACTTGTTGATCAACTTCATTTGCTTGCGTTGTTTCTGACTTGTCGGCACCAGATCTTGCCGGAGAAGATTCTGGTTTGTCACTGGATGGGTTTGCCGTGGTTGCTTCCTCGTCATCGAGTTCCCTCTGTGACACTAGTGCAGCACTAGCCACTTGATTCGTTGCCGCTACGTATAGCGGCAACGGCTCTTGTGGTCTTGGCGCAACTAGTGTTGGCGCGGAGGAGAGGTATCTTTTCATGTCCTACAGCGCGGCCTCCGCCTCCGGAGTCCATTTCATCGGTCCTGCCCTTTTCAAAATCTTGAAAAACGGCAAGGCGCGCTCAGCAGATTTTAAAATGAACCTACTTAAGGTAGCAACACAGCCGGTAAGGCGCCGCACATCTTTGACGCTTTTTGGTGCTTGAATCTGCTCAATCGCCTTGATCTTTTCGGGATTTGCTTCAATTCCTCGTTGAGATACAAAGAACCCGAGAAGTTTGCCGGATGGAACACCAAACACACACTTCTCGGGATTGAGCTTCAAGTTGATTTTGCGCAAGTTCGCAAATGTCTCTTCCAAGTCTTGAATAAGGGTAGATTTGTCCTTGGTTTTGACCACTATATCATCCATGTATGCTTCTACATTCCTGTGCAGCTGGGGCTCAAAACCAATTTGGACCACTCTTGCAAATGTTGAACCGGCACTCTTTAATCTGAAGGGCATACGTACGAAGTAGTACGTGCCACATGGAGTAATGAATGCAGTTTTCTCCTCATCCTCCTTGGCCATGAATATCTAATGGTATCCAGAATAGGCATCAAGGAAGGAGAGCAAATCACAGCCGGAAGTAGAGTCTACAATTTGATCGATGCGCGGCAAAGGGAAAGGGTCCTTCGGGCATGCTTTGTTGATATCCGTGTAATCAATACAAAGTCTCCACTTCCCATTTGCTTTGCGCACCACCACTGGATTTGCCAACCAAGTGGGATGTAGCACTCCTCTGACCAGGCCTGCCGCTTCGACTTTCTTGATTTCTTCGGCAATGAATTGCTGCCGCTCCAAAGCTTGCTTCCGAACTTTTTGCTTGACGGGCCGAGCATGGGGACAAATGGCAAGGTGGTGCCCAATTACCTCCCTGGGAACACCGGGGTTGTCGGATGGCCGCCATGCGAACACATCGACATTCGCCCGTAGGAAGGCAAAGAGCGCGCTTTCTTATTTGTTGTCAAGGGTGGAGCTGATGGTGAAAGTACCGTAAGTGCCGTCCTCCCTCGCCGGCACCTTCTTGGTTGCCGGTGCAGTGGCTTTGGATTTCTTACCGGCAGGGCACTCCGGCAAGTCTTCAGCAGGTGCGCAGCACTCCGAAGAGGTGCGCTTCCCGGAATCCTTGCGAGAGGCTTTGCCGGATTTATTGCTTTCTTTTTTCTTGGCGGGAGCAGGTGCCTTGGCGGCTTCTGCTGCAACCGCATCTCTGTACATCTTGTCGACGCAGATGACTGCATCTTTCTTATCGAAGTTGACGGAAATGACACCCATCGGCCCTGGCATCTTCAACGTGTTGTAAGCATAGTGGGATGCTGCCATGAATTTTGCCAAGGCCGGGCGGCCAAGATTCCCATTGTACGGCAAGGGGATCTTGACGACGTCAAAGACAATCTTTTCCGTCCAATAGTTCAGTTCCCCGCCAAACGTTACCGGCAACGTGATCTTTCCCTTGGGCTGGCTTCTTCCAGGGTTCACTCCTTGAAAAGTGCCAGTCTTTTCGAGCTCCTCGTCGGGAATCTGCAGCCTCTTGATTACCTCCGGAGAGATCAGATTCAGACTGACCCCACCGTCAACTAACATCTTCGTTACTTGGAGGTTGCGAATTGTTGGCGAAACCAACAACGGTAAACACCCGACCGTAGTTATGCGATCAGGTTGGTCCTCAGCATCAAAGATGATAGGCGTGTGTGACCATTTGAGTGGTTTTTGAGAGCCCATTGCCGGTTCCGTCGCGTTAACCTCACGAGCCCACTGTTTAAGCTGGCAGTGAGAGGAGTGCAACGATGCGCCCCCATCAACGCACATGGCCTCAGTTGCCTTCTGGAATTCTTGTTCGCTAGATTCATCATCGTCCTCTTCTTCTTCACTTCCATCATCTCCCTCTTTCTTCTCACGGCCTCTAGCAGACATTTCTTTCTGCTACTTGGCCTTGCCGTGGTGTCCTCCTCGACCACCA
The DNA here is from genome assembly GCA_039707655.1 of Elymus sibiricus. Lineage (NCBI taxonomy): Eukaryota > Viridiplantae > Streptophyta > Magnoliopsida > Poales > Poaceae > Elymus > Elymus sibiricus. Next base: position 65,548,277 of record CM077672.1, read on the forward strand.
CGACCCTTTTTGCCGGATCCACCGGCACCATCTTGGCCCTTTTCCTTGTCGCGCTTCTTGTAGTCAGCCTTCTGTTTCTCAACAAGGTGCTCGACTTGTCGGCACTCTTGGAGATCATGGCCTTTGGTGTGGTGAATCTTGCAGTATGGTCCATCTGACTTGCCGGCCTTCTCGTTTGCCGCCGCCTCCTGGCAAGCGGCGCATACAGCAGCCTCCTTGCTGGAGTTCTCAGTCTTGGCTTTCTTGGCGGACTCGGAGTTGCCGGAGCCTTCGACAACCATAACAGTTTTGCCTTTGCGCTTCCTGTTGCGCTTCCGGCCCTTCTTACTCGGGGTGGCGGCATCGTCATCCACAGAATCTACTTCGGCGCCAGCGTCCTCCCCGGGAAGCCTTCTTCCTTCCTCAGCCCGTCACTACAAGAAATATGTCAACTTGTGACCTTCTGTTAGTGACTCTGAAAGAAATAGTCATAATTCTATGACCATTTAGACCCAATTGGTCGTAAGCTGTTTGGGAGGGCCAAAACCCTAAACCATAACGACCATACTAGTAAAGAAGGTCGTAATTACCTTACACGAAATGGTCGTAAAGCAAACAACACTGTCCGACGGCCTTATTTCTAACTACTTACGACCAATATAGATGGTCATAGCCTTGTAAATTGTGGTGCATTGCTATGACTAGGCGCCACCTCATCAGTTTTTCCTATGTGTCATGTCCATGTGTGAAGGAATAACCCTAGGTTGCCCTAGGTTGTGAAGCAACCTATATTTCTGTCATCCCCAAAATTCCCCCAAAAATCTCATAAATTCTTTGGATCATATCTTTCAAATGCCTTCCTTGCCTAGTTCAAAAATAATTCAGGAATATTCATTTTCCTATTCTGTCCAGAATAGCACTTTGTGAAGGAAGTGCTATTTACATTTTCCTAATTGCCCTCAAACTTTTTGGGCACTCTTCCATATCCAAATCACTGCCACATGCCAATATTCAGGTCCATTTGCCTAGTAAATCTTCCTCAGCAAATTTACAAAGTTTCTATCCAGAGAGAAGCTTTGTGAAGGAAGTACTAGCTAGGCTTATCCAAATGATCTGAGATTTTTCCAAATCTTCCATATGCTCAAATCATCACTCTCCACAAAATTTGAGCTCTATCCAGCAATCCATGTGAGCTCATCATCCAATCTTTTATTCTGGTCATATTTTCAGTTTGTGAAGCAACTATATTTTATATTCCTTCATTATTGCTTAAAATTTACCAGGGCATGATCCTACCTATATAACTTCCCTCCACCAAATTTGAGCTCATTTCATTTCGCCAATTTCTCTAAATAAGTTTCCCAAGTTTCTGTCCAGAGAAGAGCATTGTCAAGGAAGTACCACTTTGGCATGTCCAAATGGTATCAAATTTTTACAGTACTTTCCTATGCCCAAATGACCATCCTCCACCAAATTTCAACTCAATACATTCATTCTTTTGAGCCCAGCTTCAACATTCATATTTCTGTGCAGTGTGGTACTTTGCAAAGCAAGTGCCACCTAGGCTCCTCCATTTGAGCTACAAATTTGCCAAGACAGTCTCCTTAGTAGATGATCATCCTCAACCAAAACTCAGGCCCATTGGCCATGTGCATTTCCCCCACCACTAATCAAACACTTGGATACTAATTCATGTTTGAGCTTAGTTCAGTCTCCTCGTGAGATTCTTCTGTTGTATTCTTCTTCCTAACACCTACCGGGGGAGTTCCCAACCCACCACACATGCCTAGGCCGCCCAGAACGCGTGGCAACGCCACGGTCACGCGGTGACCACGCGGCTGGCATGCCAGTTTACACGCTCTGGAGTTGGGGCCCTCGGCCACCGTCCAAACCTCGACGTCTCGCCACCACACCATGTACCTCTGATTAAATAGATACTTTTGTACCAAAAAATGTTTTTTGGAAAAAATAAAGAGCAAACTATGAGGCAGCTGTAGTTCAAATTTGACCCACTTCCACCTGAATCGACGGAAATTTGTCTTTTTCACGAGAGGTGGATCAAAAGCTTTTGACATCCAACCATTTGGCCAATTGTACATTAAATATGGCCTAATATTTTAGAAAATTGATTTGGTCCAATTTTGCAACAAATATATGGTAGGTCCTGCACAAAAAAACCCATTTTGGGCACTCGAAAAATGGAAAAATGAAATTTTCGTCCAAAGAAAATCAAAACTTCCTTAGGCAACATTGTTTGTCATTCCAAGATGCAAACTTGTGCAAAATATGATGTCATTTGAACAAACTATGCCATGAATGCTGCCATAACATTGACCATTTGCCTTGAAAGCCATGGATCTTCATACATGATAGCTCGTTTCTGAGAACACTTTTTTAAGACATTTGCCGTAGTCCAAGCTTGTTATTTTTCCTAGAAACTAGGTCACATATAATGACACAATGCGAAGGTTTTCAATTTTTTTGAATTTCTTATGCCCGTTTCAAAATGCGGTCAAAACGGCGGGCATGACAGTTCGTAGCTAGGGGTTGAATCTTGGAAAACTTTTGGAGTATCTTTGATTAAATAGATATTTATGTACCTAGAAATGATTTTTGGAAAAAATAAAGAGCAAACTATGAGGCAGTTGTAGTTCAAATTTGATCCGCTTCCTACTGAATCGGTGGAAATTTGTCTTTTTCACGAGAGGTGGATCAAAAACTTTTGACACCCAACCATTTGGACAATTGTACATGAAATATGGCCTAATATTTTAAAAAAAATTGATTTGGTCCAATTTCACAGCAAATATTTGCTAGGTTCTTCACAAAAAAACTCATTTTGGGCACTCGGAAAATTCAAAATTAATTTTTCGTGCAAAGAAAATGAAAACTTCCTTAGGCAACATTGTTTGTCATTACAAGATGCAAACTTGTGCAAAATATGATGTCATTTGAACAAACTATGCCATGAATGCTGCCATAACATTGGCCATTTGCCTTGAAAGCCATGGATCTTCATACATGATAGCTCGTTTCTGAGAACACTTTTTTAAGACATTTGCCGTAGTCCAAGCTTGTTATTTTTCCTAGAAACTAGGTCACATATAATGACACAATGCGAAGGTTTTCAATTTTTTTGATTTTTTTGAATTTCTTATGCCCGTTTCAAAATGCGGTCAAAACGGCGGGCATGACCGTTCATAGCTAGGGGTTGAATCCTGAAATCTTTTGGAGTATCTCTAATTAAATAGATATTTATGTACCTAGAAATGATTTTTGGAAAAAATAAAGAGCAAACTATGAGGCAGCTGTAGTTCAAATTTGATCCGCTTCCTGCTGAATCGTTGGAAATTTGTCTTTTTCACGAGAGGTGGATCAAAAGCTTTTGACACCCAACCATTTGGTCAATTGTACATGAAATATGGCCTCGGGGAGGTGCTGGAACTGTTGGTTCGGGATGCTTCATCCACGATGGTGAGCAGCCTCGGTGAGGTGCTGGAACTGGCGAATGCTACAACTAGAGCACGTCGGGGTGATGCCAGCGGCGAGGCAGCAGACTGCAGTTGTGCGCGACGGCGCAACAGCGGGAGGGTCAACGATGTGTTCTATCTGATGGAGAACGAACAAGATGGGAAAAAATGTATAACGTGGGGGGTGAATCGAATGGTTACAGACAAAAAAATCATAGGGTCGCGAGGCGACCGACCCAAATTTAGGCCGATTGACCGGCGCCTATCAGCCACCTTTTGGAAAATGGTGTGGTCCAATTTTGCAACATAGATTTGTAGGCATTTAAAAAAATTGGAGATTTGGGTCAAAATTTTGGAGATTCGAGCGCGAGACAGCCGGCCAATGAGAAGCAAGGAACCACCTCCACGCGGATCACCAAGTTAGACACGATCCGAGCCATCCATCACGCACCCAGCCAACGGTGGATCTTCTCCTGCAAAACCAAAACCCTAACCCACCTACCCACCCACCCTTTCTTTCTCTCTCATTCTCCAGATCCGATCGAGGCCGCCCCGCCTTCCTCTCCCTCGTCTCGTCTCCCTTCCGTGATTCCCACCGCCGCCATCCCCACCCACCACCGCCGCCCCCACCCATCGCCGACCTCGTCTCCGCCATCCCCCTCCCCTCGCCTTCATCCCCCATATCCACCAGTCCAGGCGCGGCCATGGCGTCCCCCTCCTCCTTCACTGCTAGGGTTAGGATTTCCGCCTAACCCTCCCCCGATATGGCCGCCACCGGCTGCTCCGGTCGCCTCGCTGCTCCAGCCATCTTCGCCAACGGCCGCCGCCAAGAGGCCCTGTATCTAACTATCTATCTATCTACGTCGAGGCCCGGCCGGAATGGACTCGGAGCACTGGATCTCGCGCCTGGCCGCCGCCAAGCGATTCTACGCGGCGCAGCTCGGCCACGCCGTACATTCTGTTCAATTCGATCCATCGATTGGATTGATTCGCCCTTCCGCTCTGCGGTGGGTTTCCTGATTGATTGGTTGGTTGCTTGATTTGCCGGTTCTTGCATGCGCAGATCGGGCGGGGATGGACGAGCTGGACATGGATGGCGACGAGAACGCGACCAGGCCCGACTTCGCCTGCCCCTACTGCTACGAGGACCACGACGTCGCCTCCCTCGTCGCGCACCTCGAGGAGGACCACCCCTTCGAGCCCCACGCCGCGGTCAGTACCCCACCCCCGATTAGCCCCCCTCCTTCCTCCTCCTGCTACTGCTGCTTGGATTGTTATCTGGAGATCCATGGAGTCCGTAGTATACCTTTGAGTGGGTGGCTTGTAACAAGAACGAGAGCCCTCTTCCCTTGTTAAGAGGGGCGTTGACCTGGACGACCCAATGAGTCCTGCTACTCCTTTTGTTTCATCTCTTGTCATCTTGGGAATTCGAAGTGCAAATATGGTTTGATTTGCTAGAGTATCATGGTTTGCATAATGCTCTGGTCTGGCAAATGATCTTAGATGTTTTTGGAGTAGAAAAGATTCATCGTGAAATCTGGAGAAAGAAAACGTGTAGCTTTTGGCATTTGTTTGTTGCCGTAAACTCATGCCATGATTGCTCGACAAAACAACTATATATGCTGATAAACTGTGACTAGGTGTAGGAATTATGAGGAGCAATAATTTTGTTTGGACACGAGTAACAGTTATCAGTTTCGCGAAAAGATGTTCAGTTTCATATGTCAACATCTCTTTTTTAGTCAAAACAAGAGTGGTCCTCATGGAAAATAGAGTGATGGGAACGGAAACATGATCTTCTCCCCTCTATAGTGCAGTCACATTTCATGTCTGCAACTCTCCATCAATGCACGCTGTATAGACCATTCTATGATTCTTTCTATTAGGAACAACGCAGAAGAGCATTCATATGTTAGATAAAATCAGTAAATTGAAGAGAACACAACTTACTCTGTTGGTAAAATCAGTAAATAGACCAAGTATTCTTCTTTATAAGTCTGTTTGCAATGGATGTACATAACTGTCGTTTTTACCTCTTGCATATTTAACATACATGACAATAGCAGTAGGCTATGGAAATATATGCGAAGGTAGACACTATCTTTACTGCTTGTGTCTTAAATAAATAAATAAATTTTGTAATGATGATCTGAAATGTCACACAGGTGACCATTGGTGCTGCTGCTGCTGCTGTGCCGGTTGGAGGTGCTGCTGCTGCATCTGGCGGAGCTGCAGCTGCCGCCCCAAAGGGCAACCTTCTTCAGACACAACCCCATAACAGGGCCTCAAGGTTCTGTGCCCCATCGCCCCTCTTTCTAAATTACTGAAATGAAAATGGCTAGGCCTGATGTGCCTCTTGTATCTATTGCTCGATTTGTTATGATTTGATTCACCAAGAGTGATTCTTCTACTATCTTGTAGTAAGGTTAAATGGAACAACGAGGGATGTTTCTAATTTGGTTATTGCTAGAATAATTCATCAACTTGAGATATGCTGGGATGTTACTTTAGGTGTCAAAATGACACTAAAACCTAGGTTCTTGCATGGTTCCCAGATTAATTGTTCTGTTTTGTTGTTAGAAAATATTGCCTATATTGAGACTCTAAACATGTGACTATTCCTCTCATTTACAGGAGTTCTAGGCTGAAGACATTCGAAGAAGCTCAAAGCCCCAGTCAGCAACTTGCTTTATATGTTACTGAATTTTTAATGCTAAATTTCTTGAGAAATTTGATGTACTGCTGAACATGTCGGGAATTTGGTGTATATTTGCTCGCTGAACTTGTTATTTAAATGCTGGTAGTTATGTACATATACTCAGAATATTAATTTTTGTTTACTTAAAATACATTGCTGGACTAAAAGTGGCCAGAAAGATAAATATATTGTTATTGAATTTGGGCTGATTGTGTATGTATATACTGTACATGAAGAGGCACGGCCCAAATGAAAAATGGCTGAAATGTCTATTGGACCAAATCTATTTGGGCTTTGAAAACAGGCCTAAAATATATTGGCTGAAACAAAGGCTGAGAATTAAAAAGAAATGGACCGTTAAAAGGCCAGGGCCTAGAAAATATGGTCTAGGCCCAAAAATGAAATGTACAGCAAAAGACATCAGCCTAGAAAATTGAATTGTTGGGCCAGGCCCATGTAGGTGACCATAATTGACAGGAAAAATAATAATAAATGGGTTGAATTGTTGGGCTTGGCCCATATAGATGGCTGAACTGGACCAGGCTGATTCTTATCAATGACCAATTCAATTGGTCGCAATTTTGCCACGTCAGCTTGCCACGTTGGATCTGACGTGGCCTGGGCAGACTGCCAGTGACCAAAACAATTGGTCATAGAATCTACGACCTTTTATTTTGGTCGTAACCTTTCACGACCATATCACAAAGAAGGTCGTTAAGTTTCATTAAAGACGGCCAGCTTTTGACCAACTGTTTTTGGTCACAAAAAGGTCACAAATGGAAAACAATGACCATTCAGTGACCAATATTGATGGTCGCAAGTTAGCATATTTCTTGTAGTGTGCGCACACTTATCCGCCAACGTATAGAGCTCGTTGATGGTCTTGGGCAACTTGACGTTCATTTTCTCCCGCATCCTCCGGTTGCGCACATTCGTGTGAAAGGCGGCAATGACGGCTGCGGGGTGTACATCTGGAATGTTGCGGTGCACACGGATGAATCTCTGGATGTACTTGCGTAAAGTTTTGCCATCTCTTTGAGGGATCACTTGCAGGTCGTTGGGCTGTCCAGGGGCCTTGTGGCCTCCGGTAAAGGTACCAACGAATTCGTTGCAGACATCTGACCACGAAGAGATGGAGTTCTCCGGCAAGTTCTTCAGCCAAGACCTCACGTTGGGTTTTAGTACCAACGGGAAGTAGTTGGCGAGGATCTACTCGTCTCTCCCTCCAGGAGCTTGCACGGCAATAGTGTAGATGCCGGGTTCAGCTTGCCGTCATATTTTTCCGGCACTTCTGGCTTGAAGGCTCGAACGGATGGCCCTCGGACTTGCCGCAGCTCGCGGGTGAAAGCAGGACACCCAACCTCGTAAGGTATATATCCGCCAACCCCTGGTGCAGGCTCATCAACGACGGGGCCGTTGCGCGCGTCGGATTGACGGCGCGCCTCTCGGCGCCGTTCGATGGTGGTGTGGGCGTCTTCTGCCCGCCTGTCTCGTAGCACTTGCCGCTGATCTTGCCGCACCCGTGGATCTGAAGAAGCTATCGACATCTCGTCGGGTCCAAGAGATTGTTGGGCTTGTCGCGGCTGTTGGCGTTGCTGCTGTTGAGGCGGTTGCCGCGGTGGCGATTGCACCGTTAGTGTAGTACCGTCAACGCGGCCACTGACTGGAGATGCCGGTGCTGCTTGCAGACGCCTTGAGGGCTCCGCTTGCTGCAATTTACTGGCTTCAGCAAATCCAATCAAGCTTTGGAGTGTGGCTCTCCACTCATCCATCTTCTCTGCCGCTGGAGGCAAATTTAGCAGCATTTGAGCTCGCGCCATTGCTTCCGCTACCATGGCTGCTATGGTCGGGAGCGAAGAGCGCGACGTCGCTCTACTCCTGGCAGAGCTAGCAGGAGCACCATCGCGGTCTTGCCGCCATGGCACATGATCAGCAGCAGGTCGCCGTGGCGGAGGCGGTGCCTGAGGATCTGGGATTTGATCCACAGGAGTCTTGTCGTGAGGTCGCTGCTGCCTGGAGTCGTTGGCGCCGCTCGGAGCTGCACCGTGCCCATTGTGTGAGGGGCGTGGTGTCTATCCTGAAGCAGCATCCTTGGACTCTGCCGCAGCGGGATCTCGGCTCGCGCCGTCCCGGGCATTGCTGCTCCGGTGGCTGCGTTCGTCTGCGCGGCGAGGAGGAGGAGGAGGACGTCCATCCACTCCGCCCGCGCCGTCGCGGCTCCATCCACCAGAGGACCGAGGAGGTCGACTGCCTCTGGCGTGCTCGTCCCCTGCACCGACCGTGGTGGGCATGGCGACCGCGCCGCCTACGCTGGTCGTGCCAACCGCGGTATCCACGCCGCCCGCATTGGCTGCGCAGCCTGCGGATGCGTGCGGAGTGGCCGTCATCGTTATGCCCTTCTTCTTGGGCGCCATCGACGACGAAGAGGACGACGATGAAGTCGATGAAGATGATGAAGAAGACACGCGACCCACTGGTCAAGTTTCGCGCAAGCGACGCACCCCCTACCTGGCGCGCCAAAGATGTCAGGGTACGACCATCTATGGGGCCATGCAGCCCCTTGTGGTTCGGCGGGGGAGGTCGACGTGCACAAAGAGCATGAACAATGGGAAGCGCAAGGGATTTACCCAGGTTCGGGCCGCTGAGAAGCATAAAACCCTACTCCTGCTTTTGGTGTATTAATGGCATAGAAACACAGTACAAGGAGCGCTTATCCCGGCAAGGCGCGGAGAGAGCAGCTACGCGAGACATGCTTGTGTTTGAAAAGGGGTCCGACCTCTCTAAACTGTTGCCTTGGCCCTCCTTTTATAGCTCAAGGGGTTACCATAGTGGCAAAACAGTAATTACATAGCAATTAGATAGCAAACAATGCTATCATACCTAACTCTGCCTGTTTAGGACAAAGGCATTAAATGCGCCGCTAGGTGTCATGTGGAGAGGTAGTCCCGGCAAGGTTTCTGCACCGCTTGCCCAGCTACCTCCTATTATCCAGACACGCCTCTTGGACGGGTGTCGTTAGGGGAAATTTTTGTCCCAACGTGCTGACACGTGCCCGACAAGCCTCACCAACCAACCTGCACGGTCGACACCTCACACATCAGCGAACACCTGTGCGGTGAGGGGGAGCGTTGGAGGGCTGGTATAAGTTTGCCGGCACAGAGCTTGCCGGGTCCTCACCTTGCCGGTTTAGCCTCGCCGGCAAGGAATGTCTTCATCTTTGGTACTAGTTGAGTGTTGTGCCTTGAGCTTCTGCGACTGGGCTCTGAATCTTGATCTTGGCGGTTCCCGGCAAGGCTTTGGCCGGCAAGGAGGCTACTCCTGTCTGTGCATAAGTCAGGGTATAAAATACCCATGTTTTATACACCGACACCCTCTCTCTTTTACTACTATCTATGACTCTTTTCACTAATCTCAGTCACAAACACTATTTCTCTCACATGCATACACATGCATGGTCTCCGCCGCCCCCCCCCCCTCTGTACATATCTCTGCCTCGTGTCTCCTGCACGCACACTCTCTTTAGTCCTCTCTCGCATGCATTGTCTCCCCCTCTCTTACTAGTTGACAGATATGATTCCATCATATCATTCGGTAGGATATCCCTGACGGTTAAACTGGATGGTGATAAGAGGCAAAGATTTTCCCAAGTCCGGGCCCTTGCGATCGAGGAAATACCCTACTCCTGGTCGTGTATACTTTGATTGGGGTGTGTAAAAAGTACATGTCAATACCAAGGAGATTGTGTGTATATATACTATCGACGAACTAGGCCCTCGGCCTATATAACATACCCGGGGCCTAGGTTACAAACCATAGTCCGCTTCGTCAGTGGAGATAGAGTCCTTCACGGCTCTGGTATCTTCGTCTTGTATGTCAAGTCCTCCATGGGTCTTCGTATAACACGTCTCGGGCCGACCTATGTGGCGCAGGACGGAGCCGACCTAGGGGTCCGCACCTTGACCCACCAGACCAAAAAACGATGTGCCACCACCACACCTCGCACACTCTCTGCCCCCCTAGGTCTCACTATATTCTCACACCCACACATACCAACACACACACTATTTCTGCTCATGCCTCTCTCCCCTTTTCCTCTGCATACACAAACTCACCATCTCTCATTCAGACATCCTATTCGTCTCTCTCTCTCTCCATCTCTATCTCTCTCTCATCTATCGTGCTTTCTCTTTCTCTCATTGCACCACCCTATCCACGCCTCTCTCGAATACGTACACATACCCTCTCCAGGCCTTCCAAAATACGTCAACCACACATTCACGCATGTTACATCTCAATATCATGCGCTCCCAATGATCTAAAAAAGGCACCCGTTCATTTTTACTCAGCATACAAGATTTTTTTTGAATTAAAACTACACAGAGTGTGACAAAAAAATTATTTAAGAAAATCTACATATACAATACTACAAAGTTATATATGAAAGTTAATTGCATGGTGCATCCAATGATATTTGTTCCGTATTGTGAATGTTTACATTTTTATCCAATAAAATTAGTCACAATAAAGAGAAACGAAGGACATCTCTCTCTCTCCATTGCACGCCCCCTCTCTCTATGCCCCTTTCACGTATGCACACAAACTATCTCTCGGCCCTCTCAAAGTACGCCCCCATACACATTCACGCGTGACGGTCATTGTATTTCAAGCGAAAGCGCAATACTTTCTCTGGACTTTAGAATGCGCTATTTACGGTCACCATATACATTTTCTGGTGATTATATGGTCACTAGCCCACCGTACAGCTCCGTATTTTGATCGTGACACTGACGGTCATTGTATTTGAAACGAAAGCACGATACGGTCAGCATATACATTTTGTGGTGATTATACAATCATTGGATCACGGTACAGCTACCTATTTTGTTGATGACATGATCAATTGACCAGTCAAACAGTCCACGTGGCGCAACTAGTGTTGCATCAGAAGCACACATTATCTCCCTAACGTAGGGCCCACCTATCAGCGGGGATAAGAAAGAAACAAATGGTAAGAAATTAGTGCTCGGTGGGGATTTGAAGTCGAGAGCTCAGGTTGGTAGCCCGCACGCGATAACCACAGCGGACAAGGTTGCCTAGTGATGATATGCTGAGCCAGCCTTTTAATACACAGGAGCTACTGTGGTGAATACACACACATCACCCATGCGGACAAACACGCACGCAACTTCCGCATGCATGCATGCAGAGCATGATTGGTTTGCAGCCAATATTTGGCTAGCCAAATGTTGGCATTGCCAAATATTGGCAAAACCAAGACTTGCCAAATATTGGTAACTTTATGTGAGATAGGCAAGACAACTCAGCAACAAACCAATTAGTAGCCAATATTTGGCACAATGCCAAACATTGGCATGCAAATTCTTGACACCAAACCAATTATGCTCGGAATACTCACACGTACACATGCACGCACGGAACACTCGCATGAACACACGCACGCAAGCATGCATGCAACACTCACACGTACACAGGCACGCATGCAACACTCGCACGAACACACGCACGCATGCTTGCACACAGCACAAGATGCAACACACACGCTCACGCTCAAGTGCTCAACCTACACGTGCATGCACACATATACACAGCCAGGGTGGTTCGCGCGCAAGGGCCAGTTCCGCAGGGTCACAGGTTCGACCCCTGCCGCGCCTGCGTAAATTTTTGTTTACCAACTGATAGGTGGGACCCACAAGCCACGTGGCCAGTTTGACCAGTCAACAGAGTGCCACGTAGACTTTTTGACCGGTCAACTGAGTGCAATTTGTAATTATGATTTACACATCCGTATTGGGCCGGCGGGTTTCGGATGTTTAGTCCCACCTCGCTGCGTGAGGAGCTGGTCAACCAGCTTCAATAGCCGGGTCGTCCAGAAGCGATAAGCTACAGTCATCATTGCACCCTTTGTTAAGGACATGAATTGTTACGTACTAGTACACTACTCTGTGATATAAAGGCTACTTGTAGTGGGTAGTATCAACCACACGAGGCTGGTGCAGTTGGCACGCCGTCCAGTGCGCCTCATTTGGGAATAAAAGATGACAAATATTTGCAAAATTTCTTGTTTGGCGCCAAAACCCGAGCCTCTAAATTTCGCCAAAAGAAAAAAATTGAGCCTCTGCGTTAACTTCCTGCCCCACCCCGCCCAACACATTCAAATCCCTCATTTGCCGTGAAATTTTGCTTTGTTGTTGTTTTCAGTGATATTTTGCTGTGTGAAAACAAATTTAAATATCAACGCATAATAGGTGTCCGGGGTCTTTTGCCGAGACACGGTTGAATGGCCTCATATAGTACTAGTTTGTAGTACTACTAGTGTAGAGTACTAGTAGGAGCAGGAGTTGTACAGTGGTAGTAGAGTACAAACCAGTACGAGTCCCATCGGACACCAATTTTCTTGGAGTCCATGCTACAACTAGCACTTCTCCTTCCTCGTTCCTCTAAACTCAGCTGACGCGCGGCGGGCAGGGTGAGGGTTTGCCGATAGTCGGTTTTCTCAACAACGGTCCTATATGTCAGTGAAAATGTAAGACAACACACGTTCCCTAGCTTGAGAGGCATGCCAGACCGACCGTGTGGAGGTGCGACGCGAATGCGGTAGGCTTTTCATTTTGAACTCGTAAGTTGTAACATTTGGTTCTGCTCCTTGGAGCGACGATAGACAGAAATAACGATTGAAAACGCTAGGGCGGGGCTTAACCCGCGCGATAAGAGGGGGAGTTTGCCAGCTTGGCCAATCGTCGGTTTGCTCACATGCAGTCCCACATGTTACTGATATGCCTTGGCAATGGGCATTGAGCGGCGGGCCGAAACATATTGTTACTTCAATTTTTCATATCGCATGTACATTAAATTTGCATTGAATGTACTCAACAACTTGTGGGCTAGTATCATCTAGTGATCTGAAAGGGCCCACTTCAAATAAGAAAGAAAGGCGATTCGGTGCCCAGCCTCACCTGCAGCCGGTCGGAAAAAAAATCACAAAATATTTAAAAAAATCCAAAGATTCCATTTTTTTGCATGGTAGAAAATTTGATGCATGCGGTCCGCTCCAATTTTCAAGTCGTTTGGACATCTGAGCAGCTCTCGGCAAAAAACAGAAATCGGGTCAGAATAGTGCATGAACAGTGAACGGTTTTACAGACCCCAAATTTGTCTTTTTTGCCGAGAGCTGCTCCGATGTCCAAATGATTTGAAAATTGGGGCGGACCTCAGGCATCAAATTAGCTACCATGCAAAAAAGAATTGGGAATTTTCTGAATTTTTCTAGTATTTGTTTTGTTTTTTTCTTCAGCGCGGGTGCAGATGAGCCTGGGCTCAGAAGTGGATTATCGCCCACTACACATTCAAGCATTTCACATCGTTCTCTCGGTCTCCCTGTCAAGCCGACTATGCCAAACTCCACTGCCTACCTTGCGGGAAAAGACCCGCCCTAGCTTTTTTAATCGGATTTTGTATCGATGGATCGCGCGGAGTAGCAAAACCAAGTGTTACAAGACTACTACTCCTACTACGTACTACCGTACACTGGGCTGCCGTGTCCTGTACTCCTCCGTCGTAAGAGTGGAAACGCACGCTTTCATAAATGTTCTACTTCCGTTTGCCAACATGTGGGACATCTAGCATCCGGGTCCACGTGCCATGCACCAAATAACAGTGCAGAACAGCAGGGGGGCGCACCCCGGTCGTGGCGCCGCAGTAGTAATGAGCAATGAGGCGTCAAATCACAAAGCTGCACCTTTCCAACCATCATTTCACTCTTCACTGAACCCACTTCTCCATCAACTTCTTCAAGAAAACCACGTGTTGCTTCTGCCATTGTTCTGATTTTTCATGAGGGACGCGCATCGGCTTGGTACACCACTGACACGTGTGACCGCATGTTAGCAAACCGAAAGGCAAAGCTCCCCCGCCCTTCGCTCGGCAAAAGCACCTTCTTTTTACTAATTTGGATATCTATTTTTAGATCAATATAATCGAGATTTGTATATATCGTACCAGGAAGCAAAACCTGTTGGGGAACGTTGCGTGGGAAACAAAAAATTTCCTACGCACACACAAGATCTATCCATGGTGATGAGCATCTACGAGAGGGAGAGTGAATCTACATACCCTTGTAGATCGCTAAGCGGAAGCGTTAAGAAACGCGGTTGATGTAGTCGAACGTCTCCGCGATCCAAATCGCAAGTCGTCCCTCGATCCGATCACGAACTAGTGCCGAACGGACGGCACCTGCGCGTTCAACACACGTACGGCTTGATGACGCCTTCACCTCCTCGATCCAGCGAGCGATGGTGAAGTAGTAGATGAGTTCCGGCAGCACGACGGCGTGGTGATGGTGGTGAGGAACAATCTCTGCAGGGCTTCGCGAAGCACTACGGAGATTATGATGGGAGAACTAGAGGGTTAGGGTTGCCGACACATGGCTTGGGAAATCTTAATGTGTCCCGTGTGCTAGCCCTGCCCCTCTATTTATATGTTGAGCCTTGGGGTCTAAACTTGGAGTAAAAGCCTCCTCCAGGTCGGTTTTGCCCGCACAAGGTCGGTTTGGCCCGCAGGGAAAGAGTCCAACTCGGATCCCTGCAGTACCGCGCACAAGCGGTAGTACCGCTCACGAGCGGTAGTACCGCTTCACACAAGCGGTAGTACCGCTTATGCGGTAGTACTGCCTTACCAGCGGTAGTACCGCTTAAGGCAGCAGCAAAACTTCCTTTTGCACTTTCCAATACCTCGTGGGCTTTACCCCTTTGGCTCATATAAAGTGTTGCTGCACCCGAACACTTCGGTAAACATCCGGAACCCCTTCCGGTGAATTCCGGAACCCTTCCGGAGATCAAAACACTATTATCACATATATCAATCTTTACCTCCGGACTCTTCCGGAGACCCTCGTCATGTCCGGGATCTTATCCGGGACTCCGAACAACCTTCGGTCACCAACACAATAACTCCACTATACTAATCGTCACCAAACGTTAAGTGTGTAGACCCTGCGGGTTCGAGAGCTATGTAGACATGACCGAGACACCTCTACGATCAATAAGCAATAGCGGGACCTGGATGCCCATATTGGCTCCTACATATTCTACGAAGATCTTTATCGGTCGAACCTCTATGTCAAGGATTCAGTTAATCCCGTATACTGTTCCCTTTGTTCTTCGGTATGTTACTTGCCCGAGATTCGATCGTCGGTATCTCTATACCTAGTTCAATCTCGTTACCGGCAAGTCTCTTTCGTTCCATAATACAAGATCTCGTGGCTAACATTTTAGTCACATTGCTTGCAAGGCTCATTGTGATGTTGTATTACCGAGTGGGCCCTGAGATACCTCTCCGTCACACGGAGTAACAAATCCCAGTCTTGATCCATGCCAACCCAACAGAGACACTCGGAAATACCTGTAGAGCACCTTTATAGTCACCCAGTTACGTTGCGACATTTGATACACACAAGGTATTCCTCCGATGTCAGGGAGTTGCATGATCTCATGGTCATAGGAACAGATACTTGACATGCAGAAAACAATAGCAATAAACTAACACGATCATATGCTACGTTCGTAGTTTGGGTCTTGTCCATCACATCATTCTCCTAATGATGTGATCCCGTTATCAAATGACATCTCATGTCAATGGCTAGGAAACCTTAACCATCTTTGATCAACGAGCTAGTCAACTAGAGGCTTACTAGGGACACAGTGTTGTCTATGTACCCACACATGTATTTGAGTTTCCAATCAATACAATTATAGCATGGATAATAAACGATTATCATGAACAAGGAAATATAATAATAACCAATTTATTATTGCCTCTAGGGCATATTTCCAACAGTCTCCCACTTGCACTAGAGTCAATAATCTAGTTCACATCACTATGTGATTTACATTGTAATGAATCGAACACCCATGCAGTTCTGGTGTTGTTCATGTTTAGCCCTTGGAAGAGGTTTAGTCATCGGATCTGCAACATTCAGATCCGTGTGTACTTTGCAAATATTTATGTCGTCCTCCTTGATGTAATCGCGAATGGAATTGAAACGTCGCTTTATGTGTCTGGTCCTCTTGTGAAATCTTGGTTCCTTGGCTAGAGCAATGGCACCAGTATTATCACAAAACAGAGTCATTGGGTTAAGCGCACTAGGCACTACTCCAAGATCTGTCATGAACTCCTTCATCCAGACACCTTCCTTCGCCGCCTCCGAGGCAGCGATGTACTCCGCTTCGCATGTAGAATCAGCTACCACGCTTTGCTTGGAACTGCACCAGCTAACCGCACCCCCATTAAGAATAAATACGTATCCGGTTTGCGACTTAGAGTCATCCGGATCAGTGTCAAAGCTTGCATCGACGTAACCTTTTACGACGAGCTCTTGATCACCTCCATAAACGAGAAACATGTCCTTAGTCCTTTTCAGGTACTTCAGGATATTCTTGACCGCCATCCAGTGTTCCATTCCTGGATCACTTTGAAACCTTCCGACCATACTTATGGCAAGGCTGACATCGGGTCTTGTGCACAGCATTGCATACATGATAGAGCCTATGGCTGAAGCATAGGGGATGACACTCATCTTTTCTCTATCTTCTGCAGTCACTGGGCATTGAGTCTTACTCAACTTTACACCTTGCAATACAGGCAAGAACCCCTTCTTGGACTAATCAATTTTGAACTTCTTCAAAACTTTGTCAAGGTATGTGCTTTGTGAAAGTCCTATTAAGCGTCTCGATCTATCTCTATAGATCTTGATGCCTAATATGAAAGCAGCTTCTCCTAGGTCCTTCATTGAAAAACTCTTGTTCAAATATTCCTTCACGCCTTCCAACATTTCTATATTGTTTCCAATCAGCAATATGTCATCCACATATAATATTAGAAATGCTATAGAGCTCCCACTCACTTTCTTGTAAATACAAGCTTCTCCGTAAACTTGTATAAACTCGAACGCTTTGATCACCTCATCAAAGCCAAGATTCCAACTCCGAGATGCTTGCACCAGTCCATAAATGGATCGCTGGAGTTTGCAAACTTTGTCAGCATTCTCTGGATCGACAAAACCTTCTGGTTGCATCATATACAACTCTTCCTTAAGGAAACCATTAAGGAACGCTGTTTTGACATCCATCTCCCAAATTTCATAATCGAAAAAGGCAGCTATTGCTAACATGATTCTGACGGACTTAAGCATCGCTACGGGTGAGAAGGTCTCATCGTAGTCAACTCCTTGAACTTGTGAAAAACCCTTTGCCACAAGTCGAGCTTTATAGATGGTGACATTACCGTCCGCGTCCGTTTTCCTCTTAAAGATCCATTTGTTCTAAATGGCCTTACGCCCTTCAGGTAATACTTCCAAAGTCCATATTTTGTTTTCATACATGGATCCCATCTCGGATTTCATGGCCTCTAACCACTTCTTGGAATCCGGGCCCATCATCGCTTCTCCATAGCTCGTAGCTTCATCGTTGTCTAACAACATGACCTCTAAGACACGGTTGCCGTACCACTCAGGAGCAGTACGCGTCCTTGTCGACCTACGAGGTTCGATAGCAACTTGATCCAAAGCTTCATGATCATCATCATTAACTTCCTCTTCAGCTGATGTAGGCTCTACAGAAACATCTTTCTGCGCTGCGCTACTTTCAGGTTGACGTAAAGGTTCAACAACCTCATCAAGTTCTATCTTCCTCCCACTCAATTCTTTCGAGAGAAACTCTTTCTCAAGAAATGTTCCGTTTTTAGCGACAAACACTTTGCCTTCGGATCTGAGGTAGAAGGTATACCCAACTGTCTCTTTTGGGTATCCTATGAAGACGCATTTCTCCGCTTTGGGTTCCAGCTTTTCAAGCTGAAGTTTTTTGACATGAGCATCACATCCCCAAACTTTAAGAAACGACAGCTTTGGCTTCTTGCCAAACCAAAGTTCATATGGCGTCGTCTCAACGGATTTCGATGGTGCCCTATTTAAAGTGAATGCAGCTGTCTCTAATGCATAACCCCAAAACGATAGTGGCAAATCGGCAAGAGACATCATAGATCGCACCATATCAAATAAGGTTCGATTACGACGTTCGGACACACCATTACGCTGTGGTGTTCCAGGCGGTGTCAATTGTGAAACAATTCCACACTGTCTTAAGTGACTGCCAAACTCATAACTCAGATATTCTCCTCCTCGATCAGATCGTAGTAATTTAATCTTCTTGTTACGATGATTCTCAACTTCACTCTGAAATTGTTTGAACTTTTCAAATGTTTCAGACTTGTGTTTCATTAAGTAAATATACCCATATCTACTTAAGTCATCAGTGAAGGTGAGAAAGTAACGATAACCACCGCGCGCCTCAATACTCATCGGACCGCACACATCAGTATGTATGATTTCCAATAAGTCACTTGCCCGTTCCATTGTTCCAGAGAATGGCGTTTTAGTCATCTTGCCCATGAGCCATGGCTCACATGTGTCAAGTGATTCAAAATCAAGTGACTCCAAAAGTCCATCAGCATGGAGCTTCCTCATGCGTTTTACGCCAATATGACCTAAATGGCAGTGCCACAAGAAAGTGGTATTATCATTATTAATTCTACATCTTTTGGCATCAATGTTATGAACATGTGTATCATTACTATCGAGATTCAATAAGAATAAACCCCTCACATTGGGTGCATGACCATAAAAGATATTACTCATATAAATAGAACAACCATTATTCTCGGATTTAAATGAGTAACCGTCTCGCAATAAACAAGATCCAGATATAATGTTCATGCTTAACGCAGGCACTAAATAACAATTATTCAGGTTCATCACTAATCCCGATGGTAATCGAAGAGCGAGCGTGCCGACGGCGATCACATCAACCTTGGAACCATTTCCCACGCGCATCGTCACTTCGTCCTTTGCCAGCCTCCGTCTATTCCGCAGTTCCTGTTTTGAGTTGAAAATATGAGCAACCGCACCGGTATCAAATACCCAGGCACTACAACGAGAGTTGGTAAGGTACACATCAATAACATGTATATCATATATACCTTGTTTGTTGTTGGCCGCCTTCTTGTCAGCCAAATACTTGGGGCAGTTCCGCTTCCAGTGTCCAGTTCCCTTGCAATGAAAGCACTCAGTTTCTGGTTTGGGTCCAGCCTTGGGTTTCTTCACGAGAGGAGCAACTGCTTTGCCACTCTTCTTGGAGTTACCCTTCTTACCCTTGCCATTTTTCTTGAAACTAGTGGTTTTATTGACCATCAACACTTGATGCTCCTTCTGAATTTCAGACTCAGCGGCTTTCAACATCGCAAACAGCTCGGCGACTGACTTGTTCATCCCGTGCATGTTATAGTTCAACACGAAGCTCTTGTAGCTAGGTGGCAATGATTGAAGAACTCTGTCAGTGATAGCCTCTGGGGGAAGGGGCATCCCCAATTCAGCCAGACGGGTGGAGTACCCAGACATTCTGAGTACGTGATCACTGATAGACCCGTTCTCCTCCATCTTGCAAGCATAGAACTTATCGGAGATCTCATATCTCTCGATCCGGGCATTCTTCTGAAAGATAAACTTCAACTCCTGGAACATCTCATATGCTCCATGACGTTCAAAACGTCTTTGAAGTCCCGGTTCTAAGCCATACAATATTGCACATTGAACTATTGAGTAATCTTCAGAACGAGCCTGCCAGGCGTTCACAACGTCTAGAGACTCAACTGGAGCAGGTGGATCACCAAGCGGTGCATCAAGGACATAAGCCTTCTGGGAAGCCGTAAGGATAATCCTTAGATTACGGGCCCAGTCCACAAAGTTACTTCCATCATCTTTCAACTTAGCTTTCTCTAGGAACGCATTAAAATTCAGGGGTGCTGCGCGAGCCATGATCTATAACATAAATAGCAAAGACAACTTAGACTATTGTTCTAGATAATGAGTTTAGTTAATCATATTACTTAAAAACTCCCACTCAAATTGACATCCCTCCAGTCATTCGAGTGTAACATGATCCAAATCCACCAACTCAAGTCCGATCATCACGTGAGTTGAGGTGGTTTCAATGGTGAACATCTTCATGTTGATCATATCTACTATATGACTCATGTTCGACCTTTCAGTCTCTTGTGTTTCGAGGCCATGTCTGCACATGCTAGGCTCGTCAATTTTAACCCGAGTGTTCCGCACGTGCAACATGGCTTACACCCGTTGTATGTGAACGTAGAGTCTATCACACCCGATCATCACGGCGTGTCTCGAAACGACGAACTTTCGTAATGGTGCACACTCGGGGAGAACACAATTTTATCTTGAAATTTAAGTGAGGGATCACCTTATAATGCTACCGTCGTCCTAAGCAAAATAAGATGCATAAAAGGATTAACATCACATGAAAATCATAAGTGACATGATATGGCCATGAACTCGTGCTTTTGATCTCCATCTCCAAAGCACTGGCATGATCTCCATCGTCACCGGAATGACACCATGATCTCCATCATCTTGATCTCCATCAACGTGTCGCCATGAGGTTGTCGCGCCGACTGTTGCTTCCACGACTATTGCTAACGTTTAGCGATAAAGTAAAGCATTACATAGCGCTTAATGATTGACACGCAGGTCATACAATAATTAAAGACAACTCTATGGCTCCTGCCAGTTGCCGTACTCATCGACATGCAAGTCGTGATATTCTATACAACACATGATCATCTCATACATCACATATATCTCATCATGTAATTGGCCATATCACATCACAACATACCCTGCAAAAACAAGTTAGACGTCCTCTAATTGTTGTTGCAAATTTTACGTGGCTGCTACGGGTTTGCAAGAACCGTTCTTACCTACGCAAAACCACAACGTGGTGTAGTGATTGCTTTTTGATCTTCTAAAAGAACCCTCTTCATTGAAATCGATTCAACTAAAGTGAGAGAGACAGACACCCGCTAGCCATCTTTATGCAACGAAGTTACATGTCAGTTGAAGCGTACGCGTAAGCGTACGCGTAATGTCGGTCCGGGCCGCTTCATCTCACAATACCGCCGAATCAAGTATCAACTAGTAACGGCAAGCAATATGTATACACCCACGCCCACAACTCGTTTGTGTTCTACTCGAGATCTCATCTACGCATAGACCTAGCTCAGATGCCACTGTTGGGGAACGTTGCATGGGAAACAAAAAATTTCCTACGCACACACAAGATCTATCCATGGTGATGAGCATCTACGAGAGGGAGAGTGAATCTACATACCCTTGTAGATCGCTAAGCGGAAGCGTTAAGAAACGCGGTTGATGTAGTCGAACGTCTCCGCGATCCAAATCGCAAGTCGTCCCTCGATCCGATCACGAACTAGTGCCGAACGGACGGCACCTCCACGTTCAACACACGTACGGCTTGATGACGCCTTCACCTCCTCGATCCAGCGAGCGATGGTGAAGTTGTCGATGAGTTCCGGCAGCACGACGGCGTGGTGATGGTGGTGAGGAACAATCTCTGCAGGGCTTCGCCAAGCACTACGGAGATTATGACGGGAGAACTAGAGGGTTAGGGTTGCCGACACACGGCTTGGGAAATCTTAATGTGTCCCGTGTGCTAGCCCTGCCCCTCTATTTATATGTTGAGCCTTGGGGTCTAAACTTGGAGTAAAAGCCTCCTCCTGGTCGGTTTTGCCCGCACAAGGTCGGTTTGGCCCGCAGGGAAAGAGTCCAACTCGGATCCCTGCAGTACCGCGCACAAGCGGTAGTACCGCTTCACACAAGCGGTAGTACCGCTTATGCGGTAGTACTGCCTTACCAGCGGTTGTACCGCTTAAGGCAGCAGCAAAACTTCCTTTTGCACTTTCCAATACCTCGTGGGCTTTACCCCATTGGCTCATATAAAGTGTTGCTGCACCCGAACACTTCGGTAAACATCCGGAACCCCTTCCGGTGAATTCCGGAACCCTTCCGGAGATCAAAACACTATTATCACATATATCAATCTTTACCTCCGGACTCTTCCGGAGACCCTCGTCATGTCCGGGATCTTATCCGGGACTCCGAACAACCTTCGGTCACCAACACAATAACTCAACTATACTAATCGTCACCAAACGTTAAGTGTGTAGACCCTGCGGGTTCGAGAACTATGTAGACATGACCGAGACACTTCTACGATCAATAACCAATAGCGGGACCTGGATGCCCATATTGGCTCCTACATATTCTACGAAGATCTTTATCGGTCGAACCTCTATGTCAAGGATTCAGTTAATCCCGTATACTGTTCCCTTTGTTCTTCGGTATGTTACTTGCCCGAGATTCGATCGTCGGTATCTCTATACCTAGTTCAATCTCGTTACCGGCAAGTCTCTTTACTCGTTCCGTAATACAAGATCTCGTGGCTAACATTTTAGTCACATTGCTTGCAAGGCTCATTGTGATGTTGTATTACCGAGTGGGCCCTGAGATACCTCTCCATCACACGGAGTAACAAATCCCAGTCTTGATCCATGCCAACCCAACAGACACCCTCGGAGATACCTGTAGAGCACCTTTATAGTCACCCAGTTACGTTGCGACGTTTGATACACACAAGGTATTCCTCCGATGTCAGGGAGTTGCATGATCTCATGGTCATAGGAACAGATACTTGACATGCAGAAAACAATAGCAATAAACTGACACGATCATATGCTACGTTCGTAGTTTGGGTCTTGTCCATCACATCATTCTCCTAATGATGTGATCCCGTTATCAAATGACATCTCATGTCAATGGCTAGGAAACCTTAACCATCTTTGATCAACGAGCTAGTCAACTAGAGGCTTACTAGGGACACAGTGTTGTCTATGTACCCACACATGTATTTGAGTTTCCAATCAATACAATTATAGCATGGATAATAAACGATTATCATTAACAAGGAAATATAATAATAACCAATTTATTATTGCCTCTAGGGCATATTTCCAACAAAACCAAGTGGTACGCTTTACAGTTCAAAATGAAATGGCGGCACACTTCTAGCACGGCTGTCGCGTTCACGTCGCAACTCCGCAGGGTCAATCCGCACACGGAATGGCGACACACTAACAGCACGCCTTTCGCCGACATGTGGGACATCCACCAGCTTTGTCCATGTGCCATGCACCAAAGTTCGGAGCAGCGGGGGGAGCCACCCCAGTCGTAGCAACGCAGTACTAGTAAATCAGCAATGAGGCATCAAATCACAAAGCCCCACCTTGCCCACAGTAAGCTGGACAGAGCAACGGAGACATATGTACAAAAAAATTGTGGACGCAGATTAGACCCAATGGCAGTGACGCGTGGGTCCCGCATTTTGATCTACCTGTGGCCTCCTTTGGTTCACAGTGTAGGAATATTATAGGAATATGAAAGTTGTAGGAAAAGAGATGACGTACGGCCTCCTTTGGTTTGTAGGAATTTCATAGGATAGGATGTTCAAAGGAAAAAAAATCCTATGGAGCTTTGTGGTTTGTAGGAATGGATTCCTAATCCTATGTAGGATAGGAACCAGTCCTTCACATTTTAAAGGAAAAAAACCATTACCCTAGACTCAATGGAAAAATTCCTATCCTATGCATCAAATGACATTTCTTTCTCTATAGGAATTGAGATGCATGTCATCTCACTTCCTATGTTTTTTCTATTCCTATGATATTCCTATCGTATGAACCAAAGGAGGCCGACATGTATCTCAAATCCTATGAGTAGGGATAGGAAAAGAGATGTCATTTGGCTCACACCATATGAATTTTTCCATTGAGTCTTAATGTTTATTTTTCTCTGAAATGTGGAGTATATGAATCCATTTCTATGAACCAAATGGCTCTAAAGGAAAAATTCCAATAAAAATCGTATCATATAGAATTCCTATGATATTCCTCCACACCAAAGGAGGCTTGAAATTGCTATAGGTGATACGGCGGCCTTCCTTTGCCGAGTTTCAGCTAATGGAGACTTGGCTAACAAACTTGGCGAAGTGTGGCACTCAGCAATAGAGCAGTGCCACGCGTCCAGTCCTTACTCGATGGGACATTGCCGAGTTTAGAACTCGGCAAAATATTTGCCTGGTTCTTCTACCGAAGGAACTCGGTAGATGTTTTGTATTGGGCAATAAGTGTTGCCACGTGGCTTATGTATATTCATTGTGCATTGCCGAGTTTAGCCAAGTAGAACTCGGCAAACCATAGTGTCACGTGGCATCTCCGTTACGCCCCGTTCCATCTGACGGTGTGCTGTGTTGAATTCCCTGGAAGGTGAAACTCGGCAAACATTATTTAAATATTCGCGAGACTCGGTAATGATGTAACCCAATTTAGATGTCAACCATAGAAGCCAAACATTATCTCAAATTAATAACCGAACTCCATGGACGCAACATGGTCAAACGATGGCATGTGACTCTAAAATTCAAATATGAACTTGAGCTTGTTAAATGCATATATGGTAATAGTATAGTATGTCCACAAATACACCATGCATATCTCCATTATATCTGCATGGTTTACAAATACCATGATCTCTTATTCATTTTCTTATGAAAAACAGTGAGTTATTTCAAATATTTGACTATGTCATACGCACTATATTTCATCTCTCTACTGATCCTGATCATTCTTTCTCTCTCCTTAGTTAGAGGACTCAATCCTACGATGTCTCTCGCTCTCTCTCACAACACACACACACACACACACACACACACACACACACACACACGACCCCTCATTATCGAAGACACACTCGTACATTCCTCCCCCATCTCTATAGATATCTCTCAATGATGAATGAAATGATATATGCTAGGTATACTATATGTGCATGTTGTTCTACGAAAACTCGGTAAAAGTTTGTGAGGTTTGAATTTTCAATAAAGTTATATGCACTATATTTTGGAACGGAGGGAGCATACGACAGTTGCGAACGCTTACGTGGAAATTTTATGTGTCAGAGGAGTGGCTGTTCTGTCAAATACCATGGCAAAACTGCCACCGTCCAATGCAGATCTGACGGTTCTTTGGGCGTTCGCTAGGAAACGACATGTGGTGAACATTTGCCAGATATGATTTACGGACACACGCATTGAATTGACACGTTAACCCTCCCTCTCACGCACACACGCACCTCACGACTCTCCCGAGACTTCTCTCACACACCATCTATCTGTACTCTGTAGGTAGACATCACACACATATATGTGCTCTTCACACCCTTCCCTCAGAACTTCTAAAAAATAAAAGACGTCACGCTTTTTTTTGTAACTCATATGTCACACACGTATACATCTTTGTCTAGGTGGAGTACGTAGTACACGAAGAGAAGCGGCGCACGCACGCACCAGTTCTCTCACACCCACGCACGGGTACACGTACGAGCGCATTTGTTTACAAAGAGGCATCCCAAGTGACAAATTGACTCATGCAGCTTTCAACTTCATGGAGGGTCGGGGACCACAAGTGAATGATACAGTACATAGTGTGACCTGGACGCGGTGGCGCGTTATTGATTGAGTTTTTTTACTGGAACGTTAAATGAAAATAGTGGTTCGCGCGTATTCATTTTAAAAACGATTGCTACAAGAAAATCACTCCACTATATAAATAAGCAGGAGCCTCAGCGCTTGCTTTACTAGGGTTGCTATCATTCACTCTCTCATCCTCTCCAGATCTAAACAAGACAGCAGCGGCCACACCCTCTCTCTGCTCATTGCTGGTCACAGTTCCGGCCGGATCCCTTCTGCCGGCGAAGGGGAGAAGGTGCAGCATTCACGCGGTCGTCGGCGGCGAGGGAGGAGACCCACAGCTGCCGGCGCGTCCCGATCAACGGCCCGTGCCATTCTATCCGACAGAGCACCGATTTGGGAGGGCCTCCGACCCCTTCTTCCTCCCTGCCGTATTGTGGGCAGATCCGGCCTCCCGCCGCCCTCCTGGCCACATCCGGACGACCCTCAAGTATAACTTCCTTCGAAACCGGCCTTGCTCTACTGCCCCAGCTCACCACGTGGCTGGATGTGGATCGTTTTCTACTTCCTTCGGCTGTTCCAAAGCCACCTGAATTTTTACTATTATTAGAGGTAAACCTACTTCATGCAGTCGAATCTAGGACTTTGTTCAAAAGGGAAGAAAGGGGGGAAAGTTGTAGCATGAATCTAGGACTTGGTTCAAAGAGGAAAGAAAGGGGCAAAGTAGTAGAGACTGGCTACCCAATAGGTCTCTTGGTTGACAAGGGGAAGAAAGTGAGGGGGTGTTGGGGGGACAACGCAACTGAGAACGAGCAGGTCTAGATTTCATGTGCTCACATAGGAAAAGGTCGCCGAGGAGATAAAAAATTGTACAAATGCAGACATGATGCCTGAATGTTTTCCGCTCTCGGAAACCAGATCTGCCTCACCACTTTATGCCCCTGCTGTCCATTTGCCCTTATCGCTACCGTTAATCTAGTATCAGAGGAAAAATGAAGCAATGCCACTGTTAGCCTAATGTCACTTCTAAGTAATGCTGCTGTCAGTCTAGTGCCATCGATAAATTGAAGCAATGACACCACCATTTTATGAAGTGTTTCTGTCTTGCTTTATTTCCCATGAATTCTATTTTGCCAGTTACACTTAAATCTCACACCGCTAACATTTGCTTCATCCCAGTGGAACTACACAAATTTGATTGCACCGTGCACGAAGCTACTGACCATGTGCTACTCTCATGACAGTGATACTAATGCTGTTGTTCTGCATCTTAATCTAGTGCCAGTGTTGATGTGATGTGATGCTACTTCTTACTTAATAGCACTTTTTCATACTATCAATGTAATGCCATTCATAACACAAGAGATGTTGTTGCTAATCATATGCCACTGGAAATAACTGCCACTACCTAAATAACCCTATTACATATTTGTGCAAACAGGGATGTCTATCTCCATATGATTTCTATTTGTGCAATCAAAAGCACACACCTCAATTTTAGTAGAACTGCACAAAATCAAATGGTTGTTCCTAACTATTGTCCTCTACCAAACCCTACCCGGGGTATTCCTCCATTCATACCTTGCTAGAATGACCAACGCAAGATAAAAAGAAGTTGATTCGTACTACTTGATTGCAGTGCAGGAACGAGCATGTCATGTGTGGTGGAGAAAACAAGCAGTGTATCCACGCCGTGAACTACACTCTCTCCCAATTTAAGGATGGCCCGAGGACGAGCTTGCACGGCTGCACGAAGGTTTTGGGGTCAGGTGTGCGTACAAGAGGCATTGCGGTCTGCTTATTTTTGCAAATAGTGGTGATTAAATTTAGTAGAACTGCACAAGAAGTTCACATGGTCAATCCACTTCAAGGTTCAGTTCAGTATTCCAACTGATAACACAATTATAATTTGTTATTCTGGAACGAGAGAACCTAACCTTGGATGGTGGCAACAAGAAAACCAGAGTGAACCCTAGGAAATTAAAGCTTGCCTAGGGAGGCCCTTTGCTCAGAGAAGCCTGGCTTGATTTTTCCTGATTTGTAAACCTTCTCACAACTTTGTCTTTTGCTGTCAACTTCTAAAAGAGATGTTATGTTCTATGAATCATTTAGATGTATAAAAATGCCGAACTTATGCTTTTGAAGTATTTTATGCAGCTGAGTTTATTGTGAATGTTTAACATGAATGCTGGACCAGCGTGTGAACATTTGGAATCTATATTATGCCCTCAATTAACCACATGAACCGCTGTAACTAGATACGTAGTCACTTATATGTCAGATAACAGAGTATGAGTGTGAGCTGGTCGATAGCCGACTTTTCTAGTGTTGAAGCGATTTGCGCCAATGTGCCATGTTTGCACCAACTGTGCTTACAAGTGGGGTAGCACCAACGGTGTTTACAAGTACTTAACCAGCATTACCTACACTATGTATACATCGGTGCACCAAGAGTTGTCAAACAAGTATTTCATCAAACACACACTACTCGTTTGATAAATAGTCACAACTTATGTCTTACAATGCCATATTACATGAAAGAACTCATGAGGATGCATCTGTTTCGGCAACACTTATGAGGGTTCTCACATGATTCACGGGCACACAAAAGTAGCAGTAGTTCCCATAGAGGGATTCAAACAGAGTACTACCCCAAGAGGGCTTGATAATACGCAAGGTTCGGGTAATTAAACACAATCCAAGCTACTTCGAAACACTAACTAGGACAACTATTTCATGCCATCGATCTAATTGGGGATGGACACAAGACGGACCTTGCCATGAACATCCTCGAGGACGTCCGGCAGCAGGTCAATCCTGTCAACCTTCTTGAACATAACCTTGTGGCCTTTCCACTCATAAACTTGTTTGTCGAGGCATGCCACGTCATCTTCATGGATAAGCTTGACAAGAACATTATGCCTAACAAACGTAGGAGTAGCTGTGAACTTGTTGTGCTTCATTATACCCTGGACAACATGCCTGACAACAGTGTGGCTGGAATACATTTCGTCTTCGGTATAAGTGCAAATGGCTTCCAGGATCAAACAACCTAAGAACTTTGTTTTCCTAGTGCGTATATTTAGGTCATCCACCTCATAGTGAGTGACATGTACAACAACACAATCCTTGTCTGCATCAGGGCTCTAATTGAAATAGAAACAAATTCTGAATTACTTTCCAATATGAAAAACACATGTTATTTAAACCACCATGTAGAGTCAAAAGTATGCATGACAGGGAAGGTAGCATGGCATCAGAGCTAATAAATCTTGCATTATTTATCACCTCATACTTAGATCAAAAACCGCAATCAAGATTGCCAAAGAAGAAAATCACCTTCGGCAGCTCAGTGGGGGGGGGGACACATCCTCGAAGGGGTCCATCTTGCCGGGGGAAAACTGCTCCTGCATGACCACGGGGGCTGTAACCTCAAACATGGCGTTGACCATCTCAGTAGTGGCCATGAGCACATCTGGGGTCGGCTCGGTGGTGGCCTTCGTCTTCTTGGAGCTCTCTGTCTCGTGGGGATCAGCCTGCCGCGTCTGCTCCAACATCGGCAGATCTTTGCCCGGTTCTCCATGATCCATAATGAAACTGACAAATAGAAGACAACCGAAAGGAAAACACAATCGCAATGACAATGAAACAAAAAAGGGAGTGAGGATCAGTTACTGCTTTGCAAAAGATTTTTTTTGGAAAGAAAATATACCAACATCATGGATGTGCTCACCTTCCCTTCGTTGGGAGAGAAGAACAATGGCAGAAGCGAGTGGTTGCTTTCTTAAAGAAGATGAGGGAGAAGCGGAGTCAGCGAAGAGTGAAAATATGGTTGCTTCTTCCGACCAACTTACTGCGGGGAGGTGGGGTTTTGTGATATGACGGCTCATTACTACCATGCTACGACCGGAGTGACTCTGCGCCTGCATAGCTGCTACCGCCTTCTAATTTGGTGGATGCCATTTGGGCCCACGCACTGCATGACCCGCATGTCGGCAAACCAAAGTAAAACGACATTCAGTAGCGGGAGCCGTTTTGACGACCGAGGAGGAGCCAGAAGCGGTAGTGTCTCGACTATACTAGCAGGAGTAAAAAAAATTTGAGGACTGAGTAATTGTTTTTCTGGGGAGTGGTAGAGTGTCTCCACTATAGTACTAGTAGTACTACCTCCGTCCTGGTTTATTGGTCCTCTTTTAATTTTGTGCCAAACTTTGACCTTATATTTAACTAACAAAATGTTAATGCATGTCACAAAAAATAATATCATTCAAAACTATGTCCAAATATGAATCCAACGATATTTTGGTGGCATGCACTAACATTTTGTTAATTAAATCTATGGTCAAAATTAAGCACAAAATACGAAGAAGACCAATAAACCAGGACAGAGGTAGTAATTGTTTTTCTGGGCCCTTGACAAAATAGTTGTCGTGCGTACGACCGTCTATGGGGCCATCTAGCCCCTTTTCGGTTCGACTAGGGAGATCGACGAGCACAAAGAGCAGAACCAGTAGAAACGCAAGGATTTTACCTAGGTTCGGGCCACCGTGAGGTGTAAAACCCTACTCCTGCTTTGTGTATTGGATGTGTATGAGCACAAGTACAAGGAGCGCTTCTCCCGGCAAGGTGCAGAAAGAGCAGCTATGCATGCAACTTATGCAAAGGTTCCATCCTTGTAAACGTTGCCCTGGCCCTCCTTTTATAGCTCAAGGGGTCACCACAGTGGCAAAATAGTCATTACATACTGACTAGATAGCAAACAGTGCTATCATACCTAACTCTGCCAGTTTAGGACAAAAGCAATAAATGCTCCGTTAGGTGTCATGTGGAGGACGAGTCCCGGCAAGGTTTCTGCACCGCTCGCCCAGCTACCTCCTATTAGCTTGACCCGCCTTCTGGACGGGTGTCATTAAAGGCAAATCTCCTTCCAGCGTGCTAACACATGCCCCGACAAATCTCACCAACCAGCCTGCACGGTCGACACCTCACTGATAGTGACTAGCTGCTCGGTGAGGTGGAGCGCTGATGAGCTAGCGAAAGCTTGCCGGCATGGAGCTTGCCGGGCCTTCATCTTGTCGGCTCAAATCTTGCTGGCGAATAATGTCTTCATCTTCAGTACTAGCCAAGTACTTATTGATGCTTTGTCTTGATCTTCTCCCCAGTAACTTCTGCAACTCGGTCTTGAATCTTGATCTTGGTAATTTCCGGCAAGCCTCCTTGCCGGGGAGCTTTTACTGCCTGTGCATAAGTCTGGGGTACTAAGGGCCCAAATCTTAATACACCGACAAGAGCCCCCGGGCCTGGGCCACACGTGCACGCAAGGCATCGTTGGGTCAGGCCCAACAACATGCACAGGCACGCGTGGCAAAAGATAACTGTCGTATCTGACGTGATCTTCTCTTTTTACTGTGCTCTCCACCACGCATACTGCATGCGAGATGAAGGATTGGTGAAGAGGGGCAGTCGCTGGAGTAATGCGCCTGTCAATGCGCAGTTATTTAAGATAGTGGAGAGCTAGCCCCCGAGCCTTCTCCATAAAAAGGGAAACTAGAGAGCGCTGCTCATCCACCTCTTCCCATTCCAATCTAACCATCATCGCTCTCTTCCTTCGCCTTCTTCCTCATCGCTGTTCTTCCAAAGAATCACCGCTACAATGGCGAGAGGCAAAGGTCGAGCTCGGGCGTCCGCCACTGTCGCAAGGATCTGAACATGAGGCCGGGTGCACGTCCCCGCTGCGGCTCCAGAGGCCGGCTCCAATCTCCATGGGAGGGCTACGAACCGTGGCCGCAAAGGGCGCGGATTCCAGGGCTGGGGTGGCCATGCCGAAAGGTTCGCGCTTCCTTCCCCCGCAGAAACCCACTCGGCGGAGACGGCACATTAATTCATCGTGGCCATGCATCACCAGCCACGCAGTTGGCTGCGCCATCCAAAGTCCTTTGCAAAGACGATGGACGGCGACGAGCCCCCAGGCCTCTGGCTGCGGGCTGATGGGTGTTGCAACGGCCCGGTCTGGGTAGCAACAGAGATCTCCCCCAACAGCTTTTTGTGCCTGCGACAAGGGTGGAAATCCTTCGCCAGTTCCCACGGCTTGGGACACGGGGATCTTCCTTACTTCAGATATGATGGATCCGCCATGCTCTTCGTCAAGTTATTCGGGGCTTCTGGCAGTCGTCTGGAGTGCTACGCCGAAAGCGAAAGCAACAGCGACGCCAGCTCTTCCAGCGAGGACGAGGACGACGATGATGACCCTCCAAGCGTCAAGGTTGAAGACGACGACTCTGGTTCTGACTCTGGCTAGGCGCAGGCGGCATCATCACCGGATCTTAAGGACGAAGCACGCTTCACTTAGGTGTTCTTCTTTTTGTTCTTGTATCACGCCCAATGTAACCCTGCGGGGACGCAAGAAACATTGTTGGGCACTTTGACTAAACATCTACTGTTTATTATGTTTGTTGAATGCGTGTTGTTCCCCCTTGTTCATTTCTGTTTTTGCATGATAAATTCCCTATGCTGTTTGGAAATTTGCCAGTGCGTATATTTGCCACGAGCGCTTGAGGAACGGATCCTTAGCAGCCTGCTGGAAATGTCGGCACCGGCAAAGTAACTTGCCAGCCATAATGCAGCTGCTAAGCTTGCTGAGCGGACTCGAGGCAAAATTAGAGCGCAAGCTGACCGCGACAAGGTTCCTTCACGTACAGGTTTTTCATACAAACGCAGAATCATTCATGGGAAATTGCAAATATAACAAGGAATTTGTTTCAAAGTTTTTCAACTTAGCTTTTCCTTGTACTGTCTTTCTTGTCGTATAAAATGATCACTTGAACGCCATTAAATGGTATCCCCATTGTCACTCCCCCCGGGAAACTTGCACGTGAGGAATCCTTTTGTCCTTTGTGAAAACGAAAGAAGAGAAAAGAGTGGTTTGGAAACCTTGACGATTCATCAATCATTTCATACAAGTTAAAGCGTAATCACAACATTACATGCATTCATACATAAATGAATGTATACGAAAAGTTGCGAAACACTTAGCTTTATTTCACTTATGCATAGGATCTGTGCCTGGCTTTGTACAAAGGGTTACAAGTCCTACCGACAAAGCTTGTACAAAAAGGGGTTGCCGGGAGGCCCGGCAACTGCGCCTTATGGATAGAACTTGCGAAGATGCTCAATATTCCATGAGTTTTGCACTTGAATGCCATCCTCGGTCTCCAGACGGAATGTGCCAGGTCTGGTGACTCGTACTACCCGATAAGGGCCTTCCCACTTTGGCGTCAACTTGTTTGATCCCTTGGCGAACTGAATGCGCCGAAGGACAAGGTTGCCTTCCTCAAGGCTTCGGGCGTGCACTTTGCGGCTATGATAGCGGCGCAAGGCTTGCTGGTAGCGTGCAGCTCGCACAGCCGCCCAAAGATGATCTTCCTCAAGGTGCGTTGCATCATCTTGCCGCAACTGCTCTTGCTCCGCCTCATCGTAGGCGAGCACTCGAGGCGACCCGTATATGAGTTCCATGGGGAGCACCGCTTCTGCACCATAGACTAGGGAGAAGGGTGTTTGGCCGGTAGCTCGATTTGGTATCGTCCTGAGTGACCAAAGAACTGCCGGCAGCTCATCAATCCAGCGTCTTCCACACTTGCAAAGCCTGTCAAAAGTTCTTGTCTTGAGACCACGCAACACTTCAGCATTCATCCGTTCTGCTTGTCCATTGCTTCTCGGGTGAGCGACATAGGCAAAACAAATCTTGCTTCCAAGGTCTTGGATGTACTGCATGAAGGTGCGGCTCGTGAACTGGGTGCCGTTGTCGGTGATGATTCTGTTAGGAACCCCGAAACAGCAAACTAGTCCTTTGAAGAACTTGATGGCTGACTGTATTGTCACCTTCCTCACTGGCTCCACTTCAGGCCACTTTGTGAACTTGTTGATGGCGACGTACAAGAACTCAAAGCCCCCGGTAGCACGGGGGAAGGGGCCCAAAATATCAAGCCCCCAGACCAAAAAAGGCCTGGAGAGAGGGATTGTTTGAAGAGCTTGAGCTGGCTGATGTATGTTTTTCGACTGAAACTAGCATGCTTCACACTTGGTTACTAGCTCAGTTGCATCCTGGAGGGCAGTGGGCCAATAGAAGCCTTGCCGGAAAGCCTTGTCGACAAGTGCTCTTGAACCTATGTGAGAGCCACATATGCCTCCATGTATCTCTGCCAATAGCTTTAGTCCATCTTCCCAGCAAATACACTTCAATTTCACACCGTTCGGTCTCTTTCTGTATAGAATGCTATCCACAAACTGATACATACTTGACTGACGTGCAACTTTCTCAGCTTCTTCTTGGTCATTGGGTAGTTCTCCTGTTTGAAGGAAATAAACTATTGGTTG
Source organism: Elymus sibiricus (assembly GCA_039707655.1). Classification (NCBI taxonomy): domain Eukaryota; kingdom Viridiplantae; phylum Streptophyta; class Magnoliopsida; order Poales; family Poaceae; genus Elymus; species Elymus sibiricus. The sequence continues at coordinate 65,582,263 of CM077672.1, forward strand.
TGCCCATGCCGGAGTCTGTGGCTCGACGACAAGGACCAAAGGCATCTCTTCGGCCATGGGATTGCTTGCCTCAGCGGTAAGAACCCGAGGCTCTGCGCGAAGCCGCTGCTCACCAATGGTTGTGTTGTTGTCCCCGGCAACATCCTTGCCGGCGGCTTCTGGGAGCTCTGCCGGAAAATATTTGTCGGTGTTCAACTTTCTTCTCTTGCTGGCCTGCGTTGATGGAGTGACGGATGGTTGATTCAAATGGAGCACAAAAGTTCCCGGTTCCACGGGAAGCTTTTGAGCGGCACACTTTGACAAATGATTAGCAATGCTGCTTTCCGCACGAGGAATGTGCTCTGTTTGCAATCCGTCAAAGTGTTCTTCCAATTTTCTCACTTCTTCCACATACGCTTCCATCAACAGACTCTGGTAATCTTTGTTCACCTACTTCACAACAAGCTGCGAGTCGCCACGGATGATCAACTTTCTGATTCCAAGGTCCACTGCGATCCTAAGACCTGCAAGGAGCCCTTCATACTCAGCAGTGTTGTTCCTTGCTTTCTCCCTGGGAAAGTACATTTGAATTACATACCTGAGATGCTCTTCGGTGGGTGCGACAAGCAGCACTCCAGCACCAGCGCCTTGCAGCGAGAAGGCACCGTCAAAGTACATGATCCATTCTTTAGCTGTTTCTTTGCCGGGGAGAGCTGATTCTTGAATTTCTTCATCTTGCGTTGGCATCCATTCTACAATGAACTCCGCCAAGGCCCTGCTCTGAATAGTTGATGTACTTTCAAACATGAGTGCAAAGCTTGACAGCTCCAACGCCCACTCCACTATCCTGCCGGTTGCATCTGGATTCCTCAAAATACGCTGGAACGGAAAGCGAGTGACGACGGTGATCTCATGTCCTTGGAAGTAGTGATGCAGCTTTCTCGAGGCCATGAGAAGGCCGAAAAGCAACTTCTGCACTCCAGAGTATCTTGATCTAGCCCCCTGCAGGAGGGAACTAACAAAACACACTGGTCGCCGCACCACCTTCTTCTTCGGCACCATCTGCTGATCAGCTTCATTTGCTTGCGTTGTTTCTGCTTTGTCGGCACTAGACCTTGCCAGAGAAGATTCCGGCGTGTCACTAGACGGGCTTGCAGCTGCTGCTTCCTCATCATCGGCTTCCCTCTGCGCCACTAGTGCAGCACTGACCACTTGATTTGTTGTCGCAAGATATAACAGCAACGATTCTTGTGGTTTAGGCACGACTAGTATTGGCGCGAAGGACAGGTATCTTTTCAAATCTTGCAGCGCGGCCTCCGCTTCCGAAGTCCATTTCATTGGACCTGCCTTTTTCAAAATCTTGAAAAACGGCAAGGCGCACTCAGCAGATTTGTTAATGAACCTACTCAAGGCAGCAACACAGCCGGCAAGACGCCGCACATCATTGACACTTTTTGGTGCTTGAATCTGCTCAATTGCTTTGATCTTGTTGGGATTTGCTTCCATTCCACGTTGAGATCAAAGAAACCAAGAAGTTTGCCAGATGGAACGCCAACCACACACTTCTCGGGGTTGAGCTTCAAATTGATCTTGCGCAAGTTTGCAAATGTTTCTTCTAAGTCTTGAATGAGGGTTGATTTGTCCTTGGTTTTGACCACTATATCATCCATATACGCTTCCACATTCCTGTGCAGCTGGGGCTCAAAACCAATCTGGACTACTCTCGCAAATGTTGAACCAGCACTCTTTAATCCGAAAGGCATACTCACAAAGCAGTATGTGCCACATGGAGTAATGAATGTGGTTTTCTCCTCATCCTCCATGGCCATGAATATCTGATGGTACCCAGAATATGCATCAAGGAAGGAGAGTAGATCACAGCCGGCAGTAGAGTCTACAATCTGATTAGTGCGCGGCAAAGGGAAAGGATCCTTTGGACGTGCTTTATTAATATTAGTGTAGTCGATACAAAGTCTCCACTTTCCATTTGCTTTACGCACTACAACTAGATTTGCCAACCAATTTGGATGTAGTACACCTCTAACCAAACCTGCTGCTTCAAGTTTTTTGATTTCCTCGGCAATGAACTGTTGCCGCTCCAAAGCCTGCTTCCTGACCTTCTGCTTGACGGGCCGAGCGTGAGGACAGACAGCAAGGTGGTGCTCAATTACCTCCCTGGGAACGCCAGGGATGTCAGATGGTTGCCATGCAAACACATCGACATTCGCCCGCAGGAAAGCAATGAGCGCGCTTTCCTATTTGCTGTCAAGGGAGGCACTGATGGTGAAGGTACCGCCAGTGCCGTCCTCCTTTGCTGACATCTTCTTCATTGCTGGTGGGGTGGCCTTGGATTTCTTGCCGGTAGAGCACTCCGGCAAGTCTTCAACAGGTGCACAGCACTCCGAGGAGGTGTGCTTCCCGGAATTCTTGTCAGAGGTCTTGCCGGACTTCTTGATTTTCTTCTTCTTGGCGGGAGCTGATGCCTTGGCGGCCTCTACTTCAACCGCATCTCTATAGAGTTTATCGACGCATATGACTGCATCCTTCTTGTCTGAACTAATGGAAATGACCCCCATCGGCCCTGGCATCTTCAACGTGTTGTAGGCATAGTGGGATGCTGCCATAAACTTAGCCAAAGCTGGGTGGCCAAGAATTCCATTATACGGCAAGGGGATCTTGACAACATCAAACACAATCTTCTCTGTTCTATAGTTCAATTCCCCGCCAAATGTCACCGGTAATGTGATCTTCCCCTTGGGTTGGTGATACGTCTCTGTCGTATCTACTTTTCCAAACACTTTTGCTCTTGTTTTGGCCCCTAATTTGCATGATTTGAATGAAACTTACCCGGACTGACGCTGTTTTCAGCAGAATTGCCATGGTGTTGTTTTTGTGCAGAAATAAAAGTTCTTGGATTGGATGAAACTTTTTGGAGATTTTTTATGGAATAAATAAAAAATACTGGAACCAAGACCCACTGGAGGGGGCCACCCAGTGCCCACGAGGCACCAGGGTGCGCCACCCCCCCAGGCGCGCCCTGGTACCTCGTGGGGCCCATGTGGCTCCGTCTGACCTAATTCCAACGCTATAAATTCACAATTCCAGAGAAAAAATAAGAGAGAAAGTTTTATTACGTTTTACGATACGGAGCCACCGCCACCTCCTGTTTTTCATCGGGAGGCCAGATCTGGAGTCCGTTTGGGGCTCCGGAGAGGGGGATCTTCCGGCATCGTCATCATCAAGCATCCTTCATCACCAATTTCATGATGCTCACCGCCGGGAGTGAGTTATTCCTTCGTAGGCTTGCTGGACGGTGATGAGTTGGATGAGATCTATCATGTAATCGAGTTAATTTTGTTAGGGCTTGATCCCTAGTATCCACTATGTTCTGAGATTGATGTTGCTATGACTTTGCTATGCTTAATGCTTGTCACTAGGGCCCGAGTGCCATGATTCCAGATCTGAACCCTCTATGTTTTCATGAATATATTTGTGTTCTTGATCCGATCTTGCAAGTTATATGCACCTGCTATGTGTTATGATCTGCGTACCCCAAGGTGACAATAATTGGGATTCTTTCCGGTGATTGCCATAGTTTGAGGAGTTCATGTATTCACTATGTGTTAATGCTTTGTTTCGGTTCTCTATTAAAAGGAGGCCTTAATATCCCTTAGTTTCCTTATTGACCCCGCTGCCACGGGAGGGTAGGACAAAAGATGTCATGCAAGTTCTTATCGCAAGCACGTATGACTATATACGGAATACATGCCTACATTACATTGATGAATTGGAGCTAGTTCTGTGTCGCCCTAGGTTATGACTATTATATGATGAATGTTATCCAACATAATCACCGATCCAATGCCTATGAGTTTTTCACATATTGTTCTTTGCTAAGTTACTACCATTGCTACTACTGTCACAATTGCTACAAAATTACTGCAGCTATCGTTACTGCCACTGTTACTATTACTGCTACTGCTATCAAACTATCATACTACTGTGCTACTGATCACTCTGCTGCAGATATTTAGTCTCCAGGTGTGGTTGAATTGACAACTCAACTGCTAATACTTGCAAATATTCTTTGGCTCCCCTTGTGTCGAATCAATAAATTTGGGTTGAATACTCTACCCTCGAAAACTGTTGCGATCCCCTATACTTGTGGGTTATCAAGACCTTTTTCTGGCACTGGTGCCGGGGAGCATAGCTTTATTTGCTAAGTCACTTGGGATTTATATATGTTGATCACTATGAAGAATCTGAAAGACGCTAAGACCAAGATCGTTCCCTCTAAGACGAGGGGAGGTAAGGAACTGCCATCTAGCTCTGCACTTGATTCACCTTCTGTTTTGAGTAAACTTGCAACACGACCACATGCTATTAATTCTGATATGTAGCAAGTTATTGATGATACCACTTCTTCTATGAATGATACTCATGATGATGCTAGTACTATGCTTGATAATGTTGTGCCACTTGGTGAATTTCTTACTGAACAAATTGCTAAAGCTAAAGAAATTGAAAATGTTGAAACTCTTGAGAATTATGATTCACCTATTATGCCTAGCTCTACTACTAGAGTTGAAACACCTGATGAACATTGCTTTGATAGGGAGACGGCTAGAGCCATCCTTGCTTGTAATGATAGACATGAAGTTATAAAGTTGCTTGCTGAAATGAAAGAAAAATCTATGAGCGAGAGAATGAAATATGATCCTAAGTAAGCTACCTCTCCCATATTTGTTACTGATTAGGATTATGAATTCTCTGTCGATCCTGAGTTAATTACTTTGGTTGAATCTGATCCTTTCCATGGTTATAAAACTGAAACCGTTGTGGCACATCTTACTAAATTAAATGATATAGCCACCCTATTTGCTCATGAGGAAAAAATTCGCTATTACTATATTCTTAAGTTGTTTCCTTTCTCATTAAAGGGTGATGCTAAGGAATGGTATAATACTCTTGCTCCTGGATGTGTGCGTAGTCCCCAGGATATGATTTATTACTTCTCTGAAAAATATTTTCCCGCTCATAAGAAACAAGCTGCTTTACAGGAAATATTTAACTTTGTGCAAATTGAAGAAGAGAATCTCCCTCAAGCTTGGGGGAGGCTTCTCCAATTACTTAATGCTTTGCCTGATCATCCTCTTAAGAAAAATGAAATACTTGATATCTTCTATAATGGACTAACCGATGCTTCCAGGGACTACCTAGATAGTTGTGCGAGTTGTGTTTTCAGGGAATGGACTATTGAACAAGCTGAGGAATTATTGAATAATATATTAAAGAATGATAATGATTGCACACTTCCTGAACCACCGCCCAAACCCACTCCAAAGAAGAGGGGTATTTTATATCTCAGTCCTGAAGATATGTAAGAAGCAAAGAAATGTATGAAGGAAAAATGTATTAAAGCTAAAGATGTTAAGAATTTACCACCTATTGAAGAAATACATGGTCTTGACACACCGTCACAGGTAGTAGAGGTAAACTCTCTTATAAAATTTGATGGAGGTGATATTCCTTATAACAAACCTCCTAGTCAATGCTTGTATGAATTTGACAATTATATTATTAAGCAAGATCAATTCAACGCAAATGTTATGAAACAATTGAAATGAAATGCCTACATGAGTGATCGCTTGAGTGACTTGTTATTTAGAATTTCTAATGATGTTAAAGGTGTGAGTAAACATGCATCCATGGTTCAAACTCAATTAGAACAAGTTGCTAAATCTCAAAGTGAATTGCTCAATGAAATGAATAACAATATGAATGATCATGCTGTTAGAGTAATGACTAGAGGAGGTAGAATGACTCAGGAGCCACTTTATCCTGAAGGTCACCCAAAAAGAATTGAACATGATTCTCAAATAATTAATGTTGATGCACCTAGTCCATCTAAAAAGAAAAAGAAAAAGAAAAATGATAGGACTTTGCATACTTCTAGTGAACCCGAGGTAGAAAAACCCTTGGAGGATAGTAATGATGTTTCTATTTCTGCTGCTGAAACACAATCTGGTAATGAATAACCACTCGATGATAATAATAATGATGATGCTCATGTGGATACCCAACTAGATAATGATAAAGAACCTGATAATGATGTTGAGATAGAACCTGATGTTGATCTTGATAACCCACCTTCTAAAAATAAATGTTATGATAAAAGAGACTTCGTTGCTAGAAAGCATGGTAAAGAAAGAGAACCATGGGTTCAAAAACCCATGCCCTTTCCTCCTAAACCATCTAAGAAAAAAGATGAGGAAGAATTTGAACGCTTTGCTGAAATGCTTAGGCCAATCTTTTTGCGTACTCGTTTGACTGATATTATAAAGATGCCTCCTTATGCTAAATACATGAAAGACATTGTCACAAATAAAAGAAAGATACCTGAAGCTGAGATTTTTACCATGCTTGCAAATTATTCTTTTAAGGATGGAGTACCTAAGAAACTAGGAGATCCAGGAATACCAACTAGACCATGCTCCATTAAAAGAAATTATATCAAAACTGCTTTGTGTGATTTAGGAGCCGGTGTTAGTGTTATGCCTTTCTCTTATATAAAAGACTTGATTTGAATAAACTCACTCCCACTGAAATATCATTGCAAATGGCGGACAAATCAACTACCATACCTATCGGTGTTTGTGAGGATGTGCCCGTTGTAGTTCCAAATGTTACTATTCTAATAGACTTTGTTATACTCGATATGCCCGAGGACGACAACATGTCGATTATCCTTGGTAGACCCTTCTTGAATACTGCAGGGGCTGTTATTGATTGCAACAAAAGCAAGGTCACCTTTCATATCAATGGTAATGAACATATGGTGCACTTTCCGAAGAAACAATTTCAAGTAAATGGTATTCATATTATTGAAAAGACTCTGACAATTACTATTGGAAGTTTTCAACTCCCTCTTCCTACTGTTAAAAGGAAATATGAAACTCTTATTATCGGGGAGATACATATCCCTGTTGAGGTAACTTAGTGTTATACGAAAGTTCTTCGGTTTCATGTTACTCGGAAATGGTTTGTTAATAAGACCTGATCAACCTTATTAATGGATTCTTTCAGAGAGGCATGTGGTCGATGAATTTAGTAGGCACAACCTTCTGTACCCAATTTTTGTTTTCTATTATTTTTAGTTAAATGCAATAAAATGCCATGATTATCCTGTTTTCTGATTTAGCCGTGCAATAAAAAAGTGCCCAGAAATAAAAGTGCTCAGAATGCAATAAAGTTTTGATATGAATTTTTATGTAATATTTAAGAATTTTTGGCACTGGACACATACCAGGGGGGTGCCCCAGGTGCCCACGAGGCACCAGGGCACGCCACCCCCTGGCGTGCCCAGGTACCTCGTGGGCCCCACAGGGACCCCCTCACTTAGTCCTTTAGCTCACTTCGTCTCTTACCTCTAGCAAAAATTCCTGGTAGTTCTCTCTCTCTCGTGTTCTTGCTCACAAAACTGAAATTTTCGATCTCTTTGTTCGGAGCTCCGTTTCCGAAACTGTTTTGGGAGATTGCTCCTTGGTATGTGACTCCTCCATTGCTCCAATTAGTTTTTGCTCTAGTGGATTATATTTTGCATAATTAGCTGCTCTTGTTGCTACAGAAAATGAGCTTGCATGTTGAATTCTTTGAGTTCCAAGTAGTTTGAATGCTTGATATAGCCTCTAGACATCCATATGAGTAGTTGCTATCAATCTTGTGAAGTTTTATTGATATCATTTTGTGGCCCAAAAAATTTCAGAAATTTGTTCATAGGAAAATGATTTTTTTCCGGAGGAGTTCCTCGAAGCGGAATGCCAAGGGAGTCCTTGGGGAGTCCTCGGACAGTGACCTCAACATTCCGCGTAGGACGGAGGTCCGGTCGTGCGAATGGCCGCACAATGCCTTCATGAACGAAGTCGGATTCTACCAAGAGTTCACGCAATTCATTGCAAATGCTGGACTGACCGACTTCCTCGCAGATGAGTGTGACCAGCACCACATGCTTACAAATTCCTTTGTGCAAAATTTTCATTTTCTGAGTAGGCTCGAACCCCCTGAGGTGCGCTTTGATTTATATGCTGAACATTATCATATACCTCTGGCTGAATTTTGTGAGATATGCTTGATTCCCTTTGATGGGGAAATCAGAGAGCCTCGACCAGAGGAGTTTGAGGGTTTCCTTCACACTTTAACTGTGGGAGAGACAAGGGGCGTGTCAAAAGCCCGAGCCACTAGCTTGCAATTTCCCTCTGTTCATTACTTTGCTTTATTCTTAGGGAAATGCTTCATTGCTAGGGAGCAAGGTAGTGCGCTAGCTGCACCTGACTTTGCCATTTTACGCCGCGCACTGCATAATGACAACACTTATAACCTGGGAGCTATCATTGCACGCCGCCTGCACACTAATAGAACTAGGGGTAAAATTCATGGTGGTATTTATGCTACTCGCTTAGCGAGACATTTTAATGTTAACATACGCCCTCATGATTACTTGTTGCCCAGAGTTTACTTAGATCACCAGTCCATGAGGGACCACCACTATCTTGATGCTCCTGAGCCTCCTCACAACATTCGTTATAACTTGGTTTTTAGTGAGGATACTCGTGATATTATTTTGTTGCTTGCACCTGCTTTGTTTGATTCTCATGCCAAGAATGGATATACCGTGATGCCACCGGACATCATTGCCTACCGGAACACGTTGGCAGCGGCAGAGGAGGAGGCCCAGGATTGGGACGCTCGGGTGCCGCTGCCTCGAGACTTTCACATGGGACCGGATGGCTACTACGGATGGCCGTAGACCAAGCTAGGCACAAGCCAAAGCTTGGGGGAGTACGTATCTCTCACCGACATTACATTCATGCTCACACATTTAATTCCAGTTGTCGGTGTTCATACTTTTTTCTTCTATAATCCATGCTAGTTTTATTTTCTCGCTTCCTTCTTGTGTGTTTGAAAAACATTGAGAAAATCCCAAAAACATTTCTTGTTTCTTTTCGGTTTTTCTTTCTAGCTTAATTAGTAGTAGTAGTATTAAAAGAAAACCCAAAAATATTTCTCGTTTCTTCTTTTGCATGTTGGGAGCTTTCCCGTGTCAATAGTTTTTTCTCGTTTTTCATTTTTTCTTCTTTATTTTGCTTCCTTCAGAAAAACTAAAAACTCCAAAAATATTTCAGTGTGTTTCTCTGAAATTCTTTTCTCTTCTTTTGTTGAGTCATTGTAAGGAGAAGACTACGATGAAAATGTTGAGTGGCTCTCATATGCATTGTTGTTGATCTAACAAAGAGCCTATTTTACCTTGTCTTCTCCTTTGAATAAGATGCTTGTAGATTCCAGCTTAGTCCATGGTCCTCTTGCACTATTATTATTTTCATATCATTCGGTCGTGCAAGTGAAAGGCAATAATGACGATGATTTGATGAAGTGACTGTGGCAAGGAAAAGCGGGTATGAACTCAACTTGTTCTTTGTTTTTGTAAATATGTTTAACTCAGTATCCATGATTCAGCATGTTATGATTAAACATGTTTATGATGACAATTAGAGATTATAGTTGCTCATGCCATGCGTAAGTAGCTAGGAGTGGATAATGATTTATCTTGAGTGTCAACATGCATTAAAATTATTGTGATGTAGTATGATGATATGGTATCCTCCTCTGAATGTTTCAAGTGGCTTGACTTGGCACATGTTCACGCATGTAGTTGATTCAAAACCAACATAGCCTTCACGATATTTATGTTCATGGTGCTTATATCCTACTAATGCTAGCATTCAATGTGGATTATTCATAATGCATGATTATGACCGTTTTCGCTCTCTAGCTGGTCGCTTCTCAACCTATTTGCTATCCTTCGCCTGTACTAAGCGGGAATGCTGCTTGTGTATCAAAACCCTTAAACCAAAGTTATTCCAGATGAGTCCACTATATCTACTGCGGTATTACTCTGCCGTTCCAAGTAAATTTGCATGTGCCACCTCTAAATATTCAAATGAACATCTGTTTTGTGTGCCTGTACCGCTCATGGAGCGACAGGGGGTGGTCAGTATCTTCCATGCTAAGCGGGTTATTCTCATGATGAGTGTTGATTCACTTGTCCTTTCATGAGAGGGGCTGGTAATCGGGATGCCCAGTCCCATTATTAAAATTGCAAAATAATAAAACAAACTCCCCCGGAAAGTTGTTGGTATGGAGGGCACCCGAGGATTCGGCTAGCCATGGCTTATGATTGTTGGTGGAGGGGGAGTAAACTTTACTTTACCGCTTGGGAACCGCCGCTAATGTGTTTAGCATGGAAGATGTTGAAAACTCTCGGTCGTGACGTTGACAGGAAAGGCATACCTCCCAAAATTTTATTTATCTCTGATTTTAGCTTCGAGCTCTGGCACCTCTACAAATCCATGCTTCCCTCTGTGAAGGGCCTATCTATTTATTTTTATGTTATTTTACTTTTATTGTTGAGTCATCACCTTCTCAAATAAGCACCAGTCCTGAGAGCACTATTGTCATTCTCATGCATTGTGAATAGTTAATGTTGTGTGCATCATGACTGGATCTCTTCTACCATGAATAACAATGTTCAGTCGATGCTTGAACTTTGGAGGTGCTCTGCATTTATGTTTTGCGGTCTCAGAAAGGGCTAGCGAGATACCATGTTGTCATATTATATCATGATCGTTTTGACAAAGTGTTGGCATTTGAGATACTTTATTATTGCTCGCTAGTAGATTATGCCATCGATATGAGTGAATATAATTTCTAAGAGTTATCTGATGTCTACTACACAACTTGTTCTTGTAGACTCGTGTTGGGCCTCCAAGCGCAGAGGTTTGAAGGACAGTAGCAATTTTCCCTCAAGTGGATGACCTAAGGTTTATCAATCCGTGGGAGGCGTAGGTTGAAGATGGTATCTCTCAAACAACCATGCAACCAAATACAAGAAATCTCTTGTGTCCCCAACACACCCAATACAATGGTAAATTGTATAGGTGCACTAGTTCGGTGAAGAGATGGTGATAAAAGTGTAGTATGGATAGTAGATATAGGTTTTTGTAATCTGAAAATATAAAAACAGCAAGGTAACGAAAAGTAAACGGGCATAAAAATGGTATAGCAATGCTTAGAAACAAGGCCTAGGGTTCATATTTCACTAGTGCGATCTCCCAACATTGTTGACATAGTTGAATCATATGTAAATCCCTCATGTGCGACAAAGAGTTCACTCCAAAGTTACAAATAGCGGAGAACAAACGAAGAAATTGTTGTAGGGTACGAAACCACCTCAAAGTTATCCTTCCCGATCAATCTTATGAGCCATCCCCATTAATTGTCACGAACAGCCCTAGAGTTCGTACTAGAATAACACCTTAAGATACACATCAACCAAAACCCTAATGTCACCTAGGCACTCCAATGTCACCACGAGTACCCACGGGTTTGATTATACGATATGCATCACACAATCTCAGATTCATCTATTCAAACCAACACAAAGAACTTCAAAGAGTGCCCCAAAGTTTCTACCGGAAAGTCAAGACGAAAACGTGTGCCAACCCTTATGCATAAATCCCCAAGGTCACGGAACCCGCAAGTTGATCACCAAAACATACATCAAGTGACTCAAGTGAATATCCCATTGTCACCACAGATATCCATATGCAAGACATACATCAAGTGTTCTCAAATCCTTAAAGACTCAATCCGATAAGAAAACTTCAAAGGGAAAACTCAATTCATCACAAGAAGATAGAGAGGGGAAAACTCCATATGATTCATCTATATCAACAAAGCTCGCGATACATCAAGATCGTGCCATCTCAAGAACACGAGAGAGAGAGAGATCAAACACATAGCTATTGGTACAAACCCTCAGCCCCGAGGGTGAACTACTCCCTCCTCGTCATGGAGACCGCCGGGATGATGAAGATGGCCTCCGGTGATGCCTTCCCCCCTCCGGCAGGGTGCCGGAAAAGGGCTGTAGATGGGATCTCTATGGTAAAGAGGCTTGCGGCGGCGTAAAAACTCATCTTGGTTAACATTCGGGGGTTTCTGAATATATATGATTTTTTGGCATTGGAATCACGCGAAGAAGGGCCACAGGGGGCCCACGAGACACCAGGGCGCGCCTGGGGGGGTGGCACGCCCTGGTGGCTCGTGGAGCCCCTGTGGGTCTTCTGGCCTCCTCCCGAAGCTTCTAGTGTTTATCTTGGCCAATAAAAAATCTCCAAAAAGTTTCGTGGCATTTGGACTTCGTTTGGTATTGATTTTCTGTAAGACAAAAACAGGGCAGAAAACAACAACTGGCACTGGGCACTAGGTCAATATGTTAGTCCATAAAAATCATATAAAAGCCATATAAAAGTGCACCAAAATCATAGAAAACTATAATAAACATGGCATGAATACTTCATAAATTATAGATACGTTGGAGACGTATCAGCATCCCCAAGCTTAATTCCTGCTCGTCCTCGAGTAGGTAAATGATAAAAGAAATAATTTATGAAGTGTGAATGCTAGCATAGTGCATAAGTTTGATCAATGCTAATTTCAATCACTTTTCCTAGCATCATAACCGCAACTTTTTCTCATAAAACTCATCATGATAAAGTAGCAATTAAAAATAGAAATTTTGATGTGGAATGCTACCTATCATAATTATCATATAATATTTTCTTTTGTTGCATGGACATTGGACTTGAATGATTCAAAGCAAGATCATTATTATAACAGCAATATCTATTATCATAAATCTTCTCATGAGCAAGTAATAATTCATCACAACAATGAAGTATAAGGCATAAACTTTCTTGGAAACTAACAAACTATTCTAGTCAACAATGCAATTGCAATGCATCATATTTTCAGGAAGGGTCTCATGTAGGAGCTTTTTAGCAAGTCCACATACTCAACCATCATTTAGTCTTCTATGATTGCTAACACTCACGACATATATATGGAGCAAAAGTTTCAGCCAGACACATAGAAAGATAGGGGCTTGTGATTTCACCTCCCAACTTATTCACCTCAAGGGTGATGTCAACAATAATAACTCATGATCACTCATATCCAATTGGATATATGTGCCTAGATCTTTCCCCACCACATGATGCTTGCAAAAGAGAAAAATAAAAAGGAAGTAGAGGAAAACACTATTGACTCTTGCATAAAAAGTAAATACATAAAAGTAAAGGATAGGCCCTTCGCAGAGGGAATCAGAGGTTGTCATGCGCTTTTTGTTGTTGGATGCACAAGCCCTTAATGCAAAGGAACGTCACGTTATATTGCCCCTTGTGATAGCAACCTTTATTATGCAGTCCGTCGCTTTTATTTCTTTACCATCACAAGTTCGTACAATGCTTATTTCCCTTACAATAAAAGTTCAGACATATTTAGATGCAATTTTTATTGCTTTTTGGACCGATGACAACTTACTTGAAGGATCTTATTCAATCCATAGGTAGATATGGTGGACACTCATGGGAAGAAACTTGGTTTAAGGGTTTTGGATGCACAAGTAGTATCTCTACTTGGTGCAGATTTTTGGCTAGCAAAGATATTGGGCAAGCACCACATGTTGGAGGATCTATAACAATATAACTTCTATGTGAATATGAACAAACATAATTCATTACGTTGTCTTCCTTGTCCAACGTCAACAATTTGACATAAAATACTTAATGGGGGCTCACAATCATAAAAGACGATGTCCAAGATAGTATATTTGCATGTGAATCTTCTCTTCCCTTATTAACTTTTTCATGAATTGCATCATTAACTAATGCTATGTTTGTTAACTTCCAATAAATTTTACCACTTATACTTTTCTTTATGTAATGTCATTACTTTCCATAAGATTAGCATATGATCACTTTCATTATTTTCATTGCAAGGAATCACACTTATCATATCCAATGATCTTTATAAAAGTTTTTATTATATCCCTCTCGAATATTCATCATCTTGGGACCAAATTCATATCTTGTGCAAATTACTATTACTATTATTAACTCTCAAAAAGATATAAGTGAAGCATGAGAATTAATGACAAACTAGTCCAAAATTTATAAGCGAAGATCCATGAGTAGTGAAACAATTAAGTAGCTATGTGAGGACTCTCTCTTATTTAAAAAGTTTCAGATCTTGATATTTTATTCAAACAGCAAGCAAAACAAAGACACAACCAAGTATAGCACACATTATGTGAACAAGTAAAAACTTGGGTTCAATAGAGACTAACCGATAGTTGATGAAGAAAAGTGATGGGATGCCTACCGGGGCATCCCCAAGCTTGAATGCTTGATACTTCTTGGAATATTAATTTGGGATGCCTTGGGCATCCCCAATCTTGAGCTCTTGTGTCTCCTTAATTCCTCTCATATCATGGCTTCCCTAAATCTTAAAAACTTCATCCACACAAAACTCAACAAGAACTCGTGAGATAAGTTAGTATAAATCAACTCAAAACCTTAACATTCTCTACGGTAGCAAATCAAAAAAATTATAATTAAACATTGCATACTAAATGCCTCTTCATATTTAATACTACTATCCTCAAATAGAAACACTAAACACGCAAACATATGCAAACAATGCAACTATAACAGCAATCTGCCAAAACAGAACAGTCTGTAAAGGATGAATAAGAATGCATACTTCCCTAACTCCAAAAATTCTGAAAAATTACCACGTGACAGAGAACTCATGCATGCTTACTGTGTAAAAATTTCAGATTTTTATCATGTTCTGACTATTCAGGAGTATTCTGGACATAACAGAAAACTTTCTGTTTTCAAACAGCAATACATGAACTTGCAAACTGAGCATGGTAAAGGCTATAATTGGCATTTTATTGAATTAAAAGATACAAAACATGATTATTGATAACATCAAGCAAATCTCAATAAAATAAAATGATGCTCCAAGTAAAACTCATATTATGTGACGAATAAAAATATAGCTCCAAGTGAGGTTACCGATAATGTTGAAGAAGAAAGAGGGGATGCCTTCCGGGGCATCCCCAAGCTTAGTTGCTTGGGTCTTCCTTGAATATTACCTTGGGGTGCCTTGGGCATCCCCAAGCTTAGGGTCTTGCCACTCTTATTCTCCTCATATCGATATCTCACCCAAAACTTGAAAACTTCAATCACACAAAACTTAACGGAACTTGTGTGATAGGTTAGTATGATAAAAATAAATCATCCACTTAGGTACTGTCAAGACAAGATTCATAATTGTTCTCACATAATGCCTACTGTAGTCTATCATTTCCACAATTTATATTGCTCAATATAAGCTATGGAAACACTAAAACAAGCAAACTATGCATCGAAAACAGAATCTGTCAAAAACAGAACAGCATGTAGTAACCTATTTAAAAACCATACTTCTGCGCCTCCAAAAATTCTGAAAAATTAGGACAACGTAAACAATTTGTAACCCAATATTGTGTAAAATTTCAGAATTTTCTCACGCTCCAGTACAGAATAGAAATTCTAGCACTGGACGCAAAAGTTTCTGTTTTTGCACAGAATCAAACCAACAAGCATCCACACTATCCCAAAGGCTTTACTTGGCAAATTATCGAAAGAAAATATATGAACACACAAAAACAGTATGTGTAAATATTGGGTTGTCTCCCAACAAGCGCTTTTCTTTAATGCCTTTTTAGCTAGGCATGATGATTTCAATGATGCTCACATAAAAGTAAAGAATTGAAACACAAAGAGAGCATCATGAAGCATATGACTAGCACATTTAAGCCTAACCCACTTCCTATGCATAGGGATTTTGTGAGCAAATAGTTTATGGGAGCAAGAATCAACTAGCATAGGAAGGCAAAACAAGCATGACTTCAAAACTTTCAACATAAAGAGAGGAAACTTGATGTTGTTGAAATATGTAGAAGCATATATTCCTCTCTCAAAATAATTTTTAGTAGCATCATGAAGAAATTCAACAATATAGCTATCACATAAAGCATTCTTTTCATGATACACAAGCATAGAATTTTTATTACTCTCCACATAAGCAAATTTCTTCTCATTCATAATAGTGGGAGCAAACTCAACAAAATAACTATCATGAGATACTTGATTGGCATAATCCAATTGAAAATTAAAATCATGATGACAAGTTTCATGGTTATTATTATTCTTTATAGCATACATGTCATCACAATAATCATCATAGATAGCAACTTTGTTGTCATACTCAATTGAAACCTCTTCCAAAATAGTGGAATCATCATTAAATAAAGTTGTGACCTCTCCAAATCCACTTTCATCAATATAATCATCATAAATAGGAGGCTTGCAATTATCATAATAATTTTGCTCATCAAAACTTGGGGGACTAAAAATATCATCTTCATCACACATAGCATCCCCAAGCTTGCGGCTTGGCATATCATTAGCATCATGGATATTCAAAGAATTAATACTAGCAACATTGCAATCATGCTCGTCATTCAAATATTTTATGCCAAACATTTTATTGAATTCTTCTTCTATCAATTGAGCAAAATTTTCCGATCCATCATTTTCAAGAAAGACATGATAAAGACGAATAATATGAGGCAACCACAATTCCATTTTTTGTAGTTTTCTTTGGTAAACCAAACTAGTGATAAAACAAGAAACTAAAAGATTCGATTGCAAGATCTAAAGATATACCTTCAAGCACTCACCTCCCCGGCAACGGCGCTAGAAAAGAGCTTGATGTCTACTACACAACTTGTTCTTGTAGACTCGTGTTGGGCCTCCAAGCGCAGAGGTTTGTAGGACAGTAGCAATTTTCCCTCAAGTGGACGACCTAAGGTTTATCAATCTGTGGGAGACATAGATTGAAGATGGTATCTCTCAAACAACCCTGTAACCAAATACAAGAAATCTCTTGTGTCCCCAACACACCCAATACAATCGTAAATTGTATAGGTGCACTAGTTCGGCAAAGAGATGGTGATAAAAGTGTAGTATGGATAGTAGATATAGCTTTTTGTAATCTGAAAATATAAAAACAGCAAGGTAACGAAAAGTAAACGGGCATAAAAACGGTATTGCAATGCTTAGAAACAAGGCCTAGGGTTCATAAAAACGGTATTTCACTAGTGCAATCTCCCAACATTGTTGACATAGTTGAATCATATGTAAATCCCTCACGTGCGACAAAGAGTTCACTCCAAAGTCACAAATAGCGGAGAGCAAATGAAGAAATTGTTGTAGGGTACGAAACCACCTCAAAGTTATCCTTCCTGATCAATCGTATGAGCCATCCCCATTAATTGTCACGAACAGCCCTAGAGTTCGTACTAGAATAACACCTTAAGATACACATCAACCAAAACCCTAATGTTACCTAGGCACTCCAATGTCACCACGAGTACCCACGGGTTTGATTATACGATATGCATCACACAATCTCAGATTCATCTATTCAAACCAACACAAAGAACTTCAAAGAGTGTCCCAAAGTTTCTACCGGAAAGTCCAGACGAAAACGTGTGCCAACCCTTATGCATAAATCCCCAAGGTCACGGAACCCGCAAGTTGATCACCAAAACATACATCAAGTGACCCTTGTGAATATCCCATTGTCACCACAGATATCCATCTGCAAGACATACATCAAGTGTTCTCAAATCCTTAAAGACTCAATCCGATAAGAAAACTTCAAAGGGAAAACTCAATTCATCACAAGAAGATAGAGAGGGGGAAAATCCATATGATTCATCTATATCAACAAAGCTCGCGATACATCAAGATCGTGCCATCTCAAGAACACGAGAGGGAGAGAGATCAAACACATAGCTATTGGTACAAAACCCTCAGCCCCAAGGGTGAACTACTCCCTCCTCGTCATGGAGTCCGCCGGGATGATGAAGATGGCCTCCGGTGATGCCTTCCCCCCTCCAGTAGGGTGCCGGCAAAGGGCTGTAGATGTGATCTCTCTGGTACAGAGGCTTGCGGCGGCGTAAAAACTCATCTAGGTTAACTTTCGGGGGTTTCTGAATATATATGATTTTTTGACGTTGGAATCACGCGAAGAAGGGCCACAGGGGGCCCACAAGGCACCAGGGCGTGCTTGGGGGGGGGGGGGGGGGTGGCGCGCCCTGGTGGCTCGTGGAGCCCCTGTGGGTCTTCTGGCCTCCTCCCGAAGCTTCTAGTGTTTATCTTGGCCAATAAAAAGTCTCCAAAAAGTTTCGTGTTATTTGGACTTCGTTTGGTATTGATTTTCTGTAAAACAAAAACAGGGCAGAAAACAGCAACTGGCACTTGGCACTAGGTCAATATGTTAGTCCATAAAAATCATATAAAAGCCATATAAAAGTGCACCAAAATCATACAAAACTATAATAAAAATGGCATGAATACTTCATAAATTATAGATACGTTGGAGACGTATCATTATTATTTGCTCGGTTAGTTATAATCTTTGCTGAAAACTTGGGTACTATTTAAGCATATATATCGATACAAGAACAGAAGAGTTTGTAAAAGTTTTTCTTTATCACTTTCAGTTTGTCAACTGAATTGCTTGAGGACAGGCAATGAGTTAAGCTTGGGGGAGTTGATACGTCTCCGTCGTATCTACTTTTCCAAACACTTTTGCTCTTGTTTTGGCCCCTAATTTGCATGATTTGAATGAAACTAACCCGGACTGACGCTGTTTTCAGCAGAATTGCCATGGTGTTGTTTTTGTGCAGAAATAAAAGTTCTTGGAGTTGGATGAAACATTTTGGAGATTTTTTATGGAATAAATAAAAAATACTGGAACCAAGACCCACTGGAGGGGGGCCACCCAGTGCCCACGAGGCACCAGGGCGCGCCACCCCGCCCCCCAGGCGTGCCCTGGTACCTCGTGGGGCCCACGTGGCTCCGTCTGACCTAATTCCAATGCTATAAATTCACAATTCCAGAGAAAAAATAAGAGAGGAAGTTTTATTACGTTTTATGATACAGAGCCGCCGCCACCTCCTATTCTTCATTGGGAGGCCAGATCTGGAGTCCGTTTGGGGCTCCGGAGAGGGGGATCTTCTGGCATCGTCATCATCAACCATCCTTCATCACCAATTTCATGATGCTCACCGCCGGGAGTGAGTAATTCCTTCGTAGGCTTGCTGGAAAGTGATGAGTTGGATGAGATCTATCATGTAATCAAGTTAGTTTTGTTAGGGCTTGATCCCTAGTATCCACTATGTTTTGAGATTGATGTTGCTATGACTTTGCTATGCTTAATGCTTGTTACTAGGGCTCGAGTGCCATGATTCTAGATCTGAACCCTCTACGTTTTCATGAATATATTTGTGTTCTTGATCCGATCTTGCAAGTTATATGCACCTGCTATGTGTTATGATCCGCATACCCCAAGGTGACAATAATAGGGATTCTTTCCGGTGATTGCCATAGTTTGAGGAGTTCATGTATTCACTATGTGTTAATGCTTTGTTCCGGTTCTCTATTAAAAGGAGGCCTTAATATCCCTTAGTTTCCTTATGGACCCCGCTGCCATTGGAGGGTAGGACAAAAGATGTCATGCAAGTTCTTATCGCAAGCACGTATGACTATATACGGAATACATGCCTACATTACATTGATGAATTGGAGCTAGTTCTGTGTCGCCCTAGGTTATGACTGTTACATGATGAATGTCATCCAACATAATCACCGATCCAATGCCTATGAGTTTTTCACATATTGTTCTTTGCTAAGTTACTACCGTTGCTACTACTGTCACAATTGCTACAAAAATACTGCTGCTATCGTTACTGCTACTGTCACTATTACTGCTACTGCTATCAAACTATCATACTACTGTGCTACTGATCACTCTGCTACAGATATTTAGTCTCCAGGTGTGGTTAAATTGACAAGTCAACTGCTAATACTTGCAAATATTCTTTGGCTCCCCTTGTGTCGAATCAATAAATTTGGGTTGAATACTCTACCCTCGAAAACTGTTGCGATCCCCTATACTTGTGGGTTATCAGTTGGCTTCTTCCCGGGTTGACTCCTTGGAATGTACCTGTCTATTCGAGCTCTTCATCAGGAATCTGCTGCCTCTTGATTACTTCTGGAGAAATCAAATTCAGGCCAGCCCCACCGTCAACTAACATTTTCGTGACCTGGAGGTTGCGAATTGTCGGTGAAACCAACAACGGCAAACACCCGACTGCTGTTGTGCGATCAGGGTGGTCCTCGGCATCGAAAATGATAGGTGTGTGTGACCACTTGAGTGGCTTTTGGGCGCCTATTGCCGGTTCTGATGCGTTGACCTCACGCACCCACTGCTTGAGTTGGCGGTGAGAGGAGTGCAAAGAGGCACCACCGTGAATGCACATGGCCTCGGTTGCCTTCTGGAATTCTTGCTCACTGGACTCTCTGTCATCCTCTTCTTCTTCTTCACTTCCATCATCTTCCTCTTTCTTTTCACGGCCTCTAGCAGGCTTCTCTTTTTGCTGTTTGGCCTTGATGCGACGGCCTCCTCGGCCACCACGGCCCTTCTTGCCAGATCGGCCAACACCATCCTAGCCCTTCTCCTTGTCGCCCTTTTCATATTCGGCTTTCTGCTTCTTAGCGAGGTGCTTGATTTGTCGACACTCTTGGAGATCATGGCCCTTGGTGCGGTGAATCTTGCAATATGGCCCATCGGATTTGCCGGCCTTCTCGTTTGCCGCCGCCTCCTGACAAGCGGCGCATACAGCAGCCTCCTTGCCGGAGTCTTCCATTTTGGCTTTCTTGGCGGTGTTGGAGTTGCCGGACCCTTCGACAACCATCAAAGTTTTGCCTTTAAGCTTCCTGTTGCGCTTTTGGCCTTTCTTCTTCGGGGTGGCAGCATCATCATCCTCGGAATCCACCTCGGCACCAGCGTCCTCCCTAGGAAGTCTCCTTCCTTCCTCAGCGCGCGTGCACTTATCCGCCAACGTGTAGAGCTCGTTAACGGTCTTCGGCAGCTTGACGTTCATCTTTTCCCGCATCCTTCAATTGCGCACGTTCATGTGGAAGGCGACAATCACGGCTTCGGGGTGCACATCCGGGATATTGCGGTGCACGCGACTGAATCTCTGGATATACTTGCGCAAAGTTTCACCATCTCTTTGCAGGATCACTTGTAGGTCACTGGGCTGTCCAGGGGCCTTCTGGCCTCCGGTAAAGGCATCAACAAACTCATTGCAGAGATCTGACCACGAAGAAATAGAGTTCTCCGGCAAGTTCATCAGCCAAGATCTCCCGCTGGCTTCAGCACCAACGGAAAGTAATTGGCGAGAATATTCTCATCTCTTCCCCCGGCAGCTTGCACGACAATCCTGTAGATGCCCAGAGATTCTACTGGGTTCAGCTTGCCGTCGTACTTCTCTGGTACTTCCGGCTTGAAGGCCCTGACAGACGGCCAGCGGACTTGCCGCAGCTCACGAGTGAAAGCTGGGCATCCAACCTCGTCAGGTAGATGTAACACCCTTGTGTAATGAGCTACAGTAATCCATCTTGTTAATGCTAAGTCAAGTTGAATTGCAATGCTTGATCACAGTGGATTCATATCTCATTTCAACTTCCACCACTGAATTTCAATTCAAATCATAAGTGAATTTTGAAGTTGCACAAAAATTACTGAAAAATAGTTCATCTGTGACGCCCCCGACTTAATCGTGCACTAATCATACACACAAATGCACACGATCAAGCCTGAGGACTCACGGGAAGATATCACAGCACAACTCTAAACACAAATAAAATAATACAAGCGTTATATTACAAGCCAGGGGCCTCGAGGGCTTGAATACAAAAGCTCGAGTTACACAAGCATCAACGGAAGCACAAGTATCTGAGTACAGACACAAAGTTAATCAAGTTGCCTTAAGAAGGCTAGCATAACAGCGACACTAATCGAAAAGGTGAAGGCCTCCTGCCTAGGGCCTCCAAACTACTCCTGGCCGACGGGGATCTCCAAGTCGTATTAGTAGATGCCTCCGGGGATCTCCTGCTCCTAGTCTCCGGCATCTGAATGCAGCAATCGGGTATGGGGGAAAAAGAATAGCAAAGCAACCATGAGTACTCATCCAAAGTACTCGCAAGACTAACATCAGAACTATACTAACTATGCAGTAGTATCAAAGGAAGGGGTTGTATCTGTGGACTACACTGCAGAATGCCAGAATAGAGGGGGAGAAGCCTAGCCTATCGAAGACTAGCATCTTGAAGCAATCTTGCAGCATCAGAAGAGAGTAGAATACAGTAACATATATTAGTGGTTATATAGTAGCAACACCCTGAGATCCTTTCTCGACTACCCTGCGAGAAAGTGAACTCGAGAGCAGTAGTATCAGTTTAATATTGCAACGGTATCCGTTTGTAGTTGTAGCGGATCAAGATAGAACTCCGAGCGTCCTATTACCGTGGACACGGCTATTCGAATAGATCACTTCCCTGCAGGGGTGCACTACTGTTACCCAACACGCTCGATTAACTCTGGCCGGACACACTTTTCCGGGTCATGCCCGGCCTCGACTGATCGACACACCGCAGCCCTACCTAGAGCTCAGCAGAGAGGTCCCTGCCGGTCTACATCCTAAGTGCTCAGGGTTCTTGGGCCCATCCCCCCTTGCACTCTGGGTCGTTGCGCACATGGTTAGATCCAGGCACCACCTCTGTCATGGATGGCGCCGATCCTGCTGTGCCACGATGCTGAACTAGACGTCTGACAAAGCTTACGGCTGATACATACGGCGTAGAGGGCCCCATTAAACCATTATCCCATGTGGTGGAAGTGCGTATAGGCCAGTGGCCAACTCAGATCAAATACCCAATCCGTTAAGTGTGTTTAGTAGCTCACAGAGACGAACAGGGTTCCTGTCGCTCCGACTAGTTATCTCGCGGACCACGACCAGGGACCAGGCCCACCTCTCACCTAGGTAGTCTACGGCTGCCCTGTCGCTCCGACTACAGTGCAAGTACCGCGTCGGCTGTCGGGACAAGTCCCGAGCTACCTCCACATTGGGTGGTACCGCTAACAGCCAGCCGCCACAGGACTCTCTCGCGGGTACCCTTGTGTTCAACCCGTCTTGTTTCATTACCTCGCGGCCACTCTTGGAGCCGGCCCGACTTAAACAGTTTTAAAGTATTGCAGTAATGTAAACAGTTGCGTGATCATTCCCACAGAGTGATCACGACCCGATGACAAGCCTGTCAGACGGACATGGGTGAAGGGCCAGCTGATGAAACATGACATACATAACTAAGCATCATAGGATAGCAGATAAGGTATCAATAGCAGGCGACGAAAATCAGGCTATGCATCAGAATAGGAGCTATCGGAATAACAGCAGGGGCAATTCTAATGCAAGCAATAGAGAGAGAGAGTAGGCGATATCTGGATGATCAAGGGGGTTTTGCTTGCCTGGAAGCTCTGCGGAGGGGGGGGGTACTGGTCGTCGACGATGTAGTCGTACTCAGCTGCGTCGTCGGCAGTCTCAGGGTCTATCGGGAGAGAAAGGAGGGGGAAGAAACAATGAATACACAAAAACAATGCAACAACGATGCATGGCATGCCTAAATGATATGCAAAGGTGATATATTGCCTAACTAACTGCTTTAGATAATTTAGGAATTTATCTGGATTTATTTTAGCAAGGTTATGCACTATTCATCTATCGAATACAGGCAAAAAGTCCCATGTTCAGTATGATAGAGGGGTGTGACAGGTATGTGGGTGGCATATTCGGATTCTACACATTTTTCTGATCGTTTTTCATATATAATTTATTTTCATCCGAGTTACGGTTTATTTTATATGATTTTTCAAAGTTTTAATGATTTTCTGGAATTTCTTTAATTAATTTAATTATTAAATTCGAATTTAAACAGTAAATGAAATTGCTAGGTTCACCCAGTTTTGTACCCAGCCAGCACACAAAGTGGCTGACTGGTGGGCCATGTTGACTGAGTCAACAACCCAGTCAGCAGAGGCTGACAGTGGGCCTGCTGTCCAGTCAGCAGGCTGACTGGACCAGCCTTATCCACTGGAACAGTGGGCCGGGCCCACATGTCATACACAGCGGGATTAACAAAGATTAATTTTAATTAAACAGAGTTAATTAGAGGTGGGCCCCAGGTGTCATAGACAGGTTAGTTATTAGGTTTTATTTTTACTTTTAATTACCCTAATTAGCTACAGTGGGGGCCCACATGTCAGTGGGGTTAGTCTCTGGGTTAATCACTAATGACCCTGTCGGTTTGCACCCGCCGGGGTTTAAACGGCGACGCACGCCGGAGCTGCTCCGGCGAGCAACAGAGACGGCAGCGCTGCTCGGAATTGGCGTATACGCGGCCAAATAGCAAGCCGCGACCATCTAGGGCACTATCGCAAGTCAGGGAGGCCGGAGTTGACGCCGGCGATGAGCAATGGCGGTGGCGGCGTTCGGTGATGGTTCGGGCACGCGCAAGAGCTCGAGCCCGAGCTCGAGGAGGAGGCAGAGGGGAGGCGCGGCTCACAGGAAGGACAGGAGAGGGCTCGGGGGAGCCGGTGAGGTCGAGGCGGAGCAGATCGAGCGGCGGCGAGCTTCGGGCAGAGGCGGAGAAATCGGTGGCGATGGCGACGAACGAGGACCTCCCGGCTCGAGCTGGTCCTCGCAGATGATGTAGACGATGCAGGCGGCCCTTCCGGACGAGAGTTGGCGGCACAAGATGACCGGTGGCCACGGCGGTAAGGGCAATGCGGCGGCGATCGCGCTCGGGCGGTCGAGGCAGAGAAGGTGAGGGGTGAGGAGAGTGAGAGGGAGAGGCCAGGGGAGCGCGGGGCCTCGGCCTTATCCCTCCACAGCGATGCGGGGCTTGCTGTCGAGCGGAGCGAGGGGGGCCAGGGGTGAGCGCGCGCGGGCGAGCGGGGCAGAGAGCGACAGCGCGAGGGAGAGAGAGCGAGAGGTGGGGAAAGACTCCGTCCGGGCTGGGCCGGCTCTATAGCCACTTAAGCCCACGGCCACAGTAGCTAGGGCCCTTTTTTCTGTTTTCAGTTATTCTTTGCGGTTTGCATTTTCTTTTAGCTAACCAATATATTCTGTAAAATGTGAAACTAGTCTCAATATATATCTTGCATTACATAGTCCTACCACAAAAGTTTTGGGACCCATTTGAATTCATTTGAATTTTGTATAATTGAAAAAGTATTAAATATTGTTGTTTTGGGTACTGTTTTAGTTGCTAGGGTCATTTTGGGAATTTTAATAATGTTGATTTTATTTTTAGAATTGCCTCTGGATTATTTGCAATATTACGAACATTTTGGTTTTCAAATTTGAACAACTTTTATTTTCACTTTAAATTTAAATTTGCAATTTGAATTGGAATTTGAAATGAGATATGATGCAATGATGATCAAGCATAATGACATGGGGTGTTACAATTCTCCTCCTCTAACAAGAATTCTCGTCCCGAGAATTTAAGAGGAAGGATGAAAGAAAGCGGGGTATTCTTCACGAAGACGATCCTCGTGTTCCCAAGTGGCTTCATCTTCAGAATGATGCGACCAATGAACTTTATCGACTTCTGACGGGTTCGTCATTCAGCTTGATCGAGAATGCGGATCGGATATTCTGGATAAGAAAGATCCTCTTTCAGCTCAAGTAGTTCATGATCCACGGCTCGGATAGGATCCTTGAAGCAGCGTCGGAGTTGTGATACATGAAAGACATCATGCACTTGAGAAAGGTTCAGCGGCAATTCCAATTGATATGCCACTTCTCCTCGATGGGCGAGAATACGGAACGGGCCAATGTAGCGAGGAGCTAACTTGCCCTTGATTCCGAACCGATGAGTGCCTTTAAACGGAGTGACGCGAAGGTAAGCTTGCTCGCCAGGCTGATAGACCATTAACTTGTGCTTTCGGTCATAATTGCTCTTCTGACGAGACTGAGCACCTTTCAAATGTTCGCGAACAATGCGGACTTGTTCTTCAACTTGTTGAATAATATCTGGACCAACGAGTGATCGTTCCCCAGTTTCTGACCAATTTAGAGGGGTTCGGCACTTACGTCCATGAAGAACTTCAAACGGTGCCATCTTCAAACTAGCTTGATGGCTATTGTTGTAAGAGAATTCGGCATACGGGAGAGATTCTTCCCATTTCTTACCGAATGAGATGACACAAGCTCGAAGCATATCTTCAAGCACTTGATTGACTCATTCAACTTGTCCCTGGGACTAGGGGTGAAAAGCGGTGCTGAAGGACAGATGAGTTCCCATAGCTTCTTGGAAACTGTTCCAAAACCTTGAGGTAAAGAGGCTGCCACGATCTGAGCTGATCTCCAGCGGAATACCGTGAAGTGACACGATTCTGGAAACATACAAGTCTGCTAACTGACTAGCAGTGATTGTCTCCTTGACTGGCAGAAAATGAGCAACCTTGGAGAATCGGTCAATGACGACAAAGATAGCATCATGACCCTTCTGCGATCTGAGAAAACCAGTAATGAAATCCATTTCGACTTTGTCCCATTTCCATTCAGGAATATCAAGGGATTGCAGAGTTCCAGCAGGTCTTTGATGTTCTGCTTTGATGCGACGGCAAACGTCACACTCAGCAACATAACGAGCAATGTCTCGCTTCATATCAGGCTACCAGTACCGCTGACGAATGTCTTGGTACATCTTGGTACTACCAGGATGAATTAACAAGGGTGTGTCATGGGCTTCTTTCATGACGTCCGAGCGAGAGTATGATCTCTTTCTGGGGACCACTAGGCGGCCTTTGAAGAACAAGGCACCATCATCATCAACATTGTAGAATGAAGAATTTCCCTTGGAGAGGTATTTCTTAATCTTCTCGACTTCAGAGTCATATTTCTGCCTCGTCTTGATGTTGCACTCGAGAACCGGTTCAACAACTAGGGTATTGAGATAACCCTGAGGCACAATGTGAAGGTTCAACTTGCGAAATTCTTCATAGAGAAGGGGTTGTGCTTCCTGAACCATGAGGTTGTTGCAATAAGACTTGCGACTCAAGTCATCGGCCATTACATTAGCCTTGCCAGGGGTATAAGAAATATCCATGTCGTAGTCGGCTATTGTCTCGAGCCATCTTTGTTGACGGAGGTTCAAATCTGGTTGAGTATACAGATACTTCAGACTTTGGTGGTCCGTGTATATCTCGCAACGATTACCAAGAAGGTAATGTCGCCACAACTTCAAAGCATAGATAACTGCTACTAACTCGAGATCATGAGTGGGATACTTATCTTCATGAGGATGCAACTGACGAGAGCCATAAGCAATCACCTTGCGCTCTTGCATTAGGACACAGCCTAATCCTTGACGGGATGCATCACAATATATCACAGAGTCCTTGCGAGTATCAGGGGGAGCTAGCACTGGGGCAGATGTCAACTTGTCTTTAAGTGTCTGAAAACTTTCTTGGCACTTTTCCGTCCACTCAAACTTAATGCCTTTGTGAAGTAAGTCAGTTAGTGGCTTTGCAATTTTGGAGTTCTCGACGAATCGGCAGCAATAGCTAGCAAGACCGAGAAAACTCCTGAGTTGCTTGACATTCTTCGGAGGAGTCCAGTCAAGAATAGCCTGAACTCTTTCTGGGTTAACAGCAATGCCATCTTTGGAAATCACATGACCAAGATAGGTCACCTCGAATAACCAGAACTCACACTTGGAATAATTGGCATATAGTTGATGTTCACGCAGCTTCTCCAGTACAAGCCGAAGATGTTCGGTGTGTTCTTCTTCATTCTTGGAAAATATAAGGATATCATCCAAATAAACCACGACGAATTTGTCGAGGTAGTCCATGAAGATATAGTTCATCAACCGAGAGAAAGTTGCTGGAGTGTTGGTTAAGTCGAAGGACATGACAGTGTACTCGTAAGAACCATAGCGAGTAACCAAGGCTGTCTTCGGAATGTCCTCTTTACGAACTCGGATCTGGTGGTATCCCAATCTCAAATCAAGTTTAGAGAATACTGAGGAACCAGCAAGTTGATCATACAGATCGTTGATTCTGGGAAGCGGATACTTGTTCTGAATTGTTGCTTGGTTGATAGGTCGGTAATCTTGAACCAACCGATTTGTTCCATCCTTCTTCTTAACAAAGAGCGAAGGTGCTCCCCAAGCAGAAGAACTAGGGCGAATGAAACCCTTTTTAAGTGACTTGTCGATTTCCTCCTTAAGTTCAAGGAGTTCATGCGGCGGCATCTTGTACGGGCGCTTGGCAATAGGAGTGGTGCCTGGTTTCAAGTCGATGAAGAACTCGACTGCTTTAACAGGGGGTATCCCTGGAAGTTCTTCTGGAAAGACGTCTGGAAAATCGCGAACGACTGGAACGTTCTCAATTCCCTCAAGAGGTGAGGCATTCAATGCATTCAGAGCATATATCTGGCTCTCGGCATTTTGAACTGTCCGAGCTGAGTAACTGACTGTCTGGCCGGAAGGGTGTGTGAGTCGGACTGTTTCAGAGGCACAGTCAATCAAAGCTTTATGAGGTTTCAACCAGTCCATACCCAGAATGATGTCTATGTCGGCAGTCTTGAGGGCAATGAGAGAAACGGGGAACACCAATCCTCCAATCACAATGTGGTCACCATGGCTGACCATGGTAGTTTGCCATTTAGCTCCGGGTGACTGGATTACTAATGGGGTGGACATCTCCTCGAAAGGTATATCATGGCTTCGCGCAAAACATTCGGACATGAAGGAGTGCGATGCCCCAGAATCAAAGAGGACAGAAGCTGGGATTGAATTCACTAGAAGGGCACCCATCACAATTTTGGTGTCCTGTCGAGCTTCTTCCATCTTGACATGGTTGACACGAACAAGTTGACTAGCAGGTGGTCTGGCATCAGTTTTCCTAGAAGGATGCTTTCGACGGCCCTTCCTGCGACCAACAGAAGGACATGAT
Source organism: Elymus sibiricus (assembly GCA_039707655.1). NCBI lineage: Eukaryota > Viridiplantae > Streptophyta > Magnoliopsida > Poales > Poaceae > Elymus > Elymus sibiricus. Next base: position 65,611,135 of record CM077672.1, read on the forward strand.
GTGTTCTGAGGCTGATCCTGGCGACAGTTAACCGCAAAGTGTCCTGCCTGTCCACACTTGTAGCATAACCCATCATTAGGGGGAGGAGCAATAATATTGGGCTGTCTACATTGACCACTGAGTTGTCTTGGCGGTGCAGGCAGACGAGGCGCAACATAGGAAGGCCTCGGGACTGGAGCAGGTCGGTGATGGATATTATGAGGAATCCACACCCGTCATTTCTGATCAGGCTGGCCCGAGGATGAGCCAACCTCACGGGTACGCTTGAGCGACTCCTGGTACTCAATCAGACCCATTTCAACCCGGAAAGCTTGACTGACAAGCGTTGCAAAGTCTGCAGCTTCATGAACAACAAGAGCGAGCTTCAGATCAGGACGCAGTCCTTCACGAAATTTCTCCTGCTTACGAGCATCAGTGCAGACGTCGTCCTTAGCATAGCGGGATAATTCAAGAAATTTCCTCTGATACGCATCTACAGTCATTTTGCCCTGAGTGAGTTTGCGGAATTCCTTCTTCTTCTGGTCGATCAGACCTTGAGGAATGTGTCATGCACGGAAGGCTGACTGAAATTCCTGCCAAGTGGTTACAGTTCCAGTAGGCAGCATACCCCTGTGACTTTCCCACCATTGAGCAGCTGGACCTTTCAGGTGAAACGCCGCAAAGGTGACGTAACTCTCAGGGGCAACATTAGCTGACTCCATCTCAAACAGGATGTTATGAAGCCAATCATCAGCATCCATAGGATTGATGGATTGAGGCGCACGAAATCTTGCAGTGAGATCGGTCCAGGCTCCTGACGAGCATCATTGCGTTCCAATCGGTTTACCAGACTCTCATTGAGCTGACGGTTTAGTTCAAACTGCTACATCATTGCGGCAATATAGGGTAGAGGCGGAGGATCGTCAGCCATTCTGCCAAAACAACAGGGGCAGTTTAGCAAGAACAACTGCATGTACATGGGGTCATTCAAGATGTAACATGAGCAAGAACAAGAAGTGCATTAGATACAAATTAGTAGTCATTAAAGACATAAAAATCTATGCACAAAGTTGGATACTAATGGATAGTACGTGCTCGGAAACACTCGCAACTAGACAAACTAGACGGTGGAGAGATACAACAACGAGACATAGCAAAGGCTACACCAACATCGGAGAAAACTATTGGGGCGAGGAATCTGCAAATGACAACGTAGGGTGTCCTCGATAAAAGGATCCTGCGTTCCGTGGGCATTGTGCAGCAGAACCTGGTCCTCATCTTGAAGAAAGGGGGGGGGTTAATTCAGAACTCCGGGTGGATGTGATCACGAGAACCTAATGTTAGAGTCAGTAAAATCGTTAACCCGAATAGAAGAGAGAGCAGTGTCCCAGAGTAAGGAAGAGGAATAAAAGATTCTAATACCACCCATTGGCGACGTAGGCCCGTAAGCCACACAGCCATGTTAGTAAAACAGTTTTTGTAGGCTAGACTCAACTTCGGCCAAGGAGTTGGAAGGGGGGTTCCTACAGGCAGTCGGCTCTGATACCAACTTGTGACGCCCCCGACTTAATCGTGCACTAATCATACACGCAAATGCACACGATCAAGCCAAAGGACTCACGGGAAGATATCACAGCACATCTCTAAACACAAATAAAATAATACAAGCTTTATATTACAAGCTAGGGGCCTCGAGGGCTCGAATACAAAAGCTCGTGTTACACAAGCATCAGCGGAAGCACAAGTATCTGAGTACAGAAACAAAGTTAATCAAGTTGCCTTAAGAAGGCTAGCATAACAGCGACACTAATCGAAAAGGCGAAGGCCTCCTGCCTAGGGCCTCAAAACTACTCCTGGCCGATGGGGATCTCCAAGCCGTATTAGTATATGCCTCCGGGGATCTCCTGCTCCTGGGCTCCGGCATCTGAATGCAGTAATCGGGTATGGGGGGAAAAGAATAGCAAAGCAACCGTGAGTACTCATCCAAAGTACTCGCAAGACTGACATCAGAACTATACTAACTATGCATTGGTATCAAAGGAATGGGTTGTATCTGTGGACTATACTGCAGAATGCCAGAATAGAGGGGGAGAAGCCTAGCCTATCGAAGACTAGCATCTTGAAGCAATCTTGCAGCATCAGAAGAGAGTAGAATACAGTAACATATATTAGTGGTTATATAGTAGCAGCGCCCTGAGATCCTTTCTTGACTACCCTGCGAGAAAGTGAACTCGAGAGCAGTAGTATCAGTTTAATATTGCAACGGTATCCCTTTGTAGTTGTAGCGGATCAAGATACATCTCCGAGCGTCCTGTTACCGTGGACACGGCTATTCGAATAGATCACTTCAATGCAGGGGTGCACAACTGTTACCCAACATGCTCGATTAACTCTGGCCAGACACACTTTTTCGGGTCATGCCCGGCCTCGGCTGATCGACACACCGCAGCCCTACCTAGAGCTCAGCAGAGAGGTCCCCGCGGTCTACATCCTAAGTGCTCAGGGTTCTTGGGCCCATCCCCCCTTGCACTCCAGGTCGTTGCGCACATGGTTAGATCCAGGCACCACCTCTGTCATGGATGGCGCCGATCCTGCCATGCCACGATGCTAAACTGGACGTCTGACAAAGCTTTCGGCTGATACATACGGCGTAGAGGGCCCCATTAAACCATTATCCCACGTGGTGGTAGTGTGTATAGGCCAGTGACCAACTCAGATCAAATACCCAATCCGTTAATTGTGTTTAGTAGCTCGCAGAGACGAACAAGGTTCCTATCGCTCTGACTAGTTATCTCGCGGACCACGACTAGGGACCAGGCCCCCCTCTCACCTAGGTAGTCTACGCCTGCCCTGTTGCTCCGAGTACAGTGCAAGTACCGCGTCGGCTGTCGGGACAAGTCCCGAGCTACCTCCACATTGGGTGGTACCGCTAACAGCCAGCCGCCACAGGACTCTCTCGCGGGTACCCTTGGGTTCAACCCGTCTTGTTTCATTACCTCGCGGCACTCTTGGAGCCAGCCCGACTTTAACAGTTTTAAAGTATTGCAGTAATGTAAACAGTTCCGTGATCATTCCCCCAGAGTGATCACGACTCGATGACAAGCCTGGCAGATGGACATGGGTGAAGGGCCAGCTGATGAAACATGACATACATAACTAAGCATCATAGGATACCAGATAAGGTATCAATAGCAGGCGACGAAAATTTGGCTATGCATCAGAATAGGAGCTATCGGAATAACAGCAGGGGCAATTCTAATGCAAGCAATAGAGAGAGAGAGAGTAGGCGATATCTGGATGATCAAGGGGGTTTTGCTTGCCTGGAAGCTCTGCGGAGGGGGGGGGGTACTGGTCGTCTTCGACGTAGTCATACTCAGCGGCGTCGTCGGCAGTCTCAGGGTCTATCGGGAGAGAAAGGAGGGGGAAGAAACAATGAATACACAACAACAATGCAACAGTGATGCATGACATGCCTAAATGATATGCAGAGGTGATATATTGCCTAACTAACTGCTTTAGATAATTTAGGAATTTATCTGGATTTATTTTAGCAAGGTTATGCACTATTCATCTATCGAATACGGGCAAAAAGTCCCATGTTCAGTATGATAGAGGGGTGTGACAGGTATGTGGGTGGCATATTCGGATTCTACACATTTTTCTGATCGTTTTTCATATATAATTTATTTTCATCCGAGTTACGGTTTATTTTATATAATTTTTCAAAGTTTTAATGATTTTCTGGAATTTCTTTAATTAATTTAATTATTAAATTCGAATTTAAACAGTAAATGAAATTGCTAGGTTCACCCAGTTTTGTACCCAGCCAGCACACACAGTGGCTGACTGGTGGGCCATGTTGACTGAGTCAATAGCCCAGTCAGCAGAGGCTGACAGTGGGCCAACTGTCCAGTTAGCAGGCTGACTGGACCAGCCTTATCCACTGAAACAGTGGGCCGGGCCCACATGTCATAATCAGCGGGATTAACAGAGACTAATTTTAATTAAACAGAGTTAATTAGAGGTGGGCCCTAGGTGTCATAGATAGGTTAGTTATTAGGTTTTATTTTTACTTTTAATTACCCTAATTAGCTACAGTGGGGGCCCGCATGTCAGTGGGGTTAGTCTCTGGGTTAATCACTAATGACCCTGGCGGGTGGGACCCGCCGAGGTTTAAACGGCGACGCGCGTCGGAGCTGCTCCGGCGAGCAACAGAGACGGCGGCGCTGCTCGGAATCGGCGCATACGCGGCCAAATCGCAAGCCGCGACCACCTAAGTGATCTACGCGACAAGCCGCATCCATCCAGGGCACTATCGCAAGTCGGGGAGGCCGGAGTTGACGCCGGCGACGAGCAATGGCGGCGGCGGCATTCGGCGATGGTTCGGGCACACGCTAGAGCTCGAGCCCAAGCTCGAGGGGGTGGCAGAGGGGAGGCGCGGCTCACAGGGAGGGCAGGAGAGGGCTCGGGGGAGCTGGTGAGCTCGAGGCGGAGCAGATCGAGCGGCGGCGAGCTTCGGGCAGAGGCGGCGAAATCAGTGGCGTTGGCGACGAATGAGGACCTCCCGGCTCGAGCTGGTCCTCGCAGATGATGTAGAAGACGCAGGCAGCCCTTCCGGACGAGAGCTGGCAGCACGAGACGGCCGGTGGCCACGGCCATGAGGGCAACGTGGCGGCGACCGCGCTCGGGCGGTCGAGGCGGAGAAGGTGAGGGGTGAGGAGAGTGAGATGGAGAGGCCAGGGGAGCGCGGGGCCTCGGCCTTATCCCTCCACAGCGATGCGGGGCTCGCTGTCGAGCGGAGCGAGGGGGGCCAGGGGTGAGCGCGCGGGGGCGAGCGGGGTAGAGAGCGACAGCGTGAGGGAGAGAGAGCGAGAGGTGGGGGAAGATGCCGGCCGGGCTGGGCCGGCTCTGTAGCCAGTTAAGCCCACTGCCACAGTAGCTAGGGCCCTTTTCTTTTTTTTATTTTTCTGTTTTCAGTTATTCTTTGCGGTTTGCATTTTCTTTTAGCTAACCAATATATTCTGTAAAATGTGAAACTAGTCTCAATATTTATCTTGCGTTACATAGTCCTACCACAAAAAATTTGGGACCCATTTGAATTCATTTGAATTTTGTATAATTGAAAAAGTATTAAATATTATTGTTTTGGGTACTGTTTTAGTTGCTAGGGTCATTTTGGGAATTTTAATAATGTTGATTTTATTTTTATAATTGCCTCTGGATTATTTGCAATATTATGAACATTTTGGTTTTCAAATTTGAACAACTTTTATTTTCACTTTAAATTTAAATTTGCAATTTGAATTGGAATTTGAAATGAGATATGATGCAATGATGATCAAGCATAGTTAATCATGATGACTTGGCATCATCAAAAGGTGATCACTGTAGCATAATGACATGGGGTGTTACATCATCATTTAGCAAATATTCCTAAACAAATATTTGTTCAGGAAAACAACATCACCATCAAGCTAAATATGGACTATAACAATTATACAGTGCTATTTCAGCATATTTAAATGCTATTCCATTTATGAAAAATTAGAATGGAATCAAATGCCTTCCAAACTTTTTGTGGCAATGCAGTATATAGCAATGTATTTATGTGGTCAATTCCCACATTTTACAAAATACAGTTGGTAGCTCAAAGATATTGCAAATCCTTTCTGTAAAAAAGAAACAGAAAAAGAAAATGGAAAAGGGCCTAACAGCTACTGTGAGCTGGGCCTATGTGCACAGTAGCACTGGCCCAGCCCACCACTCTCTTTCTCCCTCCTCCCGCTCTCTCTCCCCGCGTGTCGGCGCGCACCTGGCCGCGCGCGCGTGCCCCGGCGAGGCGGCGACACGGCGCCGCTACAGGGCCGCGGAGGGGATAAGGACGCGCCCCCTCGGCCCCCTCGTCGTCCTCATCCACTTCCCCCTCCTCCCTCGCTCTCTCTCACCCGCACATGAGCGCACCCGAATGCCGCCGTCGCCATGGCTCGCCGCAGCCATGGCCACTGACCTTCCCGCACCTCCTCTTGCTGTCCAGCCGCTCCGTCATCGTCCACTACGTCTTCCGCGCCGATGAACACAAGCCAGGGAGCACCCCATCGCCGGGATCGACCTCTTCTTCCTCCTCGGGCCGCCGGCGATCTTCCTCCGCTCCGGCGAGCCTGCTGCTCCGAAACTGTCACCAGGCCGCCTTGCGCCTTCCCGGTGAGCTCCTCTCTCTTCTCACCCTCTTCGTTTGCTCGCGCATGACCCCTAGCTAGCTTCCCCGTCAAGGCTGAACCCATCGCCGCCGACGAGCTCGCCGCCATGGCCACAGCCGCTGTCACGCGCGTCCGAGCTCGTAGCCGAGCTCCTAGAGCTCATAGGAGCCTAATGCCGTAGCCAGCTCGCCCTGCCGTGCCCTGCATCGCCGGATCCATCATCGCCCGACTCCGGCCACCGCCGGCAAGCTCGCCGCCGTCAGCTCCGGCCACCCTAGCCCGTGCCACCGCCACCTTTCGACGTGGCGTGAAACGCATGTTCAAATGCCGCAAACCGCGCTCGATTTGGCCACCCATAGCGCGTTTCCGGCGAGGTCCAATGGCCTCCGCCGTGTTTCGACGTCGCCGGCGATGAGTCGCCGGCCACCGCCGACGTGGCTGGTCTGGGGCCATCCCTGGGTCACTGACCAGTGGGCCCCAGGGGACCAATTGACTGGGTTGACCCAGTCAACATGCTGACTGGGCAACCCCAGTCACTGACAGGCGGGCCCCACTCACTTAATTAACTAATTTGATAATTTAAATTAATCTAATAATTAGTTAGTCACTGACATGTGGGGCCCATCCCTAATTAACCTCTGTTTAGTTTAATTTAACTCTGTTTAGCCACTGTGTCACTGACATGTGGGACCCAGCGGTCAGGATTGACCTGGACCGGCTGGGTTGACTGCTGATGTCAGGCTGACGTAATGCTGACGCAATAAAAGCATTTTCTGTTATTTTTGAATTTAAAGTTATTTCAAGGAATTGCAAAAAATTGCTAAAACTTTGAAAAATCATAGAAAATAAACCGTAGCTCGGATGAAAAAGTTTTCTACATGAAAGTTAATCAGAAAAATGAGACGAATCCGAATATGCCCTCCATGTAGCTGTCACATGCCCAGAACACTGCAAACATGGAACCTCCCCCCCCCCCCCCCCGGATCACCTGTCCGATAACTGTATAAGACCAGGAAAATATTCCCAGATATTTTCCCGCTCCGTCAGTAACACTTGGCACTGCATTAGGTCACCCCCAACACAGCATATTGCCAGGTCATCCATCTGTGTGCAATTGTTTGCTTGTATTTATTGTTTCTTCCCCCTCTTCTCTCCGGTAGACCCCGAGAACAACGCAGCTCCGGAGTACGACTACGTCGTCGACGACCCCTCTTTCACCGCAGAGCTTCCAGGCAAGCAAACCCCCCTTGAACATGCCTATATCACCCATTGTTTCTCTCTTATGATTGCATTAGAATTGCTATAGTTGTTGTTTCGAAAATACCTATTCTGATGCATAGCCTGTTTTTGTAACTGCTATTGATACCATTCCTGCTATCCTAAATGCTTAGTATAGGTTGGTTAGGGAACCATCTGTGGCCCCCTCATCCTTGTCCCTGTTGCCCCGCTTTATTCCAGGTGCCCTGGTCAATGTGATTGATGGGCTGAGATCAACACATCAGCGCACACCCCTTAGTTATACGACTCTAAAGAGCTACCATCGAGTGCCGAGGGTGATACCTCTTACCTCACTCCTGATGTTGCCTCTATAGTATAGCTAGTTGGTTGTGGGTTACCGAGGGTGATTCCTCTTTCACCACCTCCTATGATGCCTTTGTCATACAACCCCCTCAAGTGTGAACCCATCGAGGGTGATTCCTCCGAGTTCACCTTGACGGATGCATCTAGTGAGAATCCATCGAGGGTGATTCCTCGGGTTCCCCCTTGATGTGTTGGACACACGGATACTTTGGCTTATAATCAGTCCCTGGTTAAAGTCGGGTCGGCCCCGAGGGGTACCCGCGAGAGATATGGAGTCGGGTTGACCGTGAGGGTACCTGCGATATAATTACGAGGTGCGGCCGGGCAGGCAGATTGCCTCAGGAGAGGGAGGAGAGGGATTGGTCTTGGCCCTTGCCGCAAGTCCTCGAGACGGGGCGACGGGGCCACAGATCATGGAGCACTGATCGTCACCGCGAGCTCCCAACACACTAATGGGTTAGGATATGTGATCTGAGTAGGCTTCTGGCCTTTTCGCACTAACCAGCACGCGAGAATAGTATGGGCACTCGGCGTCGTATGTATCAGCCGAAGCTCTTCAGATGTTAGCAGTTGAGCGACGCGCACCCGGGTGGACCGCGAAAGCCTGCGTGTGTATACAGGGGCTAGGTCTGGTCCCGGCCGTGTTCGCAACGCACAGGAGTGCAAAGGGCAATGGGCCCAAGACCCCTGAGCGCTTAGGGTGTAGACCGGCGTGCTGGCCTCTCTATTGAGCCTAGGTAGTGCTACGGCTTGTCGATCAGCCGAGGCCGGGCATGACCCGATAAAAGTGTGTCCGGCCAGAGTTAATCGAGCGTGTTGGGTAAGTTGGTGCACCGCTGCAGGGAAGTATATCTATTCAAATAGTCGTGTCCATGGTAATGGATGCTCAGAGAGTATCCCGATCTTCTACAAGTAGAACTGGATACTTGAGATACTTAATAATATGTTAGCTCCAGGATTGCTTTCTCGCAGGGAGTCGACGAAGGATCTCTGGGCATAGCTACTAGTATACTTGATGCTACTACTATATTTATATGCTAATCAGCACTCTTCTAATGCTGCAAGACGCTAAAGATGCTAGTCTTCGATAGGCTAGGCTTTTCCCTCTATTCTGGCATTTCTGTAGTCTAGTCCACAGATACAGCCCCTTCAATTGATACCGATGCATAAGTAGCATAGTTCTGATGTAAGTCTTGCGAGTACTTTGGATGAGTACTCACGGTTGCTTTGCTACCTCTTTTACTCCTATACCCGATTGCTGCGACCAGAGGACGGAGCCCCGGAGCCAGCCGCTTCCGCCGACGACTACTACTACCACGATGGAGCCTACTACTACGTGGAGACCGACGACCAGGAGTAGATAGGAGGCTCCCAGGCAGGAGGCCTACGCCTTTTCGATCTAGTGTCGTTGTTTTGCTCAGCCTTCTTAAGGCAGATTTGTTTAACTTTGTGTCTGTACTCAGATACTGTTGTTGCTTCCACTAACGCTTGTGAGCGAGCTTATGTATTCGAGCCCTCGAGGCCCCCGGCTTGTAATATAAAGCTTGTATGACTTTTAGTTGTGTTTAGAGTTGTGTTGTGATATCTTCCCGTGAGTCCCTATGCTTGATCGTGCGCATTTGCGTGTATGATTAGTGCACAATTAAGTCGGGGGCATCACAAGTTGGTATCAGAGCCGACTACCTATAGGAACCCCCCCCCCCCCTTTCCAACTCCTTGGCCGAAGTTGAGTCTAGTCTTTGAAAAACGATTTTACTAACAAGGCTGTGTGGCTTATGGGCCCACGTCGCTAATGGGTGGTGTTAGGATCTTTTATTCCTCTTGCTTACTCTGGGACTCTGATCTCTCTTCTTTTCGGGTTAAAGATTTTGCTAACTCTAACATTAGGTTCTCGTGTTCACATTCACCTAGAGAGCTGGATTATCTGCAATCATTCCTTCAAAGTTATCATATGCTTCTCACACTGTCATTTAACATATTGCACTCCTATGTTTCAGATGCGTCCCGCAAGACAGCTCATACACCAGACTATGGCTGTTGATGCGACTGGGTTCCCTGCTATCCTGATCGATCTCTTGACCAGGCTGGGATATCGCTGGTACCCCGAGTACACTATTTACGTTGATTACCGCGAGTTCAGCCAGGAGCAGTACCATGATGTGGTTCATATCTTTGATCAGCAAAGTAACTCCACCAGATGCACACCTTTCATGGTGTTGGAGTGACTGTTGACATGGCAGTCCATGATGCTGCCTATACTGCTATTGCCCGTCTCCGTGGAGAGCACAGTCGCTTGGAGGAGACTGCTTTCAGATATATCCCCTACGCCCCCACTGGGGATGAGAGTGGATACTACACTGCTATCTGTACTCCTTACGTGCTACGTCATTATGACCCGCAGGTTTTGGTACAGTACACTGAGGCTCTGGATTCAATATGGCACCCGCGGGGTTTGGGTATGGGTATTACGTGCCCAAACCCGCACCCGTCTCAAAAATTTCCGCCCATACTCATACCCATACCCGCACCCCGGGTTTCAAACTGTTCCCATACCCATACCCGGCCGGGTACGGGTAATACCCGCGGGTAAAAATATGCAGCTAGGCGTGTATATGTGCGCATTTATATTTCAGCATTTTGACACATATTGACAGCATTTCAACACATATATATATTTATACAACATTTCAGCACAAATATAAAACATTTCAGCACATATATTTTAACATTTCACCACATATATACAACATTTCAGCACATTTATACAACATTGTTAGCACATTTATACAATATTTCTGCACATTTATATAACATTTCAACACATAACACCAAACCAACATGACACAAGTAGGGGGGTGGCGTATTTTGGATCGGGAATTCTGAGGGTTTGGGCGTGGCTGGGTGCCTAGTTAGCTTAGGTTTTTTTCAATCTATTCAATGACATATGGGACCTACTTGACATGGTGTTTTATTATACGGGTTTGCGGGTTCACGGGTATGGGTATTGCCTTCCCGTACCCATACATGCCTTACCCGTTGGGTATAATTTTTTCCTATTTAGAAACCCATGGGTATTTTTATTTCCCATACCCTTACCCTAATGGGGTTTTTACCCGCCGGGTTCGTGGGTATCGGGTACCCATTGCCATGTTGACTCTGGATCGCACTGCCCGAGCTCTTGCTGTCGAGTTGTACGCCACTCCACCGCGTGCCTGCGTGCCGCCTAGTGTGTCTAGCTCTTTCTTTCCGAACCTTGTACCGCTGGCTTGTAACCGAATCTTTGTATGGATCCGCATGTCATGTTTGACTATGATGTTGTATCTATTGCACTTCCTTTGATTGTGCGTGTTACTTCATGAATGATTCCATACACCTGCAATACTCATTTCTAAACTAACCCCTGTTAATTTTTAGCAGGATGGTTAAACCCGCAGGTCATGGCCGTGGTGCCAACAATCCCCCACCGCCCGACTATATGGCTGGAATGATGCAATAGTTTGAGCTGAACCGGCAATTCATGCAAGGACTTATGGATCAATTTCCTCGTCCAAATGCTAACCAGCAGCCAGCCCCAATAACCTTGCAAGAGTTTGTGCGCCTCAACCCAACTGTCTTCCACAACTCAGTTCAGCCGCTTGACGCTGATGACTGGCTCCACGACATCACTTATGAGATGGAGTCTGCTAATGTTGCCCCTGTCAGCTATGTCACTTTCGCATCCTACTTCTTGACGGGTCCAGCAACTCAATGGTGGGACAGCCACAGGCAGGCCCTAGCTGTTGGAACTATCATTACCTGCGTGGAGTTCCAGGCTGCTTTCCGTGCCCGCTATATTCCTCAAGGAGTCATGGACCGGAAGAAACGTGAGTTTCGCAACCTTACTCAGGGCAGCAAAACTGTGGAAGTTTATCAGCGGGAGTTTCTTGAACTATCTCGCTATGCTGAAGAGGATATTGCTACTGATGCTTGCAGATAGGAGAAGTTCCGTGAAGGGCTCAACCTAGATATCAAGCTCGCACTCCTAGTCCAAGACTTTGTCGACTTTGCCACCTTGGTGAACAAGGCCATACAGGTTGAGACTGTTCTGATGGATCACAAGGACGCGCTCAAGCGCACCCATGAAGCGGGCTCATCTTTGGGCTCGTCCTTGCAGAAGCGCCGTATATGGATTCCTCATAGCATGTATCGTCCGACTGTTCCTGCACCGAGGCCGTCCTATGTTGCGCCTCGCCTGCCTCCTCCACCACCGAGGCAGCCGAGACCTCAAGCTACACCACTTCGAGCTCCTGCTCCCCGTCCCAATGACGGACTGTGCTTCACATGTGGACGTCCAGGTCACCGTGCTAAAGACTGTCGTCAGAATCAGAATCAGCTGGCACTTCCCTCTGCTGGCCGTGGTAACAATCAGCCTCGTAACATCATTGCCAGGCCTTCTTATGGTCGTGGTCAGGCTTATCATATTAACATGACAAAAGATCAAGACCAACCACCTACTGTGATGGGTACTCTTCTTGTTAATTCAGTACCAGCTTCTGTTTTATTTGATTCAGGAGCATCGCATTCTTTCATATCAGAAGATTTTGCATTCATGCATGGCATTAAGTATGAAAGGTTGCACCATCTGTTAGTGGTAAACACTCCCGCGGGACAATGTCAAGCCTCCATGTTCAGCCCCAATGTTAGCATTGAAATTGAAGGGTTGGAATTCCATGCCTTTCCCATTATTCTGAAGTCTTCAAAAGTTGACCTCATTCTGGTAATGGATTGGTTGAAGGCTCATACCGCCTTAATCAATTGTGCCACCAAAGCCATCCAACTTCTGCACCCTTCGGATGAGATAGTAAACTACCATGTTCATCTCATTCAAAATGCCGAGGCTCAGATTTATGCCCTAAATACGTTGAATGCTTCTCCTCTTGAGGGGATCGAAAACGTTCCAGTCGTGCGCGACTTCCCAGATATTTTTCGAAAAGAACTTCCAGGAGTACCCCCTGTTAGAGCTGTTGAATTTGTCATCGACTTGAAACCAGGCACTACCCCTATTGCGAAGCGTCCTTATAAGATGCCGCCGCATGAACTCCTTGAACTTAAGGAGGAGATCGACAAATCACTTCATAAGGGTTTCATTCATCCAAGTTCCTCTGCCTGGGGAGCACCTTCTTTCTTTGTCAAGAAGAAGGATGGAACGAACCGGTTGGTCCAAGATTACCGACCTATCAACCAAGCAACCATCCAGAACAAATATCCACTTCTTTAGATCAACGATCTGTATGATCAACTTGCTGGATCCTCGGTATTTTCTAAACTTGACTTGAGGTTGGGTTATCACCAGATCTGAGTCCGTGAAGAGGATATTCCCAAGACTGCTTTCGTTACTCACTATGGTTCATATGAATACAATGTCATGTCTTTCAGCTTAACTAACGCTCCAGCAACGTTCTCCCGCCTAATGAATTATATCTTCATGGATTACCTCGACAAATTCGTCGTGGTTTATCTGGATGATATCCTGGTATATTCCAAGAATAAGGAAGAACATGCTGAACATCTTCGTCTTGTTCTAGAAAAGCTTCGAGAACATCAGCTATATGCCAAATATTCCAAGTGTCAATTCTGGTTATCTGAAGTGACCTACCTTGGTCATGTGATTTCCAAGGATGGTATTGCTGTCAACCTAGAGCGAGTTCAGGCTATTCTTAACTGGACTCCCCCGAAGAATGTTAAGCAAGTTAGAAGTTTTCTCGGACTCGCAAGCTATTGCCGTCATTTTGTCGAGAACTTCTCGAAGACTGCCAAGCCCCTGACTAATCTGCTTCACAAGGGAGTTAAGTTTGAGTGGACAGACAAATGTCAGGAAAGTTTCCAGACACTCAAGGACAAGCTGACATCTGCTCCAGTACTTGCTCCTCTGGATTCTCGCAAGGTATTCGTCATTTATTGTGATGCCTCTCGTCAAGGGTTAGGCTGTATCCTAATGCAAGAGTGCAAAGTGATTGCTTATGCCTCACGACAGTTGCGTCCTCGTGAAGAGAACTACCCAGTGCATGATCTCGAACTTGCTGCAGTTATATATGCACTGAAGTTGTGGCGACATTACCTTCTTGGTAACCGTTGCGAGATCTACACGAATCATCAAAGTCTGAAATACCTGTTTACTCAGCCAGACTTGAATCATCTTCAGCAAAGGTGGATGGAAACAATCACAGATTATGACTACGGTATTACCTATACCCCTGGTAAGGCTAATGTAATGACCGATGCCTTGAGCCACAAGTCTTATTGCAACAATCTCATGGTTCTACAAGCTCAACCCCTTCTTTAAGAAGAACTTCGCAAGTTGAACCTCCACATCGTTCCACAGGGTTCCCTTAATACTTTTGTTCTGCAGCCAAATCTTGAGAAAGCTATTAAGTCTGCGCAAGCAAAAGGTGATGAAGTTGATCAAATGAAAAGGGATCTTGTCCTTGAAAAGGCCAAAGATTTCTTGCTTGCTGAAGACGGAACCTTGTATTTCAGAGATCGCAATGTAGTACCCCGGTTCGAACTTATGACCGACAAAGTTATGAAGGAGGCACATGATACTCCACTGTCTATTCATTCGGGTAGCACCAAGATGTATCGTGATCTCCGTCAAAGGTACTGGTGGTCTAAGATGAAGCAAGACATTGCTCGATATGTTGCCGAATGTGACATTTGCCATCGCGTTAAGGCAGAACATCAAAAGCCTGCCGGAATTCTGCAGCCACTCCTTATTCCTGAGTGGAAGTGGGACAAGGTTCAGATGGATCTTATCACTGGTCTTCCCAGGTCACAAAAAGGTCACGATGCTATTCTTGTCGTCATCGATCAACTCTACAAAGTTGCACATTTTCTGCCAGTCAAGGAGACGATCACTGCTAGTTAGTTAGCAGATTTGTATATCTCTAGAATTGTATCACTCCACGGTATTCTGAATGAGATCAGTTCAGACCGTGGCAACCTTTTCACCTCTAAGTTCTGGGCAAGTTTCCAAGAAGCTATGGGAACTCATATAACCTGGAGCTCAGCTTATCACCCCCAGTCCCAGGGCCAAGTTGAACGAGTAAATCAAGTGCTTGAAGATATGCTGCGTGCTTGTGTCATTTCATTTGGCTAGAAGTGGTAGGAATCTCTCCCGTATGCTGAATTCTCTTACAACAACAGCTATCAAGCTAGCTTGAAGATGGCACCCTTCAAGGTACTATATGGACGTAAGTGTCGAACCCCTTTGAATTGGTCAGAAACTGGGGAACGGCTGCCCATTGGTCCGGATATTATCCAACACGTTGAAGAGCAAGTCCGTATTGTCCGGGAAAATCTCAAGGCGGCTCAATCTCGCCAGAAGAATAATTATGATCGAAAACATTGGGGATCGATCTATCAACCTGGTGAGCAAGCTTATCTGCATGTCACTCCTATGAAGGGCACTCATCCCTTTGGAATCAAGTGCAAGTTAGCTGCGCGCTACATTGGTCCCTTCCGCATTCTCGCCAGACGTGGACATGTGGCATATAAATTGGAGTTGCCGCCGCAATTCTCTCACATCCATGACGTCTTCCATGTGTCGCAACTTCGTCGTTGCTTCAAGGATCCGCACCGAGCAGTGGATCATGAATTGCTCGAATTGCAAGATGATCTATCTTATAAAGAGCATCCGATCCGCATTCTTGATCAAGCTGAATGTTGGACCCGTCAGAAGATAACCAAGTTCCTTAAAGTGCAGTGTTCGAATCATACTCAAGATGAAGCCACTTGGGAATGCGAGGATCGTCTTCACGAAGAATATCCTGATCTTTTTCCTTCTACCTCCAGAATTCTCGGGACAAGAATTTCTTTTAGAGGAGGAGAATTGTAACACCCCTGTGTAATGAGCTATAGTAATCCATCTTGTTAACGCTAAGTCAAGTTGAATTGCAATGCTTGATCACAGTGGATTCATATCTCATTTCAAATTCCACCACTGAATTTCAATTCAAATCATAAGTGAATTTTGAAGTTGCACAAAAATTGGTGAAAAATAGTTCATCATTTAGCAAATATTCCTAAACAAATATTTGTTCAGGAAAACAACATCACCATCAAGCTAAATATGGACTATAACAATTAAACAGTGCTATTTCAGCATATTTAAATGCTATTCCATTTATTAAAAATTCAAATGGATTCAAATGCCTTCCAAACTTTTTGTGGCAGTGCAGTATATTGCAATGTATTTATGTGGTCAATTACCACATTTTACAAGATACATTTGGTAGCTCAAAGATATTGCAAATCCTTTCTGTGAAAAAGAAACAGAAAAAGAAAATGGAAAAGGGCCTAACAGCTACTGTGAGCTGGGCCTAAGTGCACAGTAGCACTGGCCCAGCCCACCACTCTCTTTCTCCCTCCTCCCGCTCTCTCTCCCCGCGTGTCGGCGCGCACCTGGCCGCGCGCGCGCACCGGCGAGGTAGCGACACGGCACCGCTACAGGACAGCGGAGGGGATAAGGACGCGCCCCCTCGGCCCCCTCGTCGTCCTCATCCACTTCCCCCTCCTTCCTCGCTCTCTCTCGCCCGCACACGAGCGCACCCGAACTCCGCCGTCGCCATGGCTCACCGCAGCCGTGGTCACTGGCCTCCCCGCACCTCCTCTTGCTGTACAGCCGCTCCGTCGTTGTCCGCTACGTCGTCCACGCCAATGAACACAAGCCAGGGAGCACCCCATCGCCGGGATCGACCTCTTCTTCCTCCTCGGGCCGCCGGCGATCTCCGTCCTCTCTGGCGAGCCTGCTGCTCCTAAACTGTCACCGGCCCCCCTTGCGCCTTCCCAGTGAGCTCCTCTCTCTTCTCCCCCTCTCCGTTTGCTTGTGTGCGACCCCTATCTAGATTTCCCGTCAAGGCCGAACCCATCGCCGCCAACGAGCTCGCCGCCATGGCCACAGCCGCTATCACGCGCGTCCGAGCTCGTAGCCGAGCTCCTGGAGCTCGTAGGAGCCCAACGCCGCAGCCAGCTTACCCTGCCGTACCCTGCATCGCCGGATCCATCATCGCCCGACTGCAGCCGCCGCCCGCGAGCTCGCCCCCGTCAGCTCCGGCCACCGTAGCCCGTGCCACCACCACCGTTTGACGCGGCGTCGAACGCACGTTCGAACGCCGCAAACCGCGCTCGATTTGGCCACTCGTAGCGCGTTTCCGGCGAGGTCCAGTGGCCTCCGCCGTGTTTCGACGTCACCGGCGACGAGTCGCCGGCCACCGCCGACGTGGCTGGCCTGCGGCCACCCCTGGGTCACTGACCAGTGGGCCCCAGGGGCCCAGTTGACTGGGTTGACCCAGTCAATGTGCTGACTGGGCAACCCCAGTCACTGAGAGGCGGGCCCCACTCGCTTAATTAACTAATTTGATAATTTAAATTACTCTAATAATTAGTTAGTCACTGACATGTGGTGCCCATCCCTAATTAACCTCTGTTTAGTTTAATTTAACTCTGTTTAGCCACTGTGTCACTGACATGTGGGACGCAGCGGTCAGGTTTGACCTGGACCAGCTGGGTTGACTGCTGACGTCAGCCTGACGTAATGCTGACACAATAAAAGCATTTTATGTTATTTTTGAATTTAAAACTAATTCCAGGAATTGTAGAAAATTGCTAAAACTTTGAAAAATCATAGAAAATAAACCGTAGCTCGGATGAAAAAGTTTTCTACATGGAAGTTAATCAGAAAAACAAGACGAATCTGCATATGCCCTGCATGTAGCTATCACATGCGCAGAACACTGCAAACATGGAACCTTCCCTCAGGATCACCTGTCCGATAACTGCCTAAGACCAGGAAAATATTCCCAGATATTTTCCCGCTCCGTCAGTAACACTTGGCACTGCGTTAGGTCAACCCCAGCACAGCATATTGCCATGTCATCCATCTGTGTGCAATTGTTTGCTTGTATTTATTGTTTCTTCCCCCTCTTCTCTCCGGTAGACCCCGAGACCGTCGCAGCTCCGAAGTATGACTACGTCGTCGATGACCCCTCTTTCACCGCAGAGCTTCCAGGCAAGCAAACCCCCCTTAAACATGCCTATATCACCCATTCTTTCTCTCTTATGCTTGCATTAGAATTGGTACAGTTGTTGTTCCGAAAATACCTATTCTGATGCATAGCCTGTTTTTGTAACTGCTGTTGATACCATTCCTGCTATCCAAAATGCTTTGTATAGGTTGGTTAGTGAACCATCTGTGGCCCCCTCATCCTTGTCCCTATTGCCCCGCTTTATTCCAGGTGCCCCGGTCAATGTGATCGATGGGCTGAGATCAGCACATCAGCGCACACCCCTTAGTTATATGACTCTGCAGAGCTACCATCGAGTGCTGAGGGTGATACCTCTTCCCTCACCCCTGATGTTGCCTCTGTAGTATAGCTAGTCGGTTTTGGGTTTCCGAGGGTGATTCCTCTTTCACAACCTCCGATGATGCCTTTGTCGTACAACCCCCTCAAGTGTGAACCCATCGAGGGTGATTCCTCCGAGTTCACCTTGACGGATGCATCTAGTGGGAATCCATCGAGGGTGATTCCTCGGGTTCCCCCTTGATGTGTTGCACACACGGATACTTTGGCTTATAATCAGTCCTTGGTTAAAGTCGGGTCGGCCCCGAGGGGTACCCGCGAGAGATATGGAGTCGGGATGACCGTGATGGTACCCGCGAGATAATTACGAGCCGTGGCCGGGCAGGCAGATTGCCTCAGGAGAGGGAGGAGAGGGACTGGGCCTGGCCCTTGCCGCAAGTCCTCGAGACGGGGCGATGGGACCACAAATCATGGAGCACTGATCATCACCGCGAGCTCTCAACAGACTAATGGGTTAGGATATGTGATCTGAGTAGGCCTCTGGCCTTTTCGCACTAACCAGCACGCGGGAATAGTATGGGTAGTAACATAGTTCTGATGTAAGTCTTGCGAGTACTTTGGATGAGTACTCACGGTTGCTTTGCTACCTCTTTTTCTCCTATACCCGATTGCTGTGACCAGAGGACTGAGCCCCGGAGCCAGCTGCTTCCGCCAACGACTACTACTACCATGGTGGAGCCTACTACTACGTGGAGACCGACGACCAGGAGTAGATAGGAGGCTCCCAGGCAGGAGGCCTGCGCCTTTTCGATCTAGTGTCGATGTTTAGCTCAGCCTTCTTAAGGCAGATTTGTTTAACTTTGTGTTTGTACTCAGATACTGTTGTTGCTTCCGCTAACGCTTGTGGGCGAGCTTATGTACTCGAGCCCTCGAGGCCCCTGGCTTGTAATATAAAGCTTGGATGACTTTTATTTGTGTTTAGAGTTGTGTTGTGATATCTTCCCGTGAGTCCCTGTGCTTGATCGTGCGCATTTGCGTGTATGATTAGTGCACAATTAAGTCGGGGGCGTCACAAGTTGGTATCAGAGCCGACTGCCTATAGGAACACCCCCTTTCTGTAGTCTAGTCCACAGATACAGCCCCTTCAATTGATACCAATGCATAAGTAGCATACTTCTGATGTAAGTCTTGCGAGTACTTTGGATGAGTACTCACGGTTGCTTTGCTACCTCTTTTACTCCTATACCCGATTGATGCGACCAGAGGACTGAGCCCCGGAGCCAGCTGCTTCCGCCAACGACTACTACTACCACGGTGGAGCCTACTACTACGTGGAGACCGACGACCAGGAGTAGATAGGAGGCTCCCAGGCAGGAGGCCTGCGCCTTTTCGATCTAGTGTCGATGTTTAGCTCAGCCTTCTTAAGGCAGATTTGTTTAACTTTGTGTCTGTACTCAGATACTGTTGTTGCTTCCACTAACTCTTGTGAGCGAGCTTATGTATTCGAGCCCTCGAGGCCCCTGGCTTGTAATATAAAGCTTGTAAGACTTTTATTTGTGTTTAGAGTTGTGTTGTGATATCTTCCCGTGAGTCCCTGTGCTTGATCGTGCGCATTTGCGTGTATGATTAGTGCACAATTAAGTCGGGGGTGTCACTACCCGCCAACACCGAGCGCAGGCTCATCAACGACTGGGCCGTTGCGCACGTCGGATTGACGACGCGCCTCCCGGCGCCGTTCAATGGTGGTGCGGGCATCCTCCATCCGCCTGTCTTGCAGCACTTGCCGCTGATCTTGCCGCACTCGTGGATGTGAAGAGGCCATTGACATCTCATCGGGCTCTGCAATTCACTGAGTTTGCCGCAGCTGCTGACGTTGCTGCTGTTGAGACTATTGCCATGGAGGTGATTGTACCGTTGGTGTAGCACCTTCAACACGACCACCAGTTTGAGCTACCGGTGCTGTTCGCGGACGCCATGAAGGCTCCGCTTGCTGCGACTTGCTCGACTCGGCGAACCCGATAAGGCTCTGAATGGTGGCTCTCCACTCATCCATCTTATCCGCCATTGGAGGGAAGTTTAGCAGCATCTGGGCTCGCGCCATTGCTTCCACTGCTGTTGCTCGCATGGTCGGGAGCGAAGAACGCGACGTCGCTTTACTCCTGGCAGAGCCAGCAGGAGCACCATTGCGATCTTGTTGCCACGGCGCATGTTCAACAGCGGGTTGACGTGGTGGAGGTGGTGTCTGAGGATCTGGAACATGATCAACAGGAGTCTTGCCATGCGGACGCCGCCGCCCGGAGTCGTCGATGCCGCTCGGGGTTGTGCCGTGCCCATTATATGACGGGCATGGCATCTATCCTGACGCAGGATCTCTGGACATCGCTACGACGGGATCTTGGCTCGCGCCGGCCGGGCATGGTTGCTCCGGTGACTGCGCTCGTCGACGCGGCAAGGAGGAGGAAGACGCCCATCTGCTCCGCCCGCGCCGACGCGGTTTTGCTCGCCAGACGGTCGAGGAAGTTGACCGCCTCCAGCACCTCCACCTCCTGCTCCGACCACAGTGGGCATGGCGACCACGCCGCCTGCGCCGGTCGTGCCAACCGTGGTGTCCGCACCGCCCGCATTGGCCGCGCCGCCTGCGCTGCCTGCGGATTGCTACTTGTGATCTGCGTTGGTTTTTTCCTGAAGAGGAGGGGATGATGCAGTATAGTAGAGATAAGTATTTCCCTCATTTATGAAACCAACGTTATCAATCCAGTAGGGGAATCATGCAACAACTCGTTAGCAGTACCTGCACACAAAATAACAAATCCTCGCACCGAACGCGAACAAGGGGTTGTCAATCCCTTGGCGTTAATTGCAAGATTAAATTGTATGGTGATAGATAGATAGATCGAACAAAAGTACAAAATAAAATATATAAAGTAAAATTGCAGCAAGGTATTTTTAAGGTTTTTAGTATATGATAAAGGTAGACCCAGGGGCCATAGGTTTCACTAGAGGCTTCTCTCTTGAAAATAGCATACGGTGGGTAAACAAATTACAGTTGGGCAATTGATAGAAAAGCAAATAATTATGACGATATCCAAGGCAATGATCATGTATATAGCCATCACGTCCGAGACAAGTAGACCGACTCCTGCCTGCATCTACTATTACTACTCCACACATCGACCGCTATCCAGCATGCATCTAGAGTATTAAGTTCATAAAGAACGGAGTAACGCCTTAAGCAAGATGACATGAAGTAGACAAAGTAAACTCACGCATGAATAAACCCCATCTTTTTATCCTTAATAGCAACGATACAATATGTGTCATGTCCCTTTCTGTCACTGGGATTGAGCACCGCAAGATCGAACCCATTACAAAGCACCTCTCCCATTGCAAGAAAAATCAATCTAGTTGGCCAAACCAAATCAATAGATCGGAGAGAAATACGAAGCTATAACAATCATGCATAAAAGAGTTCAGAGAAAAACTAAAATAATATTCATGGATAATCTGATCATAATCTCACAATTCATCGGATCCCAACAAACACACCGCAAAAAGTGATTACATCGGATAGAACTCCAAGAACATCAAGGAGAACAATGTTTTGAAGATCAAATAGAGAGAAGAAGCCATCTAGCTACTAACTATGGACCCGAAGGTCTGTGGTAAACTACTCACGCATCATCCGAAGGGCAGCAAGGTTGATGTAGAGCCCCTCCGTGAATGATTTTCCCTCCGACAGAGTACCGGAAAAGATATCCAGATGGGATCTCACGAGAACAGAGACTTGCGGTGGCGGAAAAAGTATTTCGTGGACTCCTCTATTGGTTTCCCGATTTTAGAGAATTTATAGAGGTGGAATTAGGTCAAACGGAGCAGAGGTGGGCCCACGAGGCACCAGGGCGCACCACCCCCCGGGCCGCGCCCTGGTTGCTCGTGGCCACCTCCTCTGTCTTCTGGCCCTCTCCCGAAGCTTCTAGTGTCTCTTATGTCCAGAAAAAAATCTCCAAAAATTTGCGTGGCATTTGGACTTCGTTTGGTACTGATATCCTGGAAAACTAAAAACAGGCAAAAAACAGCAACTGGCACTGGGCACTAAGTTAATAGGTTAGTCCCAAAAAATGATATATAATTGCTTGTAAATGTATATAAAACATCCAAGATTGATACTATAATAGCATGGAACAATAAAAAAATATAGATACGTTGGAGACGTATCAAGCATCCCCAAGCTTAATTCATGCTCGTCCTTGAGTAGGTAAATGATAAAAACAGAATTTTTGATGTGGAATGATACCTATCATATTTATCATATAATCTTTTTCTTTGCAGCATGGACATTTGGAATTGAATGATTCAAAGCAATAGTCTATAGTTTGACATGAAGACATAAATACTCAAGCATACTAACAAGCAACCATGTCTTTCAAAATATCAATGCTAAAGAAAGTTATCCCTAGCCCATTATGCTCAATCATTGATCCATTCATGAAACACACTCAATATTAGCTACACCCAATGCACAAGTATGACAATAGATAGGCTTTGTAAGAGATGATGGAGACTCAAAATAAAAAATAATAATTGCATAAAAGTAAATAGATAGGCCCTTCGCAGAGGGAAGCAGAGATTTGTAGAGGTGCCAGAGCTCAAGGCTTAAATTTGAGAGATGAATTATTTTGAGAGGCATGCTTTTCCTGTCAACGAAAACGACCGAGAATTCCCAATATCTTCCATGCTAGACACATTATAGGCGGTTCCCAAACAGAAAATAAAGTTTGTTTCCTTTCCACCATTCTTTCACAATCCATGGCTAGCCGTATCCACGGGTGCCTTCCGTACCAACACTTTCCAAGGAATTTATTATTATCATAATATTATCATTGTATATATATATTTTTTTCATTTCGGGACTGGGCATCCCTATTACCTTGCCACTTTCTCGTGCTATGACAAGTGAATAAACACTCATCGTGAGAATAACACACCTAGCATGGAAAATATTGGCCACCCCCTGCCGCTTCATGAGCGGTACGGGCACACAAAACGGAAAATTGTTTTTGAAAGATTAAAGTTGGCACATGGAAATTTACTTGGAACGGCATGGAAGTACCGCATATAGGTAGGTATGGTGGACTCATTTGGGACAACTTTGGTTTTATGGACTTGGATGCACAAGCAGCATTCCCGCTTAGTGCAAATGAAGGCTAGCAAATAGATTGAGAAGCGACCAACCAAAAAGCGAAAACGGTCATAAACATGCATTGAACATAACTAACACTAAATAATGCACCATAAGTAGGATAAAAATTTCGTTGCATAACTATTGACTTTATGTGCATGCATAGGGAATCACAAACCTTAACACCAATATTCTTACTAAACCACAATTACTCACTAACATGACTCACATATGAAACACCCCTATGTAATGAGCTACAGTGATCCACCATATTAATGCCAAGTCATCTGAGATTTGCAATGATAATCATGTTGGATTAATATCTCATTTCAAATTCTGCCACTGAAATCAAATTCAAATGCAAGTGAAATTTGGAGTTGCACAAAAGTTGTTGGAAAAATGTTCATCATTTAGCAAAAATTCCAAAACAATTTATTGTTAAGAAAAACAACATCACCATGTTGCCAAAATGAGCATTAGCATTTAAAACAGTGATGTTCCAGCAATTTAAAATTTCAAATTCATTTATGAAAAATGCAAATGAATTCATCTGCCTCCCAAAATATTTGTGGCAGTGCCTAAAAATGAAATCGATTTTTGTGGGCCAGCTCCACATTTTTTCTAAGTCATTTGGGTGCCCAATTACATCCATCTCTCTCTCTGTTTATTTAGCTAAAAGAGAAAGACAGAAAAATAGAAAAGAGCAGAAACTTACCTGGCCTCTGGGCCACAACTGCAGGTAAGCCCAGCCCACCGATGCCTCCTCCCACCTACTCCCCCCTTCGTGTCGCCTGCGCCATGGCCAGGAGCTCGCCGCTCCGGCCACTGGCTGCCACGGCGCCGGGGCAGTTGGTGCGAGGGGATAAGGCCGTCCCCGTTCCTCCCCTCAAGTCGCCTCGCCATTCCTCTCCTTTCCCCCAGCGCTCGCTCCCTTCTTCCCCTCTTTGCCCGAGCGCCATCGCCGATGAGCCGCTGCGGATCCACGGGCCACGGCCACCGTGCCTCCCTCGCCTCTCCGAGTCGTCCACCAGCGCCGCCGACGACTTCTCGTTCCTCTCCGACCGCGCGAGCAAGCCGGAGCCCGCCACATTGCCCGAATCGAGCTCGGCTTCGAGCTCTCTGTCGCCGGCGATCTTCGTCGTCTCCAGCCAGTTCTGCGCTCCTAACCTGTCGAGGGCTTTACGTAGCCGCGCGGTGAGCTTCTCCTCTTCTCCCCTCCCTTCTTTGCTCTACTTCGCGCCAGAAGCGGCCGGTTCTGCCATGGCTAAGCCCAGCTCCGCCGTTGAGCTCGCCACCGACGCCGTAGTCCCTGTCGTAGCCAGGCAAGCCCGCTCGCGTGCTCAGGGAGACCTCCAGGTGCTCCCCATAGCGCTAGCTCGCGCGCAAACGCACCGCAGCGCCGGACCCACGTAGTCCCGAATTCCGGCGCCACCTATCATCGTCGTTGAGCTCGCCTCCGACCACCTCCGCCCGTTCCAACGCCGTAGATCGACGCGGGGTGGAGTAGCCGTTCGAAGGCCATCGAAAACACGCGATTCGGTGCCGTGTAGAGCGAATCCGAGCAGCTCCGGCGATCGCCGTCGCGTCTGGAGCTCACCGGCGCGATTCCGGCGACGACCGCTGACGTGGCCTGACCGGTGGACCACCCCGAGTCACTGGCAACTGGGTACCGCGGACCTAGTTGACCAGTTGACTGGGTCAACATGGCTGACATGACGGCTTCTGCTGCTGACGTGTGGGCCCCCTCTGTTAACTAATTTAACTAAACCGTTTTTACTTAAAACAAAATTAGATTAGCTACTTAGACACTGACAGACCGGGCCCACCAGTTAATTAACTCTGTTTAGTTTAAAATTAACCCTGATATAGCCACAATGTATGACAGGTGGGTCCCGCTGGTCAGGTTTGACCTGGACCAGCCGGGTTGACCGCTGACATCACGCTGACATCATGCTGACGCAGTAAGCTATTTTCTGTTATTTTTAAAATTGATTTAAAATTTCAGAAAAATGCTAAAAACTTCGGAAAATCATAGAAATTCAACCGTAGCTCGGATCGAAAAACGCTTGATCAGAAAAACGAGACGAATCCGAATACGCGGTAAAAATGCTTGACCATCACTCCTAACTACCAGAACATGGAACCATCCCCTCTGGTTCAGTATAGAAATTCTACATGAAAGTTGATCAGAAAAACGAGACGAATCCGAATACGCGGTAAAAATGCTTGACCATCACTCCTAACTACCAGAACATGGAACCATCCCCTCTGGTTCAGTATACCGAAATCGGCCTAAACGCCGGGAAAATATCCCAGATATTTTCCCGATTCGTCTGCGACATGTAGCCATCCATTAGGTCACCACTGACACTCCATACTGCTATGCCATGCATCTGTGTTGCACTATATGCCTTTATTTATTGTTTCTTCCCCCTCTTCTTCTCCGATAGCCCCCGAGACCGATGCAGCTCAGGAGACCGACAACCCCCCTTGACGCATGCCTATATCTCCTATTTTCTCTCCCTCTTGCTTGCATTAGAATTTGCTACTGCTATTGTTTTATCCTATTCTGATGCATAGCCTGTCCTTGTAACTGTTATTGACACCTGCCTGTTATCCAAAATGCTTAGTATAGGTTGATGGTAAACCATCTGTGGCCCCTCTTCCTTGCTCTAGTTGCCCCGCTTAAGTACCTGTGCCCGATCGATGTGATCGTAGGGCTGAGACCAGTTCATCATCACACATTCCCCCTAAGTTGCTCAACGCTGCAGAGCTAATATCGAGTGCCGAGGGTGATACCTCTTATCTCACTTCCGATAATGCCTCCGTAGTACAACTAGTCGGTTGTGGGTTACCGAGGGTGATTCCTCTTCCACCACCTCCGATGAAGCCTCTGTCGTGCAACCCCACAAGCGTGAATACCATCGAGGGTGATTCCTCCGGATTCACCTTGACAGGATCATCGAGTGGGAATCCAACGAGGGTAATTCCTCGGATTCCTGCTTGATGTTATGGACACACGGTTACTTGCACTTTATTACTAGCTGTTACTGATTAAAGTCGGGTCGGCCCCGAGGGGTACCCGCGAGAGATGTGGATTCGGGTTGACCATGAGGGTGCCCGAGAGATGAATATGTGGCACGGCCAGGCATTCTTAGCCCTTGCCGTAAGTCCACGAGACGGGGCGACGGGGTCACAGGATCGTGAGTCTCTGCTCATTTCGGCGCGCTCCAAGCACACTAATGGGTTAGGATATGTGATCTGAGTAAGCCTCTGGCCTTTTCGCGCTAACCAGCATGTGGGAATAATATGGGTACTTGGCGTCGTATGTATCAGCCGAAGCTCTTCAGACGTCAGCGGTTGAGCGGCATGCGCCCGGGTTGGACCGTGAAAGCCTGCGCTTGTATTAAGGGGGCTAGGTCTGCTCTCGGCCGTCCTCGCAATGCGCAGGAGTGCATAGGGCGATGGGCCCAAGACCCCTGAGCGCTTAGGATGTAGACCGGCATGCTGGCCTCTCTGTTGAGCCTAGGTAGGGCTACAACGTGTCGATCAGCCGAGGACGGGCATGGACCGAGCAAGTGTGTCCGGCCAGAGTTAATCGAGCGTGTTGGGTAAGTTGGTACACCCCTGCATGGAGGTATATCTATTCGAATAGCCGTGTCCACGGTAACAGGACGCTCGGAAAATATCCCGATCTTCTACAACTAGAAATGGGTTGAATATGTTAGCTCCAGGATCGCTTTCTCGCAGGGAGTCGAGGAAGGATCTCTGGGCGAGGTTACTACTTGTTGCTGCTACTACTATATTTATGTACTAATCTGCACTCTTGTAATGCTGCAAGACCGCTGAAGATGCTAGTCTTCGATAGGCTAGGCTTTTCCCTTCTATTCTGGCATTTCTGCAGATCAGTCCACATATACAGCCTTCCATTGATAATGTTGCATAAGTAGAATAGCTCTGATGTAAGTCTTGCTGAGTACTTTGGATGAGTACTCACGGTTGCTTTGCTTCCCTTTTCCCCATACCCAATTATTGAGACCAGATGATGGAGCCCCGGAGCCAGCTGCCCCTGCAGTCGACGACGACTACTACCACCACTACCCCTCCGGATACTACTACTACGAGGAGCCCTCCGACGACCAGGAGTAGATAGGAGGCACCCAGGCAGGAGGCCTGCGCCTTTCGATCTGTGTTTTATTTTGCCCCGCCTTTTTAAAGGCCTATCTGTTTAACTTTGTGTCTGTACTCAGATACCTGATGCTTCCGTTGATGCTTGTATGACATCGAGCTTATGTATTCGAGCCCTCGAGGCCCTGGCTTGTAATATAAAGCTTGTATGACTTTTATTTGTGTTTAGAGTGCTGTTGTGACATCTTCAAGTGAGTCCTTAGGCTTGATCGTGTGCATTTGCGTGTATGATTAGTGCACGATTAAGCCGGGGGTGTCACAAGTTGGTATCAGAGCCGACTGCCTATAGGATTCCCCTTTCCAACTCCTTGGCCGAAGTTGAGTCTAGTCTTTGCAAAACGATTTTAGTAACATGGCTGTGTGGCTTACGGGCCCACGTCGCCAATGGGTGGTATTACGATCTTTTATTCCTCTTCTATACTCTGGGACTCTGATCTCTCTTCTTTTCAGGTTAAATGATTTTGCTAACTCTGACACTAGGTTCTCGTAATCACATTCACCCGGAGAGCTGGATTGTCTGCCAATAATCCTTTCCTTTGATCTAATTAATCTGATAATCATCTTTTTTTCCATTGGTCTGTTTAACCTTTCTTTCCAATGCTATCATATGTTTCTCACACTATCTTTTGACCTCTGCACTATCTTAGTTCAGATGCGTCCCGCAAGGCAGCTTGTCCGTCTGACCGTGGCTCGTGATGCGACTGGGTTTTCGGCTATTTTGGTCGAACTTCTGACCAGGCTGGTATATCGCTGGTATCCCGAGTACACTGTTTACGAGGATTACCGCAAGTTCAACCAGGAGCAGTACCATGCTGAGGTTCGCATCTTTGATTGGCAGAACAACTCCATCACTGAGTTGTACACCTTCCATGGTGCTGGAGTGGCTGTTGATATGGCCATACATGATGCTGCCTACACTGCTATTGCCCATCTCCGTAGAGAGCACAACAGTCCCTTGGAGGAGACCGCTTTCAGATACATCTCGTACGCTCCTGCTGGGGATGAGACTGGATACTACACTGCTACTTGTGTTCCTTACGTGATGCGTCGCTATGACCCGCAGGTTATGGTACAGCACATCCAGGCTCTGGATCGCACTGCTCGAGCTCTTGCTGTCGAGCTGTACACCACTCATGGACGTCTTTACGATGCTCTGACACAGTTGCTGCCAGCAGTCAGTGCACGGATGCATCCAGAGTACATTCTTTACCCGCGCAGGACGGAGATGCCACCAGGTCTTGAGTGGCCTGCTGTTGGAGGTTTTACCCCTCCACGTGGTCCTCTTCTTCCAGTTCGGGACCAGGTTCTGCACCAGAGTGTTCATGGAGCGCAGGATCCTTCTGTCGGAGGTACCCTGCCTCGTTACCTGTAGCTGCCTGGCTACAGTGGTTTTCTCTGATGTTGATGTAGCATATCGCTATGTCGCGTTGTTGTATCCCTCCACCGCGCACCTGCGTGCCGCCTAGTTGTCTAGCTTACTTTTTGCTGTTGTAACGCTGGCCTGTAACCGAACCTATGTATGGATCTGTATGTCATGTTGACTATGTTGATGTATGTATTGCACTTTCTCTTATTGTGCATGTTACTTCATGAATGAATCCATACAATTGCAATGCTCGTTGCTAAACTACCCCATATTGAATTTTAGCAGGATGATTAGAACCACAGGTCAAGGCCGTGGTGCCAACAATCCACCACCGCCTGACTATATGGCTGCAATGATGCAACAATTTGAAATGCACCACCAGTTTATGCAAGGGCTGATGGATCAGTTTCCACGTCCCAATGCCAACCAGCAGCCAGCCGCAATCACCTTGCAAGAGTTTGTGCATCTGAATCCAACCATTTACTGCAACTCAGTTCAGCCTCTTGACGCTGATGACTGGCTCCGTGACATCTTTTTCGAGATGGAGTCTGCGAATGTGGACCCTGCCAGCTATGTCACCTTCGCATCATACTTTCTGAAAGGACCTGCAGCACAATGGTGGGACACTCACAGGCAAACCCTACCAGCTGGAACCATTATCACCTGGATAGAATTCAAGGCTGCTTTCCATGCCCGATACATTCCTCAGGGAGTTATGGACCGGAATAAGCGTGAGTTCCGCAATCTCACACAGGGCACTAAGTCTGTGGAAGCCTATCAGCGGGAATTTCTGGAACTATCTCGCTATGCAGAAGAGGACATTGCTACCGATGCACGTAGACAGGAGAAGTTCCATGAAGGGCTCAACCGTGACATCAAGCTCGCTCTACTAGTCCAAGACTTTGCCGACTTCGCCACTTTGGTGAACAAGGCTATCCAGGTTGAGACAGGTCTCAAAGATCATAAGGATGCTCTCAAGCGCACTCGTGAAGCGGGCTCATCTTCGGGCTCGTCTTCCTAGAGGCGCCGCATTTGGATTCCTCAAAGCATGTACCGTCCGGAAGTACCTGTTCAGAGGCCATCATATGTTGCACCGCGTATGCCTCCTCCACCTCAAAGACAGTTCAGGCCTACAGCTCCAATGCCCCGAGCTCCTGCTCCACGTCCCAACAATGGACTCTGCTTCAAGTGTGGCCATCCAGGTCACCGTGCCAGAGACTGCTCCCAGAGTCAGAATCAGCTAGTGCTTCCCCCTGCTGGCCGTGGAAATAGCCGTGGTATTAATCAGGCTCGCAACTATAATGCCAGACCTTCTTATGGTCGTGGGCAGGCTTATCATGTCAACATGGCTGAAGCTCAGGATCAACCAGAGACTGTGATGGGTACTCTCTTTGTTAATTCAGTACCAGCATCTGTTTTATTTGATTCAGGTGCATCGCATTCTTTCATATCAGAAGAGTTTGCATTCATGCATGGCTTTACATATGAAAAGTTGCACTATCCGTTAGCGGTAAACACTCCCGCGGGCCAATGCCAAGCCTCTATGTTCAGCCCCGATGTCACCATTGATATTGAAGGGTTGGAGTTTCGTGCTTTTCCCATTATCTTGAAGTCTTCCAAGATTGACCTCATTCTGGGAATGGATTGGTTAAAGGCTAACTACGCCTTGATCAATTGTGCCACCAAAGTTGTACACCTTCTGCACCCATCGGATGAGCTAGTAAATTACCATGCTCATGTGGTTCAAAGTGCCGAGGCTCAGATCTACGCACTGAATGCGTTGAACGCTTCACCTCTTGAGGGGATCAAAAACATTCTAGTGGTTTGTGACTTCCAAGATGTATTCCCGGAAGAACTTCCAGGAGTACCCCCTGTTAGAGCTGTCGAGTTTGTCATCGACCTTAAACCAGGCACAACTCCTATTGCGAAGCATCCTTACAAGATGCCTCCGCATGAACTTCTCGAGCTTAAGGAGGAACTCGACAAATCACTTCAAAAGGGTTTCATTCGCCCAAGTTCCTCTGCCTGGGGAGCACCTTCTCTCTTTGTCAAGAAGAAAGATGGTACAAACCAATTGGTCCAAGATTACCGACCTATCAACCAAGCCACCATTCAGAACAAGTATCCGCTTCCTCGGATCAATGACCTGTATGACCAACTGGCTGGATCGTCAGTGTTCTCTAAACTCGACTTGAGGTTGGGTTATCATTAGATCCGCGTCCGCGAAGAGGATATTCCCAAGACTGCATTTTTTACTCGATATGGCTCTTACGAGTATATTATTATGTCTTTCGGGTTAACGAATGCTCCAGCAATGTTCTCCCGCCTGATGAATTACATCTTTATGGATTACCTCGACAAATTTGTCGTGGTTTATCTAGATGATATTCTAGTTTATTCCAAGAATAAGGAAGAACATGCTGAACATCTTCGTCTGGTTCTGGAAAAGCTTCGAGAGCACCAGCTATATGCCAAGTATTCCAAGTGTGAATTCTGGTTATCTGAAGTAACCTACCTTGGACATGTGATTTCCAAGGATGGTATTGCTGTCAACCCAGAACGAGTTCAGGCTATTCTTGACTGGACTCCTCCGAAGAATGTCAAGCAAGTCAGAAGTTTTCTCGGCCTTGCAAGTTATTGTCGTCGCTTTGTCGAGAACTTCTCAAAGATTGCCAAGCCCCTTACTAATCTGCTTCACAAAGGCGTAAAGTTTGAGTGGACAGACAAGTGTCAGGAAAGTTTCCAGACCCTCAAGGACAAGCTGACTTCTGCACCAGTGCTTGCACCTCCGGATTCTCGCAAAGATTTCGTGATTTATTGCGACACCTCTCGTCAAGGATTAGGTTGTGTCCTGATGCAAGAGCGAAGAGTAATTGCTTATGCCTCACGACAGTTGCGTCCTCACGAAGAGAATTATCCAGTGCATGATCTTGAACTTGCTGCAGTGATATATGCATTGAAGCTGTGGAGACATTACCTTCTCGGTAACCGATGTGAGATCTATACTGATCACCAAAGTTTGAAGTATTTATTTTCTCAGCCGGATCTCAATCTCCGCCAACAGAGATGGCTGGAAACAATTACGGACTATGACTGTGGTATTTCATATACCCCTGGCAAGGCTAATGTGATGGCTGATGCCTTAAGCCGCAAGTCCTATTGTAACAACCTCATGGTTCAGTGAGCTCAACCTCATCTGTATGAAGAATTGCGCAAGCTAAACCTCTGCATTGTTCCTCAGGGTTCTCTTAATACCCTTGTAATACAGCCAGATCTTGATAAGGCCGTTAAGGGTGCGCAAGCTAAAGATGCTGAAATTGATCTCATGAAAAGGGATCTTCACCTTGAAAAGTACAGGGATTTCTCGCTTGCTGAAGATGGAACTTTGTATTTCAGAGGCCGCATTGTGGTACCTCGGTTCGAACTTATGACCGACAAGGTTATGAAGGAGGCTCATGATACACGGCTGTCTATTCATCCGGGTAGCACCAAGATGTATCGTGATCTCCGACAAAGGTACTGGTGGTCTAGAATGAAGCAGGCCATTGCTCGTTATGCTGCTGAATGTGACGTTTGCCGTCGCGTTAAAGCAGAACAATAGAAGCCTGCAGGAATTCTGCAACCGCTCCCTATTCCTTTATAGAAATGGGATAAGGTTCAAATGGATCTCATTACTGGCCTTCCCAGGTCACAAAAAGGTCATGATGCAATTCTTGTCGTCATCGACCAACTTTCCAAAGTTGCACACTTTCTGCCAGTCAAGGAGACGATCACTGCTAGTCAGTTAGCAGAGTTATATATCTCTAGAATTGTATCACTCCACGGTATTCCGAAGGAGATTAGTTTAGACCGTGGTAGCCTCTTCACCTCACACTTCTGGAATAGTTTCCAACAAGCTATGGGAACTCATATTACTTGGAGTTCAGCTTATCACCCCCAGTCCCAAGGCCAAGTCGAACGAGTGAATCAAGTGCTGGAAGATATGCTGCGAGCTTGTGTTATTTCATTTGGCAAGAAGTGGGAGGAATCTCTCCCGTATGCCGAATTCTCTTACAACAACAGCTATCAAGCCAGTTTGAAAATGGCCCCCTTCGAGGTATTATATGGACGTAAGTGTCGAACCCCTCTGAATTGGTCAGAAACTGGGGAACGACCGCTCGTTGGTCCGGATATTATCCAACACGCCGAAGAGCAAGTTCGAATTGTGCGAGAAAATCTCAAAGCTGCTCAGTCTCGCCAGAAGATCAATTATGATCGAAAACACTGCGGATCGATCTATCAACCTGGTGAGCAAGCTTATCTGCGTGTCACTCCTATGAAGGTCACTCACCATTTCGGAATCAAGGGCAAGCTAGCTCCTCGCTACATTGGCCCCTTCCGCATTCTCGCCAGACGTGGACATGTGGCTTATAAATTGGAGTTGCCGCCGCAATTCTCTCACATCCACGACGTCTTCCATGTGTCGCAACTTCGCCGTTGCTTCAAGGAATCTCCGCACCGAGTTGTGGATCATGAGTTGCTCGATTTGCAAGATGATCTATCTTATAAGGAGCATCCGATCCGCATTCTCGATCAAGCTGAACGTCGGACCCGCCAGAAGACTACCAAGTTCCTAAAGGTGCAGTGGTCAAATCATAATGAAGATGAAGCCACTTGGGAACGTGAGGATCGTCTTCGGGAGGAATACCCCGATCTGTTTCCTTCTACCTCCTGAATTCTCGGGACGAGAATTTCTTTTAGAGGAGGGGAATTGTAACACCCCTATGTAATGAGCTACAGTGATCCACCATATTAATGCCAGGTCATCTGAGATTTGCAATGATAATCATGTTGGATTAATATCTCATTTCAAATTCTGCCACTAAAATCAAATTCAAATGCAAGTGAAATTTGGAGTTGCACAAAAGATGCTGGAAAAATGTTCATCATTTAGCAAAAATTCCAAAACAATTTATTGTTAAGTAAAACAACATCACCATGTTGCCAAAATGAGCATTAGCATTTAAAACAGTGTTGTTCCAGCAATTTAAAATTTCTAATTCATTTATGAAAAATGCAAATGAATTCCTCTGCCTCCCAAAATCCTTGTGGCAGTGCCTAAAAATGCAATGGATTTTTGTGGGCCAGCTCCACATTTTTCCTAAGTCATTTGGGTGCCCAATTAAATCCATCTATCTCTCTGTTTATTTAGCTAAAAGATAAAGGCAGAAAAAGAGAAAAGAGCAGAAACTTACCTCGCCTCTGGGCCGCAACTGCAGGCCGGCCCAGCCCACCGAGGCCTCCTCCCACCTGCTCCCCCCTTCGTTTCTCCTGCGCCATGGCCAGGAGCTCGCCGCTCCGGCCACTAGCTGCCACGGCGCCGTGGCAGTTGGTGTGAGGGGATAAGGCCGTCCCCGTTCCTCCCCTCTGGTCGCCTTTCCCCCAGCGCTCGCTCCCTTCTTCCCTTCTTTGCCCGAGCGCCATCGCCGACGAGCCACTGCGGATCCACGGCCACCGTGCCTCCCTCGCCTCTCTAAGTTGTCCACCAGTGCCACCGACGACTTCTCCTTCCTCTCCGACCGCGCGAGCAAGCCGGAGCCCGCCACATTGCCCGATTAGAGCTCGGCTTCGAGCTCTCTGTCGCCGGCGATCTTCGTCGTCTCCGGCCAGTTCTGCACTCCTAACCTGTCGAGGGCTTTACGAGGCCGCGCAGTGAGCTTCTCCTCTTCTCCCCTCTCTTCTTTGCTCTACTCCGCGCCCGAAGCGGCCGGTTCCGCCATGGCCGAGCCCAGCTCCGCCATTGAGCTCGCCACCGACGTCGTAGTCCCTGTCGTAGCCAGGCAAGCCCGCTCGCATGCTCAAGGAGACCTCCAGGTGCTCCCCGTAGCGTTAGCTCGCGCGCAAACGCGCCGCAGCGCCGGACCCGCGTAGTCCCGAATTCCAGCACCGCCTGTCGTCGTCGTTGAGCTCGCCTCCGACCACCTCCGCCCGTTCTGACGCCGTAGATCGATGTGGGGTGGAGTAGCCGTTTGAACGCCGTCGAAAACACGCGATTTGGTGCCGCGTAGAGCGAATCCGAGCAGCTTCGGCGATCGCCGGAGCGTCTGGAGCTCACCGGCGCGATTCCGGCGACGACCGCCGACGTGGCCTGACCGGTGGGCCACCCCGAGTCACTGGCAACTGGGTCCCGCGGACCCAGTTGACCAGTTGACTGGGTTAACGTGGCTGACGTGGCGGCTTCTGCCGCTGACGTGTGGGCCCCCTCTGTTAACTAATTTAGCTAAACCGTTTTTAATTAAAACTAAATTAGATTAGCTAATTAGACACTGACAGACTGGGCCCACCAGTTAATTAACTCTGTTTAGTTTAAAATTAACCCTGATATACCCAAGTGTATGACAGGTGGGTCCCGCTGGTCAGGTTTGACCTGGACCAGCCGGGTTGACCGCTGACATCACGCTGACATCATGCTGACGCAATAAGCTATTTTCTGTTATTTTCAAAATTGATTTAAAATTTCAAAAAAATGCTAAAAACTTCGGAAAATCGAAGAAATTCATCCGTAGCTCGGATCGAAAAACTTTCTACATGAAAGTTGATCAGAAAAACGAGACGGATCCGAATACGAGGTCAAAATGCTTGACCATCACTCCTAACTACCTGAACATGGAACCATCCCCTCCGGTTCAGTATACCAAAATCGGCCTAAACGCCGGGAAAATATCCCAGATATTTTCCCGATTCGTCTGCGACATGTAGCCATGCATTAGGTCACCACTAACACTCCATACTGCCATGCTATGCATCTGTGTTGCACTATATCCCTTTATTTATTGTTTCTTCCCCCTCTTCTTCTCCGATAGCCCCCGAGACCGACGCAGCTCAGGAGACCGATGACACAACTGATGATCCCTCCTTTGCCACAGAGCTTCCAGGCAAGGAACCCCCCTTGACGCACTCCTATATCTCCTATTTTCTCTCCCACCTGCTTGCATTAGAATTTGCTACTGCTATTGTTTTATCCTATTCTGATGCATAGCCTGTCCTTGTAACTGTTATTGACACCTGCCTGTTATCCAAAATGCTTAGTATAGGTTGATGGTAAACCATATGTGGCCCCTCTTCCTTGATCTAGTTGCCCCGCTTAAGTACCTGTGCCCGATCGATGTGATCGTAGGGCTGAGACCAGTTCATCACCACACATTCCCCCTAAGTTGCTCGACGCTGCAGAGCTAATATCGAGTGCCGAGGGTGATACCTCTTATCTCACTTCCGATAATGCCTCTGTAGTACAACTAGTCGGTGGTGGGTTACCGAGGGTGATTCCTCTTCCACCACCTCTGATGAAGCCTCTGTCATGCAACCCCGCAAGCGTGAATACCATCGAGGGTGATTCCTCTGGATTCACCTTGACGGGATCATCGAGTGGGAATCCAACGAGGGTGATTCCTCAGATTACTGCTTGATGTTATGGACACATGGTTACTTGCACTTTATTACTGGCTGTTACTGATTAATGTCGGGTCGGCCCCGAGGGGTACCCGCGAGAGATGTGGATTCGGGTTGACCATGAGGGTGCCCGAGAGATGAATACGTGGCACGGCCGGGCATTCTTAGCCCTTGTCGTAAGTCCACGAGACGGGGCGACGGGGTCACAGGATCGTGAGTCTCTCCACATTTCCGCGTGCTCCAAACAAACTAATGGGTTAGGATATGTGATCTTAGTAGGCCTCTGGCCTTTTCGCGCTAACCAGCACGTGGGAATAATATGGGTACTCGGCGTCGTATGTATCAGCCGAAGCTCTTCAGACGTCAGCGGTTGAGCGGCACGCGCCCGGGTTGGACCGTGAAAGCCTGCGCTTGTATTAAGGGGGCTAGGTCTGCTCCCGGCCATCCTCGCAACGCGCAGGAGTGCAAAGGGCAATGGGCCCAAGACCCCTGAGCGCTTAGGATGTAGACCGGCGTGCTGGCCTCTCTGTTGAGCCTAGGTAGGGCTACGACATGTCGATCAGCCGAGGCCGGGCATGGACCGAGCAAGTGTGTCCGGCCAGAGTTAATCGAGCGTGTTAGGTAAGTTGGTGCACCCCTGCAGGGAAGTATATCTATTCGAATAGCCGTGTCCATGGTAACAGCACGCTCGGAAAATAGCCCGATCTTCCACAACTAGAAATGGGTTGAATATGTTAGCTCCGGGATCGCTTTCTCGCAGGGAGTCGAGGAAGGATCTCTAGGCAAGGTTACTACTTGTTGCTGCTACTACTATATTTATGTACTAATCTGCACTCTTCTAATGCTGCAAGACCGCTGAAGATGCTAGTCTTCGATAGGCTAGGCTTTTCCCTTCTATTCTGGCATTTCTGCAGATCAGTCCACATATACAGCCTTCCATTGATAATGTTGCATAAGTAGAATAGCTCTGTTGTAAGTCTTGCTGAGTACTTTGGATGAGTACTCACGGTTGCTTTGCTTCCCTTTTCCCCATACCCGATTATTGAGACTAGATGATGGAGCCCCGGAGCCAGCTGCCCCAGCAGTTGATGACGACTACTACCACCACTACCCATCCGGATACTACTACTACGAGGGGCCCTCCGACGACCAGGAGTAGATAGGAGACATCCAGGCAGGAGGCCTGCGCCTTTCGATCTGTGTTTTATTTTTCCCCACCTTTTTAAAGGCCTATCTGTTTAACTTTGTGTCTGTACTCAAATACCTGATGCTTCCGCTGATGCTTGTATGACATCGAGCTTATGTATTGGAGCCCTCGAGGCCCTGGCTTGTAATATAAAGCTTGTATGACTTTTATTTGTGTTTAGAGTGGTGTTGTGATATCTTCAAGTGAGTCCTTAGGCTTGATCGTGTGCATTTGCGTGTATGATTAGTGCACGATTAAGCCGGGGGCGTCACAACATATTATCAAATTCATATCTTATCATATCCAATGAATCAAACTTATCATATCCAATGATCTATATGAAAGTTTTTATTATATCCCTCCTGAATATTCATCACTTTGGGACCAAATTCATATCTTGTGCAAATTACCATTACTATTATCAACTCTCAAAAAGATATAAGTGAAGCATGAGAGTGCAAATATTTCTTCAAAATTTAATATTATCAACTCTCAAAACAATATAAGTGAAGCATGAGAGTGCATGTATTTCTTCAAAATATAATCACCGCCGTGCTCAAAAAGATATAAGTGAAGCACTAGAGCAACTGCCTAGCTCAAAAGATTTAAGTGAAGCACATAGAGTATTCTAACAAATCATGATAAACGTGTGGCACTCTCGAATAAGTGTGTTCAGCAAACATGATTGTGACAAACTAAAAAGAAAACAAAGCAAAGACTCATATAATACATGAAGCTCCAAGCAAAACTCATGATATGTGACGAATAAAAATATAGCTCCAAGTAAAATTACCGATAGTTGGTAGAAGAAAGAGGGGATGCCTTCCGGGGCATCCCCAAGCTTAGTTGCTTGGGAGTCCTTGAATATTACCTTGGGGTGCCTTGGGCATCCCCAAGCTTAGGCTCTTGTCACTCCTTATTCCTTCATCCATCGTGATCTCACCCAAAACTTGAAAACTTCAATCACACAAAACTCAACAAAACCTTCGTGAGATCCGTTAGTATAACAAACAAATCTTTAACTTTAAATACTGTAGTAAATTGATTCATATTTAATATTGGCATAATGCTACTGTACTCCAACTTCTCCATGACTCATACCCCCCGATACGATCCGTAGATTAATCAAAATAAGCAAACTATGCAACAAAAATAGAATCTCTCTAAAACAGAATAGTCTGTAAAGATCTATTTAAAAGATATACTTATGTAACTCCAAAAAAATCTGAAAAATTAGGAAAACTTGGACAATTCATATACCAATACTGTGTAAAAATTTCAGATTTTTCTGATGCTACAGTACATCATTAAAATTCCAGCACTGGACGCAAAACTTTATGTTTTCCAAACAGCATCAATTATACTATCTTCCAAATCGTCCCAAAGACATTACTTGGCACAAACACTAATTAAAACATAAAAACACAATTATAATAGTATCATCATTATGTAAACACACAATAACAGAAGGTAAAAGCAAAAATTTATTTTATTCATTGGGTTGCCTCCCAACAAGCGCTATAGTTTTATGCCCCTAGCTAGGCATAATGCATTGTTTCAAGTGTTGTCATCCTTGGTTTCCAATTCCTCAATCACACATCCATATTTCCTAGGAGTTCTAGCACACATATTTTTAATGATCACGCTCCTAGGAACAAAGTTAAGGAATTTATTCTCATAATTGGGTTTCTTTATCAATTCAACAAAATTGGAGTGAACACTAATCATTTTAAGATCTTCGCTGTGGCTGCTGGGTGTAGCACCCTTGTCTTTAATAACATATATAAACTTGCAATTCATGCTTGGAGTAGTCTTTTCAATAGTTT
Source organism: Elymus sibiricus (assembly GCA_039707655.1). Classification (NCBI taxonomy): domain Eukaryota; kingdom Viridiplantae; phylum Streptophyta; class Magnoliopsida; order Poales; family Poaceae; genus Elymus; species Elymus sibiricus. The sequence continues at coordinate 65,650,402 of CM077672.1, forward strand.
TAGTGGAAGAAAAAGTGGAACCCAAATTATTAATAATTTCTTCCAACTTATCAATCCTAGCGGGACATTGTTCCATCCTTTCATTAATTATCGGTTCTTTCTCTTTTAGCATCTTAAGAGTAATCCCTACCTTTGATCCAAACTGAGTAACATGGTTATGGATCTTTTTATCTAAATTTTCAATATGCTCTACGGTAGGCATTTTATTTTCAATAGCATCAAACCTTTGCATAACATGTTCCAAGGTTAAGATCGTTTTATTAATACTGATAGGTGGTGATCCCACATAATTTCCCATATCATTGAAAGCATCCATAGAGGGACACATCAAGAAATTCCCTCCAGTAATAGTGTCTAGTACAAATCTATACCAAGTAGTAACACCCACATAAAAATTGCGAAGAAGAATGGTAGTAGATTGCTTACGAGTTGATCTATTATGAGCATCACAAATCCTATACCAAGCATCTTTTAAATTCTCTCGTCCCCTTTGTTTAAAATTAAGCACTTCATTTTCAGGGGTAGTAGCAACAAGTGATGAACTAGCCATAATGACGGAGCAAACCATCAAATAAAAATATTTTTGTATTTTTGTAAAAACTTTTTTAGAAGTGGGGGAGATGAAAACGCGAGGCAAAGGCAAATAAAATAAATGCGAGGAGATGAGAGTTTATGTGTAGGTACTTGATAGATGTTGATGATGTCTCCCCGGCAACGGCGCCAGAAATTCTTCCTGCTACTTGTGATCTGCGTTGGTCTTTCCCCGAAGAGGAGGGGATGATGCAGTACAATAGAGATAAGTATTTCCCTCAGTTATGAAACCAAGGTTATCAATCCAGTAGGAGAATCACGCAACAACTCGTTAGCAGTACCTGCACACAAAATAACAAATCCTCGCACCCAACGCGAACAAGGGGTTGTCAATCCCTTGGCGGTTAATTGCGAAGTTAAATTGTATGGTGATAGATAGATAGATCGAACAAAAGTACAAAATAAAATAAATAAAGTAAAATTGCAGCAAGGTATTTTTAGGATTTTTAGTATATGATAAAGGTAGACCCGGGGGCCATAGGTTTCACTAGAGTCTTCTCTCTTGAAAATAGCATACGGTGGGTAAACAAATTACTGTTGGCCAATTGATAGAAAAGCAAATAATCATGACGATATCCAAGGCAATGATCATGTATATAGGCATCACGTCCGAGACAAGTAGACCGACTCCTGCCTGCATCTACTACTATTACTCCACACATCGACCACTATCTAGCATGCATCTAGAGTATTAAGTTCATAAAGAATGGAGTAACGCCTTAAGCAAGATGACATGATGTAGACAAAGTAAACTCACGCATGAATAAACCCCATCTTTTTATCCTTAATAGCAACGATACAATACATGTCATGTCGCTTTCTATCACTGGGATTGAGCACCGCAAGATCGAACCCATTACAAAGCACCTCTCCCATTGCAAGATAAATCAATCTAGTTGGCGAAACCAAATCAATAGATCGAAGTGAAATACAAAGCTATAACAATCATGCATAAAAGAGTTCAGAGAAAAACTCAAATAATATTCATGGATAATCTGATCATAAACTCACAATTCATCGGATCCCAACAAACACACCGCAAAAAGTGATTACATCGGATAGAACTCCAAGAACATCAAGGAGAACATTGTATTGAAGATCAAATAGAGAGAAGAAGCCATCTAGCTACTAACTATGGACCCGAAGGTCTGTGGTAAACTAGTCACGCATCATCGGAAGGGCGGCAAGGTTGATGTAGATCCCCTCCATGATCGATTCCTCCTCCGGCAGAGTACCGGAAAAGGCCTCCAGATGGGATCTCACGAGAACAGAGACTTGCGGCGGCGGAAAAAGTATTTCGTGCACTCCTCTGTTGGTTTCCCGATTTTAGAGAATTTATAGAGGTGGAATTAGGTCAAACAGAGCAGAGGTGGGCCCACGAGGCACCAGGGCGTGCCATCCCCCTGGGGCGCGCCCTGGTGGCTCGTGGCTACCTTCTCTGCCTTATGGCCCTCTCCCAAAGCTTCTAGTGTCTCTTATGTCCAGAAAAAAATCTCCAAAAAGTTTCGTGGCATTTGGACTTCGTTTGGTACTGATATCCTGGCAAACCAAAAACAGGCAAAAAACAGCAACTGGCACTGGGCACTAAGTTAATAGGCTAGTCCCAAAAAATGATATATGATTGCTTGTAAATGTATATAAAACATCCAAGATTGATACTATAATAGCATGGAACAATCAAAAATTATAGATACGTTGGAGACGTATCACGGATACGTGCGAAAGAACCTTGGAGGTGGAAGGAGTCGTCATCGTGATGCCCTTCTTCTTGGGAGCCATCGACGACGAGGAAGATGGTGATGATGCTGATGAAACTGACGTGCAATCTCCTGATTCAGGTTCACACAAGCGATCCCCCTACCTGGCGCGCCAAAGATGTCATGCGTATGACAATCTGTGGGGCCGTCTAGCCCCTTTGCGGTTCGACTAGGGAGATCGACGAGCACAAAGAGCAGAACCAGTAGAAACGCAAGGATTTTACCCAGGTTCGGGCCACCGTGAGGTGTAAAACCCTACTTCTGCTTTGTGTATTGGATGTGTATGAGCACAAGTACAAGGAGCGCTTCTCTCGGCAAGGTGCAGAAAGAGCATCTATGCATGCAACTTATGCAAAGGTTCCATCCTTGTAAACGTTGCCCTGACCCTCCTTTTATAGCTCAAGGGGTCACCATAGTGGCAAAATAGTCATTACATACTGACTAGATAGAAAACAGTGCTATCATACCTAACTCTGCCAGTTTAGGACAAAAGCAATAAATGCTCCATTAGGTGTCATGTGGAGGAGGAGTCCCGGCAAGGTTTCTGCACCGCTCGCCCAGCTACCTCCTATTAGCTTGACATGCCTTCTGGACGGGTGTCATTAAAGGCAAATCTCCTTCCAGCATGCTAACATGTGCCCCGACAAATCTCACCAACCAGCCTGCACGGTCGACACCTCACCGATAGTGACTAGCTGCTCGGTGAGGTGGAGCGCTGATGAGCTAGCGAAAGCTTGCCGGCGCGGAGCTTGCCGGGCCTTCATCCTGCCGGCTCAAATCTTGCCCGCGAATAATGTCTTCATCTTCAGTACTAGCCAAGTACTTATTGATGCTTTGTCTTGATCTTCTCCCGAGTAACTTCTGCAACTGGGTCTTGAATCTTGATCTTTGTAATTTCCAGCAAGCCTCCTTGCCGGGGAGCTGTTACTGCCTGTGCATAAGTCTGGGATACTAAGGGCCCAAATCTTAGTACACCGACAATAGCCCATCCACCCTAATTAATAAAATCAATTCGAAAGCCCATGTTTGACTTAAGAAGTGGCGCTCCCCACTGCACCCCCCTCCCAAAAAAATCGGCTGCTCTTCTTCCTCCTCACTCCCACCTCACGTCCGCTCGCTTGACTCGTCTCCCCCTCCGGTTGTACCCCCAAATTCCTCACCTCACTCCTACAGAAAACCCCAGCTCCCCTTCTTCCTCACTTCTACAAAAAACCCCAGCTCCCCTTCTTCTTTACTCGCACCACAGCTAGGCTCGTCATTCGTTACTCTGCTCAAATCCATGAGCTTGACGTGATGCCCGCAAGGAAAATGGAGTCGGCTGGCCCCAGCGCCAAGAAGATGAGGCTCCCGCCAGCAGCGACATCGGTTGTAGATCCCGCACCCGACAGCGCAGGGAGAAGCGGCAAGCCCCCCCTGGATCTGAGGAACCCAAAGAATCTTGGGCGGACCGGATCAACAAATCTCCCGGACGCCATCCTTGGGGAGATAATCTCGCTTCTCCCCACCAAGGATTGCTGCCGCACCCAAGTCCTCGCATCTCGCTGGTGCCCTCCATGGCGTGCCGCGCCTCTTAATCTCGACTTTTGTGGCCAATCTCTCGTTGATGATTTTGAACTCCCCGGAGCCATCATCTCCTCCCACGGGGGCTCCATTCACCGCCTCTGCATCCCGGTGTGCTACCTCCACATACCCCGCATGGTGGATGCCTGGCTGACATCCCCTGAAACTGACATACCACCAACCAAACGCCATGTATTTGACCCGTCGCCACCGATGTCCATCTCGCGGTTTTCCTCCTCTCTCCACACCACCACCTTTGTCCTATGCAAACTACCAGACAATCTGGTACAAAAGCTTCAACTCCCACTTCTCAAAAAACTTTCACTTATGCTGGTTCGTATGTCGGACGCCTCACTGCACAACATCATCCAATCCAGTTGCCCTGCCCTGGAGTGCTTAGTGCTTGTTTTGATAGTTAAAATCGGTTGTTTCCAAATAAATTCGCCTAACCTTGTAAGAATTGGAATTTCTTTTGACATAGGGGAGCTCATCATCGAAGATGCCCCTTCACTTCAAAGGTTGATCCTTGATTCTTGTTATTCACCTTCGCAAATAACTGTCATCTCTACGCCTAAACTGGAGACCTTGGGTGTAATTCATGATCTCTGTGATCATGTCAAGATGGTGTGTGGCTCCACAGTTATCCAGGTACTGTATATTATCATCTACACTTTTGTAATCATAAGCTGCATGATACGTCCAATTTGCATCATGATTTCCTACTGTTATTTATTATGTTTTTGATCATTATTTCTTTATGGTACAATTCTTATGCCTTTTCTCTCTTAATTTGCAAGCTTTACATGAAGAGGGAGAATGCCGGTAGCTGGAATTCTGGACCTGAAATAGCCACATCAGAGATACCTATTCTACAGAGCTCCAATTGACCTGAAATTTCACGGAGATTTTTTATTGAATATATAAAAAAATACTGGAGAAAAGAGATAATGGAGGGGACCCACCAGTTGCCCACAAGGCAACAGGGCGCGGCCCCCCCTGGGCGCACCCTATTGCCTTGTGGGGCCCCTGGCTGGCCTCTGGCCCCCTAATTCTGCTATATGAAGCCTTTTGCCCTAGAAAAAAAATCAGAAGAAGACTTTCGGGACGAAGCGCCGCCGTCTCGAGGCGGAACCTGGGCAGGAGCTATTTTTCTCTTCGGCGGAGCGATTCCGCCGGGGATACTTCCCTCCAGGAGGGGGAAATCAAAGCCATCGACATCACCAACGATCCTCTCATCATGGGAGGACCAATCTTCATCAACATCTTCACCAGCACCATCTCATCTCAAACCCTAGTTCATCTCTTGTATTCAATCTTTGTCTCAAAACCTCAGATTGGTACCTGTGGGTTGCTAGTAGTGTTGATTACTCCTTGTAGTTGATGCTAGTTGGTTTATTTGGTGGAAGATTATATGTTCAGATCCTTAATGCTATTCAATACCCCTCTGATCTTGAACATGAATATGATTTGTGAGTAGTTACTTTTGTTCTTGAGGACATGGGAGAAGTCTTGTCATAAGTAATCATGTGAATTTCGTATTCGTTCGATATTTTGATGATATGTATGTTGTTGCTTCCTTTAGTTGTGTCGTGTGAACGTCGACTACATGACACTTCACCATCTTTGGGCCTAAGGGAAGGCATTGTGGAGTATTAATTAGATGATGGGTTGCTATAGTGACAGAAGCTTAAACCCTAGTTTATGTGCTATTCCGTAAGGGGCTTATTTGGATCCATATGTTTCATGCTATGGTTAGAGTTTACTTAATTCTTCTTTCGTAGTTGCGGATGCTTGCGAGAGGGGGTAATCATAAGTGGGAGGCTTGTTCAAGTAAGAACAGAACCCAAGTACCGGTCCACCCACATATCAAATTATCAAAGTAGCGAACATGAATCAAACAAACATGATGAAAGCGACTAGATGAAATTCCCTTGTGTCCTCGAGAACGCTTTGCTTATTATACGAGTTCGTTCCGGCTTGTCCTTTGATACAAAAAGGATTGGGCCACCTTGCTGCACTTTTTGTTACCGTTACTATTTGTTACTTGTTACGAATTATCTTGCTATCAAAACTATCTGTTACCGCTACTTTCAGTACTTGCAGAGAATACCTTGCTGAAAACCGCTTGTCATTTCCTTCTGCTCCTCGTTGGGTTCGACACTCTTACTTATTGAAAGGACTACGATTGATCCCCTATACTTGTGGGTCATCAAGACTCTTTTCTGGCGCCGTTGCCGGGGAGTGAAGCGCATTTGGTGACTGGAATTTGGTAAGGAAACATTTATATTACGTGCTGAAATTTACTGTCACTTGTCACTATGGAAAGTAATCCTTTGAGGGGCTTGTTCGGGGTATCTTCACCTCGACTGGAAGCAATAAGAGTTGCTCCTCAACCTATTGAACCTACTGAAAATATTTATTATGTAATTCCTTTGATTATGATAGAGAAACTGCTAGCTAATCCTTATGCAGGAGATGGAACGGTACATCCCGATATGCACTTGATCTATGTGGATGAAATTTGTGGATTGTTTAAGCTTGCAGGTTTATCCGGAGATGGAGTTAAGAGGAAAGTATTCCCTTTATCTTTGGAGGGACATGGTATAGGCTATGTGATGATACTGAAACATGGGACTGGAACCGGTTGAAGCTGGAATTCCACCAGAAATTTTATCGTATGCATTTGGTTCATCGTGATCGGAATTATATATATAATTTTTGGCCTTGTGAAGGAGAAAGTATCGCTCATGCTTGGGGGAGGCTTAAGTATATGTTGCACACATGCCCCAATCATGAGCTCTCAAGAGAAATAATTCTTCAAAACTTTTATGCTCGGCTTTCTCATAATGATCAATCCATACTCGATACTTCTTCTGCTGGTTCCTTTATGAAGAGAACTATTGAATCCAGATGGGATCTTCTAGAAAGAATTAAACGCAATTATGAAGATTGGGAAATCGACAAAGGTAATGAGTCAGGTATAAATCTTGAGTTTGATTGTGTTAAATCTTTTATGGAAACCGATGCTTTTCGTAAGTTTAGTACTAAATATGGACTTGACTCTGAGATAGTAGTTACCTTTTGTGAATCTGTTGCTGCTCATGTTGATCTCCCTAAGGAGAAATGGTTTAAATATCATCCACCTATTGAATTGAAAGAACAACCTTTTGGTGTTAAAGAAGAAACAATTGTTTACCATGTTGATCCAGTTGTGCCTACTGCTTATATTGAGAAACCTCATTTCCCTGTTAGGATTAAGGAACATGCTAAAGCTTCAACTGTGGTTAATAAGAGTAATATTAAAGCACCTAGACCTTCTAAAGAAATTAAAGTTGAACCTAGTGTTGCAATGGTTAAAGATCTTTTGGTTGATAATATTGATGGACATGTCATATAGTTCTGTGATGAAGCAACTAGAATTGCTAAGCCAGACCCTAAAGATAAAAAAAAACATGTAGTTGGCATGCCTGTTATTTCTGTTAAAATTGGAGATCATTGTTATCATGGTTTATGTGATATTGGTGCTAGTGTGAGTGCTATTCCGTTTACTCTCTATCAAGAAGTCATGAATGATATTGCACCTGTTGAGATTGAAGATAATGATGTTACTATTAAGCTTGCAAATAGAGATACTATTTCACCACTTGGGATTGTTAGAGATGTTGAAGTCTTGTGTGGTAAGATCAAATATCCTACTGATTTTCTTGTTCTTGGATCACCACAAGATGCTTTTTGTCCCATTATATTTGGTAGACCCTTCTTGAATACTGTTAATGCTAAGATTGACTGCACTAAAGAAATTGTTAGTGTTAATTTTGGTGAGATGTATCATGAGTTTAATTTCTTGAAGTTCCGTAGACAACCTCATGATAAAGAATTGCCTAGTAAAGATGAAATTATTGGTCTTGTTTCTATTGCTGTGCCTCCTACCGATCCTTTAGAACAATATTTGCTTGAGCATGAGAATGACATGAATATGAATGAAAGAAATGAAATAGATGAATTATTCTTTAAACAAGCACCTATCCTGAAACATAATTTGCATGTTGAAACCATAGGAGATCCACCTCCACCCAAGGGTGATCCTGTGTTTGAATTGAAGCAATTACCTGATACTCTTAAATATGCTTATCTTGATGAAAAGAAGATATATCCTGTTATTATTAGTGCTAACCTTTCAGAGCATGAAGAAAAGAGATTACTTAAAACTCTGAAGAAGCACCGTGCTACTATTGGATATACTCTTGATGATCTTAAGGGCATTAGTCCCACTTTATGTCAGCATAAAATTCATATGGAGCCAGATGCTAAACCCATTGTTGATCATCAAAGAAGGCTGAATCCTAGAATGAAGGATGTGGTAAGAACTGAAATATTAAAGCTTCTGGAAGAAGGTATAAACTATCCCATAGCTGATAGTAGATGGGTAAGTCCTGTCCATTGTGTTCCTAAGAAAGGAGGTATTACTGTTGTCCCTAATGATAAAAATGAGCTTATCCCACAAAGAATTGTAACTGGTTATAGGATGGTAATTGATTTTAGGAAATTAAATAAAGCTACTAGAAAAGATCATTACCCCTTGCCTTTTATTGATCAAATGTTAGAAAGATTGTCTAAGCATACACACTTTTGTTTCCTAGATGGTTATTCTGGTTTCTCTCAAATACATGTGTCACCTGAAGATCAAGAGAAAACCACCTTTACTTGTCCTTTTGGAACTTATGCTTATCGTCATATGCCTTTTGGTTTATGTAATGCACCTGCTACCTTTCAAAGATGTATGACTGCTATATTCTCTGACTTTTGTGAAAAGATTGTTGAGGTTTTCATAGATGATTTTGTTCGTTTACGGAGCATCTTTTGATGATTGCTTGAGCAACCTTGATCGAGTTTTGCAGAGATGTGAAGAAACTAATCTTGTCTTGAATTGGGAGAAGTGCCACTTTATGGTGAATGAAGGTATAGTCCTTGGGCATAAAATTTCTGAAAGAGGTATTGAAGTTGATAAAGCTAAAGTTGATGCTATTGAGAAAATGCCATGTCCCAAAGATATCAAAGGAATAAGAAGTTTCCTTGGTCATGCTGGTTTCTATAGAAGGTTTATAAAAGACTTCTCTAAAATTTCTAGACCTCTTACCAATCTCTTGCAAAAAGATGTTCCATTCATTTTTTATGATGATTGTGTAGAAGCCTTTGAAATACTTAAGAAAGCCTTAATTTCTTCACCTATTGTTCAACCACCTAATTGGAACCTACCCTTTGAAATTATGTGTGATGCTAGTGATTATGTTGTTGGTGTTGTTCTAGGACAAGGAGTTGATAAGAAATTAAATGTTATCCATTATGCTAGTAAAACTCTAGACAGTGCTCAAAGAAATTATGCTACTACTGAGAAAGAATTTTTAGCAGTTGTGTTTGCATGTGATAAATTTAGATCTTATATTGTTGATTCCAAAGTTACCGCTCACACTGATCATGCTGCTATTAAATATCTTATGGAAAAGAAAGATGCTAAGCCTAGACTTATTAGATGGGTTCTTCTGCTACAAGAATTTGATTTGCATATTGTTGATAGAAAGGGAGCTGAAAATCCCATAGCAGATAATTTGTCTAGGATGGAAAATGTTCTTGATGACCCACTTCCTATTAATGATGATTTTCCTGATGAACAATTAGATGTGATAAATGCTTCTCGTAATACTCCTTGGTATGCAGACTATGCTAATTACATTGTTGCTAAGTACATACCACCTAGCTTTACATACCAACAAAAGAAAAAGTTTTTCTTTGATTTAATACATTACTTTTGGGATGACCCACATTTATATAAAGAAGGAGTAGATGGTATTATTAGACGTTGTATACCTGAGCATGAACAGGATCAAATCCTACGTAAGTGTCACTCCGAGGCATATGGAGGACACCATGTGGGAGACCGAACTGCACACAAGGTATTACAATCTGGTTTTTATTGGCCTACTCTTTTCAAGGATGCACTTAAGTTTGTCCTTTCTTGTGATGAATGTCAAAGAATTGGTAATGTTGGTAGACGTCAGGAAATGCCTATGAATTATTCACTTGTTATTGAACCATTTTATGTTTGGGGTTTTGATTATATGGGACCTTTTCCTAAATCCAATGGGTATAGTCATATTTTAGTTGCTGTTGATTACGTTAATAAGTGGGTAGAAGCTATTCCAACTAGTAGTGCTGATCATAACACTTCTATTAAGATGCTCAAAGAAGTTATTTTCCCAAGGTTTGGAGTCCCTAGATATTTAATGACTGATGGTGGTTCACATTTTATTCATGGTGCTTTCCGTAAGTTGCTTGCTAAATATGATGTTAACCATAGAATTGCATCTCCTTATCATCCTCAGTCTAGTGGTCAAGTTGAATTAAGTAATAGAGAAATAAAATTGATCTTGCAAAAGACCGTTAATAGGTCCAGAAAGACCGTTAATAGGTCCAGAAAGAAACTTGACGATGCATTATGGGCTTATAGAACTGCATATAAAAATCCTATGGGTATGTCTCCGTATAAAATGGTTTATGGAAAAGCATGTCATTTACCTCTTGAGTTAGAACATCAAGCATATTGGGTTATTAAAGAACTTAACTATGCTTTTAAACTTACCTGTGAGAAGAGGTTAGTTGATATTAGCTCTTTAGATGAATGGAGAACCCAAGCTTATGAGAATGCCAAGTTGTTTAAAGAAAAGGTTAAAAGATGGCATGATAAGAGAATTCAAAAACGGGAATTCAAAGTAGGTGATCATGTTCTATTATACAATTCTCGTTTGAGATTCTTTGCAGGAAAACTTCTCTCTAAATGGGAAGGACCGTATATCATCGAAGAAGTTTATCGCTCCGGAGCCATCAAAATAAACAACTCCGAAGGCAATAATCCGAGAGTGGTGAATGGGCAAAGAATCAAGCACTATATTTTAGGTACTCCGATTAATGTTGAAACTAATATTATTGAAACAATTACACCGGAAGAGCACATAGAAGAGTCCTTTCGGAACACTCCGGAACCCTTAAAAGGGGTAGGTATGTGATACGGTAAGTAAACCGACTCCAAAAATTCCATAAAAATTATTTCTGTCATTTTTGGAATATTAGAAAAATTACAAAAATAAGAAACAGCCGGGGGGACCCATGTGTCGCCCACAAGGCCACAGGGCGCGACCCCCCCAGGGGTGCGCCGTGATGCCTTGTGGGCCCCATGTGTGCCTTCCTGACTCCGTTTTCTTGCCGTACGCTTGTTTTGCAAGATAAAAATTCTTTATATATACTCCCGTATGTTCTGACCACCGCATCGCCAGTTTCTCCTATGTCCTTGTTTTGTGTTGATTCCTGTCAGATTTTCGAGGCTGGGCATCATGTCTACTTCTTCCTCCAACAACGTGGGAGACAATGCTTGGTTGCTACAGATGGAACTCAGGAGAGAGGAGGAGGAGGAGGTCGCCATGGAAGAAGATGATGGGGATTCGCTAGAGGTCCACCCTCCGGCTTCCGAGTGGGGCACCCTTGCCGGCATCTCCACAATTCCGAACCCTCATCAAGCCGTGAGAAGCACTACAAGCCATGGAAGTCCAGAGGTACAAGAAGGGATTCCTCCTAGGAGGCCCTTACACAGGTTACATCGGAACAACTTTCATAACTTGGTTCACAATTATGGGGTTGAAAATACTCCTCGTATGCACATACCCTCCAATTGGGACATCTATCGTACAAGTGAAAGGGATGCAGGAAAGAATGCTTGGGGGCCAGAGAATAAGCATATTATGGCCGCAGTCCAAAAGAATACAGAGATGATACAGCATGTGCTCCGGGAAATTCAGAGCCTAAAGGAGATCCTAATTAATGTCATGAAGGACAAGCCTATCACTTCACCATCACCACCATCACCCAAGAAGGAGAATTGAGTACATGGGTATGAGCACTCCCCTTGGCTTGTGCCAAGCTTGGGGGAGGCGCCCCGGTGTCGTATCACCATCACTTTTTCATCATCATCATCATTATCTATCTTAGTTTGATCCTTAGTTATTTTGTGATTTAGCAGAATAAACTTTTAGTATGATTTAGTTTCGAGTGCTTGCTTTGTGATCTATCTATCTATGTAATCGTGTGTGAAAGTTATGTAATAAAGAGTAGTTTGAGTTGAGTGTTTTGCTTTTGATGATCCAATCTTAGAAATAAAGAAAGAATAAAATCATATGCTAATCCCATGGGGAGTGATGACTTCACATAAAAGAAGTATAATTGATAAAACTTGTTGGAAGTTGACAAACATAGCATTGGTCATTGTAGCAATTCATGAAAAAGTAATAAAGGAAGAGAGGTCTCACATATAAATACACTATCTTGGACATCTTTTATGATTGCGAGCCCCCATCAAATATTCTATGTCAATTAGTTGACGTTGGACAAGGAAGACAATGTAATGGGTTATGTTTGCTTATATTCACATAGAAGTTATATTGTTTTGGATCCTCTAACATCTAGTGTTTGCCCCCTATCTTTGCTAGCCAAAAATCTGCACCAAGTAGATGTGATGCCCCCGACTCGACCGTGCACTAATCATACACGCAAATACGCAGGATCAAGCCCAAGGACTCACGGGAAGATATCACAACACAACTCTAGACACAAAATAGAATAATACAAGCTTTATATTACAAGCCAGGGGCCTCGAGGGCTCGAATACATAAGCTCGAGTTACACAAGAGTCAACGGAAGCATTAGTATCTGAGTACAGACATAATTAGACAAGCTTGCCTTAAGAAGGCTAGCAGAACAACGATAACTAGATCGAAAAGGCGTAGGCCTCCTACCTGGGAACCTCCTAAACTACTCCTGGTCATCGGTCTCCACGTAGTAGTAGGCACCATCGGGGATCTCCGGCTCCTGGACTCCGTCATCTGGTCGCAGCAATCGGGTATGGGGAAAAGAGGTAGCAAAGCAACCGTGAGTACTCATCCAAAGTACTCGTAAGACTTACATCAGAACTATGCTAAGTATGCATCGGTTTCAAAGGGAAGGGGCTGTATCTGTGGACTATACTGCAGAATGCCAGAATAGAGGGGAAGGCCTAGCCTAACGAAGACTAGCATCTTCCAGTGTCTTGCAGCAACAGAAGAGAGTAGAGTAACATATAATATATTAACAAGTATATATTAGCAACGCCCAGAGATCCTTCCTCGACTCCCTGCGAGGAAGCGATCCCAGAGCCATCATATTAGTTTAGAGTAGTATGTATCCAGTTCAAGTTGTAGTAGATCGGGATACAACACTGATTGTCCTGTTACCGTGGACACGGCTATTCGAATAGATAACTTCCCTGCAGGGGTGCACTACTGTTACCCAACACGCTCGATTAACTCTGGCCGGACACACTTTTCTCGGTCATGCCCGGCCTTGGCTGATCGACACGACGTAGTCCTACCTAGGCTGCGCAGAGAGGTCCCCGCCGGTCTACATCCTAACCGCTCAGGGGTTTTGGGCCCATCGCCCTTTGCACTCCGGGTCGTTGCGTGTAGGGTGAAGCCAGGCACCACCCCTGTCCTGGATGGCGCCGGTCCGTCCCGGCTGCAATGCTGAACTGGACGTCTAATAGAGCTTTCGGCTGATACATACGGCGCCGAGGGCCCCATTAAACCATTATCCCATGTGGTGGTAGTGCGTATAGTCCAGTGGCCAACTCAGATCAAATACTCAAATCCGTTAAGCGTGTTATTAGTAACTCGCGGACACGAACATGGCTCAAGGCTCACCTCCGACACCCTGTCGCACCGACTTGGTAACCCGCGGACCAACGACTAGGAACCAGGCCCACCTCTCTCCTACTCCACCTGCCCTGTCGTTCCGCCACAATAATCTCTCGCGGGTGCCCTCATGGCCAACCCGACTTCCCAAAGGACTGATGTGAAGGTCAAAGTACCCGTGTGTCCATATCATCGTGGGGAATCCGAGGAATCACCCTCGATGGGTTCCCACTCGGTGTAACCGTCAAGGTGAACTTGGAGGAATCACCCTCGATAAGTTCACACTTGAGGAGCTGCACGATAGAGGCATCATCGAAGGCGGTGAAAGAGGAATCACCCTTGATAACCCACAACTGACTAGCTACGCTACAGAGATATCATCAGGAGTGAGGTAGGAGGTATCACCCTCGGCACTCGATGGTAGCTCTGCAGAGTCGTACAACTAAGGGGGTGTGCGGTGCTGTGTAGGTCTCTGCACATCAATCATGCTGATCGAGTCACCGGTGGTAAAGCATGGCAACAAGGACAAGGGTGTGGGGCCATTGATGGATCACTAACCAGCCTATACTAAGCATTTAGGTCAACAGGTAAAGTATCAACAGCAGGTTACAAAATTAGGCTATGCATCAGAATAGGAGCAATCAATTACAGTAGCAAAATCTAATGCAAGCATGGGAGAGAAAGAATGGGCGATATAGGAATGATCAAGGGGGCTTTGCTTGCCTGGAAGCTCTGCTGAAAAGGAAGAAGGGTCGTCGGTGGTGTAGCAGTCCTCAGGGGTCACGTCAGACTCGGGGGCTACCGGAGAGAAGAGGGGGAGGAAACAAATAAATACACGGCAAACAAAAGCAACACAATGCATGACATGGCAATATGCTGTGCTAGGGGTGACCTAACGCAGTGCTACATGTTACAGACGGAGCGGAAAAATATCAGGGGATATTTTCCCGGCTCTGGGCAACTATCGGACAGGCGATCTAGAGGGGAAGGTTCCATGTTTGTAGTGTTAGAGGCATGTGACAGCTACACAGAGGGCACCAACGGATTCGTCTCATTTTTCTGATCGTTTTTCATATATAAATTATTTTCATCCGAGCTACGGTTTATTTTCTATGATTTTTCAAAGTTTTAGCAATATTCTGGAATTGTTTTAATATATTTATCATGAAGAATTTCCTCTATGGGAGGATGCTCAAAATTAATTTTATAAAAGGAGAAAATATCCCTAGCTTCTCGAATTATGTAATCAAATTCATGCATAAGGATGATAGTGGCAATTTTCTTAGCCCTAGGATCATGGATGTTGGGAAGTTCATAGAATATTTTTTCTAAGGCGGGGTGAATATGCAAAAAAAATCTTTCTAATTTAACCACAAGCCTAGCAATAGCATCCACATAGAAATTTGTTTTATCAAGAATAGATCCCCTAATTATTGGTATAACTCCCGCGTGTCGTGGGTACGACCATCTATGGGGCCATCTAGCCCTTTTGTGGTTCAGCTAGGGAGATCGACGAGCACAAAGAGCAGAATCAGTAGAGATGTAATGTGACGCCCCTGCTCGACTGTGCACTAATCATACACGCAAACGTGCACGATCGAGATCAGAGACTCACGGGAAGATATCACAACATAACTCTAGACACAAATTTAAACATAAATCTTCATATTACAAACCAGGGGTCACGAGGACCCGAATACATAAGTCATACAAACAAATAATATCTGGGTACAGACATAGTTAGTCAAGTTTGCCTTAAGAAGGCTAGCATAACAGTGACACTAATCGAAAAGGCGAAGGCCTTCTGCCTAGGTCCTCCGAACTACTCCTGGTCGGCGGGCTCAACGTAGTAGTAGGTGCCTCCGGGGATCTCCTGCTCCTGGACTCCGACATCTGATCGCAGCAACCGGGTAGGGGAAAAGAGGTAGCAAAGCAACCGTGAGTACTCATCCAAAGTACTTGCAAGACTTACATCAGAACTATACTAAGTATGCATCGGTATCAAAGGAATGGGGCTTTATCTTTGTATTAAACTGCAGAAATGCCAGAACAGAGGGGGAAAGGCCCAGCCTATCGAAGACTAGCATCTTGAAGCAATCTTGCAACATCAGAAGAGAGTAGAGTATAGTAACATATAATAGTAGTTATATTTTAGTAATGCCCTGAGATCCTTCCTCGACTACCCTACGAGAAAATGATCCCGAGAGCAGTAGTAACAGTTTATCATTGTAACAGTATCCATTCATAGTGGTAGTAGATCAGGATACAACTCCGAGCGTCCTGTTACCGTGTACACGGCTATTCGAATAGATCACTTCCCTGCAGGGGTGCACTACTGTTACCCAACACGCTCGATTACATCTGGCCGTACACACTTGTTGGGTAATGCCCGGCCTCGGGTAATCGACACGCCGTAGACCAACCTAGACTCTCGAGAGAGGTCAACACGCCGGTCTAAATCCTAAATGCGAAGGGGTCTTCGGCCCATTGCCCTCTGCACTCCTGCACGTTGCGAGACTGGTCGGGGCCCAAGCGCGACTGTGGAAACACCACAGACGTAACCAGCTCACCCCAACAATCAGCCCGCACCTCTGAACTGTGACAGCTAGATCGCTTTCGGAAGGAACGTATGACGTAGAGGGCCCCATTAAACCATTATCCCGCGTGGTGGTAGTGCGTATAGGCACGTAGCCAACTCAGATCAAATACCTAAATCCATTAGGCATGTTTTAGTAGCTCGCAGAGGCGAACAGAATCCCTGTCGCTCCGACTTGGTAACTCGCGGATTACGGCTAGGGACCTGGCCCACCTCTCTCCTAGGTGGTCTCCGCCTGCCCTGTCGTTCTGCCACAATACCTCTCGCGGGTACCCTTGGGGCCGACCCGTCTTTAGAATAGTAACAGTCGGGGTTCAGGTCCATACCATCAAGGGGAAATCTAAGGAATCACCCTCGATAGGTTTACCTTGATATACTGCACGGCAGAGTCATCACCTAGTGTGAAATACGAGGCATCACCCTCAGTAGATCACACTAGGTGTGCTACACTACAAAGTCATCATCGAGAGTGAAATACAAGGAATCACCCCTGGTAGATCACACTTGGTGCGGCTCTGCAGAGCCATACAATTGTAAGGGCCTTTAGGGGTGTTCGGGTCTCGGTTCAATAATCCACCATCTCGGACAACCCGAATAACAAGCATGGCAACACGGACAAGGGTGTAGGGCCACAGATGGGACACTATCATTCCTATTCTAAGCATTTAGGATAACAGGTATAGTATCAATAGCAGTTTATCAAAAATAGGCTATGCATCAGAATAGGAGCTATCGGAGCAACAACAGAAGCAATTCTAATGCAAGCATAAGGGAGAAAGAATAGGCGATATCTGGATGATCAAGGGGGTTTTGCTTGCCTGGAAGCTCTGCTGAATGGGTCTGGTCGTCGTCGATGTAGCCGTACTCAGCAGAGTCGTTGGCACTCTCGGGGGTATCGGGGGAGAAGGAGGGGGAAGAAACAATAAATACACGGCAAAATGCAACAGGGATGCATGACATGTCAACATGCAGTGCTAGGGGTGTTCTAATGCAGCACTATGCAAGTTAGTCGTAGCGGGAAAACCTCTGGAGGTGTTTTACAAGCTCCGGGCAATTATCGGTCAGATGAATCGGAGGGGAAGGTTCCATGTTCATCATGTTAGAGGGGTGTGGCAGGTATGTGGGTGGCATATTTGGATTCATCATATTTTTCTGATCATTTTTCATATATCAATTATTTTCATCCGAGTTACGGTTTATTTTATATGATTTTTCAAAGATTTAAACATTTTCTGGATTTTCTGGAATTATTTTAATTCGAAATTAAATAGCAAAAATGCTAAATGCACCCAGCACAGTGTACACAAAAGTGTACACAGTGGCTGACAGGTGGGGCCAGTTGACTAAGTCAACTGCCCAGTCAGCACCCAGTCAGCAGAGGCTGACATGTGGGTCCAGTCAACTGTTGACTCAGTAGTTGACTGGTCCACAGATGACTGGTCAGCGGGTCCAGTGGGACCCGCGTGTCAGTGAGTTAGTTAAACTAATAGTTTTCATTAGTTCTAATTAATCCTTGTGGGGCCCAGTGTCAGTGGGGATTAGCAGGGTCATTAGTAGTTAATTAGTCCCTAATGTCATGGTTAGCCGGCTACTAAACGACGGCGGCTACAGTCATGGCGGAGGCACGCTGGAGGGCGCTACGGGCTTGCCCAGATGCTGGGTTAGACGCGTTCGAAAGCACGCGACGTCGCGTATTCGATGAAGGCATCGGCGGGTGCTGGGGACGGCCGGAGCTAGCGGCAGCACCGACAGCGCGCGGCGGCCGGAGCTAGCGCGAGGCAGAAACGGTGATAGAGGCGGCTAGGGGAAGAGGGAAAAGGCGCAACCGGCGCGGAGGCTCACCCCAAGGCGAGTAGAGGGCTCAGGGGAGCTGGGGGGAGGTCGAGGTCGTCGGCGATGCGCGGTGGAGCACGACAGCCGTAGCGGAGGGGATCGAAGCAGGCGACGGCGTTGAGGGCTCCCGGCTCCAATGCGATGGCGCGGAGGTCGTAGCGGAGGACGGCGGTCCTCCTAGGCACGTCCGCGTGGCGAGGGGATGGCTGTGGCCATGAGAACGACGGCGGCGCGTCCATGGGCGCGCTCGAGCCCATATGGGAGGAAGAAGGGGCGAGCGAGAGGGGGGTCTGAGGGGGCTAGGGTTCCAGGGGGCGAGGGGGTCGGGGAGGTCCTTATCCGCGAGGTGGAGCCGCGGATGCTCGACAGCGCGCATCCGGCGCCGTGGACGGCCATGGCGCGCTCGACCTCCCCTGGCGCAGCGGGAGGTTGAGGAAAGGCCGGCCGAATCGGGCCAGGCCGCACTGTGGATCCACCTGGGCCGAGTGCACAGTGAATCCTATCTCTTTTTCTTTTCTTTTTCTATTTTACATTTTCTGGCACTATTTTCTATTTTCTTTTAATACCAAATGATTTTTGGTGAACATGAAACTTGGCACTTAAATACTAGGTAATATTCTGGGCTGTCACAAAAAATTTCAGGATTTTTGGAATTGTTTATCTATTTTAGTAATTGAAAATGTCAATTAAATTGCTGCTGGTCCACTGTTTTGGTTGCTAGGGTTAATTTGGGAATTTAAATAATGTTGGTTTTATTTTTATAATTGCTTTGGGATTATTTGCAATATTACGAACTATTTTGTTTACAAGTTTGAAGTTTTTCAAAATTCACTTGTTATTTGAATTTTGAATTTGAGTTGAATTATTTGTTAATTGCATTTCTTAGGATTTAATGATGATGACTTGGCATCATTAGTGTGAGGTCACTGTAGCATGACACTGGGGGTGTTACAAATCTCCTCCACTACAAGAAATCTCATCCCGAGATTTAAGAGGTGGGGTAAGGGGTATCTTCGGGAGAATGGACCTTTGCAGGGTCGTTATCTGGTGGATAACTTAGGGAAGGTGATAGGAAGTATCTCTCGAATTGAAACTTAAGACAAACATCGAGAGCAAAGTAAGAAGGTACAATAAGAAGTTTCAAGCGGATAGGCAATCGTTCGATGCCTAATTAGAAGTAAAAGGTTCAGAGCAACGAGAATAGATATTGCGTCTGATACCGGATAGGACAAGTTAGGGAATATGGCTCGTGAAATACAAACGAAGCCAAGCACGAGGAATAACTTTGCAAACAGGGGGTGCACAGGAGAGTCAGGTTTCGGTCCTGTGGAACTGTGGTAAGGGGGGATTAAGAGTAGGAAGGGCGGTGACATTTTGCATGGTCACGATAGCAAGGCATGTCAGAGGATAGTTTGTCAGCTATGTTGGCAACAACGTCGGTACCAAGGGCGGGGGACGAAGAGAACCATTTTCCTGCTCGTTAATACGAGGCGGACCAATAGGCAAAATTCTCATCCATCGGTGGTTACCGGAATGTTAACAACAATAGTAACATGGTTTTTCTGACAGAGTTGTACACCCAGGTGTTTACATAAGCAGGGAATTATTACTGCTCAGATAAGTTAGATTACAAAAAGGTTAAACAGACGAATGGAAAGGAAAATGTGATTATCAGATCAAATAGACCAATGGAAATTGAAATGTAGTTATACACAACTATTAGGTGTATATCCTTTTCAAGATCAGGCAGAGCATGATATCCATGACAGTACAGCAAGTAGATAACTATTTAGGTAAAGGGGCAAGGATGGCATTTCTCACCATGAATTCGATTCATAACTTCGAAGAAGTCAAAATGTTGGCGATGATCACGACACATTTTGTCAATAGGTTTCAAGAGGATGCAATCGAACAGCGATGGCATCAAGCAACGGAACGACGAAGTGGAAAGTTATGGGACCAACTGATAAGTTGCAAGCTCGGAGTTGGAGTTGCTTTTCAAGACAATAAAACGATGTTGAAAACTCGGCGTAAGCCTTGCTCACGGTCTGAAGAATTCGTGCACCAAGAAGGGCGAGGTAGCACGGTCAAAGGTAGCATGTAAAGGATGTAGTCGATAGTTTGGGAATGACAAGATTGAGTTTAAATTTTCCAGCAACAATTTACCAAAGGCAGAGGATACAATTTACCAAAGGCATTATGTATGAGGGGAAGAGCTCAGAGAATTTGAATGTGAAGGACACTGTCGGATAATAATCCAACAAAAGATCAGGTGGTCGGCAAAGGATCTGAGGGGAGTATCGGTACTCAACCAGAAGAAGAAAGAATGCAAGGCATCAGATTATAGAAACATCTGAATAATTCGACGCATAGGTACAAACGAATTATGATTTCCAACATGAAGGATCAGAAGAAGATGCTCTGATCAAAGATGAGCAAGTGGAATAGACTTAGGGGCACAACCTATGGCAAATTGATTGGCCGAGAACCAGCTCGTGTTCAAATGACGCCTGAGCCAGAAGGATGAATTCTAGGATTCGACTGATGATTGCGAGCATTCGCAGCATATTGAATCAAGGGACTCAAAATGATAATGACAAGGGACGTCAACGAAGATTACTAGACATATGGAATTAACCATAATGCAAGCAGGCAAGACTTTCCAAAGCAATAGGTTGCAGAGGATTCTCGAGAGATCAGCCAGTATTTCAAAGTATTTTGGGAAACATATGAACAACTGGGAATTAACGGATCCCCGGTAAGTGCGAGGAATTATCCGCAGTGCGAAAGAAGCTGCAAAGCAGTAGGCACAAGGATTTCCAGAATACCGAAGAGTATTTCGGGGTATCTTGTAATAACAAGAGCAACTGGGAATGAATGTGTGAACGACAAGTGTATTTATTAATCCATAGGGATTTATCGGTGGTATGGAACTGCAAAGACGGTGGGCACAAGGATCTCGGGAAAGCATCGAAGAGTATCTTCAAAATCTTCTGGTGAAGCAGGCGATCATCTGGAGTGAAGGGGCTCTCCGGGACGAAGTGGTAACGAGAACCTAATGTTAGAGTTAGGAAAATTTTAACCCGAATAGAAGAGAGAGTAGAATCCCAGAGTAAGGAAGAGGAATAAAAGATCATAATCCCATCCATGTGCAACGTGGGCCCGTAAGCCACACAGCATTGTTAGTAAAATATAGTTTTTCAAAGACTAGACTCAACTTCGACCAAGGAATCGGAAGGGGGCATCCTACATGCAGTCGGCTCTGATACCAACTTGTGACGCCCCTGCTCGACCGTGCGCTAATCATACATGCAAACATGCACGATCGAGATCAGAGACTCACGGGAAGATATCACAACACAACTCTAGACACAAATTTAAACATAAATCTTCATATTACAAACCAGGGGTCATGAGGACCATAATACATAAGTCATACAAATAAATAATATCTCGGTACAGACATAGTTAGTCAAGTTTGCCTTAAGAAGGCTAGCATAACAGCGACACTGATCGAAAAGGCGAAGGCCTCCTGCCTAGGGCCACCGAACTACTCCTGGTCGGCGGGCTCAACGTAGTAGTAGGTTCCTCCGGGGATCTCCTGCTCCTAGACTCCGACATCTAATCGCAGCAACCGGGTAGGGGAAAAGAGGTAGCAAAGCAACCGTGAGTACTCATCCAAAGTACACGCAAGACTTACATCAGAACTATACTAAGTATGCATCGGTATCAAAGGAATGGGGCTATATCTTTGTATTAAACTGCAGAAATGCCAGAACAGAGGGGGAAAGGCCTAGCCTATCGAAGACTAGCATCTTGAAGCAATCTTGCAGCATCAGAAGAGAGTAGAGTATAGTAACATATAATAGCAGTTATATTTTAGTAATGCCCTGAGATCCTTCCTCGACTACCCTGCGAGAAAGTGATCCCGAGAGCAGTAGTAATAGTTTGTCATTGTAACAGTATCCATTCATAGTTGTAGTAGATCAGGATACAACTCCGAGCGTCCTGTTACCGTGTACACGGCTATTCGAATAGATCACTTCCCTGCAGGGGTGCACTACTGTTACCCAACACGCTCGATTACATCTGGCCGGACGCACTTGTTGGGTAATGCCCGGCCTCGGGTAATCGACACGCCGTAGACCAACCTAGACTCTCCAGAAAGGTCAACACGCCGGTCTAAATCCTAAATGCGAAGGGGTCATGGGCCCATCGCCCTCTGCTGTCAGGCCCAATTCTGGAATAATACACAGAAGAGCCTCAAGTCATACCAGCCCCAAGAACAACTGGTAGACTTCCTTGATATAGATAACCAGTACAAATATAATATTACACAGGGTTGAGCCACAGTGCTCAACAAATTATTACAAACTTGCCAAATATACTACGGTGGTGGAATAACACAGTGGTGTGGTGGTGGTACAACACTGGTACAATAAAATAGAGTCAAGCGTCAGTGTGAGACTTGACTATTTTATTGGTGTAGCAGAGGCACAGTGGATGATACATGTGGTAGACTCCAAGATCACAGGTTGACTGACTGGGACACCTCTAAGCGTCGGGCTTGCTAGCGCAATCTCATTCCACAAGCTCGTCCTCCTCCAGGTCTGGCCAATGAAATAGCCAGGGACAAGCCAGTGAGTACGTTGGAATGTACTCGCAAACATTATGAACAAAAGATATACCGAATGCATAAGCTCATGCTGGGTTAAATGATATGCATATGTTGGCTGAAATTAAAATATGGCATGATAAATACTAGCATGTGCAGAAGTATGAGTAAATAAAAAATTAGTGACAAACAAAGAAAGTTAATGGAAAATCGGGCGAGCCAGGACCGCCCGAGAATCCAAAAGAAAATAAATAACGTGGAGAATCGGGCGAGACAGGACCGCCCGAGAATCCAAGAGAAATACCAAACGGGTGTCTAAAAGAGAATCGGGCGAGACAGGACCGCCCAAGAACTCAAGCGATGCCACGAGAGGTCTTGAAAAGAAATGCCAAACGGGTGTCTAAAAGAGAATCGGGCGAGACAGGACCGCCCGAGAACTCAAGCGACGCCACGAGAGGTCTTGAAAAGAAATGCCAAACGGGTGTCTAAAAGAGAATCGGGCGATACAGGACCGCCCGAGAACTCAAGCGACGCCACGAGAGGTCTTGAAAAGAAATGCCAGTCGGGTGTCTAAAAGTGACGCCACGGTAGGTCTTGAAAAGAAATGCCAAACGGGTGTCTAAAAGAGAATCGGGCGAGACAGGACCGCCCGAGAACTCAAGCGACGCCACGAGAGGTCTTGAAAATAAAACAGAGTGCCCGGGGTAGTCTAGCCAGCCCCAGAGACACTCAGAAAACAAAATAAGAGAAACAGGTTACTCCACAGTAATATTTATGCTTACAACAATAATAATATTCATGATATCAAAATATCCATGACAGCGTTAGTGGTGATAATAATAATCCTGCAAAATAATCTAAGCTCAATTTAATTATTTCCTCCGAAGACCGACACCGGACCGCCACTTGACCCTTCCCAGCTAACGTCCTTGACCGCGGACACGGTTATTCGAATAGGTGTAACTCTGCAGAGGGTGTACTCTTTACCCACGTGTATGAGATTTCTTTAGTCAGCACCGTGATGCTGGCTAATTCCCATTACGGTCTTTGGGTTGAAAACACACCTGCCAGCACACACCAGATTAACTTTCCGGATGCCAGGAATCACCCAAAGCATCGTTCAAGAAAAACTCTAAGTCGGGGAGACTACAATCTCGAATAGCATGGGATCACTATTCATACGCGCGGATTACAAGGGGTGCCCCCCTCTCGGCCCAGCCGGATACACCCATGCCCCCTGACCTAATGACGGGCATTAGTCCATGGCCGTGGAAACCCTCATCATGGCCCTCTATGTGGTGTGTACACAGACAGGGGTTAGCAACTTACTAAACCGTACTTCCCTCGCGGGAAGACCCGTGGCAGCACGGTGTTTAGCTAGGTGTGACGGAACAAGACTCGATCTAGGTCGACTCAGGAGGTGTTGTTATTATGACAGGCATGTCTCACAAGCCACAGTGACACCGTCGTGTCACAACGGGACCGTGCTCGCTAGCACGTCCAAGGCAGGAGTTGCACTCCTGGTGCTCACAGCCTTTCCCCATGTCAGATGCTTGAGTGAAGTGCAAGTCATGCACAAGAAATGATATGACCATGAATGCTTGCACTTGCGATAAACTACACATACGGTGCAATTCCAAACCGATGCAACCATGCAATGCAAATGCAATCACCATATCCCAAGTTCAAAATGCTTGCCTTATCCAAAGTAGTCAGAAGAGGAACCCTCGAAATTCCCGGCAAAGTTTCCCTCTTCTTTTTCAGAAAAATTCAAATTCAAATTCACTTTAAAAAAATTGGCAACAGTACCAAAAGTTGTCTTAAAATATTTTTAAATAAATACTAAAAAAAACTAGAGAGAAAAATAAGAATTTCAAAAAAAGAATCAACTCAATCAGAGTTGTGGTTTAAAAGTTATTAAACTTTTAAACCCAGGGGTCTTTCTGCAAAATAGGCAGTCCCTGTGCGTTTTAAACAGAAAACGGTTCGGAAGGAAATACGCTTCCCAGACCGGAAAGCATAATGTGCCAATGTACGCTTTCAATTTAAACACCGAAAAAGACAAAATGCTGACGGGTGGACCCCACCCGTCAGGTTCAAATTCAAACGCTCTCGCGCGCGTGTGTAGAGGGGAGACGGCGATCACCGGCGATGATCGACGGGGTTCCAGTGGTCGGCGATGATCGGGACATGATCAGTGAGTCCGTCCGCGTCGGTGGGTGGCGGTGGTGGTCGCCGGCGAGCAACAGAACGACGGCGAGGTCGACGGTGGCGGACGGTGGATCGGGTGTGTCGGGATCTCGCCGGAGAGAGCTCGGGAGGTGGAATTGAAGCGCGGGATCGAAGAGTGGGTGCACAAGAGAGCTTCTGGCAAGATTTGAGCGGTGGAGATGGAGTGATGGTGATGCGCTGATCAGCGGAGGTGGCGGCGGTTCGGTGGTCGGAGAGGAGGAAGATGACCTCCTCGAGGTCGAATGAGTGCACGAGAGCTCGATTGGAATGGTGTGGGTGCAGTGTGGTTGCTCAACGGAGCTCGGGGAGTCCTATTTATAGGCGGACGAGGAGGTCAGAGGCGGATCGGATGACGCCGGAGTTAATCCGCCGGCGAAGTAGGTTTGGACGGCGGGCGCGGTCGGTGCGGAGTTGATGAGGCCGGTGGAGTACTCCAGAAGCTTTAGCGCGGATGAGATCGAGCACTGCGGCCTTATCCACGGCGAGGCTCGCGTATGGCCATGGCGGGCGCCGTTCAACTCCGGCGACTGACAGCGGGCCCCAGAGGCTTGGGCGGTGTGGCGATGATGCGGAGGAGGCGCCGCGTGGAGAGAGGTAGGCAGGAGAGCAGCGGGGAGGAGTGAAGGCGGCGGGCGCCGTGTTGACCTGCTCGGCTGCCGCGGCCGAGGACGGTGGCCGTTGCACCGGCCACCTCCTGTGCTGTCGGCGGCGGGCAGCTGACCAAGGGGTCCGGGGTGGCTCATTTAAGGGGAGAGTAGGCGTGGAGGAGAAGGAGAGGGGTTGGAGAGAGGAGCACGGCGACGAACTCCTCTGCCGACTGAACCAAATTCAGTTAACAGAATTTGACAGCAGTGAACAGTGTGCACTCCACGTGTTTGATGAAATGACAGAGAGGTCTAGGTATTTTAGGAATTTTAGGGGATTTTTTGTGGTGAGGTGTTGATGCATAAAAGAGAGTCTGGCAAAGTTTCAGAATTTTTGGAGCTATAAAAAATAGGTTTATATCAGAGAGATTGTTTCTGGTCCAAATTTGAACTGGATGAAATTTGAAAATTTTGAACTGTGGAACCCAAAGTTTTTGGTGAAATGGGTTATAGGTACTGTCTAGTTGTTGGAGTAATTTTGGTGGGGGCAGAAGACTTGTTGAAAGTATGGTTCCTTTGTAAACCAAAGAAACCATGAATAAAATAAATTCCAACTTTGGAATTTAGTAAATATTGTAGAAATATCTTTGTAAGGTGGAAAGGAGTTGGATACTGTCCTAGAAGGTGTGAGTGACTTGAGGGATAATTTAGGAGTGACAGAAAAATTATTGAATGGATTTTCTATAAGAATGAAAGGAGATGAAAGGGACCATTTCATTGAAATGATCTAGTCATTCAAAACTTTTCTGAAATAAAATTATTTTTGATCTTTCGAAAATAATTGCCCAATAAATAAATCATCCAAACAGAACCATTTAAAAAATTTGAAACCCAATTTGAAATAAAAATGATTTTCAGAACAGAAGAAAGAGAAGAAGAAGAATTGGGTCAAAATAATTCAAAGTATTTTCTATTTTAAAGAAAAGATTTGGAAAATCCAGAGAAAATATTTTGGGGTGTTACAACACCTACCCCCCTTAAGAAAAATCTCGTGCCCGAGATTTCAGCTGTCCCTCAAACAGGTACGGATATTCAACCCTCAGATGATCTTCTCTTTCCCAGGTTGCTTCTTCCTCGGTGTGATTACTCCACTGAACTTTGTTAAATTTTATCGTGCTCTGTCGGGTTCTCCGTTCAGACTCCTCCAAAATCTTTATAGGACATTTCCTACATGTAAGATCTGGTTGAATATCCAGGTCTTGATGTTGGACTTGCTTTTCCGGATTACTGACACATCTCCTCAGCTGTGAGACGTGAAACACATCGTGAACATCCGATAATTCTGCTGGTAGCTCTAGTTGGTAGGCAACCTTGCCTTTCCTTGCAATTATTCTGAATGGTCCAATAAACCTCGGTGCCAACTTTCCTTTGACCTTAAATCTCTGTAGTCCCCACATTGGAGATACTCTAAGGTACACGTATTCATCGGGCTCAAAACTGATCTGGCGGTGTTTTTGGTCATAGTAACTCTTCTGACGGCTCTGTGCTGCTCTCAGTCTGTCTTGAATAAGTTTCACTTTTCTTTCCGCCTCTTTGAGAATTTCCAGGCCGCAGATTTGGCTATCTCCAGTCTCAGACCAATTGAGTAGGGTACGGCATCTCCGTCCATATAGGGCTTCGAAGGGTGACATTTTTAGACTGGCTTGATAACTGTTGTTATATGAAAATTCCGCATATGGTAAACTATCTTCCCAGCTGACTCCGTAAGTAAGCACACATGCTCTCAGCATGTCCTCCAATATTTGATTCACCCGTTCAGTCTGTCCTCCTGTCTGCGGGTGATATGATGTGCTGAATACCAGTTGAGTCCCTAAGGCCTGCTGCAGGTGTTCCCAAAACCTAGAGACAAACTGAGTGCCTCTGTCAGAGACTATGGTCTTGGGTACTCCGTGTAAGCAAACAATTCGGGAGAGGTATAACCTAGCAAGCCTCTGTGTTGAGTATGTGGTTTTTACCGGAATGAAATGTGCCACCTTGGTTAATAAATCTGTTATAACCCAGATAACATTATTTTCGTGTCGTGACCTCGGTAATCCAACAATAAAATCCATTCCAATCACATCCCATTTCCATTCAGGCACTCTGTGTGGCTGTAATAATCCTGCTGGCCTCTGATGTTCTGCCTTTATACGCTGACAGGAGTCACACCGTGCGACATATACAGCGATATCCCTTTTCATCCCGTGCCACCAAATTTTTTCCTGTAGATCCTTGTACATCTTGGTTCCTCCTGGGTGAATGGAGTACGGAGTTGTGTGGGCTTCTGCCAAAATTTGTTCCTTTAGCTCTTCCTTGTTAGGTACGCATAACCTTTTTCCGTACCATAGGATTCCCTGACTATCAATGGTAAATTCAGATGCCTTGCCTAAATTTACCTTCTTTTTAATTCCTTCGATGCTGGGGTGTCCTTTCTGAGCTTCTTTGATCTGATCCTCCAATGCTGATTTTATTTCTAAACGGGCAATGGTTCCTTCTGTGACTAGGACCATGTTGAGTTTGGCAAATTCCCGGTTGAATTCATGCTGTGAGAATTGCACACTGTCATTGTCGGTGCATGGATTTTGGCTGAGGGCGTCTGCCACAACATTTGCTTTACCCGGATGGTAATGAATTCCCACGTCATAATCTTTAATTAACTCAAGCCATCGACGCTGTCTCAAGTTTAATTCTGGCTGGGTGAAGATATACTTAAGACTTTTGTGGTCCGTGTATATCTCGCATCGGTTACCAAGAAGGTAATGTCGCCATTCCTTGAGTGCGTGTATCACAGCTGCTAACTCCAAATCATGGGTAGGGTAATTTTCTTCGTGTCGTCGTAGCTGTCTTGAGGCATATGCTACGACCTTTCCTTCCTGCATTAATACACATCCAAGTCCCTTCCTGGAAGCGTCACAATATATTTCAAAAATTTTGTGCACATCTGGCACGATCAGAACAGGTGCCGTGATTAACCTCTTCTTTAATTCCTGGAAGCTTTTCTCGCAAGCTTCGGTCCATTCAAACTTTTTATCTTTCTTGAGAAGCTGAGTCATGGGTTTGGCTATGGTGGAAAATCCTTCAATAAACCGCCGGTAGTAGCCAGCCAAACCAAGAAAACTTCTGACCTCAGTCACGTTGGTGGGTTGCTTCCACCCTAAGACATCTTTCACTTTACTCGAGTCCACTGCTATCCCATCCTGTGTCAGTACGTGTCCCAGAAAACCAACTTCTCGTAACCAAAATTCACACTTGCTGAATTTGGCATATAGTTGATTCTTTCGTAATTCTTCCAAGACTATCCGGAGATGTTGCTCATGTTCTTCTGGCGTCTTGGAATAAATAAGTATGTCATCGATGAACACAACCACGAACTTGTCCAAATATTTCATGAAGACCTTGTTCATGAGATGTACGAAATAAGCAGGAGCGTTGGTCAAACCGAAGGGCATCACTGTGAACTCATATAATCCATATCTGGTGGTGAAGGCAGTCTTGGGTATGTCTGACGATCGAATTCTTAATAGATGGTAGCCTGACCTCAAGTCTATTTTTGAGAATACCTTGGCTTCTGCCAGTTGCTCGAACAGGTCATTGATTCTTGGCAGTGGATATTTATTTTTGATGGTAGCCATATTGAGTGCCCTATAGTCAATACATAACCTCAGGGTAACATCCTTTTTCTTAGCAAATAAAACCGGCGATCCCCATGGTGATGAGCTGGGTCGAACATAACCTTTTTCCATTAATTCCTTAATTTGTTTCTTTAGCTCAGCCAATTCTGTCGGAGCCATACGATAAGGCTTCTTATAAATGGGTGCCGTTCCAGGCGCTAGCTCAATAACAAATTCAATTTCACGATCCGGTGGCATGCCTGGTAGCTCCTCTGGAAATACATCAGGGTATTCGCACACCACAGGAACCTTGCTCAACTCTGTCATATCCACTTGATTTAATTTTCCCTGTGAAGTAGAAATCTTCCTTGTGCCAAATTTTATTGTCTTCCCTTGACAATTTGTGAGAGACACTGTACGGTTGTAGCAGTCTATAAAACCTTTATTCGTGGTTAACCAGTCCATCCCCAAAATAACGTCCAGATCGACTGCTTCCAGTACAATGAGATTGGCTAAAAACTTCATTCCTTTGATCTCAATATTCACATCCTTGCAGTACCATTGAGTGCTTTGCTTCGATCCCGGGGACAAATACGATGTCCGGTGCATTCCGCGCTTCCTCAAATGTCATGTGATTCACCTGTCCCTTCGTTTGGTTGTTGTTGGGGTTGCTGTGTCGTGGGGCTGCATTAACACTGCGGCCGTTGTTGTTGGGCTTCTGAACATTATCCCCCTGCTTTGGGCATTGCCTGGCATAATGCCCTTCTTCTCCATAGGCAAAACAGTTAACGCCAGGACGAAACGTTGTGTCCTTGGTCCTGTTGTTGAAGGTGTTGCTACTCTGCTGCGGTCGTGGTGTTGGAATTGGTGGTCGGGGTGCCACAGGCCTCTGAAATTCATTCCAGGGCCTGTTGCTGCGAACCTGTACTGACAGGGTCATACGGCGTTTGCGAATTTCATTCATGTTGCGGTGCTCGTTCTCCAGAATAATGGCCTTGTCTACCAGTGTCTTGAAATCTGGAAAGGTGTGGACCACCAGTTGGCACTTCAGAGATGGAACGAGTCCATCAAGAAATTTCTCCATCTTTTTGCTCTCCGTCATGTACTCATCATTGGCGTACCGAGATAACTGAGTAAACTGGTCCAGGTACTGAGTTACCGTGGTGCCTCGCTGCTTGAGATCCTCAAATTCCCTTTTCTTCAATTTCATAATACTGTTGGGGATATGTGCGCCCCGGAAGTTTTCCTTAAACTGTTCCCATGTCATATCGGCTCCATGAGTGTGGCATATATTTTTCCACCATGATGCTGCTGTCCCAGAAAAATAGTGCGGAGCATATAGCACTTTTTCCTGGTCCGTACACTGAGCGATGTTCAATTTCCTTTCCATATCACGCAGCCAATCGTCTGCCTCCAGAGGTTTGTCTGTGTGAGAAAAGACCGTTGGATTGGTCCTCTGGAGCTCAGATAATTTTGACCGGTGTTGATGCTGTCCTTGGTGATTTCCCATATTTATTAAGTGTTGCATCATTTAACTGTGCTGCTGGCTTTGTTCATACAGACGGCATACTTGTGAAAATGCTGAATCGTTGCTCTGCTGACTTGTCTGTCCTTGTGTGAAATTATTTCCCATCTGTGCAAAGTTGTCCTCTGGCGGACTGGGCATAGAACGGGTCCAGGGACGATGCATTTTCTTTCTGGGGTATTTGTGTAACACCGATGAGAAAAGAAAATATATAAAGGACGGAAATAAATCTTTAAAAGACTGAAAAGAATTTTCCTCCGAAAAATGTAAGTGCACGGATGTAGCAGGTTATAACACACATGTAGATTTAATTATATAAGCAGGATTAATTATAAATGCATGAGATGCATGCTAAAAATGTTAATATTGACTCTACTACTAGCGTCCGTGCCTAGGGCTTCCTACAGTCAGCTTGGCTCTGATACCAAGGTTTGTCAGGCCCAATTCTGGAATAATACACAGAAGAGCCTCAAGTCATACCAGCCCCAAGAACAACTGGTAGACTTCCTTGATATAGATAACCAGTCCAAATATAATATTACACAGGGTTGAGCCAGGGTGCTCAACAAATTATTACAAACTTGCCAAATATACTACGGTGGTGGAATAACACAGTGGTGTGGTGGTGGTACAACACTGGTACAATAAAATAGAGTCAAGCGTCAGTGTGAGACTTGACTATTTTATTGGTGTAGCGGAAGCACAGCGGATGATACATGTGGTAGACTCCAAGATCACAGGTTGACTGACTGGGACACCTCTAAGCGTCGGGCTCGCTAGCGCAATCTCCTTCCACAAGCTTGTCCTCCTCCAGGTCTGGCGAATGAAATAGCCAGGGACAAGCCAGTGAATACGTTGGAATGTACTCGCAAACATTATGAACAAAAGATATACCGAATGCATAAGCTCATGCTGGGTTAAATGATATGCATATGTTGGCTGAAATTAAAATATGGCATGATAAATACTAGCATGTGCAGAAGTATGAGTAAATAAAAAATTAGTGACAAACAAAGAAAGTTAATGGAAAATCAGGCGAGACACGACCACCCGAGAATCCAAAAGAAAATAAATAAGGTGGAGAATCAGGCGAGACAGGACCGCCCGAGAATCCAAGAGAAATGCCAAACGGGTGTCTAAAAGAGAATCGGGCGAGACAGGACCGCCCGAGAACTCAAGCGACGCCACGAGAGGTCTTGAAAAGAAATGCCAAACGGGTGTCTAAAAGAGAATCGGGCGAGACAGGACCGCCCGAGAACTCAAGCGACGCCACGAGAGGTCTTGAAAAGAAATGCCAAACGGGTGTCTAAAAGAGAATCGGGCGAGACAGGACCGCCCGAGAACTCAAGCGACGCCACGAGAGGTCTTGAAAAGAAATGCCAGTCGGGTGTCTAAAAGTGACGCCACGGTAGGTCTTGAAAAGAAATGCCAAACGGGTGTCTAAAAGATAATCGGGCGAGACAGGACCGCCCGAGAACTCAAGCGACGCCACGAGAGGTCTTGAAAATAAAACAGAGTGCCCGGGGTAGTCTAGCCAGCCCCTGAGACACTCAGAAAACAAAATAAGAGAAACGGGTTAGTCCACAGTAATATTTATGCTTACAACAATAATAATATTCATGATATCAAAATATCCATGACAACGTTAGTGGTGACAATAATAATCCTGCAAAATAATTTAAGCTCAATTTAATTATTTCCTCCGAAGACCGACACCGGACCAACACTTGACCCTTCCCAGCTAACGTCCTTGACCGCGGACACGGCTATTCGAATAGGTGTAACTCTGCAGAGGGTGTACTCTTTACCCACGTGTATGAGATTTCTTTAGTCAGCACCGTGACGCTGGCTAATTCCCATTACGGTCTTTGGGTTGAAAACACACCTGACCAACACACCAGATTAACTTTTCGGATGCCAGGAATCACCCAAAGCATCGTTCAAGAAAAACTCTCAGTCGGGGAGACTACAATCTCGAATAGCATGGGATCACTATTCATACGCGCGGATTACAAGGGGTGCCCCCCTCTCGGCCCAGCCGGATACACCCATGCCCCCTGACCTGATGACGGGCATTAGTCCATGGCCGTGGAAACCCTCATCATGGCCCTCTATGTGGTGTGTACACAGACAGGGGTTAGCAACTTACTAAATCGTACTTCCCTCACGGGAAGACCCGTGGCAGCACGGTGTTTAGCTAGGTGTGACGGAACAAGACTCGATCTAGGTCGACTCAGGAGGTGTTGTTATTATGACAGGCATGTCTCACAAGCCACAGTGACACCGTCGTGTCACAACGGGACCGTGCTCACTAGCACGTCCAAGGCAGGAGCTGCACTCCTGGTGCTCACAGCCTTTCCCCATGTCAGATGCTTGAGTGAAGTGCAAGTCATGCACAAGAAATGATATGACCATGCATGCATGCACTTGCGATAAACTACACATACGGTGCAATTCCAAACCGATGCAACCATGCAATGCAAATGCAATCACCATATCCCAAGTTCAAAATGCTTGCCTTATCCAAAGTAGTCAGAAGAGGAACCCTCGAAATTCCCGGCAAAGTTTCCCTCTTCTTTTTCAGAAAAATTCAAATTCAAATTCACTTTAAAAAAATTGGCAACAGTACTGAAAGTTGTCTCAAAATATTTTTAAATAAATACTAAAAAAACTAGAGAGAAAAATAAGAATTTCAAAAAAGAATCAACTCAATCAGAGTTGTGGTTTAAAAGTTATTAAACTTTTAAACCCAGGGGTCTTTCTGCAAAATTGCCGGTCCCTGTGCGTTTTAAACAGAAAAATGGTTCGGAAGGAAATACACTTCCCAGACCGGAAAGCGTAAAGCGCCAAAGTATGCTTTCGATTTAAACACCGAAAAAGAGAAAACGCTGACGGGTGGGCCCCACCCGTCAGGTTCAAATTCAAACGCGCTCGCGCGCGTGTGCAGAGGGGAGACGGCGATCACCGGCGACGATCATCGGGGTTCCAGTGGTCGGCGATGATCGGGACGTGGTCAGTGAGTCCATCTGCGTAGGTGGGTGGCAGTGGTGGTCGCCGGCGAGCAACAGAACAACGGCCAGGTCGACGGCGGCGGACGGTGGTTCGGGTGTGTCGGGATCTCGCCGGAGAGAGCTCGAGAGGTGGAATTGAAGCACGGGATCGAAGAGTGGGTGCACAAGAGAGCTTCTGGCAAGATTTGAGCGGTGGAGATGGAGTGGTGGTGATGCGCTGATCAGCGGAGGTGGCGGCGGGTCGGTGGTCGGAGAGGAGGAAGATGACCTCCTCGAGGTAGAATGAGTGCACAGGAGCTCGATTGGAATGGTGTGGGTGCAGTGTGGTTGCTCAACGGAGCTCGGGGAGTCCTATTTATAGGCGGCCGAGGAGGTCAGAGGCGGATCGGATGACGCCAGAGTTAATCCGCCGGCGAAGTATGTTTGGATGGCGGGTGCGGTCGGTGCGGAGTTGATGAGGCCGGCGGAGTACTCCAGAAGCTTCAGCGCAGATGAGATCGAGCACTGCGGCCTTATCAACTCCGGCGACTGACAGCGGGCCCCAGAGGCTTGGGCGGTGTGGCGATGATGCGGAGGAGGCGCCGCGTGGAGAGAGGTAGGCAGGAGAGCAGCGGGGAGGAGTGAAGGCGGCGGGCGCCGTGTTGACCTGCTCGGCTGCCGTGGCCGAGGATGGTGGCCGTTGCACCGGCCACCTCCTGTGCTGTCGGCGGCAGGCAGCGGACCAGGGGGTCCGGGGTGGCTCATTTAAGAGGAGAGGAGGCGGGAGGAGAAGGAGAGGGGTTGGAGAGAGGAGCACGGCGACGAACTCCTCTGCCGACTGAACCAAATTCAGTTAACAGAATTTGACAGCAGTGAACAGTGTGCACTCCACGTGTTTGATGAAATGACAGAGAGGTCTAGGTATTTTAGGAATTTTAGGGGATTTTTTAGGTGAGGTGTTGATGCATAAAAGAGAGTCTGGCAAAGTTTTAGAATTTTTGGAGCTATAAAAAATAGGTTTGTATCAGAGAGATTGTTTCTAGTCCAAATTTGAACTGGATGAAATTTGAAAATTTTGAACTGTGGTACCCACAGTTTTTGGTGAAATGGGTTATAGGTACTGTCTAGTTGTTGGAGTAATTTTGGTGGGGGCAGAAGACTTGTAGAAAGTATGGTTCCTTTGTAAACCAAAGAAACCATGAATAAAATAAATTTCAACTTTGGAATTTAGTAAATATTATAGAAATATCTTTGTAAGGTGGAAAGGAGTTGGATACTGTCCTAGAAGGTGTGAGTGACTTGAGGGATAATTTAGGAGTGACAGAAAAATTATTGAATGGATTTTCTATAAGAATGAAAGGAGATGAAAGGGACCATTTCATTGAAATGATCTAGTCATTCAAAACTTTTCTGAAATAAAATTATTTTTGATCTTTCAAAAATAATTGCCCAATAAATAAATCATCCAAACAGAACCATTTAAAAAATTTGAAACCCAATTTGAAATAAAAATGATTTTCAGAACAGAAGAAAGAGAAGAAGAAGAATTGGGTTAAAATAATACAAAATATTTTCTATTTTAAAGAAAAGATTTTGAAAATCCAGAGAAAATATTTTGGGGTGTTACATCTGCACTCCTGCATGTTGCGAGACTGGCCGGGGCCCAAGCGCGACTGTGGAAACACCACAGACGTAACCAGCTCACCCCAACAAATAGCCCGCACCTCTGAACTGTGACATGTGGATCGCTTTCGGAAGGAACGTACGACGTAGAGGGCCCCATTAAACCATTATCCCGCGTGGTGGTAGTGCTTATAGGCATGTAGCCAACTCAGATCAAATACCCAAATCCATTAGGCATGTTTTAGTAGCTCGCAGAGGCGAACAGAATCCATGTCGCTCCGAGTTGGTAACTTGCGGATTACGGCCAGGGACCAGGCCCACCTCTCTCCTAGGTGGTCTCCGCCTGCCCTGTCGTTCCGCCACAATACCTCTCGCGGGTACCCTTGGGGCCGACCCGTCTTTAGAATAGTAACAGTCGGGGTTCAGGTCCATACCATCAAGGGGAAATCTGAGGAATCACCCTCGATATGTTTACCTTGATATACTGCACGGCAGAGTCATCACCTAGCGTGAAATACAAGGCATCACCCTCAGTAGATCACACTATGTGTGGTACACTACAGAGTTATCATCGAGAGTGAAATACAAGGAATCACCCATGGTAGATCACATTTGGTGCGGCTCTGGAGAGCCATACAATTGTAAGGGCCTTTAGGGGTGTTCGGGTCTCGATTCAATAATCCACCATCTTGGACAACCCGGATAACAAGCATGGCAACACGGACAAGGGTGTAGGGCCACAGATGGGACACTATCATTCCTATTCTAAGCATTTAGGATAACAGGTATAGTATCAACAGCAGTTTATCAAAAATAGGCTATACATCAGAATAGGAGCTATCGGAGCAACAACAGAAGCTATTCTAATGCAAGCATAAGGGAGAAAGAATAGGAGATATCTGGATGATCAAGGGGGTTTTGCTTGCCTGGAAGCTCTGCTGATAGGGTCTGGTCGTCGACGACGTAGTCGTACTCAGCAGTGTCATTGGCAGTCTCGGGGTCTATCAGGGGAGAAGGAGGGGGAAGAAACAATAAATACATGGCAAAATGCAACAGGGATGCATGACATGTCAACATGCAGTGCTAGGGGTGTTCTAATGCAGCACTACACAAGTTAGTCGGAGCGGGAAAACATCTGGAGGTGTTTTACCAGCTCCGGGCAATTATCGGTCAGATGAATCTGAGGGGAAGGTTCCATGTTTATCATGTTAGAGGGGTGTGGCAGGTATGTGGGTGGCATATTTGGATTCGTCATATTTTTCTGATCATTTTTCATATATAAAATATTTTCATCCGAGTTACGGTTTATTTTATATGATTTTTCAAAGATTTAAACATTTTCTGGATTTTCTGAAATTATTTCAATTCGAAATTAAATAGCAAAAATGCTAAATGCACCCAGCACAGTGTACACAGAAGTGTACACAGTGGCTGACAGGTGGGGCCAGTTGACTAAGTCAACTGCCCAGTCAGCACTCAGTCAGCAGAGGCTGACATGTGGGTCCAGTCAACTGCTGACTCAGCAGTTGAATGGTCCACAGTTGACTGGTCAGTGGGTCCAGTGGGACCCGCATGTCAGTGAGTTAGTTAAACTAATAGTTTTCATTAGTTCTAATTAATCCATGCGGGGCCCAGTGTCAATGAGGATTAGCAGGGTCATTAGTTGTTAATTAGTCCCTAATGGCATGGTTAGCCGGCGACTAAACGACGGCGGCTACAGTCACGGCGGAGGCACGCCGGAGGGCGCTACGGGCGTCACCCAGATGCTGGGCTAGACGCGTTCGAAAGCGCACGACGTCGCGTCTTCGATGAAGGCATCGGCGGGCGCTGGGGATGGTCGGAGCTAGCGGCAGCTGCGATGGCGCGCGGCGGCCGGAGCTAGCGCGAGGCGGAAACGGCGATAGAGGCGGCTAGGGGAAGAGGGAAAAGGCGCAACCGGCGCGGAGGCTCACCGCGAGGCGAGTAGAGGGCTCAGGGGAGTTGGGGGGAGGTCGAGGTCGTCGGCGATGCGCGGTGGAGCACGACGGCCGTAGCGGAGGGGATCGAAGCAGGTGACGGCGTTGAGGGCTCCCGGCTCCAATCCGATGGCGCGGAGGTCGTAGCGGAGGACGGCGGTCCTCCTGGGCACGTCGTCGTGGCGAGGGGATGGTCGTGGCCATGAGAACGACGGCGGCGCGGCCATGGGCGCGCTCGAGCCTGTGCGGGAGGAAGAAGGGGCGAGCGAGAGGGGGGTCTGAGGGGGGCTAGGGTTCCAGGGGAGCGAGGGGGTCGGGAAGGTCCTTATCCGTGAGGTGGAGCCGCGGATGCTCGACAGCGCGCATTCGGTGCCGTGGACGGCCAGGGCACGCTCGGCCTCCCCTGGCGCGGTGGGAGGTTGAGGAAAGGCCGGCCGAATCTGGCCAGGCCGCACTGTGGATCCACCTGGGCCGAGTGCACAGTGAATCCTATCTCTTTTTCTTTTCTTTTTCTGTTTTACATTTTCTGGCACTGCTTTCTATTTTCTTTTAGTACCAAATGATTTTTGGTGAACATGAAACTTGGCACTTAAATACTAGGTAATATTCTAGGCTGTCACAAAAAGTTTCAGGATTTTTGGAATTGTTTATCTATTTTAGTAATTCAAACTGTCAATTAAATTGCTCTTGGTCCACTGTTTTGGTTGCTAGGGTCAATTTGGGAATTTAAATAATGTGATTTTATTTTTATAATTGCTTTGGGATTATTTGCAATATTATGAACTATTTTGTTTACAAGTTTGAATTTTTCTAAATTCACTTGTTATTTGAATTTTGAATTTGAGTTGAATTATTTCTTAATTGCATTTCTTAGGATTTAATGATGATGGCTTGGCATCATTAGTGTGCGGTCACTGTAGCATGACACTGGGGTTGTTACACGCAAGGGATTTACCCAGGTTCGGGCTGCCGTGAGGCGTAAAACCCTACTCCTGGTTTGGTGTATTGGGTGTGTATGAACACAAGTACAAGGAGCGCTTCCCCGGCAAGGTGCGGGAGAGGCAGCTACGCATGCAAGTTGTGCTAGGGATCGATTGGCCGAATCCCCGTAAATGCTGCCCTGGCCCTCCTTTTATAGCTCAAGGGGTTACCACAGTGGCAAAATGGTCATTACATAGTGATTAGATAGCAAACAGTGCTATCATACCTAACTCTGCTAGTTTAGGACAAAAGCATTAAATGCTCCGTTAGGTGTCATGTGGAGGAGGAGCCCCGACAAGGTTCCTGCACCGTTGCGCCCAGCTACCTCCTATTATCTTGACACGCCTTCTGGACGGGTTTCATTAAAGGCAAATCTCTCTCCAGCGAGCTAGCACGTGCCCTGGCAAATCTCACCAACCAGCCTGCACGGTCGACACCTCACCGATTAGCGACTAGCTGCTTGGTGAGGTGGAGCGGTGATGTGCTGGCTAGAGCTTGCCGGCGTGGAGCTTGCCGGGCCTTCATCTTGCCGGGCCTTCATCTTGCTCTTCTTTCCAGTAGCTCCAGCAACTGGGTCTTGAATCTTGGTCTTGGCGGTTCCCGTCAAGGCTTGGCCATCGAGAAGGCTGCTACTGTCTGTGCATAAGTCAGGGTATAAAATACCCATGTTTTATACACCGACAGGAGCCCCCGGGCCTGGTCCATACACGCGTCCGAAGCATCGTTGGGCTAGGCCCAAACAATGCACAGACACGCGGCGGGAAACTGCCGTTGCAATTTTGGTCATGATGATTTCCGTCTTCTGAGATATTCTTTGCTTCTTCATTAATCTGGACTTGTGTTCTGCTCTCGGCCATTCTCCGGCAAACCTTGCCGCCGGGTGAACAGCTATTGCCCGGGCCAGAGCTGAATGGGTGCATGGCTACGTGTGGCAAGGAATAACTGCCATATGTGTCAATGCTTCTCCTTTTTCTGCGCCCTTCCATCATGCGTCTTTGCATGCGAGGCAATGGATTGGCGAAGAAGGGCGGTCGTTGGAGTGGCGCGCTTGGCAAGGAACGCAGGGCGCGGGATTGGCGAAACTGGACAGTTGCTGCTGTAGTGCGCCTGGCCATGAATGCAGGGCATGGGATTGGGGAAACTGGGCGGTCGCCCAAAAACAATGAAGAGCCAGCCCCCGCGCCTTCCCTATAAAGAGGGGGCTGCGGAGAGCGATGCTCATTCACCTCTTTCCATTCCAATCCCCCCAGCCACCGTCCTCTCCATTCTCCTACCTTCCCCCCCCCCCCCCCCGCATCTGCTGCCATTATGGCAAGGGGAAGAGGTCGTGCTCGTGCTTCCGGCATTGCTGCGAGAGCTTCTCCCCGGCAGCACGTCTCGGCCGCAGCTGCTGAAGCCGGCTCCAGCGCCCGAGGAGGTGCCGCAGCTCGTGGCCATGGAAGACGCAGTGCTCGGGGTCGGGGCGGCCATGGCGGAGCACTCGCCGTTCCATCTCCGGCCATCCCACCCCCGACAGAAGGCCATACGGAAGACACAGTGCACGAGTTCATCGTAGAACTACGCGATCGACCGTGGAGCTGGCTGCAGCTTCCTCGCCCTTTCGCTAGGGTGATGGAAGGCAGTCATCTGCAGGGCTTGTGGCTGCATGTGGACGACTGCTGCAACGGCCTGGTCTGGGTGACCATCAAGACCTCCAACAATGGCATCATGTACCTCATGCGCGGATGGAAGTCCTTCGTCCATGCTCGCTGCTTCGGGCAAGGGCACCTTCTTCACTTCAAGCTGGTCGAACCTGACACGCTCGTCGCGAAGTTCTTCGGGGCTTCAGGTGCTCGTCTGGAGTGCTGCGCAGAGAGCTCGAGCGACAGCAACACCGCTTCCTCCAGCGAGACCGAGGATGACGATGATGATGGCTCACCATGCGTCAAGATCGAGGACGACGGCTCCGACTCCAGCTGATCACCGGCAGCACCATCATCTGGTCTTCCGGGAGCGAGTCGAGCTTCGCCTAGGCACCCCTTTTGCCCTTGTATTGCACTCGATGTAAACCTTGCGGGGAAGGGCAATGAAAATGTTAT
Source organism: Elymus sibiricus (assembly GCA_039707655.1). Lineage (NCBI taxonomy): Eukaryota > Viridiplantae > Streptophyta > Magnoliopsida > Poales > Poaceae > Elymus > Elymus sibiricus. Next base: position 65,690,742 of record CM077672.1, read on the forward strand.
CGAGCACTTTTTAATGGATATCTATTAGTTTATCGTGCTCAGATGAATGCGTGCTATTCCCCTTGTTTTATTTTGTCTTTGCATGATTGTGTTCCCTACGCTGTTCGGAAACTTGCCGGTGCGCACACTTGCCGTGAGCGCTTTGAGGAACAGGTCCTTAGCAGCCTGCTGCAAGTGCCGCCACCGGCAAGGTAACTTGCCGGCCACAATGCAGCTACTAAGCTTGCCGAGCGGACTTGAGGCAAAACTAGAGCGCAATCTGACTACGACAAGGTTCCTTCGCGTGCAGGTTTTCATACAAAGACTAAACCATTCAAGGGAAACTACAAAATGTAATAAGGAAATTGTTTCAAAGTTTTTCAACTTAGCTTTTCCTCGCACTGTCTTTCTTGCCGCATGAAACGACCACTTGAATGTCATTAAATGGTACCCCATCGTCACTCCCCCCGGAAAACTTGCACGTGAGGGATCCTTCTGTCCTTTGAGAAAAAAAAGAAGAGAAAAGAGTAGTTTGGGAACCTTGACGGTCTATCAATCATTTCATACAAACTAAAGCGTAATAACAACATCACATGCATTTATACACAAATGAATATGTACAAAGAGTTGCGAAACACTTAGCATTATTTCGGTTATGCACAGGGTCTACGCCTGGCTTTGTACAAAGGGTTACATATCTTGCCGACAAACCTTGTACAAAAGGGGTTGCCGGGAGACCCGGCAACTGTGCCTTATGGATAGAACTTGCGAAGATGCACAATATTCCATGAGTTTTGCACTTGAATGCCATCTTCGGTCTCTAGATGGACTGCGCCAGGTCTGGTGACTCGTACTACCCGATAAGGGCCTTCCCACTTTGGCGTCAACTTGTTTGATCCCTTGGCGGACTGAATGCGCCAAAGAACAAGGTCACCTTCCTCAAAGCTTCGGGCGTGCACTTTGCGGCTATGGTAGCGGCGCAAGGCTTGCTAGTAGCGTGCAGCATGCACAGCTGCCCGAAGACGATCCTGCTCAAGGAGCGTTGCATCATCTTGCCGCAATTGCTCTTGCTTTGCCTCATCGTAGGCGAGCACTCGAGGGGACCCGTATATGAGTTTCGTGGGGAGCACCGCTTCTGCACCATAGACTAGGGAGAAGGGTGTTTGGCCGGTAGCTCGATTTGGTGTCGTCCTGAGTGACCAAAGAACTGCCGGCAACTCATCAATCCAGCGTCTTCCACACTTGCGCAGCCTGTCAAAGGTTCTTGTCTTGAGACCATGCGGCACTTCAGCATTCATCCATTCTGCTTGACCATTGCTTCTCGGGTGAGCGACAGAGGCAAAATATATCTTGCTTCCAAGGTCTTGGATGTACTGCATGAAGGTGGGGCTCGTGAATTGTGTGCCGTTGTCGGTGATGATTCTGTTAGGAACCCCGAAGTGGCAAACTAATCCTTTGAAGAACTTGATGGCTGATTGCGATGTCACCTTTCTCACTGGCTCTACTTCAGGCCACTGTGTGAACTTTTCGATGGCGACGTACAAGAACTCAAAGCCCCCGGTAGCACGGGGGAAGGGGCCCAAAATATCAAGCCCCCAGACCGAAAAAGGCCAAGAGAGAGGGATTGTTTGAAGAGCTTGAGCTGGCTGATGTATGTTCTTCGAATGGAACTGGCATGCTTCACACTTGGTTACTAGCTCAGTTGCATCCTGGAGGGCAGTGGGCCAATAGAAACCTTGTCGGAAGCTTTGCCGACAAGCGCTCTTGATCCTATGTGAGAGCCACATATGCCTCCATGTATCTCTGCCAACAGCTTTAGTCCATCTTCCTGGCAAATACACTTCAATTTCACACCGTTTGGTCTCTTTCTGTATAGCGTGTTATCCACAAACTGATACATACTTGACTGACGGGCTACTTTCTCAGCTTCTTCTTGATCATCGGGAAGTTCTCCTGTTTGAAGGAAATGAACTATTGGCTGTGCCCATGCCGGAGACTGCGGCTCGACGACAAGGACCAAAGGCATCTCTTCGGCCGCGGGAGCGCTTGCTTCAGCGCCAAGAACCTGAGGCTCTGCGCGAAGCCACTGCTCACCATCAGTCATGTTGTTGTTCCCGGGAACATCTTTGTCGGCGGCTTCTGGGAGTCCTGCCGGAAAATACTTGCCGGTATTCAACTTTCTTCTCTTACTGGCCTGCGTCGATGGGGTGACTGATGGTTGATTCAAATTGAGCACAAAAGTTCCTGGTTCCACAGGAAGCTTTTGAGCGGCACACTTTGACAGGTAATCAGCAATGCTGTTTTCCGCACGAGGAACGTGCTCTGTTTGCAATCCGTCAAAGTGTTCTTCCAATTTCCTCACTTCTTCCACATACGCCTCCATCAACGGGCTCTGGTAATCTTTATTCACAAGCTTCACAACGAGCTGTGAGTCTCCACGGACGATCAATTTTCTGATTCCAAGGTCCACTACGATCCTAAGACCGGCAAGGAGCCCTTCATACTCAGCAGTATTATTCGTTGCTTGCTCCCTGGGAAAGTGCATTAGAATTACGTACTTGAGGTGTTCTCCAGTGGGTGCGACAAGCAGCACTCCGACACTGGCGCCTTGCAGCGAGAAAGCACCGTCAAAGTACATGATCCATTCTTTAACTGCCTCTTTGCCGGGGAGAGTTGTTTCTTGAATTTCCTCATCTTGCATTGGCGTCCATTCTACAATGAACTCCGCCAAGGCCCTGCTCTGAATAGTTGACGTGCTTTCAAATTTAAGTGCAAAGCATGACAGTTCCAACGCCCACTCCACTATCCTGCCGGTTGCATCTGGATTTCTCAAGATACGCTGCAACGGAAAGTGAGTGACGACGGTGATCTCATGTGCTTGGAAGTAGTGACGCAGCTTTCTCGAGGCCATCAGAAGGCCGAAAAGCAACTTCTGCACTCCAGAGTATTGATCTAGCCCCCTGCAGAAGGGAGCTTACAAAATACACTGGTCGCTGCACCACCTTCTTCTTCGGCACCACTTGTTGATCATCTTCATTTGTTTGCGTTGTTTCTGATTTGTCAACACCAGACCCTGCCGAAGAAGATTCTGGCTCATCGCTGGACGGGCTTGCCGCTGCTGCTTTTTCGTCATCAGCTTCCCTCTGCGCCACTAATGCAACACTGACCACTTGATTTGTTGCCGCTAGATATAGCAGCAACGGCTCTTGTGGTTTAGGTGCAACTAGAGTTGGCGCGGAGGATAGGTATATTTTCAAATCTTGCAGCGCGGCCTCCGCTTCCGGAGTCCATTTCATTGGACCCGCCTTTTTCAGAATCTTGAAAAACGGCAAGGCGCGCTCAGCAGATTTTGAAATGAACCTACTTAAGGCAGCAACACAGCCGGCAAGACGCCGCACATCCTTGACGCTTTTTGGTGCTTGAATCTGCTCAATTGCTTTGATCTTGTCGGGATTTGCTTCGATTCCACGCTGAGATACAAAGAAACCGAGAAGTTTGCCGGATGGAACGCCAAACACACACTTCTCGGGGTTGAGCTTCAAATTGATCTTGTGCAAGTTTGCAAATGTTTCTTCTAAGTCTTGAATAAGGGTTGATCTGTCCTTGGTTTTGACCACTATATCATCCATATATGCTTCCACATTCCTGTGAAGCTGGGGCTCAAAACCAATCTGGACTGCTCTCGCAAATGTTGAATCAGCACTCTTTAATCCAAAAGGCATACGCACAAAGCAGTACGTGCCACATGGAGTAATGAATTGTAACATCCCAAAATTCTAAATTTTGGAATGTTATATTAATTAAATAAATATGATTGATTGTTTGATTGATTGATTGACTGAAAGTGAGTGAAATTTGAAACTTTTTGAAAGTTTAATGAGAGGGAATGAAATGACTTTCCCAAAACTTTCACTTTGCATTTTGAACTCTGTGAATTCAAATTCATTTCAATACAAAACCCTGGAGTGAAGATGACATGACTTCTTCCATTTAAATGAAAAGGGTTTTGAAATAATTTGAATTCCATCTGAAAATATTTCAAATCCAGAAAATTTATGCCACTCAAGGATTTTCGTGAGGGAAGATAACATGACTTCTTCAATTTGAAATAGAGTGGGGAGTAATGAGGATCCGCTTTCAAAAGTTAGTGGATCACTTTTGGAGAATTGCCCATTTTGAGTTTCATTTGGATTTTATTGGAGTTTCCCTCCCTGTTAAATTCTTTCCCATTTTTCTCTGACAAATAAAATAAATGAGAGAGATGAAATATGACTCATCAAAAACCAGAGAAAATAATTTGGAAAAGAAATTAAAAACAGAAAGTTTTGACACAAGTTTGAAATTTCGAATTTAATTGGAATATTCAAATAAGTGTTTTTTTCAGTATTTTATTTGGCCAAGTAAAATAGTTCATAAATACCCTCTCAAAATTCTAAGAATTTTGATATATTATTTGTATATATTATTTGGGTTTTTATTTTGTTTTTGGGTTTTTTGTTTGCTGTTGTTTTTATATATATAAAAAAGAAACCCTAGCGCCACAGCCCACTAGGCCAGCAGCCGGCCCAGCGCAGCCTCCCTCGCTCCCGAAAACGATCCGAGCCGGTCGCCCGCTCACTCGCCTGCTCCCTCTCTCTCTCTCTCTGACCAGCCTGGCCCACTGGCCGACGCCACTCGCCCCGCCTCCTTTCTTCGTCCTCCCGACGCCAGAGCGCGCCCGGCCGCGCCGCCAAATCCCGGAGATCTCGGGATCGCGATCCCGATACGCCCCCTTCTCCAAGTTTGTGTCCTATATAAACCCCGCACCCTCCTCGACCGACCCCCCCTAAAAGCCTAGCCCAAGTCCACCCATACCACTCGTCCTCGCCGTTTGGATCTCCGCCACCGAAGCTCCGACCGCCGTCGATTCCATCGCCGATGAGCACTCCCGTGAGCCCCTCCTCCATACCTCGGCGTAACTCGCCATTGCGGTTCATTTTGACACCTTTGTGCCTCTCCTCGACATCTACAGAGACCTCCCCAAGCTCACCCGTCTGCCACCGGAGCACGCAGAGCACCCGAGCATCGCCGCGCTCGCCCCGCTCGCCACAGTCGTCCCCGACCTTCGCTAACTCCGCCACCGGACGCGCCGCACCGCGCCGCCTCCTCCCGTGCCGCCCACCCTCATCGGAGTCCACCGGAGCTGCCGCCTGCATCACCACCGACGCCACACCGTCATCGTCTCCTACCCGCCGCCGCGGTGAGCCTCGTCGTGCCTTCCCTCCGTCCGATCAGAAACAGACGGCCTAGATTAGATCTTTGTTTTTTTTCTTTTCACGCGAAGCATTTATTTTTCTGTTCGGTCGTCCGCCCGTATCGCTAGATCGGCCACCACCACCTCCCAATCATAGGATGCCACGTAGGCCCATGTCCGTTGTGTAGTCATTTTTTCTTTTTTCTTTTTTTATTTCTTTTATAGAAATAGTTCTGTTTTTAGAATTGCAATATCTTTTATTTTATAGATCCAAATTGTGTGATTCTTATTGCATTGGATTAAGATTTTCAGCGAGTTTCTGTAGATGCCAACTGTGGGCATGTTTGAATACTTTAAATTTGAATTTGCATGAATTTGCTTCAAACACTGTTTTGTGAATATCTTGAGTTTCAAAATAGCTATTTAGTTAATTCTTTTTGCTAGTGATCACTGGATATTTTGTCTAAACAGTAAGTTTTTGAAAATTAGATTTTTTTTATTTTAAATTAGGGTTTTAGGCGAAACAGTACTGTTTTACATAGTTTAGTGTTATTTTCTTTTCCCTTATTATTTAATTGTTTTTAACTAAAACCTTTTGTCTTTTTTTGACAAATTTAGTTTTGTTTCTGTTAGTTAACAGTAGACAATTTTATTTTTATTTTAAAAATTTATTTTCTTTAGTTTTGTTGTAAAACTTTGTTAGGTCATAAATTGAGTTTCATAAAAGTTTTTTATTTGTTACTTTTTCCTAGTAAAATTTTACGAAAAATACTTTTTGTTAACTTAGTTATTTTATAATTTCTTTTCTGTTAATTTATTAGTTTAGAGCTTTATTTTGCTGTTAAGTTTTATGTAGGACAAAATTATTTTTATTGCTTGCAGTAAAGTCTTAGACTTTTCCTTAGTTGTTTTTGTCATAGTTTTCCTTGAAGTTTATTTGGATTTTATTTGGTTTTTATTATTTGATTTCTTTGTTGTTTTAATTGTTTATTGATAATTATGATTGCTAGAAATTGCTTGCTAGAATGATTGCTTATGTGAATGCAATGTTTGACTATATAGATTTTCTTCAGAGAGTAACGAATAGTACTATCAGGATTTCTCTGAGAGCGATATAATCTTCATCAACTATACCAGGCAAGTTCACTTTGACCATGTTATTCGTACCTATGTTTTATTGCATTTAGTGTCACCTTTTCATCTTTCCTCCAGTAGTGATATTAAATCTTGTAGTTGAGTAGAATGCATGAGGTAGGAACCCATCTCCCTGTTACCAAGCCCGGGACGTTGTTTAGTTTTAATGCTATGCTAAAGTAGACGGGGTTTGGTATGAGTGCCCGGGAGTGGTGTGAGAAGGAGGACTCTATGTCAATGATGACAACTTCGTGATGGCATCTGCAAGGACTGCATCTTCAAGGCCTCAAGATTTCGAGACTCGAGACAAGATTTCAATACACACTACTGGGTGAAGGATGGATTTGATGGGCACCCTGGAGCAACCAGTGGATGGCCGGGATGCATGGAGAAGTGCCATGACATCTTGCGGAAAGCTTCACCCAGACTCAAAGAGACGGAAGAATACTTCATGCCTAGAAACTTACCTGTGCAAACACAAGTCATTATGGGCTCTGGCTTGGTTGACCTTAGTTGTGACTCTGGCTGGGACGGTGCTAGCAGATGTAGAACTACGGTAGGATTGGATGAGCACCGAATAGTGGTCAGAGGAACTCTTCGGAAGACCATGTTTCGGTCGTCTTGTTCTCAAACACCCTGAAGTGCGAGAACGTAAAAAGAGGGATCGAATCTTGTGGGTAAAGTGCACAACACTCTGCAGAGTTAAAACCTAATCGATTAGCCGTGTCCCTGGTTACGGACAATTTGAGCCTCTGGACGTGGATCTATCTCTGAACTCTCAACACCGGACTGATAACTAATTGTGGGCAACTTATGATACTTGTGGGCTATGAGACATCGGTTGGTGGAACCATGTCGTAGTAGATAACTCTGTAGTGAAGACTCCTGATATTCCTTTGTTGTAGAGAAAATAAAAGCAGCTTTTACGCAAACAAAACTCAGACACAGAGCCACAAAGCCATATTGCATATAGAATAGTTTTATCAGTTGTTCCTCTTATTTGTGATCTTGCCGGTACATTCAATGTACTGACCTACACGGCTGCAACGTATCATGTTGCAGATATTTCTACGACGAGAAAGAGTTACGGTATAGGGTTATGGTCTACACTCAACCTGCCGATGGCGTTGATGGGACTCCACACCCGATTAACTCTTTCTGCTGAGACTTATGAGGTATATATCAGTTTTACGTTATTTTTACATGTGATTGCACTTTGATATATACATTGATGTACTGTGTGTGCCAGCATACTGATCCAGGGATGGCACAGATACACAGAGGCTTGACCGTTTGAGGTCGGGTCGCTACATGAATGCGGTTTTCTCCTCATCCTCCTTGGCCATGAATAACTGATGGTACCCAGAATATGCATCAAGGAAGGAGAGTAGGTCGCAGCCGTAGTAGAGTCTACAATCTGATCAATACGCGGCAAAGGGAAAGGATCCTTTGGACATGCTTTGTTAATATCAGTGTAGTCGATACAAAGTCTCCACTTTCCATTAGATTTACGTACTACAACAGGATTTGCTAACCAAGTTGGATGTAGCACACCTCTAACCAAACCAGCTGCTTCAAGTTTCTTGATCTCTTCGGCAATGAACTGTTGCCGCTCCAAAGCCTGCTTCCTGACCTTCTGCTTGACGGGCCGAGCATGGGGACAGACAGCAAGGTGGTGCTCAATTACCTCCCTGGGAACGCCGGGGATGTCAGATGATTGCCATGCAAATACATCGACATTCGCCCGCAGGAAGGCAACGAGCGCGCTTTCCTATTTGCTGTCAAGAGAGGCACTGATGGTGAAGGTACCGCCAGTGCCATCCTCCCTTGCCGGCACCTTCTTCGTTGCTGGTGCAGTAGCCTTGGATTTCTTGCCGGTAGAACACTCCGGCAAGTCTTCAATAGGTGCGCAGCACTCCGAGGAGGTGCGCTTCCCAGAATCCTTGTCAGAGGTCTTGCCGGACTTCTTGCTTTTCTTCTCTTTGGCGGGAGCTGGTGCTTTGGCAGCCTCTGCTGCAACCGCATCTCTGTAGAGCTTATCGACGTATATGACTGCATCTTTCTTATCGGAATGGATGGAAATGACACCCATCGGCCCTGGCATCTTCAACGTGTTGTAGGCATAGTGGGATGCTGCCATAAACTTAGCCAAAGCTGGGCGGCCAAGAATACCATTATACGGCAAGGGGATCTTGACGACATCAAACACAATCTTCTCTGTTCTATAGTTCAGTTCCCCGCCAAACGTCACCGGCAGTGTGATCTTCCCCTTGGGTTGGCTTCTTCTCGGATTAACTCCTTGGAATGTACCAGTCTGCTCGAGCTCTTCATCGGGAATCTGCAACCTCTTGATTACTTCTGGAGAGATCAAATTTAAGCCAGCCCCACCGTCAACTAACATTTTCGTGACCTAGAGGTTGTGAATTGTCGGTGAAACCAACAACAGCAAACACCCGACCACAGTTATGCGATCAGGGTGGTCCTCGGCATCGAAAATGATAGGCGTGTGTGACTACTTGAGTGGCTTTCGGGCACCTATTGCCGGTTCCACTGCATTAACCTCACGCGCCCACTGCTTGAGTTGGCGGTGAGAGGAGTGCAAAGATGCACCACCGTCAATGCACATGGCCTCCGTCGCCTTCTGGAATTCCTATTGACTGAACTCTGCGTCATCCTCTTCATCACTTCCATCTTCATCCTCTTTCTTTTCACGGCCTCTAGCGGGCTTCTCTTTCTGCTGCTTGGCCTTGCCACGGCGACCTCCTCGGCCACCACGACCTTTCTTACCGGATCCACCAGCACCATCCTGGCCCTTCTCCTTGTCGCATCACTCATACTCAGCTTTCTGCTTCTCCGCGAGGTGCTCAACTTGTCGGCACTCTTGGAGATCGTGGCCCTTGGTGCGGTGAATCTTGCAGTATGGTCCATCGGACTTGCCGGCCTTCTCGTTTATCGCCGCCTCCTGACAAGCGGCGCATACAGCAGCCTCCTTGCCGGAGTCTTCCGTTTTGGGTTTCTTGGCAGTGTTGGAGTTGCCGGACCCTTCGATAGCCATCACAGTTTTGCCTTTGCGCTTCCTGTTGCGCTTTCGGCCTTTCTTCTTCGGGGTGGCAGCATCATCGTCCCCAGAATCCACCTCAGCACCAGCGTCCTCCCTGGGAAGTCTCCTCCCTTCCTTAGCGCGCGCGCACTTGTCCGCTAACGTGTAGAGCTCGTTGATGGTCTTCGGCAGCTTGACGTTCATTTTCTCCCACATCCTTCGATTGCGCACGTTTGTGTGGAAGGCAGCAATCACAACTGCGGGGTGCACATCCGGGATATTGCGGTCCACACGGCTGAATCTCTGGATATACTTGTGTAGAGTCTCACCGTATCTTTGCGGGATCACCTGCAGGTCGCTGGGCTGTCCAGGGGCCTTGTGGCCTCTGGCAAAGGCGCCAACAAACTCGTTGCAGAGATCTGACCACGAAGAAATAGAGTTCTCTGTCAAGTTCATCAGCCAAGATCTCACGTTGGGCTTCAGTACCAACGGAAAGTAATTGGCGAGAATCTTCTCATCTCTTCCCGCGGCAGCTTGCACGGCAATTGTGTAGACGCCCAGAAACTCTGCCGGGTTTAGCTTGCCTTCGTACTTTTCTGGTACTTCTGGCTTGAAGGTCCGGACAGACGGCCAGCGGACTTGCCGCAGCTCACGAGTGAAAGCTGGGCATCCAACCTCGTAAGGCAGATACCCGCCAACACCGGGCGCAGGCTCATCAACGACTTGGCCGTTGCGCACATCGGATTGACGGCGCGCCTCCCGGTGCCGTTCAATGGTGGTGCGGGCATCCTCTACCCGCCTATCTTGTAGCACTTGCCGCTGATCTTGCCATGCCCGTGGATCTGAAGAGGCCATCGACATCTCGTCGGGCTATGCAGTTCGCTGGGTTTGCCGCGGCTGCTGACGTTGCTGCTATTGAGACTGTTGCCACGGAGGTGACTATACCGTTGGTGCAGTTTCTTCAACATGGCCACCAGTTGGAGCTACTGGTGCTGTTCGCGGACGCCGTGAGGGCTCCGCTTGCTGCGACTTGCTTGACTCGGCGAATCCGATAAGGCTCTGAATGGTGGCTCTCCACTCATCCATCTTATCCGCCATTGGAGGGAAGTTTAGCAGCATCTGGGCTCGCGCCATTGCCTCCGCTGCTGTTGTCGGCATGATCGGGAGCGAAGAACGCGACGTCGCTCGACTTCTGGCAGAGCCAGCAGGAGTGCTGTTACGATCTTGCTGCCGTGGCTCATGCGCAACAGCGGGTTGGCGTGGCGGAGTTGGAGCCTGAGGATCTGGAACTTGATCAACAGGGGTCTTTCCATGTGGTCGCCGCCGCCAGGAGTCGTCGACGCCGCTCGGAGCCACACTGCGCTCATCATGCGACGGGTGCGGCGTGTGCCTTGATGCAGCATCTCTGGACGTCGCCGTGGCGGGATCTTGGCTCGCGCCGGCCCAGGCATTGTTGCTCCGATGGCTGCGCTCGTCGACGCGGCGAGGAGGAGGAGGAAGACGTCCGTCCGCTCTGCCCGCGCCGTTGCGGTCTTGTTCGCCGGAGGGTCGAGGAAGCTGACTGCCTCCAGCGCCTCCGCCTCCTGCTCCGACCATGGTGGGCATGATGACCGCGCCGCCTGCGTTGGTCGTGCCAACCACGGTGTCCGCACCGCCCGCATTGGCCGCGCCACCTGCGCCGCCCGCAGATGCATGTGAGGGAACCTTGGAGGTGGAAGGAGCCATCATCGCGATACCCTTCTTCTTGGGGGCCATCGACGAAGAAGAAGATGATGAAGCTAACGAAATCGACACGCGGTCTACCGATTCAGGTTCGCACAAGCGATCCCCCTACCTGGCGCGCCAAAGATGTCGTGGGTACGACCATCTATGGGGCCATCTAGCCAATTTGTGGTTCAGCTAGGGAGATCGACGAGCACAAAGAGCAGAATTAGTAGAGACGCAAGGGATTTACCCAGGTTCAGGCCGCCGTGAGGCATAAAACCATACTCCTGCTTTGGTGTATTGGGTGTGTATGAACACAAGTACAAGGAGCACTTCCCCGGCAAGGTGCGGGAGAGGCAGCTACGCATGCAAGTCGTGCTAGGGATCGATCGGCCGAATCAGCGTAAACGCTGCCCTGGCCCTCCTTTTATAGCTCAAGGGGTTACCACAGTGGCAAAATGGTCATTACATAGTGATTAGATAGCAAACAGTGCTATCATACCTAACTCTGACAGTTTAGGACAAAAGCATTAAATGCTCCGTTAGGTGTCATGTGGAGGAGGAGCCCCGGCAAGATTCCTACACCACTCGCCCAGCTACCTCCTATTATCTTGACACGCCTTCTAGACGGGTGTCATTAAAGGCAAATCTCTCTCCAGCGAGCTAACACGTGCCCCGGCAAATCTCACCAACCAGCCTGCGCGGTCAACACCTCATCGATTAGCGACTAGCTGCTCAGTGAGGTGGAGCGGTGATGTGCTGGCGAGAGCTTGCTAGTGCGGAGCTTGTCGGGCCTTCATCTTGCTGGGCCTTCATCTTGCCGGCAAGAAATGTCTTCATCTTCAGTAGTAGATCAAGTACTTGCTTACGCTTCGTCTTGCTCTTCTTTCCTGTAGCTCTAGCAACTGGGTCTTGAATCTTGGTCTTGGCGGTTCCCGTCAAGGCCTGGCCATCGAGAAGGCTGCTACTGTCTGTGCATAAGTCAGGGTATAAAATACCCATGTTTTATACACCGACACCGCGCAATTAAAGAATTCCTGAATAATGTTCTTCCCAACAATATTACCACTTCCCACATGATAGACTTTAGTCTTGAAATTAGTGGGGGATCAATCTTAGGAGGGTCATGATTAAGATCAAAAGGATGAGTTTTCTCCCCAAGAGATTCACTAGCACTATCCTCGCTAGCTCTTTTAACCACAACTTTCTCAAGTTCAGACATGATAACGACTTCAAGCAAAGCAAGCAAACTAGCAAACAAGCAAATAAAAATATTTTTATGTTTTTGTAAAATTGATTAAGAAGTGGGGGAGATGAAAACAAGAGGCAAATGCAAATAAAAAGGTGAATAAAATAAATGCAAGTGGATGATAGTTTGTGCGAAGGTACTTGATAGATTTTGGTGATGTCTCCCCGGCAACGGCGCCAGAAATTCTTCCTGCTACTTGTAGACTGCGTTGGTATTTCCCCGAAGAGGAGAGGATGATGCAGTATAGTAGAGATAAGTATTTCCCTCAGTTAAGAACCAAGGTTATCAATCCAGTAGGAGAACCACACAAAACCCCTTTAGCAGCACCTACACACACAAAAGCAGACACTTGCACCCAACGCAAATAAGAGGGTTGTCAATCCTCTTAGCGGTTATTTGCAAGGATTAATTCTGATAGTGATAGATAGATAAAGTAAAATACTAAATAAAATAAAAGTAAATAAATTGCAGCAAGGTATTTTTGGATTTTATTATATGATAAAGATAGACCCGGGGGCCATAGTTTTCACTAGAGGCTTCTCTCTCGAGCGCAGAACATACGGTGGACAAACAAATTACTGTTGGGCAATTGATAGAAAACCAAATAATTATAACGGATTCATGGCAATGATCATGTATATAGGCATCATGTCCGAGACAAGTAGACTGACTCCTACCTGCATCTACTACTATTACTCCACCCATCGACCGCTATCCAGCATGCATCTAGGGTATTAAGTATAAAACAGAGTAACGCCTTAAGCAAGATGACAAGATGTAGACAAAGTAAACTCAAGCAATATGATTAAACCCCATCTTTTTATCCTTAATGGCAACAATATAAATACGTGTCATGTCCCTTTCTGTCACTGGAATTGAGCACCGCAAGATTGAACCCATCACAAAGCACCTCTCCCATTGCAAGATAAACCAATCTAGTTGGCCAAACCAAATCGATAGATCGGAGAGAAATACAAAACTATAACAATCATGCATAAAAGAGTTCAGAGAAGACTCAAATATTTCTCATGAATAATCTGATCATAAACTCACAATTCATTGGATCCCAACAAACACACCACAAAAGAAGATTACATCGGATAGAACTCGAAGAACATCAAGGAGAACATGGTATTGAAGATCAAAGAGAGAGAAGAATCCATCTAGCTACTAGCTATGGACCCGTAGGTCAGTGGTAAACTACTCACACATCATCGGAAGGGCAGCAAGGTTGATGTAGAAGCCCTTCGTGATCGATTCCCCCTCCGGCAGAGTACCGAAAAAGGCCTCCAGATGGGATCGTGGAAGAACAGAGGCTTGCGGCGGCGGTAGGGTTTTCTCATCTGGATCTCTGATGGTTTCCGAATATTTGAGAATTTATAGAAGTGGAATTAGGTCAAAAGGAGCCACGAGGGGCCCACAAGGCAACATGGCGCCCCCCCGGGGTCGCGCCCTGTTGCCTTATGAAGCCCTCGTGAGGCTTCTGGCCTCCTCCCAAAGCTTCCAAGGTCTCTTTTGTCTAGAAAAGTATCGTCAAAAAGTTTCGTGGCATTTGGACTTCGTTTGGTATTGATTTCCTGAAAAGCCAAAAACAAGCAGAAAACAGCAACTGGCACTGGGCACTAGGTTAATAGGTTAGTCCCAAAAAATGATATATATAATTGCATATAAAACATCCAAGATTGATACTATAATAGCATGGAACAATCAAAAATTATAGATATGTTGGAGATGGATCAAGCATCACTTTGGAAATGTGATAAATGTTTCACCTAGACCCCTTTAACAGTACGGTTTTTCCTATGACTCAAATAAGAAGAAAAGGAAACTATGAAAACAATGTCTTCAAGCTTCAAAGTCTTCACATAAATTTCTTCAAAGGCCGTACCAAATTCTTCACTTGAAGAAATACATTTTTAGGGGTCGACTTCCGTGGGTTAAACAAAGTCTTTAGGGACTATTTTCACCTGTGTACACTCACAAACACATTAGTCCCATAACCTATTTGTCTTCAATACTCCAAAACCACTAAGGGGGCACTTGATGCACTTACAATCTCCCCCTTTTTGGTGATTGATGACAAATCAGTTAAATTTTCAATGGGGGTAAATAATGGAAGTGTAAGAACAAAATGTGAAGACATTGGTTACATGATATAAAGGAACTCCCCCTGAAGATGTGCATATGAAGAATTTGCTTTGGATTGCAAATGCACATGGCAGGTTGAAATTGTGGAGATCTCCCCCTATATCTTGGAATCCAATCATGCATGATCATAAGATATTGAAGAATTTGAATGCATGATGAAAATTGGTGTCTGGTGACTTCCAGCATGCATGCTCATATATTATCGAGGATCAAAGCATAACCACACATGCAGTTAAGCATAGCAGATAAGAGTCAGACCACCAACAGTTATTAATTTACAACTCATAAAAGGAGCAAATCGAACGAAAAACCAAGAGTTGCAACTTAGCAAAATAATAGCCCAGCATATATGACCCGCTTGAAGACTAACACTCAAATTTCTTCCCCTTTGTCATCAAATGACCAAAAGGAGACGAAACTGAGGACTAAGGCCCCTGAAGAATATCATCATGAAGCATTTGGGGGAGCGCTAGCATTGTTGTCGGGGTTGCGCAGAGAAGAGGGGCTTGCAGCAGTGTCTTCGACGTCTTCATTTTCGTCAGTTAACCTAGAAGCAGACACTGGGCTTGGTACCATCTGAGTAACTTGAACTTTCTTGAACTTCTTCTTGGGCGGGTTGGCCCAATCGAAGTCTTGTTGGAATTCCATCTCTACAAGTTCTTCAGGGGTCTTCAGATGTGAAAGAATGGCCCAGCTTCTGTCAAATATCTCATGGGCATAATAGTGATTTTTGTGGACTGAGTTCTGCGTCACAGTCATGTTTACGATAATGGCATGGAGCTGACGCTTTACCCAGTTGTGATTTCTATCCACCTTCTGATGAAGACTGATGAGAAGCTCACGATCAGTCATGACTCATGGGGCTTCACCTTGAGGCTTTTGCTTCGAAGCGTTGACATCAGTATATTGGCTAGAAGTGTCATAGCCAGTGGACTGTGAGGCAGTCTGACAAAATTGCACATCTACAGGGCGAATCCATTCATCAATGGCTGCTTTGCCTTTGCCAAGAACTGAAGAAATGGTATTATGAATAATTTCCATATCTGGCATAAAGCAGAAATGATTTTGGCAGTCAGCCTTGTAGTTGATTGAAGACCTTGTTCTGATGAATTTCATAATCCAAGCTGCGTAAGGCTTCAAATCAAATGGAGATTGTGCAACTGTGGCCAAAGTCCTCATGAAGAAATCATGGATATTGATTGGAATACCATGGATGATGTTGAATAGCAAGTTCTTCATGATTCCCACAACTTCTTCAGTCTCTGAATTGTGGCCTTTGATTGGACTGAGAGTTTTGGCCAGAATGTGATACACTGTTCGTGGCACAAATAGCAAATCCTTCACAAGGAAGGAAGTTCTGGGAGCTTCTCCTTCAGCCAATGGCTTCATCAGTACTTGCATCAGGTGGTTGGGCAGCTCAGGTTCTTTATAGATTTTTCTGGCTTCAACTGAGGGCAAATCAACAGGAAGGGCTCAAAGTAATTCATCAGCAGGAGCCTTGTAGTGCGTGTTCTCACTCATCCAGTCGAGTGCCCAAGAATGAATGTCATCAACATCACCAGAAAGATGCATAGTGGCATAGAATTGAAGAATGAGCTCTTCATTCCAATCACAAATGTCAGTGATGAAATTGAGCAAACCAGCTTCATGAAGAACTGCCAGAACAGGTGTGAAGCATGGTAGTGACTCCATATCCACATGAGGAATATGACGATGCGGAAAGACCTTGTTCTTGTCAAACAGAAGTGATGAATAATAGTTCATCTGTGTATTGGTCCAGAGTTGCTGACGCCTAATTTTTGCAGAGTCATAGGGAGACTCGCCTATGAAAAAATTCTTCTCTCCAAAGAAGGCATCATTGTCAAACTTTGGTCTTCTGATGCTTTTGCCAACTTTGGGCATTGAGGGCACAGGCTGAAGATTGATCTTCTTTGGCCTCACATCAAAGATAGGCCTTGGAGAGCCTGTTGAATCATTAGGATCCGTGATGGCTAAAGATTTAGCAACTTCCTTAGTGGTTGCACATGGAACTATTTCTGAGTCTGCTGAAAGAGCGGGTTCTTCTTGCTGAGGGGGTGGAGGTGCAACTTCATCAGTGTTCATAGGTTGCACAGTTTCTTCAGCTGATGTAGCTGAATTTCTTCAGTGATGGTCTGAAGGGATGGTTGACGTCCTTCAGAACCAGTACCAATTTCCTCAGTGATAGCTGGCGACTGAGGTACTTGTGTCAGAGGCGTGGTGAGGGGTGAGTTTGGATGAGCAACATCCCAGAAATCATCATGTATAACCGGTGCTGTGGAGCCCACATCCACGTCCTCATCAGTTTCTTCATTGCTTCTGTGTGAAGCAGCATGTTCATCAGTCACACGGACTGGCGGCGATGATACCTGATGAAGTGAAGCATCTGCTTCAACTTCAATTTCTTCATCCACCTGCTCTGTGGAAGCAGCAGAGTGGGTAGTCTCTTCATCAGTTATTGGGATAACATATTCCACACCATAGGGAACAATCTGAAAGTCTTCTAAGTTTCGAGTCGGTGGCGCTGATGAAATTGGGATAGCATCAATTGGCGCATTTGAAGACATTGGAGTCGTCTTCAACTTCTTCACTTTCTCAGTGGAAGGAGGTGCTGATGCTTTTCTCTTCTCAGCTGCCTTAGTTTCCTTCACTTCTGATGCAGAAGGAAGTGTGATAAGCTTCATGGTTGAAGACTGTGTAGGCGCTGTAGCTGAGGAATTTGGTGGATCAATTTCTTCAGGCACGACTGATGCAGTCGCCCTGGCAGTTTCTTCAGGCGCAACTTCTTCAGTTGCCCTGGCTTGGACTTGCGGAGGAGATGAAGGCATAGTCTCACTGGCCTGAGGAGCTGGTGGCGGAGCTGAGGAACCGGACGGAGGTGCTTGACCAAGCTTGGCAGCCTCCCTTCTGTTATGGTCATTAACCACCTTTGTGGATGTGGTGATGAATCTGTCTCTTACGCCACAGCAGTGTTCAGCCTGGCGATCATATTCGTCAGAAAGCCTTTGAATTTCAGTCTGCATAGTGACAAGTTGTTGAAGGGATATTGTAAGCATGTTGTCCTTGAGTTCTTTTTGCTTCTTCTTCATCTGCTTCCTCACAAGTTTGGCATGATCAATCTTGTGCTTCTCCGTCAGGATAAAAGCAGACAGTACATGGCTTGGGCCAGGAGGCAGATCAAGATCATCAAGTGGTGTGTCAGGCTTCTGGCACCAGATTTCAATAAAGTCCAAAATCTTCTTAGGATCAAGAAGAAGTGGAACAGTGGTATTCTTGGCACGAGCAGCTTCTTCCATTCTCCTCTGAATGAAATCAGCAAGCTCATCTTCATCAGCCATATCATGTTCATCAGCCTGAGGCACTACGACCCTACTTCTGGGGCTGGGCCTCGTTCCACGGCCTGCAGTGGCCTACTTCTTCAGCATGGGTGTGTTTGAAGAAATATGCCCACTTGCTGAGGCACTTGATGCTGCAATTGTGGCCATTTGAAAACCTTCAGTGCGCTGGCAGGATGCTAGCACGACTGGCGTTGAAGCTCTTGCAGCAGCCATTAAAGAACTTGTGGCTGGCGGAGGTGCTGACGAAGTTGGTGCAGAAGGAGCCTTGGGTGTTGAAGCCTTTGAAGATGACGGCTTTGGTTCTGAGGGCTTAGCAGAAGATTTTGTGACTGAAGACTTTGGCCATGAGGGCATATCAGCTGAAGGTTTAGGCTTTTGAGCCGGCTTCTTCTTCATGGCCTTCTTGGGCATATGCCACTTGAGCCTGCACCAGCATCTGCTGATGCCTTTGAGGCCCTGTTGAACTCTTCAACAGCTTTCTGAGCCTTTTTCTGTAACTTGGCCTGATACTTGGCCCATTCTTCAGGAAATTCTTCACCCCTCCTGATGCTTGTGGGGTCAGCCATTTGACCAGGAGCCAGAGGTGGCTTCACAGCGAATTCCTTCATGTATTTTGGAGTTACATATCTGTAATCCCTCCATTCATAAGCCCACCTGCGTTTGATTCTCTGTAAGCGCATCTTGCGCTGCTTTTCAGTTTCTTTGCCATGAGTTGCCTCATCTGGTGTACAGTACCCTACATATATTTCATCAGGAATCTCGAATGCAGTGTGTTCTTCTTTCCGTTTGCCTCCCTTCTGAGGCTTTTTGCCATCTGCCATTTTCTTCAACTGGGGGATTTGAGCTTTTGAAGTTTCTGAAGATGTTTGAAGATTTTCCTCAAGCAACACTGCAAATGAATTAAGTTGATGAGAACCTAGAGATTCGTCGGCAGACATGTGTACTTGCGAACAGAGTATAGTTGCGAGGAAATTGGGAAGAGTCGCATGCGTTCTCAGAAGTTTTTCAAAACAAATCCAGTTGAGGAAATTGACCCTTATCGTCTTGAAGAAATTCACTAAGTGTTCTTGACTTAGGTTCCAGAGTTGTACAGATTGTGAAATTTGCACAATTGAGGAATCTAATCATTAAGCATAACTTAGATGAAATAACCAAGACTGGCCAAAAGGAAGTGCTAAAGAATTGGAAAGAAGTAGTAAAAACAGCACTTGAAGAATTTTGGGCAGTAACAAGATCAAACTTGGGCGGTAAAAATAAATTTTAATTACCCCAAGGATGAACTAGATGAACTGGACGATGAGTTGAAGGAAGTCATCAGCTCAAATATTTCGTGCCCTAACTTGGCGACGAAAGACAGCTACGGCGGCGGCGGAGGTGAAGAAATCCGCGGCCGGCGTGAGTACGACGATGAAGAAGTTGAGGCAGTGAAGCTCTTCTTCTCCGGCGGCAATGAATTCCAGCGGCGGTGCTAGGGTTCGGGAGTCGCGAGAAGTGAAGTAGGATAAGGTTGACGGGGTCAAGCCTTTATATAGGCGCGGTGAAAACCGGGCGGTCCGAAGATTTTGGATGGATAAGCCCCTGGCTATTCGCATCTCTGTGACACGCGGCACACATGCATTTTGAGTGCGCTTATCCATGCATCGGATGCGCGGGAATAAGTTACTGTGGCAACCGCCAAAAATTGGAATAGAAAATTTTCAAAAAGTGTTCGCAATTTCTTCAGCTGACAAGGACACAGTGAAGACTTTGAACGGTGTCAATTAGAACGCACATGAAGAGATTGAGAACAGAGTGGTTTGAGTTTAGCATAGAGGGGAGCGGGTCCGGTCACACTCACATAGACAAAAAAATAGCTTGAAGAATTAGCAATATGGGAATGTTGTTAAGGACTTGAAAAACTCATATATATATATATATATATATATATATATATAGGAAGAATTAGATAAAGCAATGAAGAAAAACCTCAAATGACAAATTTGAAAAAGTTTGACGAAAAACTCAAATATAAAGGACGTCAAGCAGAGGGTGGTGGCGTTACCCACCGTATAAGAATTTTAATGATTTCAGACAATGCGTACAATTGTTGTAGGGTTCTGAGAATCAAATTCTTCATTAATTTCTTCACACTTAGAGGGGTTAGTCTTCATTGATTGAAGAAAAACGTTACTTCGTGTGTTGTGCATCAAAGTCATCAAGAATGCATAAGCGTTAGGATGTGTGTCCTTTTCAAAGGACATTCGAAGATTCTAGGATATTTAGCTCACACCGCAACATGCAAAACCTTCTCTCGTCCAAAGGCTTAGTGAAGATATCTGCAAGCTAGTCTTCTGTCTTCACGTGGTTGATGACGATGTCTCCCTTCAGCACATGATCATGAAGAAAATGGTGACGAATCTGAATGTGCTTCGTCCTAGAGTGTTGCACTGGGTTGTGGGCGATCTTGATGGCACTCTCATTGTCGCAGTAGAGTGGCACTTTCTTCATGTTGACGCCATAGTCCTTGAGGGTCTGCTTCATCTATAGCAGCTGTGAGCAGCAGGCGCTAGCAGCAATGTACTCAGCCTCGGCTATGGAAAATGAGACGATGTTCTACTTCTTCGAGGACCAACAGACAAGAGATTATCCGAGGAAATGGCATGTGCCTGATGTTGACTTGCGATCCACATGATCTCCAGCATAATCAGAATCAGAAAATCTAGCAAGATCAAGTGATGAGCCCTTGGGATACCATAATCCAAGCATTGGTGTGTGAGCTAAATATCGAAGAATTCGTTTCACAGCCTGATGGTGTGATTCCTTCGGTGACGCTTGAAAGCGGGCACACATGCAAACGCTAAGCATAATATCTGGCCTAGATGCACATAGGTAAAGCAGTGAACCAATGATGGAGCGATATACCTTCTGATCAAAATCTTACCATTTTCGTCAGTACAGAGTTGACCATTTCTTGGCATGGGTATCTTGAGGCCTTTGCAGTCTTGCATGCCGAACTTCTTCAGGCAATCTTTGAGATATTTCCCCTGAGAAATGAAGATGCCATTGGGTTGTTGACGAATTTGAAGCCCGAGGAAGAATTTGAACTCCCCATCATAGACATCTGATATTCTACACGCATCATATATGCAAATTCGTCAATGTATCGCTTGTTAGTGCAACCAAAGATAATATCATCAACATATATTTGGCATATGAACAGTTCACCATCATAAGATTATGTGAAAAGAGTAGGGTCAAGTGAACTGGGTTTGAAACCCTTTTTCTTCAGGAACTCCTTCAGTGTATCATACCAAGCCCTCGGGGCTTGCTTGAGGCCATAGATAGCCTTGTTAAGTCTGAAGACTTTGTTCGGATGCTTTGGGTCCTCAAATCCTGGTGGTTGAGCAACATATACTTCTTCCTCAAGCTTACCATTGAGGAATGCACTTTTCACATCCATTTGATATAAGAGAATATCATGATGGTTAGCATATGCAAGCAGTATAGCAACAGGTGCAAATGTTTCATCGAAATCAACACCCTCAACCTGTGTGTAGCCTTGAGCTACAAGACGGGCCTTATTCCTCACCACATGGCCATTTTCGTCTTGCTTGTTGCTATAGATCCATTTAGTGCCGATGATATTGTGCTTGCGTGGATCTGGACGCTTGACTAGCTCCCACACATTGTTGAGCTCGAATTGATGCAATTCCTCTTGCATCGCTTGAATCCATTCAGGTTCCAGAAATGCTTCATCAACTTTGGTGGGCTCTGAAATAGAAACGAACGCGTAATGCCCACAAAATTTAGTCAAATGTGAAGCTCTTGAGCGAGTGAGGGGACCAGGTGCATTGATGTTGTCGAGGATCTTCTCAATCTGCAGAGTCCTCAGCATCATTTTCTTCAGGATGTACTGGACGAGGGCCTTGCTATTGTTGTTGCTGTGCAGAGTCCTCAGCATCATTTTCTATAGGATCAGCAGTTTCTTCACGATGAGGGATAACAAATTATTCATCACCAGCTATTTCTTCACAAGGCACAATTTCACCAGTGCCCATAAGCTTGATAGATTCCTCAGGAGGCATTTTTTCTAGCACAGGAGGCAGGTGCTCTCTTTGCGAGCCGTTAGTTTCATCGAACC
The DNA here is from genome assembly GCA_039707655.1 of Elymus sibiricus. Taxonomy (NCBI): domain Eukaryota; kingdom Viridiplantae; phylum Streptophyta; class Magnoliopsida; order Poales; family Poaceae; genus Elymus; species Elymus sibiricus. Next base: position 65,712,705 of record CM077672.1, read on the forward strand.
GCACATCTACAGTTTCAACAACCTTGTTGTGATAGGTATTGAAGACTCTGTAGGTGTGCGAGTCCTTTCCATAACCAAGCATAAAACCCTCATGTGCTTTCGGTGCAAATTTAGAACTGTGATGAGGATCTCTAATCCAGCATTTAGCACCGAGGACTTTGAAATAACTCACATTGGATTTCTTGTTAGTGAGGAGCTCATATGAGGTCTTCTCGAGGAATTTGTGAAGATATACCCGGTTGATGATGTGACATGCAGTGTCAATTGCTTCAGGCCAGAATCGACGAGGGGTCTTGTATTCATCAAGCATTGTGTGAGCCATCTCGATGGGTGTCCTATTCTTGCACTCCACGACTCCATTCTGCTGAGGCGTCTAGGGAGCGGAGAGCTCATGAGTGATACCAAGTTCGTCAAGATAGTCATCAAGTCATGTGTTCTTGAACTCGGTGCCATTGTCGCTCCTGATGTGCTTGATCTTGAGACCATAATTCGTCATGGCCCGATTGGAGAATCATCTGAAGACATCCTGAACTTCAGTCTTGAAGGAAATGATGTGCACCCAGGTGTAATGAGAGTAGTCATCAACTATGACGAATCCGTAGAGAGATGTTGCATTGGTTAGTGTGGCATAATGGGTAGGACCAAACAAATCCATATGAAGTAATTCAAAGGGACGAGTAGTGGTCATGATTATCTTAGCCACATGCTTGGATCTAGTCATCTTTCCAGACTCACAAGCACGACACAGATGATCTTTGACGAATTTGACGCTTTCGACCCCAATGATGTGCTTCTTCTTGACGAGTGTGATCAGATTCCTCATGCCAGCATTTCCAAGACGTCGATGCCATAGCCAGCACTCTGAAGCTTTTGCCAGTAGACAAGTGGCAGGTTGAGGACCTAGGGAGAAATCTACAATGTACAAATCACCTCTCCTAAAGCCTTCGAAGACTTTGGATTTGTCAGATTCCAACATCACAATACATCTATATTTCCCAAAGATGACAATCATATCAAGATCACAAAGCATTGAGACGGACATGAGGTTGTATCCAAGGGACTCGACAAGCATCACCTTTTCCATGTGTCGATCCTTCGAGATAGCAACCTTACCTAGACCCAATACCTTACTTTTTTCCTTTGTCGACGTATGTAATATGCTTCAGATGAGACGAAGTAAGGGGAGCATCAGTGAGTAAATTCCTATCACCAGTCATGTGATTGGTGCAGCCACTATCCAGGACCCATTCAGTGGCTTTGGGTGTGTCATCCTGTAGAAGAATTAGTCTGACTTACAAATTCATATACTTCAAAGTGAAGAATATGATGATCAATTTCGTCAGACAATGTCATCAATGAATATTAACTAGCAGCATAAGGGATGTGTGAAATGAGTATTCATTTCATCATGACTAGCCTGCATCCCAACGGGCATTTTGTCAGGTCTTCAGCAAATTCAACAGACATTTTTATTGTCTGAAGACCTGACCCTGCAGAAGAGATTAGTTCTTCCTCTTAACCACCCACATCTGAATGGGTGGCTAAGAAGCCATGTAATGAAGTGCATTAATGGAGAACTTAGGCATTGAAGAATATGCATTTCTCTTCACAGGAGGGTTATAGTAATTGATTGAGTAAGCAGAGAAATTCTTTGAAGTTTTGTGGACATAGTGGTTCGAAGAATAATACTCATATTCATCAACTCACTGTTTGTTTCCCTACGAAACAGAGGCATTAGCACGACCATAATTAGGTCTGCGTCCATTTAATGACTTTGATCCCTGTGAAGAATTTGGCCTGGGAAGTTTCTTCTTCATCGGTGGTGTCATGATGACATTCACCTGAAGATTTTCCAGAAGGCTTTTGGGAATCCAGATTTTTTCACAGGTGGACCATTCCTGCAGTTAGTTCCAACAAATATGGCAAATACTTCACCATTCTGATTCTTGAATAGTTTACAGTTAGAGTCAAATGACTCATCAGAGGAATATAAAGTATCACAAGTATAGCCAGATAAAGTAGATGGGTCTATTGGTGGTCCCTTTGCAGCAAACCATGTGGTTTTGGGATACTGCTCAGGCTTCCAATAAGAACCATCAGCGTTAAGCTTTCTCTCAAAAGCAATACCCTCTTTCCTAGGGTTCATGTGAAGAATTTGCTTTTTGAGCACGTCACAAAGGGTTTGATGCCCTTTGAGGCTTTTGTAAATGCCAGTGACATACAATTCCTTCAGCCCTGCATTTTCGTCACTATCACTGGTGGCTTCCTCAGATGAGGGGTTAGTGGCCACAGAAGTAGTTGAAGCAATTGAAAGTACTAAAGCATTTGAACATTCAGCTGAAGAATTTGTATTTTCACATTCAAGGCATTTTAGGCATGGTGCAACAAATTCTTCCTGAGCGGTACTGATCTGTTGAGCGAGGAGTGAATCATTTTCTTTTTCAAGATCATCATGAGATGCTCTCAGCTTCTCGAGATCTTGCTTCCTTTGAAGAAATTCATAGGACAGCTTCTCATGTTTGGCTAATAGGGCCACATGACAACTTTCAAGTTCGTCATATTTTGACTGAAGACGTTTGAGTTCGTCAGTCAAGGTCTGAGCATTCCATTTCATCGTTCAACAGATCATCGCTTTTGTCTAGCAGATTTTGAATTCTTTCCATGGCATTTTGTTGCCGAGTGGCAATGTTAGCCAGCTTGGAATAACTGGGAGTCATGTTTTCATCAGATTCACCTTCACTAGAGGAAGATGAAGGTCTTTGGAGTACCTTGGTGCCTCTTGCCATGAGGCAGACAGCGGATGAAGTTGAGGTAGGATCTGGTTCCCGAGATTTTAGGGAATTCCTGAATTCCACAAGGCAGGGATCGTCACGTCTGTATGCCCCTTCATAGACGTCAGAGATCATGTGCCAGATAAGCTTCGCATTGCCCAGATGATAGATGCGAGTGAACTCATCCTTGGACAATCGAGAACAGATGAAGTATTCGGCCCAAGCATCGAGCTGAGTGTACTTGCAAATGTCATCAGCATTCGCCATCTTGCAGAGGTCGGTCAACCCGAGTTCAGTGACTGTCCATAGTTCACTGTCCATGGCCAAGAGATGTTTTCTCATCATGACCTTCCAGTATGGATAGTTCGTGCCATCGAAGATGGGGCACGCAGCGGATACCTTGATCATTCCTGCGGTCGACATAACTAAAACTCTAGGTGATTAAACCAAAATCACACAGAACAAGGGAGTACCTTGCTCTGATACCAATTGAAAGTGCGGGTTTACTCCTAGAGGGGGGTGAATAGGAGATTTTTAGAAATTCATCAAACTTCGAAGATTTTGACGAAAATCAGAGTGACGAAATAGAAACAGAGGCGAAACTAGATCGACATGGATAAGGGTAGCATGCAAATGAAATACATACAAGTGAAGAACATGTAATCATACAAGCAGACAAGCATGAGGAAGATGAACTGAACAAATAAAGAACAACATGATTAAAGTCTTCAGTTCAAATTCTTCAGATAGGTAAGACACAAGTTCTTCAGCAGCGGAATTGCGTAAAGGTAAAGGGTAGGAAATTTGAAACCAGGTAAGCTTTGTGAAGACACAGCGATTTGGTAGACCAGTTCCAGTTGCTGTATCAACTATACGTCTGGTTGAGGCGGCTGAGTTTTACCTCAGAGGACACTTAGTCCTCACCGTATTCCTCTTGAGCTAAGGTCACTTAGTCCTCGCCCAATCACTCATGGCAAGTCTTCAAGGTAGAGTCCCAAAACCTTCACAGACTTGTTCATCGGCACGCCACAATTACTCTTGGGTGCTCAGAACATGACGCCTAACCATCTGGAAGAATGACAGTCTTCAAAGGTAATAAGCGTCAGATCACACAGATCAACTTCTTCAGTGATGCTCAATCACTTTGGCTCTGGTTGGGTTTTTCCTCACTTGGGTTCTGACAAAGTCGTCAGAGGAAGGGTTGCTCTCAAATGATAAGTGTCAATCTCTCTCTAGAGCAGCCAACCAACTAGTGGTTGTAGGAGGCGGCTATTTATAGCCAGGGAGCAACCCGACATGGAATGTCATAAATGCTCTTCTCAGACATGACCGTTGTCAGGATAAGGATCCAGTCGACAGCTGGCACGCGACGCAGCAACGGTCGGAAATTTGAACTCTCAATTTCGTCGGGGCACTCAATTTCCTCATGATAGGCAGATCGCACTGGTGAAATCCTAACTTCTCAGCCTGACCAAATTCGTCAGCGACCAGATGAACTTCGTCACTGTCACTAGCAAATTCGTCAGCTGTTCCGGAGATTTCCAAAGGCTTCACTCGAAGCGGCTGTAGTGTGTATAGGTTTGAGCATCACTTTGGAAATGTGATAAATGTTTCACCTAGACCCCCTTTAACAGTACAGTTTTTCCTTAGACTCAAATAAGAAGAAAAAGAAACTATGAAAACAAAGTCTTCAAGCTTCAAAGTCTTCATATCAATTTCTTCAAAGGCCGTACCAAATTCTTCACTTCAAGAAATACATTTTTAGGGGCCGACTTTCGTTGGTTAAACCAAGTCTTCGGGGACTATTTTCACCTGTGTACACTCACATACACATTAGTCCCATAACCTATTTGTCTTCAATACTTCAAAACCACTAAGGGGGCACTTGAAGCACTTACAATGTTGTCTCAACATAGCCGGTCCCAGGCCCGGGTAAAGGAGGAGGGTTGTGATAGGCTTGGCGAGCCAACGTAAAAACTCAGTCACTCTTATGAAGATGAAACCCAAAAGATTTCTATTATGATTGATTCAGATGTACATTTTTAGAAGAAAGCTACATAAATTAGAAAGGAGTGGATGGTATCAACCAAACCGTCGCAACTTAAGAATACATGCCCTTTCATATTGTAAAGCACAACTGCACAGAAGCTACTTTCTTATATTATTTGACCTTGAAAACTAGAATTAGTCCTATTCTCTTACTAGGCATGTCAATGTTCACACTTTTGATACTCATAACACTTTTGACCCCACCCAGTTCATTCTTTGTGTTGGGTCATGTGCTAAATTTGCTTTCACATATAAATTTGTTCTTTTGTCTTGGTAACAATGTAGTAGAAATGAACATGTTATATGTTTTCTTCTGCTTTACAATTATTAGTGATCAATCTAGCTTCTGCATAAAAGTAAAATTTAGTGCTTTTGCTGTGAAAAACGACAGAACTGAACAATTTTCGCAAAGTTCAGCACAAAATAAACCCATTTTGAAATAATTTTATAAAATGACCCTTTTGCATGACGCCCGGGCCCGGGGCGCCATGCTAAACAACATGACGCCCCGACCAAAGGTGTCATACATGCAGAGCTGGATTGCCACGTCTGCCCATTCCAAGACGCATGGCGCCCCGCCATGCTCAAAAGCATGACGCCCAGCCAAGGGCTCCATGCCCCTTCACCTTCGCATGCAACACTACACCGGGTGCATGTTAGCTAGCTTTGTGGCATGTTAATTAGCTAGGTTTGTGTGCTAATTAGACGTAGTTAATTAATTGTTTGGTGTCATGACCAGGCCCTTCATGTGAGAAGAGCTCGACGAACCCCACGCCCCTCGCGTCGCCCCCGCTCGGGCGACTCGGGCGGGGACGAAACCCTAGCTGCCGAGGGCTCTTCTTCCTTCCCTCCCTCCCTCCGCTGCCGCCGAAGGACGCCACCGGCCTATAACCCGGGGGCTGACGGCAGTGGCGGGGCCTCCCTCTCTCCTGCGCCATGGGGATGGTGCGGAGCCCCGCGGCGTGAGGAGGCGCGGCCGATCTGGCCTTGGCGGCGCGGCGGGCATCCCTGCCTTGACAGGTGGTGGCGCGTCGGCCGGCTCTGCCTCGGCCCTCGGGCGGCGATGGCTACGGGAGCGGCGGCCGACCTTGCGGCGTTGGCTGCGTTCGGCGGCGGCGACCGGATCTGTGATGGGCCATCTGACCTCGGATCGGCGGCGACGGAATGGAGCGCCTGGTGGACGGGTCGGTGCCATGAGTGGTCTGGCCTCCAGACAGATCTGATCTGGCCGGTGTGGCCTGCTCGCTGCGCGGCGGCTCAGATCGGTGGCGACCCGTGCACACGATGCTTGATGGAGGTTCGTCGAGTGGATCCGGGTGAAAACCTCATTCTCGGCTTGTTGCCAAGACCGGCGATGGCGGCACTCTTTTGTGCCGTTACCTTCTTGAAGGCATCGCCGTGGAGAAGCTCCAGACCTCTATCCGCTAACCCTAGATCAGTAGGTCGGATGACGGCGGCGCTCTGGTGTCGTTTCTCCCTTGGGAGCATCATTTTTGGAGGTGTACACGGGCTCGAGGGACCAGTGGACGGCTTCTTTGGTGGAGCGGTGCTTCATCTTACTCATTGATGGCGGCGGATCTCGGCGGTGTGGCGCAGTGGAGACTCGGCGTCTGATGCACGGAGATGGACTCACGCAGGAGGAGGACGCTGTCTGGCATCATGGTGGCGTCGATGGCAGAGAGGCCTGGCAAGGTCGGTGCGTTAGTTTATGCTCTGAAGATGGATTGGCGGAAGACGGCGGCGACGACACATGAGAGTGCGTCGGACCGGTTTGTACCCCGAACCTAGTATGTGGCTCGGTTGGGCCCTCCGGCTTTAGATGTTAGGCTTTGGTGCGATGTTTGTTTGGTATTAAGCTCGGACTATCGGCACCACTAAGGGAATCAACAACATACACATCATCAAAATATCGAACGAATACCAAATTCACATGATTACTTATGACAAGACTTCTCCCATGTCCTCAAGAACAAAAGTAACTACTCACAAATCATGTTCATATCCAAGATCAGAGAGGTGTTGAATAGCATAATAGATCTGAACATATAATCTTCCACCAAATAAACCAATTAGCATCAACTACAAGATGTAATCAACACTACTAGCAACCCACAGGTACCAATCTGAGGTTTTGAGACAAAGATTGAATACAAGAGATGAACTAGGGTTTGGGATGAGATGGTGCTGGTGAAGATGTTGATGAAGATTAGTCCTCCCACGATGAGAGGATCGCTGGTGATGTCGATGGCGACGATTTCCCCCTCCCAGAGGGAAGTATCCCCGGCAGAATCTCTCCGCCGGAGAGCAAAAGTGCTCCTGCCCAAGTTCCGCCTCGAGACGGTGGTGCACCGTCCCGAAAGTCTTCTCTATATTTTTTCTAGGGCAAATGCACTTATATACCAGAAGATGGGGGCCATACGCTGGCCAGGGGCCCCACGAGGTACCAGGGCGCGCCTGGGGGGGTGGTGCGCCCTGGTACCTCGTGGGCACCTGGGTGGGCCCCTCTGGTACTTCTTGATTCCAGTATTTTTTTATTTATTCCAAAATAATTCTCCGTGAAATTTCAACTCATTTGGAGATGTGCAGAATAGGTATCTCTGACATAGCTTTTTCAGGTCCAGAATTCCAGCTGCCGGCAATCTCCCTCTTTGTGTGAATCTTGCATATTAAGAGAGAAAAGGCATTATAATTGCTCCACAAAGTGTTATATTGATTAAAAACACTATAAATAACAGTATTAAACATGATGCAAAATGGACGTATCAGGGTACGCGCCCCACAGCACGGCCCACCTAGTCGCGAAATACGTGCCTCGAGTGCACAACTTCGCGCTCAAAATTCCATGGGTAGTTGTGGGGGCACATGACACAAAGGCTGATAGCTCGGTTCAACCGAGCAATCGCCAAAAGATGTCTTCTGATCAATATCAACAACGGGCACCATCCAGGGCTTGATCAGCGTCAAACTGATATACTGCGGCGACTTCTCAAAACCCTTCCCCAAGGGCTCATCGGCCGAACATCACTACTTCCACCGAGCATACAGTCGACAACTTCACTCACACGGAAGCTTCATAAAGAGCAAAGGCGCAGACGTGCAGCAGGGCGTAGTAGGGACGTCAAGCCACTCATAAAGGCCCTGTGTAAACCTTTCCTCCTATGTATTATTTTTTAAAGTATCTATAAAAGTTACTTCGGCAGTTCGGATTGTACGGATAGACATTACAATTTCAAAGGAAATAAATACCAGTTCTTCTATGGTAATTGTGCAGTCATTCATGTTGCATATTCCTTTCTGCTTCTTAGGCCAAAGTAAACTATTTGCGATGTGTTCCTTTTTTTTAGTGACCGGCTAATAGACCGGGGGCTCGAACATAAATCTTGCATCAAACTTTATTCCGGCACCAACTTTTATTATATGTGCTCGGTGTCATGGACATTGCGTTATATGAATCAGTTCCGAATTGTGTCTTCGGTCAATAGTTGGGTTGCCTGGCTCCTGTGTTTGCCCTCTTACGTTCCGCACTGTTCAGCTAGGAGGATAAAGGGAGAACCACTGCGATTGTACTTCCAGCTAGCCTGGTTAAGTACCTCAGTGGAGAAAGCCGAAAACTGACTGTCATAATAAGCAAGAACTGGTCGGCGATCCGATGACTAGTGTTAAACCAAAAATCGTTGGAGGTTAGCCAGTGTTAAACGAAGGGTTCTCTGTCACAGGAACCACGTGATAATGGTATCAACCTCGGTATACCCGGATATCACATACACTGGGGGCTAGTCACCAGCCCCCGCCGTCAAGCTCCTATGGCTAAGTGAAAGCACTAAAACCGCATAGTCTGATTGCCTTGTTTTCCGTACATATAACTTCCTCCGGGCACCGAGACGTCGGCTAAGGGTTAAAGTATGACGAGGAAACACCCCATGCAGCATCTGCAAAGGGGGCTGAAGCCGACGACTGGTAACTTTCAGCTAAGAAACGGCCGCACAGGAGTCAAAATTAACATAGCACGCATTATATGTACAGCCAACACATTGCATTTCAAGCAAAGCAAAAGTTTCAACTCCTCGGATACAAGGAAAATAAATCTACTCATAAATTACATCTTTTGAGTATTGGGCCTCTATTGCCCGAGCACCATCCATCACGATGGGAAAGTATTGCTCAGGGCGCCTATGCTCCTTCCCAGGAGGAGGAGGTCCGGTGGCTACTTCGGCTGGCTTGATCTTTGGCCAGTGCACCATCATTTTGACGAAAGCCATCCGATCCCCCTCAATGCACACGGAGCGCTTCCAGGCATCGATCCGGGGAGTGGCGTCGTACAGCCTCTGCACCAAACCAAAGTAGCTGCTCGGCAGCGGCTCCGAAGGCCATAGCTTGACGCAGAGGTTCTTCATCACCAGCTCCGCCATCCGATGCAACTCCATCAGCTGCTTCATCTGGTTGTTGAGGAGGGGAGGGTGTTCGGGCGCTTCAAATTGCGCCCAAAATAACCTCTGCTCGGCCCGACCCTCCTGGGCGGCAAAGAACCTAGCCGCATCAGCCGCACTTCTCGGGAGGTCCACAAAGGCGCCTGGGGAACGCCACACTAGAATGAGCAAAGTGAACTTGTTACCACCAAAGACACTTTGCAGCAAGTACGGCTTACCATCCGCAATAAGTTTGACTTGGCGGAGTTCTTCCTGGCATCCGCGCGCCTCCGTCCGCGCCTCCTTGGCCACCGTCCCCAATGAGGTTAGCTCGGTGGCCTGCTCTTTATTATTCTGCTCAAGAGCCTCACATTTCGTGACGGCATCTTTGAGCTCTTGCTGCACTTCCAGCACTCTGGCCTCGTGCTTCTGACCAGCGGTTCTCACCGTAGCCAGTTTGGCAGCCGCTTGTTCGGCCGCCGACCTCTGCTCCGCCGCTTCCAGCTGAGCCGTCCTCAGTGCGGCCTTGAGATTTTCGACCTCCGCGGCGGCAGCTGTTGTCATATCAGTTGACTCTGTTTAGACTACTTTAAACCTTACTTAACAAAAAAGAAACAGCTGTAATAAACACTACAGTTCAGACTTGCCTTGCGCTTCGTCGAACCTCTTGTTCACTAGGCTGAGGTCGTCCTCGGAGCTCTTGAGCTTCCGATTCAGCTCGGCCAACTCCTCGGCGTTGGCAGCTGCCGCCGAAGATGACGCCTGCACATCACTCTACGAACATTAGGATCCGAGATATCGATTTTCGATCCTCTGACCAGCTTTGTTCAAACCAGTCAGAGTCTCGGGGGCTACTGTGTATGAGGCTATACATGTATAAAAAGAAATTTTCTAAGGGAAAAACATTACTTGGCTCACCTTAAAGCCTGTGAGAAGGCCACTAAAGGCCTCCTTCAGTCCGTTATCCACGGACCGAAGGCTTTGCAACACCGCGCCCATAAGGGCACGATGCTCTTCAGCGATACAGGAGCTGGTTAAAGCATCCTCCATCTCGTCCGACCACCCAGTCGACGCCCGCTCTGGGGCGGGCGGGGGTGGTGGGGGCACTTCGGCTTCTCCCCTCTCGAAGACCAGAGTGCCCGACTCCGGAGCCGCCCTCGGGGAGAGCTCGGGTCGTCCGAGCTCCTCCTCTTCGTTTACCAGAGGGGTCCTCCCCTCCTGGTCTTCGGCGGCCGAGGTATTCCCCTCGGCCATGATGGTGTCACCCCCTCCCCCTGTGTGCGGCACGGGAGGGGTCCTCCTCGACAGGACCTCCTTGGCCTCCTCGACGACTGGGGGAGGCGAGGCACGCGATTCGGTCCCGCTCTCCGCCAGTGCGGCCGGTGGAGAATCCCCCTCCGAGACTCGGTCGGTGGGGAGATCGCGCAGCGGGCTGCGATGTTAGAAGCAAAAATGTGGACAATATCAAACCCAGTTCGGCCGAAAACACTTAAGCGGATATTAGGATGCGTACCTTTGGGCCTGCGGTTTGACCCTGGGGGTCCTCCGAGGAACCTCTTCGGAGGCCTCGGAGTCCTCGGCAGAAGCCGAGCTATTGTCGGACAGGGCCACCTTGGCCCTGCATGGTCTCTTGGGGGAGGGACGAAGCGGCTCCTCCTCGGCGTCCTCGAACGCCGCCCTCTTTTTTGATCGGGAGGAATCGCCTTCCTCCCCCTCCTCTCCCTGCTCCTTCTCCTCCTCTTGTGCGGAGGGAGCATGGGTGTCCCCGGATCTAGTGTCCGAGGGTCCTCGGGAGCGGAGGCCCTCTCTGGCCGCCCTCTTCTTGTCCTTCCTCTCTGGCGCCTCGTACGGCTCCTCTGCCAGCATGGCCGTTAGCAAGGCCGTCCGGGGACCCTCGGGCAGTGGGGCCGGGCTATTGATTCGCTCGGCCTTCTTCAGCCAGTTCTGTGGATAAGGAACAAGGGAATTGAGTACCTTATCAAAAGGGAATAATCTGGATACAAGAGTAAAACTTAACATACCTCCCAGGGGGGTGTGCGGCGTCGAGGCCGATGTCTTCTGCCTCGGCCGGCCAGTCCTTTTGCGGCTTAAACAGCACCTTCCACAGTTGAGCGTGGGAAGTGCGGAAGAAGCTGAGCACAGTGGCCGGGTCTTCGGGATTGTAGGCCCACATGGGGGCAGCCCGGTCTTGGAAGGGGAGGATTCGGCGGCAGAGCATAATCTGGATCACGTTGGGCAGCTCGACGCCCCGCTCTATCATCTTGGCAATCCGGCAGGGAGATAGCCCGCGCTCTTCAGCTCCAAGATGGCGCTTTCAGTGACGATGGACGCCTCCCACTTGCCCTTGGACCCGGAACCAACCATTGCTGGATTGGGCGGAAGGCTGGAGAGGTTCTTGAGAGGGAGAGGAGATCTGGGTGCTGGAGCTCAAGAGATGGGGAAAGCAAGAGGTGAAAGCATGCAGAGGAAATGGAGGCCATTCCCCTTTTATGGGCTGTAAAAACTAAGGTCCCTTTACTGCGCCGCAGGCTTCGCCGTTTCCCCGTATAAATCGTGCCATTATGCGCGTGTGGGATAGAGCAAATTATTGATCATATCCCTTAAAAACATGGCACGATCTCCATATCGATGGGACGTGCCAATGAAAGAACCGCCTCGAACCGTGAATCGAGTTTTTCATAAACCAACTCGCGGTCGTGGCGGGTTGTGACCCTTCGGTAAAAGCTGTCAGATGAGGGTATTGTTCACACCAAAGCGACTAGCCTTCGGGGCTAAGTTATCGGTGCACCTCGGCGACTGAAGCATAGTTCGGGGCGGGTGCAGCTAGGCTACACTTGAGAGCTCGATTCAGAGGAGATGCAGGCCTGTCACCAATATCGCGGAAGAAAGGGAACTGGTCCACAAAGCCAATGGTGTTCGGCGTCCACCTCGGCTTCGAAGACTAGTTCGGGGGCTACTGAGGGTGTCCCAGATTAGGGGGTGCTCGGGCTGCCAGCCTATCTCTCATAGGCCGGACTAGTGGGCCGCTCTTTGCTCGTCAAAGGAAGGCCGGATTGCGGGCGACCCCGTGCACCAGAAGGAAACCTTCGAAGACTTGGCGTCTCCTCCAAGAAATAATTAGCGTAACCGTCATGTTTATCCCCTGATGCCAACCGACCATATGTAATCCCAATTCCCTCTGGTGTCTATATAAACCAGAGGGTTTAGTCTGTAGAGGGATCGATCGCCATCATAACTGCCTAGGGTTTAGCCTATCCGATCTCGAGGTAGATCAACTCTGTAACCTTCATACTATCACATCAATACAATCTAGCAGGACGTAGGGTTTTACCTCTTCGAGAGGGCCCGAACCTGGGTAAATCACTGTCTCTACGCTCCCTGTTACACATTGATTCCTAGATCCACAGTTCGGACCCCCTACCCGAGATCTGCCGGTTTCAGTACCGACAGCGCTCCCTTGACAAAGTTCCTCCACCGCGTCGCTGAGCTCGGAGACGCTGCGCTCAAGATCCGGACGCCAGAAGATCAAGTCGTCGAGCTTGGCTGTGTTCGCGTGCATCGCCACGGTGTTGTTGCGGAGGTCGACGCGAAATTCGTCATGGGCTTGGCGATCCGGTCCATGTACTCCTTCATCGACGGATCCATATCCTCGATTTGCGATCGTGCTTGACGCAGGCGTCTGGTTTCCACGAAGTTCGCCAGATCGGGCGGGGCAGAAGGGTAGTGGCTAGGCTCTGATACTAGATGTTAGGGTAACACTGATTCTCTCTCGATCTAGCTCTCCGAAGTAGTAGCTTAGTCAAGGAATTACACAATTGGAGGGAAATATCCTCGTTACAGGACGAACAGGAAGAACAGGGAAGAAAGGGGAATTTGGGTAGGTAGCCGCCAGGGTGGCATTCTCCTTGATCCGCTGGATACCTATTCCTTTGGTCTCCTCCTCGCTTAAGTAGTGTGGCCATCACTTGCAGCTAGTTGGCCCAATCCGGCCCGGTGAAGCAAGGGTTGGCCCGCGGTACACGCATGGCCCATGTACCGCGTGTGTCGTTGGCGCTGCGATGTGGGCCCGTCCTGGCAGGGTTGCTAACACACACCACCCGCAGGACCAAACACTTGCAAACAAACGACAAAATCGTTACCTTTTTTATTTATAATAAAGGATATTGTTGTGCGGCGTTTCTGCACCCAGGTCTAGATGCACCTGGGTGTGAACAGTAAAATTATTTTAAATAGTAGAAAAATTCAAAAAATTGGCCGAATGCTGATGCCCTTGCCAAATTTGTCGGGGTTTGAACATTTGAGGAGCTCATGGCAAAAAAGACAAATTTCAGGCCTGTGAGAAAGTTTGAAAAAACGCAATGTTCGTAGATGATTTTGTCTTTTTTGGTACGAGCTCCTCAAATGTCATTTGGCCACAAATTTTGCACGCACTCAAGCATCTTGCATGCAAAAAGTTTCAATTTTTTTAAATTTTTTTTTAGTATTTATTTTGATTTTATTGTTCACCGGGTGTAGATGAGCCCAGCCTTCGAATTGAATTATCGATTTTTGTTAGGGCATCTTTAGCAGATCTCTTATATTAAATAAAACTGGCAAAAGTGATCACTATCCTACTTTACCAATTCTTTAAGGGAGATCACTATTCTGCAGCTAGCGGATCCCCATCCGCTATCCTTAAAAAAATGGTTTCACAAAATTTCAAACTTATGAAACATAATAATTAAAAACTTGAACAATGAAGTGTATACAATTCAAATATATAGCATATTTAATGTTCCCCAACATAAACCATTCAAATTCAAACACAAGTACACAACATACGGTCCAAATAAAATAATTCAAATAAACATGATTAAAGCACAAAAATCAAGTGATATGGAGGCACCAATGATGCTTAATAGGATCTTCTTGAAGTCGGTTGTGAGCTTAACGCTTCTTGATCCTTTGGTGTGCTTGGAGGAAGGCTTCGATCCTGTTTGGGTTATGCTCTAGCTCCACTGGTTGGCCATTGAACAGATACCGAAAGTCCTGCAGGTCCTCCGTCATCCTCAATGACCATGTTGTGCAAGATAATACATGTTGTCATGATCTTCCACAGGGTCTCTGGCTTCCAATACTCATGGGGGGCACAGAAAATCTCAAATTGTCGTTGAAGCACACCAAAAGCTATCTCAACATCTTTTCTAGCAGATTCTTGAAAAATTTCAAAGTGAGATCTCTTGTTACTTTTGGTTTGTGGATATTCTTCACAATTGTGGCCCATGGAGGATAGATTCCATCGGCAAAGTAGTAGCTTGTGTTGTACTCAAGGCCATTAACAACATAGTTGCAAGCTGGACTGTCACCGACAACAAATGTTGCAAATGGAGGAGGTCACTGGAGCACATTGAGATCATTGTGAGAGCAAGGCATATCAAAGTATGTGTGCCAAATCATGGATCGTGTCTCTCCACGACCTTTGCAGTGGTGTTTAAGAGAGACTGATGCATCCTGAATCGGCCCCAAATATAGCATAGAGAATAAACTGCATCTGACGAAAAATTAATCCATGACAAGACCATCAAGACCCATGACTCGGTCTCGAAGAAACAACCGGCAATCTAACCAAGAACCACGTCGCGGCCTCCTGAAATCCTCCTCCATTGCAACCACAACACTCGCAAACTCAAAATCATTGTCTTCTTCCTCATCCGACGAAGAATCATCGAAGGTCATCTCTCACAACCGATTCATCTAAACATGGAGAAATGTAATGGTCTATTTGAGATTTTTTTATGAAATATGGAAAAATATGCGTAGGGGAATTTTGATAAACACGTTATGTGCGCCAGCGGTCATAGCAACGACGGCTGACGACGGAGCTCCAGCTTGGGCCCCAAGGCGGTGAAGGAGACTGCCGACGCTGCGTAGGTGGCTGCACACATGGTTCGTGGGCGAGGAGGTGAAGAATGACGCCGGGAATGTAGGCAATGACGACGAACGGAACGACAAGCTTCTTCTACGGATCTGACAACGTCCGCCGGCGTTGGCTTGGTGTCGACCTTCCTAGGACATCTCCACGGTTGGGTGGTCCGATTTCAAAAAGAATCCAACTTCGACGGTGACCTTCCGGATTAGTAGCAATTGCGGGGCCGGCTATGACGGAAATGACGATTTCAGTGGCCTGGACTCCATGGGAAGCTGTGGGAGAGGCCGTCGGGACTGCGGGGTGGCGTCCCCTGTCGATTTCGCTGGCAAGGAGTTGACGACAATGACTGTGGCAACGACGGTGAGGGTTGGGTGGGTGTAGTGACGTGGTTACAGTGGCCGAGCAAATATAGTCAACAGCCGTGCGTGCCAACTATATGTGGCCAGAACATCTGCATTTTAGGAGTGAAAAGATATATTTTTAGGGATTATACGCTTTAGGGGATCTGCTAGCTAATGCTTAGAGCATCTCTAACCGATCCCTTATAATGCTTTAGAGGAGTAAAAATTCTATGTTTCTCCTCTAAACTGCAAGTAACCGATTCCTCAAAAGCTTTAGAGAAGTATAATTTTTACTCCAGGCACCACCATCAGCTTTTGTTGGGCACGGTGCCTCCCCTCTTGGACCTCCCATTGTGCGGCCCACGGTGTGTTGGTCTCGCGCGGCGAGTCTGACGAGGCCTACTTCCCTGTCGGCCCGCAGTGTGCTGGTCTCGCACGGCTTGCTCCAACTACGTCCCGCGCGCTGGGGCATGTTCCACCTCAAGCCTCGCTCTTGCTTGTATGCGTGTGTTTGTGTGCTGCATGGTAAGTGTTTGACGAAATGCATGAGCCAAATATAAGTTATAGGGAGTTAAGTTTAAGGGATCGACTTGAAACCGCTTTTATTTAGAGGAACAAATGTAAGAAGTTAAGTGATAAGGTGCCGTTTGCTCCTCTAAATTATACGGGTCGGTTAGAATCTTAGAGATGGTCTTAACTCCCTAAAACAGTCTTTTGCTCTTCGATATAGGTTTTAGGGGATCTGCTAGAGATACCCTTAGTAAGGGCATTTCTAACCGATCCCTTATAACCGTTTAGAGGAGTAAAAATTATGTTTTACTCTAACCGGCACCTAGCCGATCTCTTATCCGCCGTAAGGGAGTATAATTTTTACTCCGGCCCCAACTTTCTCCCTAAATTTACTCCACCCCGCGGCGGCTGAGTAAAAGCCGCGCCTCTCCCTTGCGTCGGCCCCCGCCGCTGCAAATTCACCGGCGCGACTCCCAGCGACCGCCCGCCGGCCCCGCCGCTACCTCGTTGTCTCCCCTGTCCCCCGCCGCCCTTCTGCCCGACGTCGAGCCCGTTCGGCCCCGTCGCCGTCGCCGGAATCAAGGTGAAACGCCGTCGCCATCGCCATTGTTGATTCATCGGATTGCTTCGTTGCTTCTTCTTTTTCTGTCGGCCGCCGCATCTCACATTGATTGCACATCACTGCATGCCACTCCCTCTCATCGCCGCCAACCTGTTTGGTCAGAACGACACCGGCCGGCCGGTGCACCACCACCGCACCGCAAGTGTTCGACGAATTGCCTAGGTGAGTTTTTTTTATTTATTTTTTGTGAACCGAGCCGTTTGGATTCAACCTAGCCGTTTGAATTGTAGATGAAGAGGTTGAGGGAGATGGGCTTGGATGACTCGTCGTCATCCGAAGAGGAAGAAGACGGCGATGACTTTGACACCGTTTTAGGCATGATTTTCAATGATGATGTTTGGCGGCTAAGGAGAGGATCACAGTTTGACCGCATACACATCAACCATGATAGAGCGGAGGGTCATGCCAAGATCATGAGAGACTACTTTGACCCAAAGCCAACCTATCCGGAGAAGTACTTTCGTCGGCGCTTTCGGATGCACACAAGTATTTTTCTGACCATTGCAAAAGCCGTTGAGAGATATGATGATTGGTTCAAGCTCCGGAGAAATGCATGTGGAGAAATAAGTGCAAGCCCTTTGATGAAGTGCATTGTAGCTGTTCGAGTGTTGGCATATGGGTGTTCGGCCGATGCAATCGATGACTATGTCCGCATTGGTGAAGACACAATCTTGGAGGTTGTTCGAAGGTTCATTAAAGCAGTGCTCACTGTCTTTGGCCCGGAGTACTTGAGAGCACCAACCGAGGAAGACACCCAGAGGCTGATGACTGAGGGTGAAGCAAGAGGATGGCCAGGGATGCTTGGATCACTTGACTGTATGCACTGGACATGGAAGAATTTTCCTGCAGGGTGGAAGGGTCAGTACAAAGGCCACTACAACGATCCAACGATCATTCTTGAGGCAGTTGCATCGAAGGATCTTTGGATATGGCATTCATTCTTTGGTTTGCCTGACTCTCACAATGTCTTGAATGTGCTGTTGAGAGCACCACTGTTTTCTAGGCTTATTAAAGGTGAAGCTCCTGCTTGCAACTACTCGGTCAACGGGCACAACTACTCGATGGGTTACTACCTTGCGGATGGCATCTATCCACCATGGGCCACCTTGGTCAAAACAATTCCGCGTCCAAAAGGTAACAAAAACATTCACTTTGCCCAATGTCAAGAAGCTGCTAGGAAAGATGTTGAGAGAGCGTCCGGTGTGCTTCAGAAGCGCTTTGCAATTGTTCGTGGCCCTGCCGAGTACTGGAGCTCCAAGGTTCTATGGTGGATCATGACTTGTTGCATCATATTGCATAACATGATCATTGAAGACGGGAGAGATATGTCTGAGAACTTTCCGTACATCACCAACGGGACTCCGATTGAGCCAGAGTATGATACGAACAGGATCTTGTCATTCCTTGAGGAGCATCGCAAGATCGAGAACCGTCAAGTTCATGCTCAGCTCCAACAAGATCTTGTTGAGCATCACTGGCAACGTCTTAGCGAGTCCTAATTGTTCTGTCACATGCTATTTGCTACATTTGAACCATTCGGCGTGTTTAAATTTGAATAGTTCGGTTTGTAAACTTTGAATTCGATTTGTAAACTATATTCGTGATTTGATTTAACATTCAAATTTATGTTTAGTTTCTATATGTGTGCTAATATGTAGTTGCAATATATATACTAGAATTGCAAAGTTTAGAAAAAACAAAAATTTACTCCGTTGTATATAGGGGGTCGGTTAGGTCCGACCAAAACTTAGTGGAGTAAATATACTCCACTAAGGGTTTACTCTACAGGATACTCCACTATTTTTAGGGGATTGGTTTAAAATGCCCTAACTCGTAATATAACATCAAATGCATATAGTAAGTTTGCTAGCTACTAGTAGAATGTCAATGTCATCTTGTAAGGAAAACAATCAATGGCTAACAATGGAACAATGATCGATACTAGTAGCAGAATGTCGCGTTGATTCGTCAACTGTGCGACGCCTTCATCAGGACCACGGATGGTTTTCTTGATCCAACGGCTAGGAGCATCCAATGCAGCCAGCTCCTTCCATAAACAAAAGATTCTAGCCTTCCACAAGGCTTCCACACAAGTAGTACATATAGGCACTAGCCATTAGCGTCCATCTATCACTCCGTCTCACACGCTCTTTGGCAGTCGAGTCGAGTCGTGTCGTCCACATCACAATGTCATCCTTGTACTACCATGGGAAACGGAGGCCTCTCTTCGTCCTCCTCGCAGTCGCTCTCACACTCGCCGCCGCCACAGCCGACTATGTGTCCGGCACGGTCCCCTTCTACCCCTCCGCGGAAGCGGCCGCGGCGGCGCACTGCGACGGCACGCTGTACCCGGAGCTGTGCCTGTCGACGCTCGCCGACATCCCGGACCTCCACAAGAAGCCGCTCCCGGACGTCATCTGCGCGGCCGTCAACCGCACCGAGACCGAGGTGACCACCATGTCTGCCAACTGCTCCGCCTACCTCCGGGAGAGGTCCCTCACCGCGCGCGACCACCTCGCCGTCACGGACTGCATGGAGCTCCTCGAGACCACCATGGACGAGCTGGTGGCCACCACGACCGACCTGCAGTCGCCGTCCGCGGCCAGGCGGCCGACCATGGAGCACGCAGTGACGGTCCTCTCGGCGGCCATCACCAACCAGCAGACCTGCCTGGAGGGCTTCTCGTACCAGAAGGGCGGCGAGGTGCGGCGCTACATGGAGCCCGGCATCCAGCACATCGCCCGGATGGTCAGCAACTCGCTGGCCATGGCCAAGAAGATGCCCGGTGCCACGAAGCCGTCGACGGAGACGGAGACGGAGAGCGTCGCGCGGCAGCCGTTCACGGGGTACGGGCAGATGGTGAAGGGTGGGTTCCCGCGGTGGGTGAGGCCCGGGGACCGGCGGCTGCTGCAGGCGCCGGCTTCGGGCATCAAGGCGAACGCGGTGGTGGCCAAGGACGGGAGCGGGGGGTTCACGACGGTGTCGGCCGCGGTGGCGGCGGCGCCGGCCAACTCGAAGAGCAGGTACGTGATCTACATCAAGGCCGGGGCGTACATGGAGAACGTGGAGGTGGGGAAGAGCCACAAGAACCTCATGTTCATGGGCGACGGCATGGGCAAGACGGTGATCAAGGCCAGCCTCAACGTCGTCGACGGCTCCACCACCTTCCGCTCCGCCACAGTCGGTAAGTGATATTACTGCATTGCACTGAATGAATGATTAACATGCTAAATTAATGCTTTGTGAGTTGTCTAGTCTAAGGTGGCGTTCACGGCAAACTCCTCCGTGCACTAGCAGGCAGAGACGCTGTCAGTCAGATCGGTCCATTATCATACCGGGGCGGCCCCATGCATGCATGTCTATCCAAGAGCTTAGCTAGCGTAGCTAAATGCTGGGCTGCTTCTGTAGGAATTTACGTACACCAACTGCACCGCACGTGGTCCGGTCCTGTATAGTTAGCTAACTCGAAACACCAAGCAAGCTAGGCTGGCTGGAAATATAATAGCACAGCCTCGAACGCACACACTGTTACGCCGGACGACGTTATTATTTTGGATCTTATTAGGAGTACACATTAGTCTGTCGATAATGGCGTTCCGACGATCGAATCTACTCCCTCCGTCCAATAATATAAAAACGTTTTTAACACTACACTACATTTTCGCCTTCACCATTGGCAGTGCATGGCGAAAGCGGGACGGGCTCTCTTGTGCATGCATGCTCTTCCTATAGCTAGTGGCCATGCATGCGACCCGTGGGTTGCAGATCAGGCGGCGGCATGCCGCACGCCTGTGCGCACGCGGCCGGCAATGACTGCTGGGTCGGTAGATAAGATCAAAGCTAGCTGGGCCTGCCTGCACCGTCGTCCCACCTCAAACTAGCTAGCTAGCTCCAAGTGACTATTTAGTGGCATTGATGGGCGTACAGTGCGTCCGTGATCGATGTCGGTGGAACCTTAACTTGCCTCCTTGTATGCGTCGGTGCTTGCATTCAGTCAGTGCAGGGCACACTAGCTACGACCACCATTAAGCCACATCCCACAGGCCCACGCGGTAGCTTCTGCGCGCACCAGTGGCGATGGAGCATGCGCGATGCTTGGTCTCATTTCGATGGTACGTAGTGGCTGTACATCAGCGGTGGGCCGGTAGCGGCGCGCGGTAGGGGACCTGGAGTTAAAACGTGCTCTGTCTGTACAGACCATGCATGCATGCATGCCGGAGGAACGAGTCGTGCAAAAAACTGCAAGCCCACACCACATGCACTCCCCGCTAGGGACACCACCACAAATTCAGGAATTCAATCATGCATGTACTGTGACGGAAATCTATCTATCCATCCATGCATCTACCCAGACCCAGTAGGCAGTAGTAGTACTATCTCACTCACTAGCTGTCTGTCCCGTACGTACGTAGTATTATTGCTAGCACATGGCTGCTTGTACAAATGGACTGCAATGCTGCAACTACCTCCAACTAATCAACCGCGCATTATGGCGTATTATACTACTCCCTCCGTTTCAAAATATAGTGCGCCCGCGCTTCCCGAGGTTCAACTTTGACCATAAATTTAACCAACGAGACCGACTGCGGCGGGATCAAAAATTATATAATTGAAAACTTCTTTCGAATACGAATTCACTGGTATAATTTTTGCTCCCACCGCAGTCGGTCTCGTTGGTTAAATTTATGGTCAAAGTTGAAGCGCGGAAACCGAGGACGCACTATATTTTGGAACGGAGGGAGTACCATATAAACCGGCCCCGTATATGTGTCCCTAGCTATTTTCTTTTCCATGTAGTGTCCCTCCAATTTCATTTCATTAAGTAAAGGCAAAAGAGAGTTATCCGGTTAATTTGCGGAAAGCCAGGCGAAAATAGTTACAACGCACCCGCAAGATAGGGCACCCGGCTATCCACAAGACTCGCACACAGTCGAGAAGTGAAGCGCCGTCAAGGTTTCCTACAAAAGTAATCATCATCACTTGTCTCTAAGCAAGAGTCTCCACCTTCTTCCCATGACCCATCAAAAGCCCCCAAAAGGAACCACGCGCAAATACCATGCCAAGAAACCAAGCATCCTGTTAACTGGACGCGGCGCGCCCGTGATTATATTACCACTGCTTGTTAGCAGGCTGCAGCAAGGCAACAAGGACAAGATCACAAGGGCGTGTCATGTGTTGGATCGAATCCAACTAATAGCAGCAGGCGGCAAACGCACACCCCTGCGACTGTTCCAAACGTACCCCGCCAAGGATATATATTAATCATATGTACGTACGTTTCCGATCAGCGCCAAGAATCCATGCTGCTGTTCCCTTTGTTCCGATCTGCAACGCGCACTGCACACTGCACAGTAGAGAGAGGCGAGGCGCACGGAAGTCGGTGTCAATTTGTCCCTGTCGTCGGTGGAACAACAGGGTAGGACGAACGCGGCGGTGACCACACGGGCGAGGGCCGGACCTCGTCGTGATTGTTGCGTTGCGCGTGGTCACATGCTGCATGACATGCAGGTGCATGTGAGGCGACGCTCTCCATGCAGCTAGCGTGCGTCGGTTCATCCATCCTATTCGCCCGTCCTGGCAGGACGTGAACGTGGATGGACGGCCCAAAACCCAATTAAGCTGAGGAAAGAGACGGTCTATTCATTCGTTGTGGTTTTTGCACCTAGTGGAAACTTTCAATCATGTAACAGCGTAACCGTTCAATCATGTACAACGGTTGATAATACAGTCTTAAACTGGTCACGTGAATAGGAGCAGACAGTAAAAAATAAGTTACAATGGGAAGCCTATAATGTGGTCAGACATATTATTGCTAAGTGATCATCTCTTAACTAAGACAGAAGAAATCTTTTCTCATGGTTTTCCTTTGCTCCACCTCATATTTATCCTACGTCAGTGCAGAGCTACTGCAAAGCCGAGTGGGCCGTGGCCCGTCCAACCCATGCTTTTTTTTCTATTGCATACCTACTTTTGGGCCATGAAAAACAAGCCTAGTACTTATTTCCTTCAGTCGGCCCGCCCAATTATTTGGGCCAAGCTCTGCCACTATCATCACCTCAAAAACAAAAAAACAAAAAAAACAAAAAACTCCACCACTATCATACATGACACTCATAAGATAGCACCATATAATATTTGATTCAAAAGGTTTTCAAATGAATTCTCAAGGATTCGAATTCATAAGATTTTTTTCATATATTTATTTATTTATCCATAGGATTGAATCCTATAGAAAATTTTCCTCAAGATTCCTTTGTAGTACAGTTCATAGAAAATTCATGCTGTGCTTTGTAATGATGCAGCTGTGGTGGGCAACAACTTCCTGGCCCGCGACCTGACCATCGAGAACGCGGCTGGCCCGTCCAAGCACCAGGCGGTGGCGCTCCGCGTCGGCGCCGACCTCTCGGCGTTCTATCGGTGCAGCTTTGTGGGCTACCAGGACACCCTCTACGTGCACTCCCTCCGGCAGTTCTTCCGCGAGTGCGACATCTACGGCACCATCGACTTCGTCTTCGGCAACTCCGCCGCCGTGCTCCAGAGCTGCAACCTCTACGCGCGCCGGCCCCTCCCCAACCAGAGCAACATCTACACGGCGCAGGGCCGGACGGACCCCAACCAGAACACCGGCATCTCCGTCCAGAAGTGCAAGGTGGCCGCCGCCTCCGACCTCGCCGCCGTGCAGTCCAGCTTCAAGACCTACCTGGGCCGGCCGTGGAAGCAGTACTCGCGCACAGTGTTCATGCAGTCGGAGCTCGACAGCGTCGTCAACCCCGCCGGCTGGCTCGCGTGGGACGGCACCTTCGCGCTTGACACGCTCTACTACGCCGAGTACCAGAACACGGGGCCCGGCGCCGGCACGTCCGGCCGGGTGGCGTGGAAGGGGTACCGCGGCATCATTAGCGCGTCCGAGGCCAGCACCTTCACGGTGGGGTCCTTCATCGACGGCGACGTCTGGCTCGCCGGCACATCCATCCCATTCTCCGGCGGGTTGTGACCGACCAATTCAATCACAAATCACCCAGTCTTGAGTTCGAATACATCGAATTAATACCAGTGGAGGGACACCTGCCTGATTCTTCTATTAGTTTTGTGGCATTTTTTTCACCGCAATAAGTTTTGTGGCTTATGTGTTTGGTTATTGTTTATGTGGTTTGGTTAACTAGCCAGGTGCCTCGGGCAATTGTGCGGTAAATGTCAGCATTCTGTTTATTTTAGTTTTGACACGTATAAATGTATACTATTGTGCTATCTAAGAAATAATATATTCAAAAATGTATATTATTGGGCTATTTTATTGGGGGCTTCACAATATTTTTTGGCGGATTGGGGCTCAACTTAAGCAGATTTGTTGGCACAACTCTTCCAATATCATTTTTTTATTGGAAAAAGGGGCTTTTTTAGATCAACGGAAAAAGGGGCTTGTGTTGGAGATGCTCTTATATTTAAATTTCTTTGTAACTAGCACAGTACGACGCATTTTAACGGCACATATCTCTAATGGTTCTGGTTGTACTATACATTTGGCGAATCAGGACAACATCACGGCTATTTTTTACCTCCGCATGTGATACCGTAAAAGGCTTTCGCCCCGTTTTATATATAAAGCAACGATCGTCCACAACCCGGTACAAAACACACGCCACCACAATACATGCACACACCCTAGCACTACAAGAGCAATCAGGGTCCTCAACCGGGAACATGCCACCGCGAAGAGAAGAAGCCGCATATGACAAACCGTGGGCTCCAAGGCGGCGCCTTCAGGAAGGTTACGACACCAGAGCGCCGCCACCGCCCGACCCGGGGAACAGAGTTTCCCCTGGAGCAACACGACGGGCAATGAGAGCCGCGACGACGCCTTCAGGAAGGGAATGAGCTTCGCCGCCGCCGGTCCGTCCGAAGATAGATCAGGTTTTCACCCCGGCCAACACACATCGCCACCGAACGTCACACCCCGGCGACCACGCCGCCCACACGGCCATGGCCACCGGGCAGCACCGAGCCACGGACTCTGCCCATGAGCACCGCGGTACCACCACCAGGGCCGCCGCCCCGGCATCCAAGACCATGATACCACCTCACCCGAGACCCTCCGCTACCCCAACCAAAGATACGAGCGGAAAGGACCCGCCTTTCGCACCCCTGGGCGGCCCCCAGCGCCCGGCCAAAACTGGTCCTGCTCCCGGGCGCGATACGGGCTCGGTCCTGCTGCCGGGCGCGAGACGGGCGCGGTCCTGCTGCCGGGCGTGAGACGAGCGATGGACTGCAGCTGGGGGAGGGCCCACCCTTCGACGAAGGTAGCGACCAGACGACGAGGAGAGGGATCGAAGGTCGAAACGAGCCGCCTACAAACGAGCCGACGCCGGAAAGCCAGCCGCCGCCGCAGCCGAGCCGCGGTGAATCCGGCCCGGCGAATGGAAGCCACCCAGATGTTGGGGAACGTTGCATGGAAAACAAAAAAAATTCTACGCACACGCAAGATCTATCCATGGAGATGCATAGCTACGAGAGGGGGAGTGTGTCTACGTACCCTCGTAGACCGTAAGCGGAAGCGTTAGAACAACGCGGTTGATGTCGTCGAACAACTTCACGATCCAACCGACCGAGTACCGAACGTACGGCACCTCCGCGTTCAGCACACGTTCAGCTCGGTGACGTCCTCGACTTCTTGATCCAGCAAGACAGCGAGGTAGTGGATGAGTTCCGGCAGCACGACGACGTGGTGACGGTGATGGTGATGCTATCTCCGTAGGGCTTCGCCCAAGCACTGCGAAAATATATGACCGAGGGACGGAACTGTGGAGGAGGGCGCCGCACACGGCTAAGACAATGTTGTGTCTTCTTTGGGGCGCCCCCTCTCCTCTATTTATATATGTGTAGGGGCTTGGAGTAGAAGGAATAGTGCCATGTGAACAGTAACCATGAATAGTACACACGTGGACTTGGACTCCAAAGTCCAATCCTATTCCTACTAGGACTTTCCCTTTTTCCTTCCCTAGCTGCGTGGGCTTTTGAGGACTTGGTGCGCCTGGCCTAATAAGGCCAGGGCGCCTCCCCTTAGCCCATGCCAGCCCTTGGGACGTGGTGGACCCACTTGTGGACTTCCGGACCCCTCCTGAATCCTCCGGAACCTTCTGGAAGCTTCCCGGTACAATACCGAAAAAAACTGCACCTTTTTCCGGAACCCAAAATATGACTTCTCATATATAAATCTTTACCTCTCGACCATTCCGAGACTCCTCGTGACGTCCGGGATCTCATCCGGGACTCCAAACAATATTCGGTTACCAATTCACATAACTCATATAATACTATATCGTCAACGAACGTTAAGCGTGCGGACCCTACGGGTTCGGGAATGATGTAGACATGACTGAGACGTCTCTCCGGTCAATAACCAATAGCGGAACCTGGATGCTCATATTGGTTCCTACATATTCCACGAAGATCTTATCGGTCGAACCGCAATGACAACATACGTAATTCTCTTTGTCCGTCGGTATGTTACTTGCCCGAGATTCGATCGTCGGTATCTTCATACCTAGTTCAATCTCGTTACCGGCAAGTCTCTTTACTCGTTCCGTAATACATCATCCCGTAACTAACTCCTTAGTCACTTTGCTTGCAAGCTTCTTATGATGTGCATTACCGAGAGGGCCCAGAGATACCTCTCCGAAACACGGAGTGACAAATCCCAGTCTCGATCCATGCCAACTCAACAGACACCTTCGGAGATACCTGTAGAGCATCTTTATGATCACCCAGTTACGTTGTGACGTTTGATAGCACACAAGGTATTCATCCGGTATCCGGGAGTTGCATGATCTCATGGTCTGAGGAACATGTATTTGACATTCAAGAAAGCAGTAGCAATAAACAGAATGATCATATGCTAAGCTAACGGATGGGTCTTGTCCATCACATCATTCTCCTAATGATGTGATCCCGTTATCAAATGACAACTCATGTCTATGGTTAGGAAACCTTAACCATCTTTGATCAACGAGCTAGTCTAGTAGAGGCTCACTAGGGACACGATATTTGTTTATGTATTCACACATGTATTTAAGTTTCCGGTCAATACAATTCTAGCATGAATAATAAACCTTTATCATGAACAAGGAAATATAAAATAATAACCACTTTATTATTGTCTCTAGGGCATATTTCCATCAGTCTCCCACTTGCACTAGAGTCAATAATCTAGATTACATAGCAATGAATCTAACACCCATGGAGTCTTGGTGTTGATCATGTTTTGCTCGTGGAAGAGGCTTAGTCAACGGGTCTGCCACATTCAGATCCGTGTGTACTTTGCAAATTTCTATGTCTCCATCCTTGACATATTCACGAATGGAGTTGAAGCGTATCTTGATGTGTTTGGTCTTCTTGTGAAACCTGGGCTCCTTGGCTATGGCAATTGCTCCAGTGTTGTCACAAAAGATTGTCATTGGACCCGATGCACTAGGTATTACACCTAGATCGGATATGAACTCCTTCATCCAGACTCCTTCATGTGCTGCTTCCGAAGCAGCTATGTATTCCGCTTCACACGTAGATCCCGCCACGACGCTCTGCTTGGAACTGCACCAACTGACAGCTCCACCATCTAATATAAATACGTATCCGGTTTGTGACTTAGAGTCATCCGGATCAGTGTCAAAGCTTGCGTCGACGTAACTCTTTACGACGAGCTCTTCGTCACCTCCATAAACGAGAAACATGTCCTTGGTCCTTTTCAGGTACTTCAGGATATTCTTGACCGCTGTCCAGTGATCCACTCCTAGATTACTCTGGTACCTCCCTGCCAAACTTATGGCAAGGCACACATCAGGTCTGGTACACAACATGGCATACATAATAGAACCTATGGCTGAGGCATAGGGAATGACTTTCATTTTCTCTATATCTTCTGCCGTGGTCGGGCATTGAGTCTGACTCAACTTCACACCTTGCAAGACAGGCAAGAACCCTTTCTTTGACTGATCCATTTTGAACTTCTTCAAAACTTTGTCAAGGTATGTGCTTTGTGAAAGTCCTATCAAGCGTCTTGATCTATCCCTATAGATCTTGATGCCCAATATATAAGCAGCTTCACCGAGGTCTTTCATTGAAAAATTCTTATTCAAGTATCCCTTTATGCCATCCAGAAATTCTATATCATTTCCAATCAACAATATGACATCCACATATAATATTAGAAATGCTACAGAGCTCCCACTCACTTTCTTGTAAATACAGGCTTCACCGTAAGTCTGTACAAAACCATATGCTTTGATCACCTCATCAAAGCGTATATTCCAACTCCGAGATGCTTGCACCAATCCATAGATGGATCGCTGGAGCTTGCACACTTTGTTAGCACCCTTAGGATCGACAAAACCTTCTGGTTGCATCATATACAACTCTTCTTTGAGAAAACCATTAAGGAATGCAGTTTTGACATCCATTTGCCAGATTTCATAATCATAAAATGCGGCAATTGCTAACATGATTCGGACAGACTTAAGCATCGCTACGGGTGAGAAAGTCTCATCGTAGTCAACCCCTTGAACTTGTCGAAAACCTTTCGCGACAAGTCGAGCTTTGTAGACAGTGATATTACCATCAGCATCCGTCTTCCTCTTAAAAATCCATTTATTCTCAATGGCTTGCCGATCATCGGGCAAGTCCACCAAAGTACACACTTTGTTCTCATACATGGATCCTATCTCAGATTTCATGGCCTCAAGCCATTTGTCGGAATCCGGGCTTATCATAGCTTCTTCATAGTTCGTAGGTTCGCCGTTGTCTAACAACATAACTTCCAGAATAGGATTACCGTACCACTCTGGTGCGGAACGTACTCTGGTCGACCTACGAAGTTCAGTAGTAACTTGATCTGAAGTTTCATGATCTTTATCATTATCTTCCTCTCTTATTGGTGTAGGCATCACGGGAACGGTTTTCTCTGATGAGCTACTTTCCAATTCGAGAGAAGGTACAATTACCTCATCAAGTTCTACTTTCCTCCCACTCACTTCTTTCGAGAGAAACTCCTTCTCTAGAAAGGACCCATTCTTGGCAACAAAGACCTTGCCTTCGGATCTGTGGTAGAAGGTGTACCCAATTGTTTCTTTAGGGTATCCTATGAAGACGCACTTCTCCGCTTTGGGTTCGAGCTTATCAGGTTGAAGCTTTTTCACATAAGCATCGCATCCCCAAACTTTAAGAAACGACAGCTTAGGTTTCTTGCCAAACCATAGTTCATACGATGTCGTCTTAACGGATTTAGACGGTGCCCTATTTAACGTGAAGGCAACTGTCTCTAATGCATAACCCCAAAACGATAGTGGCAAATCGGTAAGAGACATCATAGAACGCACCATATCCAATAAAGTACGGTTACGACGTTCGGACACACCATTACGTTGTGGTGTTCCAGGTGGCGTGAGTTGTGAAACAATTCCACATTTTCTTAAATGAAGGCCAAACTCGTAACTCAAATATTTGCCTCCGCGATCAGATCGTAGAAACTTTATTTTCTTGTTACGATGATTCTCTACTTCACTCTGAAATTCTTTGAACTTTTCAAATGTTTCAGACTTGTGTTTCATCAAGTAGATATACCCATATCTACTCAAATCATCTGTGAAGGTTAGAAAATAACGATACCCGCCGCGTGCTTCAACATTCATCGGACCGCATACATCGGTATGTATTATTTCCAACAAATCAGTAGCTCGCTCCATTGTTCCGGAGAACGGAGTTTTAGTCATCTTGCCCATGAGGCATGGTTCGCAAGTATCAAATGATTCATAATCAAGAGATTCCAAAAGTCCATCCGCATGGAGTTTCTTCATGCGCTTTACACCAATATGACCTAAACGGCAGTGCCACAAGTATGTTGCACTATCATTATCAACTTTGCATCTTTTGGCATCAATATTATGAATATGTGTATCACTACGATCGAGATTCAACAATAATAGACCATTCACAAAAGGTGCGTGACCATAAAAGATGTTACTCATATAAATAGAACAGCCATTATTCTCTGACTTAAATGAATAACCGTCTCGCAATAAACAAGATCCAGATATAATGTTCATGCTCAACGCTGGCACCAAATAACAATTATTGAGGTCTAAAACTAATCCCGAAGGTAGATGTAGAGGTAGCGTGCCGACGGCGATCACATCAACCTTGGAACCATTCCCGACGCGCATCGTCACCTCGTCCTTAGCCAATCTTCGCTTATTCCGTAGCTCCTGTTTCGAGTTACAAATATGAGCAACCGAACCAGTATCAAATACCCAGGCGCTACTGCGAGCATTAGTGAGGAACACATCAATAACATGTATATCAAATATACCTTTGCTCACTTTGCCATCCTTCTTATCCGCCAAATACTTGGGGCAGTTCCGCTTCCAGTGACCAGTCCCTTTGCAGTAGAAGCACTCTGTTTCAGGCCTGGGTCCAGCTTTGGGTTTCTTCGTGGGAGCGGCAACTTGCTTGCCGTTCTTCTTGAAGTTCCCCTTCTTTCCCTTTGTCTTCTCCATCCCTTGCATATTATAGTTCATCACGAAGCCTTTATAGCTTGGTGGCAGTGACTAAAGAACTCTGTCAATAACACTCTCAACCGGAAGATCAACTCCCAGCTGAGTCAAGTGGTTGTGGTACCCAGACATTCTGAGTATGTGTTCACTGACAGAACTGTTCTCCTCCATCTTACAGCTAAAGAACTTGTTGGAGACTTCATATCTCTCAACCCGGGCATTAGCTTGAAATATCAATTTCAGCTCTTGGAACATTTCATATGCTCCGTGGCGTTCAAAACGCTTTTGCAGTCCCGGTTCTAAGCCGTAGAGCATGGCACACTGAACTATCGAGTAGTCATCAGATCGAGCCTGCCAGGCGTTCACAACGTCTGCAGCAGCTCCTGCAGCAGGTCCATCACCTAGCGGTGCATCAAGGACATAATTCTTCTGTGCAGCAATGAGGATAATCCTCAAGTTACGGACCCAGTCCGTGTAGTTGCTACCATCATCTTTCAACTTAGCTTTCTCTAGGAACGCATTAAAATTCAACGGAACAGTAGCACGGGCCATTAATCTACAACATAGATATGCAAAGAAACCATCAAGACTAAGTTCATGATAAATTAAGTTCAATTAATCAAATTACTAATGAACTCCCACTTAAATTAACATCCCTCAAGTTAACTAAGTGATACATGATCCAAATCAACTAGCCCATGTCCGATTATCACGTGAGATGGGATAGTCATCAATGGTGAACATCTCCATGTTGATCATATCTACTATGACTCATGTTCGACCTTTTGGTCTCCAGTGTTCCGAGACCATGTCTGTACATGCTAGGCTCGTCAAGTTTAACTCAAGTATTCTGCTTGTGTAAAACTGGCTTACACCCGTTGTATGTGAACGTAGAATCTATCACACCCGATCATCACGAGGTGCTTCGAAACGACAAACTTTAGCAACGGTGCATACTCGGGGAGAACACTTTTATCTTGAAATTTAGTGAAGGGATCATCTTATAATGCTACCGTCGCTCTAAGCAAAATAAGATGCATAAAGGATAAACATCACATGCAATCAAAATATGTGACATGATATGGCCATCATCTTGTGCTTTTGATCTCCATCTCCAAAGCATCGTCATGATCTCCATCGTCACCGGCTCGACACCTTGATCTCCATCGTTGCGTCGTGGTCGTCTCGCCAACTATTGCTTCTACAACTATTGCTAACGTATAGCGATAAAGTAAAGCAATTACATGGCGCTTGCATTTCATACAATAAAGAGACAACCATAAGGCTCCTGCCGGTTGTCGATAAATTACAAAACATGATCATCTCATACAATAACGTATATCACATCATGTCTTGACCATATCACATCACAGCATACCCTGCAAAAACAAGTTAGACGTCCTCTACTTTGTTGTTGCAAGTTTTACGTGGCTGCTACGGGCTTCTAGCAAGAACCGTTCTTACCTACGGCACAAAACCACAACGGTGATTTATCAAGTTTGCTGTTTTAACCTTCAACAAGGACCGGCCGTAGTCAAATTCGATTCAACTAAAGTAGGAGAAACAGACACCTGCCAGCCACCTTTATGCAAAACAAGTTGCATGTCTGTCGGTGGAACCGGTCTCATGTACGTGGACATGTAAGGTTAGTCCGGGCCGCTTCATCTTACAATACCGCCGAATCAAAATAAGACGTTGGTGGTAAGCAGTATGACGATCACCGCCCACAACTCTTTATGTTCTACTCGTGCATATCATCTACGCATAGACCTGGCTCATGATGCCACTGTTGGGGAACGTTGCATGGAAAACAAAAAAAATTCTACGCACACGCAAGATCTATCCATGGAGATGCATAGCTACGAGAGGGGGAGTGTGTCTACGTACCCTCGTAGACCGTAAGCGGAAGCGTTAGAACAACGCGGTTGATGTCGTCGAACAACTTCACGATCCAACCGACCGAGTACCGAACGTACGGCACCTCCGCGTTCAGCACACGTTCAGCTCGGTGACGTCCTCGACTTCTTGATCCAGTAAGACGGCAAGGTAGTGGATGAGTTCCGGCAGCACGACGGCGTGGTGACGGTGATGGTGATGCTATCTCCGCAGGGCTTCGCCCAAGCACTGCGAAAATATATGACCGAGGGACGGAACTGTGGAGGGCGGCGCCGCACATGGCTAAGACAATGTTGTGTCTTCTTTGGGGCGCCCCCTCTCCTCTATTTATATATGTGTAGGGGCTTGGAGTAGAAGGAATAGTGCCACGTGAACAGTAACCGTGCATAGTACACACGTGGACTTGGACTCCAAAGTCCAATCCTATTCCTACTAGGACTCTCCCTTTTTCCTTCCCTAGCTGCGTGGGCTTTTGAGGACTTAGTGCGCCTGGCCCAATAAGGCCAGGGCGCCTCCCCTTAGCCCATGCCAGCCCTTGGGACGTGGTGGACCCACTTGTGGACTTCCGGACCCCTCCGGAATCCTCCGGAACCTTCTGGAAGCTTCCCGGTACAATACCGAAAAAAACTGCACCTTTTTCCGGAACCCAAAATATGACTTCCCATATATAAATCTTTACCTCTCGACCATTCTGAGACTCCTCGTGATGTCCGGGATCTCATCCGGGACTCCGAACAATATTCGGTTACCAATTCACATAACTCATATAACACTATATCGTCAACGAATGTTAAGCGTGCGGACCCTACGGGTTCGGGAATGATGTAGAGATGACTGAGACGCCTCTCCGGTCAATAACCAATAGCGGAACCTGGATGCTCATATTGGTTCCTACATATTCCACGAAGATCTTATCGGTCGAACCGCAATGACAACATACGTAATTCCCTTTGTCCGTCGGTATGTTACTTGCCCGAGATTCGATCGTCGGTATCTCCATACCTAGTTCAATCTCGTTACCGGCAAGTCTCTTTACTCGTTCCGTAATACATCATCCCGTAACTAACTCCTTAGTCACTTTGCTTGGAAGCTTCTTATGATGTGCATTACTGAGAGGGCCCAGAGATACCTCTCCGAAACACGGAGTGACAAATCCCAGTCTCGATCCTTGCCAACTCAACGGACACCTTCGGAGATACCTGTAGAGCATCTTTATGATCACCCAGTTACGTTGTGACGTTTGATAGCACACAAGGTATTCCTCCGGTATCCGGGAGTTGCATGATCTCATGGTCTGAGGAACATGTATTTGACATTCAAGAAAGCAGTAGCAATGAACAGAACGATCATATGCTAAGCTAACGGATGGGTCTTGTCCATCACATCATTCTCCTAATGATGTGATCCCGTTATCAAATGACAACTCATGTCTATGGTTAGGAAACCTTAACCATCTTTGATCAACGAGCTAGTCTAGTAGAGGCTCACTAGGGACACGGTATTTGTTTATGTATTCACACATGTATTTAAGTTTCCGGTCAATACAATTCTAGCATGAATAATAAACATTTATCATGAACATGGAAATATAAAATAATAACAACTTTATTATTGCCTCTAGGGCATATTTCCATCACTAGAGGGCCGAGCCACCTCGCCACCACCGCCCACAGCCGGAGCAGCAGCCACGCCGGGTCGGTGCCCCAACCCGCGCCGCCCGCCGGAAAAAAGGCGACAGATCCGGCCGGCACGCTCCGCCACCACCGCCACCATGCCGCCCCTACCCCTGCCCAGCAGCAAGGGAAGAGCACGCCATGAACCAAGCCGCCCGCTGCCCTCGCCGCATGATGGACCGCCGGCGACAGATCCGGCCGGATCTGGCCGTGGTCGACCAGGACGCCACCACCCGACTTGACCCCCGCAGCCAACGCACACCAGCCCCGAGCTCCAGGACGGCTCCACGCCGCCGCCAACCGATGCCGTCGCCATCCCGCGCACCAGCCGCCGCGCCGTCGAGCCCCGTGGAAGCCCGGCGCCCCCGTCCGCCTGCTGTCCCGCGCCAGCCAGGGACTCCAAGCGGAGGGGGAGAGATGGCCCCGCTGCCGCCTACGCCGGGCGAAGCCTCGCCCGGCGGTGCCGCTTGGCGGCGGCAGGGGAGGAGGACCCGAGGGGGGGAGGGAGGTGTGGGGAGGGGGCGGCGCGCTAGGGTTTCCCCTGTCCGCTCGCGGGAGCGGCGCAGGGGATTTTTTCTTCTCACACCCACCTCGATCCCCTTTCTTAGCTTAGCCTACTTCTTCTCCTGCCTAGTTGTGCTGTTATCCCCCTATCCGAGAGCAAAACAAATCGATGGTTCGCGGGATCCTCAAGCGCGGCGGCGAACAACATCTTCTCCGCCTCGACCATGGTTGGTTCGCCCCACGCCACCTTGACGGCCCTCGCGAGTTGACGGCCATAGAAGTACGGCGATCCGGTGGTGGTGCGGTCAAGGACGAACCCCGGCACGGAGTGCACGTACACCGAGAACCTCCCCTCCTCACCATTGCGAAAGAAGGCGTCCCAGAGGAAGTCGAGCGGCAGGCCGGCGCGGGCGAGGAAGAGGAAGGCCATCTTCCCTGGCCCCGCGGAGGGCGGCAGCGCGTCGAGCGGCGCGGCGGGGGGCTGGGTGCGGAGGAACACCGCGAGGAGGAGCAGGAAGGAGAGCGGCGCGGCGAGGCGGAGGCACAGGCGGGCGCGCGCGCGGCGGCCGGCCGGGAGGGCCAGCGCCCAGGGAGCGGGCGGCCTCTTGGCCGCCGGCATCAGCAGGGGCGGGCGCGGGCGCGGGATTGGCAGCGGCAGCTGCAGCTGTCCCGGCACCGGCGTGGGCCTCGGTGGCATTTAAAACCGGAGGCGGGTTAAAAGGCAGCGTGGCGTTTCGGGCACGCGGGGCGGGTGGCCGCGGCCGCCGCCGCGGCAGGGTCAGTGGAGAGCTGGAGACGGACGGTGTGGTGGGGTGTCTCTGCGTGTGATAGAACACATCACTGATAATTATTTTGACATCACAGGCATGCTACAGTTCAGTTCACCAGTGTCATATATACATGTTGATCCGTCCAAGACGAGTAATCACACAAATACAAGAAACAACACCTAAATTTATTAATGAGGTTCATCGACATGGCTTATCCCCGGGGCATGATTACAAATGCTTCTCCCCATGTACTAAATCAACATAGTATGATCGACTATAAGCCCACTGAGGCCATCAGATAGGTTTTCGACCACCGTGCCATGAAAGGTCCGGCCACCCCTGCCACGAGTACCCGGACCGTCTCTCTCGTGATATTTGTCCAACCTACCAGTTTATGTCTAGTATATTTGGCTATCTGTGGTGTCCTTATATAATAAGCTCGGGTTACACATGTTCTACTCTAACAATTAACCCTTGGCTTATTACAAGTCTAACTGTAACATAACTCGAACACATAATATTCTACACATATTTGAACACATGTTATACAACAAGCAACAAGCAGAACAACTCTTTCACATGTAAACTCTAAGCACAACTATCGAGGGTAGCTCGCGAACAACACAAACTCTTCTTCTTGACTAGATTGCCTACTCATGTTCTCCAAGCTTGTCCTTCTTATAAGCGACGTATATCTTGTTGCCGAATAACTCCTCTCACTTGTTTCTGCTTGCAAATCGCCCCTAAGCCGATCACGCTCCTCAGGTCCTTGAAGGGATTCTAGTGTCATCTCAACTGACCTCATGGTTGGTCGTGCCTCTACTCTTAGCTTTGTACATGACACAGCTAGAGTGGCTACTTCTTCAACTTGACTACCTCCCTCCTCCCTGACCCGCGAATCCAGTATTTCTACCAATTTATCTTCTGCATGTAGTTCAATGAACTGTGCAACAAGCCCATCACCTTTAGATGATCTGTACATAATTGGCATCTGCCTTGTAAGCAACTCAATAAGAATTACTCCAAAACTATAAACATCACTTTTTCTGTTAACCGACCACGGTAAAAGTATGTGGGATCTAAATATCCTAAAGTGCCTTGCACCGCGGTTGTTATCCCTGTCTGGTCCATGGGAATGTGCCTTGAAGCTCCAGAGTCAGACACCTTTGCTGTCAACCCATCATCAAGAAGTATATTGGTAGACTTGATATCTCTATCTATTACGGGGACAGAAATACCTGAGTGAAGGTAAGCAAGAGCTTTGCCAATTTCTGTTGCAATCCTTAATATGTCTTGCCAACGTATTGATCTTTGTGGTTTCTTGTGAAGATAATCACATAGGGTTCCATTGGAAATGAACTCATAAGCCAACAAAGGAACTTCTGTCTCAAGGCAACATCCAAAAAGCTTGACGATGTTCCTATGATTGATCTGTGAGAGTATGGCAACTTCATTTATAAACTCGTTAATCTCTCTCTTGACCACAATATTTGACTTTTTGATGGCAACAACATGCAAATCTGACAAAATTCCTTTGTACACAGTACCATGACCTCCACCACCAAGCTTACGAGTTGGATGAAAGTTGTTTGTGTTTTGCAGCTCTCTTAGAGGGATGATCATTCTTTCTGCAATGTCTGACCTATGTGATAACAATTGTTGCAATAGTTGTCCACGATTTTGATTGAAGAACTTTTGTCTCAACTTTTTTTCGCTTTGATGCTTATGCTTGCGGATTATTATCTTTGAGCCGAGAAATAAAAGTAGAATAGTTGGGGCACTAGAAACTGATAGACCAATGATTAAACCTGCAAAAAAAAAGATCGGTGGAGCGTGCATTTAGGGTTTGGGATGACATAACTCAAATAGGTGAGGGAAGAGATACGAGGTTGGTTTTAGGGGTTGAAGTCTTGGTAATGGGAGAGATACCAATTGTGGGACTGGTCGACCTATAATCAATTGGTTATACTAGATTCAGATTTTTAAAAGTTCAATGGATTGAGAAAAATTGATCGCATATTCAAGTAACCCGACTATAAAGAGGGACATTAACTAACTAGGTACCAAAATCCCATGTGGATCACAAGGAAAATGATGCAAAAAGAGTGTGTGACGGTGTCCTAGACTTGGGGGCGCTAACCACGTCGGCCTGTCAGTCATGGGACAGGCCAAGGGCCCCCAGACAACCAAAGAATGGGCCATGTTTACCATGACCCCCGGCGTACTCAAGATGGAATCCTCCGAAGACTTGGCGCACATTTCAAGACATGTTCAAATCATCGGCAAGGTTATCCCTAGGTGTAACCAACCTACGTGTAACCCTACGTACCCCTGGTCCCAATATAAGCCGTGGGGTTTAGTCCGTAGAGTAAGGTTAGAGACATTCACATACGATCTCGAGGTAGATCATCCTATACTTTGTACTCCATCACAATGAAAGTACTCCATCACAATCAATACAATAGAAACGGGACATATGTAACATCCCCAGATCTCAACCCTGTCATTAAGCTAATTAAATTGCCATGTCATCATGATCATCCTAAATAAATTGCATCTAGGAAATAATTCAACTCAAATTCAAAATTTAAATAACAAGTGAAATTAGAAAAACTCCACACTTATAAACAAAATAGTTCATAATATTGCAAATAATCCCAAAGCTATTATAAAAATAAATTCAACATTATTAAAATTCCCAAAATGACCCTAGCAACCAAAACAGTACCCAAAACAGCCCCATTTAATCCATTTTCATTTATTCAAAATTTCAAATGAATTCAAAAATTTCTCAAACTTTTTGTGGAAGTGCAGAATAATGCAAAGTATTTTTGTGGACAAGTTTCACATTTTACTAAATGCATTTTGGCAGCTCATTTATTTTTCAAAACCTTTTGTAAAAGAAAAACAGAAAAGAAAAATAAAAAGGCCTAAACCGACTGGGCCTAAGTGCACAGTGCACTCGGCCCAGCTCACTCCGGCCCCTCTCCCTCCTCCCGCTCTCTCTCCTCCCCGTGTCGTCGTCGCCGTGGACGCGCGCGCGCTCCGGCAGTTGGGCGACACCGCGGCGCTACAGGGGCCGTCGAGGGGATAAGGTCGACGCCCTTGACCCCCTGGCATCCTCATCCACTCGCCGCTCCTCTCTCGCCTCTCTCTCGCTCGCTCCCACCGACGCCCGAGCACGTCCGCCGCCGCTCGCCGTCGTAGCCGCGGCCACCGACCTCGCCTCACCTCGCCACCTTGTCCATCGTCTCCGCCGTCGTCGTCTACCCCGTCCCCGTCCACGAACGCACGCCAGGAGCCACCGCAGCGAGCCCGACGTCCTCTTCTTCCTCCTTGGCCGCCGTCGTCCTCGCCGTCGATTCGCCACCGTCAGCTGCTACTAAACCCCCCAGCGAGCCCTCGTGTGCTCCTCGGTGAGCCTCGCCTCTTTCCCCTCCTTCTTTTCCTTCTTTCTGTGCCGTAGTCGCCGTATCCGTCGTGGCCGAACACGTCACCGCCGATGAGCTCGTCGTCGTGGCCATCAAAGCCCGAGCTCGCGTCTGAGCTCCTGGAGCTCGTGCGAGTCCGACGCCGTCGCCCATTTA
Source organism: Elymus sibiricus (assembly GCA_039707655.1). Lineage (NCBI taxonomy): Eukaryota > Viridiplantae > Streptophyta > Magnoliopsida > Poales > Poaceae > Elymus > Elymus sibiricus. The sequence continues at coordinate 65,751,280 of CM077672.1, forward strand.
GTTTGCCGCGCCCCGCAACGCCGTAGCCGACCTCGCCCATACGCGCCGCCGCTCGCCGTCGCTGCTCCGGCTGATTCCGGCCATCCCAGCCCGCGCCACCGGTGCCATTCGACGCGGCATCGAGTGCACGTTCGAACGGCACCGGCCGCGCTCGAAACGGCCGCTCGTAGCCGAATCCCGCCGCTAGCCCGTGCCCTCCGCCGCATTTCGGCATCGCCGGCGACGAGTCGCCGGCCACCGCCGACGTGGCGGCCACGTGGGCACCCCCTGGGTCACTGCCAGTGGGCCCAGGGGCCCGAGTTGACCGAATTGACTTAGTCAACTCTGCTGACTAGGCACACTGTGCCACTGACATGTGGGCCCCGAGTTTAATTAACCTAATTTAGATTTAAAATTAATCTAATTACTAATCTGACACTGACAGATGGGGCCCACCCTCTAATTAGCTGCTGTTAGTTTAGTTTAATCTCTGTTTATCTCTCCGTCAATGACATGTGGGACCCAGCTGTCAGGTTTGACCTGGAACAGCTGGGGTTGACAACTGACGTCATGCTGACGTCATAAGTTACTGTTCTGGATAATGCGAATTTATTAATTAAAATAATTCCAGAAATTTCAGAAAAAGGTTTAAATCTTTGAAAATTCGTAGAAAATAAACCGTAGCTCGGATCGAAAAGTTTTCTACATGAAAGTTGATCACAAAAACGAGACGAATCCGAAAATGTGGTCAAAATGCTTGACCATCACTCCTAACTATCCGAACATGGAACCTTCCCCTCCGGTTCAGTATACCGAAAACTGCCTAAGGCTGGGAAAATATCCCAGATATTTTCCCGCTTCGTCTGCTACGTGTAGCATTGCATTAGGTCACCACCAGCACTGCAATTTGCCATGACATGCATTGTGTTGCATTTGTTTGATTTTATTTATTGTTTCTTCCCCCTCTTCTTCCCCGTTAGACCCTGAGACCGACGCTGCCCCGAAGGACTGCTACATCCGCGACGACCTCTCTTTTGCCGCAGAGCTTCTTGGCAAGCAAACCCCCTTGAGCATGCCTATATCACCTATTCTTTCTCCCTCCTGCTTGCATTAGAATTTGCTACTGCTTTTGATTGATCCTATTCTGATGCATATAGCCTGTTTTTGCAAACTGCTATTGATACCTTACCTGCTATCCTAAATGCATAGTATAGGTTGGTTGGTAAACCATCTTTGGCCCCTCTTCCTTGTCCTAGTTGCCCCGCTTAGTTACCAGTGCCCCGATCGAGGTGATCGACGGGCTGAGACCAGCACATCACCGCACACCCCCTAAGTTGCACGACTCTGCAGAGCTACCATCGAGTGCCGAGGGTGATACCTCTTATCTCACTCCTGATGTTGCCTCTGTAGTATAGTTAGTCGGTTGTGGGTTAACAAGGGTGATTCCTCTTTCACCACCTCCGACAAAGCTTCCGTCGTGCAACTCCTCAAGAGTGAATCCAACGAGGGTGATTCCTCCGGGTTCACCTTGACGGATACATCGAGAGCGAAATCCAACGAGGGTGATTCCTCGGATTCCTCCTTGATGATATGGACCCACGGTTACCCTTTAATTACTTCAGATACTTGGTAACCTCGGGTTGACCCCGAGGGGTACCCGCGAGTAATATGGAGTCGGGTTGACCAGGAGGGTACCCGCGAGATAATTACGTGGCACGGTGATACGTCTCCAACGTATCTATAATTTATGAAGTATTCATGCCATATTTATAACAATTCTATATGGTTTTGGTATGATTTGATTAGAACTAACCCGGACTGACGTTGTTTTCAGCAGAACTACCGTGGTGTTGTTTTTTGTGCAGAAATGAAAGTTTTCCAAATGAGCTAAAACTTTTTGGAGATTTTTTATTGGACAAATAAAAAATATTGGCACCAAGACCCACTGGAGGGGGGGCCACCCAGTGCCCACGAGGCACCAAGGCGCGCCACCCCCCCAGGCGTGCCCTGGTACCTCGTGGGGCCCACGTGGCTCTGTTTCGCGTGATTCCAACGCTGAAAAATCATATATATTCAGAAACCCCTGAAAGTTAACCTAGATGAGTTTTTACGCCGCCGCAAGCCTCTGTACCAGAGAGATCCCATCTACAGCCCTTTTCCGGCACCCTGTCGGAGGGGGGAAGGCATCACCGGAGGCCATCTTCATCATCCCGACGGTCTCCATGACGAGGAGGGAGTAGTTCACCCTCGGGGCTGAGGGTTTGTACCAGTAGCTATGTGTTTGATCTCTCTCTCTCTCTCGTGTTCTTGAGATGGCACGATCTTGATGTATCGCGAGCTTTATTGATATAGATGAATCATATGGAGTTTTCCCCTCTCTATCTTCTTGTGATGAATTGAGTTTTCCCTTTGAAGTTTTCTTATCAGATTGAGTCTTTAAGGATTTGAGAACACTTGATGTATATCTTGCATATGAATATCTGTGGTGACAATGGGATATTCACTTGAGTCACTTGATGTATGTTTTGGTGATCAACTTGCGGGTTCCGTGACCTTGGGGATTTATGCATAAGGGTTGGCACACGTTTTCGTCTTGACTTTCCGATAGAAACTTTGGGGCACTCTTTGAAGTTCTTTGTGTTGGTTTGAATAGATGAATCTGAGATTGTGTGATGCATATCGTATAATCAAACCCGCGGGTACTCGTGGTGACATTGGAGTGCCTAGGTGACATTAGGGTTTTGGTTGATGTGTATCTTAAGGTATTATTCTAGTACGAACTCTAGGTCTGTTCGTGACAATTAATGAGGATGGCTCATAAGATTGATCGGGAAGGATAACTTTGAGGTGGTTTCGTACCCTACAACAATTTCTTCGTTTGTTCTCCGCTATTTGTGACTTTGGAGTGAACTCTTTGTCGCACATGAGGGATTTACATATGATTCAACTATGTCAACAATGTTGGGAGATCGCACTAGTGAAAGTATGAACCCTAGGCCTTGTTTCTAAGCATTGCAATACCGTTTTTATGCCCGTTTACTATTTGCTACCTTGCTGTTTTTATATTTTCAGATTACAAAAACCTATATCTACTATCCATACTACACTTTTATCACCATCTCTTCGCCGAACTAGTGCACTTATACAATTTACCATTGTATTGGGTGTGTTGGGGACACAAGAGATTTCTTGTATTTGGTTGCAGGGTTGCTTGAGAGATACCATCTTCAACCTACGCCTCCCACGGATTGATAAACCTTAGGTCATCCACTTGAGGGAAAATTGCTACTGTCCTACAAACCTCTGCGCTTGGAGGCCCAACACGAGTCTACAAGAACAAGTTGTGTAGTAGACATCACACGGCCGGGCATTCTTGTCCCTTGCCGTAAGTCCACGAGACGGGGCGACGGGGTCACATGATCGTGAGTCTCTGCTCGTTTTCGCGAGCTCCTAATAAGTCATTAACGGATCTGGGTATTTGATCTGAGTTGGCCACTGGCCTATACGCACTACCACCACGCGGGATAATGGTTTAATGGGGCCCTCGACGCCGTATGTATCAGCCGAAAGCTCTGTCAGACATCCAGTTCAGCATTGTGGCACGGTCGGATCATGCCATCCAGGAGAGGGGTGGCGCTGGTATCCACCCTGCGCACAACGACCCGGAGTGCAAAGGGCGATGGGCCCAAGACCCCTGAGCACTTAGGATGTAGACCGGCAGGGACCTCTCTGCTGAGCCTAGGTAGGACTACGTCGTGTCGATCAGCCGAGGCCGGGACTGACCCAGAAAAGTGTGTCCGGCCAGAGTTAATTGAGCGTGTTGGGTAATAGTAGTGCACCCCTGCAGGGAAGATTATCTATTCGAATAGCCGTGTCCACGGTAACAGGACGCTCAGTGCAGTATCCCGATCTACTACAACTTGAACTGGATACATGCTACTTTAATTGGAAGCTCCGGGATCGCTTTCTCGCAGGGAGTTGAGGAAGGATCTCTGGGCTTTTCTACTACAAACTTATTACTTTATGTTATGCTACTAATCTGCACTCTTCTAATGCTGCAAGACGCTGAAGATGCTAGTCTTCGATAGGCTAGGCCCTCTCTATATTCTGGCATTCTGCAGTCTAGTCCACAGATACAGCCTTCCCTTGATACCGATGCATATGTAGATTAGATCTGATGTAAGTCTTGCGAGTACTTTGGATGAGTACTCACGGTTGCTTTGCTTCCCTTTTTCTCCATACCCGATTGCTGCGACCAGATGATGGAGCCCCGGAGCCAGCTGCCCCAGTCGACGACTACTACTACCCCTCTGGAGGAGCCTACTACTACGTGGAGACCGACGACCAGGAGTAATTAGGAGGCACCCAGGCAGGAGGCCTGCGCCTTTTCGATCGGTGTCGTTGTTTTGCTCAGCCTTCTTAAGGCAAACTTATTTAACTTTATGTCTGTACTCAGATACTGATGCTTCCGCTGACTCTTGTGTAACTCGAGCTTATGTATTCGAGCCCTCGAGGCCCCTGGCTTGTAATATAAAGCTTGCTTTATTTTATTTTTGTGGCTAGAGTTGTGTTGTGATATCTTCCCGTGAGTCCCTGGGCTTGATCGTGCGCATTTGCGTGTATGATAAGTGCACGGTCGAGTCGGGGGCGTCACAACGTAGGGTTTTACCTCTTCAAGAGGACCCGAACCTGGGTAAAACATCGTGTCCCTCTTTGTCCTGTTACCATCAAGCTAAGATCACCAGCTCGTCACCCCCTACCCGAGATCTGCCGGATTTAACCTTGACAGTGTGCAACCAGAGAGAGTGTTGATCTTTTTTTTTCACAATTTTGGACTAGAATTATCTATTAGTGCGAGTGTTAAATTATATAATGTCATGGATTGTTTTTTTGCGGGAAACACTTCTGGTGTTCTTTGTACTACCTTGATAGTTATTCTCATGGCATGTTTAACCGTACATATATTCTGGATGGCCTTATTTGTTTTTGTTGTGGATTTTTTTTTTATATTTTTGTATGAAAGATGATGCCATTCCACTCTTATACAATTGTGTGATTCCGTTCTTATGCGGTTGTGTGATACAGTTGCTTTATTTCGAGGTTGTCGGCACTTGCCATAATATATTTTTACAATCTAAATTTGTTAGCAGAAATGTGAATTGCATCTGCATTGCATAGCTGATAATAGCTTCTTATTCATGTAGCCTACCCTATTTTGCGTGGCTCAGGACCTAATACACAGAGCTAACTCACATGAAAATACCGGTTGCATTTAAGACAATAAAAGGGAGTTTGTAAATATAATTGAGAAGGAATGATATCGTTGCACCTACTCCCTCCTTTCCAAAATGTTAGTCCTTGTAGGTTTATTTAAAATCATACTCCCTCTGTTCTCAAATATAAGGTGTTTTGACAGTTCAATTTAAACTGTTAAAACGTCTTATATTTAGAAACGGAGGTAATACCTTTTAAAGTTTGACAAACCAATATAAAAATATATCAACACATCTTTGACACCAAAAATAAACATCATGACAAAATGTTTAATAATTGATTGATGAAGCTAGTTTTTTGTTATAGATATTGGCAATATTATCATGGACTTGGTAAAATTTAAAGATCATTTACTTTGAGCAAACCTAAATGGACTAACATTTGAGAATGGAATGAGTATTTGTCTTAAAACTATATATACTGTGATCCCAAGGAAGGTAAACATCTAAGTACAATGGTGCTCACCTGTGTTTATAGACTTGACACATCCATTAGGTTGGGTGGCGTTGCCTTGGAATCCTCGTGGGCACATGCAATCGAAAGACCCGTCAATGTTGGTACACTTGCCGAAGCATGAATGTAATTGTGGCTGCTTGCACTCATTGATATCTACATAAAACATGAAGCATTGAACCATGTTGACCATCTAATTACGTAGTATGGTTGACAGAAGGCAGACATGAATGGATGAAGGCTTGTCATAATCAAAATTAAAATATCATCATGCTCACAATGAAGCAGATTTATTAGTAGACGCACACATAGGTTCGAGTGGGGGTGTAATGTAAGTGACTGCATGCATATTTACAAGTTTTTAAAAGGAGTTAAATCCAGATAACACCTATGAAAAACAATACGCCCATCCAAAAAGAGAACGCAAATCCGGACGCGATTCAACGACATTTGAGCATCACTTTTTGGCTACCTTTGGGGGAAATGAATGTGAGTTTACAGACAAGCGTTACTAGGGGGTTAGACTTGAGAAGTAGATTATTAGTCCAAACCCATGTTTGGTGTTCGTTGAGAATTAATAGCGAGAATTTGAGACAAAACACCTAAAAATAGCCAGCGCGGGATTATATACATCTCATTCCATGGCACTAGTTCCCAACATGTTGTTAGAGCCCGAGGATAAATTTGTTACTTCTGATGTTTTTTCTAGTGTCATGACACACGATGAACAGATTCAAAGTTTCTCCTGCAAAAAAGATAAAACCAATGCTAAGTGTTGGGGGTGGCCATACCTGTGCATCCATCGTCAACGTATGGGTTGCCCTCGTAGCCTTGCTTGCATATGCAGGTATACCCCTTCCCGTTTAAGGAATTCGCGCAGTCGCTGTGCTTGCTCACGCAAGCGTATCCCGGCTTCTTGACCGCCAGAGGGCACGACATGTTGCGGATGGCCCAGTCGAGCCAAAGCGGCATGCTCCAGCGCTTGGCCGGGTCCGTCTCCGGCGTCCTCCTCAGGTCGGCGGCCCGGAAGACGTAGTGGTTCCTCTCCACGATGAAGGCGTAGTTGCAGGGGCTGAACTCGACGCCGGCGTGCGGCCACTTGCCGAACCTTATCCTCGTGTTGGTGAGCGCCGGCGGGATGTCGACGCGGCAGCAGCCCACGCTGTTGCACCGGCCGTCCCGCGCTCTCCGGGCGCTGTGGCAGTAGGCCACGCACCCGCTGAAGTACCTGTAGGACGTCTTGGTCCGCGCCCGGGGCCCCCGCCTCCCTCTCCCGGCGTAGATGAACGTGCTGCACCCCAGGACGAAGAGCTCGTTGGCGGCGCTCGAGATGCGGTACACGCCCGCCGGGTTGACCCTCAGCCTGCCGTCGAAGCTGCCGGCCGTCTCGTTGCCGGCGACATCGAAGCACTGGTGCGCCACCGGCAGCAGCACCCGGGCCTGCGCGCGCGGCGCCACCGTCAGGTTCAGCACGCGCACCGGCTCGGCCGGGCGCGTGTCGCCCTGCACGGTGGCGTCCGGCAGGAACGGCGTCATGTCGTCGCAGGGGATCTGGAAGCCCGGGCGGAAGCAGCCGGCGCCGATCCCAAACGGGTAGGGGATGTCGACGCCGCCGCATCGCGCCTGGCAGCCTGGCTTCACCACCAAGGAGCTAGACGTGGTGGCTGCCCATGCAACTAAGGGCAGTAGCACCAACATCAATGCCATGGATCAGCCTGGACACGGTCCGGTCCGGTCCGGTCCCGGTCCGAGCCGGCGTTTGGACCGGCCGCCGGCGGTCCGGACCGGACCGGACCGAGCTGTCCAGCGGTCTGTATTTTCAGGACCGGCTCGAAAGTCAGCCGGCTCGGTCAGTCTTTTTAGGACCGTGAGGACCGATTACAACACTCCTTCCAGCAGCTGTTTAGCTCCTATTTAGCTGCAATTTAGGTCCTAGTTAGCTGCTGTTTAGGCATATGTTGAGCTGCCAACTTTTTAGAACAAGTAGAGCTGTAAATTAGCAATTTTATGCACTGAATGATAGCTGAGAGAGACTAGTGCTCGATTTTGCAGGTTCAGAGTTCAGGTTCAGGTTCAGAGTTCAGGTTCAGAGTCAGTAAGGGCGGGACCGGTGGCGGCGTGCTGGTGCTGCCCTTGCTGCGACCCCGGCGTGCACGTCCTCCGTGGTCAGCTTGTCGGTGAGGGGAGTGGCCGCTTGTCCCCTGTGGTCAGCTGCATGAGGCTGCTGGCGAGCTCGGCATCGGCCGTCGCGTCGACGAACCGCGCGCCGGCGTCGTTGAACACGATGGCACGGTTACAGCGCAAAAATGGAATCGCGAGTGGACGGTGAACGCCGGAGACACGACCGGAGGGGAGGGAGACAAACACAGAAGTTTTTCCAGCGCTCGAACACCTTGCCGCGCGAACTGACACGTCGCCACGCTCTCGCCCCAGCCACGCCTGCGTTGCCACGCTCTCGCCATGGGCCTGCCACGCCCCCGCCACGGCCTCGCCACGCTGCGGGCACGGCTCTGCCAAGCCCCACGCGCTGCTCACCGTGCCCGGCCACGCCCCCGCCATGCAGCATGACCTGAGTCTTCTTCTACCTCTTCCCATGTCCCTGTGTTTTCACGAAGGAAGGCGAGGCGTGCATGCAGATCTCAGCGGCCAGAGCAGGGCGTCGCCGGTGCCACGACGAAGAACGGCATGCTCCTTCGGTCCGCTCGGTCAGACCGGTTAAAGACCGGACCGGACCGAGTAATTTTCCGGCCGAATTTTAGTAACCGGACCGGCCAGTTTTTTCCTCGGGCCAGGACCGTTCGGTCCGGTCCAGAGCGGGCCACGAGCGGGCCGAAAAGCCCGCTCGCTCCGTCCAGGCTGAGCCATGGACGACATTGTTCGCTCATGACCTGCCCTGCACTTACCACTCTCTGTTAGTTTGTTCAATGTTGGTGGCTAATACTAAGCCACATTTAAATACAAAAAGAGCGAGCATGGTTCAGTCAACTAGCTAGACTGCGGCGATTCTAAAATGTTAAAGTAAGGATGGCGGCAGGGGAAGTCTTGGGCAGTAATATATTTCTACTCTATACGTGTGACCTGAAGCATTCAAACGGCGAAAAACAGGTCCATAAACGAATCCCAACAGACCAAGACGGCGGACAAAGTCGAACGTTTCTACGCGTAGAGATATCTGTTGGTGACCGAAGCTACCGTAAAGTAGCATGGTAGGAGACTCACTTGCCCTTAAAACACACATTCAAACAGGCGGCTACATAATGTTTAGCTTGAATTGATCTTTGAGTTGATGGTAATAACTGAACTAGTTAGTTAATGCTACCAAATGATAAGACGTTCTCTCTCAAGAAAAACAAGAGGGGAAACTGCTTATATCAACAGCTTTTTCGCGAGGCGATTTATTCTGAGGAGCTCTTCGACGCCTGGATAGACATGTGACATAAGATGAAGCACATCCGTGTCAAAAGACCGTCTCTATGCGGGATCACCACTCAAATATCCCCTCCCCCCCCGTGTCGCTCCTGAGCTGGGCGACCCGGGGGCGCAAAACCTAGCGCCGCCGCCGGCCCTCCCGCTCAGCCGCCTCCTCGCCACCGCCGCCGCCGGCTTAGGCCGCGGCGGTGGCGGCCCCCTGTTCCGAAACGGAAAGGGGCCATCCGGCTGGTCCCGTGCGACCAGCGGACGTCTGGATCTGGGGCGGCGGCCCTGTGAGCTCTTCGGACGACGACGGCCGGTCGTGGCCACGAGGGTGGCGCGTCGGCCGGATGTGGCGAGTTGGTGCTCTGCTGCGGTCGACGGGCGGCGTCTTCAGGGCTCGGACGACACCCGCGGCCCGTCCTCCTGGCCGCGCTCTGCGACCTGGTGCGGTCGCGCTGGCATGCCTCGCTGAGCTCGCGGGCGGTGCTCCTGGGGCACCGCCGCTCAGCTTTGCAGCTGCCGACCTGCCGTCTCTCCGTGCGCTCGCACTTGCCTCCCTCTTCATCGTCTTCCCGCATATCCAAATCGCACTCCCCCCTCGACCTCCTTGCGTCAGTGCTGGTGGCCTGCAGCGGCGGTGTGAGCGCCGAGACCTGTGGAGGCGCGGCCTGCGGCGCGCTCATGGTCTCGTGCTGGTCGTCCCGGCGGCCGGCGATGCTCAGTCCTGCGGTGAGGGGTGGCATCCGGTGGCGGCGATTTTGGGCCTCCCCTGCCCAGATCCAGTCCGCGGCGGCTCGTGTGCCGGCCGACCGGCGCGTTTGGGGGTTGAAGGAGTTGTGCCGGCTCTGGCTGTGCAGTGGTGAGGCTGAATCGGGACTGTGCGGCGGTGCTCTGGGAGAAATCCCTGCTCACTTTGTGTGAGCCGACCACGACGGCACCACCACGGCGTCGTACACCTTTGTGAGGCGTGGTCTTCGAGTTGTTCCGTGTGGATCTGCTTCGGCGTGGTACATGTCGTCTTGCTGTAGGGATGTGCTCAAACTCCGGGTGAGAACCTTGCTTCGACTATGTCGATGCCGGTGGCAACGGCGTCTATGGACGTCGTCTTCCTCGCAGGAGGTGCCGCTGTGGAGCTCCAGCACCTATGGTACTTTGCTTTGTGGTCACAGGGTGAAAACCTAAGATCGGGCTCGCCGGATCGGATGATGGTGTTGTGTCTTCGACAGCACTACCTCCTTGGAGGCGTCATCTTGGAGGCCCAAACGACGGCTCCTGTTGCTGCGCGTGGTTGAGGGTGGTGCGTTTGGTGGTGGTGGTGCAGCCAGCTTGGGGCCGACGGTGGTGTGTTTTCTTCTTCATGTGTTTCTCTTCGGCTGTCCTTCGCGTGGTCTCTGTCCTGTTGCTGTGCATGCTCAAGACCCTCCCATGGTTGCCGTTGTGCTGTGGCGAGCTTCGGGCTCTTGGTGTTGTCTTGGTTCACCTTTGCTCAATGACGACGCAATTATGCCTCCCCAACCTGCTAATCGTTTCGACCGCCCGTGGCGGATCTCCCAGTCAAGGTTCGTGTTAAGGTTTGGCACTCGTTGATTATGGATGATCCTCTGTTGTGCCGTGGGGCTCGGTACGCACGCCGGTGCAGTGCGTTAGGTTGTTTGCAGAGTCTTGGTATTGTGATCCCTCGACAGCACCCCACATCTACTTGTGTCTCTCGTGGTGTTGGTCTTTCTGCCTGCTAGCTAGGTCATGTCTTCTCCTGGGTGGCAATTTTTTTCCTCATCTTCTGTAACCTTGTTACCTGTACGGTTTTCGGCCCGGTTTCCCTCATAAACGGGTCAACTTGTTTAGGTTTTTGATCTGGTTTCCCTTATAAACTGGATCAGCCAAAGTTTAAGGGGTGACTCTTGGCTTTGGCAGCTTTTTGAGCAATATATTCTGGTGGGGATCCTCTCCCCCCCCCCCCGGTGACCGTTCAAAATAAAATAAAATATCCCCACACAAATTTGTTCCCTATAACAATCCCTACACAAACTTGTTTTTGGAATGATTTGGAGATTGCTCACCGCGCTTGCCAGTAATCCTTACACAAACTTGATACATAAATTATAAATACAGTCGCATATTGCAGACATCACTAGGTGGTCTACGGACCTATACGTATTTTTTACTTTTGGTGTTCGTTGTACTACCTTAACAGTTGATGAATAGATCGGAAGTTTTCCCTGCCAAAAAATAACAATAAAAAAATATTGCAGACGTCACATGGAGTATTTAATTTTTATGGCCTAGTGTGGAGTAGTAAGTAGTACCTAGGAATTTCCTATTCTCCACTCATTATAATTCGCAAGGCACGTCGCTACATTCGCCGGCCCATCTATGGCTTTCTTTCATTTCTTTCTCTGGTTTGTCAGCAACTTTCGGTATGTTCGGCTAGTTTTCCTCTTGTCTCTCTTTTTTTGTAAACTTTTAGTTCATATTTCCTTTTTTACATTTATGATTTTTTTGAAAGTACATGACTTTTTGAATATTTTTAAAAATATATGTTGTTTTTTAACATTTATGGACATTTTATTAACCCATGATTTTCATGAAATTTTTGAATACTTTTGAAATTCAGGAACTTTTTTGAACTAGGTTATTTATAAAATTTGTGACTAATTTTTAAAATTCATTCATATTCTTAAATGATGAACTTATATTCGCGATATATATTTTAAAATTTAAATTTTAAAAAGTTCTTAGTAAAAAAATTGTGATAAAAAAAGAAGACAAGAAAACCTGTGTAAAACCGGACATGAACCTATTGGTGCGCACAACCGGAAAACCGGACATGTAGGAGTTCACGGACAAAGCTAGGATTGCCATGTTTTATGAGAAAGAATCCAACATTTTGCATGTGACAATAACAAAACATTTCTCCAAAATTGCCATGATGTAGGGAACAAATGTTCCTAGCTTTGCCATGTGAATGAACTAAAATTATGTAAATTTGTCATGTTATGGAAAACATTTTTTTTAAAGTGACATGCAGTAGAAAGCATGTTCAAACTTTGCCATGTTTCATAAGGAAAAACTCCAACATTTGTCATGTGCCACTTACAAAAGCATTTCTCCAAATTTGCCATTATTAAGGACACAATTGTTTTTAAAATTTCCCATGGGACTGAACAAACTTTTTCTTAATTTGCATGAGAATGAACTGAAGTTATGTAAATTTTCCATGTTGTGGGAAACAAAAAAGTATCTAAAAAGTGCCATGCAGTAGAGAAGCATGTTAAACTTTGACATGTTCCATAAGAGAAAAATTCCAACCCTTACCATGTGTCACTTACAAAAAAGTAATAATCTAAATTTGCCATGATTAAGGTAACAATGTTTTTAAAATTTTCCATGGGACTCAACAGACTTTAATTTGCCATGGGGGACTATCTAAAAAGTGGGACTATCTTCTCGATGTTCTGAAACAAGTGGGATTTAGCCAAAGATTCAGAGACCTGATTGCTATCTCGCTCACCTCTACCTCTTCGCGGATCATCCTAAATGGTGCACCTGGGGCTCCTTTTCTTCGCCGCCAAGGTCTGAGACAGGGTGACCCGCTCTCGCCGTTGCTCTTCTTGCTGGCAATTGACCCCTACAAAGAATCCTCAACAAGGCTACGGAGGAACATATTCTCAGTCCAATCAATCATCACAGTGCCTCGGTCAGAATCAGTCTTTTCGCAGACGATGATGCCCTGTTCCTGAATCCTGTCCAAGCTGAAGTGGCTGCCCTTCAATCCATCCTCGCAGCCTTTGGCAAGATCTCTGGCCTCTGTACAAATTTCAGCAAATCAGCAGCATACCCAATTGCATGTGAGGACCAGGTTATTGAGGAGGTTCTAGCTGAGTTTGAGGGTGAAATCAGCTCCCTCCCATGCAAGTACCTTGGGCTGCCCCTGAGTATTCGCAAGCTTCGAGGGGTGGATTTTCAAGTGCCCATTGATAAAATCGCAGCAAAACTTGCGGGCTGGAAGGGGAAATTACTTAACAGGATGGGGCAGCTGGCCCTCATCAACTCGGTGTTAACCTCCTTGACCACGTACTATCTGACCATTTTTGCTCCAACCAAGTGGGTTGTAAAGAGGATTGACAAGCTATGAAGAAGCTTTCTGTGGAAAGGAGAAGAAGAGGCCAAAGGAGGCCACTGCGCAGTCAATTGGCAACAAGTATGCTCTCCCAAAAAGCTTGGGGGCCTTGGAATAAAAAACCTAGCTTTCTACAGTAGATCCTTGAGATTAAGGTGGGCTTGGTACTCCTGGAAATACCCAAATAGGCCTTAGGTTGGATTGCAACTTCCTTGCACTAGCACTGACATGTAGTTGTTCAACGCCTCCACAATCGTCAAGCTTGGTGACGGTCAAAGCGCCAAGTTCTGGAGTAGCTCGTGGCTAAATGGTTCTGCACCTAAGGACATCGCCCCAAACCTCCATAAGCTTGCAAGGAGGAAAAATGCCTCTGTGGTGGCTGCTCTCCATCAGGGTCGCTGGATGAAAGGAATCGAGCAACTTAGCACCACTGAGGATCTGCTCAGTTTCATTCACCTTTGGCACCGGATACAAGGGGTTAATCTCTCAGATCAACCGGATGACATTGAGTGGAAATGGAATGACAGTAAATCATACACTGCTGCCACTGCTTATGATGCCCAATTCATCAGAACAATCGCGAAGCCTGAGTTAAGTGCCATTTGGAAAGCAAAGGTGGAGGGAAAGATCAAATTCTTTGCCTGGCTTCTGTCTCAAAATAGACTGCCAACTGCTGATCGTCTCCGTGCGAGAGGATGTGAACACAACGACACCTGCTCCCTCTGCGATCAAACGATTGAGACGGCCGCTCACCTCATCTGTGGCTGCCCATTTGCAAAGGAAGTGTGGCAGAAGATCAACACCATGCTGCCTAACATTCAGCTTCAAAATACCTTGCCGTTCACCTCTATCGCATCCTGGTGGAGAAGTTTTGCCTACGGGCAGCAGAAAAAGGCAGCAACTGCGCTATACTTTGCATGGAATATTTGGAATGAGCGAAATCGAAGAATCTTCCAAAACCTATCTTCAACTGCTGATATGGTGGCTTGCTTAGCCAGGTCTGACGTAGCATACTTGGACATGGCCAATGTGAGGCCTTAGCTTTGTAAATCTGCTGTTTCTTTTTCATTTTTGCCTGCCTTAGGGCTTCAGACTTCTCCCTTGTAAATCCCTAATCTATAATGAAAAGGCAGAGCACCTGCCATTAGCCCTCAAAAAAAAACATGTACTCCATGTAATATAATAGTTTCAGGAATACTTGGCTCAGTAACATGAACATCTACTTTCAGGAATTAATTGTGCACATATATACCCTCAAGAAAGGGACAAAACACTTGCAAGAATAAATTGTGTGTATAAATACTTTCAGGAGTAATACATAGAAACTTCAGAAAAAATGGCGAAGGAAACAAACCTTGGTTCACATCTATGAGAGTCCAATAATAAAGGATAAAACATCAGCAACACTTGATCAGCGCAAAATTTAATTCCAAGATGGTCCAAATTAGGCCTCGCACGACCAGAATCGAATCCAGGGTCATTTGGACAATTTTATGAAAACAGGAGATAAAAAAATATCAAAAAACACATACTATTTCTATGAATTCAACATAAATTCCAAAATCACATAACTATGCATATTCATAATTTAAGTACATGTTCTTGGCCTTCCTCGTAAGGATCTTCTCACACAAGATTTAAAAATGAACTCGCTTTTCCATCACTAAAAATGGAGCAAAAACCTACTCCCTCCATTCCACAATGTAGTGCCTATAGATTTTTCTGAAAGTCAAACTTTGCCAACTTTGACCAAGTTTATAGAGAAAATTGTATACATCTACAATACCAAACATGTACATTCTGAAAATATAACTCATGATGTATCCAATGATGTGCATTTGGTATTCTAGATGTACCTATTTTTCTCTATAAATATGGTCAAACTTTGTATTGTTTGACTTTTGAGAAAATCTATAGGCACTACATTATGGAACGGATGGAGTATCAACATGTAGAACAAGAAAGAAGACCACCCCATCACCACCCGGAGGCCGCCCAGCCAGTTTTGCCTGAAGCGATTTACGAACAGCATATATATCAATAGCCGAATTACAACTACAGCAGGGATAAAGCTCCCCTATCCAGGCTGAGGAAACAAAGAAAAAAGAACAGGATATCTCCAAGAAAGGACATCCAACCTAAGCAAATGGCTGCCGGGGAATTGAAGGGAAAAGCAAGCAGAACCCTAACACATATATCGTGCACCTCCACTCAAAGGACGGACGAGCTGCCTCGCCATTATTCCGCCGCCGCCGCCGCCGCCGCCATGAGGATGAACGCATCCAGCAGTGTCTCGAGAGGAAGACGGAAAACATGGGCGGCCTTGTTTATCCACTTTTCTAGGCCTATTTACGCTTTTCCCAGTTGGCCCGATTAAGGAGCAATCGCCCCGGTTGGTCTGCGGAGCAGCAGCCCAGTTACGGTGGGCCAAGCTGGTTGCACGGTGACGTGGTCAAAAAATACATTGCACGCGAGCGGTTGAACGATCAAGAGATCTGGAGCGCTCGGTAGAAGGATCCGACGTAGGACGGGATCAAAATATTGTTTCTCAATTAGTCCTTATAAATCGAAAAAGTCTTCCGCCCCGTTTTATAAATAAAGCACCACAGCCGAACCGATACATGATGATGAGAAGATCCTCTTACAAAACAGATCAAAGAAAAATACATGAAAATAGGAGAGACCACACCCTACCACTAAGCAACCTAGACTACCGACAAGGAAGAAGACTCACCGCCAAGGGGAAACCGCCGGACCTCGTTTTGCCGCTCACACCAAGTTCCCGCCGGAGAGGACCCCCTGCCCTTCTGCTCCGGATCGTGGAGCCCGAACCTGCCTGCGGAAAACAAGGATCGCGAGAGGAACCAACGAGGATCCGTGTAAAGAATAGGAGGTAAGTTACTCCGTCCACGCCAGAGCCGAGGGAGCTCTGCGGCAGGATCTGAAATTGTCCGCCGATGACAGCGCGGCGCCCCAGAGGAACCTGGGCTCCGCGACGATGCCCTCAAAAGGGAGACGACACAGCATGTCGCCGCCGTCGAGACCGAGGAACCAGTCAAGGGTTTTCACCACGAAGCCCTGGCTTGGCGAGATGTACCTCAGCGACGCCCCCAAGAGGGACGCGACACCCACAGGCATCGCCGTCGCTAGTGCCAAAGCACAAGGCTTTCGCCCGGAGTCCCTCAACCTCGCCACACCGAGGACTCTCACGCACCTGCCCAACCCGAGGAAAGACATGCCGCCACCAAGCAAAACCTCTAGAGCTCGATCCACTACTAGGGAAAACCCTAGCAGTAGCGCGGGTTAAAGGCCTATCAGTAGCGCGGGTCCCCGCGCTACTGATACGACGCTACAGCTAACTTTTAGCAGTAGCGTGTGTTCTGACCCGCGTTACTGCTACTCAAAGATAGCAGTAGCGCGTGACCGAACCCAGGCTACTGCTAAAAGCTGCAGCGCGTCTATTTATCACGCGCTACTGCTAAGGCCGCGCTGCTGCTACGCACATACCCCGTGCTACTGTTATTATTTTATGTATTTTTTTCTATGTATTATTTTCTGTATTTTTTCCTCGTATTTTATCCGTATTTGTACAGGTTTTATATAATAGTCTCTATCATATGATACACACAATAGTTTCATCATATTATACACATACAAATCTCATCATATCATACACATACAATAGTCGCATCATATATATATCTCATGTCATCATCAACATCATGATCCAACACAAATGATGTCTCTCGTCATCATCTCAAAATAGCGATAGAAGTTGTCACATGTCTCGAATACATGCAACTACATGGTCATCACATGCACATGTTTCATCATCCATCTAAACTATGATATAGAAGAGAAGAGTGATCACTATGAGGAATAGCGGAATTATGTAGTAGCTCATGAGGCGGCGGTTCTGATCCCTCTCTCGCGCTAGCATGAACCTCAAGTAACTAGCTTCCGCTTCCCCTCTGCTATCGAACCCTCTCTGGCTGCCACCCGGGAACCGGTATACTTGGGCCTGACACTCTGGTCACTCGTCGTACACTCCTGGAACCTTCCCTATGTACACGGCATAGCACTTCTTCGCCATCGATGATCTATGTACCTGTTAGAGATGCATTCAATGATATATAATATGCAACATAATATATATACTTGAGCAACATGAAGAGAAAGAGTAAGAAAATAGAAGCAACATATAGTAAACATAATTAACGAAGTTCATCGTAACTAATTAACTAGCGCTACGCAAGTTCAGCAGGACCGTTTACATCACAAAATTTCAAAGTTGCGTCAAATACATAAAGTTCAAATTCAACGGACACGCCATCATCGTGATCGTCAATCACGAGAACTTCCATTCGTCCATGTCCGGAAGGGTGCACCCTAGCTTCGTGAAAGGCGTCATGTCCATACACTGTAGGCCTATGCGAGCTCGGGCGTTAGCCCGCGATATAGGGCCGCCGTGGAACATTGCTACTTATAGTCTGAGTTGGTATTTCCCCGAAGAGGAGAGGATGATGCAGTACAGTAGAGATAAGTATTTCCCTCAGTTAAGAACCAAGGTTATCAATCCAGTAGGAGAACCAAGCAAAACTCCGTTAAAACGTACCTGCACACACAAGAGCAAACACTTGCACCCAACGCAAATAAGGGGGTTGTCAATCCCCTTAGCGGTTACTTGCAAGGATTAAATCTTATAGAGGTAAATAGCTAAACTAAAATACTAATTAAAATAAAAGTAAATAAACTGCAGCAAAGTATTTTTAGGTTTTTTATATAATTAAGATAGACCCGGGTACCATAGTTTTCACTAGAGGCTTCTCTCTTGAGCACATAAACATACGGTGGGTAAACAAATTACTGTTGGGCAATTGATAGAAAAGCAAATAATTATGACGGATTCATGGCAATAATCATGTATATAGGCATCACGTCCGAGACAAGTAGACCGACTCCTACCTGCATCTACTACTATTACTCCACCCATCGACCGCTATCCAGCATGCATCTAGGGTATTAAGTATAAAACAGAGTAACGCCTTAAGCAAGATGACATGATGTAGAGAAGCAAATTCAAGTAGTATGAATAAACCCCATCTTTTTATCCTTAATGGCAACAATACAAATACGTGTCATGTCCATTTCTGTCACTGGGATTGAGCGCCGCAAGATTGAACCCATCACAAAGCACCTCTCCCATTGCAAGATAAATCAATCTAGTAGGCCAAATTAAACCGATAGATCGGAGAGAAATATAAAGCTATAATAATCATGCATAAAAGAGTTCAGAGATGACTCGAATATTTCTCATGAATAATCTGATCATAAACTCACAATTCATCGGATCCCAACAAACACACCGCAAAAGAAGATTACATCGGATAGAACTCCAAGAACATCGAGGAGAACATTGTATTGAAGATCAAAGAGAGAGAAGAAGTCATCTAGCTACTAGCTATGGACCCGTAGGTCAGTGGTAAACTACTCACACATCATCGGAAGGGCAGCAAGGTTGATGTAGATGCCCTCCGTGATCGATTCCCCCTCCGGTAGAGTACCGGAAAAGGCCTCTAGATGGGATCGCGGAAGAACAGAGGCTTGCGGCGGCGGAAAGGTTTTTTCTTCTGGCTCTCTGGGAGTTTCCCAATATTTGTGAATTTATAGAAGTGGAATTAGGTCAAACGGAGTCACGTGGGCCCCATAAGGCAGCACGGCGCGCCCCCCCGGGGCGCGCCCTGGTGCCTTGTGGAGCCTCTATGAGGCTTCTGGCCTCCTCCCAAGGCTTCCAAGGTTTCTTTTGTCCAGAAAAAAATCTTCAAAAATTTCGTGGCATTTGGACTTCATTTGGTACTGTTTATCTGAAAAGCCAAAAATAAGCAGAAAACTGCAACTGGCACTGGGCACTAGGTTAATAGGTTAGTTCCAAAAAATGATATATAATTGCATACAATTGCATATAAAAACATCCAAGATTGATACTATAATAGCATGGAACAATCAAAAATTATAGATACGTTGGAGACGTATCAAGCATCCCCAAGCTTAATTCCTGCTCGTCCTCGAGTAGGTAAATGATAAAAACAGAATTTTTGATGTGGAATGCTACCTATCATGTTTCATCATGTAATCTCTCTCTATTACGGCATGAATAATAAGATCCGAATGATTCAAAGCAATAGTCTATAATTTGATATAAAGACATCAATACTCAGGCATACTAATAAACAATCATGTCTTTCAAAATAAAAATGCTAAAGAACGTTATCCCTACAAAATCATATGATCCTGTCATGCTCCATCTTCTTCACACAAAGTATTTATCATGCACAACCCCGGTTTCAGCCAAGCAATTGGTTCATACTTTTTAACGCGCTTCAGCCTTTTCAACTCCCACGCAATACATGAGCGCAAGCCATGGATATAGCACTATGGGTGGAATAGAGTATGGTGATAGAGATAAATAGGAGAAGTCAAAAAGTGGAGAAAGTCTCACATCAACGAGGCTAATCAACGGGCTATGGAGATGCCCATCAATTGATGTCAATGCGAGGAGTAGGGATTGCCATGCAACGGATGCACTAAGAGCTATAAGTGTATGAAAGCTCAACATGAAAACTAAGTGGGTGTGCATCCAACTTGCTTGCTCATGAAGACCTCGGGCATTTGAGGAAGCCCATCATCGGAATATACAAGCCAAGTTCTATAATGAAAATTGTAGGAGATATGCCCTAGAGGCAATAATAAATGTTATTATTTATCCCCATGTTCGTAATTAAGTTTATATTCCGTGCTATAACTGCTATGGTTCTCGAGTCTACAATAACCACGAGGCTCGGAGGAAGACTCATATGCATGTGTGGAATAATAAACGGTAAAATGTATTCCTAGTCTGGCCTCTAAGACTAGCTCAAGTGTTGCATGATGGTTCTGTTTTCCTGATCATGGGCATGACTATGCTGGCAACTTTGAGGGCACATTGTTAGAAGAACACTTGTGTTGAATCAACCCGAATTGATGTTATGCTATGAGATACATTCGTCACAAGTTAATGGTTAATAACACATAGGAAGTTAATGTTTGCATAATTCCTTAGACCATGAGAGTATCGAGTTCCCTCGCACTTGCATCATGAACTTTGGGGTTTGTTAAACGTCATCCGTAAATGGGTGGCTATTACGGCGGCTTACGGGTTCAGGGAAAATTATGACAAGTGACTTGATAGCTCAAGATTGGGATTTGCTCCTCCGACGATGGAGAGATATCTCTGGGCCCTCTCGGTGTTACGGTATCCACCATCGTCTGGCCAGATACAATGTGATTTGATCACAGGGATGCCGGAACACGGGAACGAGAAAAGAGAACAAAACCGGTAACGAGGTAACTGACATAGTGGACAAGTTGTAAATCCACGGGGATGCCGATAAGTCTCACCTCGGGTGTTTGTAACATATCGCGAAGCAACAGGAATAGCACACGGCAACTGGAGGTTCACTCGAATATTTATTCGTGTGGGTATAGGGGTCAATATGGGTGTCCACAGCTCCGATGTTGATCATTGATCGGAAAGTGTTCTGGTCATGTCTATGCTTCACCGAACCTATAGGGTCACACGCTTAAGGGTCATCTATCTGCTGAATACTAGACAGGGAGTCTGAGAGAAAGTCACCGGAAAAGTTTCGGAGACAACGGAAGAGTTCCGGAGAGAGAACACCGGAATAGTTTCGGTAAAACCGAAAGGTTATTTCGGAGTATACCGTTAAGTCAAAATGGTTTCGGCACATGCCTGGAAATTCTTAGAGGGTGCCAGAATTGTTCTGGGAACTTCTGGGATTTTTCTGGAGAAAAAACCCGGAAATGTTTCGGAGCTGCCGGAACCGCTTTGGTTGCTTTTCGCAGATGAAAATCACTAATCCGGAATTGTTTCGGAACGCGTCCAAAATTATTTTAGTGGGTACTGGAATTAATCTAAGACCTACAGAAATATTTTCGGATTTAACGATCGCGGAAAAATGTTTCCGTGAATAGTGAAAAGCACTTTTTGGTGGCTTCTTGGAGAATCCACCTTGAGGGCCTTTTGGTATTTTTCCCTAATGGCTTCTTGGAGAAGCCACCCTACCCCTTTGGTTTTCCTATAAATAGAGGTGGAGAGGCACTCTCCACACTCACTCTTTCTCACATACAAATGCCATGCATGATCTGGCCTTCTCTCTCCCTCCCCGTGAAATAGTTTTGTAGAGCCAAAAGGCTGTCTGGGTTCCGGTGGGAACTAGTTCTGGACGGCGAAGCCCTGCTGGATAGATGACACCGTATGTGTGCAACCCCATAGAGAGGTCGTAGGTTCGATCTTTTTTGCCCGAGGGGCTGTTCGAGAGTGCCTCCCGAAGGGCTGTCCGAGTGACCGTCCGAGATTCTGTGAGTGCCTCCCGAAGGGCTGTCCGTGACTCCGTCCGGGGGACTGTCCGACCGCCTCCCGAAGGGCTGTCCGAGGGACTGTCCGAGGGGCTGACGAGGGAGTACATCCTCACGGTTGGGAGGTTGTAAATCCTAGCTACGGGGATCTGCACCGACGATCTACATCGACTCTACTTCCGCTGCGCTACGAGTCGGTAACGATCAGATCAAACCCTGTATGCATCTCCATAGTGATCCTGGGCGTGCTCGCAGTACCGGGAATTTTTGTTTTCTGCTGCGTTCCCCTACAGTGGCATCATGAGCCGTGCTATGCGTAGATGCAGGTTACGATCTAGAATACATGAGATGTATGGGTGTTGCATAATATAATTTTGGAGTACATGAGATCTATTGCTAAAAATTATTTGTGCGGGTAGCAGATGAGATCTGTTACCTGATGTTCTTGTTGCTTACCTGAAATTTGCGTATTTCTGATCTTGATAACGGCATGGTGGAGTTTCAAAGTTCTGGCAATCCGCGATCCTGATTGATCAACGAAGTGCTAACAGTTCATTGAATTCCACCATAGTTAAAAGAAAGATGAAATTTCGCAGACGAAAGGGCAATGCAGATATGATCTGCACGGGGGTCATGTGTATGACGAAGTTCATTATGGGGCTCGAGATTTTATTATCTCATGTTTCATACACCCTGCAAAGTTAATCTAGCGACTTGAATAATCATGCTTGATGATGGACGTTGGTAGCTTCGGTTTGTTTCGAAACCTTAGAAGCCACGTGAAATAAATTTTTGCATAAACCGATTAGAGGCATCTAACTTGGTTTTGCAGGATGTGCATGTGATGTGGTATAGCAGTGCTCATAATAATTTGATTATGCATGAGATGACTATATGATGTAAAATTAACATGACCTGCGTGTCATGATTCGGCATGATGGCTGGAGCCATATGATTGTCACTTTAATGACCTGCGTGTCAACCTTAAGTAATGCACTTATTTTATTAGCTATAGAGATAGCAATATTATCTGGTGCATCGACATGGTGGTGGTAATCTTCGCGAAGGTGAACACCGACGCAAATGCCGAAGACGAAGAAATTAAAGTCTTCTCCGTCAGGAAGGGCTATACCATATCATGCTATTATGAATTGCCTGAGATGTTTATCCCTTATGATGCACCCTTTTGATTGCGTGGTAGTCGCTTTTTATTAGGGTGATCTCTCACTTAAAATATCAAGTAGTTAGTGTTCTCCCAAGTGTAGCACCGTCACGGCACCTATCTCTTCGGGGCATCACATGATCTCCATGGGTGCGAACGATTAGAAAAGTGTGAGGCGGGTGAGTTGAGACCTCGCAGCACGATCACTTGGTTGACTTGACGTTCAGGCAAGACAGTCCTGAGCTCGGAACACACGCATCGAAAGATGAACAAGAATCACATAGAGATGTGACCGGCAAGTTTGCCTACCGATTGAAGTTCACGCCATTTGTGTTCATCTCGAACCGTGGTGCTGAATGGAAATGCGGGTCTTGAATCACTCATAATCAATTTTGAGAGATATTGATTTGAGTGGGAGCGCACTTTAGAATTAATTCTTTTAATTCTTAGTGCAATTAATTATGGACACTGTCTAAAGTGTAAATTGCATAATAGTTATAGAATAATGGCTCGCGTTTCCACCTTCCCTATTAAAGTTGAATAGCTGTTAAATATCTGGTTAAAACTTTACGGTTGGTAACATAATGTGAGGATTGTCCTCAAGAGTGCCGAGAAGGACTTTGTCCTATCGCATGCTTTCGGTATTCTCCCGCTAATGCTATGGATGATGTGACTCTCGTCCTTCGATCCAAAAGCTAGAATTCCGTTACGGTCAAGTGCAATATGTTTGCTTCCATGAGACCCGAACTTCAAAAGTTTGGGATAGTTATGTGATATTCATGGAACTGAAAATTATTTTCAGAAACAGACAAAGGCTAAAAGATATGAGATATCCAAAGCAATGTTTGTTTGCAAAGTATTAGTAAAGTGTTTGCTGGACATTTGACTGATAAGAGAGGGATCCAGAAGAACGCCGGTCATATGCTGATGGTGAATAAAACAACAACTTAAAGAGAAAGGAAGTGTCCAAAGGGTGTTAGTGTGACTTACACACCTAGTAAGTCCGGGGCTAACGCCACTCTTTAAATTGGGTGCTTCTTCTGAGAGTAGGAGAAATACTGAAAGTTAAACTGTTAGAAGTATAAAGGCAAAAAGAGAGAAGACTGGAATATCCAGCTCATGTATGAATGTCATACAAGTTATTGATGTATAGAAGGCTGGTCAAAGATATAATTCTTGGGAATTATGATTAAACATGTTAATCACTAATTCTTGGGTATTGTGAGTTGATCACAAAGATACCCGCTCGATTGCATTCTGTTGCGACTCGATGCAAGAACTACTATGGCCTAAAAGACTTGCCGGGAGTGAGGTTTAGATACGCGCTGGGAACATAGTAAATGTTACTATACCTTCCATCGGTGTATTACTGTCTGTATTTATTTTCATAATTCATTTAGAGTTTTATACACTCTAGCCCATTACATAAGGTATCTTGCAAGAAGGTTGTTCATAAGAGAACTTTTGAAGTTCGGTGTTATGAATAACATAAGGGCCATACTTTCATTGTGAATGAGATGTATGTTATGAATATTGATAAAAATACATTACCTCTGTATTTACTTTCATAATTCATTTTAGAGTTTTATACACTCTAGCCTATTTGCATAAATGTTTGTTGCAAGAGTGTTGTTCATAAAAGAACAATTGTTGTTCAGTATTATGAATAACATAAGGGCCATACTTCCATCATGGATGGGATGTATGTTATGAATATTGATGGTAATATCATACATCCATAAGACTGACGCTAAATGTCGCAAGACTAAAAGAATACCACACATGTGTGGCACTACATTTGGTCACATTGGAGAAACCCGCATGGAGAAATTCCATAATGATGGATTTTAAAGTCGTTTTGATTATGAATCATCTGACACTTGCAACTTTCCTCCGAAAAGTGAAGTGACTGAAATACCGTTCACATGCCATAAGGAACGAGCAACGAACTTATTGGTGATCATACATCATGATGTATGTAGTCTGATAAATGTTGTTTCTGGCAGTGGATTTATCTATCTTCAGAAATGACTCAAGTAGATATATGGATATTTACTTGATGAGACGTAAGTCTGGATCTTTTGAAATCATTCAAAAGGTTTTCAAAATGAAGTAGAAATTATTGTAAACAAGAAAATTATGTTTCTACAATTAGATTGCGGAAAGGAATATTTGAGTTACAAGTTTAGCGAATGTGTGATGAGTTGTGAAAAGAGTTTCATAACTTACACCTCCCGGAACACCATTGTTAGTGGAATGTCCATGAAGATGTAATCAAACCATTTATGACATGGTAAGATCAAAGATGACATAAATCAATTTGCCATTATCCGTTTTAAAGTAATGCTTTAGAGACTGTGGCTTTTACACTGAAAAGAGCGCCATCAGATCTGTTGAAATGACGCCATGGTATGGTACATCCAACCATGTTATATCTTTTCTTAACATTTGGAATATGGGGCTTGTGTAAAATGTTTACAAACCTATTCCAAATCAGACAAGTGCTACTTTGTAGGTTATCCCAAGTTATTGGGTATTCCCCCACCACTATACCGAGGCAAAAGGTTTTGCCACAAAGAACGGTATGCTTTTAAAGAGAATGGTTCTTGCAAAAAGGTGAGTGGGAGGACAGTGCAACTCGATGAGATAACAGTATCTTCGTCATCAGATCAAAGGAAAGGAACCTTGGAAGTGATTCCAGAGTTTCCTACTGCGACTGATACGGAAGCCTCTACATATGATGTATGGACTTCGGTCGAACTTGCAGCTGAACCACGTAGGCAAAACTCGTGCAAACCTCTCAGGTGCGCAGACGAGATATTGTTGCTAGACAAAAGTATACCTTCGATACACAAGGAAGCGTTGATGGGCCCTGATTCTGGAATTGGCTAAATGCCAATATAATCCGAGATAGTTTCCATATAAATGATTCAAGATTTGATCTTGATAAACCCTTCGGAAGACTTGAAGTCTAACGAATATTAATGGAACTAAAAACTGATACGGATAAAGATATTTTATCCATAAAGCTCGACTTGTTGCTTATAACAAATTCAAGGAATTGACTATGGCGAGACTGTCTCTCTGTAGCGATGCTTAAAGTCGGTTCGGGTTAAACTAGCAATTGATACATATTTCAATCATGAGATATGTAACATGGATGCCAAAAGGATTTCCATGTGTTCGAAATACTACCTAGGACTTGCATGTGATACAGTCCAAGGTATTTTGTCTATCCAGAGGATGCTAGTAAGTATGCAAACTTCAGAGTTCCAGCGATGGACAGAAGAGAGCAAAATGGAGTTGGAATCTTCATTTTTGATGAAATAGTCAAAAGAGTTTGATTTCATCAATGGATAACGAAGATGCTTGTGGTTACAAGAAAGTAAGTGGGAGCATAATAATATTTCTAAAAACCTTGTGTGCTTGACACATTGTTGATTGGAAATAATATAAATTTCTTGACACGAATTAGCACTTCATTGAAAAATAGTTTCTTCAATGAAAAGCTTGGGCTAAGTAGCCTTGATATTAGGCATAATTATCTACGGAGATAGAATTGCCTAATAGGGCTAAGCCAAAATACATATTGACAAGATGCTAAAATAGTCTAGCATTAAAAACGCCAAGGAGTGATTCTTGCCGAAGTCACATGGAAAGAGTTTTTGCAAGACTCAGTGTCCCAAAACACTGATGAGCAAAATACATGATGGAGATTCCACACTCTTGTGTTTGGATTAATCATGTATTCTATGGTATGTAAAACAACCAGATATGTCCGATACTCCCAAGCTGTTGCGAGTATAGATACCAAAGTGATCAAAGTACTGATCATGGGACAACAGTGAAAAATGTCGTTGAGTACTAAAGTAACACTGATGACATGTTTTCTCGCAAGCAGAGATTATGAAGTGCTCGTTGTAAGTAATTACATCGATACAGTCTTCATCAATGCTCCATGCGATTTTCGATTTAAGTTAAGGGTTTTGTGTAAAACACGATATGGTGGCACGGTAGTTGGAAATTGTTCCAAACAGGTTACTGTGGAGATTTCTATAACAAAGGCTAAGTATGTTGACGCTTTGGAAGCGACAAAGAAGATGTTGAATCATATAGTTCATTCATGAACTTAGTATGGTTCCAAGATGGCTTTGGTCAATGGGACACTATTGTAGATAGTTGCTCCATAGCTCAGTCTGAGGAATCAAGGTTTGACCTGTGATTCACATATATACAAAGCCAAGTCCACACAAAATATGAATATTGTGAAAGCGTGAAAACGCGAGGAGATGCAAAGATACACACGGAACTGAAGTTGTCAGATCCGTTGGACATCAGGCTATACCACAAGCGAAGCATATTTTACACCGGTGTGGCACCCCGGCTCAGAGAGACCGGAACACCCCATATTCCAGCCCAGAGATCAAGTCTTCTGGCATACGGCACTGCTTGGCATAGAACAAATCAGCTCTTTATTACGAATAAACGGGGTACAAGTGTCCGATATTACAAAGGTTACAGGGGCACGGCGACACTTCGCCTGCTAAGGTAGTTCTATGCTAGCAGCGGAACAACTCGTAGCGGAATAACTTCTAGCAGCGGAACAACGACGACGGCGATGGACTCCACTCCGCAGGGACTCTGGCTGGGATGCATCGTAGAGCGCAACCTCAGGATCCTCGACAAAGAAGCAATCACGGCATCACATGCAATCTGGCATGACACGCCAGGTGAGTACTTTGAATGTACTCGCAAGCTCACAGCAACCAAAGTAATCAAGACAAACAACATCATGGCATTTACAGGTTAATCATCAATGATGAACACAATACTAGAACAACATGAGCATGGCAGGTACATAAACTTCATGATATGAACATGATGATACTAGCACTAGCATGCGAGGGGGTCGACGTTTAAGGTCTCATGGACCAACTTACTCTGCTCTGAGGTTATCTCGTAACCACCATAGGTATCCACCTTACCGTCGTGAACATCACACGATCACCTCAGGATCAACCAAGCTCGGTATCAGCTATACCATCATGATCATCGCATGACCACACGGAGCTTGATTTCTACCTGTGATCATCGCATGACCACATAAAGATCAACCAACTCCTTTTCTTATTATCCAGGTTATTATTTCTGTTGACCCATAGTGTGACCTACTACGAACTGTGTCCATGACCGAGGACGCGGCTATCGATAGATTATACACTCTGCAGAGGTTAGTACACTGTACCCACACTACGGAACTCATGGCCTCGTGCTCCCATTCGGGTGGACCAATGACATTCCGACAAAACCAATCTATTGCATGACACTCTCCCGGCCACTCCGACAAACTCCCCTTTGGGCTATGTCCTGGGTTACCCCGATGCCAACTCGTGACATCCGCCACCTATGTGGCCGCCACCGTCGTGGCCAAACATAAACATCGTCCCAAACGGGGACCTCGGTACCATAAAACTCGGGTACTCAAGGCTTATGGCCGCCTACCTGATCAGGGTAGCGCGCACCCATAACCTTCCCTAGTAGGAGGCACCGGCGAGAGGCATGACAATAGACTGCATTAGGGCCTCCCCATCCAGGCAAGTGTGGTTGCACTGGTGAGCTCGATTCGGTGGCCCCATGACTCAGCCAACAGACTTGTTCAAGTTCGATTAATGTCAGGTTCAACTTGAATGGTGATGAGCTGAGTCAAAATAACATGAAGTAACAATGCATATGAACATGATATCCGTGTAACCATGGATGGGCAACATAACCATATAACATCATTACATCAACAAAGATAAATCTTTTATTCTACGGGATGCAAATGAGCATGGCATAACGATGATCACAAATATCACAAACAGTTTCATATCAAACCCTAACTACTCATATGAGCATAACCTTATCACTAGCATCGGAAATGATTACAAGAATAAAACATGATAAGAATATCCTTAGCAATTAATCATATCACTTACTAGATGAACATGAACATGGCGTAAGCATAGACATGGACTCACAAGCATATTCGAAGTATTAACAAAATCATTTAAATGAACAAACAAATATTAAATATTCAAGTATAAACCGTGGCTACTGCATTGCCATCATGCAAGTGGCTGTCGTGGCTTGCCTGGGGATGAAGGATTCACCGGGAAGAAGTGCAATGAACTCGCGGAAAGAATCGCCGGAAAAGTTTCCCTCTTGGCGGAGCTGTTTTAAGGGCAAGGGCAAAATGGTCATTTTCACAGTGTGACAACCTCATGAAAATGATACCATCGGAACAGGCTCGACGAACTGAGATCGTGGGCTTTGGAATCACCTGATTTGGAGTTACGGTTGCCGAGATACGGCCGTTCGTTCGTTAGGCAGAAAATTAAATAAAAATATTCATTTCTGCTGCTAACGAACGAACGTCCGCAATATAAGAGTTTCAGCCGGCGGCTGAAAAGCGAAAGCGCATTTCTGAGAATACGCTTTCTAACGGTGAAAGCGTAGTTTTAACCAAAGAAACAGCAGAGTACGCTTTCGATGATTGAAAACGTATTCTTGGAAACCCGTGTTCACTTATACACGTCAGCGACCCGGGTCCACCCCCTGTTAGGTTGATCGGTGGGGCCGTGGTGGGGTGGGGCTCGCCTGGCCCGTCTCGTCTTCTACCTCGCGCGGGCGCCCGCGCAGCAGAGGGGACCGCGCGCTCCGGCGGCCGTCCCGGGCGACTCCGGCCGCCTCCGGTGGAGCTCGGACCACCGGAGTGACCAAGAAGACGAGGCGCACCCGCCTGGGTGCCTCACGCTCGCCGGGGAGCACGGGACCGAGCGAGGCCACGGCCGTGGCGGATGGTGGCGACGGCGAGGTTAGCCACGGCGCGACGGCCAAGGAGAGGAGGAGGGGAAGAACGCCGAAGCTTCGCCTGGTGCTAGGTGGTGCTCGGATAGGGTCTAGGTGGAGAGGGGGACGCCGAGTAGCTCGAATTTGAGCCGGCCGAGACGGCGGCCGTGGCGGCAATGGCGAGCGTAGGGAGCTCCTCGAGCTCATTGGAGAAGTTAGGGAGGCTTCTGGGAGGTTGGAGAGGAGCTTGGCGAGGTCGAGGGAGCTCGGGGTGGGCTTATATAGTAGTGGCGGGGATGCCGTAGCCGGAAGCCGATGGGAGATTGCGGTTGATGCTCCTGGCGCGACCGCGTGCGCGCGCGCACGCGCGGAGGGGGGGGAGAGGCCAGGGGGGCTTCATGCGGTGCTGACATGCTACAGGGAGGGAAGAGGACAAGGGCAAGGCGACGATGGCCGCGGGCATCCCGGGGCGGCATGGCTCGCCGGAGGGGAAAGAGGAGGGGGAGAGGGGTCTAGAGGGGACGCGTGGACGGAGGAGAGCGAGGGCAACGCAGCGGACATGCCGCGGTGTCGCAAGGACGACGTTTGGGCGGTGGCAGAGGGGTCCCGGCGGCCAGAGCACACGGTTGGCCTGCCAGACCACGTGGTCACCGCGTGCACAGGCGCACGCGGTGCATTCTGGCCAAGCACAAGATGTCTACCGTGTAGTCCATCCAGAGTAGGGCCTCTCTGAGTTGATAGATCGAAGAGATACACTGTGGACTGATGGGAATGATCAGAGAAAGTTTGATGTCGCCAACTTGGTCATGAAATAGTGATCAAATGGGATGGGATAAGGGCTAACCAGGATGTCTCAGAGGTTGAGGGTATGAAGGACTACAATACTGTGAATTTTGAAAAGATTTGGACCAGGATTTAACATAGTTGCTTTACAACTGCCAAATCTGGTCCAGAAACTAGATCAGGAAGTATCACTCACATGGATTATTGGATTGGGCTGAAAATTTGTAGAGGGTTATCATTTGGGCATATGAAGGCACCAAAAAAAATTCATCTCATTTGGATAAGTATAAATGGTACTTCCTTCACAATGCTTCACACTGGACAGAAACTTGGGGGAATTTTGTAGATAAAATGGCTTGGTAAAATGATGTGAATTTTGGCATGCTCAAATGATATAGGGATATTTAGGTTCTGGATTAATTTCAGAATTTTTGAAGCAATATAAAATATAGTTGCTTCACAAACTGAAATTGTGACTAGAAACCAAGATTTGAAGGTGTGCTCACATAGATAGTTGGATGAAGATTAAATTTGGTGGAGAGTAATGATTTGACCATATAAATGATCTACCAAAATTTCAACTCATTTGGATTAACCTAGCTAGTACTTCCTTCACAAAGCTTCTCTCTGGACAGAAACTTTGGAAATTTTCTGAGGAAGATTTACTAGGAAAATGGAGTTGAATTTTTGCATGTGGCAATAATTTGGATAGGAGAAAGTGCCCAAAAATTTTGAGGGCAATCAAGAAAATATAAATAGCACTTCCTTCACAAAGTGCCATACTGGACAGAATAGGAAATGAATATTCCTGAATTATTTTTGAACTAGGCAAGGATGGGTTTTGACATATTTGTGGAAGATATGACCCAAAGAATTTATGAGAATTTTGTGGGAATTTTGGGAATGGCAGAAATATAGGTTGCTTCACAACCTAGGGCAAACAGGGTTATTCCTTTAATAGAAAAAGGAATATTCCCAAGAAATAAATATTAGGGTTGTGCTAAGATGGAAATGACACGGCCTTGGGATAGATTTGAGAATGACAAGCCACTTGGAAGTGGCAGGAGAGAAGATCTTCCCAGGTTTCAGGACCACATAGCCACGAAAAAAGAACTCCAAATAAAAGTTCGAAGAAATCCAAAAGAAAAAGAAAGGGCCAAAAATCGGGGTGTTACAAACCTACCCCCCTTACAAAAATCTCGTCCTCGAGATTTGGTTGCTCAGGGAACAAGTGTGAATATTCTGGCTTAAGGAATCCGTTTCCAACTCGGGTATTCTTTTTCCTTTATATGATGTTCCCACTTAATTTCATATGATCTGCTTACCTTGCTCGGAGGTGGTTTGCTTCACCGTACCCAACATTCTGACAGGTCTTTCTTCATAGATTCATCCTTACTCTGACTCTAATTCTTTTATGTCTGCTAGCTTAGCTGAGATATTATCCTGACTAGAATATGTCATCTGTCCATAAGTCCGGGGGCAATTTCCCCCTTGACGTGGCATTCTTCTATCCAGTACGGATAGTATCAATGGAGTCGTGAACAAATTTCCTCGGTGGACATGAAACATTTACTCCTTGCATCGGGTTACTCGAGTAGATGCATGTCCTCCGGGTTCAAAACAATGCTGAGAATCATAATCGTTCTCTTGGCGGAATCTGACTGCTTGTAGGTAGTTCTAAATCTTGTTGACTTCTTTGTCTCAGATCCGTACTGACGATTCAACGGTCACCTTGATATGAGGTCCTTACAAACAGAGTAGACCCCTTGGGTGTCTGTCCATGATGATTAATACGGAATCAGACTGTCTTGGGTATCCGTACCATGTTGTTCATGCAACAATTATCATACCTGTATTGCTGGTCTTGCTCCTTCATTATTGTTTTCTTTCTCTGAAACTGTTGTCGAAAGAACTTGGCCTTATATACCCTTAATCCTTCGTGTGACCATAGGTGCTGTCAGGTGCAATATTCCAGCAATCATACCTTATCCTTAACCTATGACAGTGCCACACCTTTTAACTGGCAAATTTATCACCTCACAAGCTCTAACCGTAGGCAATGATCATCCGAACCTTTGCATGAAATCGGCAAAGAAATCAGTAGCCACCAGAACGGTCTTTACAACTCAGATCTGGGACATTACTGAAATAACTCAACCATGGCTCACGATGGCTGAAAAGCAGCTCAGAGCATGAGGCAGTGTTGATAAGAAGAATGTACCAGTTCCCTAAGACGGCCGAAGAACAGCTCAGAGCATAGGGTCGCTGTTACAAAAAGAAACTCAACAGCTGCCCGAGACGGCCGAAAAGCAGCTCAGAACACGGGCCAGTTGTTGAAAAGAGAAATATAAAGTCGGCATCCACCCCGGACGGCCGAAAACGGCTCAGAACACAGGCGTGGTGCCGTTGTCAGGGAAAGGGAAGCAAGGGTTCATCATGATCATATACCAGGTTCATAGTTACTTGTATAACGCTCACTGTTGGGGTCCATCATACATGGCAGTGACAATGATTAAAGAGATCACTTTGTTGGGTGTGAGGAAGCTGGCCTTGATATCCACTGTCAGGATTGTTGTCCCAACATTGTCTTGCTTCATAGCTTGTCAGACATTGCATCAGACTGAGGTGTATAACTTGCTTTCTTCCTCTTACATAACTCAGGTGGTTGGCAGATTCTCACCGTGCTTGCATCATCGTACGAGTGACTTGCATTACCTTGGCAGCATGCTCACAATATATATATGGAAGCATGGGTAGCTGAGCATTTGATTCTCGAGGCAGACACTTGGGTCCTGAGTAGCTCGTGTTTCTGACCAAACTGTTGTGGACCTGATTCTTGGGATGCACTGCCATATGTTGCCAGCTCACTGTGTAATGACGATGACTGTTGATAGTGCCGTACTGATGAGGACTGGATAGCTTGTGTTGGAAACCATTGAGAGTAGCGTGCTAAGGAAGACTGAATAGCTTATGCTCGAAGCTTTTGCCGGGATAGCATGCTGAAGAAGACTAGGTATCGTACTTCAGAAGCTTTTCCCTTGGTTGCTTACTAAGAAAGATTCGGTGCCTTATGCCGGAAGCTTTCTGCGGTGGCTTACCGAAGAAGACTGAGTATCATAGGATAGAAGTCATCCACATATCGTACTGAGGAAGATTGAGGAGCCTTGTATCGTAAGCTTCTCTGGTAGCGTGCGGAGGAAGACTGGATTCCTTACCCCAGAAGTTTCTCACTGTGATATGCTGACCGAATGCCATATATATATCCTTGATATTCCTTTGACTGGAAATGTACTGTTGTTTTGCACACAAATTGTCTTCCAGCTGGTTCATTACGATTGTGATGGTTGCACACTGATGTAAACTTAATGCTGACAATCAATCTAGGATATTATTTGCATTTAGATCAGATATTCCCAATACAATGCAGTCGGCTGAGAATTCCATAATGTTTAGCTGAGCTTCTAAATATTTGAACCCCTCACTGTTTCTTCGGGTCCGGTGTTGGTTGATGAGCAACTTTCATAAGGGAAAATAAGGTAACACCGAGGGCCCAAAGAAAGAAGCAAAAGAAACGACTGAACAAAAACATACAAGGCATCAAGATTACATACAAGCAACATCACATTTCACAACTATTCACCTCACTATGCTTGCCTACGTAAGCACACAATTCTCGAGGAAACTCCGGTACTACGATCTAATAT
The DNA here is from genome assembly GCA_039707655.1 of Elymus sibiricus. NCBI lineage: Eukaryota > Viridiplantae > Streptophyta > Magnoliopsida > Poales > Poaceae > Elymus > Elymus sibiricus. The sequence goes on from CM077672.1 coordinate 65,785,415, forward strand.
GCTGTGGCGGTGTGCACGAAAGTGAATCATCGTGTGGAGCGGTTGGTGTAAACAGATCTACACCAAGAGCTGGCTCGGCACCAGTTGCATCTGGACGGGCTTAGCGGTGAGGACGGACTTGGTGATCATGTAGCGAGACACGGATGTCACGGCCATATCATCATCAAGCGTACGGAAGGGAACCGTACTCATCCAGAAAATGGGTGATAGGGTAGGATAGCGGTGGAAATCAGGGTTTGCTGACATTGCCCTTTTCTGATAGCAAAGATCAGTAAGGGTTGCCAAGGCAACGGGTTGGATGGCAAGATCCGGGGTAGAAACATGTCTACCACAAAAACGATAGGTGTGGCTCAAAAGAATATATTGGTGCGATACATGTGCATCAATCCTACAAGAGATCGGCATCACATGGTACCTCGGCATCACTCCGCTGGGACAGAGATGGCACCAAACCCCAAAGAGCAAGTATGCAAAACTGGAGGGTGCAGGTAGTGGATCGAAACCGATGCCACCTACACTCACAAGATCAACCGTTAGCGACAAGATAATAAGTCTACATGCATGCTATGCAGCAAACAAATGCAATAACCAAATGCAACAAGCAAGCTAGACTCTGAACTACCGGTTTCTAACGCTCGCACGGACTAGGGCGTCCTACAGCCAGACCTGCTCTGATACCAATCGCTGTGGCACCCCGGCTCAGAGAGACCGGAACACCCTGTATTCCAGCCCAGAGATCAAGTCTTCTGGAATACGGCACTGCTTGGCATAGAACAAATCAGCTCTTTATTACGAATAAGTGGGGTACAAGGGTCCGATATTACAACGGTTACAGGGGCACGGCGACACTTCGCCTGCTAAGGTAGTTCTATGCTAGCAGCGGAACAACTCGTAGCGGAATAACTTCTAGCAGCGGAACAACGACGACGGCGATGGACTCCACTCCGCAGGGACTCTGGCTGGGACGCATCCTAGAGCGCAACCTCGGGATCCTCGACAAACAAGCAATCACGGCATCACCTGCAATCTGGCATGACACGCCAGGTGAGTACTTTGAATGTACTCGCAAGCTCACAGCAACCAAAGCAATCAAGACAAACAACAACATGGCATTTACAGGTTAATCATCAATGATGAACACAATACTAGAACAACATGAGCATGGCAGGTACATAAACTTCATGATATGAACATGATGATACTAGCATTAGCATGCGAGGGGGTCGACATTTAAGGTCTCATGGACCAACTTACTCTGCTCTGAGGTTATCTCGTAACCACCATAGGTATCCACCTTACCGTCGTGAACATCACACGATCACCTCAGGATCAACCAAGCTCGGTATCAACTATACCATCGTGATCATCGCATGACCACAAGGAGCTTGATTTCTACCTGTGATCATCGCATGACCACATAAAGATCAACCAACTTCTTTTCTCATGGAACCAGGGTTGTTATTATCCAGGTTATTATTTCTGTTGACCCATAGTGTGACCTACTATGAACTGTGTCCATGACCGAGGACACGGCTATCGATAGATTATACACTCTGCAGAGGTTAGTACACTGTACCCACACTACGGAACTCATGGCCTCGTGCTCCCATTCGGGTGGACCAACGACATTCCGACAAAACCAATCTATTGCATGACACTCTCCCGGCCACTCCGACAAACTCCCCTTTGGGCTATGTCCTGGGTTACCCCGATGCCAACTCGTGACATCTGCCACCTATGTGGCCGCCACCGTCATGGCCAAACATAAACATCGTCCCAAACGGGGACCTCGGTACCATAAAACTCGGGTACTCAAGGCTTATGGCCGCCTACTTGACCAGGGTAGCGCGCACCCATAACCTTCCCTAGTAGGAGGCACCGGTGAGAGGCATGACAATAGACCGCATTAGGGCCTCCCCATCCAAGCAAGTGTGGTTGCACTGGTGAGCTCGATTCGGTGGCACCATGACTCAGCCAACAGACTTGTTCAAGTTCGATTAATGTCAGGTTCAACTTGAATGGTGATGAGCTGAGTCAAAATAACATGAAGTAACAATGCATATGAACATGATATCCGTGTAACCATGGATGGGCAACATAACCATATAACATCATTACATCAACAAACATAAATCTTTTATTCTACGGGATACAAATGAGCATGGCATAACGATGATCACAAATATCACAAACAATTTCATTTCAAACCCTAACTACTCATGTGAGCATAACCTTATCACTAGCATCGGAAATGATTACAAGAATAAAACATGATAATAATATCCTTAGCAATTAATCATATCACTTACTAGATGAAGATGAACATGGCGTAAGCATAGACATGGACTCACAAGCATATTCAAAGTATTAACAAAATCATTCAAATGAACAAACAAATATTAAATATTCAAGTGGAAACCATGGCTACTACATTGCCATCATGCAAGTGGCTGTCGTGGCTTGCCTGGGGATGAAGGATTCACCGGGAAGAAGTGCGATGAACTCGCAGAAAGAATCGCCGGAAAAGTTTCCCTCTCGGCGGAGCTGTTTTAAGGGCAAGGGAAAAATGGTCATTTTAACAGTGTGACAACCTCATGAAAATGATACCATCGGAACGGGCTCGACGAACTGAAATCGTGGGCTTTGGAATCACCTGATTCGGAGTTACGGTTGCCGAGATACGGCCGTTCGTTCGTTTGGCAGAAAATTAAATAAAAATATTCATTTCTGCTGCTAACGGACGAACGTCCACAATATAAGAGTTTCGGCCGGCGACTGAAAAGCGAAAGCGCATTTCTGAGAATACGCTTTTTAACGGTGAAAGCGTAGTTTTAACCGAAGAAACAGCAGAGTACGCTTTCGATGATTGAAAACGTATTCTTGGAAACCCGTGTTCACTTATACACGTCAGTGACCCGGGTCCACCCCCTATTAGGCTGACCGGTGGGGCCGCGGTGGGGTGGGGCCCGCCTGGCCCGGCTCGTCTTCTTCCTTGCGCGGGCGCCCGTGCAGCAGAGGAGACCGTGCGCTCCGGCGGCCGTCCCGGGCGACTCCGGTCGCCTCCGGTGGAGCTCGGACCACCGGAGTGACCGGGAAGACGAGGCGCACCCGCCTGGGTGCCTCACGCTCGCCGGGGAGCACGGGACCGAGCGAGGCCACGGCCGTGGCGGACGGTGGCGACGGCGACGTTGGCCACGGCGCGACGGCCACGGAGAGGAGGAGGGGAAGAACGCCGAAGCTTCGCCTGGTGCTAGGTGGTGCTCGGATAGGGTCTAGGTGGAGAGGGGGACGCCGAGTAGCTCGAATTTGAGCCGGCCGAGACGGCGGCCGTGGCGGCAATGGAGAAGTTGGGGAGGCTTCTGGGAGGTTGGAGAGGAGCTTGGCGAGGTCGAGGGAGCTCGGGGTGGGCTTATATAGCCGTGGCGGGGATGCCATAGCCGGAAGCCGACGGGAGCTTGCGGTTGATGCTCCTGGCACGACCGCGTGCGCGCGCGCACGCTCGGAGGGGGAGAGAGGCCAGGGAGGCTTCATGCGGTGCTGAGATGCTACGGGGAGGGAAGAGGACAAGGGCAAGGCGACGATGGCCGCGGGCATCCCGGGGGAGCATGGCTCGCTGGAGGGGAAACAGGAGGGAGGGAGGGGTCCAGAGGTGACGCGTGGACGGAGGAGAGCGAGGGCAACGCAGTGGACATGCCGCGGTGTCGCGAGGACTGCGTTTGGGCGGCGGCAGAGGGGTCCCAGCGGCCAGAGCACGCGTTTGGCCTGCCAGACCATGTGGTCACCGTGTGCACAGGCGCACGCGGTGCATTCTGGCCAAGCACAAGATGTCTACCGTGTAGTCCATCCAGAGTAGGGCCTCTCTTAGTTGATAGATCGAAGAGATACACTGTGGACTGATGGGCATGATCAGAGAAAGTTTGTTGTAGCCAACTTGGTCATGAAATAGTGATCAAATGGGATGGGATAAGAGCTAACCAGGATGTCTCAGGGGTTGAGGGTAGGAAGGACTACAATACTGTGAATTTTGAAAAGATTTGGACCACGATTTCACATAGTTGCTTTACAACTGCCAAATCTGGTCCAGAAACTAGATCATTAAGTAGCACTCACATGGATTATTGGATTGGGCTGAAAATTGGTAGAGGGTGATCATTTGGGCATATGAAGGCACCATAAAATTTTCATCCCATTTGGATAAGTATAAATGCTACTTCCTTCACAATGCTCCACACTGGACAGAAACTTGGGGGAATTTTGTAGATAAAATGGCTTGGCAAAATGATGTGAATTTTGGCATGCTCAAATGATATAGGGATATTTAGGTTCTGGATTAATTTCAGAATTTTTGAAGCAATATAAAATATAGTTGCTTCACAAACTGAAATTGTGACTAGAAACCAAGATTTGAAGGTGTGCTCACATAGATAGTTGGATGAAGATTAAATTTGGTGGAGAGTAATGAGTTGACCATATAAATGATCTACCAGAATTTCAACTCATTTGGATTATCCTAGCTAGTACTTCCTTCACAAAGCTTCTCTCTGGACAGAAACTTTGGAAATTTTCTGAGGAAGATTTACTGCAAATGGAGTTGAATTTTGGCATGTGGCAATAATTTGGATAGGAGAGAGTGCCCGAAATTTTTGAGGGCAATCAAGAAAAGATAAATATCACTTCCTTCACAAAGTGCCATACTGGACAGAATAGGAAATGAATATTCCTGAATTATTTTTGAACTAGGCAAGGATGGGGTTTGACATATTTGTGGAAGATATGACCCAAAGAATTTATGAGAATTTTGTGGGAATTTTGGGAATGGCAGAAATATAGGTTGCTTCACAATCTAGGGCAAACAGGGTTATTCCATTAATAGAAAAAGGAATATTCCCAAGAAATAAATATTAGGGTTGGGCTAAGATGGAAATGACATGGCCTTGGGATAGATTTGAGAATGACAAGCCACTTGGAAGTGGCAGAAGAGAAGATCTTCCCAGGTTTCAGGACCACATAGCCACGAAAAAGAAATCCAAATAAAAAGAAAGGGCCAAAAATCGGGGTGTTACAACCGGTATGCCATAGGTGTAAAGTGTTTTAGCATTGACTAGATTATTGACTCTAGTGCAAGTGGGAGTCTGTAGGAGATATGCCCTAGAGGCAATAATAAATGTTATTATTTATCCCCATGTTCGTAATTAAGTTTATATTCCGTGCTATAACTGCTATGGTTCTCGAGTATACAATAACCACGAGGCTCGGAGGAAGACTCATATGCACATGTGGAATAATAAACGGTAAAATGTATTCCTAGTCTGGCCTCTAAGACTAGCTCAAGTGTTGCATGATGGTTCTGCTTTCCTGATCATGGGCATGACTATGCTGGCAGCTTTGAGGGCACATTGTTAGAAGAACACTTCTGTTGAATCGACCCGAATTGATATTATGCTATGAGATACATTCATCACAAGTTAATGGTTAATAACACAGAGGAAGTTAATGTTTGCATAATTCCTTAGACCATGAGAGTATCGAGTTCCTTCGCACTTGCTTCATGAACTTTGGGGTTTGTTAAACGTCATCCGTAAATGGGTGGCTATTACGGCGGCTTATGGGTTCATGGAAAAGTATGACAAGTGACTTGATAACTCAAGATTGGGATTTGCTCCTCCGACGATGGAGAGATATCTCTGGGCCCTCTCGGTGTTACGGTATCCACCATCGTCTGGTGATACGTCTCCAACGTATCTATAATTTATGAAGTATTCATGCCATGTTTATTATAGTTTTGTATGATTTTGGTGCACTTTTATATGACTTTTATATGATTTTTATGGACTAACATATTGACCTCGTGCCCAGTGCCAGTTGATGTTTTCTGCTTGTTTTTGGTTTTCCAGAAAATCCATATCAAATGAAGTCCAAATGAAGCGAAACTTTTTGACGATTTTTTCTGGAAGAAAACAGACCCAGGAAGCTTCGGAGGAGCAGCAGAAGAGCCACAGGGGCCCCACGAGCCACCTGGGCGCGCCTGCCCCCCCAGTCGCGCCCTGGTGCCTCGTGGGCCCCCTGTGTCCCCTCTTCGCGTGATTCCAACGCTGAAAAATCATATATATTCAAAAAAACCCGAAAGTTAACCTATATGAGTTTTTACGCCGCTGCAAGCCTCTGTACCTCCACGATCTCATCTACAACCCTTTTTCGGCACCCTGCCGGAGGGGGGAAAGCATCACCGGAGGCCATATTCATCATCCCGGCGGTCTCCATGACGAGGAGGGAGTAGTTCACCCTCGGGGCTGAGGGTTTGTACCAGTAGCTATGTGTTTTATATCTCTCTCTCGCGTTCTTGATTTGGCACGATCTTGATGTATCGCAAGCTTTGTTAATATAGTTGGATCATATGGTGTTTCTTCCCTCTCTATCCTTGTTGTGATGAATCGAATCTTTTCCCTTTGAGGTTTCGTTATTGTTGGATTGAATATTTCAGATTTGAGAACACTTGATGTATGTCTTGCATATGAATACCCGTGGTGACAATGGGGTATTATATTGATTCACTTGATATATGTTTTGGCACTCAACTCGCGGATTCCCGAGGTGACATTGGGGTAATCTATGCATAGGGGTTGATGCACGTTTTCATTATCTTTTCTCCGATAGAAACTTTGGGGTGCTCCTTGGAGTTCTTTGTGTGGATTGAATATTATGATTATGAAGTTGTTTGATGCATATAATATAATCAACTCACGGATACTTGTGGTGACATTGGAGTATCTAGGTGACATTAGAGTTGGTTGATGTGTATCATATGGTGTTATTTTAGTACGAACTCTAGGGCTGTTTGTGACACTTATAGGAATAGCTCAATAGATCGATCAGAATGGATAACTTTGAGGTGGTTTCGTACCCTACAAACAATTTCTATCTTATATTTTCCGCTAATAGGAACTTGGGAGTGATTGTTTATCGCACGTTGAGGGATGGTTATATGATCCAATTATATTAGCATTGTTGAGAGATTGCACTAGCGAAAGTATGAACCCTAGGCCTTGTTTCTAAGCATTACAATACCATTTATGCTCACTTTTGTTACTTGCTACCATGCTGTTTTTTATTGTTTGCACTACAAAAACCTATATCTACTATCCATACTACACTTGTATCACCATCTCTTCGCCGAACTAGTGCACCTATACAATTTACCATTGTATTGGGTGTGTTGGGGACACAAGAGACTCTTTGTTATTTGGTTGTAGGGTTGTTTGAGAGAGACCACCTTCATCCTACGCCTCCCACGGATTGATAAACCTTAGGTCATCCATTTGAGGGAAAATTGCTACTGTCCTACAAAACTCTGCGCTTGGAGGCCCAACATGAGTCTACAAGAATAAGTTGTGTAGTAGACATCAAGCTCTTTTCTGGCGCCGTTGCTGGGGAGGTGAGTGCTTGAAGGTATATCTTTAGATCTTGCAATCGAATCTTTTAGTTTCTTGTTTTATCACTAGTTTGGTTTATAAAATAAAACTACAAAAAAAATGGAATTGAGGTTGCCTCATATTCTTCGTCTTTATCATGTCTTTCGTGAAAATGATGGAGCAGAAAATTGTGCTCAATTGATAGAAGAGGAATTCAATAAAATGTTTGGCATAAAATCTTTGAATGATGAGCATGATTGCAATGTTGTTAGTATGAATTCTATGAGTATCCACGATGCTAATGATATGCAAAGCCACAAGCTTGGGGATGCTATGTTTGATGAAGATGATATTTTTAGTCCCCCAAGTTTTGATGAGAAAATTTATTATGATGATTGCATGCCTCCTATCTATGATGATTATTGTGATGACATGTATGCTATAAACAATAATGATAACTATGAAACTTGTCATCATGATTTTAATTTTCAATTGGATTATGCCAACCAAGTATCTCATGATAGTTATTTTGTTGAGTTTGCTCCCACTACTATTGATGAGAATAAAATTGCTTATGTGGAGAGTAATAAAATTTCTATGCTTGTGGATCATGAAAAGAATGCTTTATGTGATAGTTATATTGTTGAATTCATTCATGATGCTACTGAAAATTATTATGAGAGAGGAACATATGCTTCTACATATCTCAATAATATCAAGTTTCCTCTCTATGTGTTGAAAGTTTTGAAGCCATGCTTGTTTTGCCTTCCTATGCTAGTTGATTCTTGCTTCCACAAATTGTTTGCTCACAAAATCCCTATGCATAGGAAGTGGGTTAGGCTTAAATGTGCTAGTTATATGCTTCATGATGCTCTCTTCGTGTTTCAATTCTTTACTTTTATGTGAGCATCATTGAAATCATCATGCCTAGCTAAAAGGCATTAAAGAAAAGCGCTTATTGGGAGACAGCCCAATATTTATACCTACTGTTTTTGTGTGTTCACATGATTAAGCTACTGTAGTAATCATGTTTCATATGTGTTTCTTTCAATAATGTACCAAGTAAAGCCTTTGGGATAGTGTGGATGCTTGTTGATTTGATTCTGTGCAAAAACAGAAACTTTTGCGTCCAGTGCTGGAATTTCTATTCTGTACTGGAGCGTGAGAAAATTCTGAAATTTTTAAACAGTATTGTTTTATAAATTTTTTACGTTTTCCTAATTTTTCAGAATTTTCGGAGGTACAGAAGTATGGTTTTTAAATCGCTCACTACATGCTGTTCTGTTTTTGACAGATTCTGTTTTTATGCATAGTTTGCTTGTTTTAGTGTTTCCATAGCTTATATTGAGTATTATAAATTGTGGAAATGATATAATACAGTAGGAATTATGTGAAAACAATTATGAATCTTGTCTTGACAGAACCTAAGTGGATGATTTATTTTTTATCATACTAACCTATCTCACAAGTTCCGTTAAGTTTTGTGTGATTGAAGTTTTCAAGTTTTGGATGAGATATCGATATGAGGAGAATAAGGAGTGGCAAGACCCTAAGCTTGGGGATGCACAAGGCACCCCAAGGTAATATTCAAGGAAGACTCAAGCGTCTAATCTTGGGGATGCCCAGGAAGGCATCCCCACTTTCGTCTTCAACACTATCGGTAAGCTCACTCGGAGGTATATTTTTATTCATCACATAATATGAGTTTTGCTTGGAGCGTCATTTTATTTTGTTGAGATTTGCTTGCTGTTATCAATAATAATGTTTTGTATCTTTTATTTCAATAAAATGCCGAGTATAGCCTTTACCATGCTCAGTTTGCAAGTTTATGTGTTGCTGTTTGAAAACAGAAAGTTTTCTGTTATGTCCAGAATATTCCTGAATAGTCAGAACATGATAAAAATCTGAAATTTTTACACAGTAAGAATGCATGAGTTCTCTGTCACGTGGTAATTTTTCAGAATTTTTGGAGTTAGTGAAGTATAAATTTTAAATCCCCCTTTACAGACTGTTCTGTTTTGGCAGATTTCGGTTATAGTTGCATTGTTTGCATATGTTGCTTGTTTAATGTTTCTATTTGTGGATAGGAGTATTAAATATGCTGAGGAATTTAGTATGCAATGTTTAATTATATTTTTTGTGATTTTCTACAGTAGAGAATGTTAAGGTTTTGAGTTGATTTATACTAACCTATCTCACGAGTTCTTGTTGAGTTTTGTGTGGATGAAGTTTTAAGATTTAGAAGAAGCCATGATATGAGAGGAATTAAGGAGACACAAGAGCTGAAGCTTGGGGATGCCCAAGGCATCCCAATATAATATTTCAAGAAGTCTCAAGCATCTAAGCTTGGGCATGCCCCGGTAGGCATCCTACCTTTCTTCATCAACAATTATCGGTTAGTCTTGGTTGAGCCTAAGTTTTTGCTTCTTCACATGAGTTGTGATATTCTTGGAATGTCATTTTATTTTGTTTTTCTTGCTGTTTGAATAAAATAATAAGATCTGAAATTTTTAAATGAGAGAAAGTTCTCACATAGCTACCTATTTACTTGACTACTCATTGATCTTCACTTATATCTTTTGGAGTAGTTTGTCATTTACTCTTGTTCTTCACTTATATCCTATGAGTAAATTGTGAAAAAATTGAATATCATAAATTTGAAATTATATGTGCTTCATATGCTGGTATCATGTCTAGTAGTAGTTTCACATTGGGTTAGAAAGTGAATTCTATTGAAGCTTGACAATCACAATATTGGTCATACAAGCAATTCATGAATGATTAGTATAAGGAAGAGGACTTTCACATATAAATATATTATCTTGGACATCTTTTATGATTGTGAATACCCATTAATTATTTTCAAACTTGAGCAAATTAGTTGAAGTTGGACAAGGAAGACAACATAATGAGTTATGTTTGGGTATATTTGCATAGAAGTTATATTGTTATGGATCCTCCAACATGTGGTGCTTGCTTAGGATCTTTTGCTAGCCAAAAAATTCGTACTAAGTAGAGATACTACTTGTGCATCCAAAAACTATTAAACCCAGTTTCTTGCCATGAGTGTCCACCATACCTACCTATGGATTGAATAAGATCCTTCAAGTAAGTTGTCATCGGTGCAAAAAGCAATAAAAATTGCTCCTAAAATATGTATGATCTTTTATTGTAAGGGAAAATAAGCGTTGTACGAACTTGTCATGGTAAAGAAATAAAAGCGACGGACTGCATAATAAAGGTTGCTATCATAAGGGGTAATATAACGTGACGTTCCTTCGCATTAAGGGCTTGTGCATCCAAAAATAAAAAGCGCATGACAACCTCTGCTTCCCTCTGCGAAGGGCCTATCTTTTACTTTTATGCATTTACTTTTATGTATTTACTTTAATGCAAGAGTCAATAAGTATTCATTCGCATTTCAACCTCAATTATTCTCTAGTTGTCAAGCATCATGTGGTGGGGAAAGATCCAGGCATATATGGCCAGTCAAATATATTTGATCATGAATTATTATTGTTAACAATTATCTTTATGATAAATAAGTTGGGAGGCGAAACATTAAGCCCCTATCTTTCTCTGTGTTCGATGAATGCCATTTGCTCTAAAAATATGCTTTGAGTACTAGCAATCATAGAAGACTATATGATAATTGAGTATGTGGAGCTCTTACTTAGACTTTGTTGAAATTAAGTTGAATTGCAATTGTTTGGTGACTAAGAACATAGGTTGTTAAGTTTCAAGAGAATGCATTGTTTGAACCATAACATGTGAATTGATTGCTACTTTATCATGATGAGTTTTATGAGAAAAAGTTGCTGTTATGATGCTAGGAAAAGTGATTGAAATTATCATTGATCAAACTTATGCACTATGCTAGCATTCACACTTCATAAATTATTTCTTTAATCATTTACCTACTCAAGGACGAGCAGGAATTAAGCTTGGGGATGCTGATACATCTGCAACGTATCTATAATTTATGAAGTATTCATGCCATGTTTATTATAGTTTTGTATGATTTTGGTGCACTTTTATATGACTTTTATATGATTTTTATGGACTAACATATTGACCTAGTGCCCAGTGCTAGTTGCTGTTTTCTGCTTGTTTTTGGTTTTCCAGAAAATCCATATCAAATGAAGTCCAAATGCAGCGAAACTTTTTGACGATTTTTTCTGGAAGAAAACAGACCCAGGAAGCTTCAGAGGAGCAGCAGAAGAGCCACAGGGGCCCCACCAGCCACCTGGGCGCACCTGCCCCCCCCCCCCCGGGCATGCCCTGGTGCCTCGTGGGCCCCCTGTGGCCCCTCTTCGCGTGATTCCAACGCTGAAAAATCATATATATTCAGAAAACCTCAAAAGTTAACCTAGATGAGTTTTTACGCCGCCGCAAGCCTCTGTACCTCCACGATCTCATCTACAGCCCTTTTCTGGCACGCTGCCGGAGGGGGAAAGCATCATCGGAGGCCATATTCATCATCCCGACGGTCTCCATGACGAGGAGGGAGTAGTTCACCCTCGGGGCTGAGGGTTTGTACCAGTAGCTATGTGTTTTATCTCTTTCTCTCGCGTTCTTGATTTGGCACGATCTTGATGTATCGCGAGCTTTGTTAATATAGTTGGATCATATGGTGTTTCTTCCCTCTCTATCCTTGTTGTGATGACTCAAATCTTTTCCCTTTGAGGTTTCGTTATTGTTGGATTGAATATTTCAGATTTGAGAACACTTGATGTATGTCTTGCATATGAATACCCGTGGTGACAATGGGGTATTATATTGATTCACTTGATATATGTTTTGGCACTCAACTCATGGATTCCCGAGGTGACATTGGGGTAATCTATGCATAGGGGCTGATGCACGTTTTCATTATCTTCTCTCCGATAGAAAATTTGGGGTGCTGATGTCTACTATACAACTTGTTCTTGTAGACTCGTGTTGGGCCTCCAAGCGCAGAGGTTTGTAGGACAGTAGCAATTTTCCCTCAAGTGGATGACCTAAGGTTTATCAATCCGTGGGAGGCGTAGGTTGAAGATGGTATCTCTCAAACAACCTTGCAACCAAATACAAGAAATCTCTTGTGTCCCCAACACACCCAATACAATGGTAAATTGTATAGTTGCACTAGTTCGGCGAAGAGATGGTGATAAAAGTGTAGTATGGATAATAGATATTGGTTTTTGTAATCTGAAAATATAAAAACAGCAAGGTAGCAAGTAACAAAAGTGAGCATAAACGGTATTGCAATGCTTAGAAACAAGGCCTAGGGTTCATACTTTCGCTAGTGCAATCTCTCAACAATGTTAATATAATTGGATCATATAACCATCCCTCAACGTGCGATAAAGAATCACTCCCAAGTTCCTATTAGCGGAGAACATAAGATAGAAATTGTTTGTAGGGTACGAAACCACCTCAAAGTTATCCATTCCGATCGATCTATTGAGCTATTCCTATAAGTGTCACAAACAGCCCTAGAGTTCGTACTAAAATAACACCATATGATACACATCAACCAACTCTAATGTCACCTAGATACTCCAATGTCACCACAAGTATCCGTGAGTTGATTATACGATATGCATCAAACAACTTCATAATCATAATATTCAATCCACACAAAGAACTCCAAGGAGCACCCCAAAGTTTCTATCGGAGAAAAGATAATGAAAACGTTCATCAATCACTATGCATAGATTACCCCAATGTCACCTCGGGAATCCGCGAGTTGAGTGCCAAAACATATATCAAGTGGATCAATATAATACCCCATTGTCACCACGGGTATTCATATGCAAGACATACATCAAGTGTTCTCAAATCTGAAATATTCAATCCAACAATAACGAAACCTCAAAGGGAAAAGATTCGATTCATCACAACAATGATAGAGAGGGAAGAAACACCATATGATCCAACTATATTAACAAAGCTCGCGATACATCAAGATCGTGCCAAATCAAGAACACGAGAGAGAGAGAGAGAGAGAGATAAAACACATAGCTACTGGTACAAACCCTCAGCCCCGAGGGTGAACTACTCCTTCCTCGTCATGGAGACCGCCGGGATGATGAAGATGGCCTCCGGTGATGCTTTCCCCCCTCCGGCAGGGTGCCGGAAAAGGGCTGTAGATGAGATCGTGGAGCTACAGAGGCTTGCGGCGGCGTAAAAACTCATCTAGGTTAACTTTCGGGGGTTTCTGAATATATATGATTTTTTGGCGTTGGAATCACGCGAAGAGGGGCCACAGGGGGCCCATGAGGCACCAGGGCGTGCCTGGGGAGGTGGTGGCGTGCCCTGGTGGCTTGTGGGGCCCCTGTGGGTCTTCTGGCCACCTCCCAAAGCTTCTAGTGTCTCTTATGTTCCAGAAAAAATGGTCAAAAAGTTTCGCTGCATTTGGACTTCATTTGATATAGATTTTCTGGAAAACCAAAAACAAGCAGAAAACAACAACTGGCACTGGGCACTAGGTCAATATGTTAGTCCATGAAAATCATATAAAAGCCATATAAAAGTGCACCAAAATCATAAAAAACTATAATAAACATGGCATGAATACTTCATAAATTATAGATACGTTGGAGACGTATCAGGTGCTCCTTGGAGTTCTATGTGTGGATTGAATATTATGATTATGAAGTTGTTTGATGCATATCGTATAATCAACTCACGGGTACTTGTGGTGACATTGGAGTATCTAGGTGACATTAGAGTTGGTTGATGTGTATCATATGGTGTTATTTTAGTACGAACTCTAGGGCTGTTTGTGACACTTATAGGAATAGCTCAATAGATCGATCGAAAAGGATAACTTTGAGGTGGTTTCGTACCCTACAAACAATTTCTATCTTATGTTCTCCGCTAATAGGAACTTGGGAGTGATTCTTTATCGCACGTTGAGGGATGGTTATATGATCCAATTATATTAGCATTGTTGAGAGATTGCACTAGCGAAAGTATGAACCCTAGGCCTTGTTTCTAAGCATTGCAATACCGTTTATGCTCACTTTTGTTACTTGCTACCTTGCTGTTTTTTTATTGTTTGCACTACAAAAACCTATATCTACTATCCATACTACACTTGTATCATCATCTCTTCGCCGAACTAGTGCACCTATATAATTTACCATTGTATTGGGTGTGTTGGGGACACAAGAGACTCTTTGTTATTTGGTTGCAGGGTTGTTTCCGAGAGACCACCTTCATCCTACGCCTCCCACGGATTGATAAACCTTAGGTCATCCACTTGAGGGAAAATTGCTACTGTCCTACAAAACTCTGCGCTTGAAGGCCCAACACGAGTCTACAAGAATAAGTTGTGTAGTAGATATCATCTGGCCAGACACAATGTGATTTGATCACAGGGATGCCGGAACACGGGAACGAGAAAAGAGAACAAAACCGGTAACGAGGTAACTGGCATAGTGGACAAGTTGTTGATCCACGGGGATGCCGATAGTCTCACCTCGGGCGTTTGTAACATATCGCGAAGCAACAGGAATAGCACACGGCAACTGGAGGTTCACTCGAATATTTATTCGTGTGGGTATAGGGGTCAATATGGGTGTACACGGCTCCGATGTTGATCATTGATCGGAAAGTGTTCCGGTCATGTCTATGCTTCACCGAACCTATAGGGTCACACGCTTAAGGGTCATCTATCTGCTGAATACTAGACAGGGAGTCTGAGAGAAAGTCACCGGAAAAGTTTCGGAGACAACGGAAGAGTTTCGGAGAGAGAACACCGAAATAGTTTCGGTAAAACCGAAAGGTTGTTTCGGAGTATACCATTAAGTCAAAATGGTTTCGGCACACACCTAGAAATTCTTAGAGGGTGCTAGAATTGTTCTGGGAACTTCTGGGATTTTTCCGGAGAAAAACCCGGAAATGTTCCGGAGCTGCCAGAACCGCTTTGGTTGCTTTTCGCAGATGAAAATCACTAATCCGGAATTGTTTCGGAATGCGTCCAAAATTATTTTAGTGGGTACTAGAATTAATCTAAGACCTACAGAAATATTTTTGGATTTAACGGTCGCGGAAAAATGTTTCTGTGAATAGTGAAAAGCACTTTTTGGTGGCTTCTTGGAGAAGCCACCTTGAGGGCCTTTTGGTATTTTTCCCTAATGGCTTCTTGGAGAAGCCACCCTACCCCTTGGGTTTTCCTACAAATAGAGGTGGAGAGGCACTCTCCACACTCACTCTTTCCCACATACAAATGCCATGCATGATCTGGCCTTCTCTCTCCCTCCCCGCGAAATAGTTTCGTTGAGCCGAAAGGCTGTCTGGGTTCCGGTGGGAACTAGTTCTGGACGGCGAAGCCCTGCCGGATAGATGACACCGTATGTGTGCAACCCCGTAGAGAGGTCGTAGGTTCGATCTTTTTTGCCCGAGGGGCTGTTCGAGAGTGCCTCCCGAAGGGCTGTCCGAGTGACCGTCCGAGATTCTGTGAGTGCCTCCCGAAGGGCTGTCCGTGACTCCGTCCGGGGGACTGTCCGACCGCCTCCCGAAGGGCTGTCCGAGGGACTATCCGAGGGGCTGACGAGGGAGTACATCCTCGCGGTTGGGAGGTTGTAAATGCTAGCTGCGGGGATCTGCACCGACGATCTACATCGACTCTACTTCCGCTGCGCTACGAGTCGGTAAAGATCAGATCAAACCCTGTATGCATCTCCATAGTGATCCTGGGTGTGCTCGCAGTACCGGAATTTTTTGTTTTCTGCTGCGTTCCCCTACAAAAATTCCCACTAGTATATGAAAGTGACAAAATAGGAGACTCTCTATATGAAAAACATGGTGCTACTCTGAAGCACAAGTGTGGAAAAAGATAGTAACATTGTCCCTTCTCTCTTTTTCTCTCATTTTATTTTTTTATTTTTTTATTTTTTTCTCTTTTTTTCTTTTTTTTTCTTTCCCTTTTTTTCTTTCTTTTTCATGGCTCTTTTTCGCCTCTTTTTTTTTCTTTTTTTTTATTTTTCGTCCGGAGTCTCATCCCGACTTGTGGGGGAATCATAGACACCATCATCCTTTCCTCACTGGGACAATGCTCTAATAATGATGATCATCACACTTCTATTTACTTATAACTCAACATTACAACTCAGTACTAGAACAAAAATATGACTCTATATGAATGCCTCTGGCAGTGTATCAGGATGTGCAATGATGCTAGCGTAACATGTATAACAATGATGAACGGTGGCTGAGCCACAAATACTATGTCAGCTATATGATCATGCAAAGCAATATGACAATGATGATGTATGTCATAAAAACGGAACGGTGGAAGTTGCATGGCAATATATCTCGGAATGGCTATGGAAATGCCATGATAGGTAGGTATGGTGGCTGTTTTGAGGAAGATATAAGGAGGCTTATGTGTGATAGAGCGTATCATATCACGGGGTTTGGATGCACCGGCGAAGTTTGCACCGACTCTCGATGGGAGAAAGGGCAATGCACGGTACCAAAGAGGCTAGCAAATTGCGGAAGGGTGAGAGTGCGTATAATCCATGGACTCACATTAGTCATAAAGAACTCACATACTTATTGCGAAAGTCTATTAGCCCTCGAAGCAAAGTACTACTACATATGCTCCTAGGGGGGAGGTTGGTAGGAGTTAACCATCGCGCGCCCCCGACCGCCATGCAAAGGAAGACAATCAATAATAAATCATGCTCCAACTTCCTAGCATAATGACAGATCATACGTGCATGCTTCGGGAATCACAAACCTTAACACAATTATTCTTAATAAACCACAATTATCTACTAATACCTCCCACATATTACCATCTTAATATCGCAAAACTATTGCAAGGAATCAAACTTATCATATTCAGTGATCTACATAAAAGTTTTTATTATATCCCTCTTGAATACCTATCATATCAGGACCAAATTCATAACCCGTGCATATTACCATTGCTATCATGAGACTCTCAAAAAGATATAAGTGAAGCATGAGAGTGCAACTATTTCTTTAAAATATCATCACCGCCGTGCTCTAAAAGATATAGGTGAAGCACTAAAGCAACTGCCTAGCTCAAAAGATATAAGTGAAGCACATAGAGTATTCTAACAAATCATGAATAATGTGTGTCCCTCTCAAAAAGGTGTGTCCAGCAAAGATGATTGTGACAAACTAAAAAGCAAACAAAAGCAAGAAAACTATTTCACAAGACGCTCCAAGTAAAACAGATATCATGTGATGAATAAAAATATAGCTTCAAGTGAGTTACCGATAGATTGTAGACGAAAGAGGGGATGCCTTCTGGGGCATCCCCAAGCTTAGACGCTTGAGTCTTCCTTGAATATTACCTTGGGGTGCCTTGGGAATCCCCAAGCTTAGGCTCTTGCCGCTCCTTATTCCTTTGTCCATCGTAGTCTCACCCAAAACTTGAAAACTTCAGCACACAAAATTCAACAGAAACCTCGTGAGATCCGTTAGTATAACAAACAAATCTTAAACTTTAGGTACTATAGTAAATTGATTCATATTTAATATTGGCAAAATTCTACTGTACTCCAACTTCTCCATGACTCATACCCCCCGATACGATCCATAGATTCATCAAAATAAGCAAACTATGCAACAAAAACAGAATCTGTCTAAAACAGAACAGTCTGTAAAGATCTATTTAAAATCCATACTTCTGTAACTCCAAAAATTCTGAAAAATTAGGAATACGTGGGAAATTCATATACCAATACTGTGTAAAAATTTCAGATTTTTCTAATTCTCCAGTGCAGAATTAAAATTCCATCACTGGACGCAAAACTTTCTGTTTTCCAAACAGCATCAATTATACTATCTTCCAAATCATCCCAAAGACATTACTTGGCACAAACACTAATTAAAACACAAAAACATAATCATAAGAGAACCTATAATCATGCAAACACTCAAGAACAGTAGGTAAAAGCAAAAATTTATTTTATTCATTGGGTTGCCTCCCAACAAGCGCTATTGTTTTATGCCCCTAGCTAGGCATAATGCATAATTTCAAGTGTTGTCATCCTTGGTTTTTGCTACTTTGGAAATATTGGTCTCAAACCCGGGAGGCTCTTTGCGCTTTCCATGATTTTCAGAAAATAAAGCAATTTTACTATCTAAATTGTCTATCTTCTTGGTGCAAATAGTAATGAGATTATTCATACGATTGAGATTACCACTAACATTTTTAAGGGGTTCATTAGACTTTTGTAACTCCAACAAATTTTTTTGTATGTCACCTAGCTTTTCCAAAATTTGAATCCCTTCTTGAGTATAATTAGGTCCTTTTTGCAATGGTGGGGATCCCACTATTCCCTCTATTAATTCATAAGCTGCATTAGGATCACTATCAATAAAATTTCCTTTGGTAGAAAAGTCCAAGAGCTGTCTATTGGGCATAGTTAGCCCCACATAAAAGTTTCGCAACAAAATTTTCATATCCCCTTTTATGGTGCAAACACGATAAGATTCAATTATCCTATACCAAGCATCTTTTAGATTTTCTCCTTGTTTCTGTTGGAAGTAAAGGACTTCAAAATCCGGAGACAAAGGAGGAATGGTAAGACCAGTCACGATGACTAGGCAAACAAGCAAATAAAATATTTTTGTGTTTTTGTAAAAAAATTAGAAACGAGAGGCAAATGCTAATAATGAAAAGTAAATAAAGTAAATGCAAGTGAATGATAATTTGTGCTAAGGTACTTGGTAATTTTGATGATGTCTCCCCGGCAACGGCGCCAGAAATTCTTCCTGCTACTTGTAGTCTGCGTTGGTATTTCCCCGAAGAGGAGAGGATGATGTAGTACAGTAGAGATAAGTATTTCCCTCAGTTAAGAACCAAGGTTATCAATCCAGTAGGAGAACCAAGCAAAACTCCGTTAAAACACACCTGCACACACAAGAGCAAACACTTGCACCCAACGCAAATAAGAGGGTTGTCAATCCCCTTAGCGGTTACTTGCAAGGATTAAATCTTATAGAGGTAAATAGCTAAACTAAAATACTAATAAAAATAAAAGTAACTAAATTGCAGCAAGGTATTTTTAGGTTTTTTATATGATTAAGATAGACCCGAGGTAAATAGCTATAACAATCATGCATAAAAGAGTTCAGAGAAAACTCAAATAATATTCATGGATAATCTGATCATAAACTCACAATTCATCGGATCCCAATAAACACACCGCAAAAGAAGATTACATCGGATAGAACTCCAAGAACATCGAGGAGAACATTGTATTGAAGATCAAAGAGAGAGAAGAAGCCATCTAGCTACTAGCTATGGACCCGTAGGTCTGTGGTAAACTACTCACACATCATCGAAAGGGCAGCAAGGTTGATGTAGAAGTCCTCCGTGATCAATTCCCCCTCCGGCAGAGTACCGGAAATGGCCTCCAGATGGGATCGCGAAAGAACAGAGGCTTGCAGCGGCGGAAAGGTTTTTTCTTCTGGCTCTCTGGGGGTTTCCCAATATTTGTAAATTTAAAGAAGTGGAATTAGGTCAAACGGAGTCACATGGGCCCCACAAGGCAGCATGGTGCCCCCCTGGGGCGCGCCCTGGTGCCTTGTGGAGCCTCTGTGAGGCTTCTGGCCTCCTCCCAAGGCTTCCCAGGTTTCTTTTGTCCAGAAAAAAATCTCCAAAAAGTTTCGTGGCATTTGGACTTCATTTGGTACTGTTTCTCTGAAAAGCCAAAAACAAGCAGAAAACAGCAACTGGCACTGGCACTAGGTTAATAGGTTAGTCCCAAAAAATGATATATAATTGCATACAATTGCATATAAAAACATCCAAGATTGGTACTATAATAGCATGGAACAATCAAAAATTATAGATACGTTGGAGACGTATCAAACATCCCATTCTTTTCGACGACGTCTTTCACGATGATCGTCGCAATGTCCTGCTGGATGTGATAGAAAGTCATTCCTCAATTTATGATCTGGTTCGGCTCCTATGGCTTCGGCCCATTTGCGGATATGGGCATCGGATGAAGATGTGATGCCAAGTTGTTGACGATGCCTTCTGAATTCCATCATGTGATGGATGACGTAGAATCCATCGTTCGTATTTGCTGCCGGTTGCTGGATGCAGCAGAACTCAATTTTATGTAAGAAAGCCGGCGAGTTCCTCCTTTGTTTCTTGATTTGAATGCGGCCACCCCTCATCCTGAAGCCAAGGAGAGCACGATCCAGAACACTCTTAATGTTTGTGTAGTCTTTCTTCACCGTGTTTTTGGACGAGTCCAAATACAGAGCATAGGAGACTCACGGGTAAAGAATGATACGGACGGCGCGCCCCTCACTACGCAAAATAAATACACCTCAAATTAGCCTCCCTACGTTCGAAGGAATGATTGAAATGTACCAAAGGATGTGTTAAAGCGGCTATCCGGGAATGACTTACATGGGATGATAAGGCAGCAAAATCCTTTCCTTGTCCTTATTCATTACCATGAAGTCTTCGATGTAGTTAGTCACAGCTAGACGTTCCACATCGCTGATTCCCAGGAAGCCCTCATGCATGTAGTAGGGGTCCGCTACGGCGATTAGCGAGATTTGCTCTTATCTGATGATGTAGCTCATATGTAGTGCAAAAAGGCGGACGAGCGTAAAGTCCAACCGCCTCTGGAGATACATATCATAGATGTGATCAAACCGCAGGAAGAAGATATCCGCTGGGCATGTAGCGACGTAGCCCTTGCCCATCGGCACACGAACCGTGTATAGCGGGTATCCTGGATCCTCTGAGGCGAGAAGGCTCTTCTCTGTCAACAGCACATGGTCATGGAGTCTCCTGAGATCCCCATCTATGGCCATGAGACCGTCTGGCGGTAGCATCGGCTTGCCCACGACATGGAGTAACGGCGAATCTCTTATTGATACACTGTCCGCAACCCTGTTCACCGGAGGCGGGTGGCTGCTAGAAGCAGCTTTGGCGGCAGCAGAGCCTTTCTTCGCAGGTCTCTTCCTCTGCTTCTTCTTGGGTTGAGCTACTGAGCCTTCCAGACCCTTCCTGACCCCTGCCCCAAGTGTTGTCGGGCTAAGCACCCCCCGACCCTCGGGTAGTTGACCTTGGGTTGAGGCGGCATCCGGAGGCGTGTCCTGCGAGGATTGCATGAACAGAGACTTCTTGCACTCAACCCGAGGATGTTCCGGCTCTTGTGCATCATGCATCTCATCTTCACGCTCATAGCCTGAGTCATATGGCGGCTGGCTCATCATTTCTGCGTCGTCATAGCCGGTATTAAGGTACCAGAGAGGGTCATCCTCATCCATGTCATCATTCATATCTTCTTCCATGGGGGCGACGGTTGGACCCCCTTGCTCGCATCGTGCGCTCTCACCCAACACGATAGACGATGGTGGTAATTGCGTGGGTGGGGTGGTGGTCATACCTTGAATCGGTATTGTAGTCGTTGGTGTGCTTCCGGCCACCTCCACACAAAGAAGATTCTTCGGCCACAGCAACGGCCAATTCTTGCATTGGCCCAGCTGCGCCGGGCTCTCGTCGTCCTCTCCCCCGGTTCGTTGCGGTGGAGCCAAACCCTCGTAGGCAGTTTTCACACTCGCCACGGAAACCCTGAAGACGTTATCGGGCATCCGCCGGCCGTGGAACAAGCGCTCCTTGGGCTTTGTTATCGTACCCTTTCCCACATCCACCAACTAGCTGTTGATGTGGTAGAGTAGGGTGCACGGATTTTTGTCGGCCTGCGAAGACATGTGTGCGGTGTGTCAGACATCCGAAAGGCAACGGGAACAGAAGATTATAGATATGTTGATGAGGGTGTGACGCGTAATTACCGTGAGGGTGTCGAGCTCAGCCAATGTGGAAGCCCCGCCGAGCATGCCAGAGATGGAGGATGGGCTGCTATGAGCGGGTGCGGGAGCAGGTGCTGTTGCGAGAGTAGGCGATGGTGCGATGTTCACCGAGTTGCTCCCGACAAAGCTGGGACGGGGATAATCCGCTGTTGTTTTGCCTGGATTTTGCCTCGTCCAGTCCATAACAGCCGGAATCAAGGTATTAACTGAAGCTACGAAATCACTTCTGCAGGCAGCTAAAGCTGCACTGACTGCCTGCTGGATCATCTCATCTCTTATCGCTAGAGCGGTCTCAGCTGCATTTTTCTCGACCGCAAGCTTCACCTTCTCGTTGATGTTCACCTGACTAAACTTCCTTCTCTGCCTTTTGGACTCCGGGTCCTCGTGGTAGTAGAACTTCCACGTGGCGCCGTCTCCGGCACCGTGCACATGTCCATACTATGGCCGGTTGTCCAAAGGGAGTCCCTTCAGTATGTTCAAGGCCCGGTTGAGAGGGGTGTCCCACTTGGGCCTCGCCGACGACTGAGACGATGAGTCGCTTTCGGCCGCAAGCTTGTGTTGCTCTTTCTGCAAAAGAAACGTGAACAATTCACAAATGTTACTACAACGTGTAGTCGACTTGATCAGAAGCTAATATAAGGTGGAAGAATAATAATTACCAGTAATCTAATCAATTTCCTCGTGGGCACATCCGTGTAATAAACCTTTTTCTCCTTGTCCCACTTTGTAGTGGGCCCTGATGAAGTCACGCTCCTACGGGTCGGTGAACTCTGCAAAGGGGTCTGGGATCCCCGCGGCTTCACGTTCCGCATCCTCCTTATCCCATATGGGCCTCTTGCCAATGTAAACACGGCTTCCGAGGTGGTGGCTCCCCGTTTTCTTTTCCTGCATCCCCTTGAATTTCTCAGACTTACGCTTGGTTTCATCAGTAGCGCAACTCTTCTTGAATTTTTCAAACTCCTCTTCCGAAAGTGTCAGATTGTCCTCCCAAATCTTGGAGTAGGGTTCTTTTTTTTTTCAATCGCTCGTTTCACCCTGCCTTTCCAGGCGGCCAACGCGTTGTTGAACTTGCCCATGGCGGCGTTGTTTATCTTGACCATGGCAGGATCTTCCCACGGACGTTTTTCGTCATTCCGGCCGGGGAACTGGAATCTGTTGTGCAGCTTCGTTAGTAGGAAGTGCTCCATATTTGGTTTACTCCTTAAGTCCGAGTCATTGATGCTCGCGGTTTCCCGTAGGATGCATCCGACTTGGTTGCCGTAGCATTTGCGAGCTTCCTCCGGCTCTGTTGGCTCGAATTTGCCGGGGTGCACCTCTGTGACCAGCAGTCTTCCCGTGCCGAGCTTGTTTCGGTGTCGTGTCCTCGACTTCTTCTTCGTCGCTTCGTTAGCGGCTTTGGAGTCGGTACCATCCGCACCGGTCCCGGCGCCGCCGGTGTCGGTGCCATCGGTGCAGATGCCGGTGCCGGTCTCGGTGTCAGCGTCCGCGGCAGTACCACCGTCCGCTATGATAAGGGGGCCATGCAAACCTTGGCTTTGCTGATTACACAAAAAGTCGAGGTAATCGTGCTCATGCTGTAAGGGGGCCCTGCAAACCTCGTCAGCGTGGACAGAAGCCCCGGCTTCGTCGTTGCTCGACATGTTTCCTACAATAAAGTCAGCTCTTTTAATTCTCAAACTATAATAAAATGAATAATGACATAAAAAAAGGCCTATGGTTTGCTGGAATGCCGTTTCATTCCCGTCCCATCAAATCCCGGGCACTCGATATGTCATACTTTCTAGCACAAGTCATGTCGAAATTCACAGGAAATTTCGGCATGACCTTTGAGAAAAAGTGGACATATCAAGCGCCTGAAATTTGCCGGAACAGAAATGAATCAACATTCTGGCAAAACATAGGCCACTCGGATCCCTGCAAACAATATAAGCCAATAGCTTTCACAAATTCCAGAAAATGATCAAGCTCTCACTGGCCTCTGATAACCCACAAGTATAGGGGATCAATTGTAGCTTTTTCGATAAATAAGAGTGTCGAACCCAACAAGGAGCTAAAGGTAGAATCAATATTCCCTTCAAGTTCTATCGACCACCGATACAACTCTATGCACACTTAACGTTCGCTTTACCTAGAACAAGTATGAAACTAGAAGTACTTTGTAGGTGTAATGCTAGAACTACTTGGCAAGAATAAAACTAGGAGTACTTTGCAAAAATAAAACTACGAGTAAATTGCAAGATAATAAAAGTAGCAAGCTTTTTGTAACACAAAAGAAAGATTGTCCATAGGCAATTGAATATGACATGTGTGATAATTATTATATGCAATGAGGGAGAGGCATACGCTAACATACTTTCCGTACTTGGATCATATGCACTTATGATTGGAACTCTAGCAAGCATCCGCAACTACTAAAGATCATTAAGGTAAAACCCAACCATAGCATTAAGTAAAAAGTCCCCTTTACTCCCATACACAACAACCCCCTTACTCGGGTGTAAGCTTCTGTCACTCTAGCCGCCCACTATAAGCGAATTATGAACGTATTGCAAACCCTACAGCGGGAATCCCTCACGCTTGCGCGACACAGAGGGCAACATAGGACAGCACCATATCAACATAAAACTCATATCAATCACACCATACCACAATTAACCCGTAGGACAAAAGAAATCTACTCAAACATCATAGGATTGCCACATATCATTGGATAATAATATATAGCGTTAAGCACCATGTTCAAGTAGAGAATTACAGCGGGAATAGAGAGGTTACACTGCTGCATAGAGGGGGAGAGAGTTGGTGTTGACAGTGGCAAAGTTGTTGGTGTAGATCGCCGTCACGATGATTGCCCCGGCGGCGTTCCGGTGCCACCGGGAGAGAGGAGGAGAGAGCCCCCCTCCTTCATCTTCTTGCTTGGCCTCCCCCCTAGATGGGAGGAGAGTTTCCCCTCTGGTCCATGCCCGCCATGGCTCCCGGAGGGGAGGAGCCCCTCCGAGATTGGATCTCTCTCTCTGTTTCTCTTCTGTTTCGCGTTCCTGTTTTCTGGCCTTTCATCGTTTCTTATATTCCCGAAGATCCGTAACTCCGATTGCGCTGAAATTTTAACATGATTTTTTTCTCGATATAAGCTTCCTTGTGGCTGAAGAAGAGCCCCAACCGACTTACGGTGTGCCCACAAGGCACCACGGCGCGGCCAGGGGGGTCGCGCCCATCTGCCTTGTGGAGGCTGTGGGCCTCTGTTTGTGTTGATTCCACCTCCCAAAAATCACATATATTCCAAAATAATTCTCCGTAAAATTTTATTGCGTTTGGACTTCGTTTGATATGGATTTTCTATGAAACCAAAAAACAAGCAGAAAACAGGAACTGGCACTGGGCACTGGATCAATATGTTAGTCCCAAAAATCATATAAAATGTTGCCAAAAGTATGTGGAAATTGTAGGATAATGGCATGAAACAATCAAAAATTATAGATACGACGGAGATGTATCAGCATCCCCAAGCTTAATTCCTGCTCGTCCTCGAGTAGGTAAATGATAAAAAGATAATTTTTGATGTGGAATGCTACCTAGCATAATCTTGATCATGTAATCTAATCATGGCATGAATATTAAGATACGAGTGATTCAAGGCAATAGTCTATCAATTTGATATTGAAAGAATAATACAAAACATGCATGTATTTCATCATTGCTTTTCATAATAATGGAGCTAAAGGAAACAACCTCTATACACTTAGTTGTGGTAAGCATGACACGCTCGTTCTTCCCTGCATAGACATATCAAATCAAGAGTACCCCGGTGCCAAACCAAGCAATTGGATCATACTTTTTGACGCGCTTCAGCATTTTCAACTTCACTCAATACATGAGCGTGAGCCATGGACATAGCACTATGGGTGGAATAGAATGCGGTGGTAGAGATCAGTAGGAGAAGTCAAACAGGGAGAGAGTCTCGCATCAACTAGGCGGATCAACGGGCTATGGAGATGCCCATCAATCGATATCAATGTGAGGAGTAGGCATTGCCATGCAGCGGATGCACTAAGAGCTATAAGTTTATGAAAGCTCAAACTGAAAACTAAGTGGGTGTGCATCCAACTTGCTTGCTCATAAAGACCTCGGGCATTTGAGGAAGCCCATCATAGGAATATACAAGCCAAGTTCTATAATGAAAAATTCCCACTAGTATATGAAAGTGACAACTCAGGAGACTCTCTATATGAAGAACATGGTGCTATTCTGAAGCACAAGTGTGGTAAAAGGATAGTAGCATTGCCCCTTCTCTCTTTTTCTCTCATTTCATTTTTGTTTGTTTTCTCCTTTTTTCTTTTTTTTCCTATTTTTTTGTGGGCTCTTTTTGGCCTCTCTTTTTTCGTCCGGAGTCTCATCCCGACTTGTGGGGGAATCATAGTCTCCATCATCCTTTCCTCACTAGGACAATGCTGATGATCATCACACTTTTATTTACTTACAACTCGATATAAACTATATAAGATGACTCTATATGAATGCCTCTGGTAGTGTACCAGGATGTGCAATGATCTAGCGTAGCAAAGATATCAAAAAAACGGGCAAGCCATGAAAATATCATGTTAGCTATCTTACGATCATGCAAAGCAATATGACAATGAATGCTCAAGTCATGTATATGATGATGATGGAAGTTGCATGGCAATATATCTCGGAATGGCTATGGAAATGCCATGATAGGTAGGTATAGTGGTTGTTTTGAGGAAGATATAAGGAGGCTTATGTGTGATAGAGCGTATCATATCACGGGGTTTGGATGCACCGGCGAAGTTTGCACCAACTCTCGAGGTGAGAAAGGGCAATGCACGGTACCGAAGAGGCTAGCAAATTGCGGAAGGGTGAGAGTGCGTATAATCCATGGACTCACATTAGTCATAAAGAACTCACATACTTATTGCAAAGCCTACTTGCCCTTGAAGCAAAGTACTACTCGCATGCCCCTAGGGGGGAGGTTGGGAGGAGTTAACCATCGCGCGCCCCCGATCCGAACAACACAAAGACTCAATCAATGATAAATCATGCTCCGACCTCACTGCTAATGTCAGCGGCCACCACTTTACATGCGTGAGGATTTACTTGCGTAAAGACTTACTTCCCTTAACACCATTATTAATACTCAACTTTAATTCTTTTACTAGCATGCCCCAATATTACCACCTCAATATCGCAAAACTATTGCAAGGAATCAAACATATCATATTCAGTGATCTACAAGTTTTATGTAGGATTTTATGACTAACCATGTGAATGACCAATTCCTGTTGACTCTCTAAATAGATATAAGTGAAGCATGAGAGTTTAATTCTTTTTACAAAAGACCACACTCTAATAAATATAAGTGAAGCAAAAGAGCATTCTACAAATAACGGTTTTTCTATATGTAGAGAAACAGGCATCCAAACTTCAAATGATATAAGTGAAGCACATGAAGCATTCTATAAAGCCATACTCAAAAGATATAAGTGAAGTGCATGAAGCATTCTATAAATCAACCAAGGACTATCTCATACCAGCATGGTGCATTTATTAAAATAAAAATAAAAAGCACACGACGCTCCAAGAATTTACGCATATCATGTGAACAAAACAAAAACCGAGACATACCGATAATTGTTGAAGAAAGATGGGATGCCTTCCGGGGCATCCCCAAGCTTAGACGCTTGAGTTTCCTTGAATATTTACTTGGGGTGACTTGGGCATCCCCAAGCTTGATCTCTTGCCTCTCCTTATTCTCCTCATATCGATACCTCCTCGTTCTTTGAACACTTCATCCACACAAAACTTAACCGAACTTTTTATTAGAGGGGTTAGTACATATAACATCAAATCCCATCATGTCCTGCTGTAACATTATTGTATAATTATAATCAAACATTACCCACTGTATGCTATCACAATTCTATGGCTCCCATGTCAATGGGGCTCAACAAGATTTCAAACATAAGCAAATAACGAAACTATAACAGCAATCTGTGAAAACAGGACAGTCTGCAAAGATGCAAATGGTACATATAATTATGTAACTCAAAAAATTCTGAAAAAATAGGGAAAAATAAACAATTTTCATAGAAGTACTGTGTAAAAATTTCAGAATTTTTGCACATTCCAGTAAATTACTAAAATTCAAGCACTACAGCAAAAGTTTCTGTTTTTTCACAGCACACACCAAACAAGCAATTTAAACATCCTAAAGGTAAATCTTGGCACATTATTTTTATAATACAATTGATTTGTACAAGGGGATAATTATTTTTGTTGAAAAGTTTCTGTAATTCATGATTCACAAAGTTTCCATGGGCATGAACAAAGTTCAAGGACGTCCCCCACTTCAACGGTGTTCGTCTTTCTTACTTTCACTTTTCCTTTTGAAAAGTTTTAGGTTCCCCTCAATATTTTTTTTTGTTTTTACACTTTTTTAAAAGCACACAACAGAATAAAATGACTCTCTAAAACTTCCGGGTTGTCTCCTAGGCAGCCCTTTCTTTAAAGCCATTAAGCTAGGCATAAAGTGCTCAAGTAATTGATCCACCGGGATCCCAAGGTATATCAAAGCCAATTTTAATTAACAATGATTTGTAATTTAGTAGTGAGCACAAAGCAACATATATCATGCAATGACGAAGTCTAACTCTCTTCCTATGCATCGGCATGTCATAAAAGAACAATTCATGCACATCAAGTAAAGGCCAATGCATAGTATAAACAGTTTGTTGCAATTTTATCGTATTGGAAACATAGAGAGGTGGAGATGTAGTTCCTCTCTCATAATAATTGCAATTAGGAGCAGCAAGCACATGCATATTTTATTCATCAAAATCATCATGTGTAATAGTAGAACGCAACCCATCAATATAATCCTTAATAAGCGCAAATTTCTCCAATATAGTGTAGTTGGGAGAATTCAAAAAGATAATAGGACTATCATGTATGGGTGCAATAGCAACAATTTCATGTTTAACATAAGGAACTATAGCAAGTTCATCTCCATAAGCATAATTCATATTGGCATCGTGGCCACAAGCATAGCAAGCATCAATTTCATCAAAAAGGGATATTTCAAACGAATCAAAGGGATCATAGCAATTATCATAGCATTCATCCTTCGGTAAGCACAAAGGGAAATTAAACAATGTATGAGTTGAAGAGTTACTCTCATTAGAAGGTGGGCACGGGTAGCTAATCCGCTCTTCCTCCCTTTGTTCTTCGCTCTCCTCGTCATCTTTTTCATCTAATGAGCTCACAGTGTCATCGATTTCTTCTTCCATAGAAGCCTGCAAAATATTAGTCTCTTCTTGGATAGCGGAGACTTTCTCAATAAATTGATCAATATAGGCATTGTATTCATAATTCTCATAGCAATATTTAAGTATAGCATAATTTTGAGATCTGTAAACAGCATCATCATAATTTTCATACTTTTCAAACAAAGATTCAATTTCATAAGCTCCCTTAAAAGCAACAAATTCTTCTATTTGTTCCACATCATAGTAATCATATATACCATTAGCATAAGAAGCTAAGGTTTCATTATCATTAAATTTACATGAAAAGGGAAGGTGTGGCGCCTTCATCTTAGAGCAGCAAGTATAATCATATCTTAAGCATAAATTCCAAGCATACCATTGCAACATTTTAATTTGATCCCATAAGAGTTTCCCTTTTTGAGACATGCGATAATCCCTAAAGTATTCCCATTGATCCAAAGTATACCCCATTATCAAGTTGAATGGAGATTTATCAGGAATATCAAAGTAGTATTTAATGTTTTCCACATAACCAGCATCGAGGGTTTTAGGAGGTTCCCCATCTCCATGAGTAGCAAGTACAACTAATTTTTTTGGTATTTCGTGTCCCATATCCATAACTAAAGATAGAGAACAACTTAGAACAGAAAATAAAAAATACTTAGTGGAACAAAAAATAAAAACTACTTAGTGATAAAGCAAACAAGCGCGCACGAGAATATCAACCCCACGTTATTGCTCCCCGGCAACGGCGCCAGAAAAAGGTCTTGATAACCCACAAGTATAGGGGATCAATTGTTGTTTTTTTGATAAATAAGAGTGTCAAACCCAACGAGGAGCTAAAGGTAGAATCAATATTCCCTTCAAGTTCTATCGACCACCGATACAACTCTACGCACACTTAACGTTCGCTTTACCTAGAACAAGTATGAAACTAGAAGTACTTTGTAGGTGTAATGCTAGAACTACTTTGCAAGAATAAAACTAGGAGTACTTTGCAAAAATAAAACTATGAGTAAATTGCAAGATAATAAAAGTAGCAAGCTTTTTGTAACACAAAAGAAAGATTGTCCATAGGCAATTGAATATGACATGTGTGATAATTATTATATGCAATGAGGGAGAGGCATACGCTAACATACTTTCCGTACTTGGATCATATGCACTTATGATTGGAACTCTAACAAACATCCGCAACTACTAAAGATCATTAAGGTAAAACCCAACCATAGCATTAAGTAAAAAGTCCCCTTTACTCCCATACGCAACAACCCCCTTACTCGGGTGTAAGCTTCTGTCACTCTAGCCGCCCACTATAAGCGAATTATGAACGTATTGCAAACCCTACAGCGGGAATCCCTCATGCTTGCGCGACACGGAGGGCACCATAGGTCAGCACCATATCTACATAAAACTCATATCAATAACACCATACCACAATTAACCCGTAGGACAAAAGAAATCTACTCAAACATCATAGGATTGCCACATATCATTGGATAATAATATATAGCGTTAAGCACCATGTTCAAGTAGAGAATTACAGCAGGAATAGAGAGGTTACACCGCTGCATAGAGGGGGAGAGAGTTGG
Source organism: Elymus sibiricus (assembly GCA_039707655.1). NCBI lineage: Eukaryota > Viridiplantae > Streptophyta > Magnoliopsida > Poales > Poaceae > Elymus > Elymus sibiricus. The sequence continues at coordinate 65,816,510 of CM077672.1, forward strand.
TGTTGACGGCGGCGAAGTTGTTGGTGTAGATCGCCGTCACGATGATTGCCCCGGCAGCGTTCCGGCGCCACCGGGAGAGAGGGGGAGAGAGCCCCCCTCCTTCTTCATCTTGCTTGGTCTCCCCCCTAGATGGGAGGAGAGTTTACCCTCTGGTCCATGGCCGCCATGGCTCCCGAAGGGGAGGAGCCCCTCCAAGATTGGATCTCTCTCTCTGTTTCTCTTCTCTTTCGCGTTCCTGTTTTCTGGCCTTTCACCGTTTCTTATATTCCCGGAGATCCGTAACTCCGATTGCGCTAAAATTTTAACACGATTTTTTTCTCGATATAAGCTTCCTTGCGGCTGAAGAAGAGCCCCAACCGACTTAAGGCGTGCCCACAAGGCACCACCGCGTGGCCAGGGGGTGGTCGCGCCCATCTGCCTTGTGGAGGCTGTGGGCCTCCATTTGTGTTGATTCCACCTCCCAAAAATCACATATATTCCAAAATAATTCTCCGTAAAATTTTATTGCATTTGGACTTCGTTTGATATGGATTTTCTGCGAAACAAAAAACAAGCAGAAAACAGGAACTTGCACTGGGCACTGGATCAATATGTTAGTCCCAAAAATCATATAAAATGTTGCCAAAAGTATGTGGAAATTGTAGGATAATGGCATGAAACAATCAAAAATTATAGATACGACGGAGACGCATCAGCCTCCATCTTCTTTGAATTTCAACAAATATATAAGCCAAGATAAGCAAAGTAGGGCAGCAGCACTACCATTCCACAAATTCCACAATTCCACAAATTTAACTGAATTTCAATAAATATATAGCACACAAATTAAAAAACTAATGGCAGCAACATTAGAATTTGAGAACTAGTTGAATTTATAGTCAACAGAAAGAAAAATTCTTTAAATAGCAACAATTCTGTTTTTTCTTTAAATCGCAACAATTGCTTACTAAGTTTTTTTAAATAGCAACAATTTTGTTCTTTCTTTAAATAGAAACAATTACTTTAACTAAGTTTTTTTAAATAGCAACAATTCTGTTCTTTGTTTAAATAGCAACAATTGCTTACTAAGTTTTTTTAAATAGCAACAATTTTGTTTTTTCTTTAAATTCCTAGCTACTAGGGTTCAAATATAAAACAGCTGTTGTCCTAATAAAAAAACCTAGCTAAATTCCTAGCTACTGTCCAACATAAAACTTCTCTGAATTTTCTGAATTTTGAAGCACTTCAATTTTTTTGAATTTTCTGTCCTACTTCTAATTTTGCATCTTTTTCCCCAATCTTAAAAAAGCCCTGGGGTTCAAATTTTATTCTAGCACTAGGATTCAAAATTTAATCTAGCACTAGGGTTCAAATTCTAATCTAGCACTAGGGTTCTAGGGTTCAAATTTCTGCCTAGGGTTCATACTTCTGCCTCCTAGGGTTCATATGAGAGAGAGAGCAGAGAGAGAGAGAGAGAGAGAAAGAGGGAAGAGGGGAGGGGAGAGGCTTACGGGGTGGCGGCAACGACGGCGGAGTAGGGGCTCGGGCGGTGGCGGTGAGGTCAAGGGCGGGCTCGATGACGATGGCCCGGGCGGCGGTGAAGCAGGGGCTCAGGCGACGGCGAGGCAGGGGCTCGAGCGACGGCGAGGCAGGGTCTCGGGCGACGGCGAGGAGAGAAAGGAAACGGGGAATTGGGGGAGAAAGGAGGGAGGCGCCCCGCGCGGTGGTTAAGTCAAAGTTAGCTGTAGCGCGGGGCATGTACCCCACGCTACAGCTAAGTTAGCTATAGTGCGGGGTACATGCCTGATGTCTACTACACAACTTATTCTTGTAGACTCGTGTTGGGCCTCCAAGCGCAGAGGTTTGTAGGACAGTAGCAATTTTCCCTCAAGTGGATGACCTAAGGTTTATCAATCCGTGGGAGGCGTAGGTTGAAGATGGTATCTCTCAAGCAACCCCGCAACCAAATACAAGAAATCTCTTGTGTCCCCAACACACCCAATACAATGGTAAATTGTATAGGTGCACTAGTTCGGCGAAGAGATGGTGATAAAAGTGTAGTATGGATAGTAGATATAGGTTTGTGTAATCTGAAAATATAAAAACAGCAAGGTAACAAAAAGTAAACGGGCATAAAAACGGTATTGCAATGCTTAGAAACAAGGCCTAGGGTTCATACTTTCACTAGTGCGATCTCCCAACATTGTTGACATAGTTGAATCATATGTAAATCCCTCACATGCGACAAAGAGTTCACTCCAAAGTCACAAATAGCGGAGAACGAACGAAGAAATTGTTGTAGGGTACGAAACCACCTCAAAGTTATCCTTCCCGATCAATCTTATGAGCCATCCCCATTAATTGTCACGAACAGCCCTAGAGTTCGTACTAGAATAACACCTTAAGATACACATCAACCAAAACCCTAATGTCACCTAGGCACTCCAATGTCACCACGAGTACCCACGGGTTTGATTATACGATATGCATCACACAATCTCAGATTCATCTATTCAAACCAACACAAAGAACTTCAAAGAATGCCCCAAAGTTTCTACCGGAAAGTCAAGACGAGAACGTGTGCCAACCCTTATGCATAAATCCCCAAGGTCGCGGAACCCGCAAGTTGATCACCAAAACATACATCAAGTGACTCAAGTGAATATCCCATTGTCACCACAGATATCCATATGCAAGACATACATCAAGTGTTCTCAAATCCTTAAAGACTCAATCCGATTAGAAAACTTCAAAGGGAAAACTCAATTCATCACAAGAAGATAGAGAGGGGAAAACTCCATATGATTCATCTATATCAACAAAGCTTGAGATACATCAAGATCGTGCTATCTCAAGAACACGAGAGAGAGAGAGAGAGATCAAACACATAGCTACTGGTACAAACCCTCAGCCCCGAGGGTGAACTACTCCCTCCTCGTCATGGAGACCGCCGGGATGATGAAGCTGGTCTCCGGTGATGCCTTCCCCCCTCCGGCAGGGTGCCGGAAAAGGGCTGTAGATGGGATCTCTCTGGTACAGAGGCTTGCGGCGGCGTAAAAACTCATCTAGGTTAACTTTCGGGGGTTTCTGAATATATAGGATTTTTCAGCGTTGGAATCATGTCAAACGGAGCCACATGGGCCCCACAAGGTACCAGGGCGCGGTTGGGAGGGGGGTGGCGCGCCCTGGTGCCTCGTGGGCACTGGGTGGCCCCCCTCCAGTGGGTCTTGGTTCCAGTATTTTTTATTTGTTCCATAAAAAATCTCCAAAAAGTTTCATCCAATTCCAAGAACTTTTATTTCTGCACAAAAACAACACCATGGCAATTCTGCTGAAAACAGCGTCAGTCCGGGTTAGTTCTAATCAAATCATACCAAAACCATATAGAATTGTTATAAACATGGCATGAATACTTCATAAATTATAGATATGTTGGAGACGTATCAATGCCCCGCGCTACAGCTAAGTTAGCTATAGCGCGGGATACATGCCCCGCGCTACAGTTAACTTAGCTGTAGCGCGGTCCAGGGTAACCCGCGCTACAGCTAACATTTGCTATTTCATTTCTTTTTATTATTTATTCTTATTCTTTCCCTTTTTCTTTTTCTTTTTCTTTTTCATTTCCTTTTTCTTTTTGCTTTTCTTTTTATTATTTATTCTTATTCTTTCCCTTATTCTTTTTCTTTTTGCTTTTCTTTTCTTTTCCTTTTCCTTTTCCTTTTCTCTTTCTTTTCCTTTTTCTTCTCTTTCTTTTCCTTTTTCATCTCCGAATGACTGAGCCGGTAGGGGATAATAATGTATATAACTCAGATCGATGCATCATATTAATTAGTGCATAATATATATATATATATATATATATATATATATATATATATATATATATATATTACATCATTTGACCGATAACGGTTAAGTGCGTACACAAAATAGATATGCATATATATAAATGATGGTTTCTCAGGGTTGACGTTGTTGTTTCTGAGTGAGCTTCTTTCCTTTCTTGTTCGTTGTCGAATAATTGAGCCCCTCGTTGTGAATTTTCCTTTTCCATGGAGTACGATCTTTCTTAGGTAATGTAGTCTTGATTCTTCTTTTGACGTATGCTTCATCGTCATCGTCATCTTCCCTCATCGTGTTGCCGTACTGGTCGTAGTCTTCCTTGTTGGCGACTCCATCCATTCTGACGATGTTCCTTTTGCCTCTTCTCATGACAACACGGCTGGGATTGCTCGGGTCGGTTATGAAGAAGCATTGTGTCACGTGCTTAGCGTGTACCCATGGCTCATTTTTGGCGATGACGTTCACGGTAGCGCTCTTGGCGTCGGGTATAGACATGGTAGTGAAATACCGGTTTTCTCTTTCGACGTTCCTAGCCCATCTGACACGGAACATCGTCCCATTGTGAAGTCCAGAGTAGTCAAGCTCCCAGATCTCTTCGACCCTTCCATAGAATCTTTCAGTTGCGTTGTTGTCGTCGGTCATGCATTCCATCGTCACCCCTGAGTTCTGGAAATCACTGCTTATATATTTGGCCTCCGTGTAGAACGTGTATCCGTTGATATCGTATGCCTGATAGGTCGCGAGGTTGGCCGTGGGGCCATGTGCTAAGGCGTATATGAGCAATCCGTCCGTAGAGCCCTCTTCCGGGGGATTAGCAAGAACATGCTCTTTCAACCAAGGCAAGAAAGTGGAGTTGTGCTCTCTAATAACTTTGGCGTCCGTCTTGCGTAGCCCCCGGTCACGGTACTTCTTTGCGATGGTTTCTTTGTGCAGTGTCGCGAAAGGATCTACCACGTCTAGGTGTTGTAGCACTGCTAAGTTTGCTCTGTCAAAGTCGTTGCGTCGATCTGAGTGGTCCACATGCAGTTCCTTCTGGCCGTTGGTGTGACCTTATCCTTCAAGCCTCCCAAGGTGCTTGTTAACGGGCAAACCAACAACCTGTTCTCCGCCGTATAGATAATTCTCGCAGAAGGAAATGCACTCTTTGGTCAGATAGCCCTGGACAATGCTTCCATCCGGGCGGGACATGTTACGAACGAATCCTTTGATGACCCCATTCATCCTCTCGAACGGCATCATGCTGTGCAGGAATGTCGGCCCGAGGTCAATGATGTCGTCCACAATGTGAACACACAGATGCACCATGACGTTAAAGAACGTAGGCGGGAAGTACATCTCAAGCTCATTTAGTATGGCAACGATCTCTTCCTGTAGCCTTCGGAGCTGCTTCACACTGATCGACTTTCGAGAGATAACGTCGAAAAAGTTGCAGAGACCAGTAAGCGTGTCACGGACGTGCTTGTCCATTATCCCTCTAAGGGCAACCGGGAGTATCTGCGTCATCATCATGTGACAGTCATGAGACTTCATCCCGCTGAACCTTTTCTTCTTGGTGTCTACAAATCTGCTTATCTTCCCACAGTAACCGGAACTAACTTTGATCCCGGTAAGGCACTTAAAGAATTGATCGATCTCCTTCGGACTTAAGGTGAAGCAAGAAGGGGGGCAATATTTCTCTTCCTTCTTGTTGACTTTTTTGTCCCCCGCCTCCGTCTCCGTCTTCGTTTCCTCCGACGACTTTTTACGGGGCATGTGGAGATCTGCCCTGATTTCCAAATCTTCCAAGTCTCTTCTTGCCTTCGGCCCATCCTTGGTCTTCTCCGACATGTTCATCAGTGTGGCAAGCAAGCTCTCGAGGACATTCTTTGTGATATGCATTTGATCAAGGCAATGAGGCGTCTCGAGTTTGGGCCAGTACTCCAAGTCTCAGAAAACAAACCTCGTTTTCCATACCTTCAGCAGCGGCTCCGACGCTTTTTTTATCTTTCCAGGCACGGGGCACTCTTCCCAGTTTTTCAACAACTCATAGATTTCGGCGCCGCTCCTCTTACATGGAGGTCCTCGATGCTCAGCCTCACCATTGAATAGATCTCCACGGGTCATCCTTCTCGAGCCATCTTCGATGCCCCGTGTACATGATTTTCCCAGACACGCCATCTTTTGTTAGCTACTGAGACGTTGTATCATCCATGCACCTGGTGCATCCGCAATATCTGTGGCACACCTGGCCTAATACATATCCGTAACCAAGATAGTCGTGCACCATCGTCATCAGCGCGGCTCTCATATCAAAATACTCTCCTTTGCTGGCGTCCCATGTCTTGATCGGTGTTGTCCATAACGTGTCTAGCTCCTCTTTCAGTAGCCCGAGATACAGATTAATATTATTTCCCGGTTGTTTCGACCCTTGAATCAGCATGCTCATGTGTATGTACTTTGTCTTCATGCACTTCTAGGGGGGAATGTTGTACATCCATACAAACACGGGTCATGTGCTATGGTTGGTGTTCTGGTTGCCAAACGGATACATGCCATCGGTACTTGCGCCAAGCACGATGTTCCTTGGATCACCTGCGAAAAATTGATATTCGGCGTTGAACGCTCTCCACTGGCTTGCATCCGCGAGGTGTCTCAGCTTCGGATCATCTCCATCGTCGGGCTTCACCCTCTCCGCGTGCCAGCGCATGAGCTTTGCTTCCTTAGGATCTATGAAATAACGCTGCTGACTGATACGTCTCCAACGTATCTATAATTTTTGATTGTTCCATGCTATTATAGTATCAATCTTGGATGTTTTATATCCACTTACAAGCAATTATATATCATTTTTTTGGACTAGCCTATTAACTTAGTGCCCAGTGCCAGTTGCTGTTTTTTGCCTGTTTTTGGTTTTACAGAATATCAGTACCAAACGAAGTCCAAATGCCACGAAACTTTTAGGAGATTTTTTTCTGGACATAAGAGACACTAGAAGCTTCGGGAGAGGGCCAGAAGATAGAGGAGGTGGCCACGAGCCACCAGGGCGTGCCCCAGGGGGGGTGGCGCGCCCTGGTGCCTCGTGGGCCCACCTTTGCTCCGTTTAACCTAATTCCACCTCTATAAATACTCTAAAATCGGGAAACCAACAGAGGAGTCCACAAAATACTTTTTCCGCCGCCGCAAGTTCCTGTTCTCGAGAGATCCCATCTAGAGGCCTTTTCCGGCACTCTGCCGGGGGGGGGGGGGGATTCGATCACGGAGGGGCTCTCCATCAACCTTACTACCCTTCCGATGATGCGTGAGTAGTTTACCACAGACCTTCGGGTCCATAGTTAGTAGCTAGATGGCTTCTTCTCTCTTTTTGATCTTCAATACAATGTTCTCCTTGATGTTCTTGGAGTTCTATCTGATGTAATCCCTTTTTGCGGTGTGTTTGTTGGGATCCGATGAATTGTGAGTTTATGATCAGATTATCCATGAATACTATTTGAGTTTTCTCTGAACTCTTTTATGCATGATTGTTATAGCTTCGTATTTCTCTCCGATCTATTTATTTGGTTTGGCCAACTAGATTGATTTATCTTGCAATGGGAGAGGTGCTTTGTAATGGGTTCGATCTTGCGGTGCTCAATCCCAGTGACAGAAAGGGACATGACACGTATGTATTGTTGCTATTAAGGGTAAAAAGATGGGGTTTATTCATGCGTGAGTTTACTTTGTCTACATCATGTCATCTTGCTTAAGGCGTTACTCTGTTCTTTATGAACTTAATACTCTAGATGCATGCTGGATAGCGGTCGATGTGTGGAGTAATAGTAGTAGATGCAGAATCGTTTTGGTCTACTTGTCTCGGACGTGATGCCTATATACATGATCATTGCCTTGGATATCACCGTGATTATTTGCTTTTCTATCAATTGCCCAACAGTAATTTGTTTACCCACCGTATGCTATTTTCAAGAGAGAATCCTCTAGTGAAAACTATGGCCCCCGGGTCTACTTTTATCATATACTAAAAATCCCAAAAATACCTTGCTGCAATTTTACTTTATTTATTTTATTTTGTATTTTTGTTCGATCTATCTATCTATCACCATACAATTTAATCTTGCAATTAACCGCCAAGGGATTGACAACCCCTTGTTCGCGTTGGGTGTGAGGATTTGTTATTTTGTGTGCAGGTGCTGCTAACGAGTTGTTGCGTGATTCTCCTACTGGATTGATAACCTTGGTTTCATAACTGAGGGAAATACTTATCTCTACTGTACTGCATCATCCCCTCCTCTTCGGGGAAATCCCAACGCAGCTCACAAGTAGCAGGAAGAATTTCTGGTGCCGTTGCCGGGGAGACATCATCAACATCTATCAAGCACCTACGCATAAAACTTTCATCTCCTTGCATTTATTTTATTTGCCTTTGCCTCTCATTTTCATCTCCCCCACTTCTAAAAAGTTTTTACAAAAATACAAAAATATTCTTCGCTTGCCTTTTTCGTGTTTGCTTGCTCGCTTGCTTTTATTACCTTAATGTCAACACTCAAAACCAGGAAATGAACAAGAAAAATATGAGATAATTTTGGATCCACTTAAATTTTTCTACTTGGATCATCTTTGATCCATTTGTGCTTGTGCTAAAACCCCCAACTAGTTTAGTTGAGGGAAAATCATTAGATGAGCATGCTCATTTTGTGCGTCACCGTTTGTCTCAAAAGGGGAGACTCTTATGGAGACAAATAAATTGTTTGCTATGCTATGCTTGGAATCTATGTGAAATTTATGATTTTAGTTGTTGCTCTAAGAACCCTAAAAAACACCTTCCCTACCTATGTGAGTTTAATGATAATGAAATCTTATCTTCTTATGCCAAAGGTGTTTATAGTTACTATGATATTGAACAAATTGAAGAATTTTTTGCTTTTAAGGGTGCTTATGAAGTTGCTTCTTTGATTGAAAAGTATGATGTTACTCTCTACAAATCTGAATTTTTTGACATACTTAAATATTGCTATGAAAACTATGCTCCTAATGCCTATGTTAAAGAATTTATTGAGAGAATGTCTGCTGCTTTGGAAGAGAATAATAATATGCATGAATCTATAGATAATTATGATTCTGTTGATTTGATTGAAATATCTCCTCTTGATGAGCATGATGCTTGCTATTCTTATGGCCACGATGGCAATATTAATGATGCTTATGATGATGAACTTCCAATAGTTCCTTATGTTAAAAATGAAATTATTATTGTTGCACCCACACTTGATAGCTTCTTGAATAAAAAGCATGATTGCGATGATGTTATTATAAATTCTATTAATGTCAATTATGCTAATGATATGCAAAGCTACAAGCTTGGGGATGATAATTTTGTTACATCCACAACTCATTGTAATGATCATGATTGGGGTGATGCTTCTTATGATCTTGAAAATTTATTTAAGCCTCATGATGAATATGACATTAATAATAATGTTTGCAATAATATTGGAAGTGGGTTTGGAAGAGTGTAAACTTTAATTAAAAATAATCCCACATATTTGGAGAGTGTTCAATCTTATGAAATTTTTGATAAAAGTGGGTTTGGAGAGGTCATGACTTTAGTTGATGTTAATCCCACTATCTTGGAAGATTATAAAACCTTTATGCGTGTGGATCATGTAGAGAATATGTTATGTGATGGTTATATTGTTTAATTTGATTATGATCCTACATGTAATTATTATGAGAGAGGAAAATATGGTTATAGAAATCTTCATGTCACTAAATTACCTCTCTTTGTGTTGAAATTGTTGATGCTTCATTCTTCCTATTTGCATATGCTAGATATTGGTTGTCTTGCTAATTTATTTTCCTATAAAATGACTATGCATAGGAAGTATGTTAGACTTAAATGTGTTTTTCATATACTTCATGATACTCTCTTTGTGTTTCAATTATTATCTTTCGTGCGAGCATCATTAAAATCTCGAAACCTATCTTAATGGCTATAAAGAAAGAGCTTGTTGGGAGGCAACCCAATAAATAAAATAAATTTTTGTTTTTAATTTCTGTTCTTGAGTGTTTACACAATTATAGCCTCTGTTATGATTGTGTTTTTATGTTTTAATTAGTGTTTGTGCCAAGTAAAGCCTTTGGGAAGATTTGGATGATAGTTGATTTGATTATGTGAAAAAACAGAAACTTTTGCGCCCAGTTATGGAATTTTGTAAATTCGCAGAAACATGGAAAAATTCTGAATTTTTTACACATGATTGATATACAAATTTTCCACGTTTTCCTAATTTTTCAGAATTTTTGGAGTTACAGAAGTATGGTCAATGTTCAGATTGCTACAGACTGTTCTGTTTTTGACAGATTCTGTTTTTGATGCATTGTATCGGGGGGTATAAGCCATGGAGAAGTTAGAACACAGTAGGTATAATGCCAAAATAAAATATGAATGGGTTTGCAACAGTACTTAAAGTAGTGATTTGCTTTATTATACTAACGGATCTCACGAAGGTTTTGTTGAGTTTTGTGTGATTGAAGTTTTCAAGTTTTGGGTGAGATCATGATGGATGAAGGAATAAGGAGTGGCAAGAGCCTAAGCTTGGGGATGCCCAAGGCACCCCAAGGTAATATTCAAGGAAGACTCAAGCGTCTAAGCTTGGGGATGCCCCGGAAGGCATCCCCTCTTTCTTCTACCAACTATCGGTAATTTACTTGGAGCTATATTTTTATTCATCACATGATATGTGTTTTACTTGGAGCGTCGTGTATTATATGAGTCTTTGCTTTGTTTGCTTTTTAGTTTGTCACAATCATCTTTGCTGGACACACCTATTTGAGAGAACCACACGTTTATCATGATTTATTAGAATACTCTATGTGCTTCACTTAAATCTTTTGAGCTAGGCAGTTGCTCTAGTGCTTCACTTATATCTTTTTGAGCACGGCGGTGATTAAATTTTGAAGAAATATTTGCACTCTCATGCTTAACTTATATCTTTTTGAGAATTGATAATAGTAATGGTAATTTGCACAAGATACGAATTTGGTCCCAAAGTGATGAATATTCAAGAGGGATATAATAAAAACTTTCATATAGATCATTGGATATGATAAGTTTGATTCCTTGCAATAGTTTTGCGATATGGAGATGATAATATGTGAGTCATGTTAGTGAGTAATTGTGATTTAGTAAGAATATTGGTGTTAAGGTTTGTGATTCCCTATGCATGCACATAAAGTCAATAGTTATGCAACGAAATTATATCCTACTTATGGTGCATTATTAGGTGTTAGTTATGTTCAATGCATGTTTATGAACGTTTTCGCTTTTTGGGTTGGTCGCTTCTCAATCTATTTGCTAGCCTTCATTTGTACTAAGCGGGAATACTGCTTGTGCATCCAACTCCTTTAACCCAAGTTGTGCCAAATGAGTCCACCATACCTACCTATATGCGGTATTTCCATGCCGTTCCAAGTAAATTTGCATGTGCCAACTCTAATTTTCAAAATAATTTTCCGTTTTGTGTGCCCGTACCGCTCATGAAGCGGCAGGGGGTGGCCAATATTTTCCATGCTAGGTGTGTTATTCTCACGATGAGTGTTTATTCACTTGTCATTGCACGAGAGAGTGACAAGTAATAGGGATGCCCAGTCCTGAAATGAAAAAAAAATTAATATGATGATAATAATAAATTCCTTGGAAAGTGTTGGTATGGAAGGCACCCGTGGATACGGCTAGCCATGGATTGTGAAAGAATGGTGGAAAGGAAATAAACTTTATTTTCTGTTTGGGAACCGCCTATAATGTGTCTAGCATGGAAGATATTGGGAATTCTTGGTCGTTTTCGTTGACGGGAAAATCATGTCTCTCAAAATAATTTTATCTCTCTAATTTAAGCCTTGAGCTCTGGCACCTCTGCAAATCTCTGCTTCCCTCTTCGAAGGGCCTATCTATTTACTTTTATGCAATTTTTATTTTTATTTTGAGTCTCCATCTTCTCTTACAAAGCACCAACTAGAGAGCACTATTGTCATACTTGTGCATTGTGTGTAGCTAATATTGAGTGTGTTTCATGAATGGATCAATGATTGAGCATAATGGGCTAGGGATAGCTTTCTTTAGTGTTGATATTTTGAAAGGCACGATTGCTTGTTAGTATGCTTGAGTATTTATGTCTTTTCATGTCAAATTATAGACTATTGCTTTGAATCATTCAAGTCCAAATGTCCATGCTACTAAAGAAAAGAGTATATGATGAACATGATAGGTAGCATTCCACATCAAAAATTCTGTTTTTATCATTTACCTACTCGAGGACGAGCAGGAATTAAGCTTGGGGATGCTTGATATGTCTCCAACGTATCTATAATTTTTGATTGTTCCATGCTATTATAGTATCAATCTTGGATGTTATATATACACTTACAAGCAATTATATATCATTTTTTGGGACTAACCTATTAACTTAGTGCCTAGTTCCAGTTGCTGTTTTTTATTGCATGTTTTTGGTTTTTCAGAATACCAGTACCAAACGAAGTCCAAATGCCACGAAACTTTTTGGAGATTTTTTTCTGGACATAAGAGACACTAGAAGCTTCGGGAGAGGGCCAGAAGACAGAGGAGGTGGCCACGAGCCACCAGGGAACGCCCCAGGGGGGTGGCGCGCCCTGGTGCCTCGTGGGCCCACCTCTGCTCCATTTGACCTAATTCCACCTCTATAAATACTCTCGGGAAACCAACAGAGGAGTCCACGAAATACTTTTTCCGCCGTCGCAAGTTCCTGTTCTCGAGAGATCCCATATGGAGGCCTTTTCTGGCACTCTGCCGGAAGGGGATTCGATCACGGAGGGGCTCTCCATCAACCTTACTGCCCTTCCGATGATGCGTGAGTAGTTTACCACAGACCTTCGGGTCCATAGTTAGTAGCTAGATGGCTTCTTCTCTCTTTTTGATCTTCAATACAATGTTCTCCTTGATGTTCTTGGAGTTCTATCCGATGTAATCACTTTTTGCGGTGTGTTTGTTGGGATCCAATGAATTGTGAGTTTATGATCAGATTATCCATGAATATTATTTGAGTTTTCTCTGAACTCTTTTATGCATGATTGTTATAGCTTCGTATTTCTCTCCGATCTATTGATTTGGTTTGGCCAACTAGATTGATTTATATTGCAATGGGAGGGGTGCTTTGTAATGGGTTCAATCTTGCGTTGCTCAATCCCAATGACATAAAGGGACATGACTGATGTCTACTACACAACTTATTCTTGTAGACTCGTGTTGGGCCTCCAAGTGCAGAGTTTTGTAGGACAGTAGCAATTTTCCCTCAAGTGGATGACCTAAGGTTTATCAATCCATGGGAGGCGTAGGATGAAGATGGTGTCTCTCAAACAACCCTGCAACCAAATACAAGAAATCTCTTGTGTCCCCAACACACCCAATACAATGGTAAGATGTATATGTGCACTAGTTCGGCGAAGAGATGGGGATACAAGTGTAGTATGGATAGTAGATATAGGTTTCTGTAATCTGAAAATAAAAAAACAGCAAGGTAGCAAGTGATAAAACGGAGCACAAACGGTATTGCAATGCTTAGAAACAAGGCCAAGGGTTCATACTTTCACTAGTGCAATCTCTCAACAGTGCTAACATAGTTGAATCATATAACAATCCCTCAACGTGCGATAAAGAATCACTCCAAAGTTCTTATCAAGAGGAGAACATAAGATAGAAATTATTGTAGGGTACGAAACCACCTCAAAGTTATCTTTTTCGATCAATCTATTGAGCCATCCCTATATGTGTCACAAACAGCCCTAGAGTTCGTACTAAAATAACACCATATGATACGCATCAACCAACTCTAATGTCACCTAGATACTCCAATGTCACCACAAGTATCTGTGAGTTGATTATTCGATATGTATCAAACAACTTCAGATTCATAATATTCAATCCAACACACAGAACTTCAAAGAGTGCCCCAAGATTTCTACCGGATAAAGTAGGACGAAAACGTGCATCAACCCCTATGCATAGATTACCCCAATGTCACCTCAGGAATCCGCGAGTTGAGTGCCAAAACATACATCAAGTGAATCAATATAATACCCCATTGTCACCACGGGTATTCATATGCAAGACATACATCAAGTGTTCTCAAATCCATAAAAGTATTCAATCCGATAATAGTGAAACCTCAAAGGTAAAAACTCAATTCATCACAACAAGATAGAGAGGGAGAAACACCATATGATCCAACTATATTAACAAAGCTCGCGGTACATCAAGATCGTGCCAAATCAATAACACGAGAGAGAGAGAGAGATCAAACACATAGCTACTAGTACATACCCCTAGCCTCGAGGGTGATCTACTCCCTCCTCGTCATGGAGACCGCCGGGATGATGAGGATGGCCTCCGGCGATGATTTCCCCCTCCGGCAGTGTGCCGGAAAAGGGCTGTAGATGAGATTGTGGAGGTATAGAGGCTTGCGGCGGCGTAAAAACTCATCTAGGTTAACTTTTGGGGGTTTCTGAATATATATGATTTTTCAGCGTTGGAATCACGCAAAGAGGTGCCACAGGGGGCCCACGAGGCACCAGGGCGCGCCTGGGGGGTGGCGCGCCCAGGTGGCTTGTGGGGCCCCTGTGGGTCTTCTGCTGCTCCCCGGAGCTTCCTGGGTCTGTTTCCTTCCAGAAAAAATCGTCAAAAAGTTTCGTTGCATTTGGACTTCATTTGATATGGATTTTCTGGAAAACCAAAAACAAGCAGAAAATAGCAACTGGCACTGGGCACTAGGTCAATATGTTAGTCCATGAAAATCAGATAAAATCCACATAAAAGTGCACCAAAATCATACAAAACTATAATAAACATGGCATGAATACTTCATAAATTATAGATATGTTGGAGACGTATCAATGACACATATGTAAAATTGCTATTAAGGGTAAAAAGATGGGGTTTATTCATGCGTGAGTTTACTTTGTCTACAACATGTCATCTTGCTTAAGGCGTTACTCCGTTCTTTATGAACTTAATACTCTAGATGCATGCTGGATAGCGGTCGATGTGTGGAGTAATAGTAGTAGATGCAGAATCGTTTCGGTCTACTTGTCTCGGACATGATGCCTATATACATGATCATTGCCGTGGATATCGTCATGATTATTTGCTTTTCTATCAATTGCCCAACAGTAATTTGTTTACCCACCGTATGCTATTTTCAAGAGAGAAGCCTCTAGTGAAAACTATGGCCCCCGGGTCTACTTTTATCATATATTAAAAATCCCAAAAATACCTTGCTGCAATTTTACTTTATTTATTTTATTTTGTATTTTTGTTCGATCTATCTATCTATCACCATACAATTTAATCTTGTAATTAACCGCCAAGGGATTGACAACCCCTTGTTCGCGTTGGGTGCGAGGATTTGTTATTTTGTGTGCAGGTGCTGCTAACGAGTTGTTGCATGATTCTCCTACTGGATTGATAACCTTGGTTTCATAACTGAGGGAAATACTTATCTCTACTGTACTGCATCATCCCCTCCTCTTCGGGGAAATCCCAACGCAGCTCACAAGTAGCACTGACGAGGAGTGATCGGTAAGTACCATACAACTTTCTAGGGAGATTTCTTCCCGGCCTTCTTGTATCGAGAAGCATTGCACACTGGACAGCTGGTTTTTTCCGCGTGCTCATTCCGATAAATGATGCAATCGTTGATGCATGCATGGTATCTAATGTGTGGCAGATCAAGAGGGCACACAATCTTCTTGGCCTCATCGACACTAGTAGGACACAGGTTCCCCGTGGGAAGAACTTTTTGTAGGTACTTCAAATGCTCATCGAGGCTTCTGTTGGTCCATTTGTTTTTAGCCTTTGTCTTTAGAAGTTCGAGCATGAAACTCAAGCGGGTCACCTCGGGATCGCAACCAACATACAATGGAGTATTCGAGTCTACCTCCAGTTGCTCCAGCTTGGCCTCCTCTCTACAAGCAGCTCTGTCGTTAGTCGTCTTCTTGCGAAGCAGGTCTCGAACATGAGGGTCCCGCACGACTGAACTTAGTAGCGACGAAGGCTCCGGTGTGTCCGCGTCTTCTCCATCATGTCCGGCCTCTTCTCCGCCCCCATGTCTGGCCTCTTCTCCGCCCCATGTCCGGCCTCTTCTCTGCCGCCATGTCCGGCCTCTTCTCCGTCGCCATTATCGGTCATCTCTTCGTCTGGCCCCATGTCATCATTGGCTGCCCCGTCGACGTCATCATCATCATCATCATCATCATCATCATCATCTTCACTTATCCACCGAGTATAGCCATCCATGAAACCATTCATGAGCAGGTGCGCCTTCAAACGGCCTTCCTTAAAGGGGTCGAGCCAGACTCCTCCTTTGCATCTTCGACACGGACATAAAATCTCCTTCCGGTTATTTTCATGCATGTCGTGCACCGCGGATCGCAACCATCTTTCCACCATCCTTCCACTGACCTTCATGATCATTTGCGCGATATAATAAGCAAAAGGATTATAAACGCATGCATGCATGCATGCATCAAAGTCATACAAAAATTCGGCATGACCTTCCCTAAAAATAGGGACAAATAGAGTTTGCCCGAAATTCACCGAAATGGAAATAAATCAACATTTCGGCCAAACATAAGCAACTCATGTCATGTCACGCACAATTCGGCAAATACACATATAGGCGGCAACTCATGCCACACGCACAATTTCCATCATATCACCCGATTCGGTCATATCGCACACACACATATTTCCATTCATGCAAAGCACAATTTTTTACTCACCGGCCTATCTCGAGAGAGATCGAGCACGGTGATGAGGTCGGTGTCGCTACACACCTAGGAGGGATCGAAAGTAGACAACAAAGATGGCTTTACTTCATGAAATGGATAGATCTAGTTGGGGAGGTAGATAGGTCACTTCATTAAATGGGTAGATCTAGCTAGTTGGGAAGGAGATGGCTCTAATAACTAGTGGAGGGAGGAGTGAAAAGTGAGGAAGAGAGAAAGGGGTGCATAAATGGAGATAGTGGAGGGGGCATTAAAGGAAAGAGAAGAGAGGTAGGAGAAGGAAGAGAGAACAAAGCTAGCTAGTAGTAATGGGGAAGCAAGTGAGGGAGAAGAAGTGAGGGAGAGAGGAGGGGGGAGGGAACAAGGGGGTTGGAAAAGGTAGCAGCTGCGCCTTAGCAGTAGCGCGGGTTCACAGACGGTGCTACTGCTAAGAGCAGTAGCAGTAGCGCGGGAACGCAACCAGCACTGATGCTAAGCGGGGCCCACCACGTGGGACAGTGCAGCCGTAGTTGCAGCGGGGGTTCAGCGACCCGCGCTACAGGTATCCATTTAGCAGTAGCGCATGTTCCCTAGGCCGTGCTACTACTATACATAGCCTGGTGGGTACTGTGGGGCCCACTTAGCAGCAGCGCCGTTTAGTACACCCGCGCTACTGCTAAATTGATACCAGTAGCGCGTATCATAGGACCGCGCTACTATAAAGTAGCAGCAGCGCGTCTCTCTGACCCGCGCTACTGTTAAGCCTCCACCTATAAGGTATTCCCTAGTAGTGATCTAGGAATCGTCACTGCGAAGGCACAGTCGACACCAGGGTCACCCAAAGTCGCATCCTCTACCGCCCACACGACCAAAAAAGCGACCACCGTCGCCGCCAATCCGCGAGCTGAAAGCCGAATTGGGGGCCCACCTCCCGACGCCGCCGCCCCGATGTCTAGAAGAGCCCTCACCCAAGAGCCTACCTTGCACACCGCCGGCTAACCTGGATAATTCCAAAAGAGATGCACACCACAATCCCTACCTCCCGTCCGACAACAAGGGGCCGAAACTGGGAGGCCGAGCCGACAATGGAGCCACCACCTTTGAGTGGACGGCGGCCATGGCCCCCTGGCCACGGCCACCCATCCGGATCTGCAACCACCACCTAGCCCCGGAACCGGGCAGGCATCGGGTCGGAGAGCCCCGCTGAGCCACAGATCTGGCAGCCATGAACTCGAAGGGACGAGACCCCATGGTCCAGGCGAGGTGCCCGCCGGCCACCTAGCCGCGAGCACCAACACCCGAGGAGGACAAGCTCTGTGGAAAGGCAAGGAAGTCCCGCCGCCGGCGCCCCGGCCACCCGCAACCACCGACGTCTGGATCTGGCCGCATCAGATCTGCCGCTGGACCACCAGATCACCGCCACGGGCGCCCACACCACGTAGTCCACCACGCCGGAGACAGAAGACAACGACCCCGCCGCCACAACCGCCACCACGCTGCCAGGCCCCGTGCCAGGGCGCCGCCACCGCTCGCCGCCCGAATCCCGCGCCAGCCGCTGGCGAGTGGGGGGAGAAGGAGCCCCGCCGCCGCCCACGCCGGCCGGGCTTAGCCCGGCAGCGCACCCAGGCAGCGGCGAGGGGAGGGGAAGGGGAGGAGGGGCTGAGACCGGCGGCTAGGGTTCGTCCCCCCCCCCCCCCCGGTCGCACGCGGACGCGACGCGGGAGGGGAGGGGAAGGATTAGATTAAATTCGTCCCCTTATTTTATTTTATTTTTGAGAATTCTCGTAACCTTTATTGATCAAAGTTTAAGGATACAAGAACTTGGTCAAGGGGAACACCTAACCACAAATGACGAGCTGAATTTGGATTACACGCATACTTGGCTATATTATGAGCCTCAAAATTAAAACTCCTATTTTCATGAATGAAAGTACATGACTGAAACTCTATCGCCGTGATGGAAATTTCTCAGATTATCGCCGCATTGTTCCCGCCGCTTCGTTGATGGATTTCTTTGATGGGCGCCTGACAATCAGACGTGATGTGCAAATGATTGAGATTAAGAACAGCAGCTAGTGCTAGTGCCTCTCTCACCGCATATGGTTCAAGTAACAGTGGATCACTAGCATGAAATACTAGGGCTGAACAACCAAGGTAAGCCCCTTGTTGGTCACCGCAGATTGCCGCTGCTGCTCCCCGCAGACCATCTTGGGCAACTACACCATCAACATTTAGCTTGACCTTGTTCTCTGGAGGAGGAAGCCATCGCTGCACCTTGTCCCCCCGTTGGCTCTCGGCCTATCTTACCCGCCCTGCCGTCTCACACACGGACAGATCATGCAGATAAGATTGTACAAAAGCGTTTGTTTGTTGAGGGCTTTGGAATATTGATTCATGCACAGCCTTCCTTCTTGCATACCATATCGCCCACAACATGACCACCATTCTTGTGAACTGATCATGACTCAGCTCCTCATGTAAATCAAATATCCAATTTCTTGCAACTGGTTGTCTGTTCTCTGTTACTGTTTCTACCAAGTCCTCATCTGAAAGGGCCCATGTACAACAAGCCATTGTACATCCAACAAAAGCATGTCTCCACGACTCCTCCGTGTCGCACAATGGGCAAAGCATCGGCTACAGACATATTTCTCCATTTAAGAACATCAGTAGTTAGCAGCGAGTGCTTTGCAAGCCTCCACGGAAATATTTTCACCTTTGAAGGCACCTTAATTTTCTAGAGTGAGGACCATGCACTCTCTTCCCTACTCGTGTCTGACGCTCCTCCTTGTCCCTCTAGCCAATTCTCGCGTTGAGTCTTGGTTGTGATCATGAGTTTGTAGGCCGAGCTGACAGTGAAAACTCCTCTCTTGTCCGGGTGCCAAGCCCAAAAGTCATCTATGTTCCTTGTGCACACTGGTATTTTTAAGATCTCCTCGGCGTCCGAGGGAAGAAAGATACCCCTAATGAGATCAACATCCCATGTTGCTGTAGCCGGAATCAACAATTCTGACACCATTTGTGGCAGGTTTTCCACTAAGGACATAATTGGCCTTAGGTAAGAAGCCTTCATAATCCAGTTATCAGTCCATATGTTTGTGCTCTGGCCGTTTCCAATTCTCCGAATCACTCCTTGCTTCATTACATCCCTCCCTTCCAGGATTGCTCTCCAAATTTGCGACGGTCGAGAGCCCAATTCGGCCTCCATAATGGTTCCCTCTGGGAAGTACACCACCTTCAATAATCTAGCACTCAGCGAGTTTGGTGTTTGTAGTATCCTCCATGACTGTCTAGCCAGCAAAGCTAGATTGAATATTTCAAGGTCTCTAAATCCCATCCCACCCAAATATTTGGGCTTAGACATAACTTCCCATGAGACCCATGCTGGCTTCCTCTTCCCCTCCTTGCATCCCCACCAAAACTTCCGTCTTATCAAGTTCAAATGCTCACACAAACCTCTTGGCAGTTTAAAACATGCCATGATGTACACTGGGATTGCTTGGGCCTGCAGATAATAACTTACCCATCCATCCCTTTACTTTCTCCCATATACGATCACTCAAATATTTGAAAGTCCCTTTTTTAGAGTGCCCAACATCTGTTGGCATACCAAGATATCTTTCTATGAGAGATTCATTAGGGACTTGGAGGTGTCCTTTCACAGCATCCCGCACAGTTTGTGGACACCCTTTGCTGAAAAATATGGATGATTTATCCCTATTTATCCTCTGTCCCGAAGCAGAACAATAAGTCTCCAGTAGGTTTGATACATCCTCTGCCCCATTAACACTGGCTCTGAAGAACATCAGGCTATCATCCGAGAATAACAAGTGGTTCACCGACGGTGCCGATGGAGCCACTTTACTGCCGCTAAGCTGGGATGACTGATTTTGAGATTTCAAGAGGCACAAAAGGCTCTCCGCTGCTATCAGAAACCAGTATGGGGAGATTGGATCTCCCCGCCGAATACCTCGTGAAGGCTTAAATTCCTCCAATTTTTTGCCATTAAAAAGAACTAAAAAGGAAACCGAGCTCACCAGATGCATGACTGTTGTGATCCAAGGTGTGGCAAACCCCAGCTTCTCCATAATGGCCTGCAGATAACTCAACTCTACCCTATCATAAGCTTTCATCATATCTAGCTTTAGGGTTGCAAAATTGTTGTTCTTTGACCGACTCTTCTTCATAAAGTGAAGGCACTCGTATGCTGAAATAATGTTGTCTGTTATAAGTCTCCCCGGGAAGAACGCTGACTGCTCTTCAGATATGATATCCGGTAAGATCAACTTTAGCTGGTTTGCAAGAACCTTCGATGCTATCTTGTAGAAAACGTTACATAAACTTATAGGTCAAAACTGAGACAAAAGGGTAGGGTTTGTAACCTTTGGAATCAATACTAAGATAGTATCATTAATGCGTGCTGCACTTTCTTTTCCGCTCACAATCACTACGACAGCCTTAGTCACCGATTCACCACATATATCCCAATGACGATGAAAAAAATGAGCTGGGAACCCATCCGGGCCAGGGGCCTTTGTCGGGAACATCTGGAAGAGTGCACTTTTCACCTCGTCATCTTTGTATGGCGCCATGAGCACTGAGTTCATATCATCGGTTACCTTGACAGGCACATGCTCAAGCACATCTGCTACTCCCTGCACCCCTTCTGAGGTATAGAGGGTTTTATAATAGTCGAGCGCAAGCTCCTGCATTTCTGTCGGATTATCAGTTAGTTGACCATCAGGGCGTAGCAAAGCCTTTATTAGGTTCTTCTTCCTGCGCATCGATGCCCTAATATGAAAGAACCATGTGTTCTTGTCCCCCGACGAAAGCCACTCCATCCTGGAGCGTGATACGACCCAAACGTATCTACTTTTGCAAACACTTTTGCTCTTGATTTGGTCTATAATTTGCATGATTTGACTGAAACTAACCCGAACTGACGCTGTTTTCAGCAGAACTACCATGGTGTTGTTTTTGTGCAGAAATAAAAGTTCTCGGATTGAGCTAAAAATTTACGGAGAATTATTTCAGAATATATAAAAAATATTGGCGAAGAGAACTACTGGAGGCGGGCCACCTAGGAGCGACAAGCTCAGGGGGCGCGACCACCCCCAAGGCTGTGCCTTGTGAGCTTGTGGGCCCCTCAGGCCTCCGTTCGACCTTATTCCAACGCTATAAGTACCGTCTTGCGGAGAAAAAAATCAGAGAGAAAGTTTCATCATGTTTTACGATACGGAGCCACCGCCACCTCCTGTTCTTCATCGGGAGGGCTGATCTGGAGTCCGTTCGGGGTTGCGGGGAGGGGGATTCGTCACCATTGTCATCATCAACCCTTCTCCATCAACAATTTCATGATGCTCACCACCGGGTGTGAGTAATTCCTCCGTAGGCTTGCTGGACGGTGATGGAGTTGGATGAGATTTGTCATGTAATCGAGTCAATTTGTTAGGCCTTGATTCCTAGTATCCACTATGTTCTGAGATTGATGTTGCTATGGCTTTGCTATGCTTAATACTTGTCACTAGGGCCCGAGTGCCATGATTTCAGATCTGAACCTTCTATGTTTTCATGAATATATTTGAGTTCTTGATCCTATCCACTTGTCATATGCACTTGTTATTGTTCTGATCCGTAGACCCCATAGTGAAAATTGTTTGTGATACTCTCCGGGGATTACTGTAATTCTAGGAGTTCATGTATTCACCATGTGTTAATGCTCTGTTCCGGTTCTCTATTAAAAGGAGGCCTTAATATCCCTTAGTTTCCTTATGGACCCCGCTGCCATGGGAGGGGACAAAAGATGTCATGCAAGTTCTTATTATAAGCACGTATGACTATATACGGAATACATGCCTACATTACATTGATGAATTGGAGCTATTGTGTGTCGTTCTAGGTTGTGACTGTTATATGATGAATGTCATCCAACACAAATATCCATCGCTGATCCAATGCCTATGCTTTTCTCATATTGGTCTTTGCTAAGTTACTACTGCTGCTGCTGTTACAATCTTCACATACTGTTTCTGTTACTGTTACTATCGCTACTGTGCTACTAAACACTTTGCTGCAGAGATACCAAATTCTAGGAGTGGTTGAATTGACAACTCAATTGCTAAGGCTCACAAATATTCTTTGGCTCCCCTTGTGTCAAATCAATAAATTTGGGTGAAATACTACCCTTGAAGACTATTGCGATCCCCTATACTTGTGAGTTATCATGACATTTTTCTGGCACCGTTGCCGGGGAGCATAGCTCTATTTGTTGAGTTCACTTGGGATTTTACACTATGAAGAATCTAAAAGACGGTAAGACTAAGATCGCACCCTCTAAGACGAGGGAAGGTAAGGAACTGCCATCTAGCTCCGCACTTGATTCACCTTCTGTTTTAAGTAGGCTTGCGACACCACCACCTGCTATTCAATCTGATATGTCGCAAGTAATAGATGATACCACTTCTGCTATAAATGAAACTTGTGATGATGCTAATACTCTGC
Organism: Elymus sibiricus; assembly: GCA_039707655.1. NCBI lineage: Eukaryota > Viridiplantae > Streptophyta > Magnoliopsida > Poales > Poaceae > Elymus > Elymus sibiricus. The sequence continues at coordinate 65,839,598 of CM077672.1, forward strand.
TTGATGATACTGTGCCACTAGGTGAATTTCTTGATGAACAAATTGCTAAAGCTAAAGAAATTGAGAATGCTGAAACTACTAAAAATTATGAATCACCTATTATGCCTAGCTCTCCTAGAATTGAAATGCCTAAGATACCTGATGGTTATGTTCTGGATGGGGAGATAACTAGAGAATTTCTTGCTTGTAATGATAGAGATGATGTTAAGAAATTACTGAGTAAGCTGAAAGAAAAAGCTATGATAGAGAGAATGAAATATGATCCTAAGTTTGCTACTTCTCCTATCTTTGTTACTGATAAGGATTATGACTTCTCTGTTGATCCTGAGTTAATTACTTTGGTTGATATGATCCTTTTCATGGTTATGAAAATGAAACTGTTGTGGCACACCTTACCAAATTAAATGATATAGCCACCCTATTTGCTCATGAGGAAAAAATTCGCTATTACTATATTCTTAAGTTGTTTCCTTTCTCATTAAAGGGTGATGCTAAGAAATGGTTTAATACTCTTGCTCCTGGTTGTGTGCGTAGTCCCCAGGATATGATATATTACTTCTCTGAAAAATATTTCCTGCTCATAAGAAACAAGCTGCTTTACAGGAAATATTTAACTTTGTGCAATCTGAAGAAGAGAATCTCCCTCAAGCTTGGGGGAGGCTTCTCCAATTACTTAATGCTTTGCCAGATCATCCTCTTAAGAAAAACGAAATACTTGATATCTTTTATAATGGACTAACCGATGCTTCTAGGGACTACTGGGTTAATAGGTTAGTCCCAAAAAATGATATATAATTGCATACAATTGATATAAAAACATCCAAGATTGATACTATAATAGCATGGAACAGTCAAAAATTATAGATACGTTGGAGACGTATCAAGCATCCCCAAGCTTAATTCTTGCTTGTCCTCGAGTAGGTAAATGATAAAAACAGAATTTTTGATGTGGAATGCTACCTATCATGTTTCATCATGTAATCTCTCTCTTACGGTATGAATAATAAGATCCGAGTGATTCAAAGCAATAGTCTATAATTTGATATAAAGACATCAATACTCGGGCATATTAATAAACAATCATGTCTTTCAAAATAAAAATGCTAAAGAACGTTATCCCTACAAAATCATATGATCATGTCATGCTCCATCTTCTTCACACAAAGTATTTATCATGCACAACTCCGGTTTTAGCCAAGCAATTGGTTCATACTTTTTAACGCGCTTCAGCTTTTTCAACTCCCACGCAATACATGAGCGCAAGCCATGGATATAGCACTATGGGTGGAATAGAGTATGGTGATAGAGATAAATAGGAGAAGTCAAAAATGGAGAAAGTCTCACATCAACGAGGCTAATCAATGGGCTATGGAGATGCCCATCAATTGATGTCAATGCGAGGAGTAGGGATTGCCATGCAACGGATGCACTAAGAGCTATAAGTGTATGAAAGCTCAACATGAAAACTAAGTGGGTGTGCATCCAACTTGCTTGCTCATGAAGACCTCGGGCATTTGAGGAAGCCCATCATCGGAATATACAAGCCAAGTTCTATAATGAAAATTCCCACTAGTGTATGAAAGTGACAAAATAGGAGACTCTCTATATGAAAAACATGGTGCTACTCTGAAGCACAAGTTTGGAAAAACATAGTAACATTGTCCCTTCTCTCTTTTTCTCTCATTTTATTTATTTATTTTTCTTTTTTTCTTTTCCTTTTCCTTTTTTTTCTTTCTTTCTTTCTTTTTTCTTTTTCATGGCTCTTTTTCGCCTCTTTTTTTTGTCCGGAGTCTCATCCCGATTTGTGGGGGAATCATAGACACCATCATCCTTTCCTCACTGGGACAATGCTCTAATAATGATGATCATCACACCTCTATTTACTTACAACTCAACATTACAACTCGAAACTAGAACAAAAATATGACTTTATATGAATGCCTCTGGCAGTGTACCAGGATGTGCAATGATGCTAGCGTAACATGTATAACAATGATAAACGGTGGCTGAGCCACAAATACTATGTCAGCTATATGATCATGCAAAGCAATATGACAATGATGATGTATGTCATAAAAACGGAACGGTGGAAGTTGCATGGCAATATATCTCGTAATGGCTATGGAAATGCCATGATAGGTAGGTATGGTGGCTGTTTTGAGGAAGATATAAGGAGGCTTATGTGTGATAGAGCGTATCATATCACGGGGTTTGGATGCACCGGCGAAGTTTGCACCAACTCTCGATGTGAGAAAGGGCAATGCACGGTACCGAAGAGGCTAGCAAATTGCGGAAGGGTGAGAGTGCGTATAATCCATGGACTCACATTAGTCATAAAGAACTCACATACTTATTGCAAAAGTCTATTAGCCCTCGAAGCAAAGTACTACTACGCATGCTCCTAGGGGGAAGGTTGGTAGGAGTTAACCATCGCGCGCCCCCGACCGCCACGCAAAGGAAGACAATCAATAATAAATCATGCTCCAACTTCGTAGCATAACGACAGATCATACATGCATGCTTCGGGAATCACAAACCTTAACACAATTATTCTTAATAAACCACAATTATCTACTAATACCTCCCACATATTACCATCTTAATATCGCAAAACTATTGCAAGGAATCAAACTTATCATATTCAGTGATCTACATGAAAGTTTTTATTATATCCCTCTTGAATACCTATCATATCAGGACCAAATTCATAACCCGTGCATATTACCATTGCTATCATGAGACTCTCAAAAAGATATAAGTGAAGCATGAGAGTGTAACTATTTCTTTAAAATATCATCACCGCTGTGCTCTAAAAGATATAAGTGAAGCACTAGAGCAGCTGCCTAGCTCAAAAGATATAAGTGAAGCACATATAGTATTCTAACAAATCACGGATAATGTGTGTCCCTCTCAAAAAGGTGTGTCCAGCAAAGATGATTGTGACAAACTAAAAAGCAAAAAAAAGCAAGCAAACTATTTCACATGACGCTCCAAGTAAAACACATATCATGTGATGAATAAAACTATAACTCCAAGTTAGTTACCGATAGATTGTAGACGAAAGAGGGGATGCCTTCCGGGGTATCCCCAAGCTTAGACGCTTGAGTCTTCCTTGAATATTACCTTGGGGTGCCTTGGGCATCCCCAAGCTTAGGCTCTTGCCACTCCTTATTCCTTTGTCCATCTTAGTCTCACCCAAAACTTGAAAACTTCAGCACACAAAACTCAACAGAAACCTCTTGAGATCCGTTAGTATAACAAAAAAATCTTTAACTTTAGGTACTGTAGTAAATTGATTCATATTCAATATTGGCATAATTCTACTGTACTTCAACTTCTCCATGACTCATACCCCCCGATACCATCCATAGATTCATCAAAATAAGCAAACTATGCAACAAAAACAGAATCTGTCTAAAACAGAACAGTCTATAAAGATATATTTAAAATCCATACTTATGTAACTCCAAAAATTCTGAAAAATTAGGAAAACGTGGGAAATTCATATACCAATACTGTGTAAAAATTTCAGATTTTTATGACGCTTCAGTACAGAACTAAAATTCCAGTACTGGACGCAAAACTTTCTGTTTTCCAAACAGCATCAATTATACTATCTTCCAAATCATCCCAAAGGCATTACTTGGCACAAACACTAATTAAAACATAAAAACATAATCATAACAGAAGCTATAATCATGCAAACACTCAAGAACAGTAGGTAAAATCAAAAAAATAATATTCATTGGGTTGCCTCCCAACAAGCGCTATTGTTTTATGCCCCTAGCTAGGCATAATGCATGGTTTCAAGTGTTGTCATCCTTGGTTTCTAACTCCTCAATCACACATCCCTTTTTTCTAATTGATTTAACATGGGAGTTTCTCATAATCACACTTCTAGGCACAAAATCAAGACTCTTATTTTTATGGATAGGTTCCTTAATTATATCAATGGAATTGGGGTGCACACTAATCATTTTAAGATCTTCATCATTATTAGGTAGTGATTCCGGTTTGGCGGCCATCCAATTCACTAGAGTTGTTTGTTTATCCAAAAAAAATCTTAGTAAATTTTTAGTATCAGCAAGTTGAGCTTGAAGGTTTGATACTTCTAGATTGACATCTTCAAGTTGTTTATTAATGGCATCCAACAAGCTAGAATGTTCCTTAAGCTCTTCGGAAAAGAATTTATTTTGCTCAAATTGTGAAGTCATAAAACTCTTAGTGACATTTTCAAATTCGGACAGTCTTCTGCTATAAAAACTATGACGAAATTCCTCTAACGACATAATGAAAGAACTAGCGAACAAGCAAACAAAATATTTTTGTGTTTTTGTAAAAAAATTAGAAACGAGAGGCAAATGCTAATAATAAAAAGTAAATAAAGTAAATTCAAGTGAATGATAATTTGTGCGAAGGTACTTGGTAATTTTGATGATGTCTCCCCGGCAACGGCGCCAGAAATTCTTCCTGCTACTTGTAGTATGCGTTGGTATTTCACCGAAGAGGAGAGGATGATGTAGTACAGTAGAGATAAGTATTTCCCTCAGTTAAGAACCAAGGTTATCAATCCAGTAGGAGAACCAAGCAAAACTCCGTTAAAACACACCTGCACACACAAGAGCAAACACTTGCACCCAACGCAAATAAGAGGGTTGTCAATCCCCTTAGCGGTTACTTGCAAGGATTAAATCTTATAGAGGTAAATAGCTAAACTAAAATACTAATAAAAATAAAAGTAACTAAATTGCAGCAAGGTATTTTTAGGTTTTTTATATGATTAAGATAGACCCGGGGACCATAGTTTTCACTAGAGGCTTCTCTCTTGAGCACATAAGCATACGGTGGGTAAACAAATTACTGTTGGGCAATTGATAGAAAAGCAAATAATTATGACGGATTCATGGCAATGATCATGTATGTAGGCATCACGTCCGAGACAAGTAGACCAACTCCTGCCTGCATCTACTACTATTACTCCACCCATCGACCGCTATCCAGCATGCATCTAGGGTATTAAGTATGAAATAGAGTAACGCCTTAAGCAAGATGACATAATGTAGAGAAGCAAATTCAAGCAATATGAATAAACCCCATCTTTTTATCCTTAATGGCAACAATACAAATATGTGTCATATCCCTTTCTGTCACTGGGATTGAGCACCGCAAGATTGAACCCATCACAAAGCACCTCTCCCATTGCAAGATAAATCAATCTAGTAGGCCAAACTAAACCAATAGATCGGAGAGAAATACAAAGCTATAACAATCATGCATAAAAGAGTTCAGAGATGACTCAAATATTTCTCATGAATAATCTGATCATAAACTCACAATTCATCGGATCCCAACAAACACACCGCAAAAGAAGATTACATCGGATAGAACTCCAAGAACATCGAGGAGATCATTGTATTGAAGATCAAAGAGAGAAAAGAAGCCATCTAGCTACTAGCTATGGACCCGTAGGTCTGTGGTAAACTACTCACACATCATCGGAAGGGCAGCAAGGTTGATGTAGAAGCCCTCCGAGATCGATTCCCCCTCCGGCAGAGTACCGGAAAAGGCCTCCAGATGGGATCGCGGAAGAACAGAGGCTTGCAGCGGCGAAAAGGTTTTTTCTTCTGGCTCTCTGGGGGTTTCCCAATATTTGTGAATTTATAGAAGTGGAATTAGGTCAAACGGAGTCACGTGGACCCCACAAGTCAGCACGGCGCGCCCCTCCCCTGGGGTGCACCCTGGTGCCTTGTGGAGCCTCTGTGAGGCTTCTGGCCTCCTCCCAAGGCTTCCCAGGTTTCTTTTGTCCAGAAAAAAATCTCCAAAAAGTTTCGTGGCATTTGGACTTCATTTGGTACTGTTTCTCTGAAAAGCCAAAAACAAGCAGAAAACAGCAACTGGCACTGGGCACTAGGTTAATAGGTTAGTCCCAAAAAATGATATATAATTGCATACAATTGCATATAAAAACATCCAAGATTGATACTATAATAGCATGGAACAATCAAAAATTATAGATACGTTGGAGACGTATCAACTACCTAGATAGTTGTGCTGGTTGTGTTTTCAGGGAACGAACTGTTGAACATGCTGAAGAACTATTGAAAAATATCTTGAGAAATGCCTATGATTGGACACTTCCTGAACCACCACCCAAACCAACTCTGAAGAAAAGAGGTATTCTATTCCTCGGTCCAGAAGATATGCAATAAGCTAAGAAATTTATGAAGGAAAAAGGTATTAAAGCTGAAGATGTTAAGAATCTACCACCTGTTGAAGAAATACATGGACTTGATATCCCGACACAGGTAGTAGAGGTGAATTCTCTTCGTAGATTCGATGAAAGTGACATTCCCTATAATAAATCTGCTAGCCAGTGCCTGGATGAATTTGATAACTAAATTGTTAAGCAAGAGAATTTCAATATGTATGTTAGCAATCAATTGAAACGAAATGCTATTATGATTGATCGCTTGAGTCACTTGATGTTTAGAATTGCTAGTGATGTTAAACGTTTAATTAAACATTCATCCATGGTTCATACTCAGTTGGAACAAGTTTCTAAGTCACAAAATGATTTGCTTAATGAAATGAATAATAGAATGAATGATCATGCTGTTAGAGTAGTTACTAGAGGAGGTAGAATGACTCAGGAGCCTCTGTATCCCGAAGGTCATCCTAAAAGAATTGAACAAGATTCTTAGAGAATTAATGTTGATGCACCTAGTTCATCTAAGAAGAAAAAGAAAAAGAAAAATGATAGTACCTTGCCTTCTTCTAGTGAACCTGTGATAGATAAAACTTCTGAGAATCATAATGATGTTTCTATTTCTGATGCTGAGACACAATCTGGTAATGAACATCCACCTAATGATAATGATAATGATGATGCTCAACCAGATAATGATAAAGAACCTGATAATGGTGTAGAAATAGAACCTGCTGTTATTCTTGATAACCCACCTCCTAAGAATAAAAGATATGATAAAAGAGATTTCATTGCTAGAAAACATGGTAAAGAAAGAGAATCATCGGTTCAGAAACTCATGCCTTTCCCTAGTAAACCTCCGAAAAATAAGGATGAGGAAGACTTTGGACGCTTTGTTGAAATGCTTAGGCCAGTCTTTTTGAGAACACGTTTGACTGATATTCTGAAAATGCCTCCAAATGCTAAATACATGAAAGATATTGTCACTAATAAAAGGAAGATACCTGAAACAGAAATTTCCACCATGCTTGCAAATTAATCTTTTAAGGGTGGAGTACCTAAGAAGTTAGGAGATCCAGGAATACCTACTATACCATGCTCCATTAAACGAAACTATGTCAAAACTGCTTTATGTGATTTAGGAGCCAGTGTTAGTGTTATGCCTTTCTCTTTATATAGAAGACTTAATTTGAATAAGCTTACACCTACTGAAACATCTTTGCAAATGGCTGATAAATCAACTGTTATTCCTATTGGAATTTGTGAGGATGTTCCCGTTGTGGTTGCAAATGTTACTATTTTAACAGACTTTGTTATTCTTGATATGCCCGAGGACGAAAGTATGTCGATCATTCTCGGTAGACCCTTTTTGGATACTGCAGGGGCTGTTATTGATTGCAATAAAAGCAACGTTACTTTTCATGTCAATGGTAATGAGCAAACGATTTATTTTCCGAAGAAACAAAGTTCGGTGAATGGTATCAACTCTATTGAAAAAATTGCGACAATCACTATTGGAGGTTTCGAATTTCCTCTTCCTACTGTCAAAAAGAAATATGAAATTCTTATTGTTGGGGAAATGCATATCCCCATGGAGGTAACCTAGTGTTATACGAAAATTCTTCGGTTTCATGTCACTTAGAAATAGTTTGTTAATAAGACTTGATCAACCTTATTAATGGATTCTTTTTTAGGGGTATGTGGTCGATGAATTCAGTAAGCACAACCTACTGTACCCTTCATTTACTTGCTGTTAATTAAAGTTTAATAAAGTAAAATGCCATGATTTTCCTGTTTTCTGAATTATCCGTGCAATAAAAAATGGCCCAAAAATAAAAGTTCTCAGAATGCCCTGAAAATTTAGTATGATTTTTTCCTGAATATTTAAGAATTTTTGGCACTAAACACACCCCAGGGGGGTGCCCCTGTGAGCCACAAGCTCACATGGCACAACCACCCCCCGGGCGCGCCTAGTGAGATTGTGGGTCCCACAGGGACCCCCTCACTTATTCCACCAGCCTAGCATCTTCTTCCACCTCCAGAAAAAATCAAACTTGCTCCCAAGCCTGTGTTCTTGCTCATTTTCATGCTATTTTCGATCTCCTTGTTTGGAACTCCGTTTCCGAAACTGTTTTAGGGGATTACTCCTTGGTATGTGACTCCTCCAATGGTCCAATTAGTTTTTGTTCTAGTGCTTTATATTTTGCAAATTTTTGCTGCTGTGGTGACCATGTATATGAGCTTGCATGTTGAATTTGTATGGTCCAAAGTAGTTTTGATGCATGATATATCCTCTAGATACTTGTGGGATTAGTTGCTATTAATTTTTTTGAGTTTTGTTCACTTTTATTTTGGGGACTAAAAATTTCAGAAATTGTGTAGAGAAAAGAAAATGGTTAGGAGGATGTTGAGAGGCTCCTCGAGCCGGAGTTCCGAGGAAACTCCGAAGAAGAAGCCCAAGTACAACCTTCCTCGTGCGGCGGAGGTGCGACCGTGCGAATGGCCATGCAACACATTCTTGAGGTATGCGGGAATTCATGATGATTTCTATTATTTAGCAAACAATGTCGGCATCATCCTGTTCCTTGAAGATAAGTGTGATCAATACCTCCTACTCACCAATACTTTTGTGCAAAATTTTCACTTTCATTCTAGGAGGGAGACGCCCACTGTATCATTTCACCTATATGATGTTCCCCTAGAAATGACACTTGATAGATTTTGCCAAGTATGCAAAATTCCTTATGAGGGCAGCCCGATAGAGCCACGTCCAAGGGACGTAGAGGATTTTATATCCGTGATGACAGCGGGGAAGACAAGAGGAGTTTCAGAGGCTAGGGTTGCTAGTTTACATTTTTCCCGTTTTGCATTATTATTCATTATTTGCCGGGAGGTGTTTAACTGGTCGATGGGAGAGTGGAACGCTTAGTTCACCTGACCTTGCTATTTTGCGACATGCTCTTTATGTTGATAGAACTTTTAGTTTGGGAGCTATGGTTGCTCGACGGTTACACACTAACCGTTCGAAGGGTGTTATTTATGGTGGTATTTATGCTTCTCGCCTCGCTAGAAATTTTGAGATTCCTATTAGACATGAGGAGGATGAGCTTTTGCCTACCAAATATCTTGATTATAGCAGCATGGTTGGGCATAATTTTATTAATTCTGGCAATGTTCGATTCAGGTATAACTTGGTATTTAGTCAGGGTACTCGTGAGGTTATTACTCTGCCTACACCGTCTTTGTTCGTTCTTTCCAGTGGCAGGTACACTATTATGCCCAAGAATATTTATGCCTATTGGGGTCTCGCTCCGCCTGCTGCACCAGCTCCAGCACCTATCTATCACTGGGAGCCACAGCAGCCTTAGTGGGAGCCACAGCAACCATAGTGGGATCCCCAGAAGCCTCAGTATTATCCTGGAGCCGACCACTTTGATCCGTGGCCCTAGACCAAGTTAGGCCAAAAGCCTAAGCTTGGGGGAGTATGTATTTCTCACCGACATTACATTCATGTACCACACATTCATTCCAGTTGTCGGTGTTCATCCTTTTTCATTGTATATCCATGTTAGTTTTATTTTTGCTTTCTTCTTGTGTGTTTGAAAAACTTCGAAAACCCAAAAATATTTGTCGTTTCTTTTGGGTTTTTATTTATTGTTTAGTTAGTTCATAGTATTAAAAAAATCCAAAAAGATTTCTCGTTTCTTCTTTTGTTTGTTGGGAGTTCTCCCATGTAAATAGTTTTTCTCGCTTTTCGTTTTTCTCTGTTAATTTGCCTTCTTTAGAAAAAACTTAAAAACCCCAAAAATATTTCAGTGTGTTTCTCTGAACTTCTTTTTTTTTAGTTGAGTCATTGTAGGGAGAAGACCATGCTAGAATTATTGAGTGGCTCATATGCTTTATTGTTGATCTAACAAAGAGCCACTATTATCTTGTCTCCTCCTTCGAATAAATGTTTACAGATTCCAGCTTAGTCCACGACGCCCTTTCACTATTATTATTATCACATCATTCGGTCGTGCAAGTGAAAGGCAATAATGACGATATTTGATGAAGTGATTGCGGTGAAGAAAAGCTTGTATGAACTCCTCTTGTTTTTGCCTTTGTAAATATGTTTAACTCAGTATTCATGATTCAGCATTATTATGAGTAAACATGTCTGTGATGACAATTAGAGATCATAGTTGCTCATTCCATGCTTAAATAGCTAGGAGTGGATAATGATTTATCTTGAGTGTCAACATGCATTAAAATGGTTATGATGTAGTATGATAGTATGGTATCCTCCTCTGGGTAATTCGAGTGGCTTGACTTGGCACATGTTCACACATGTAGTTGAATCAAAACCAATGCAGCCTTCATGATATTTATGTTCAGGGTGCTTATATCTTACTCATGCTCGTATTCAATGTTAATTATTCGCAATGCATGACTATGACCGTTGTCGCTCTCTAGTTGGTCGCTTCTCAATCTATTTGCTAGCCTTCGCCTGTACTAAGCGGGAATACTGTTTGTGAATCCAAAATCCTTAAACTAAAGTTGCTCCAGATGAGTCCACTATATCTACCTATATACGGTATTATACTGCCGTTTCAAGTAAATTTGCATGTGCCACCTCTAATCATTCAAATAAGCATCTGTTTTGTGTGCCCGTACCGCTCATGGAGCGACAGGGGGTGGTCGATATCTTCCATGTTAAGTGGGTTAATCTCATGACGGTGTTTATTTACTTGTCATTGCATGAGAGAGGCTGGTAATTAGGATGCCCAGTCCAATAATCAAAATAAAGAAAAATATAATAAAATAAACTCTCCCGAAAAGATGATTGTTTGGAGGGCACCCGTGAATTCGGCTAGCCATGGCTTGTGTTGGTATGGTTGAGGGGGAGTAAACTTTACCTTTCCGCTTGGGAACCGCCTATAATGTGTTTAGCATGGAAGGTATCGAAAACTCTTTTGTCGCGACGTTGACAGGAAAAGCACACTTCTCAAAATGTATTCATCCCTGTTTTAAGCTTCGAGCTCTGGCACCTCTGCAAATCCATCCTTCCCTCTGCGAAGGGCTTATCTATTTACTTTTATATTATTTACTTTTATTGTTGAGTCATCACCTCTCATTCAAGCACCAGTCCTAAGAGCGCTATTGTCATTTTTATGCATTGAGTATAGTTAATGTTGGACATGACATGATCGGATATCTTCTACCCTGAATTACAATGTTTAGTCGCTGCTTGAACCTCAGAGGTGCTCTGCATTTATGTTTCGCGGTCTCAGAAAGGGCTAGCGAGATACCATGTTATCATATTATATCATGATTGTTTTGACAAATTGTTGGCATCCGAGATATCTTATTATTGCTCGCTAGTTGGTTATGTTATTGTCATGAGTATGAGACCCAAGTGTTATCATTCATATGGTTAGTTCATAATCTCTGCTGAAAACTTGGATGCTAGTTAAGTATATATACAGACAACAAGAACAAAAGAGTTCGTAAAAGTTTTTCTTTGTCACTTTCAGTTTGTCAACTGAATTTGTTGGGGACAAGCAATGAGTTAAGCTTGGGGGAGTTGATACGTCCCAAACGTATCTACTTTTCCAAACACTTTTGCTATTGATTTGGACTCTAATTTGCATGATTTGAATGAAACTAACCCGGATTGACGATGTTTTCAGCAGAACTACCATGGTGTTGTTTTTGTGCAGAAATAAAAGTTCTCGGATTGAGTTAAAAATTTACGGAGAATTATTTTAGAATATATAAAAAATATTGGCGAAGAGAACTACTGGAGGGGGGCCACCCAGGAGCGACAAGCTCAGGGGGCGCGCCCTGGGGGCGCCCTATGAGCTTGTGGGCCCCTCAGGCCTCCGTTCGACCTAATTCCAACGCTATAAGTACCGTCTTGCGGAGAGAAAAAACAGAGAGAAAGTTTCATCGCGTTTTACGATACGGAGCCGCCGCCACCTCCTGTTCTTCATCGGGAGGGCTGATCTGGAGTCCGTTCGGGGCTCCGAAGAGGGGGATTCGTCGCCATCGTCATCATCAACCCTTCTCCATCAATAATTTCATGATGCTAACCACCGGTCGTGAGTAATTCCTCAGTAGGCTTGCTGGACGGTGATGGAGTTGGATGAGATTTGTCATGTAATCGAGTCGATTTGTTAGGGCTTGATCCCTAGTATCCACTATGTTCTGAGATTGATGTTGATATGACTTTGCTATGCTTAATGCTTGTCACTAGGGCACGAGTGCCATGATTTCAGATCTGAACCTTCTATGTTTTCATGAATATATTTGAGTTCTTGATCCTATCCGCTTGTCATATGCACTTGTTATTGTTCTGATCCGTAGACCCCATAGTGACAATTGTTTGGGATACTCTCCGGGGATGACTATAATTCTAGGAGTTCATGTATTCACCATGTGTTAATGCTTTGTTCTGGTTCTCTATTAAAAGGAGGCCTTAATATCTCTTAGTTTCCTTATGGACCCCACTGCCACGGGAGGGTAGGACAAAAGATGTCATGCAAGTTCTTATTATAAGCATGTATGACTATATACGGAATACATGCCTACATTACATTGATGAATTGGAGCTATTGTGTGTCGCTCTAGGTTGTGACTCTTATATGATGAATGTCATCCAACACAAATATCCATCGCTGATCCAATGCCTACGCTTTTCTCATATTGGTCTTTGCTAAGTTACTACTGCTGCTACTGTTACAATCTTCACATATTGTTTCTGTTACTGTTACTATCGCTACTGTGCTACTAAACACTTTGCTGCAGAGATACCAAATTCCAGGTGTGGTTGAATTGACAACTCAACTGCTAAGGGTCACAAGTATTCTTTGGCTCCCCTTGTGTCGAATCAATAAATTTGGGTGAAATACTACCCTCGAAAACTGTTGCGATCCCCTATACTTGTGGGTTATCAGAGCGCTGACGCCGCATTAGCTTCTCTCCGAGGTAGAGCTCGATTAGCTTATCATTGATCTTGGTCTCCGCAACCGATGGCCCAGCTCCGAGTGGGTCATTACGAAGATTCTCCAGTTCTTTCTTTAGCTTCTTGATCTCGCCCCGTACACTGCCAAAAGTCGAGTTGCTCCAGCTGCCAAGATTTAGCGCTAGGTCAGCTAGCTTCCTTTGAACTTCTGTAACTGTTGGGCTCTGATTATCAATATTACATGCATCATGGACAACTCTCTTCATATCTGCGTGTGTGTGTCCCGCATCACCTCATATCGAAATTGTTTCGACGGTTTTTGGTACCTCGACGGGTCAAGCTTTAAGAGTATATGAGAATGGTCAGATGTCGCTGCAGTTAGATGTACCAGTGTGGCAAGCGGAAACTGGGCACACCATTCCACAGATCCAAGGGCCCTGTCAAGCCGTACTCTTGTGAAGGAGCCTCCCGCAACCTTTGTTTCATATGTCCATGGCCTTCCCTGGTAACCCAAATCAATTAGGCCACACACATCCATCGCGTCACGGAAACCCTGAAGTTGCGTTTGGCTCCGCTGACCCACTCCATCATGTTCTTCCAAAAGCAAAACTTCATTGAAATCCCCAAAACACATCCACGGTAATGAACTAACCGACGCTAATCCCTTAATGGTCTCCCATGTGAGATGCCTTAGGTGAGTTTGAGCTTCTCCGTAAAAACCCGAGAGCCTCCATGGGCTTCCACCAATACCAGTAACTTTCATATCTATATGGTACTTAGAGTAGCCCCAAAACTCCATCTTTATTTCATTATTCCAGAACAAAACAAGCCCCCCACTCCTACCGATGAGGTCAACAGCATAAGCATTGTCATAACCTAAAGCGCTTGCAAGATTTTCTGCTCGATCACTACTAACTTGAGATTCTACTAAACAAATGACTTTAGGGGCAAACTTTATCGTGATTTCGCGTAGCTCTCGAACTGTCGGGGCGTTGCCTATCCCTCCACAGTTCCAGCACATAAGATTCATTGGGACCGGCAGTCCTCCACCGGGGAGGCCGCCAAACGTCCATTGATGCATTTTCCACCTCCCTGGTGTCTTCTTCACACTATTGGTGCTGCTCTTTTCTGAGACTGACTTCTCTGTCACCATGGTCATTCTGGACCTCTTCGGATCCTGCTTGGGAGGCGGGCTAGGTGGAACAGCCACGCCACCTTTGGCCTTCTCCGCGAGGACTAGTTCCATACCAGTTGATTCTGTAGGGGTGACTACCTGTTCGGAGCCCCGCTTCCGGTTAGGATTAGCTTCCACCATATCAGCATCCCCTTTTTCCTTACTAGCAGCACCCTTTGCCAGGTCACTTGCCTTTGGCTGATCCTGCTCCTTAGCCTTCTGCCTGCTGTTCCGACGCCTGGTCCCCCAAGCAGTACTAGCTGGTGCACGCATTTTTTTGTAAACAAGGGCCGAGGGGGGGTGAACTCCATCCCCATGCTCCTTAAACTCATGACTCATCATGCCACACACCTGGCACCAGTCCGGCAGTCGTTCGTATTTAGCTGCAAAGATTTCCCTCTCGCCATTACGGACGAGTGATGTTGCTTTCTTCAGAGGGTTACGGACATCCAGGCGTACTCGCACCCTATAAAAATTCCCTTCAAAGTCGAAAGAAGAGGGTTCCGAGTTTATGAACTCGCCGAACTTCGAAGCCAAAACCTTAACCTTCCCATGATAGGCAATGGGGAGATCAATGATGTACGCCCATATGTCAAACTTGAAGAGCTCTATAGTCGACGGCTTGGTGTACCCGTCATACGACGCGATGATCACCGGATTACCTCTGAAGTGCCACGGGCCACCTTGGGTCACCGTCTCCCAATCACCGAGACAATTAAATTGCATGACAAAGAGGTTCTCTTCTAGGGTTTTGATCTTTACTTTCCTGGCCAGATCCCACGTTGTCCGCATGTTGCGGAAGAACCAGTAGGTGCTAAAGCCCTTGTCCATGTGAACACGAACCAGGATCATCCACCGAAGATCCTCCTCCGGCGGCGCATCGTCTTCCTCAAACACCACGTCATCCAGATCATCCTCACCCAGGGCAAGTTCCTTCATGAGGTCCTCCACCTTCCCCTTGGATCTATTCCCTGTCGCAGAGCACTCGCCTCGGTTTGCCATGATCGATCGGAAACAGATCAATCTCCCCGCCGCAGACACGAGGGTAGATCGAAAACCTAACACCACCCAGACCCAATTCCCGTCCAAGGCCGGGAAGCAGTACTAAGACTGCCCCTTAATCAGCCCGAGAGGGAGATATGGATCAAAGGGAGGAGAAGGAAACGAAAATTTTCTCAACGTCGCCGGGGAGACAAACCCTAGCGGAGAGGGAAAGGCAGTTCAGGTATCTAGATTCGTCCCCTTATAAACGAGTGTACTCGGCGGTAAAAAATAATAATCAGAAATCAGCGATTCCAGCCCGCCCATGAGGCCCAACTAGCAATACAGCCCGCCCCAGAGCCTTGACCTAGAGCGATTTCCATACTCACGTCCGTGCGAGGCAGAGGCGGCCTGTTCCCTCTGTATCGCCGGCGTCCGTCAAAGCTCCGTCACGCACCACGTCCGCAAGGCCCCCACGTTCCGGTCAGCCGCATCTATCCCCGCGGCTACTCGCCCCCGACGACCTCTTGCTCGCCGCCACTGCACCCCTAGCGGCAGTCGCCATGGCGCCGCCGGGCAACTCCCTCGACCTCAAGGCCAAGGGTGCAAAGAAGGGCAAGAAATCGAACTTCAAGGTTGAGAGAAAGCACAGGAAGGAGAAGCACGAGCGTCGTGCCGCCGACGAAGCGTCTCTCCCCAACGAGGCCAAGCGCAAGCACAAGGAGCACGGCAAGAAGCCCAAGAAGGAGAAAAAGGCTGAGGCTGAGACCGAGGCGGGTGGGGTGAAGCGTGGAGAGGAGAAGATGAGGCGGGCGATGGAGGACGAGCGGTTCGCGGCGGCGCGGACTGATCCTAGGTTCCGATCGATGCCGCGGAAGGAGGCGAAGGTGGCTCTAGACTCGAGGTTCGAAAGCATGCTGACGAACCCGATCTTTGCTTCGTCGGAGGCGCCGGTGGATAAGCGCGGCAGGCGCCGCAAGAAGAGCGCCAGGGAGAACCCCATGCTGCATTACTATCTCAACCAAGATGAGGGGTGTGAGAAGGAGAAGGAGAAGGAGAAGCTCATTCGTGAAGAGGAGGATGATGAGCCGGAAGAAGAGGATGAGCAAGATGAAGAAGAGAGTTCTAGTAGCGACGACGACGCGGAGGAGGAGGAGGACGATGCCCAGGTGATGTTTCCCTTCCAATTCCGTGATGCTATAAAGACTGCAGCCTGCTCCATTTCTCGCAATCATAAAAACACATCCGTATGTTAATATGTTATAAATATATGGTCTGGTTTGTTATTTGTAAGTATCTACTGTGTGCTGTTTGACCGAATCTTTCATGTGGATAGAGCAGATGCTGTTTCAATCCCATTTATGCAGGTTCAAGTATGGCGATTTTTCAAATTGTGGTGTATGTTTGTGCTTTCTGTAGTGTTAATGTTATTTTTTTCTCGTAGAGCATGAAGTTTATCGATCGAAGCTTGTTAGAGACAGAGATATGCATGTTTCTGTAACCATGCAATTCAATATGCCTGTGGTATAAGAGCGATTTCTCACTACAACTCTTGATCTCATAGTCTGAATTTTTTTGGCAACTTACTGCATAGTTAGTTTTATTACTAGTACAGGTCTTATGTTATGTGTTCTTATTTTTAGGATTTCCATATGGTTGCTAAAGTATCTTCACGGGACACTGCTTGTTGTACATTTCTTGTCTTCAAGAGAGACATTTTTCTTGTATTATCTCTAATTCCTTGACTTTTTTATTCTGCAGTGCTCTGTCGGCAGTGAGATTGCTCATTACTTGATGGCGAGGCATGATGATACACCTATGATTGATAAGGAAACTCACAGGCTTGCTGTTGTTAATATGGACTGGGGTCATATTAAGGTGTGTACCAATTCATTAATTTCTATTATCTTTAAAAATAATCGTTTCTTCCTAAACAATTTCAGCCATGTTAAAAGGCAATTTTATTATTTCAGTTGCTTGAGAATCACTTGAAAGAATGTGTTTGAGTCCAACATGTTTCTTTTCTGTAAGGTTAACATGCATTGCTGTACTGTTTTTGCATTTGCGTGTTTATTACAGACTTATAAAACTTCTACGGGCTGTTTGGATCGTAATTTTTTAATAGATTCTGGTAAAACTGTTGTAGTTCTGATAGAAAAAAACTATGCTATTCTTTAGTTTTTTAGGTTGAGGTGTGATCCATGGATTAATGTTGTTTAGCTTAACAATGTTTTCATTTCTGTTCTTTTTGTTTTATTGAGAACAGGTGAAATTTCTAGCAGTAAAATTCACATGTTTTTTGTTGAGAGACAAATGCGCCAAATATAGAATTCAGGATTAAGAACAAAATCTGAATTGGTGTCAAATTACTGGGTTCTTTGGTCCAGATATCCCCACATAACGATGACCTGTATATATATAGTTAAACTGGACCATATCTATCTATACTAAAAACACCACAACTACCATCATTTCTTTGCATCTTAGGCGCTAATTGTCAAGTGTCTAGCCGATAGGAGGTGCTTCCCTGTTACAGTAGTGGAACACAACAGCTTCAGGGCATCTGGCATCTGCAAAACGACGTGCCCTGCACTCATAATGCTCTTGTCAGCAGAGCTGTGTGCACTAGCAGGGAATATCCATCAGAGTAACAGATGACTGATTGGGTATTTGGGCTTGATTTGGGGTTCACCTTGAGTTGGCAATCAGCCATTGAGCCGTAAAACTTAATATATAACCTCACAACATCAGTTCAAACTTACCACTGACGACCTGTTCAGGTAGGGGATCTGAATTCGAGCCCTTAGGGTGGAACTAAAGTCTAAAACTTTGAAAGCAACCCCATCACTCAAATACACATGTAATGCTTGTTTTAGCATTTAAATATGCTCATTATTTTGTTTTGGTTAAGTATTAAAGCACTTCCTGTGATTTTTATAGCAACCCAACAAAATATTTTGATACTTAATAGTTAATCTAACTTAACGATACCCTGTTTTGCTAAAACTGAAGATCCAAACTGTTGGATAATGAGCAACTAGTATTTACTGTGGGCCAAGGGCCAGTACATATACATGTGAGGGATTACAAGCGGTAGTACCGCACACAGAGCGGTAGTACCGCGCTCGGGCGGTAGTACCGCACTCGGGCGGTAGTACCGCCGAGGACACAGAAAACACACATCTAACACCCCCCCTCAAACTCATGGTGGATCAACAACACTGAGTTTGGAGAGAAAAAAGCCATGCTGCACTCGAGTCTGTGCCTTCGTGAAGAAGTCCGCCAACTGTAACTCAGAGGGCACATAGTGAAGAGCCAGTGTCTGATCCTGCACAGCAGCACGTACAAAGTGGGCATCCACACCGATGTGCTTGGTGAGCTCATGCTTCACCGGGTCACGCGCAATACTGATAGCACCGGTACTGTCTGACAGTAATGGAGTCGAGGTAGTAGCAGACACACCAAAATCCTCAAGTAACCATCGTAACCAGATCACCTCAGCCGTCAGCATAGCCATCGCTCGCAACTCAGCCTCTGTACTCGAGCGAGAAACCGCAGTCTGTTTCTTTGTCTTCCAGGCAATAAGAGAGCCACCAAGGAAGACACAGTAAGCAGACAGCGAGCGCCGATCAGAGGGATCACTAGCCCACGTAGCATCAGAGTAGGCCTGGAGCTCGAGAGAGCTGGAGCGGGGAAAGAAAAGGCGATGAGAGATCGTGCCACGAAGATATCGTAGAACACGGAGGAGGTGACTATAGTGGACAGAGGTGGGGGCTGAAACAAACTGACTGAGAATGTGGACAGGATAGGAGATGTCAGGACGCGTAACAGCAAGATAGACAAGGCTCCCAACGAGGTGGCGATAGCGAGTGGGATTAGGAAGAGGGTCACCGTCAGAAGCACGAAGCTGAACGTTGAGCTCCATAGGAGTCACAACAGTGCGCTCATCACCGAGAGCGGCACGAGTAAGAAGATCCTGAATATATTTTTCCTGGGAGATGAAGAAGCCTGCAGAGGTCTCAGAAATCTCGATCCCAAGAAAGTAGCGAAGAGGACCAAGATCAGACATCAGGAACTGTTCCCGGAGGCGGGCCTTAACAAAGGCAATATACTCAGAATCGTCACCAGTGATGATCATGTCATCCACATATAGAAGGAGAAGAGTCCGACCACGAGGAGAGGTGTGGACAAACAGAGCTGGATCATGATCACTAGGCAAGAAGCCAGCGGCAGTAACGACAGAGGCGAACCGCGAGAACCAGGCGCGAGGGGCCTGTTTAAGACCATAGAGGGAGCGGCGAAGTTGGCAGACCACACCATCAGGAGCATAGTACCCCGGTGGTGGCTGCATATAAACCTCCTCACGCAACTCACCATTGAGAAAAGCGTTCTGGACATCAAGCTGAGATACAGACCAATGACGAACAGAAGCCACAGCAAGGAGAGTGCGGACAGTGGTCATGTGGGCCACAGGAGCGAATGTCTCATCATAATCGCGTCCCTGCTCCTGCTGAAAACCACGAGCCACAAGACGAGCTTTGTATCGCTCAAGGGAACCATCGGAGCGAGTCTTAATCTTATAGACCCATTTGCAGGTGATGGGACGAACACCGGAGGGAAGAGAAACTAGATCCCACGTGCCATTGCGCTCAAGCGCCGCAAGCTCCTCGGCCATCGCAAGCTGCCATTCAGGCTGAGTCATGGCAGCCCTATAGGTGGTGGGCTCAGCAATGGCAGAAAGACCATACCGGTCAGGAGAATAGCGATCAGGGGGTGGACGAGGCCTAACACGGAGGTTATGGACCGGCGGAGGCGTGAGAGGAGGTGCACTGGAAGTAGAGGGCACATCAGTAGGATCATCCACAGCACGAGGACGACGAGTGTAGTGGAGAGGAAACGAGGAGTGAGGTCGAAAGACTGGGGAGGAGGGTGGGGAGGGAGGGGATGGTGGAGACGAGGGAGAGGAGGAGGAAGGGGATGGTGGTACCGGTGGTGTAGGGGGACGCACCGGGGGAGAGGGAAGAACAGGAGGCACAGTGGGAGATGTGTCAGGAAGGAGAAGGAAGGAAATATCGTCCACGGAAAAGCTCGAGGAGGAGGGACGCGGATAGTAAGAACTAGACTCATCAAATGTCACATCACGAGAAATGCGCAGACGGCGACCAACAGGATCCCAACAGCGATAGCCCTTGTGCTCATCACTGTAGCCAAGGAAAACACACTCAACAGACTGAGCAGTCAACTTGGTTCGTTCTCGCGGAGCAAGAAGAACATAGCACACGCATCCAAACATACGAAGAGCGGAGTAGTCAGGAGAGCGACCAGAGAGACGCTCCATAGGAATACCACCCTTCAAGGCAGCCGAAGGCTGAATGTTGATGAGGTGGGTGGATGCGGAAACGGCCTCAGCCCAAAAATGGGGTGGAAGAGAGGCGGCGATCATCATCGCACGAGCCGTCTCAAGCAAATGGCGATGTTTGCGTTCAGCAACTCCATTCTGAGCATGGGCACCAGGGCAAGAGAATTGGGCAAGAGTGCCCTGCTCCGCAAGAAAACCACGCAACATGTGAGATATACTCTCCAGCTGAGTCAGCACGGAAGATACGGACAGGCGTGGAAAATTGAGTGCGAACCATGGCAGCAAAACGTTTATATAGGGGGAGAACCTCGCTGCGAGATTTCATGCAATAAAGCCAAGTGTAGCGAGAGAAATCATCAATAAACAGAACATAGTAGCGATGACCCCCTTTCGAGTCAAAAGGAGCAGGACCCCATACATCAGAATGAACTAAGTCAAAAGGACGCTGAGATACAGACTCACTGGTAGGATACGGTAACTGAGTCTGTTTGCCAAGCCTACACCCTTCACAATGCAACGAAACATCACCGGAGACAGCCCCTAAGACGCCTTGGTGTACTAATGAGGACAAGCGAGAGCCACAGATGTGACCAAGTCGATGATGCCACTGCTGGAAGGACGCAGAAGAGGAGGCAGCAAGAGCATGAGAACTGGCGTATGTGGTAGCAGCGGAAGGAACACGAAGCCAGTCAACCTCCCAAAGGCCCTCAGACTCACGGCGCCGAGGGCCACCGCCAACCAGAGCCTGAGTGCGACGATCCTGAACAGAGCAAGAGTCGGCATCAAGAATGACACGACAGCCAGAATCAGTAAGTTGGGCAGCGGAAAAGAGATTCATGGTAAGACGAGGAACATGAGAAACACTAGGAACCGAAAAAGACGGAGTGGAAAGGATGCCACGACTAGCAACAGGAAGAGGTGTGCCATCGGCAGTGAGAACATTAAGAGGAAAATCAAGAGGTCGAAGAGAAGATAAAGTAGAAGAATCAGAAGACATATGAAAAGAAGCTCCAGAATCCAGAACCCACGAGGATGTACCTGACTGAGTAGGCTCCGGCGGGGGCGGAGTGGTGGTGGCAGTCACAGCGGCAACAGAACCCGTCGAGGAAGAGCCAGAGGAAGCCAACATGCGCTTGAGCCGCACAATATCCTGGTCAGTGAGCGACAAAGTCGAGGAGGACGCACGAGTCCCACTAGAAGAGGAGCGCTTCAGGTCTTTCCGCTTCTTGTGACAATCAGACTCTGGGTGACCTGGCCTGTTGCAGTAGCCACAGAAGGTGTGCGAGCGCGGCCGACCCTCTCCTGAAGAAGGAGGGTGACCCGCCCCCCTGGAGGTGTAGGCAGGAGCGGTGGAGTGGTGAGGCGAGCAGACGACACAGAAGCTCGGGCAGCAAGAACAGTGGGAACCACAAGCAGACCAGCAGAACGGAGGCGTGTCTCCTCAGCACGAAGCTCTGCAAGCACCTCCGAAATAGGAACACGACCACGAGCAAGTAGGTGAGCACGCCGAGGCTCAAACTCTGGACGAAGGCGAGATAAGAACTCATGGAGGCGATGAAACTCCAAGTCAGACCGCACAGTCTGGCAACACCGGCAAGTACCACAAACAACAGTCCTGAGAGAGTCAAGTTGGCGCCAGATGGCAGAGCTCTGTGAGTAGAACTCATCAACAGAAGAGTCACCCTGATGAAGAGCGTGCTCCTGACGCACCACAGATAAGTAGAGGGCATCACCAGATGGCTGATATCGCTGACAAAGATAGGACCACATCGCAGCAACAGGACCGAGACCCATGAACTCAGACGCAAACTGGGGTAAGACACTCGCAGTAAGAACAGCAGCAGCTCGAGCATCATCGTTGCACCACTGAGTGTAAGCAGACAGATCATCTCGGTAAGCAGAAAGAGCATCTGAGTAGGCAGATACCTGCTGATCATAAGCATCAACCGCAGCATCGTCAAGGGCCTTGGCTGTATCCCGATCAGCCTGAGAAGCATCAGCAGCAAGAACAGGCGGCACCGGCGGGGTAGGAGCCACAGGTGCAACAGGGCAAGGCGGACAGGGAACCTCGCCAGAGAGAACGCCCCACAGGAGAAGACCTCGCATGTGGATGCGCATAAAACCCACAAACTCAGCGTAGTTGGTGCCATCGAAGATCACCGAGCACCGAGGAACAGCGACATAGCCCGACGAAGACATGACCACTTCTCAGCGGTAGTACCGCCCTTTGCCAGCGGTAGTACCGCGCTGCGCAGGGCGGTAGTACCGCGATGCAACGCGGTAGTACCGCTTGTGCGGTACTTCCGCGGGCCAGTGCCGTGGGCACTTCCGCTTATAAAATGTCTTCTGGTATGCCTGGCCTTTAAGCGGAAGTAGGGCGGCAGTAACAGGCGGTAGTACCGCTTCGGGCGGTAGTACCGCTCTTGACAGCGGTAGTACCGCGCAGAGCCGCTGAATCAGGATCGGGATCGGGATCGACCAAATCGCGGCCAGCGCGAGCAGGGACGGCCGGGGATCGAGCTGGCGCGAGGCAGAGGCGGCCGGCCGGAGGAAGGGGCGGGCGCGGGACGGCGCGGAGGGCCTGGCGGACGGGGGCGGCCGGAGCCGGCGCTGTCAGGGGCGGCCGGGTCGTCCGCGAGCAGGGGCCGGCGGCGCGAGGCAGAGGCGGCCGGCGACCGGCGCGGTGTGGGGTAGAGGACGGGGAGGAGCAGCCGCGGCCGGACCAGGCCGGCGCGGGGCAGAGGGTCGGCCGGAGTTGCTCTAGCGGCAGCGACGGTGGAGGTGGAGGAGGAACCTGGCATCTGATACCATGTTGGATAATGAGCAACTAGTATTTACTGTGGGCCAAGGGCCAGTACATATACATGTGAGGGATTACAAGCGGTAGTACCGCACACAGAGCGGTAGTACCGCGCTCGGGCGGTAGTACCGCACTCGGGCGGTAGTACCGCCGAGGACACAGAAAACACACATCTAACACAAACAACCCTTTCTCATCCTTGGGTTCAATGATATTATTCCTTTGTTTTGCCCCCTTCAACAGGCAGTGGACTTGTATATGGTGATGACATCTTGCGTCCCGAAAGGTGGGCGAGTTCTATCAGTTTCGATATATCCATCAGAATTTGGACTGGGGTGCATGAATATTGAGACAACACAAGGCCTGTCTGCTCTTCTTGGTGCCGATGAGGATGATGGTGGTGATGGTGGGGAAGACGATAACAACAAGGATGAAGACGACGACGATGATGATGTTGATGGCAAATACGATAGTGAACATGACTCTGAGACCGAGAACAACAGGCTGCGTGCTTATGAGCTAAACAGACTGAGGTTACCAACAAGGCACAGAGATATTTTTGCTGATTATTATCTCGTTTATTTATCTGTTTTTCTGGGACTTACTGAGTGGACTTTGCATTAATTTTTTAACCATAGTCCTTCACGTTGTTAAGTATTAAAATGTCCAAATCCTATCCGCAATTGTAACTACGGTGGCTTCTGCTTCGCATGTTTGGGATTGCATGCATATGTCCAAATAGCCTTGTCCATCCATCTTTCATATTAACCATATGAAAATGTTACTGCTTGCCAAGGGTTGCCCATTAAGCTCTCTGATGATTATGTTGGTCTTGCTGCAGGTACTACTATGCAGTTGTTGTGTGTGATTCCAGTGCAACTGCGAATCACCTATACACAACTCTTGATGGTATTGAGTTCTTGAAAACGGCAAATGTGTTCGATTTGCAGTTTATTCCTGACTCTATGGAGTTCAAGCATGCTGCTTGTGATGTAGCTACAGAGGTACCTTACTTGGATAGATTGTATCTGCATCTATATTTTTTGGTGGGCATATTAAACTGTTGGCACTTGCCAGCATCAAAGTTTCTCTTTTTCAGTAGCGGATGATTCTATTATGTTTCTTTCCATATTGCTTTTCAAAGTTATGATGCTATTTGGGCACAAGTTGCCTTTTACTTGTGTTAAAAGAGATCTTTTCAGTTCGGTAGTTGTTTGACTTCATGCAGGCACCTCCTAGTTACAAGGAGCCTGATTTTGGAACTCCTGCTTTGCAACCAAGCAAAGTTAAGCTCACCTGGGATGATGATGAACCAGATCGTAAGAAGATCTTGAGACGGAAGTTCAAAGAGCATCAGGTCAGCTCATTTTGTTTGCTGAATTAAAACTGAAAATCAGTTCCTCGCTGACTTTATAAATGTCAAGGGAGGAAAACCCAGTGTCAAGATAAGCACTAGTGAATAATAAGGAGGAAATGCAGTTTCATTTAGACTAGTGAATATATATTCTTGAAACAGCTGGAGTTCTAATATAGTATCATCGTAAACTCTTGTATTTTTTCTTAAATCTTCTTTAAACAGCTGTGAGTTGTACACTTGTTGTTCTTACAAAACCACATAACTTCATAATGATGCCATGCGTTTTGTACCCTTTTGTCTCATGAAAACTTTCAATCTGTTGGTCATCGTTTGTTGTCCTTGCATGTTTTTCTATCTTTGACGGCTTCAATTTTTTCTGTTGCAGATAGATGACCCTGGTATATATTTAGCAAGTGATGACAGTGCATCAGATGATGATGTAGACGATTCTGGTGATGAGTCTCTGCCAAATGGTGTAGCGAAAAGAAAGTTAAGAAACAAGGAAAGGTTGGCTCTTTTACTACAAGGAGATAAATCTGACGAGGAACAAACTGATGAGCAGGACATGGAGATAACATTCAACATGGAGTTTGAGGACCTCAGCAAACGTATCCTTGAGAGAAAGAGCACCGAGACGAAGACTGTCTGGGAGATGCACCAAGAAAAGATGAAGGAGAAGCAGGAAGCTAGGAAGAGGTCGTCAAAGGATGATGATAACTGTGGTGACGAAGATAGCGCTGATGAAAATGATGATTTCTTTGAGGATGAAAAGGCTGATGAAGAAGTTAAGCCAATCAAGAAACAGAAGGTGAAGAAGGCCAAAGGGAAAGGAAAGGACAAGAAGCTTCCAGAGGAACACTTTGAGCCAGAAGCAACTAAAGAAGAGTTGGAGCTCTTGGTTGCTGCTGACCAGGATGCAGCCAATGGTGCAAAGGGTTATATAACATAAAACGCAAGAGCAAGAAGGGCAAAAAGGGCAAGGATTGTGTCGAGGACAAACTTCCTGTGATCGATATTAGCACAGACGACCCGAGGTTCTCAGCCATGTTGGCGAATCATCTATTTGCATTGGATCCTACTGACCCCCAGTACAAGAGGTACCACCAGATTCCATAATCATCATATCCCTGTCCTGCTAGTGTATAATCTGCATGATCTCCATAGTGTTAATTTATGCTTACCGTGAATGGTTTTGTGCAGGAGTGCCACCTTCATGCGAAAACAAGCCAGGAAGAAGGGTGCGCATGCAGATGCAGGCACATTGGACAGTGAACCGCCTGTGGAGGAATCACCTCCGGGGAATCCAGATGATGCATCTTCTAAGAAGACGAATCGGAAACACGATGGGGAGAAACAGCAGATGCTATCTGCTGTCAATTCTCTCAAAAGGAACCTTACCGCGTTCAAGAAAGCAAGCATGAGTGACCGATAGAGAAGATGTTTGTTTTGCTCTGTTGCATCTTTTTCCTTTTGGTGGAAATGCATCTAAAGTCAACCGATAGATTTGCTTTACAGTAGCTTGAAGGTTTGGTGTTTATGTGCCTGTTGCTGATATGCCACTTTTGTGTTATGACAGCACAATGATCCAGTTGGAAAAGTTTAGTGCTGTTAAGTTTGGTAGATAACGTTTTCTGATTCGTTCTTGTACAACAAACAGGTTACTCCAGCGTTACTGCAAGGGTTTCATTTAGTGGCTAAATGTTTTTTGCTGAAAAATTGCGTATCTTCTGGCACTCGCATGTGTTACAGCTTAATCATTCGCTGCGCATGCAGATGCAGAAGTGGTTTGCGCCAAGGCGACCCATTATCACCGCTCCTCTTCGTCATCGTCTTGGACTGCATGGCAGCAATGTTCGCTACATCATCTCAAGTAGGGATTCTAAAGCCCATTGGCAACCAGAGATTGGCCTACAGAACATCCCTATACGCCGACAACGCAATTATATTTATAAACTCGGACGTCCAAGAGATGAAGGCGGTTCAGGATATGCTAGACGCCTTTGGCACGGCATCAGGATTGCGTACTAATATGGAAAGAGTTCATTAACACCTATCTGCTGCGGAGAGCTAGATATGGAAGCAATTGCCGGGGAGCTGGGCTGTCCGATCAAGCACTTCCCTTGCACATACCTGGGCATGCCTCTCTCTGACTCCAGGATCACTAGAACTGTCTGGCAACCGGCGCTGGACAAGGTCTATGGCAAGATGAAAGGATGGAAATTAGCTCACTTCTCCATGGACGCCCGGCTGAGCCTAGTGCAGCAAGTCCTCTCGGCCATGCTTGTGTTCCAAATGATCGCCATTGACCCTCCAGTGTGGCTGCACAAAGCCGTTGATAAGGTCCGAAGAGGATTCCTTTGGGAGAGCAAAGAGGTCGTCTCGGGCGGGAAATGTCTGGTAAACTGGAGGGGCGTATGCAGACCGCGAGAGCTCAGAGGGCTCGGCATCACCAGTATTGAGGCACAGAGCACGACGCTTAGGATGAGATGGCTTTGGCAAGCATGGACCGAACCTGAAAAGCCATGGCTGGGCTTGCCAGTGCCCATGGATGAGCGTGTAAGGGCACTCTTCAATGAATCAGTGAAATTCCATCTAGGAAACGGCAAGAAGATAAGCTTTTGGAGGGAACCATGGCTCCTAAGTGCAAGTCTGAACATCTGCTTCCCTGAAGTCTACAAACACTGCACAAGAAAGAAACTCACAGTGGCAGAAGCAATCGGCGACGCAAGATGGACGAGACATATCAAAGCAAACCCCTCGGGCCAGGCCATCCGGGAGTTCACCACGCTCTGGGTGCAACTACAACAGGTGGTGCTGACCGACGAGCCGGACTGGGTGGAATGGAAATGGACAGCAGACAGACGATTCAAGTCGGCATCAGCGTATGCGATTCAATTCGAGGGGACGACATGGACTGAATTTAAACAGATCATCTGGAAGGCCGACGCACCCATGGAGTGCAAAATATTCTCGTGGCTTGCGGTACTAAATCGATGCCTCACCGCCGACAACCTGGCCAAACGAGGATGGCCACACAATGCATCATGCAGTCTCTGCCAGAGGGCACCGGAGAGCGCATTTCACCTGCTCGCCTCATGCCCTTTCACCACGGAACTTTGGCGGAGGGTGCTAAACCGGTGCGGTCTGCCGGCAACGCTGGCGCCGCCCGCGACCGCGGCAAACCTTCTAGACTGGTGGGAACAAAGCCGATCCTGTGTGCCGAGGGATCACAGACGTGGATGGAGCTCGCCGGTGCAGCTGGTCTGGTGGACGGCATGGAAAGAACGAAATGCGCGGATCTTCGATAACAAGTCCTCGACGGGGGTGCAGGTCTTCCACCGCCTGATCGAAGACATCGATACTTGGACGATAGCTGGCCGTAACAAGATCAACAACCTGCTGCATAGACCTCTAGAACCAGACTAGACATTAGGATACGGAACGCGGTGGTGCACAATTCGTGCAAATTTTGTAACTAACAAACGTTGTCTTCCCTCTCTCATATTCAATGAAAAGCCGCACAGCAGCATTTTCGTCAAAAAAAAAAATCATTCGCTGCGGAGGGAATCATCCTGATGATCCATACCATTTGTCATTTCCCCCTTAAATCTATATTCACCCTACAAAGCCCCAGATCAAACAGCTCTGGATCTACGCTTACCGCAACACACAGTTCACATCATTGATGCTTACGGGCTGTTCTTTTTCTAAAAAGCATAGTATACATATTTCCATTTTCTCAGAGCTACTCCTAGTATTATCTGGGTTCCCTTTTGATTTACTGATTACATCCTCATTTGATTCTTTCCAAACATCCCATTGGAAGTTGGCCTATAGCCATGGACGTACATGCCACGCTTTGCACCTAACTTTTTTCTTTTAGCGAGTAAGGTTCATTTTAAACCTTGAACTTGTAGAGGATAGCCAAATCGAAACTTAACATTTGATTCCCTAAAATTAGCACTCTGAACCATCAAATCCTAGTCTAATTTGGACCTTGCGGCCATTGAGGCCAAAAATGCAGACATGCTACAATCTTCTGGGTTGCTGCTTTTTTCTCCTCGTCCGTTCTGATTGATTTCTGTTCATACAAATGAACATACCGGTGGGTGTGGGTATGTTGAATGACATGATTGGACGTTGACGATGTTTCTTAGTGATCTATTTGGCGGTTTATGGGATGAAGTTTAGGGGCTGCGTTCTGACAAAAATGTGACTCGCTCTCAAGAACAGACAGGAAGAGAAGAGCTTGTTGTTGCTCTGCAAGATCAACGGAAAGAGAAGAAAGAAGAGATTGCTGCTATTGGGGCAGATATGAGAGAAGAGAGATGATAATGTTGTACATATAGCAAAAATATTCCTGGCATTTTTCATAGCAATATAACAGCAAATATTCCTGGCATTTCCATAGATGTTTGACAACATTTGCAACATAAAAAAAGGACAATTTCATCTTAGACAACAAGAAGAACATGTGAAACAGGAATAGGTTGGCACTGAAGATGCGGCGCTTCCCCTTTTTGCCCCTCTTCCTCTCTCTCTGACAGCAGATGTTGATTTGGGACTGAAGATGGTACAGCATCAACAGTTGCAAAACTTTGTTTAGGAGGTTTAAACTTGTTAGCTTGTGCAGGCAGGCACTGAAGATGAAGCAGTTTGAGATGTGTTGTTGCTGCTGCAGGAGTCTGAGAGGGTGTTGTTGTTGCTGGGGCAGGGCAAGTGCACTAGTTTGTGCTTGCTTGAACATATATATAATGAATGAAAAGCTATATATAAATTCAGTATAAATGCAATTTAATAAGTTAAATTCAGGGAAATGCTCTAAAATTCAGACACAATGCTCTAATTTGTGTGAAATGATCATATATTCAGTTAACTGCTCTAAGATCTCTATAATTCATGAAAAGCCTTTAAAATTTATAAAAATATGTATATTAAGGAAAATGCTCCAACATGGCAATTTTTCTGTTGATTTTTTACGCCACATGACAATTTTCACCGTAGAATATGGCAAATTCTTATACACAAGCATGGCAATTTTATTTGTTTTCACATGGCAAATCTGATCGTCAGATTTTTAGCAAAAATCCGACGTCAGATTTTTAACATTTCCGAAGATTTGTGAGTGGTGAAGAAACTGAGAAAAGCACATGTTACGACAGAGAGAGAAAAACTTATAGATGTTCAGTCTGCAGTAGACTGCATCTAGCAGATCACAAGGTTAAAACAGTCTGATTGTCCTTCTCGTACTAGTCAGAAATATGTACTGGTTCTATCAGAACCATCAAAATCCTACAGAAAACAACATACCTGATGTATGCATGTATGCATCACGATGCAAGTCGCCTGAACAAAATTCCAGTAAATACCAGAGCTCCAAACCACTTATTTGAGACAAACCAGCAGAGTAGGGATTAGACATATTGAGTCTAAGCACTTAGTAATGGTACGTCTAACAAACCAATGAACACACCATTTGTTCTAAATCTCCATGGTCTCAATCTGAAGAAACATACTTCCTGCCTGTTGCAATCTGCACGGTCAGATAAGTCGACGGTTGAAACCTACCATGCCAACTGTCCAGGTGCGGCTATCAGAAGAGGGTAGTAGGGCCATGCTGTCCTATCCCACATGATTAAAGTATGTAGTCAATGTTATGTCAAAAACAGCTTATTCTTCATAGAACACTCCGCCATTTGATAAGGAGCACCAACCAAGATCAGCATTGTGGCCAGCCACTGAGCGCCAAGCTGCCAATCGATGCAGCACCAAAGGCACCGATCCATTGCTTGGTCGAATCTCCAAACCTCAATGCTGTGGACTTACACCTACTTTGAGGTCATCTTCTTTGTCCTGGCATGTATTCAGATACCACCATCAGAAACCAAGAACATCCGATAAGATGTTTTTGCTCAATTTACATATGAAAGAACACCACTAGAAAAATACCTGATATGCATATACCAGCAGTATACAGTGGAAGGATTACTGCAGGATCTAGGCTGCCTTCGATAGCAGCCCATCCTAACAAAGCTCCCCACCCAGTTGAAGGTCAAGCCAAGATATGCCAGAGGCTATTAAAATTTGCATCGGAAGTAATTCAGGTGATCACTCTCTGTAATCAATACTATGGTAGTACAACCTTGTACGTGTGTATTACATATCTAAAATGTGAACCTCTTCATCAGGGGATAAGAGAACACCCCAGAAGTACCCCAGAAATAGCATCGGAACTATCGGTCATGTTCAAATATTTGAAAGGATATAACATATCCAAGAACCCTCAGAGAAGACATAGTACTCGGAAGTACCAGGATAAAACAAAGGGGATGTTCCAGACGACAAAAAGGAGGATCTTTTCTACAAGAGTGGAACTGGCTCGGAAGTACCGGGTTAAAACCAATTGCTGGGTAGTACCGTAGTAAGAGGAGCAGTCCTTAAATGAAAACTATGCAGAGAAGTCATCATTGGTAATTGAATGATTTGCTCTGGAGTACCGGACTTATACTGCGACTCTATACAAAAGAAAACCAAAAGGGCTCAAAATTTTCGTGTAAATAGTTTTGCTTGGAGGTGCTGGAGCTAGCAGGGAATGTTTCAAAGATAAATCGGCTAGGAAGTACTGGGTAGGAACAAACTGAGCAGCAGTTCCCACATTGTGGAAAACTAGGTTTGCTAGAGAGGGTTAACTCACTCTATACGTACCCGGTAGACTCAGTAGTACTGGGGACGGAAAATACGGTGGTATTGGGACTTAAGAAATCACATGAGTAGAGTGACTAAACTTGACCCTTTTGAGGACTTTGGTTTAGGATCTTGTCTAGAATAAGGGCTAGGCAATCCACATATACACTTCAACACGAACCAGAGTACCTTTGCTTGTGCCGCTCTTAATAGTACGGTTGTCCTACCCTCGATGTGAATCTTGGATTCACCAAAAGCCTATAAATTACAATCAAAAAGCTTGAGGTAGACAACATCTTGAAAATTGGGAGGTAGGGGTCCCAAGATCAACTCAAATCATGAGGACTATTTTCCTGAAATAAAACTTGATAAACTGTTAGTCCTCTCAGTTGGTTTGTCATCAATCACCAGAACCTAATAATGGTATCTAAGATATGCACTTTAAGGATCCCCATGATCGGGCAAATTTTAACATGCTCCCTCTTACCCCCTCTTTTTACATGTGAGGTAAGAAGGTAAGAGTTAATCTAACCTCTAATTAATGAGATCAACGGCGCAGATCTATTATATACTCTTACCTCTCATATGAAAAGAGGGGGGTAAGAGGGAGCATGTTAAAACTGCTCCCATGATCGGTATCAGCTGTTATGGATATTTCGTCGAGTATCTCACAACAATACGGTAGTCGCACATGAATTGCTTGGTAGTGAGAAGTCACCTTAGGTCACCAGATGAGCTCACATGGCAGAAGTTTTAACTAGGTTCACCCCCCTCATATGGATAATTGTCTGACTCCTACTTATATGGGGTTAATACTTAATACTGAGGTCTTGGTGGTTTGGGGAGGGAGGAGGAGGCTCTATATGGGCAACCTAGACGAGATGCCAGAGATGCATCTACCTTGGGTATCCAGATTACAGCGTGCGTAGATCTCTTGTCGTCGGTTTCCCTTATATATGGGGTCTAGGCCAGTTGTCTTGGCCCCTTTGTATTGTTCTCTAGGTGCTGCAGACTCCTTACTGTTCAACAAGGCCACCTCTTCCCCTTTGGGAAACAAGGGGTGGCATGCCAGTGGAAGTCGGTCACTCAAGTATGGGTCCTACGGCCAATTCATATATGCACATATATGGCCAAAATATGATATACGCGACGCTCGGATACGGTGATGCGACTTTCCCTCGACAAATGTGCAAGCATGATTCTTTTGGTTAGATGAGTAACCATAAAACCTTGAGCACAAATACAAGATATTTAAATAAACACATCACATCTGGAAGAATTTAATGCCAACCCCATAGATAATATGTGGTAAACAGGAATTGCATGACTACAAGAGCAACCAAGTAGGAGTACCACTATGTGAGCGTGTCATGGAATGATATCATCCAAGAACAATAAGTAGGACCATTACATGTATCACGAAAATAACTGACATGTGCATTATGACACCTTTTTAAGTTTATGTAGCATGAATATATAATCCATTTGAGTACAGGAACCGTTCATGGTTTAGCACAGTATGACCCAAATTACAAATCTAACACATAAGAAAAACTTTTTCTCACGTCCAGTCTATATCATATAGGCATTTTATAATAGAAACATGAAATCAAGTATGTGAACAACAATGAGTTTAGCAATTTTTCTTTTAGTACACATGAAGAAAAATATAAATACGCTTCCCATTCAACGCATCCATCATATCTCAATAATATCAAATGAACATTACTTCTTTGCAAAATATGTTTCCCAGAAAAAGGAATTTTCACTTTCCGCTCTCTTATAGACACATGCAAGCTAGACACTTTGGTTGTGGAAGGAGTTTACAGGCTAAAGTGAGCATAGATCCAGAAAATACACATGGTTACTTAATTGTAGACAATGTTGCTATAAATATTACAAAGCCCACCAAATAAAACTGAAGCATTGGTACACAAAAGGAGCACAAAAGTATCTGACCAACTGCAAGAAATTAGTAATAAATAAGCATCCCTACGTGGCACAACTTGAAACAAATATTTCAAAATAGAATTATAGCTACAATATGATGTCCATTGCTTCTGCCCACAACAACAAGGAAAATAAATAATTCATAACTAAGCTTCAAAATAGAAACACCCTCACATGCATCAGACACTTACCATAATTATGATGTCCATTCCTCTGCCTACAACCGCAACAACAACAATAACAATAACGTACCAAGCATATATGCACAGACAACATGCCAAACAATGAGAATACATTCCTTTCAGAATTTAACATTCTTGACATCTCCAAAATAACTTGTTTAAGTCCCAATGAAAACAAGTTTTTAAATACTATTTCATCACCAAACAAGATGAAATTAACATGACAAAACAATTAAAAAATATCACTGTACAATAACCCCAAGGAAGTTCATAGAATTCTTCTTTATACATTATTTCAGCCAGAAGAGAACTGACCGAGTTGATCAATCCATCCTATGCTCTGGAAAAGAAATTAAGTCGATGACCACTTCATCCTTCTTGTCAAATATCCAAGAACTGGGACCAACATTGCCCTCTGTCATCTACCCGAGCACAATCTTCACCGTGGAAGCGTATGTGGTGTCAGATCAACCATCAACCTTTGGCCTCTTTCTTGGGGATTCTTCGATGGGCGGGCTACTTACCTTGTCTGCAGGTTTTTCCTAACACCCAACAAATATTCGATATGTGATTTTGAGTGTGATGTTGTACGTGGGGCATATGTATAGAGCTGCAGACACCTAAGAGAGAACCCCCCACAAAGAAGCCGGAGGATGATTATGGATCAGAAGACATACATGCTTCCATGGTGAAGCATGTGTCTAGGTATATGATAGAGGACAATGTTAGTACGTTTTTACGACATTTGACAAGGGCGCAAATGTTATTTACTTAACTTCCTTTCGGAAGCAAAAAGTAAGGATAGATCAGCTCGACTAAGGTCTCAACTGGACGAAATAAAGGAGTAAATTACAGTCAATTATTTTCTCATATAGTCAACAAATAAGGAGTATACAGTATTTCAATATGTTTCTTGCAATTATTGTACTTAGAGATTTGCTTGTTGTCTTGTCATTATTTTATAGTGTTTGGTGATGAAATGGTATAACAAAAGGAATGTCATGTACTATATGTGGACATGTTGTGTGTGTGTGTGTGTGTGTGTGTGTGTGTGTGTGTGCACGCGCGTATGTGCTATTTCATCAAAAAGCTTGCCTATATATATTCTTCTATATACACTCTTTCCATGCTGCCATCACATAAATTAGGATCTAGCTGTAGTGTGCTTTTCTACTTTTGGTGATGCTCCAATCATCCTCTCCCTATCTTGAGAGCTAGTGTTATCTGGTGCTTGTGATGTACACAAATAGATCGCGCCGCCACTAGTCGTTGGATAGAAGGTGAGGAAAATACACCAATGTGTAGGCACACATGGATAAGTTAGAAAAGGATATTCTATCAGTTGGATATCTTGGGACTAAAACATGTTTTTAAACATTGTAAGATTTCTTTTTCAGAAGTATGATTTTGAGTGTTTCATTACATATGAGATGTGTCATGCATTAAGGTCTACTTTGGACTTAAGTAGCTGAAACACCCTAATGGCCTATCATGAAAATTTTCCCGAGGATTAAAAATCTAGCTAATCATAGAAAGTTTTTGCAATGTTTTATGTGAACTTCCTATGAATTTCATGTAAAATTATTGCACTAAATACTAACCCGGTTGCAAATTCGAGAATTTAATGAGGCACCATAGAAATTCATCATTTTCGTACACCCACCGATTAAAATTCATCATTTTTGTACACCATAGAAATAATACATATAGAGACACAACCATTCACATTCAAGCACAATAAATTCGATAACCAAAGCTTCATTGGTGTCCCTTGCCCGTCGACCATTCTTCTGACCAGCATCCACCTTCAACAACATGTTGAGTGCACCGCATGGATTGTCTTCAACAACATGTTCCCAAGGTTGTTTATGAAGTGCATGAGAGGAAAATTCAGTATCCTGGAGGTGAGCGTGTTGGGGAACGGAGCATGAATTTCAAAAATATTCCTACGCTCACGCAAGATCTATCCATGGAGATGTATCGCTACGAGAGGGGAGAGTGTGTCTACGTACCCTCGTAGACCGTTAGCGGAAGCGTTTCACAACGCGGTTGATGTAGTCGAACAATCCTTCGAGCTCCACCGATCGAGTACCGAACGTACGGCACCTCCGAGTTCTACACACGTGCAGCTCGGTGACGTTCCTCGCCTTCTTGATCCAGCAAGATGTCGAGGTAGTAGATGAGTTCCGTCAGCACGACGGCGTGGCGACGGTGACGGTGAAGTGATTCCGGCAGGGCTTCGCCTAAGCTCTCCAAAAATATTACCGAGGTGGAAAACGGAGATCGGGGCACCGCACACGGCTTTTGAACAATTGTGTGTTTTGGGGTGCCCCCTTGCCCCCGTATATAAAGGATGAGAGGGAGGAGGCTGGCCCCCTAGGGGTGCGCCAAGTGTGGGGAGTCCTACTAGGACTCCTTAGTCCTAGTAGGATTCCACCTCCCATACGGAGTAGGAAAGGGGGAAGGGAGAGGGAAAGGAAAGAGGGGGCTGCGCCCCCTCCCCTAGTCCAATTCGGTTTGGGCAAGGGGGGGCGCGCACCTCCTCACGTGGCATGCCTCTCCTTTTCCCGTATGGCCCAATAAGGCCCATTACTTCTCCCGGTGAATTCCCGTAACTCCCCGGTACTCCGAAAAATACCCGAATCACTCGGAACCTTTCCGACTTCCGAATATAGCCTTCCAATATATGAATCTTTACCTCTCGACCATTTCGAGACTCCTCGTCATGTCCGTGATCTCATCCGGGACTCCGAACAAACTTCGGCCACCAATCACATAACTCATATAATACTAAATCGTCATCGAACCTTAAGTGTGCGGACCCTACGGGTTCGGGAATGATGTAGACATGATCGAGACGACTCTCCGGTCAATAACCAACAGCGGAACCTGGATGCTCATATTGGTTCCTACATATTCCACAAAGATCTTTATCGATGAACCTCATATGTCAACATACGTTGTTCCCTTTGTCTGGCGGTATGTTACTTGCCCGAGATTCGATCGTCGGTATCCAATACCTAGTTCAATCTCGTTACCGGCAAGTCTCTTTACTCGTTCCGTAATACATCATCTTGCAACTAACTCTTTAGTCACGGTGCTTGCAAGGCTTCTGTGATGCTGTATTACCGAGAGGGCCCAGAGATACCTCTCCGATAGTCGGAGTGACA
The DNA here is from genome assembly GCA_039707655.1 of Elymus sibiricus. Classification (NCBI taxonomy): domain Eukaryota; kingdom Viridiplantae; phylum Streptophyta; class Magnoliopsida; order Poales; family Poaceae; genus Elymus; species Elymus sibiricus. Next base: position 65,876,406 of record CM077672.1, read on the forward strand.
AATCCCCATCTTGATCCATGCCAACTCAACAAACACTTTCGGAGATACCTGTAGTGCACCTTTATAATCACCCAGTTACGTTGTGACGTTTGATACACCCAAAGTATTCCTACGGTATCCGGGAGTTGCATGATCTCATGGTCAGAGGAACGTGTATTTGACATAGTGAAAGCAATAGCATTAAACTGAACGATCATATGCTATGCTGACGGTTGGGTCAAGTCCATCACATCATTCTCCTAATGATGTGATCCCGTTATCAAATGACAACTCATGTCCATGGTCAGGAAATCTTGACCATCTTTTGATCAACGAGCTAGTCTAGTAGAGGCTTACTAGGGACTCAGTATTTGTTTATCTATTCACACATGTATTAAGTTTCCGGTCAATACAATTCCAGCATGAATAATAAACCATTATCATGAACGGAGAAATATGATAATAAACACTTTATTAATTGCCTCTAGGGCATATTTCCAACAGAGTGATGCTGCCACGGTGCTTTGTAGCCTCATTCCAGTACCCTTCATTGTTCATGATGGTTAGGAGCGTGGTGAAGTCTAGTGGTTGGATGTTCACTATATTGTCATATGGGTTGATCTCATTCCATGAGAAACTGACATCAATGCTTTTCTACATTAAGATAATCATAGAAATCATGAAGCATTAGGTCAGTGCTATGGAGATTCAGAAATGCGGACTGAAATATAAATTGGGTTCAATAAAGAAATTGCCAGTTGGCTATTCTCAAATGCATTTTCAGAGATCAAGTTTGAGAATATCCAACTAACAATTTTGAACCTAATTTATATTTGAGAGATCATTTTTGAATCTCCATAGCACTGAGCTAGTGCTTCAGGATTTTTACGATTATCTTAATGCAGACAAGCACTGGTGTCTACTTCTCATGGAATGAGATCAACCCTTATGACACCATCGTGAATATCCAACCACCTAAATTCACCAATCTTCTAACCATTATGAATGGTGATGGGTACTAGAGTGAGGGCGCAGAGCACCATGGCGGCATATCTCACCTCCATGATACTGAATTTGCCACTATCATGCACTTCATGGACAACATTGGGAAGCATGCCGTCAAAGCCAATCCATACAACATGCTAAACATGTTGCTGAAGGTGGATGCTGATCAGAAGAATTGTCAATAGGAAGGGGCCACCGATGAAGATTTGGTTATGGACTTTCTTGTGCTTCAATGTGAATGATTGCGTTTTTGTCTGGTTATTTCTATTTTGTACCAAAACTATGAATTTTGTTCAGTGGGTGTTCTTTATGGCTCAAGTCACAATTGCATCACTAAATTATCAAATTGCAACTTGGATTATTTTTAATGCAAGGATTTTACATGAACTCCATAGGAAGTTGGCATACAACATTACAAACCTTTGCTCTTTTATCGGACAATGGAAGTTTCATATGATCTATGTAGAGTCTTAATCATCGTCATTAATTTCCCTGGTAGGCCAGGGTGTTGACAAATTGACACCTCAACAATGTTTGTGTCTTACAAGCTTCATGCACTAGCCAAGGCAACCAAAAGTATGAACTGAAGGAAATGGCTAGGCTCAAGAGGCCTATACGTGGACACAAAGGTGGAAACAACAATTTTTGGATAAATTGCGAAAGCCGGGACTTGAACTCAAGATCTTAGGCTCTAAAACCATGACAAGCTTCATGCACTAGCCAATGCAACCAAAAGTGTGAACTAATGAAAAGGGCTAGCCAATCTACATATACACTTCAACAGTGTCCACTCTCCAATAAATGTAATATTGGTTTGTATTCACATAATTGTGCCTTGTGTTCTCACTCCGTCATGAACTATATATTTGCCCATTTTGACTCTCCTCAAAATAACCTAACCTACACTTGTGCATTCTTCAGTCCTTTCGATGATTTGGTTATTTGACAACTACCACTGATTTCATGGAAAGAAGCAATTGTGTGCTTCTAGCTGTAGGAGATTGGATCCGATTGCTTCATCCATGTCATCGGTATAGTACATCTATATGTGGGCACCTTGAAGTGTTTTTATTTAGATTGTGTCAAATTGACCGCCACTTAGATAATAAAATAAACATATTATTTGACTTGTTGCTTTTGATAATGGTAACTTTGGATTTAAGATGTGCCATGCATTAAGGTCTACTTTGGATTTAAGAAGCTAAAACACCCTATTGGACTACCACAAAAATTTCCCCGAGGATTAAAACTCTAGCTAATCATAGAAAGTTTCACTATCGAAAAAAGAGCAAAGCTTGACAACGTTTTGTGTGAACTTCCCATGAATTTCATGTAAAATTATTGCATTAAATACCAACTCAAGTTGAAAATTTAAGAATTTAGTTATGCACTTGAGGCATTAGCCATAGAAGGCGTCCGCTGAATAAAATTCATGATTTTGGTACACTGTAGAAATAGTCCATAGAGAAACACAACCATTCACATTCAAGCTGAAGAAAGTTGATAACCAAAGCTTCATTGTTGCCCCTTGCCCGTCGACCATTCTTCTGACCAACATCCACCTTCAAAAACATGTTGACTGCGCCGCATGGATTGTCTTTGACTAAGTGCTGCCCAAGGTTGTTCATGAAGTGCATTAGAGTGACAATTTCAGTATCCTAGAGGTGAGTGATGCTGTCACGGTGCTCTGCAGCCTCATTCCAGTACCCTTCATTATTCATGATTGTTAGGCGGGTGGTAAAGTCCGGTGGTTGAATGTTTACTATACTGTCATAAGGGTTGATCTCATTCCATGCGAAGCCGACACCAATGCTTATCTGCATTAAGATAACCGTAGAAATCCCAAGATTCAGAAAAGAAGTCTAAAATAAAAATCGGGTTCAATAAGAAATTGTTAGTTGGCTATTCTCAAATGCATTCGAATGTAATCGTTTCATCTACATTTAGTTCTAGAAACAGTTGCAGGCAAATGCATTTGAGAATATCCAATTAATATTTTTTTATGGAATCCAATGTATATTTCAGACATCATTTATGAATCTCCATAGCACTGAGCTAATGCTTCAGGATTTTTATGATTATTTTAATGGACAAGCACTGGTGTGTGCTTCTCATGGAATGAGATAAACCCTTATGACACCATCGCGAACATCGAACCACCTAACTTCACCAACCTCCTAACCATCATGAATGGTGAAGGTTACTAGAATGAGGGTGCGGAGCACCATGGCGGCATCTCTCACCTCCAGGATATTGAATTTGCCACTAACCTGCACTTCATGGATAACCTTAGGAAGCATGCCATCAAAGACAATCCATACAATGCGCTAAACATGTTGCAGAAGGTGGATGCATGCTGGTCAGAAGAATTGTCGATAGGAAGGGGCCACCGATGAAGATTTGGTTATGGACTTTCTTGTGCTTCAATGTGAATGATTGTGTTTTGTCCGGGTTCTTTCTATTTCATACCAAAACTATGAATTAATTCAGTGGGTGTGCTTTATGGCTTATGTCTCAAGTGCATCAGTAAATTATCAAATTGCAATTTGAGTTGTTTTTAATGCAATAATTTTACAGAAACTTCGTAGGAAGTTGGCATACAACATTACAACCATTACTCTTTTATCGGACAATGAAAGTTTCATATGATCTATGTAGAGTCTTACTCATCGTCATTAATTTCCCTGGTAGACCATTGTGGTGTCGACAGATTGACATCTCAACAATGTTTGTGTCTGACAAGCTTCATGCACTAGCCAAGGCAACCAAAAGTCCGAACTGAGGGAGTGGGACAATCCACGTATACACTTCAACACCCCTATCACGTGTGACGCGAAAGTCAACATGTGAATAGAATCAGAGATATGGCTCAACAGGCCTATACGTGGACACAGAGGGGGAAACAACAGTTTTTTGATAAAATGAGACATCCAGGACTTGAACTCAAGATCTTAGGCTCTAAAACTATGACAAGCTTCATGCACTACCAACGCAACCAAAAGTCTGAACTGATGAAAAAGGCTAGCCAATCCACATATACACTTCAGAAGTGTCCACTCTCCAATAAATGTAATATTGGTTTGTGTTCACATAATTGTGCCTTGTGTTCTCACTCTGTGATGAATTATATATTTGCCTATTTTGACTCTCCTCAAAATAACCTAACCTACTTGTGCATTCTTCCGTCCTTCCGGTGATTTGGTTATGTGACAGCTACCACTGATTTCATGGAAAGACGCAATCATGTGCTTCACAAGTTGTAGGAGATTGGAGCCGATTGCTTCATCTATGTCATCGATATATTACATCTATATGTGGGTGCCTTGAAGTGTTTTTAGTTAGATTGTGTTAAATTGATTGCCCTGACTTAATAAAATGAACATATTATTTTATTTTTTGCTTTTGATAATGATAACTTTGAATGTAAGATGTGCCATGCATTAAGGTCAACTTTGGATATAAGCAGCTGAAACACCATAATGGGCTACCAACAAAATGTTCCAAAGGATTAAAACTCTAGTTAATTATAGAAAGTTCCACTTTCTAAAACAGAGCAAAGTTTTGCAATGTTTTATGTAACTGCCTATGACTTTCATGTAAAATTATTGCATTAAATACCAACTCAAGGTACAAATTCGAGAATTTAATTATGCACTTGAGACATTAGCCACAGAAGACACCCGCTGAATAAAATTCATCATTTTAGTACACCGTAGAAATAATCCATACAGAAACACAACCATTCACATTCGAGCTCAAGAAAGTCGATAACCAAAGCTTCATTGGTGTCCCTTGCCCGTCGACCATTCTTCTGACCAGTATCCACCTTCAAACATGTTGACTGTGCCACACGGATTGTCTTTGACGACGTGTTGCCCAAGGTTGTTCATGAAGTGTGTGAGAGTGGCAATTTCAGTATCCTTGAGGTGAGCGATGATGTCACAGTGCTCTGCAGCCTTATTCCAGTACCCTTCATAGTTCATGATGGTTAAAGGGTGGTGAAGTCCACTGGTTGGATGTTTACTTTGTCATAAGGGTTGATCTTATTCCATGCGAATGAAACACCAATGCTTCTTTGCATTAAGATAATTGTAGAAATCCCAAAGCATGAGGTTGGTGCTATGGAGATTCAGAAATGTGGTCTGAAATATAAATTGAGTTCAATAAGACATTCTCAGTTGGCTATTCTCAAACGCATTCGAATGCAGTCGTTTCTGCTACATTTACTTCAAGAAATGCTTGTGGTCGAATACATTTGAGAATATCAAATTAATAATTTTTTATTGAACCCAATTTATATTTCAGACATCATTTATGAATCTCCATTGCACTGAGCTAATGCTTTGGGATTTTTACGATTATCTTATTGCAGAAAAGCACTGGTGTCTGGTTCTCATGGAATGAGATCAACCCGTATGACACAGTCATGAACATCCAACCACCTAACTTAACCAACCTCCTAACCACCATGAATGGTGAAGGTTACTAGAATGAGGGTGCGGAGAACCATGGTAACATCTCTCACCTCCAGGATACTAAATTTGCCACTATTCTGCACTTCATGGACAACCTTGGGAAGCATGCCATCAAAGACAATCCATATAGCGCGCTAAACATGTTGCTGAAGGTGGATGCTGGTCAGAAGAATTGTCTATAGGAAAGGGCCACCGATGAAGATTCGGTTATGGACTTTCTTGTGCTTCAATGTGAATTATTGAGTTTTTGTGTGGGTTTTTTCTATTTCGTACCAAAACTATGAATTTAATTCAGTGGGTGTGCTTTATGGCTTATTTCTCAAGTGCGTCAGTAAATTATCAAATTCCAACTTGGGTTATTTTTAATACAATAATTTTACACGAAATTCATAGAAAGTTGGCATACAACATTACAAACCATTACTCTTTTATCTGACAATGGAAGTCTCGTATGATTTATGTATAGTCTTAATCATCGTCAATTTCCCTGGTAGGCCATTAGGGTGACAAAAAATTGACACCTCAACAATGTTTATGTTTGACAAGCTTCATAGTTTTGGTACCCCGAGGATTAAAACTCTAGCTAATCATAGAAATGCACCAAAAAATCTGAACTGATTGTAAGGTCTAGCCAATCCACATATACACTTCAACACCCCTTCTCACGCGTGATGCGGGAAGTCAACACGTGAATAGACTCAGAGGCATGACTCAAGAGGACTATATGTGGACACAGAGGGGGCAACACCAATTTTTGGATAAAATTATGAAAGCAAGGACTTGAACTCAAGACCTTTGGCTCTGATACAATGACAAGTTTCATGCACTAGCCAACGCAACCAAAAGTTTGAACTGATGGAAAGGGCCACATATACACTTCAACAGTGTCCACTCTCCAATAAATGAAATATTAGTTTGCGTTCATATAATTGTGCCTTGTGTTCTCACTCCTTCATGTACTATATATTTTCCCATCTTGACTCTCCTGAAAACAACCTAACCTACATTTGTTCATTCTTACGTCCTTCTGGTGCTTTGGTTAATTATGTGACAACCACAACTGATTTCATGGAAAGAAGCAATCGTATGCGTCACTAGCTGCAAGAGTTTTGAGCCGATTGCTTAATCTATGTCATCGATATAGTACATCTATACGTGGGTGCCTTGAAGTGTTTTTAGATAGATTGTGTTAAATTGATTGCCCCTGGGTTAATAAAATGAACATATTATTTGATTTTTTGCTTTTGATAATGATAACTTTGGATTTAAGATGTGTCAGACATTAAGCTCTACTTTGGATTTAAGCAGCTGAAACACCCTAAGAGGCTACCAGCAAAATTTTCCCGAGGATTAAAACTCTAGCTAATCATAGAAAGTTCCACTTTCTAAAAAAGAGCAAAGTTCTACAATGTTTTATATAACTTCTATGAATTTCATGTAAAATTATTGCATTAAATACCAACTCAAGTTGCAAATTCGACAATTTAATGATGCACTTGGGACATCAGCCAAGGAAGACACCCACTAAGTAAAATTCATCATTTTGGTACAACATAGAAATAATCCATATGAAATACAATCTTTCACATTCAAGCTCAAGAAAGTCGATAACCAAATCTTCATTGGTCTCCCTTGCCCGTCGACCATTCTTCTTACAAGCATCCACCTTCAACAACTTGTTGAGTGCACCGCATGGATTGTCTTTGACGTCGTGCTACCCAGGGTTGTTCATCAAGTGCATGAGAGTGGCAAATTTAGTATCCTGGAGGTGAGCGATGCTGCCATGGTGCTCTGCAACCTCATTCCAGTACCCTTCATTGTTCATGATGGTTAGGAGGGTGGTAAAGTCCGGTAGTTGGATGTTTACTATTTTGTCAAAAGGGTTGATCTCATTCCATGAGAAGCCGACACCAATGCTTGTCTGCATTAAGATAATCATAGAAACCCCGAAGCATTAGGTCAGTGCTATGGAGATTCAGAAATGTGGCATGAAATATAAACTGGGTTCAATAAAAAATTGTTAGTTGGCTATTCTCAAATGCATTCGAATATAGTTGTTTCCTCTACATTGTTTACTTCAAGAAACGACTGTAGTCGAATGCATTTGAGAATAGCCAATTAACATTTTTTGACTGAATCCAATTTATATTTCATACATCATTTTTGAATCTCTAGAGCACTGAGCTAATGCTTCGGAATTTTTACGATTATCTTAATGCAGACAAGCACTGGTGTCTGCTTCTCATGGATTGAGATCAACCCTTACGACACCATCGTGAACGTCCAACCACCTAACCATCATGAATGGTGAAGGGTACTAGAATGAGGGTGCGGAGAACCACGATGAAATCTCTCACCCCCAGGATACTAAATTTGACACTACCTTGCACTTCGTGGACAACCTAGGGAAGCACGCCCTCAAATACAATCCATAGAACGCGCTAAACATGTTAATGAAGGTGGATGCTGGTCAGAAGAATTGTCGATAGGAAGGGGCCACCGATGAAGATTTGGTTATGGAATTTCTTGTGCTTCAATGTGAATGAATGCATTTTTGTCCGAGTTCTTTCTATTTTGTACCAAAACTATGGATTTTATTTAGTGAGTGTTCTTTATGGCTTATGTCTCAAGTGCATCAAAAATTATTAAATTGCAACTTGCGTTATTTTTAATGAAGTAATTTTACACGAACTTCATAGGAAATTGGCATCGAACATTACAAACCATTGCTCTTTTATCGAATGATGGAAGTTTCATATGATTTGTGTAGAGTCTTAATCATCACCAAATTTCCCTAGTAGGCCATTAGGTTGTCGACAGGTTGACACCTCAACAATGTTTTTGTCTGAGAAGCTTCATGCACTAGCCAACACAACAAAAATTCTGAACTGATGGAAATGGCTAGGAAACATATATACAGTTCAACACCCCCTCTCACACATGTGACGAGGGAAGTCAACATGTGAATAGACTCAAAGGTATGACTCGAGAGGACTATACATGGACACATAGGGGGCAACGATAATTTTTGGATAAATTGCGAAAGCCGGGACTTGAACTCAAGACCTTAGGCTCTGATACGATGGCATGCTTCATGCACTAGACAACGCAATCCAAAGTCCAAACTGACGGATAGGGCTACCCAATCCAATTATACACTTCGAAAGTGTTCACTCTCCAATAAATGAAAGATTGGTTTGTGTTCACATAATTGCGCCTTGTGTTCTCACTCCGTCATGTACTATATATTTCCCCATTTTGACTCTCCTCAAAACAACCTAACTTACACTTGTGCATTCTTCCGTCCTTCCGATGCTTTGGTTATGTAACAACTACCACTGATTTCATGGAAAGAATCAATCGTGTGCTTCATGAGCTGCAAGAGATTGGAGCCGATTGCTTCATCTATGTCATTGATATAGTACATCTATACGTGGGTGCCTTGAAGTGTTTTAGTTAGATTCTGTTAAATTGATTGCCCTTCAGTTAATAAAATGAACATATTATTTGATTTGTTGTTTTTGATAATGATAACATTTCTTTTCTCATGCACTAAAGTTTATGACCTTTTTTGGTATAAAATGATTCATTTTAGTTGCCGCAGATAAACTCTCAATTGCTAGAATTACCATAAATAGCCAGGTGACTACTTATTTGCCACTTGTTTTTTGCAACTTGAGAATATATATTTCCTCTAAAGTTGATTGGAAACACAGATGACCTTGTCACCCTCCCAGAAATTGAACTTTCGGCTTCATATGCCATTCTATTGTTTTGCGTTGTCTTCTACTTCATCAATCAAATATTAGACAAACTTCGTACTCCCTCTATCATGGTTTATAAGTCTCGTGTGGATTTTAGTAAAACACCATTAATTTGGCTAGTAAGAGTTATATGCCAAACCATTTTAAACTTCTCTTTAAAGTGAATCTAATGATATTTTTTTTGAATTGATATTGTCAGTTGGCCATATTCCAGACAAGATGCCAAGGTTCTATGTTATCCTTGGAGAATCATTTCTTTGAATGAAAGGGATTTCCCCACAATCCCATTTTATTGAAAATGAGGCAACACTCAGAAGAAAGAGGAAAGTAGCCGCACCGTAATTTAAGAAAATCATACAGGGTTTCTTACAAGCCGCAAGGAAGGGAAATTGGAGACATCACCAAATGCATTACTTAGTGGCCTCAAACCAGTTGGTGATGGCACACAAGAAGATATGTTGCTATATATTCATCAGTCCCCACCATAGGTAGGATCATTCCCATGAGATCCTAAGGAGCTCGCCTCTTCAATGATCCAACAAGGCAGATTTTGTACTATCGCACATGATTTTCCAATCATGAATCCACACACTCATTCTTCCTAGAAATACCTGCCATCTGACCAGATGTTGCCACGAGAAGATATCTCATTACCTAAGGTCCAAATCCTCCACAAGGAAGCAACACCAAACATATTGAAAACATCATTTATTTTCCATGGAATCCAGACATTTGAAATATCACCCATTTGTTGAGGCCTATCACACTCAAAACTATCATAAATGCAAGACCAAGTGTAACAACGCAATTGAAAAAGAGGAGTTGTGTAGTTTCACCCCCCCCCCCCCCCACAAAACAAACACCTCAAATCATAAACTGGTCGATTTTTGGAGGTTCTGTCCACCAAGTACTTGCCAAAAAAATTCACCACCAAGGAAGTATCTCTTAGCCCAAGAGGCTAAGAATGCCAAATTAAAGGCTCTCCTATTAGGTACTCCCATCCCATCAAAATCCATATGATGAGACATAAGTCCCCAATTAGCTACGTGATATTTATGTGAAACCCCAAATTTACCCCAAAGAAATGAGACATCTTGGAAGTGACAACATTTGTCGCCCATTAGGGGAATTGAATAATTGACATTAAATACATTGGAATGGTAGCAATACAAATTCTAAGAAGCGCAAGCTTCCCTTCATAGTGAAGGGTTTTATAATTCACAAAAGGAATATATGTAATGACCTTGTCTACAATAGGTTGGAGATCTTCCCGCATAAGTTTGGTAAAATGTAGGGGAACCCCAAGATACTTAAGAGGAAAGGGAATGATCTTGCAGCAGAAAATCCTAGCAAAGATCTTAGTATGTTCTTCATCCAGATTAATAGTAACCAGGTCACTTTTGTGAAAGTTGATTTTCATGCTTGACAACATATCACAACAAGAAAACAACCACTTAGGGGTTCTTGCATTATCAGTGGAGGGATCAAGGAATAGGATGGTGCCATCAGCGTACTAGAGGCTGATGACACGATCAAGATATGATCCCAGAAGTAGTGGCTTTGGCAAGTATTTTAGAAAACACATCAGCTACAAGGTTGAATGAAATGGGGGAGAGTGGATCCTCCTGCTTAAGGCCTTTTCCAACAATAAAGTACGGACCATTCCCCTCATTTAATCTCACACAAAAGGAACTTCGAGCAAGTGTGTCGTATATCCAACTAATCCATTTACTTCCAAAGCCTCTTACGGTTAGCATATCCACAAGGAAGTCTCAGCTGACACTGTCATAGGCTTTCACATAATTTGGTTTTAAAACTATACATACCTTTAGATCCAAATCTATGAAACTCATGAATCACTTCATGCACACTAGCAACACTTTCTAAATATGAATATGCCCGTAATAATAGCATTCTGACTAGGGGAGATAAGCTTATTTCCACAGGGGAAACCCTACTTGTCATAGCTTTGGTAAAAAATATTAACAGAGCAATAACTCAAACTAATGGGCCTGAAGATTCTTAGCATTGGTCTCTGGGAATCAAGGTGATGAGAGCAAAAATTAGTCTAAACATATCAAATTTACAATTTTCAAAACTTCTAGCAAGAGCCATGAAATCATTCTTAATCAAATACTAAAAGGTTTGATAGAAATTTAAAGTAAGTTCATAAGAACTAGATGCTCATAATAGCTTCCTTGATTACTTTCTCAAAGAAGGGGTTTTTTCAAAGCTTCATTATATTCCTTGGTGACTAGCTCATCATCTGAACAGAAAGGGATGCCCAAATGAAAGTTAGGTGTTAGTTAGTGGCCACTTCCATCATCTTCTCAGTATAATAAACACGTCTATCCTCACCTTCCAAAACAACTATATTTGTTTTTACAGTAGACATGAAACCATCCTAAATGATTGCCCTCTTTGTCTCTCGGAACCCAATAAAATCAGGTTTGTTTTTAGAAATAACATCATAGTTTAACTAATTCTGATGATGATAATATCGATGCCAATTCTCCTCGAGGAAATCAATAGCAAAGCCTTTACCGATGTCATTCAACATTATCGCAGGGTAGTGGGAATTGGCTGCAATAAGCGCTACATGGGAGGCTTCTCAAGCAGCCACCCTGTACAATTTCTTCACCTGCTTGGGCCCATGATCCAGGAGGCTTATGATCATGTCCACGCAATCAGGCATTGTGTCACGCTCCTATAGAGCACCACACACTACTCGGTTCGTGTCTTTAGCTCTTTTACACGCTCGAGCACCTGTTGGAGGTGATCCAAAAAATCTCTAGGGATTTCACTCTTGGTGGCCCCTAGAGGGGAGCATAAGGCATCTCAACAATCGCATTCAAGACCTTTGTCACATGGTTGGCCTCTACAAAGTAAAATAACATACCATCAAAACCATTGTTTTAAATAGCGGTGGTTCTCCATATCAGCTATAGCGGGGCTATAGCCGGCTATATTGTAACTTTATTGGACAATTGTACGTGAAGCCTATAGCGGATCATTTAGCGACACCTTGCACAAACCTCTATAGTGGAGCTATAGCCGGCTATTTGAAACTTTGATCAACACCCACTCGGCAACTTGTGGCTAAGCACGACATGAGTAAAGGGCTTACCTTGGGCAATCTCTTGTGCTTTCTTCAGTACAATCGCGGTCTCGGCCTTCTCTTCCTCAAGGATCCAGTTACGCGTTATCATTGACTCGAGCTCCTTCTCGAGCTTGCCGCACGGGACCTATGCCTCCTCAAGCTGCTAGGCCCATGTCTTTGTCGCCTCAAGCTCAACATGGAGTTAGGTGGTGGTGCTTCTACTCCAACTGTAGGTTCCAAGCCTTCACAGCTTCAAGCTCCAATCTAAGCCGGGCGCTGACCTCGGCCTCCACCTCGACCTTTGAGGTCTCGTATACATAAGCCTATTTTGACCTCTTGGCTAGCTTTTGCAAGAATGACGAGAGTAATTGTTCAAGACCCTCCACTGGGCTCCATGAGCTGATAGCTTGCTCGGGGAACACACCCACTGGGCGCATTTTCTGCGGCCCAAGTGTGAAATCTACAAGCTGAGAGAACATACCCTCGCGACAGGCTAGAACTTGATGTTCACCAAGTTGGCGTAGTCCTTCACGGTCTCCAACATGACCCGTAGTCAGGCGATGGAGTTCTCACGCTCCTCTCCGGTCGCCGCCCACATGACTCGGCTCCTATCATACAGGTTCATTTTGAGATCCTAAAATGGTCACCCACTAGGGGAGATGATGGGAGAATCCAGCAAGCTACTGCCAGTATCTTGCGTCCACTCTGCTACAAGGGAGGGTTATGCTCTCAGCACTTCCGTATGATGGGCGAGTGATGGGGTCCCACGCGTGCACTTCCGACTTGTGGTACGACGGCACAGCCAATGGTGCTTCTTTCTGTTGGACATTAGACGGACGAGATCCCCACCAACTGGCTGAGTGGTGGAGGTGGCTATAGCTCATCCCATCAATCCTTGGTCGGCTAGGTACCCTATCTCTCCATATGATTAACTGGAGGCATGAGGTACGACCCCTTTGCACCCGTGCCCTGATTAGAGTAAAGGATACTCACCTAGCCCTTTGAGCTCAACAAACTTTGTTTGACTAAGTGGTAGGTGGCGGAGAGGGAATCTAGGCGGCTTAGGGATGCAAACATCTTGACTAGACACTTCGTCACTCGACGTGTCCTTACGAGCCCCCATCTCTGCTAGCCTGCCAAAATCATAGCAAGACCAGTATCATTCCCCACTGGCAATAGAGGACAGAGTACGAGAACGGGCATCTACATGGCAAATTACCTGGTAGACCACGCCACTTTGGAGGCAGCCTTCATCGCTAGCCATGTTGAGGATTTACCCTTCGCCGGAGCCGCACCAATCCCGCCCAGTGTCGGATTAATTCTCTACATCATGGAGACAGTTGGTACAACCCAGACAAGACGAACATAGGAGCCGCTCCATCTTCGAACAGTGGAGTCATCTACATGTTTCAACTTCCCGTTCGCGTGAGCCGCGTCACCTGCGTTGGCACCAACGCTGGAGCTACCTGCACCTTGCGCGCTTGCGCCATCTAACAACCTTGGTTGGTTCCCTTCCATGTTTATGGGCAGGGGAGCCTAGAGATGAAGGTCTCAAGTACCTACGAAACCAGAAGGTGCGGGCAAGTGAATTTTTCCACTCGGCGTCTACCTAAATCGCTGATATCCATATCAAAAGAAACTGACTCGAAGGGTTGCTTGCATGGAAAGACCTGATGGTCTACATTGGTAACGACGGTGTCAACCTTCAACAATCTCCTGACTCGGAGTATCACTACATCCTTCGAGGACTGGGCTTCTACCTCCCGAGTCATATCATCAAGCTTGGTGAACTCAAACATCAGGTGGATCCTTTGCTTCACGGGATATATCCGCCAACCAATGAAGGTCGAGATCACTCCAACCCGGTGTCTCCCGACTAAAGCACCTATGAGAGGTGCGCCTAAACAACTTGAACTTCAGCCCCCTCAAAGTCCCTCAGAAGTTAATTCCAGCTCGCCCTCCACACGAGAGCTTGGCCGGTGAACACGGGGAGGGAGAGTGGTAAATTGGAGCAGTAAAACAACTCTATGTGCCATCCCCTGTTGGAGGTTCAAGATGGAAACCCTATATAATTACCAACCACCCAACCTCTCATTATAACACCGGCTCCCCCGACTAAGGATTGATCGGCCTTGCTAGGGTGGGTTTTGACATATAGGACTTCCACAATGCAAAGTGCGGCTCAACCCTAAGATAACACTCACACAGTGTGATGACGCATTCAACTTACAGTATAATATTCATATTTATATTGTGGAGTTCCAACACGTAAAAGTATAGAAGGCCCCACAGGAACGGATGGTTAGGAAGCAAATTACTACATTCAAAGAAGGGTGTCTTAAGGATAACCTCATCCGTGTCGGGGCGGGGAAAGCCACCCCATAGTAGCTCATCACTGGAGCATGCCATTGGGGAGAAGCACTCTTGTAGCCTCTTCTATCACAGTGGATTTCATCCATGACGCCATCGCTAATGCTTGAAGCTCCTCCTCGTTGGGCCCAGACTGTGGTGCCGCAAACTTCTCCTCAAGCACTCCCTCTTCATCGAGGAATGATTGAATTTGATAATGGCGGCCCAGATCTAGGGCCAAGGGATTCAGATCTAGGCACAATCAATGGAACACCCCTGTCAGGGGTGGGGAAAGCCACCCTAGAGTAGCTCACCATTGGGGCATGCTCTTGGGGATAAGCACTCCTGTCGTCTCCTCTGTCACAGCGAATTTCATCCATGCCACCATCGCCACTGCTTGAACCTCCTCCTCATTGGGCCCAGACTATTGCGCCACAAACTTCTCCTGAAGCACTCCCTCTTCGTCGAGGAAGGATTGAATTCGATAGTGGAGGCCCAGATCTAGGGTCACGTGATTCAGATCTGGATGCAATCAATGGAAGGGACATGTGTGTGGGGCGCTATTCGGCAGGGAGGGCAAAAAAAGAAAGAACATTGAGCATGGCTATGATGGTGGTACGAGCTTGTTGCCTAGAGCACAGGGAGAGTGGAAAGTGAGGCGCGAGGACGAAGAAGCAAAATCGACAACTGGCTGAACTTCTTTTTACCCCACCCCTCTACTTTATAGAAGAAGAAACTGAGACGGCGCGCCACATCGCCACGCACCATGAAAACATGGAAAAGTGACACGGGGCCCCATGTCACACGGCACCTTCCCTGAGGCCCTTTGGAACTGAAACTAAACATGTAACGTGGCCACTCCACTATAGAGCCCATGGTGATTTTAATGACGCCGCCTTGATGCCTGCTCATTTGAAGACATGGAGATCGTTCGATGACTGCTTCCTCACAACCGTTTGCCGAAGACTGTCTGGACCACATGAACATTCAAGCCCTTGTGCTTGTTTGACTTGGGGTTTCAGCGGTTGACCTTCAGTGGGTCCCACACTTGCGAGGACACACCCAAATCAATGCAAATACAATACGCCTCCAATACTCAACCATTCAAGAACCAAGCACTCAGGACCCAAGTACTGCCGACTGAGGGTTTCGATGGTTGACCTCGAGGAGTCCAAGACCACTCGGATACATGCAAGTGAAGGGAAGCTACTGTCCGCATCTAGCATGACATCGATCGGAAACCACACAACTCATGACCGAAACATCACATCCTGCGTTCTGGTTCTGACATGAATCCTGAGGGTATTCTGCTAGAGGGACACCAATTGGATCCAACCCACTCGGAGACCAGGTACCACTCGATAATTTTGTTGGGATTTTGGTATGCCCCATGTCGGGTTACTAGCCAGACTCCATCCGTCGGAAATGACTAGATACCACCAAGACTTACCACTTATTAGCTCACATGCCATGGTATTCGTATTCCCGCCTATAGAGTGGATACCGCTCGACTCTTTACCTTTTTTTCTGCATGAGTTCTACGAGTTCATCGCAATCCCCCTCCAAGCAATAAGACGACGCGCTCAGGCGAGTACCTCTCGAGTAACTTTCTCAAGAGAAAAGGATGAAGAACTCGGCTTAGGCAGAGATGCCTCAAGGACAAGAAACATTCAAACCGTGAAGGCGTTGGGAGCTATTGACGATGGCATAACACCTGTGTATAGTCAGGAAGGACAAAAGTCAACCCGATAGCCTCAGGGTGGGCCGGACCGCCGACTCAGAGCCCACTTCCTTTACAAGGATACATAATCATCTTGGAGTACAAGGAAACCAAAAGTCACACCCGACGCACGAGTGTTCGGTTGGACCTGGATGGGCACACCCATTTGTAAACCGACTAGAGCAATGTATGGCGAGCTAGCGGGCTCTCGATCGAGGATCAATCAATCTCCCCTCTCTCTAATGATTCATCTAGAATCATCTAACCGATATTTAGGGGTCCTCACCTAACACTTTATCTCCCACCTCTCTATCTCCATCGCGGCTGTCCTTTGTAACCAAGAACCCTAGCTTGTGATCACTCAGATCTCAAGCTGCATAGAGCAATACAACTCTTAGTAGTAGGATTAGGGTTTTACCTCTCTCAAGAGGGCCCAAACTTAGGTAGACCCTTGTGTCTCATGTGAAGCCATCCAGATCTGCTACTCGTACACTGCCCAACACAATTTGCTGCCAGATCAAAGCTCCGATAGCTGCTGCCGGATCAAAAGATCGTTAGGATCCATCCCTGACAAGTCTCAATACGAGGGACATCGCAGCTCTCGGAGTAGTGTAGGCGACGGTGATTATACGCCGACAAAGTAGGCTATAGGAGCGGTCGGAGGCAAGCTAGGGGAGGGCCCATGGAATTCTCATGGAGCTGCGGAGAGATGTTAAATTTTTCTTCCCTATCAAGATTTGCCCCCACACATACGAACATATGGTCTTTCATATCCCCTTATGCCATGGACTAACGAAGAAGTGTGGAAGATAGAGATGACAAGCTAGGACCACATGATCGATCAGCACTGCCCGTATGCTGATAATTAAGATTAAGCTTCATTGAATGCCTCTGTAAGACAACATGACAATGCTTGTCTCTCTGCTGATGGCAAGTGCCTTCATCTTGGTCTTGCTAGTTCCCATGCCACCGACCAAGAATCTTGCAGAATCATTCCGTGTACTATATTATGTTATTAATTATTCAGACATGGTTGCTCTTGTGGCCAAGCTTCAAGTACGACTCAACATTCCTCCTATCTTGCTAACAAAGAAGAGTTTTCTACGGTGCTGTCATGGACATGGACACTTGGGTACAAGTATCACTTCCACCTGCTAAAAAGCAATGTTTTAAATAGCCGGCTATAGCCTCGCTATAACTTTTTAACCAGGGTGCCGCTAAATGGTACTCATGTACAATACTCCGCTAATAGCAGGTTATAGTCTCGCTATACCTGATTTGGAGGACCGCCGCTATTTGGCATACCCGCTATTTGAAACATTGCTAAAAAGCAGCAGTTCTAACCATAGAGTGTGCACTAGAACCACAGTTTAAGGCAAACCTCATGGGGCTCCAGAGAAGATCGGCAACCGCTGGCCTCAATCTCCCACACCGAGATCATCCTAGCGTCCCATGGGTGCAGCTTGCCAGCAACAGAAATCATCACGTTTCACAAAGGGAAGAAGAACATCAAAGGTAAACGAACCATCACCACTGTCAAAGTTCATCACTGCAGCACAGGAAGAAGTGAGGTGGAAAGCTTACAGGTCTATGAAGAAGTGAGGTGGAACGCCTACATCACGCTCCTGCCACCATGCTCCGCGGCGCTGAGCGTGCAGCCCAGCCATCCCAGGCCCTCGCCGCGTCCTGGGTAGGGTAGGCCACCAGGTTAGCGCTGAAAATTTGAGTAAATTTGGCAGGTAGGTAATAAATTTAATAATATTGAATACTGTAACGGTAGTGAATTAATAGGCAAGTAATAATAGTGTAGCATGATTTGCATCTGTATTCTTTTCAAAAAAATAAAAAATAAAATTGCATTGTTATCTGACGACTCTGCTAGAGTTGCGAAGCAGTAAGCACCTTGAAGTTTAACTGAAGTGGAGAGAAGAATTCCTGATTCCTGAACTTAAATCCCCTGTGATTAGAATTGAACCCACTTGATAACAAGCAGCCTTAACAACGGTGTTCTTAATTTCCCGTACTCTTGTGAAGATGCTAAGGATTGTTGTATCCTTATCGAATCACTCCCATGTACTAGAATATGGCATTATTCATTATCCAGGCATGGAAACTTAATAATCGTGCAAGTTTTTCAGTTACCAGTTACCACCTGCTAAAATCAGAAGTTCTGATCTAGAATGTGTACTAGAATCACAGTTTAAGATCGGCAAACCTCATCCTTGATCGCTCTATTCAAGATCGGCATCGGCTGGCGTCAATCCTCCTCCGGGATCTTCCATGCATGGCTGCAGCCTGCGAGCAACAGCACCCAATGACTAGATTCATCCAACAAAAACACGAAATCATCAAGATCCACAACGAGAAACGAAAGATCAAAGGTAATAACGGGGAAGTATCGAAAGCGGCCTATGCGGCGGCGGTGGCGGCGGCGGCCGAGGAGAAGCGCCCGGGGCCTCTCCCTGCCGGCTCACGGCCACCATGCTCCGCCGGGCCGCAGGGTCCAGCGCACACCCTAGCCATCAGGCCCTGGCCCTAGCCCTAGCGGCCGTCGCCACGGGCGGTGCTAGGCTGGAATTCTCCCGTGGAGGAACCAAAGAAATTTGGGATGGGTGAGGACTGAGGTCTGAGGGTAGCGATAGACTGGCGAGACGAATTGTAACGGCCGCGTGAATGGGCAGGCGAGGCTGGCAGGGTGGGCCACCCGGTCAGCGGTGGAAATTTGAATAAATTTGGTAGGTAGGGAGGTGGGTTTTAGCTATCACAATTAATCTCTACTGGAGTACTATTAAAGGGAATGCGTGTATAGTCGTCGTTCACACGCAACTATTAAATGTGAAAATAATTTGAAAACCAAGCACCGAATCAATTTGAAAATCAAATCATTGATACAATTAACTACCTAACATTTAATTGCGCATATAATTAATTAGTTCAATTTAAAGTAGTAGAGATCTTTTCACGCTGAATCAATTTGAAAATCAAGTCATTAATACAATTAATTAGTCAGGCAGACAGTTAATTAGAGCTGCAGATATTTAAAAGCACGGTTTTTTTTTCAACTATGTAATTGTCCGTTCGTTGGTAGAGGGCAAAAAAAAATTTAACACAACAATAATAGATGAAAAATACATTAATGAGCCCGTCGCGGCTGCCATCGCATCGTCGGCGTCCACAACTTGTCTTCTTCGATTAAATCAGAGAGAGAAGGAGATATACGAATCGCGTTTTTAGAAAAAAATCCAAAACTTTTCAAAACCCACGCACTCTAAGCGATTCATGCATATGCATGATCACCTAATCCTAGTGTGCATGCGAGCCGATTCACAATCCATGACAGTTCCAACATAGGATAGACATTAGGCACGATAGTCCTCCGCGAGGGAGGCCTTCGATGTTGCGGAGTCATTTTCTGATTTTTTGCTAACCCGTCATTTTTGTTTTGCCTTTGTAGGGGACGCCCCGTGGAGGAACATACGCTTGCGCGCGCGCGCGGGGGGAGGGGGGCACCATGCTCCACATCCATATCAAGCTTATTTTTAGCTGAAGCTGACTTCTTGCCTCTCTCCCGATCTTCTTCCCCTTTCATCAGGTTTCAAAGGACTTTTCGTAGTGTCATTCAGATCATCATCCTCCTCCTCCTCCTCCATGTCGGCATCACTAGACATACGCTCTCGTGGGACGTAGGCATTGCCACGCCGTACACCCGGCGTTCCGCCCCCGCGCTCCTCTCATAGGGGCCCTTCCCGCCTGAGAAGCACTCCGTGACCAAAGTTTTGGTTCCTCGGCATGCTCCTTCCGATCGCAACCATCCACAATCCATACTCGATTTCCTTCGAACTGTGTACTCCGTTGCCGCATTACTCCTTGATGTGACCCAAGACACCACAAACCTCGCCCAAAAATCCTATATTTTCATATTTGACGGGCAAGTATATTCTCTCTTTCCTGTTCAAATTTAGAGGTGCAAAACGGGTTAGGCAAGTGCTATCTTGGCCCTTACTCTCACATAGTTTCCTTCATACACCCTAGAAGGGTTCATGTCCACACTCTTTACATGCCCAATCCTCCTTGGGTTGTGATCGATAAAGATTCGGGAGGTCGTTGATCTGCACCCAGACATGAGTAATGTTAAGCACCACGCCCCCCGGTAGTCTACCCCTTCCATTGTACTCCTCTATGATCACCATTAATGAACGGAAGATCCATGGCCCCTAGTGTGTTACCCGATTCCAGTCGCCCAACTAGAATAAGTGGAGCACGAAGAGGTTATCATCCACCTCGCAAACTCTGTTTCGTTAGCAAGTCGCCATGCATACTTCATGGTGTCCTTGAAGGCATCGACACTGAACGTTTTTGAGGTGTTAACCCTAGCAACAACAAAGCCATCTTGCCTCCTTAGAGTGCTTTGAGATCTCTTCCTCGCCCACAAACATGTCGTCAAGCTCAGAGATCTTCAACTCCATCCGCTTCATGGCTTCCTCCAGATCAATTTTGTTTCCTCCCTTCTTCTTCCCCGCAGATGCGCCCCCAGACGCCGAGGACGCCGACTCCGCTATCCGATCTAAGCACACACCGAGAGACCCCCCCCCCCCCCCCCCCCTCGTGAAAAAGCAGCGATGCCGAGGCCGGGTGGAAGGACAAGGCTGACCCCTTACTTAGCCCAAGCACGCAGATTGGGGAGAGGACGGTGTGGAGAACGGCGGTGGAGATTGTCTACACTCAACGGCGTGCGAGTCGCCGGAGTAGGAAAACTCTAGGGTATCAATATCCTCTATACGTAAGTCTTCCAAGTCCGAAGCTGCTGAAAAATGAAAAGGGAACTGGTTGTTTGGGCCAAGTAAATGCTATTGGACTATTTTGATCTTGAGCTGGTGGTTATCTGGTACGTACTTTGGGCCCAAAGGCCCAGGCGGAGGAGGTCAGTACCACCGACTTTCCTCAAGCTGAGAGAGAGAGTCAACTCAAAAAAAAAAAGCTGAGAGAGAGAGTTCCCTAAAAAAAACTTGAGAGAGAGAGAGGCGCGGGGGGGGGTCGTGACGAGGATATTGATACCCCTAGGGTTTTGTCACTCGGCCTGCTGGTGTGCGACCTGCGTCAAGGTCAAGATCAAGATCCCCCTCATGTAAGCTTCATCCCGTTGCCGGAGCCGTTGCCCGGAAACAGATACAAACTAATAAGATGTCACATTCCGCCTCCCCTGGGGAAGAGAAAGAAAGAACCAGAGAGTTCCCGCTCACCAGCTCATGCAAGCTGATTTAGGGATCTTGCGTGTGTCGATGGCATGCTCAAACTTATTGAGATGGAGAATCCCGCTCCCGAAAAACGGAGCGACAAGGATATCATCTACGATTCAGACTTGATCATGTCGCTCAAGCGCAAAGCTGTGGATTGTAATTCGAAGCAGCTGTCCTTTAGGGATGCCTGGAGGGCTGTGACATGGAGTCGGACGGTTTCATCCAACTGTTGGCGCCAGACATGCACTGCTGATGTTGCTGACATCTTGGTTGACGGATCACTGCATTCGTCTTTGTTGTCCAGGCTAAATGGTGAAACTGTCACGCAGTTGACATTCAGAGACCTCTACTCAGCTTTCCCCATCCTGAGCCCGGAAGGTGATGATACTCTTTATCTCAAATCTCTGGTGGAACTCAGTGATAGGGATAGATGGGTGGCCGCCGTCGACGTAGGAAACAAGGCAGTGAAAGCAATCGGAAACTATTGTCTTCCGGATGATTTTTATTACAACCGTGGCCATGACCCTGAACATCCTTTCCGTGCTTGTACATTGTCCCGCCATCTGGATATGACTCCAGGTAACTGTTACCTGCTCTTATTGTTCGCAGGCCTATGCTATGCTTATACAATCCTTGTGTTCTTAGCTATGTTCTTGTGACTGCCTTGGCGAATTAACCTGGGCGCTGTTTGGACCAACTTGATGGCTGCCTCACGCCTGCATATTCTTCTTTGTGTGTTTTCTGCATCTTTTCCGGTTCCCTAAAAAATCGGGATTGTGAGTATGGTGTTGCTTATGAATTTAGCGGTTTCTGTAGGCACTGAAGTCTCAGCGTCGCAAGATCCCAGAGGCTAGTTGGTATGCAAACCATCCAAGCAACACATCGGTAAGTAGTGATTTCGCATCACTTTTTATTTCAAAGAATTTCTGCCAACTAACTTGCCCTCTCTTCTGTGCATAGATCCATTTCTGTGAATCAAGGAGCAAAATCCAAAGGCAAGTTTCTTATTCTCTATGGAAACTCTGTTCTGCTAAGGCCTGGACACCTACGATGCGATTTCAAACAATTCATTCTGTAATTTGATAGCTATTCTCCAATTAGTTTTTACCGATATTGCCATATTGGGATCTTTTGTCTGATTGACTTTCCGTTCCTCAGGCAATTGGAATTGGCTGAGAAAATCAAGCGTGCACGAAATGCTGCCGAGAGTATTACACATAATGATCATATTTCCCAGGTCCATCCCGTTGAAAACAATCTGGTATGATGAATTCCATATTCCCTGTTTCCAATCCATTTTTCCCATCATCGTTCAGCAAGATTAATTAGAATGCACCATTTCCAGCCACAATAGCAGTGCTTCAACAAGTGGGATGCGCCGTGCTACCCCCCTGGATATTCATTGTCGCCCCATCAATACAATCTGGTATGTTGTATTCCATATACCCTGTTTCACATTTGTCTATTTCTCATCATCATGCAGCAAGATTAATTAGAATGCACCATTCAAGTCAGAGCAGCAATGCTTCAACAAGCCAGATGGACCCTGTTGCCCTAGGTATGATTCGCTGGCCCCTGTACATGGTCGTCACATCTGCCAGCCACTGTGGCAACAGTCACCACCATCAAAAAAACATTCGACTTCTAGCAGTGAGTTTGCACCTCATGAGGTGAAAACATTGGTGAAGCTTATGATATTCTGCTATCTCCTCTATTGACCTGGTGCTCTGGAACGGACCATCTTCACGTGTTAAAAATTACTCGCAAGATGCATATTCTTAGTAGTAATTCTCTCACATGTGTTGTCACGGCCGATGGACCCAACTTGACATTTTCTGTGCGTTGTTGCATTGTGTGTTTTGAAAGTAAAAGAGGAAAAAATAACTATGTGCTACCAAAATGACTTTGTTTTCCACTGAGCTATGTCGAAGGTGACAAAGATCATCTTGGTGATTCAGACTGAATGTTTTCTGGTGGCAACCTGGGTTTGTCCAAACAGAGTATGTTCGCTGGTGTAGTTGTTAGACAATTGGGTGATTTCTTTAACTGACTTACCGCTTGATGGGAGTACTATTTGTACTCATAAGGAAAAGAATTATATTATCACCTTCTAATATGTCAGGCACTTTAAAATTAGTGAAGCTCTTATCTTATGTGACACTTACCTCTGATAGTTCAGGACATTTTATCACTGGAAGGTGATATACTGTCATAGTTTAACACTGTTTCTCGAAACATAAACATAACCATTTTACTGAAAATGGGGCACATAAGGAAAGGGTACAGACTTTTCAAAAAAAAAACGAGGAAGCTCATCGAAAGGAGCAAATGTTGCAGAAAGGTATGGTAAGGTTGATGGGGAGCTTGGAGTAGCATATTTACAAAGATCTGGTGCCCGATTTTCTTGATGTACTCCGGTTGTAGGGCAAATGAAGTGTAGATGCTGAACTAATGAAACTAGTCAACGTCTGATATCCTTTGTCAGTTGATTGTGCTGAAAAATATAATAAAATATGGTTAATCCTAGTAACTCAAAAATTGTGCATTATTTTTTACCACAGAAAAGTTTCGGGAGTTGAACAGAAGTGGAACAGTGCTCGCCTTCCTTCGAGCTCACCACAGCCTCTCACCCGTCACGGCACTCGAGTCGAGCCATCGCGGCGGATGCCTCCTGGCCTTTGCCACCCCAACACCACATCTTCCCCTGTCCGGTCTTTGTTGCGAACCAGACTGGATAATTAAACTTGATTTAGTTGTTATATGCTCACTAGGTTTAGATGTTTAAACTTGTAAATAATTATAGATGGTATTTGCTTTACTACATTTAGACTATAGTTTTCTAGTGTTAGACACTAGTTTGCTACAGTTACGATGCAGGAAAGTGGCGAGTTATTTCCTTTGCTTATTACTCCCTCCGTTCCTAAATATAAGTCTTTTTAATTTAGAGATTTCAATATGGACTACATACAGAGCAAAATGAGTAAATCTACACTCTAAAATATGTCTATATACATCCATATGTAGTTCGTATTGAAATCTCTAAAAAGACATTTAGGAATGGTGGGAGTACATTATAATAGTTTTGTAATTGTCGATGCTTAGCAAATTGTAGCCGTGAAATGTTACTTGTATGTGGCTGTTAACTTTATGCAGTCTTTGGCTCTCTGCCAACTATTAGTTGTGGCTATGAACTTCTAGGGAATATGTGTATGAAATACTCCCTCCATCCATATGTAGTTCGTATTGAACTATCTGTGTATGTACCATGTAGTGGCTGTTAAATGTGTATGAAATATTTGTTTATCCAGTGGGAGAAAAATCTGATACTATTTCGATTGTTCTGACATTATTTGGCCGTGTGCAATGCGACCCGCATTGGACATGGTTAAATGAGTAGAAGGCGTGCGTGATGTGGAAGTCACAACACACGCAAGTTCGGTTTTCGCCCGGTTTTCCGCTAATTAACTGGGCAATTCTCTTCTGCTTAATTAATCGATGAGGTAAATCTTTTGCCTCCGTTTTGAAAAAAAAAAAAAACACGTAAGTGGGGAGACATAATTGTGCATTGTGAACCCACGTCACACATGTTCGTAGCTCTCCCATAGCATACTTTATTTTGACCGTGTGCGAAGTGTGGCCTCCATTTCAGTGACTGCCGGTGGTGGCGTGCACTACTTCAGTGTGCGATGAGCCTTTGCAACCATGTGTAGTGTGCAGTTTTGAAGTAGTGCTATTCTCTCGACCATTATAAACTTCGAAATTTGTAATTTCCAAACGTTCGGATTTTGTCATCAGATCCGAACGCACTCGACGCCGCCGGATCCGGATCGCACAGCCGCCAGTACGCCCAAAGTAAACACTTGCATCGGAGTGAGAAAAATAAAGTGGCGATGAAGGGATCGCACAGCCACCACACTAACCACCCCACCTAGACAGTGTCGTTGTCAAAAAGGCCGGGCTTTGTATTTAATGTGTAGTGGCTCTTTGTTTAAGATTAAAAATCTGAACGAGTTGCTAACTTGATAGCGCATTCAGTGGGAATATTTCCGAAGATGTTGGCGTTGACCGCCGTGATTTTTTCTCTGGATTGGATCCACCACGACTTTTTCTGTGCGCTAAATCTATTGGTAGGCCCTATTTATACAGATTTTTGTCAAAAATTTGATGCTGAATATGGGATTCGAACCCACACCAAGCAGCTAACCTGAAACACGTACTAACCAGCTCAGCTAGACTAATTGTTGTGCTAGATCATGCACATGTTTTGACCATTCCCTGATGTTTTCTTTTTCTTTTTTCTTTGAGGAACCTCCATCATGTCCTCCTCCCCCTATTTCTTTCCTATTTGTCTTTTATCTTTTCGTAAGCACACGATGACGAGGATTCATAGGAAATAATCTTAGATCGAGAAAAACTGTGTTCAATCAACGATCAGGTTTCTGTGCAAATGGCATGGTAATTTGCGCACTGGAGGCACGATAACTTACGAACAAACGCAATGATAACTTTGACCAGGGGTGAAAAAATTGTTGAAACACACACCCCCCCTAATTTATGCGTAAATAGAATGGTATTTTTTGCACGGCAAACCTGATAACCTACACTCAAAATACCGTGGTAACTTTGACCCGAGGGGAAAATGTTATTTGAAACACACCTCGGTAACTTATGTGTAAATAGCATCATATTTTTATGCAACGCCCTGATAACATACATACAAAACACCATGATAATTTTGACCGGGGGAGGGGGTTGTTGAAACATAGCCCGATAATTTCTGTGTGAATAGCATGGTAGTTTATGCATCGCCGACCCGATAACTTACGTATAAACAACATGGTAACTTTGACAGGGGGGTTGTTGGACATACCCTCGGTAACTTCTGTGTAAATAGCATGGTAGTTTTCGCACGGCAGACCTGATAACTTACGTTCAATCACCGTGGTAACTTTGACATTGGGGGGAGGGCTGTTGGACATACCATCGGTAACTTCTGTTTAAACAGCATGATAGTTTTCGCACGACGGACCTGATAACTTATGTTCAAACACCGTGGTAACTTTGGCTGGGGAGGAGGGTGTTGTTGAGCATATCCCGGTAACTCATGTGTAAATAGCACCATATTTTTTATGCAACGCCCTGATAACATACATACAAAACACCATGATAATTTTGACCGAGGGAGGGGGTTGTTGAAACGTAGCCCGATAATTTCTGTGTGAATAACATGGTAGTTTACGCATCGCCGACCCGATAACTTACGTATAAACATGGTAACTTTGACAGGGGGAGGGTTGTTGGACATACCCTCGGTAATTTATGTGTAAATAGCATGGTAGTTTTCGCACGGCAGACCTGATAAATTACGTTCAAACACACCGTGGTAACTTTAACATTGGGGGGGGAGGGTTTTTGGACATACCCCCGCGGAGGGGCTGGGGGGTGATACGTCTCCAACGTATCTATAATTTTTTATTATTCCATGCTATTATATTATCAATCTTGGATGTTTTATATGCAATTATATATCATTTTTTGGGACTAACATATTAACTCAGTGCCCAGTGCCAGTTGCTGTTTTTTGCTTGTTTTTATCTTTTTAGAAAAATCATTATAAAAAAGTGTCCAAACGAGAAAAAGACTTTGGATAAAAAATTTCTGGACCAGAAGAGACCCACGAAGCTTCGGGGGAAGACCAGAGAAGCTACGAGGGAGCGACAAGCTCAGAGGGGCGCCCTAGGGGGGTGGCCGCGCCCCCCAGGCTTGTGGGCTCCTCGTGGCACCTCTTGACCTAATTCCAGCGCTATAAATTCTAAAATATTCCCATTATACCAGAGAGACAAAAGAGAAAACCTTTCTGCCGCCGCAAGCCTCTGTTCTTCCGCGATCCCATCTGGAGGCCTTCTCCGGTACTCTGCCAGAGGGAGAATCGATCACGGAGGGCTTCTACATCAACCTTGCTGCCCCTCCGATGACGTGTGAGTAGTTTACCACAGACCTACGGGTCCATAGCTAGTAGCTAGATGGCTTCTTCTCTCTCTTTGATCTTCAATACCATGTTCTCCTCGATGTTCTTGGAGTTCTATCTAATGTAATCTTCTTTTGCAGTGTGTTTGTTGGGATCCGATGAATTGTGAGTTTATGATCAGATTATTCATGAGAAATATTTGAGTCTTCTCTAAACTCTTTTATGCATGATTATTATAGCTTTGTATTTCTCTCTGATCTATCGATTTGGTTTGGCCAACTAGATTTGTTTTTCTTGCAATGGGAGAGGTGCTTTGTGATGGGTTCAATCTTGCGATGCTCAATCCCAGTGACAAAAAGGGACATGACACGTATTTGTGTTGTTACCATTAAGGATAAAAAGATGGGGTTTATTCATATTGTTTGAGTTCACTTCTCTACATCATGTCATCTTGCTTAAGGCGTTACTCTATTTTCATTAACTTAATACCCTAGATGCATGCTGGATAGCGGTCGATGGGTGGAGTAATAGTAGTAGATGCAGGCAGGAGTCGGTCTACTTGTCTCGGACGTGATGCCTATATACATGATCATTGCCATGAATCCGTCATAATTATTTGTTTTTCTATCAATTGCCCAACAGTAATTTGTTTACCCACCGTATGCTATTTGTTCGAGAGAGAAGCCTCTAGTAAAAACTATGGCCCCCGGGTCTATCTTTATCATATATAAAAACACAAAAATATCTTGCTGCAATTTATTTACTTTTATTTTGTTTAGTAGTTTACTTTATCTATCTACCATTATCAGACTTAATCCTTGCAAATAACCGTTAAGAGGATTGACAACTCTCTTATTTGCGTTGGGTGCAAGTGTTTGTTTTTGTGTGTGCATGTGCTGCTCACGGGATTTTGCTTGGTTCTCCTACTGGATTGATAACCTTGGTTCTTAACTGAGGGAAATACTTATCTCTACTGTACTGCATCATCCTCTCCTCTTCGGGGAAATACCAACGCAGACTACAAGTAGCAGGGGGGTGGGGGTGGGTGAGGGGAGTTATTGAAAAACATATCCCCGATACTTTCTGTGCAAATAACACGGTATTATAAACACAACAAAGTTGATAACTCACTACAAACTCTACGGTAACTTTTGACCCCGGGATAAAAGTTTGTTGAAAAATATATCCTGATAACTTGTGTGTAAATAGCATGGTAATATACATACAACAGAGCTGATAACTTACTCAATCCAGGCGTGGTAACTTTTTGACCATGGAAAAACGTTGTTGGAAAATACCTCCCAATAACTCATGTGTAAACAACATGATAATACACGCACATGAGAGCTGATAACTCATATACAAACATCGCGGTAATTTTTGACCGAGGGGGATGAAAATTGTTGAAAAACATACCCCGATAACTTTTGTGCAACATGGTAATATACACAACAAAACTGATAACTCACTACAAACATCATAATCACTTTTGACCCCGGTGACGGTGTCCTGGATTAGGGGGTGCTAACCTAGCCAGCCCGTCTCTTCGATTGGGCTTATGGGCCCTCGTATGTGATCAAGATGGGCTCCAGAGGACGCATACAGGAAGCGTGATCAAGACTGCCTCCACCGAAGACTTGACGTATACTCCAAGATCTCTCCTGCCGTCCTGCTCCTAGATACCGACCTTGTAACCCTAGATGCCCTCCCTGGCGTGTATATAAGCCATAGGGTTTAGCCCGTAGAGGGGACATCAACGCAATATCATTCACCTAGCCCTAGAGTTAGACACACATTACGATCTTGAGGTAGATCAACTCTGTATTCGATACATCTCCATCAATATAAACAAAAGCAGGACGTAGGGTTTTACCTCCATCAAGAGGGCCCGAACCTGGGTAAACATCGTCTCCCTTGTCTTTGTTACCACCGATCCGAGATCCATAGCTCGGGACCCCCTACCCCGAGGTCTGTCGGTTTTGACACCGACACTGGTGCTTTCATTGAGAGTTCCGCTGCGCGATCACCAGAAGGATCGATGGTTCACCTGCAGATTAACTGCGCCAACGGCCATGGGGACGTTTTCGCCCCCGGCCAGCTCTTTGTTTTCGGCAGCATGGTATTTTGTGCCGACTCGAATGGTCATCTCACCTCTGTCGAGAACTACGCCCCAGGTCGGATCGTGACTTTCGGTGGCCTCGAATACACCGCGGATTCCCGCGGCGAACTCATCCTATCGGGATGGACTCCCGGCCGAATTGAGAACTCGGCCGGTTCTGGAGGCTTGACTCCGGAACCGAACTCCATCGCGGCGCCTTTGGAGACCCCTGACGCGACCACTCCGGCCAGTTTCCTTCCGATCGTCAGTCCGGAGATAGATCCGGCTCCCACTTCCGAAATTACGTCAGTGCCAGAACTGACTTCGGCGCAGAACCCAGAATTGCGTTCGGATTGCCTTCGCATCGAAGACGCGTCAGGTTACATGCCGGCCATACTCCGAGTCAGCCCTGCCGATGGCGCATCAATGAATCCCGAAGAGCTATCTCACCTCAATGAGATGCTTGACCGCATCCGGAGCATGTCCATCTCGGACGGCAGGACTTCGGTTTACAATCAGATCGGACTTAAAGCCGACGATCGGGAAATTTACATCCCACCCACCACCCACGGTCGACGATTTAACCGACGTGTTGGACTATGGTGAGGCCACAGACATGGAGGAAGATGCTGATGGCCCCATCGAGAACACCTCGCCCCCGATAAACGCGGGCAGGTGGACCGCCATGTCCACCTACGATGTTTACATGGTGGACACCCCCAAATCCCCTCCAAGACGTCGGCGAAGGCGCCAAAGGGGTAATAACGGGGAACCCAGTGGTAGATAACGCGACAGCCAATAACGGCGATGCGGAGGACGGCGATGCCGATAACCATGAAGAGGACGTTCAAGCCTCCCCAACAAGGAACGGCACACCTGACCGACTTCTCAGGGACTCAGATCCCGATGACCTCTTTGAAGGGGCCGATGACAACTACATGCCGGAATCCGAGGAGGACGAGAGCCTCGGTACCGAAGACTACATCGTCCCCGAGGACCCTTTTGAACAAGAGCGCTTCTGGCGGCGCCTCGTTGCGACGGCCCGGAGCATAAAACGCAAGCAGCAGCAGCTGCAGGCCAATACCGACGCACTAAATGAAAAATGGGTCGAAGTGCTCTCCGCCGAGCAAGACATGGAAAACCGGCGCCATAGTGCGCCGAAGTCATACCCACGTAGGCATCTCTTGCCGGATTTCGATGAGGAGCTCGCCGACGACCACGACCGACCCCTAGAGGCCGGGACAGGCCAATACGAGAAGACCTTAATGACCGGCCACTTCCAGGACGTTATGGCAAGGACCCCGTGGATTACCTAGATCCTCACGACGCTAGACGTCGCATTGAGGAAAACAGGGCACCCCCTCGGTCCATCTATGGTTCAAGGGGACGCGCGCCCGCTGGGCTTGACGTCTACGATGCCTGGATGGACAGGAACGGCCGTGCCCGAGATCAGGCTTACTCACGGCTCTCTCCCGACCTCCGACGAGATGCTCCTCGGTTCCGAGGTCCGGCTCACCCAATCTGCTTTACAGACAAGGTGATGGAACATCAATTCCCGAAAGGATTTAAGCCCATCAATATAGAATCATACAATGGCACCACAGATCCAGCAGTATGGATCGAGGATTTCCTTCTACACATACACATGGCCAACGGAGATGATCTCCACGCCATTAAATACCTACCGCTCAAGCTAAAGGGGCCGGCGAGGCATTGGCTTAACAGCCTCCCTCCTCACTCTATCGGCAGCTGGGAGGCACTAGAAGATGCTTTTTTAGCAAATTTCCAGGGCACATATGTCCGACCTCCGGACGCTAATGACCTCAGCCGTGTCACCCAGTAGCCAGGCGAATCAGCTCAGAAATTCTGGAACAGGTTCCTCACCAAGAAGAATCAGATCATAGACTGCTCCGAAGCCGAGGCCATCGCCTCATTCAAGAACAATATCCGAGATGAATGGTTGGCTCGTCAACTCGGCCAGGATAAGCCGAGGACCATGGCGGCCCTCACCTCACTGATGACTCGCTTTTGTGCGGGAGAAGACAGCTGGCTCGCCCGTAGTACTCATAACGGCGAGGCAGGCACCTCGGAAACTCGCGACGCCAATGGAAAACCCAAGCGCAACAAAAATAAGCACGTGTATAAAAATGGTGGAAGCGATACGGAGGACGCTGCGGTCAACATGGGGTTCACCGGACCTAAGTCCGGACAGAAAAGAAAACCCTTTAAAGGGAACAAGGACGGACCTAGCCAGCTTGATAGACTCCTGGACCGCCCATGTGGAATCCACGACACTTAGGACAAACCAGCAACCCACACTAACAGAAATTGTTGGGTCTTTAAACAACCCGGCAAAATAGCGACAGAGGGTCAAAATAAAACCCAAAATCACAGTGAAGACGAGGATGAACCTCGGCGGCCCAATAATGGAGGTCAAAAGAAGTTTTCTGATGAGGTGACACAGGTCAATATGATCTATGTCACTCACATCCCCAAAAGGGAGAGGAAGCGGGTGCTTCGGGATGTATACGCGTTAGAGCCAGTCGCCCCGAAATATAACCCATGGTCGGCTTACCCGATCACATTTGACAAGCATGATCATCCGACCAGCATCAGGCATGGCGGATCAGCGGCGCTTGTCCTGGACCCTATCGTTGATGGTTATCATCTAACACGCGTCCTGATGGACGAAGGAAGCAGCCTCAACCTCATTTACGAGGACACGGTTCGAAAGATCGGCATCGACTCATCTCGGATCAAGCCAAGCTCCACCACCTTTAAAGGTGTCATCCCGGGTGTCGAAGCCCGCTGCACCGGAACGGTCACCCTGGAGGTAGTCTTCGTCTCACCTGAGAACTTCAGAAGCGAGGAGTTAATCTTCGATATCGTGCCTTTCCGAAGTGGATACCACGCGCTCCTAGGGCGCACGGCCTTTGCACGCTTCAATGCAGTCCCGCATTATGCCTACCTCAAGCTCAAAATGCCGGGACCCAACGGCATTATCACAATCAATGGTAACACCGAACGCTCACTCCGGACGAAGGAACAGACCGCGGCTTTCGCAGCCGAGGTACAGGCGTCCGAGGAGGCGGCCCGCAGCGATAAACGCGCCGCTCGCTCTTCGAAGCGCACCCGGGCTGCACAAATCGACCTCGGCCAGGTACTCCCGCACCCAAAATAGGGATGCGGGCTCCTCGCGTGCCCTCTCTGGAGTGGGCAGTACGTCCCCAGAGTGCATAATTTCGCACTGAAGATTCCCTGGGTCGTCGAGGAGCCAAAAAATTTCTCAAACGTCGGCACAATTTGACCAAGCAACGACATGGCTTCGAGCCCCCGCACAGGCAAGTCTCTGTAAAAGAAACAGCCAAACATGACTACGTCAATGTGGTTTCAACCACAGAACGGACTTCGGCAACGTCTCCTTTAAAGGAGCTCGGTCAATCAAACGCTTGAAGCGTATAAAGGGCCAGAAAGGCATTAACCTCCCCAAGTCCTCACCATCAATGGTGAACATCTGGTCAACAGCTCGGAAACGCAGACGTGCGGCAGGTAGCGGCCCGGACTCTTAAAAATCCGATGATAAATATCTGCCCTGTTTCTTCCCCCCTTTTTACTTTTTACGTTGTATTCTTTCAATTCCTCTTATTGCAGTTGGGCATGTAAACACTCAAAATTATGAAATAAAGAAACCAGGCCTCTTAAAGGTCCTTATCATATTTCTTTCTACGCATGGACCCCACGCTATGAAGAGGTTCTTCCAAAAATATACAATCGTACCACAAGTCCGAAGTGTTCGGCGTCTCGGATCTTGGCTTTATATGCATCAGTTTCGAACCTAGATTTTGGTCAATAGTTGGGTTGCCCGGCTCCTATGTGTACCCCTTACGTTTCCGATGAATTCGGCTAAGGGCGTAACGGGAGAACCACTGCGATTGCGCCACCAGGTCAGTTGGCATAGCGCCTCAGTGGAGAAAGCCGAAAACTGACTATCTAGGTATGCGCAAACTGGTCCGCCATCCGTAGACCGCGTTAAGCGATGTGACGATAGAGATCACCCGTGTTAAACGAAGGGCTTTCATTTCTAGCCGAAGTGTGTTATGGCCTAGACCTCGGCCGACCAGGCCGACCACTTCCCACACCGGGGGCTGGTCATCAGCCCCCACAGTCAAACTCCTATGACTAAGTGAAAGTCATAAAGCCACTATAGTCTGATTGCCTAGTTCCTATAAGTACCGACCACCTCCGGGTACCGAGACGTCGGCTAAGGGTCAAGTGTGCCTTAAGGAACACCCTTTGTATGACTTACAATGGGGCTGAAGCCGATGACTGGCCACTCTCATTTTAAAACAGTCATATAGGAGGTAAAACTAATTAAAAGAAAAAAACACTCATGGAATTTAAAGCCATATTCATTCAATGAAAAGATAAAGTTTTGTACATCATTCACTTCGGCATTCCGAAGTACTGTTTAGAAATACATAGTGTCCTTTGGACACATGGCTTCGGTGATACGAGCTCCCTCCTCCACCTCGGCGAAGAACTGTTTGGCGGTGCGCGGCTTGTCGGCAGGAGGGCCCGCGGCACATGTCACCGCATCAACCTTTCGGAAGTGCGTCTTCACGCAGGCGTATGCCCTCCGCGCTCCTTCAAAACACGCGGACCTCCTCCAGCGGTTCATGCAGGGCACGGCATCTCGGAGACGGGCCGTAAGGCCGAAGAGGCTCTTGGGCATGGCTTCGGCGGGCCACAACGCGATACAGAGGTCCTGGAGCGCCGGTCTCGTCATGCGAAACAACTCCACCAGCTGCTTCACTCGATGATTTAGCAGCTGTGCCGACGGTGACCCCGGGAACTGCCCCCAAAAAGCCTTCTCCACCTCGTGGCCCGCTAGCTGGCCGAAGTACGCCACCGCATCCACCGCCCTCTGCGGAAGATCCACAAAAACTTCTGCAGAACGCCATAACTGGGTGAGCTCGACGCACCCTTTGCTGCCAAACGAACACTGCAGCAGAAATAGCTTACCCGAGGCGATTTGCTCCACCTGCTGGAGCACCTCGTGGTCAGCTCGGGCCGAGGTCTTGAGCTCGGAGTAGGCAAGTTGAAGCTTCTCGAGCTCCTCTTTTGTTCGTTGCCCCTCCTCCTGAAGCTTGTCGCGTGCTTCAAACATGCCCTTCAGGGTCTCCTCGACCTCCAGCACTGATAACCCACAAGTATAGGGGATCGCAACAGTTTTCGAGGGTAGAGTATTCAACCCAAATTTATTGATTCGACACAAGGGGAGCCAAAGAATATTTGCAAGTATTAGCAGCTGAGTTGTTAATTCAACACACCTGGAGACTAAATATCTGCAACAGAGTGATCAGTAGCACAGTAGTATGATAGTTTGATAGCAGCAGCAATAATAATAACAGTTACAGTAGTAGCAATAGTAGTAACAATTGTGACAGCACTAGCAACAGTAGTAACTTAGCAAGAACAATATGTGAAAAACTCATAGGCATTGGATCGGTGATTTTGTTGGATAACATTCATCATGTAACAGTCATAACCTAGGGCGACACAGAACTAGCTCCAATTCATCAATGTAATGTAGGCATGTATTCCATATATAGTCATACGTGCTTGCGATAAGAACTTGCATGACATCTTTTGTCCTACCCTCCCGTGGCAGCGGGGTCCATAAGGAAACTAAGGGATATTAAGGCCTCCTTTTAATAGAGAACCGGAACAAAGCATTAGCACTTAGTGAATACATGAACTCCTCAAACTACGGTAATCACCGAAAAGAATCCCAATTATTGTCACCTTGGGGTATGCGGATCATAACACGTAGCAGGTGCGTATAACTTGCAAGATCGGATCAAGAACACAAATATATTCATGAAAACATAAAGGGTTCAGATCTGAAATCATGGCACTCGGGCCCTAGTGACAAGCATTAAGCATAGCAAAGTCATAGCAACATCAATCTCAGAACATAGTGGATACTAGGGATCAAGCCCTAACAAAACTAACTCGATTACATGATAAATCTCATCCAACTCATCACCGTCCAGCAAGCCTACGAAGGAATCACTCACTCCCGGCGGTGAGCATCATGAAATTGGTGATGAAGGATGGTTGATGATGACGATGCCGGAAGATCCCCCTCTCCGGAGCCCCGAACGGACTCCAGATCTGGCCTCCCGATGAAGAACAGGAGGTGGCGGCGGCTCCGTATCGTGAAACGCAATAAAACTTTCTCTCTTATTTTTTTCTCTGGAATTGTGAATTTATAGGCATGAGATTAGGGTCAGCGGAGCCTCGTGGGCCCCACAAGCCACCAGGGCGCGCCGGGGGGGTGGCGCGCCCTGGTGCCTCGTGGGCAGCAGGGGGCCCCCCTCCAGTAGGTCTTGGCTCCAGTATTTTTTATTTATTCCATAAAAAATCTCCAAAAAGTTTCGTCCAATTCCAAGAACTTTTATTTTTGCACAAAAAACAACACCATGGTAGTTCTGCTGAAAATAGCGTCAATCCGGGTTAGTTTCATTCAAATCATGCAAATTAGAGTCCAAAACAAGAGCAAAAGTGTTTGGAAAAGTAGATACGACGGAGACGTATCAACTCCCCCAAGCTTAACTCATTGCTTGTCCTCAAGCAATTCAGTTGACAAACTGAAAGTGATAAAGAAAAACTTTTACAAACTCTTTTGTTCTTGTTTCTATATATATGCTTAAATAGTATCCAAGTTTTCAGCAAAGATCATGAACTAACCGTGCAAATGATAACTCTTAGAAATTATATTCACTCATATCAATGGCATAATCAACTAGCGAGCAATAATAAGATATCTCAAATGCCAACACTTTGTCAAAACAATCATGATATAATATGACAACATGGTATCTCGCTAGCCCTTTCTGAGACCGCAAAACATAAATGCAGAGCACCTCCAAAGTTCAAACAGTGACTAAACATTGTAATTCATGGTAGAAGAGATCCAGTCATGATGCACACAACATTAACTATTCACAATGCATGAGAATGACAATAGTGCTCTCAGGACTGGTGCTTGTTTGAGAAGGTGGTGACTCAACAATAAAAGTAAATTAACATAAAAGTAAATAGATAGGCCCTTCGCAGAGGGAAGCATGGATTTGCAGAGGTGCCAGAGCACGAAGCTTAAATCAGAGATAAATAAAATTTTGGGAGGTATGCCTTTCCTGTCAACGTCACGACCGAGAGTTTTCAATATCTTCCATGCTAAACACATTAGCGGCGGTTCCCAAGCGGTAAAGTAAAGTTTACTCCCCCTCCACCAACAAACACAAGCCATGGCTAGCCGAATCCTCAGGTGCCCTCCATACCAACAACTTTCCGGGGGAGTTTGTTTTATTATTTTGCAATTTTAATAATGGGACTGGGCATCCCGATTACGAGCCCCTCTCGTGTAAGGACGAGTGAATAAACACTCATCATGAGAATAACCCGCTTAGCATGGAAGATACTAACCGCCCCCTGTCGCTCCATGAGCGGTACGGGCACACAAAACAGATGTTCATTTGAATATTTAGAGGTGGCACATGCAAATTTACTTAGAACGGCAGAGTAATACCGCATATAGGTAGATATAGTGGACTCATCTGGAATAACTTTGGTTTAGGGGTTTTGATGCACAAGCAATATTCCCGCTTAGTACAGGCGAAGGCTAGCAAATAGGTTGAGAAGCGACTAGCTAGAGAGCGAAAACGGTCATAATCATGCATTATGAATAATCAACATTGAATACTAGCATGAGTAGGATATAAGCACCATGAACATAAATATCGTGGAGGCTATGTTGGTGTTGAATCAACTACATGCGTGAACATGTGCCAAGTCAAGCCACTCGAAACATTCAGAGGAGGATACCATATCATCATACTACATCATGAACATTTTAATGCATGTTGACACCCAAGATAAATCATTATTCACTCCTAGCTACTTAAGCATGGCATGAGCAACTATAATCTCTAATTGTCATCATAAACATGTTTAATCATAATATGCTGAATCATGGATACTGAGTTAAACATATTTACAAAAACAAAGAACAAGTTGAGTTCATACCCGCTTTTCCTTGCCACAGTCACTTCATCAAATCATCGTCATTATTGCCTTTCAGTTGCACGACCGAATGATATGAAAATAAAAATGGTGCAAGTGTGTCGTGGACTAGGCTGGAATCTACAAGCATTTTATTTAAAGGAGAAGACAAGGTAATATGGGCTCTTTGTTAGATCAACAATAATGCATATGAGAGCCACTCAACATTTTCATCGTGGTCTTCTCCTTACAATGACTCAACAAAAGAAAAGAATTTCAGAGAAACACACTGAAATATTTTTGGAGTTTTTAGTTTTTCTGAAGAAAGCAAATTAAAGAAGAAAACAAAAAACAAGAAAAACTATTTACACGGGAAAGCTCCCAACAAGCAAAAGAAGAAACGGGAAATCTTTTTGGGTTTTCTTTTGATTCTACAACTAATTAAGCTAGAAAGAAAAACCGAAAAGAAACGAGAAATGTTTTTGGATTTTCTCAAAGTTTTTCAAACACATAAGAAGAAAGCGAGAAAATAAAACTACATGGATTATACAATGAAAAAGTATGAACACCGACAACTGGAATGAAATGTGTAGACATGAATGTAATGTCGGTGAGAAATACGTACTCCCCCAAGCTTAGGCTTTTGCCTAGCTTGGTCTACCGCCATCCGTAGTAGCCATCCGGTCCCATGTGAAAGTGCTGAGGCGGCGGCACCCGAGCGTCCCAATCCTGGGCCTCCTCCTCTGCTGCTGCCAAGGCATTCCGGTAAGCAACGATGTCCGGTGGCATCACGATATATCCGTTCCTGGCATGAGAATCAAACAAAGCGAGTGCAGGCAATGGAATAATATCACGAGTATCCTCACTAAAAACCAAGTTATAACGAATGTGGTGAGGAGGCTCAGGAGCATCAAGAAAGTGGTGGCCCCTCATAGACTGGTGATCTAAGTAAACTCTAGGTAATATGTAATCATGAGGGCGAATGTTAACATTAAAACATCTCGCTAAGCGAGTAGCATAAATACCGCCATGAATTTTACCCTTAGTCCTGTTAGTGTGCAGGCGGCGTGCAATGATAGCTCCCAGGTTATAAGTGTTGTCATTATAAAGTGCGCGGCGTAAAATGGCAAAGTCGGGTGCACATAGCGCACCACCTTGCTCTCTAGCAGTCAAGCATTTCCCTATGAATAAAGCAAAGTAATGAACAGAGGGAAACTGCAAGCTAGTGGCTCGGGCTCTTGACACGCCCCTTTCCTCTCCCACGGTTAAAGTGCGGAGGAAGACCTCGAACTCCTCCGGGCGAGGCTCTCTAATCTCCCCATCAAAGGGGATCAAACAAATCTCACAAAACTCAGCCAGAGGTATCTGATGATGTTCAGCATATAAATCAAAGCGCACCTCAGGGGGTTCGAGCCTATTCAGAAAATGGAAGTTTTGCACAAAGGAATTCGTAAGGATGTGGTGCTGGTCACACTCATCTGCGAGGAAGTCGGTCAATCTGGCATTAGCAACAAATTGCGCGAACTCTTGGTAGAATCCGGCTTCGTTCATGAAGGCATTGTGCGGCCATTCGCATGGCCGGACCTCCGTCCTACGCGGAATGTTGAGGTCGTTGTCCGAGGAGTCCCCAAGGACTCCTTTGGCGGTCCGCTTCGAAGAACTCCTCCGGAAGATATTCATTTTCCTAAGAACAAATTTCTGAAAAATTTTGGGCCACAAAATGATATCAATAAAACTTCACAAGATTGATAGCAACTACTCATATGGATGTCTAGAGGCTATATCAAGCATTCAAACTACTTGGAACTCAAAGAATTCAACATGCAAGCTCATTTTCAGTAGCACCAAGAGTAGCTAATTATGAAAAATACAATCCACTAAAACAAAAACTAATTGGAGCAATGGAGGAGTCACATACCAAGGAGCAATCTCCCAAAATAGTTTCGGAAACGGAGCTCCGAGCAAAGAGATCAAAAATTTCAGGTTTGGGAGCAAGAACACGAGAGAGAGAGCTACCAGGAATTTTTGCTAGAGGTAAAAGACGAAGTGGGCTGAGGGAATAAGTGAGGGGGTCCCTGTGGGGCCCACAAGCCACCAGGGCGCGCCAGGGGGAGGGTGGCGCGCCCTGGTGCCTCGTGGGCACCTGGGGCATCCCCCTGGTATGTTTTTAGTGCCAAAAATTCTTAAATATTCTATAAAAATTCATATCAAAATTTTATTGCATTCTAAGCACTTTTATTTTTGGGCATTTTTTTATTGCTCGAATAATTCAGAAAACAGGGTAATCATGGCATTTTATTGCATTTAACTAAAAATAACAGAAAACAAAAAGTGGGTACAGAAGGTTGTGCTTACTAAATTCATCGACCACATGCCTCTCAAAAAGAATCCAATAATAAGGTTGATCAAGTCTTATTAACAAACCATTTCCGAGTGACATGAAACCGAAGAACTTTCGTATAACACTAAGTTACCTAGCTACTTGTAGTTTGCGTTGGTATTATCCCCGAAGAGGAAGGGATCATGCAGCACAGCAGAGGTAAGCATTTCCCTCAGTTATGAAACCAAGGTTATCAATCCAGTAGGAGAACCATGCAACACCTCGTTAGCAGTACCTGCACACAAACAACAAATCCTTGCACCCAACGCAAACGAGGGGTTGTCAATCCCTCGGCGGTTAATTGCAAGATTAAATTGTATGTGATAGATAGATAGATTGAAATAAAAATACTAAATAAAATAAATAAAAGAAAATAGCAGCAATATTTTTAGGGTTTTAGTAATATGATTTAGATAGACCCGGGGGCCATAGTTTTCACTAGAGGCTTCTCTCAAGAAAATAGCATACGGTGGGTAGACAAATTACTGTTGGGCAAATTGATAGAAAAGCAAATAATCATGACGATATCCAAGGCAATGATCATGTATATAGGCATCACGTCCAAGATAAGTAGACCGACTCTTGCCTGCATCTACTACTATTACTCCACACATCGACCGCTATCCAGCATGCATCTAGTGTATTAAGTCCATAAAAGAACGGAGTAACGCCTTAAGAACGATGACATGATGTAGACAAGATAAACTCACGTATGAATAAACCCCATCTTTTTACCCTTAATAGCAATGATACATACGTGTCATGTCCCTTTCTGTCACTGGGATTGAGCACCGCAAGATCGAACCCATTACAAAGCACCTCTTCCCATGGCAAGATAAATCAATTTAGTTGGCCAAACCAAATCAATAGATCGGAGAAGAAATACGAAGCTATAATAATCATGCATAAAAGAGATCAGAGAAGACTCAAATAATATTCATGGATAATCTGATCATAAACTCACAATTCATCGGATCCCAACAAACACACCGCAAAAAGTGATTACATCGGATAGAACTCCACGAACATCGAGCAGAACATAGTATTGAAGATCAAAAAAAGAGAAGAAGCCATCTAGCTACTAACTATGGACCCGAAGGTCTGTGGTAAACTACTCACTCATCATCGGAAGGGCAGCAAGGTTGATGTAGAGCCCCTCCGTGATCGATTCCCCCTCCGGCAGAGTATTGGAGAAGGCCTCCAGATGGGATCTCTCGAGAACAGAAACTTGCGGCGGCGGAAAATGTCTTTCGTGGACTCCCCTGAGGGTTTCTGATTTTTCCTGAATTTATAGTGGTGGAATTAGGTTAAACGGAGCTCTGTGGGCCCCATGAGGTACCAGGGTGCGCCTGCCCCCCCAGGCGCGCCCTGGTGCCTCGTGGGCACCCCCTGGGGCTTCTGGCCTCCTCCCGAAGCTTCTAGTGTTTATCTTGTCCAGAAAAAAATCTCCAAAAAGTTTCGTGGCATTTGGACTTTGTTTGGTATTGATTTTCTTTAAAACAAAAACAGGGCAAAAAACAGCAACTGGCACTGGGCACTAAGTTAATAGGTTAGT
This sequence comes from Elymus sibiricus, assembly GCA_039707655.1. Classification (NCBI taxonomy): domain Eukaryota; kingdom Viridiplantae; phylum Streptophyta; class Magnoliopsida; order Poales; family Poaceae; genus Elymus; species Elymus sibiricus. The sequence goes on from CM077672.1 coordinate 65,918,103, forward strand.
CTCCAAAAATGATATATAATTGCTGTAAATATATATAAAAACATCCAAGATTGATAATATAATAACATGGAACAATAAAAAATTATAGATACGTTGGAGACGTATCAACATCCCCAAGCTTAATCCCTGCTCGTCCTCAAGTAGGTAAATGATAAAAACAGAATTTTTGATGTGGAATGCTGCCTATCATATTCATCTCATATTCTTTTCTTTTATAGCATGGACATTGGATTTGAATGATTCAAAGCAATAGTCTATAATTTGACATGAAGATATAAATACTCAAGCATGCTAACAAGCAACCATGTCTTTCAAAATATCAACGCTAAAGAAAGTTATCCCTAGCCCAATATGCTCAATCATTGATCCATTCATGAAACACACTCAAATAGTAGCTACACACAATGCACAAGTATGACAATAGTGCTCTCTAGTTGGTGGTTTTGTAAGAGAAGATGGAGACTCAAGTAAATTTTTTTTGCATAAAAGTAAATAGATAGGCCCTTCGCAGAGGGAAGCAAATATTTGTCAAATGTGCCAGAGCTCAAAGCTGAAATTAAAGAGATAAAAATATTTTGAGAGGCATGTTTTTCCTGTCAACGAAAACGACCGAGAATTCCGATTATTTTCCATGCTAGACACATCATAGGCGGTTCCTAAACAGAAAGTTAAGTTTATTTCCTTTCCACCATTTCTTTCACAATCCATGGCTAGTCGTATCCACGGGTGCCCTCCATACCAACACATTCCAAGGAATTTTGTTGTTATTAATTTTTGATTTCATTGTGGGACTGGGCATCCCTATTAACAACCATCCTCTCGTGCAATGACAAGTGAATAAACACTCATCGTGAGAATAACACACCTAGCATGGAAAATAATGGCCACCCTCTGCCGCTTCATGAGCTGTACGGGCACACAAAATAGAAAAAATATTTTGAAAATTAGAGTTGGCACATGCAAATTTACTTGGAACGGCATTGAAATACCGCATATAGGTTGATATAGTGGACTCATTTGGCACAACTTGGGTTTAAGGATTTTGGATGCACAAGCAGTATTTCCGCTTAGTACAAATGAAGGCTAGCAAATAGATTGAGAAGCAACCAACCAAAAAAACGAAAATGGTCATAAACATGCATTGAACATAACTAACACCGAATAATGCACCATAAGTAGGATATAATTTCATTGCATAACTATTGACTTAACGTGCATGCATAGGGAATCACAAACCTTAACACTAATATTATTACTAAATCACAATTACTCACTAACATGACTCACATATTATCATTTCCATATCGCAAAACTATTGCAAGGAATCACACTTATCATATCCAATGATATATATGAAAGTTTTTATTATATCCCTCTTGAATATTCATCACTTTGGGACCAAATTCATATCTTGTGCAAATTACCGTTACTATTATCAACTCTCAAAAAGATTTAAGTGAAGCATGAGAGTGCAAATATTTCTTCAAAATTTCAATCTTATCAATTCTCAAAATAATATAAGTGAAGCATGAGAATTCATTTCTTCAAAATTTCAATCAACTCTCAAAATAATATAAGTGAAGCATGAGAGTTTATTTCTTCAAAATTTCAATCAACTCTCAAAATAATATAAGTGAAGCATGAGAGTTTATTTCTTCAAAATATAGCCACCACCGTGCTTAAAAATATTTAAGTGAAGCACTAGAGCAACTGCCTAGCTCAAAAAAATTAAGTAAATCACATAGAGTATTCTAACAAATGATGATAAATGTGTGGCTCTCTCGAGATAGGTGTGTTCAGCAAGGATGATTGTGACAAACTAAAAAGCAAACAAAGCAAATACTCATATAATACAAGATGCTCCAAGCAAAACACATATCATGTGACGAATAAAAATATAGCTCCAAGTAAAATTACCGATGGTTGGTAGAAGAAAGAGGGGATGCCTTCCGGGGAATCCCCAAGCTTAGATGCTTGAGTCTTCCTTGAATATTACCTTGGGGTGCCTCAGGCATCCCCAAGCTTAGGCTTTTACTACTCCTTATTCCTTCATCCATCGTGATCTCACCCAAAACTTGAAAACTTCAATCACACAAAACTCAACAAAACCTTCGTGAGATCCGTTAGTATAACAAAACAAATCACTACTTTAAATACTGTTGAAAACCCATTCATATTTTATTTTTGCATTATACCTACTGTACTCTAACTTCACCATGGCTTATACCCCCCGATACAATCCATAGATTCATCAAAACAGGCAAGTAGTGCATCAAAAACAGAATCTGTCAAAAACAGAACAGTCTGTAGCAATCTATTTAAAAGCCATACTTCTGTAACTCCAAAAATTATGAAAAATTAGGAAAATGTGAAAAATTCATATACCAATACTGTGTAAAAAATTGAGATTTTTCTGACGCTCTAGTACATAAAAAAAATTCAGGCACTGGACGCAAAACTTTTTGTTTTCCAAACAGCATCAATTATACTATCTTCCAAATCATCCTAAAGGTATTACTTGGCACAAACACTAATTAAAAACACAAAAACACAATCATACCAGTAGCATAATTTTGAAAACACACAATAACAGAAAATTTTTATTTTATTCGTTGGGTTGCCTCCCAACAAGCGCTATTGTTTTATGCCCCTAGCTAGACATAATGCATAGTTTCAAGTATTGTCATCTTTCAAGTTGATTCCATAAGTGGCCCTCATAATTGATTCATATGGTGCTTTAATTCTTTTTCTAGGGAAGTGCTCCATACCCTTCTTTAATGGAAACTGAAATTTTATATTCCCTTCTTTCATATCAATAACGGTACCAATAGTTCGTAAGAACGGTCTACCAAGTATTATGGGGCAAGAAGAATTGCATTCAATATCAACGGGCACATAATTCCTATTTGCAAGAATAAGAACATCATTAATTCTACCCAAAGGCTTTTTAATAGTAGAATCCGCCAAGTGCAAATTAAGAGAACATTCATCTATATTGGTGAAACCAAGCACATCACATAAAGATTTTGGAATTATGGAAACGCTAGCACCCAAATCACATAAAGCATTGCACTCATAATTTTTAATTTTAACTTTAATAGTGGGTTCCCATTCATCATATAATTTTCTAGGAATTGAGACTTCTAGTTCTAGCTTTTCTTCTAATGCTTTCATCATTGCTTCTATGATGTGTTTAGTAAAAGCCTTGTTTTGCTCATAAGCGTTGGGTGAATTTAACATGGATTGTAACAAAGAAATGCACTCAATCAAAGAACAATTATTAAAATCTTTGTAATCCAAGAGAGTGGGTACATCGCTATTTAAAGTTTTTACCTCTCCAAACCCACTTTTAGCAATTTTTTCATTAAGATTTTCACCCTCCGAATTATGGGAACGCCTACTAGCTAAAGTTGACTCTTCTTCAGTCCCCTTTTCATCAAGTTTTATATTGCTAAACAAAGAATCAATAGATGAAACACCAATCATTTTAATATCCTCATCGTTACTATGTTCTAATGATTCCGGCTTAGCTGCCATTTGATTTACTAGCGTAGCTTGCGCATCAGAAATTTTTCCAAGCAAATTTTCAGTAAGGGCAAATTGAGATTGTAGACTAGCAACTTCTTTACTAACATCATCGAGTTGTTTTGCAATAGCATCCAATAAAATAGAGTGTTCTTTGAGTTCCTCGGTAAAAAATCTGTTGTGCTCAAACTGCGTAGTCATGTAATCTTTAGTATTTTTCTCAATTTTGGACAAAATTTTATAATAAGAAGTATCATGATAATTCCCTCGGGTCATCATGATTAAGCAAACAAGGTAACAAGCAAGCAAACGAGAAAAAGGCAAAAGGAAAATATTTTTGTATTTTTGTAAAAATGTTTTAGAAGTGGGGGAGATGAAAACGAGAGGCAAATAAAGTAAATGCAAGGAGATGAGAGTTTATGCAAAGGTACCTGATAGATGTTGATGATGTCTCCCCGGCAACAGCGCCAGAAATTCTTCCTGCTACTTGTAGCTTGCGTTGGTATTATCCCTGAAGAGGAAGGGATGATGCAGCACAGCAGAGGTAAGTATTTCCCTCAGTTATGAAACCAAGGTTATCAATCCAGTAGGAGAACCACGCAACACCTCATTAGCAGTACCTGCACACAAACAACAAATCCTTGCACCCAACGCAAACGAGGGGTTGTCAATCCCTCGGCGGTTAATTGCAAGATTAAATTGTATGTGATAGATAGATAGATTGAAACAAAAATACAAAATGAAATAAATAAAAGAAAATGGCAGCAATATTTTTAGGGTTTTAGTAATATGATTTAGATAGACCCGGGGGCCATAGTTTTCAATAGAGGATTCTCTCAAGAAAATAGCATACGGTGGGTAGACAAATTACTGTTGGGCAATTGATAGAAAAGCAAATAATCATGACGATATCCAAGGCAATGATCATGTATATAGGCATCACGTCCAAGATATGTAGCCCGACTCCTGCCTGCATCTACTACTATTACTCCACACATCGACCGCTATCCAGGATGCATCTAGTGTATTAAGTCCATAAAAGAACGGAGTAACGCCTTAAGAACGATGACATGATGTAGACAAGATAAACTCATGTATGAATAAACTCCATCTTTTTACCCTTAATAGCAACGATACATACGTGTCATGTCCCTTTCTGTCACTGGGATTGAGCACCGCAAGATCGAACCCATTACAAAGCACCTCTTCCCATGGCAAGATAAATCAATCTAGTTGGCCAAACCAAATCAATAGATCGGAGAAGAAATACGAAGCTATAATAATCATGCATAAAAGAGATCAGAGAAGACTCAAATAATATTCATGGATAATCTGATCATAAACTCACAATTTATCGGATCCCAACAAACACACCGCAAAAAGTGATTACATCGGATAGAACTCCAAGAACATCGAGGAGAACATTATATTGAAGATCAAAAAGAGAGAAGAAGCCATCTAGCTACTAACTATGGACCTGAAGGTCTGTGGTAAACTACTCACGCATCATCGGAAGGGCAGCAAGGTTGATGTAGAGCCCCTCCGTGATCGATTCCCCCTCCGACGGAGTACCAGAGAAGGCCTCCAGATGGGATCTCTCGAGAACAGAAACTTGCGGCGGCGGAAAAAGTATTTCGTGGACTCCCCTAAGGGTTTCTAATTTTTCCTGAATTTATAGTGGTGGAATTAGGTCAAACGGAGCTCTATGGGCCCCGCGAGGTACCAGGGCGCGCCTGCCCCCCCCAGGCGCGCCCTGGTGCCTCGTGGGCACCCCTTGGGGCTTCTGGCCTCCTCCCGAAGCTTCTAGTGTTTATCTTGTCCAGAAAAAAATCTCCAAAAAGTTTTGTGGCATTTGGACTTCGTTTGGTATTGATTTTCTGTAAAACAAAAACAGGGCAGAAAACAGCAACTGGCACTGGGCACTAAGTTTATAGGTTAGTCTCCAAAAATGATATATAATTGCTGTAAATGTATATAAAAACATCGAAGATTGATAATATAACAGCATGGAACAATAAAAAATTATAGATACGTTGGAGACGTATCATACCTCAACGGGGATATGCATCTCCCCAATAATAAGAGTTTCATATTTCTTTTTGACAGTAGGAAGAGGGAGTTGAGAACTTCCAATAGTAATTGTCGGAGTCTTTCCAATAACACGAATACCATTTACTTGAAATTGTTTCTTCGGAAAGTGCACCGTATGTTCATTACCATTGATATGAAAAGTGACCTTGCTTTTGTTGCAATCAATAACAGCCCCTGCAGTATTCAAAAAGGGTCTACCAAGGATAATTGACATGTTGTTGTCCTCGAGCATATCAAGTATAACAAAGTCTGTAAGAATAGTAACATTTGCAACTACAACGGGCACATCCTCACAAACACCGATATGTATGGTAGTTGATTTGTCAGCCATTTGCAATGATATTTCAGTGGGAGTGAGTTTATTCAAATCAAGTCTTTTATATAAAGAGAAAGGCATAGCACTAACACCGGCTCCTAAATCACACAAAGCAGTTTTGACATAATTTCTTTTAATGGAGCATGGTATAGTTGGTATTCCTGGATCTCCTAGTTTCTTAGGTACTCCATCCTTAAAAGAATAATTTGCAAGCTTGGTGGAAATCTCAGCTTCAGGTCTCTTTCTTTTATTTGTGACAATGTCTTTCATATATTTAGCATAAGGGGTCATCTTTAAAATATCATTCAAACGAGTACGCAAAAAGACTGGCCTAAGCATTTCAGCAAAGCATTCAAATTCTTCCTCATCTTTTTTCTTGGATGGTTTAGGAGGAAAGGGCATGGGTTTTTGAACCCATGGTTCTCTTTCTTTACCATGTTTTCTAGCAACGAAGTCTCTTTTATCATAACATTTATTTTTAGAAGGTGGGTTATCAAGATCAACAGCAGGTTCTATTTCAACATCATTATTCGGTTCTTTATCATCATCTGGTTGGGTATCCACATGAGCATCATCATTATTATTATCATCAGGTGAATGTTCATTACCAGATTGTGTTTTAGCATCAGAAATAGAAACATCATTACTATCCTCCAAGGGTTTTTCTACCTCGGGTTCACTAGAAGTATGCAAAGTCCTATCATTCTTCTTTTTCTTTTTCTTTTTAGATGGACTAGGTGCATCAACATTAATTCTTTGAGAGTCTTGTTCAATTCTTTTAGGGTGACCTTCAGGATAAAGTGGCTCCTGAGTCATTCTACCTCCTCTAGTCATTACTCTAACAGCATGATCATTCATATTGTTATTCATTTCATTGAGCAATTCACTCTGAGATTTAGCAACTTGTTCTAATTGGGTTTGAACCATAGATGCATGTTTACTTACACCTTTAACATCATTAGCAATTCTAAATAACAAGTCACTCAAGCGATCAATCATGTAGGCATTTCGCTTCAATTGTTTCATAACATTTGCATTGAAGTGATCTTGCTTAATAATATAATTGTCAAATTCATACAAGCATTGACTAGGAGGTTTGTTATAAGGAATATCACCTTCATCAAACTTTATAAGAGAATTTACCTCTACTACCTGTGGTGGTGTGTCAAGACCATGTATCTCTTCAATAGGTGGTAAATTCTTAACATCTTCAGCTTTAATACCTTTTTCCTTCATACATTTCTGTGCTTCTTGCATATCTTCAGGACTGAGAAATAAAATACCCCTCTTCTTCGGAGTGGGTTTAGGCGGTGGTTTAGGAAGTGTCCAATCATTATCATTCTTCAATATATTATTCAATAATTCCTCAGCTTATTCAATAGTTCGTTCCCTGAAAACACAACCAGCACAACTATCTAGGTAGTCCCTAGAAGTCCATTATAGAAGATATCAAGTATTTCATTTTCTTAAGAGGATGATCAGGCAAAGCATTAAGTAATTGGAGAAGCCTCCCCCAAGCTTGAGGGAGATTCTCTTCTTTAATTTGCACAGAGTTAAATATTTCCTGTAAAGCAGCTTGTTTCATATGGGCAGGAAAATATTTTTCAGAGAAGTGATAAATCATATCCTGGGGACTACGCACACAACCAGGAGCAAGAGTATTATACCATTCCTTAGCATCACCCTTTAATGAGAAAGGAAATAACTTAAGAATATAGTAATAGCGAATTTTTTCTTCATGAGCAAATAGGGTGGTTATATCATTTAATTTAGTAAGATGTGCCACAACGGTTTCAGTTTCATAGCCATGGAAAGGATCAGATTCAACCAAGGTAATTAACTCAGGATCGACAGAGAATTCATAATCCTTATCAGTAACAAATATGGGAGAGGTAGCAAACTTAGGATCATATTTCATTCTCTCCCTCATAGATTTTTCTTTCATTTCAGCAAGCAATTTTATAACTTCATTTCTATCATTACAAGCAAGAATGGCTCTAGCCGTCTCCCTATCAAAGCAATGTTCATCAGGTGTTTCAATTCTAGTAGGAGAGCTAGGCATAATAGGTGAATCATAACTCTCAAGAGTTTCAACATTTTCAATTTCTTTAGCTTTAGCAAGTTGTTCACTAAGAAATTCACCAAGTGGCACCGCATTATCAAGCATAGTACTAGCATCATCATAAGTATCATTCGTAGCAGAAGTGGTATCATTAATAACTTGCGACATATCAGAATTAATAGCATGTGGTGGTGTTGCAAGCTTACTCAAAACAGAAGGTGAATCAAGTGCAGAGCTAGATGACAGTTCCTTACCTCCTCTCGTCTTAGAGGGAACGATCTTGGTCTTAGCGTCTTTCAGATTCTTCATAGTGATCAACAGATATAAATCCCAAGTGACTCAACAAATAGAGCTATGCTCCCCGGCAACGGCGCCATAAAAAGGTCTTGATAACCCACAAGTATAGGGGATCACAACAGTTTTCGAGGGTAGAGTATTCAACCCAAATTTATTGATTTGACACAAGGGGAGCCAAAGAATATTTGCAAGTATTAGCAGTTGAGTTGTCAATTCAACCACACCTGGAGACTAAATATCTGCAGCTGAGTGATCAGTAGCACAGTAGTATGATAGTTTGATAGCAGTAGCAATAATAGTAACAGTAACAGTAGCAGCAATAGTAGTAACAATTGTGACAACAGTAGCAACAGTAGTAACTTAGCAAGAACAATATGTGAAAAACTCGTAGGCATTGGATCGGTGATTTTGTTGGATAACATTCATCATGTAACAGTCATAACCTAGGGCGACACAGAACTAGCTCCAATTCATCAATGTAATGTAGGCATGTATTCCGTATATAGTCATACGTGCTTGCGATAAGAACTTGCATGGCATCTTTTGTCCTACCCTCCCGTGGAAGCGGGGTCCATAAGGAAACTAAGGGATATTAAGGCCTCCTTTTAATAGAGAGCCGGAACAAAGCATTAGCACTTAGTGAATACATGAACTCCTCAAACTACGGTAATCACCGGAAAGAATCCCAATTATTGTCACCTTGGGGTATGCGGATCATAACACGTAGCAGGTGCGTATAACTTGCAAGATCGGATCAAGAACACAAATATATTCATGAAAACATAAAGGGTTTAGATCTGAAATCATGGCACTCGGGCCCTAGTGACAAGCATTAAGCATAGCAAAGTCATAGCAACATCAATCTCAGAACACAGTGGATACTAGGGATCAAGCCCTAACAAAACTAACTCGATTACATGATAAATCTCATCCAACTCATCACCGTCCAGCAAGCCTACGAAGGAATTACTCACTCCTGGCGGTGAGCATCATGAAATTGGTGATGAAGGATGGTTGATGATGACGATGCCGGAAGATCCCCCTCTCCGGAGCCCCGAACGGACTCCAGATCTGGCCTCCCGATGAAGAACAGGAGGTGGCGGCGGCTCCGTATCGTGAAACGCAATAAAACTTCCTCTCTTATTTTTTTCTCTAGAATTGTGAATTTATAGGCCTGAGATTAGGGTCAGCGAAGCCTCATGGGCCCCACAAGCCACCAGGGCGCACCAGGGGGGATGGCGCGCCCTGGTGCCTCGTTGGCAGCAGGGGCCCCCCCTCCAGTAGGTCTTGGATCCAGTATTTTTTATTTATTCCATAAAAAATCTCCAAAAAGTTTCGGCCAATTCCAAGAACTTTTATTTCTGCACAAAAAACAACACCATGGTAGTTCTGCTGAAAACAGCGTCAGTCCGGGTTAGTTTCATTCAAATCATGCAAATTAGAGTCCAAAACAAGAGCAAAAGTGTTTGGAAAAGTAGATACGACGGAGACGTATCAAGCACCCGCGCCTGGTGCTTGTCCCCGGCCGCCTTCTCGGCGGCTCGGGCCTTCTCTGCCTCGGCGGCAGCAGCCTCCTGCGGCCTCACCTCCTGTCGAGCCTTTTCGAGCTCGGCCTTGAGCGTCTCAAGCTCCGGTAACACCGCTGTCATTAAAATAGTTCGGCCTTAGTTTTTCATTGAGCAAAACCTATCACAAACTCTTTTTGTACCTAGTATAACACAAGTTTAACTTGCTTACCTCGAGACTGCTCGAATTTTTGGTTCACCAGGGTAAGCTCCTCCTGGGACCTCTCGAGCTTCCGGTTCATCTCCGCAATCTCTTCGGAGACGGTGTCCGGAACCGAGGTCGAAACCTGACAGTAAAAATCCTTATTACAAAGGGAACAGTTACATTACTAGAAGGTTCCAGGATGGCTGCCTCGAGCAACGCCCTGGGGGCTACCTAACAGGCTCCTATTCAATCAAAACGACCCCAATGCCGGTTTCTCAAAACCAACTTCGGGCTCGGGGGCTACTCACTCACTAAGCCGTTTAGCAGGCTGTATTCTCATGTCCTCGGACGAATACATAAATCAACAAAGTTCAGATAAACAAGTTAAACTTGGTGCGCGGATAGAAGCGTACCTCGAAACCCACTACGAGGTTCTTGAAAACCTCATGCAGGGCGGCCCCTGCGGACCTGAAGCCCTGCAGCGCCACGCCTATCAAGACACGGTGCTCTTCCTTAATGGAGGAGCCCTTCAAGGTGTCCTCCATCTCCTCGGTCCACCCCGCGCCAGCCCGTCCTTGGGCAGTTGGCGGGGGTGGAGGGATGACCTCGGATACGTCTACCCGGGTGGCCTCCACCTGGGGTGGCGGAGCCGAGGTAGATATCGGTTGGACCGATGACTGGCCCAGCCCCTTTTCGATGACCACAGGGTGTTTCTCCCCTGGGTCTTATTGGGCCGAGGTGTCGACCTCGGCCATGATGGCCACCTCGTCGGCCCCCATCGTGTTGACGTCAGGGGCCAGGGTGGATGTTGCCTCCCCTAGCCCGTCGTGCGCCGGGGGAGGAGCAGCGGGCTCTGGAGTCCCGCTGGCGGACGGCAACCTGCTCGAGGAACCGCTGGGGATTACCCTCAGCGGACTGCATAAGAAAAGACGCTCTATGGGTTTTCCTTTGCTAAAAAGAACTTATCAAATTGAAAGACGGGATGCAAAGATGACGGCTTACCCTCGGGGCGCCGGTTTCTTCCTCCCTATCGCAAGGAGGTCCTCTTCTGAGTCGCCGGAGAGCTCGACTCTCCCCGACAACTTGCTGGTGGCCCCGGACGAGGTTGTCCTCGGCCTCTTCGGGCCCTTGGGCGGCATATCAGCCTCGACGTCCTCCGACGCCGACCTCTTCCCTTTCAGGAGAGGAATCTCCTCAACCTCACCCTCCTCCGCATCGCCGTCATGGGCAGCGGAGGTGTGGGTCTCTTCGGATCGGGTGACCGAGGTCCCCCGAGTCCGGGCATGTAACGCCCCGGACACACCCGCCGGTGGTCGTTACTCCTGGCGGGATCTAGACTGGCCTCACAGATCAATACTAGTCTTTCCTACGCACTTTGTCCTCACTCATGCGCACCCGGGAGCAACTTCCCGGTTGGTCACCCATCCTGAAATTACTCCAAGCTGAGCACGCTTAACTTTGGAGTTCTATCCGAATGGGCTCCCGGAAAAGAAGGAATTCCTTATTGATATGAGTAGTCTAGCATCCCTATTAAGCCAAGCCATCACATACACCCCCACTCAGAGGAACCGACGTCCTCGTCGGGCCACAGGAACGTTCCCTCTTGGCACATACGTCTGTGCATCCAGTCCGGTACATGTGACATGTCGTGTGCCACGACGGGTCACAAACGTCATGAACAACATGACCGCGCACCTGTCCGCAAACATCCGTGTAACCGCGAGGGTCGGCTCTGATACCAACTTGTAACGCCTCGGACACACCCGCCGGTGGTCGTTACTCCTGGCGGGATCTAGACTGGCCTCACAGATCAATACTAGTCTTTCCTACGCACTTTGTCCTCACTCATGCGCACCCGGGAGCAACTTCCCGGTTGGTCACCCATCCTGAAATTACTCCAAGCTGAGCACGCTTAACTTTGGAGTTCTGTCCGAATGGGCTCCCGGAAAAGAAGGAATTCCTTATTGATATGAGTAGTCTAGCATCCCTATTAAGCCAAGCCATCACAGGGCACTCGACCTACCCCTCTGGGACTTCGTCCCTTTGGGGGCCACCACGTGCGGCTCCTCGGTCAGGAGCACCGAGAGCTGGGGAGTCGGGGGCTCCTCTGGCAGTGGAGTCGGGCATTGCACTCCTTGCACCCAGGCCAGCCACTTCTGCAAGATGTCAAACACAGCGATTCATCAAAACTTTACTCCTCGGTGCGACGGACAAAGAATGACAGTTGATGGGCAGGATCACTCACCGGGGGAGGGGGGGCTTCATAGCCGTGTTCGAGGCCGCGGTCCTCCCCTTCCTTGGGGATCTTGTCCTTGGCCAGCTTCATGAGTCTCGTCCACATGGCGGCCAAGGTGGAGCGGAAGAAGGTGGTGATGGTGTCCATGTCCTCGGGCTTTTGTGCCCACATCGGGGTAGCCCGAAGTTGGAGGGGGAGTATGCGACGGTTGAGCATGACATTGATGACATCGGCAAGCTCGACCTTCCCCGTAGTGGACCACCATTTGATCCTCTCGACGAGGAGCTCCACCTCTTTTGGGTTCCCCCAGGCGACGCCCTTCTCCTTCCAGGACTTGAGCTTCTTTGGGGGCCCGGCCGAGAAGGCTGGGACCTCGGCTTGACCAGGGGCGGGCGGTTCGGTGATGTAAAACCACTCCCGCTGCCACTCCTTCACCGTTTCAATGAAGGTGCCCTTGAACTACGTGGCCCCCTGGTTTTTGCTGATCATGGCCCCTTCGCACTCCGCGAGGTTGGAGCCACTAGACTTCGGCTTGATCCCGAAGAGCTTCAGCCATAGGCCGAAGTGCGGCTCGCACCAGAGGAAGGCCTCGCAAACCATGATGAAGGAGGCGAGGTGAAGAATGGAGTTTGGGGCCATATGGTGGAAATCGAGCCCGTAGTAGTACATCACCCCGTGCACAAAGGGGTGCCGCGGGAACCCCAGGCCTCGGATGAGGTGGGGGACGAAGATTACCCGCTCCCCGGCATTGGGACCGGGCACCAGCTGGCCAGCCACCGGAGAATGGGCGGCGATGGCGGGGGTCAGATACCCCGCGCTGCGCAGCTCCGAGATGGTCTCATCCGTCACGATGGAGCCACCCCAGTGCCCCTTGAGGGTGTCGGCCATGGCTGGTGGTGAAGGATGGACTCGTGAAAGGGAAAAGGAGTAGGATGGGATCTGGGCGCTGGAGCTAGACGAAGCAGTAGAGGGGGAGAATGGGAGCGTGGTCGATTGCGCTGTCCTCCTTTTTGCTCATATAAGCCTGTGAAAGGCTAAGAGTCCCCCTCGCTGCGCCGATAAACTCGCCGCTCCCATCAAAGATGTCGTTAAGCATATGGGGGGAAACAAAATTGTAATGATACCCCTAAGAAAACGGGCACGATCTCCACCTTGATGGGATGTGCCAGTAAAAAAGCTGCCTCGAACCGCGATTTAAGGGAGGCAGTAACTGCCCGACCTGTCGTGGGGCATGTCGTTTCGATAAAGCTGTCAGACCGGACTGGACCGTTCGTACCTCGACGACAAGCCTTCGAGGCTAAGATATCCACCCCCTTTCGGACGGGGAACAAGCTCGGTTGGACCTCGGATGTCATTACTCTACTAAAAAGAGTGAAATACAAAGGGAACCCGTCTGTCAAGCCAAGGACTCCGGATCCGAGGTGGCGTTTGTTGAGAGTGTCGTCCTCGGCGTAGAAGGCCATTTCGGGGGCTACTGACGGTGTCCTGGATTAGAGAGTGCTAACCTAGCCAGCCCGTCTCTTCGGTTGGGCTTATGGGCCCTCGTATGTGATCAAGATGGGCTCCAGAGGACGCATACATGAAGCGTGATCAAGACTGCCTCCACCGAAGACTTGACGTATACTCCAAGATCTCTCCTGCCGTCCTGCTCCTAGATACCGACCTTGTAACCCTAGATGCCCTCCCTGGCGTGTATATAAGCCATAGGGTTTAGCCCGTAGAAGGGACATCAACGCAATATCATTCACCTAGCCCTAGAGTTAGACACACATTACGATCTCGAGGTAGATCAACTCTGTATTCGATACATCTCCATCAATATAAACAAAAGCAGGACGTAGGGTTTTACCTCCATCAAGAGGGCCCGAACCTGGGTAAACATCGTCTCCCTTGTCTTTCTTACCACCGATCCGAGATCCACCGCTCGGGACCTGATGACCCACAAGTATAGGGGATCAATCGTAGTCCTTTCGATAAGTAAGAGTGCCGAACCCAACGAGGAGCAGAAGGAAATGACAAGCGGTTTTCAGCAAGGTGTTTTCTGGAGGCACTGAAATTATCGGTAACGAGTAGTTTGATAGCAATATAATTTGTAACAAGTGACAAGTAGCAATAGTAACAAAGAGTGCAGCAAGGTGGCCCAATCCTTTTTGTAGCAAAGGACAAGCCGGAACGATTTCTTATAATAAGCAAAGCACTCTTGAGGACACACGGGAATTTCATCTAGTCACTTTCATCATGTTTGTTTGATTCGCGTTCGCTACTTTGATAATTTGATATGTGGGTGGACCGGTGCTTGGGTGCTGTTCTTACTTGAACAAACCTCCCACTTATGATTAACCCCTCTCGCAAGCATCCGCAACTACGAAAGAAGAATTAAGATAAATCTAACCATAGCATTAAACATATGGATCCAAATCAGCTCATTACGGAATAGCGCATAAACTAGGGTTTAAGCTTCTGTCACTCTAGCAACCCATCATCTAATTACTACTCCACAATGCATTCCCTTAGACCCAAAGATGGTGAAGTGTCATGTAGTCGATGTTCACATGACACCACTAAGAGAATCAACAACATACATATCATCAAAATATCGAACGAATGCCAAATTCACATGATTACTTATGACAAGACTTCTCCCATGTCCTCAAGAACAAAAGTAACTACTCACAAATCATATTCATGTCCAAGATCAGAGGGGTATTGAATAGCATAATAGATCTGAACATATAATCTTCCACCAAATAAACCAACTAGCATCAACTAGAAGATGTAGTCAACACTACTAGCAACCCACAGGTACCAATCTGAGGTTTTGAGACAATGATTGAATACAAGAGATGAACTAGGGTTTGAGATGAGATGGTGCTGTTGAAGATGTTGATGAAGATTGGTCCTCCCACGATGAGAGGATCGTTGGTGATGTCGATGGCTCCGATTTCCCCCTCCCGGAGGGAAGTATCCCCGGCGGAATCGCTCCACCGAAGAGCAAAAGTGCTCCCGCCCAAGTTCCGCCTCGAGACGGCGGCGCACCGTCCCAAAAGTCTTCTCCTTATTTTTTCTAGGGCAAATGGGCTTATATAACAGAAAATGGGCACCAGAGGCTGGCCAGGGGCCCCACAAGCCACCAGGGCGCGCCTGGGGGGGGTGGCGCGCCCTGGTGCCTCGTGGGCACCTGGGTGGCCCCCTCTGGTACTTCTTTCTTCCAATTTTTTTTATTCCAAAATAAATCTCCGTGAAATTTCAGCTCATTTGGAGATGTGCAGAATAGGTATCTCTGACATGGCTTTTTCAGGTCTAGAATTCCAGCTGCCGGCAATCTCCCTCCTTATGTAAACCTTGCATATTAAAAGAGAAAAGGCATAAGAATTGCTCTACAAAGTGTTATATTGATCAAAAACACTATAAATAACAGTAGGAAAACATGATTCAAAATGGACGTATCAGGATCCCCTACCCCGAGGTCTGCCGGTTTTGACACCGACACCCGGGATAAAAGTTTGTTCAAAAAACATAACCCCGGTAACTTCTGTGTAAAGGCATGGTAACTTATGTATGACAAACGTGATAACTTACGTAGCCCAGATGTGGTAACTTTTTGACCCAAAAAAAGTCATCGGAACATATCAACGTGAGATCTAGTTTCGAAGATCTCGTTGAGACGGATTTTTTATGTGAAGACAATTTTTCAATCGGAACGACGGTTTGATCTACAAAACATTTTAAAGTTTGAAAAAAGAAGGAATCTAGGATGAAATCAGCTTTTCGTTCTCTAGTGCATATATATGCATGTAATTAGAGCGGGAGTGCACGTGGAAGAAAAATTAGTCATTCTAATGCATGCATGTACATAATTAGAGTGAAGTATGGATCGTTCCTATCTATTGCTTAAAAATATAATGTTGCTGGTATATATCACAGTCCTATAAACTTATGATGCTTTTATGTAGTTTATAAGACTCATAAAATCGCAGCATTTTTACATCATTTTATTTTGTAATGATATTCGAATATTGACTATGTTGTTGACATGCACTGTAACATACGGCAATATAATCGCAAAATATAGCTAGGAAACAACCGTTTAACATGTCTATATATATCTTCACAACATTTTAGCTGTATGACAGACTCTCATTTGGTTTTCCTAGAAATTCTTTGGGAACTAGTACTAATCATGGCGATGCTTGTGGTAATACGGGACATATCCTATTGCTGGGAGATACATGATGTCTCTTTCCAATAGCCAATGTGAAGAGGTTTCATGCCCTCCAGCATCTAGATCTTTCCAGTAGCCAAGCTGATCGAAGAGGTCTGATGATGACTCCACTAGAGTCGTTAATCCCAGAAGTAAAGACCCGGAGGGAATGAGCTCCTCACAACGATCAGACACTCTGGACCGTCCGATTGATTTTCCTATCCAATACATGCCGTCGGATCTCGGGCCAGATCGATGTGAGCCGTTTGATACTTACACGATCGAGCTAAGCCGTCGGATAAAATTTCAATTGCAACTAAATGTAAATACCATGCCCCCACCGGGGCATTTTCTTTTTTCTCATATCCAAGTAAAGACCTGGAGGGAATGAGCTCCTCACAGCGATCAGACACTCTGGACCGCCCGATCGATTTTCCTATCCAATACAGGCCGTCGGATCTCGGGCCAGATCGATGTGAGCCGTTTGATACTTACACGATCGAGCTAAGCCGTCGAATAAAATTTCAACTGCAACTAAATGTAAATACCATGCCCCCACCGGGGCATTTTCGTCTTTTCTCATATGGGCTATAAAACGCAGCGGCTCCCGTGGTGGTGAAAACCTAGCCGCCTCCTCCCGCACTATCCCCCCCATCCCCGCGTCCCAGTCCCCTCCCTCCCTAACCCTAGCTCCGTCGCCCGGCTGGCCGCTGCGTGCGCCGCCTCCTACGTCGAGCCCCACCGTCTGCGTCCCCGGCGTCGTCGCCTTCATCCTAGCGTACACTCGGCAGGAGGAGCGCGTCCCTCCTCTCGCACCGCCGGCCTCAGCTCCATTCGCTGACGAGGAGCCGCCGCTCGGAGCGCCGGATGCGAGGACCTACAGGTTCATCTCTGTCTCTCTTTCTCTCACGTTCATCTTCTTTGATCCCCTCTTGCTGCCAGCTCCTGACTGCGTTCCCCTCTCCTCTGGATTAGTCAGCTTTGCCGGCCTCATGTACCTAACACGAGATAGAAAGAGGGATTTAGAGAAGGGAGGGAGCAGGAGGAGGAGGAAGGAGAAGCCCTGCCACTTCCCTGTCCGTCAAGTGCTTCTTGCGGCTCTGCACCCCCAACCATTCCACCTCCACGCCCCGTCAATTTCTCTGTCCCTTTCTTGCAGGTACCCACACGTCACTCTACCTCCTGATTAGCCTGATCTTTTATCTCATGCATTTCTCTTCTCATCTTTGTTTGGGCAGATTCCTTTCTGTACATGCCGGCAAGTTGTTCGATGAAAATCCAAGCAAGTTTTAGACTTATGTCCATCCCTTCGTCGCGCGCAGGGCATGGGCTTGGTTATTGCAGTTTTTAGTTGGGTCGTGAGCACCTCAGCTACTCAACATCAGCTTACTTGATGTGTACTTGCATATATGTATCTGCCGTGTATCATGATACTAGCGATACTTTCCTGCTACCTCGGTACTTTACTATGGTAAAATTAGTCATTATTCCGCCGGCTCTCGGACCCTAGAAATTCCAGTTTCTTTTTCTTCTTCCATCTCTCATTTTTCTTTCCTTTCTCTTCACCCAATTGGCACTAATTTGTTTGTATGCTGCCTTATTTGTTTTGCAAGTACAAATCATGGTGTTGATTGCTGCCTTGCCTTTCGAGCAGGCAGAGGATGCAGATTTCTTGGGTGTTCAGGTAGCTGGTTTTACCTCCCCCTACACTCTATTTTTTTACTTACCTTTGATGCAATCTTGATAGTTGTTTGTTCTCAAATGGCTTCATAGATGGTAGTAGAACTTCTGAAAACATTTGATTTCTCATTTCATAAGCGAGTTGTAGGTGATTCTCCATCTACAATTGCAGTGAACTGTGCGTTGCAGTACAATAAGGGACACGTGGATTTAGATGTGCTAGCAAGAATACAAGTGTGAGGAGAAAAACAACAATCTTGGCTTTAGAGTCATAAGGTGCTGATATAGTTATAGAGATTTCATATTTGTAATTTGATCCTGAGATAAAAAATAGTGGACGTATGTACTGTCTTTTATAATGAAAAGTATTTTCGTGTGCAGTGGAAACAAATGGTTTTATTATTATGCGCAATCAAATGGTTCTATCTGTAATTACTAATTAGTTAATCTATATCACTGATCTTGCATAATCCACCATTCTGTATACTGTCTTCAGTGCTGCACTGCTGAATCATGGCAGTTTAGTTTGAAGCATCAGCTCAATAGTACTGTGTTCTCTCTAATATACTTCTCTGTACATGCATATTTGTGCATTTCTATCAGATATAATTGGTCGAAAATATTACCAGGTGTAGGGTTAGGTTGTCAATTGTTTAGTTGTGCTTGCACTTGCTTCTAGGTTTGCTGAATTGATTGATGGAGAATAGTGCTAATGAACTGTACATGGACTATTTATATGATTGACTCATGTCTAAGTGTGCGATGTGTTCTTATGTGCGGGTGATTAATCAGTGACATGATTTGCACCAACATGCGATCATGCGTCATGTTTTGGCTAATGCCATATTTAATCGGTGACATTTAAGTAGAAGTAGTGGACCATTGAGTAGCATCGTGAGTCATGTATTTTGAATCATAGTAATAAGCTTCTTTGCTGCAACATGAAGATATTTTTTTATGATCATAATTTCATGAATGGAGTTATTCATGAGGACAGAATATGACTATGATGGTTGATGGGTTAAAGGAGCCTCTTACAGATCAGTAAAATGTCATATATGTTCCACTACTTCTGCTACTTCTACTACCGTTACATCATTGTCATATATGTTACTACTTTTACTTGCAACTGTTCTATACTCCAGTTTTTACCGCTTTTTGGACTTGCTAAGGCTGAATCATGCTGAGCTACTATTGCATGTGTTCCATTTATTGTTGCCGCTCTTTCTGAGATGCTTTATACTTTCATGTAATTTTTTGCATCCTACCTTTTATGGTTTCTATCCTTTGTACTATATATTCTCATTTGAACTATGAGTCCCCTCTTTTGGAATAATCCATCACTACTACTTCATGATTATGGTGTATATATAGGGCAATTGTGTTTCTGTTTTTACATTGACAAAACATGCTTTTAGTCCGTACTGACCAAAGAATAGTTCTATGATTAATGCTTATAGTTTACTACTCCCTCCGTTCCAAAATATAGTGCGTCCTCGGTTCCCGTGCTTCAACTTTGACCATAAATTTAACCAATGAGACCGACTGCGGCGGGAGCAAAAATTATACCAGTGAATTCGTATTCGAAAGAAGTTTTCAATTATATAATTTTTGCTCCCGCCGCAGTCGGTCTCGTTGGTTAAATTTATGGTCAAAGTTGAACCTCGGGAAGTGCGGGCGCACTATATTTTGGAACGGAGGGAGTATCAACTACTTTTACTGATGGCTTATATTTTTATATAGATTGTGACCATAATTGTGAGCTTTATGGGAGGCAACTCACTGGATATATATAATGGACTTGAGTGGTGGATTTAGTAGCTTTTGAAATGGGCCTTACTCTCTGGTTTCTCCTTCCACGACAACATGGTGTAGGAGTCGGCATGACGCTGTGTAAGGTACTGATGGTCTCTGAGGTGAGATATTTATGTGATTCTAACGGCGCTATGTCTCCCTTCGCAAGCATAACAATATGTGTTGATTGATTGGAAGTCAAGGTTATGGTCGATTGATTTATATGTCTCTGAATTTCCTTATATTTTCCTGTGTGATCATCTATCCTGCAAGTTATTGTACATGCACCTCCATTCTTATGCTGAAGAAAAAATACGTGACTGATTTTGTAGGGGTTTGGAGTACTATGAGCATTGCTCAAGGTTCCATCCACAGCGGCTGCTGGAGCAGGCATTTACCTGAATGCAGGGACATATTGTCGGTAACAATCACCTCCTGTTTAATTAGCCTTTGCTGATCCATTTTAAATCCCCTCCCGTTTGGAAGTGTTTCGTTCCTTCCTCTCTTCTTACTGAGTACTTAATGGCTTGGGTATATTTGACCCCTTCTTGGTGCTCACTGTGGTGCGTGCTGCCCCGGTGAGAGCCAACATGAAGAATAGGAAGTAGAGGGAGGTGGGGAGGACTTGTGTACACATGATTAGGGGGTCATGGATTTGTGTAGTTAGCTACCATGGCTAATCTTGTATCTGCTGCACAAATAGATTGAGTGGTATTTTAATTTTTCTCCACGTAACTATTTTTTGAAATTTCATTTTGAATACCTAGCAAAGCAACGTTTCATTCATGTGAAACTCAACATTTGATAGTGACCTCAAAGAGGTAGCGGTGCATGTATATAACTCACAATTTGACAAATAGTTAAATGCCCTATATTTCAATATTTCTTATTCCTATTTTTGGTTCCTGTACCAAACTTCTATATTTTTTTTTTACAAAATTAGAAGAGCAAATGATGGCTATATAGGCTGTCCTAACTGATTAAATTTAACAGGCATTGCTATAATCTATCATTTTTACATCGAGTGGTTTATTTACCAGTTCTGCTTTATGTTATTTCTGTTCCAGTATAAATATTCATTTTTAAGGTTTGTTTCCTGGTGTTCTAATTGGAGATTTCTGGCCCTACTTTTGGCAGTACCTCCATCCACACTAGGATGGTGTTTTAGTAACACTAGGGTGATGTTTTAGTAATGTTGTGTTTTTGGGCCATGCTTGTGGATATACTTTTTTGGGTTGCAAAATTTATATGTTCCCATTCTAGGTTCACTTCCATCTCTAGAATTCTATCAACAGGTCTTTCGGACAACACCTCGACGAGCAAGATCTTCAGACAGAGCTATCCAATACACTACTATCACCATATGCCATAGAAGAATTATATATATCGGTTCTCTTAGGCTACTGTTAGAACTTGCTTTTGGTATATCATGTGACATTTTCTATGACACGCCCAAAGTGATGTCATGAACCAAACCATTACTGTTACAAGTGCTTAGTTCCTCCTATTTCTTTCTTCGAGAAATCTGAAGAATGCTGGAATCAATTATCTCTATATTTCCCTCAAATCTGTGGAATATATATTGTGTACCCACTACCCAGTAGTGGACCGGGTGGGTGCTACCATTTTGCTTTGCTTTTGGCGTAACACCCTGAACTGAATATGAATCGTGTCCTACCAAGTTGGATATAATTGTCACTGCATTGTAAATAAGTTATTGTGTGGTGATTCTGCTTTGCTTTTGGTATAATGTTCTAAACCTGTGCACTTTTCCCTTTCATCATGTGAACCTATCGAATATGAAGCGTGACCTACCGGGTTGGATATGGATGTGGCAGGGGGTGCGGCAAGCCGCACTTTCTAACTAGTATATGTATATGTATATACTATATAGTAGATCAGCAAGACCTTCCTTCATGTGTGGTGTATGTGTACTGGCTTAATACTGGGCTGCCAGGTGTTTTGTTGAACCTGCAACTTGCCTTTAACCTACCTAAGTGTTGAATGATATCGGTGATGTTTATACTATGTGGTGGTTCTTTACTGCCTGTAAATAAATGTGGCGATTCTTGTGTTTTTATTCCTGTGGAATACTGGTAGTCGTATCTCTTTTGTAGTTGGTGTAGTGAGTGGATGATGGTGCAGATTTTGTTCTAAAAGAACAATTATGTCCACTGGAATTTCTTTTAGCCAACACTCTCAAAACAACTCAAGTAAACTACAGATACACACTAGGCCTCACTAGGAAGTCGAGGGAGCACTCAATCGGGAGCAAGCCACCGAGAAGAGCCTAAGCTGCAAGCCGTCGATCCATGAGCCCTAAGGTGGAGCCTTCAAGAAGGATATGCCATCGGAGTGCTGCCACCACCCGATGCAAAGGATCAAGATTTTCATCCAGGCACAACCTGCAGGAATGCCTAGCAGTGGCGGGCCAGGCTGCCACGGGCGCCCGCCATCGACCTCCCGCCACTGCTATAACCTCATCAGTGGCGGGCGCCCGCCCGCCACTGGTACGGTGCTTGCAGTGGCGGGTGTTAGTTCCTACCCGCCACAACTCGCTATTTCTGCCCGCCCACAGATACCATTGTAGCAGTGGCGGTCCTCCCGCAGCGCCCGCCACTGCCACTGGACGAATAGGATAGACTACACAATTGTTGGCATTGCAAGTTGAAACACAATACTACAAAAGGCTAGTCATATGATTCTCAATATAACTGAACCAGACTGAATTCATTTTGGAAACAAACGACGAAATAATTAAGTAACACTTCAGATTTGTTTGACTGAAGAAACAAACATCAATGTATCGATCACATACATCATAACATACTAATTAACTAACAGTTCATCGGCTAATATATTCATGACTTAAGACCATATTTCTAAACATGGTCAACGACAACCATCATCTGAAAGTCATTGCGGTTGCTTTTCCTTATGTTGATTATCACAAGGGTGTCCATCCTTAGTTCTCTCTTTCCCGTCATGAACTCCTGCCAACCAGACTCATAGAAGGATATGCGTACGTCTGTTTCTGTCTTGTACTGAACGCTGGTGACACGCCCTGTTGGTCCATGGCGTACTCCAGCGGTGCCGACGGCGGGAATGTCCACTCCGGAAAACATCTTGATAGGTAATTTCTGCACTCCCCCTCATTAAAAGCAAATAGAGAGCACGCAATGTTAGACATCTCACCATACTTGGCTATGAACAAATAAAAGATGAAAGAATACAAACCATCTCACCATGACTTTTTTCACGACGTTGGTTTTAGTTAAACGGTGCACAAATGGGTTCCCCACGAAGGCTACACTCGATGGTAACATCGCGGTAATATTCATGGTCTCATCCCGAGTAAGCTTCCTGATTCTTTGAGAGAAAATTGCAGAACTTAATGGACCATCGTCATCATCTTCCTCATCGTCATCATCCTCCTCATCCTCGTCATTCTGGCTGTCATCATCATCTTGGCTGTCCTCATCTTCACCGCTATCCTCGTCATCTTGGCTGTCTCCATCATCCTGCTGATCCTGGCTATCGTCATGATCCTGGTTGTCATCGTCATCATCATCGCTGCAGAAATACATTGTCCTTAACCTGTTGACATCTCCTTTCAAGGAAAAGGATATCTACTCTCCTCCGATGAAATTATTCTATGCAATGTACTGCTTCCATTCATCGCCATATATGATGGTTCTATCCTTTCGTTTACGCACATCCATTAAGAATGTGCGGCCCATATCATCCTCGAAGTACATAGCGTTACCGCATAACTGAAAGTGCATGTAGTCCCCATGTGTGGTTTTGGTAATTGATGACAATCTTAATGGACTAATGTTTGCATTGAGTTATACATTTGAAGGAAAGTTCCATTTGCAATGCATGAATAATATTCGATTAATTGAAGGATGTTTGTTCCATGGTGATGCAAGAAGGAGATCGAATGGATTCGGAATAGATGACATACACATATAGTTGTGCATCAAGATTGAGCTCAATGATTGAATCAAATATGATCAAGATAAATTTCGTGTGACAAACAAGATGTGATCTATATGGAGCTCATTAAGGATCTCAGAGGTTCTCATGCTTAGGATTATGGATTGAACCATGATGGATCAAGATCTTGAGAGAATGATTAAAGAGAAGAATTCTACATATGCTTGAAGATAGGATCATGACGAGCTCATATGTTGAGTCATGAATGATTATGTCTTGAAGCAAGTAATTCAAGTGAAGAATTGATTGTGTCTCTCAAGACGCTATGTTGGAGCATGAAAACGAGCAAATGATGTCCAATATGATATTCATGGAGAAACTTAATATGGTCATGGTGAATTGAGATATTTGTGATCATGTCTTGAAGCAATGAAGTACAGTGAAGAAATCAATAGGGCCTTCAAGACATCAAGATTAATCACGGAGCAAAGATAAATGTTGACCAAGATGAAGATCAAAGATTGAACTCAAAGATGGTCATCACACGAGCGCAAATGATGTACCACATGAGATCTTGTTGTATGGTAAGTGATGACCCACAAATATAGGGGATCAATCGTAGTCCTTTCGATAAGTAAGAGTGTCGAACCCAACGAGGAGCAGAAGGAAATGACAAGCGTTTTTCAGCAAGGTGTTTTCTGCAAGCACTGAAATTATCGGTAACGAGTAGTTTGATAGCAAGATAATTTGTAACAAGTGACAAGTAGTAATAGTAACTAAGAGTGCAGCAAGGTGGCCCAATCCTTTTTGTAGCAAAGGACAAGCCAGAACGATCTCTTATAATAAGCAAAGCGTTCTCGAGAACACATGGGAATTTCATCTAGTCACTTTCATCATGTTTGTTTGATTCACGTTCGCTACTTTGATAATTTGATATGTGGGTGGACCGGTGCTTGGGTTCTGTTCTTACTTGAACAAGCCTCCCACTTATGATTACCCCCTCTCGCAAGCATCCGCAACTACGAAAGAAGAATTAATATAACTCTAACCATAGCATTAAACATATGGATCCAAATCAGCCTCTTACGGAATAGCGCATAAACTAGGGTTTAAGCTTCTGTCACTCTAGCAACCCATCATCTAATTACTACTCCACAATGCATTCCCTTAGGCCCAAAGATGGTGAAGTGTCATGTAGTCGACGTTCACATGATACCATTAAGAGAATCAACAACATACATATCATCAAAATATCGAACGAATACCAAATTCACATGATTACTTATGACAAGACTTCTCCCATGTCCTCAAAAACAAAAGTAACTACTCACAAACCATATTCATGTCCAAGATCAGAGGGGTATTAAATAGCATATTGGATTTGAACATATAATCTTTCACCAAATAAACCAACTAGCATCAACTACAAGATGTAATCAACACTACTAGCAACCCACAGGTACCAATCTGAGGTTTTGAGACAAAGATTGAATACAAGAGATGAACTAGGGTTTGAGATGAGATGGTGCTGTTGAAGATGTTGATGAAGATTGGTCCTCCCACAATGAGAGGATCGTTGGTGATGTCGATGGCTCCGATTTCCCCCTCCCGGAGGGAAGTATCCCCGGCAGAATCGCTCCGCCGGAGAGCAAAAGTGCTCCTGCCCAAGTTCCGCCTCGAGACGGCGGCGCACCGTCCCAAAAGTCTTCTCCTTATTTTTTCTAAGGAAAATGGGCTTATATACCAGAAAATGGGCACCGGAGGCTGGCCAGGGGCCCCACAAGCCACCAGGGCGCGCCTGGGGGGGTGGCGCGCCCTGGTGCCTCGTGGGCACCTGGGTGGCCCCCTCTTGTACATCTTTCTTCCAATATTTTTTATTTATTCCAAAATAAATCTCTGTGAAATTTCAGCTCATTTGGAGATGTGCAGAATAGGTATCTCTGACATAGCTTTTTAAGGTCCAGAATTTCAGCTGCCGGCAATCTCCCTCCTTGTGTAAATCTTGCATATTAAGAGAGAAAAGGCATTAGAATTGCTCCACAAAGTGTTATATTGATTAAAAACACTAAATAATAGTAGTAAAACATGATGCAAAATGGACGTATCAGTAAGTAATTGTCAATTACACTTTGTGTACTAACCCATACTATGTGTTTTCTATATCTACATGGGGTAGGTGATTCTCATGGGCTTGCATCAAGAAAAAGATTCCAAGTGTCCATGAGATTATGACATCAAGTGATGATGATCATGGTTGACAAGGGCATGCTCAAGATAATCATCCCGAAGGATTACATGCTTGAAGCTTGTGGATGATCACATGATGGACATGTGAAGATAGAATGCAATGAAATGATCCCCGCATGGCTTATGGGGGAGCTATTTGAAGTCTTCACCAAATATCATGATCAAGGTTATGCTTTCATCTTGAGCCAAGAAGAAATGTCAACATCAAGCTCAAGTGGAATGCTCATGTCAAAGGTATTAGTTCCTTTGGTTGTAGTTGCGTGGATCAACGACCATCGAAAAAGATATATGCCCAAGAATGGATTTCCGGAGGCTATCTAGTGTAGCTATTTTATGATTCTTGAGTTATAGGGATCCTGCACTATTAAGAGGGGATCAATGTGTTTCGTGATGGACTTGCTCAAGTGCTACTTGTGAGCTGCGTTGGGATTTCCCCGAAGAGGAGGGGATGATGCAGTACAGTAGAGATAAGTATTTCCCTCAGTTATGAAACCAAGGTTATCAATTCAGTAGGAGAATCACGCAACAGCTCATTAGCAGTACCTGCACACAAAACAACAAATCCTCGCACCCAACGCGAACAAGGGGTTGTCAATCCCTTGGCGGTTAATTGCAAGATTAAATTGTATGGTGATAGATAGATAGATCGAATAAAAATACAAAATAAATAAATAAAGTAAAAGTGCAGCAAGGTATTTTTAGGATTTTCAATATATGATAAAGGTAGACCCGGGGGCCATAGTTTTCACTAGAGGCTTCTCTCTTGAAAATAGCATACGGTGGGTAAACAAATTACTGTTGGGCAATTGATAGAAAAGCAAATAATCATGACGATATCCAAGGCAATGATCATGTATATAGGCATCACGTCCGAGACAAGTAGACCAAAATGATTCTGCATCTACTACTATTACTCCACACATCGACCGCTATCCAGCATGCATCTAGAGTATTAAGTTCATAAAGAACGGAGTAACGCCTTAAGCAAGATGACATGATGTAGACAAAGTAAACTCACGCATGAATAAACACCATCTTTTTACCCTTAATAGCAATGATACATACGTGTCATGTCCCTTTCTGTCACTGGGATTGAGCACCGCAAGATCGAACCCATTACAAAGCACCTCTCCCATTGCAAGATAAATCAATCTAGTTGGCCAAACCAAATCAATAGATCGGAGAGAAATACGAATCTATAACAATCATGCATAAAAGAGTTCAGAGAAAACTCAAATAATATTCATGGATAATCTGATCATAAACTCACAATTCATCGGATCCCAACAAACACACCGCAAAAAGTGATTACGTCGGATAGAACTCCAAGAACATCGAGGAGAACATTGTATTGAAGATCAAAAAGAAAGAAGAAGCCATCTAGCTACTAACTATGGACTCGAAGGTCTGTGGTAAACTACTCACGCATCATCGGAAGGGCTGCAAGGTTGATGGAGAGCCCCTCCGTGATCGAATCCCCTTCCGGCAGAGTGCCGAAAAAGGCCTCCAGATGGGATCTCTCTAGAACAGGAACTTGCGGCGGCGGAAAAAGTATTTCATGGACTCCTCCATTGGTTTCCTGATTTTAGAGAATTTATAGAGGTGGAATTAGGTCAAACGGAGTAGAGGTGGGCCCACGAGGCACCAGGGCGCGCCCTGGTGGCACGTGGCCACCTCCTCTGTCTTCTGGCCCTCTCCCGAAGCTTCTAGTGTCTCTTATGTCCAGAAAAAAATCACCAAAAAGTTTCGTGACATTTGGACTTCGTTTGGTACTGATATTCTGGAAAACCAAAAACAGGCAAAAAACAGCAACTGGCACCGGGCACTAAGTTAATAGGTTAGTCCCAAAAAATGATATATAATTTCTTGTAAATGTATATAAAACATCCAAGATTGATACTATAATAGCATGGAACAATCAAAAATTATAGATACGTTGGAGACGTATCAAGCATCCCCAAGCTTAATTCCTGCTCGTCCTCGAGTAGGTAAATGATAAAAACAAATTTTTTGATGTGGAATGCTACCTATCATATTCATCATATATTCTTTTCTTTGTAGCATGGACATTTGGACTTGAATGATTCAAAGCAACAGTCTATAGTTTGACATGAAGACATAAATACTCAAGCATACTAACAAGCAACCATGCCTTTCAAAATATCAACGCTAAAGAAAGCTATCCCTAGCCCATTATGCTCAATCATTGATCCATTCATGAAACACAGTCAATATTAGCAACACACAATGCACAAGTATGACAATAGTGCTCTCTAGTTGGTGCTTTGTAAGAGAAGATGGAAACTCAAAATAAAAATAAAAATTGCATAAAAGTAAATAGATAGGCCATTCGCAAAGGGAAGCAGAGATTTGCAGATGTGCCAGAGCTCAAAGCTTAAATTAGAGAGATAACATTATTTTGAGAGGCATGCTTTTCCTGTCAATGAAAACGACAGAGAATTCCCAATATCTTCCATGCTAGACACATTATAGGCGGTTCCCAAACAGAAAATAAAGTTTATTTCCTTTCCACCATTCTTTCACAATCCATGGCTAGCCGTATCCACGGGTGCCCTCCATACCAACACTTTCCAAGGAATTTATTATTATCATCATATTAAAATTTTCATTTCGGGACTGGGCATCCCTATTACCTGCCACTCTCTCGTGCAATGACAAGTGAATAAACACTCATCGTGAGAATAACACACCTAGCATGGAAAATATTGGCCACCCCCTGCCGCTTCATGAGCGGTACGGGCACACAAAACGGAAAATTATTTTGAAAAATTTAGAGTTGGTACATGCAAATTTACTTGAAACGGCATGGAAATACCGCATATAGGTAGGTATGGTGGACTCATTTGGCACAACTTGGGTTTAAGGAGTTGGATGCACAAGCAGTATTCCCGCTTAGTACAAATGAAGGCTAGCAAATAGATTGAGAAGCGACCAACCAAAAAGCGAAAACAGTCATAAACATGCATTGAACATAACTAACACCGAATAATGCACCATAAGTAGGATATAATTTCGTTGCATAACTATTGACTTTATGTGCATGCATAGGGAATCACAAACCTTAACACCAATATTCTTACTAAATCACAATTACTCACTAACATGACTCACATATTATCATCTCCATATCGCAAAACTATTGCAAGGAATCAAACTTATCATATCCAATGATCTTTCATGAAAGTTTTTATTATATCCCTCTTGAATATTCATCACTTTGGGACCAAATTCATATCTTGTGCAAATTACCATTACTATTATCAACTCTCAAAAAGGTAAAAGTGAAGCATGAGAGTGCAAATATTTCTTCAAAATTTAATCTTATCAACTCTCAAAATAATATAAGTGAAGCACGAGAGTTCAAATATTTCTTTAAAATATAGCCACCGCCGTGCTCAAAAAGATTTAAGTGAAGCACTAGAGCAACTGCCTAGCTCAAAAGATTTAAGTGAAGCACATAGAGTATTCTAACAAATCATGATAAACGTGTGGCTCTCTCAAATAGGTGTGTCCAGCAAAGATGATTGTGACAAACTAAAAAGCAAACAAACCAAAGTCTCATATAATACACGACGCTCCAAGTAAAGCACATATCATGCGATGAATAAAAATATAGCTCCAAGTAAAATTACCGATAGTTGGTAGAAGAAAGAGGGGATGCCTTCCGGGGCATCCCCAAGCTTAGACGCTTGAGTCTTCCTTGAATATTACCTTGGGGTGCCTTGGGCATCCCCAAGCTTAGGTTCTTGCCACTCCTTATTCGTTCATCTATCGTGATCTCACCCAAAACTTGAAAACTTCAATCACACAAAACTCAACAAAACCTTCGTGAGATCCGTTAGTATAACAAATAAATATTTAACTCTAAGTACTATAGTAAATTGATTCATATTTAATATTGGCATAATGCTACTGTACTCCAACTTCTCCATGACTCATACCCCATGATACGATCCATAGATTCATCAAAATAAGCAAACTATGCAACAAAAACAGAATCTGTCTAAAACAGAACAGTCTGTAAAGATCTATTTAAAATCCATACTTCTGTAACTCCAAAAATTCTGAAAAATGAGGACAACGTGGGAAATTCATATACCAATACTGTGTAAAAATTTCAGATTTTTCTGACGCTCCAGTACAGAATTAAAATTCCAGCACTGGACGCAAAACTTCTGTTTTCCAAACAGCATCAATTATACTATCTTCTAAATTATCCCAAAGGCATTACTTGGCACAAACACTAATTAAAACATAAAAACACAATCATAACAGTAGCATAATTGTTAAAACACACAAGAACAGAAACAAAAAGTAAAAATTTACTTTATTCATTGGGTTGCCTCCCAACAAGCGCTATTGTTTTATGCCCCTAGCTAGGCATAATGCATAGTTTCAAGTATTATCATCTTTCTTCTTCTTATCCAAAGATGTACTTTCATCAAAGGGTTTTTCAAAGGTAATATGAAACACATCATCCATAGAAATTTTAGCATTAGCAAGTTGTCCATCTGTAAATCCCTCTTGATTACCAGCTACAATCCAAGAGTATTGTCTATTAACACTATTGAAAACTTGTTGGATTATATTCAAAGGAGGAACTTCTTTTTTAATATTCTCATCAAAGATGTGGTCATTGCGGTACAAATACCTCAACAAGTAATCATTATTATAAAGGATCTCATCTATTACCGGTTTTTCACGGTTCATACCATAAAAATCAAAGATCTCCCTAGCTTCTCGCACTATGTGATCAAATTCATTCATGAGGACAAGGGTAGCTATTTTCTTAGATCTAGGATTTTTTATAACCGGTAACTCATAAAACAATCTTTGCAAAGTAGGATGGGTGCGAATAAATCTTCTTTCAAGTTTAAGAACAAGTGCGAAAATAGCTGCGGCATAATTTTTGGTTTCTTTAAGTATAGGAGCATCATCACAAGCCAAGGTCCCAATGCAATTAAAGAATTCTTGGATGACACTCTTTCCTATAACATTCCCATGTCCCAACACAAAAGTTTTAGTATCAAGATTGGTAGAACATAAAATTTTAGGAGTTCTACCATCGTCAGTTTCTGCCATGCCAAAATCACTCATGATAACAACTTCAAGCAAGCGAACAAGAAAATACGCAAAAAGGCAAACGGAAAATATTTTTGTATTTTTGTAAAAAAAATTAGAAGTGGGGGAGATGAAAACGAGAGGCAAAAGCAAATAAAATAAATGCAAGGAGATGAAGGTTTATGCGTAGGTACTTGATAGATGTCGATGATGTCTCCCCGGCAACGGCGCCAGAAATTCTTGCTGCTACTTGTGAGCTGCGTTGGGATTTCCCCGAAGAGGAGGGGATGATGCAGTACAGTAGAGATAAGTATTTCCCTCAGTTATGAAACCAAGGTTATCAATCCAGTAGGAGAATCACGCAACAACTCGTTAGCAGTACCTGCACACAAAACAACAAATCCTCGCACCCAACGCGAACAAGGGGTTGTCAATCCCTTGGCGGTTAATTGCCAGATTAAATTGTATGGTGATAGATAGATAGATCGAACAAAAATACAAAATAAATAAATAAAGTACAAGTGCAGCAAGGTATTTTTAAGATTTTCAATATATGATAAAGGTAGACCCGGCGGCCATAGTTTTCACTAGAGGCTTCTCTCTTGAAAATAGCATACGGTGGGTAAACAAATTACTGTTGGGCAATTGATAGAAAAGCAAATAATCATGGCGATATCCAAGGCAATGATCATGTATATAGGCATCACGTCCAAGACAAGTAGACCGTAACGATTCTGCATCTACTACTATTACTCCACACATCGACCGCTATCCAGCATGCATCTAGAGTATTAAGTTCATAAAGAACGGAGTAACGCCTTGCTACTTGTGAGCTGCGTTGGGATTTCCCCAAAGAGGAGGGGATGATGCAGTACAGTAGAGATAAGTATTTCCCTCAGTTATGAAACCAAGGTTATCAATCCAGTAGGAGAATCACGCAACAACTCGTTAACAGTACCTGCACACAAAACAACAAATCCTCGCACCCAACACGATCAAGGGGTTGTCAATCCCTTGGCGGTTAATTGCAAGATTAAATTGTATGGTGATAGATAAATAGATCAAAAAAATACAAAATAAATTAAATAAAGTAAAAGTGCAGCAAGGTATTTTTAGGATTTTCAATATATGATTAAGATAGACCCGGGGCCCATAGTTTTCACTAGAGGCTTCTCTCTTGAAAATAGCATACGGTGGGTGAACAAATTACTGTTGGGCAATTGATAGAAAAGCAAATAATCATGACTATATCCAAGGCAATGATCATGTATATAGGCATCACGTCCGAGACAAGTAGACCGACTCCTGCCTGCATCTACTACTATTACTCCACACATCGACCGCTATCCAGCATGCATCTAGTGTATTAAGTCCATAAAGAACGGAGTAACGACTTAAGCAAGATGACATGATGTAGACAAAGTAAACTCACACATGAATAAACCCCATCTTTTTACCCTTAATAGCAACGATACGTACGTGTCATGTCCCTTTCTGTCACTGGGATTGAGCACCGCAAGATCGAACCCATTACAAAGCACCTCTCCCATTGCAAGATAAATCAGTCGAGTTGGCCAAACCAAATCAATAGATCAGAGAGAAATACGAAGCTATAATAATCATGCATAAAAGAGTTCAGAGAAGACTCAAATAATATTCATGGATAATCTGATCATAAACTCACAATTCATCGGATCCCAACAAACACACCGCAAAAAGTGATTACATCGGATAGAACTCCAAGAACATCGAGGAGAACATTGTATTGAAGATCAAAAAGAGAGAAGAAGCCATCTAGCTACTAACTATGGACCCGAAGGTCTGTGGTAAACTACTCACGCATCATCGGAAGGGCAGCAAGGTTGATGGAGAGCCCGTCCGGGATCGATTCCCCCTCCGACAGAGTGCCGGAAAAGGCCTCCAGATGGGATCTCTCGAGAACAGAAGCTTGCGGCGGCGGAAAAAGTATTTCGTGGACTCCTCTGTTCGTTTCCCAATTTTAGAGAATTTATAGTGGTGGAATTAGGTTAAAAGGGGCAGAGGTGGGCCCACGAGGCACCAGGGCGCGCCTACCCCCCCCCCCCCAGGCGTGCCCTGGTGGCTCGTGGCCACCTCCTCTGTCTTCTGATTTTCTCCCGAAGCTTCTAGTGTCTCTTATGTCCAGAAAAAAATCTCCAAAAAGTTTCGTGGCATTTGGACTTCGTTTGGTACTGATATTCTTGAAAACCAAAAACAGGTAAAAACAGCAACTGGCACTGGGCACTAAGTTAATAGGTTAGTCCCAAAAAATGATATATAATTGCTGTAAATGTTTATAAAACATCCAAGATTGATAATATAATAGCTTGGAACAATAAAAAATTATAGATACGTTGGAGACGTATCAAGCATCCCCACGCTTAATTCCTGCTAATCCTCGAGTAGGTAAATGATAAAAACAGAATTTTTGATGTGGAATGCTACCTATCATATTCATCATATATTCTTTTCTTTGTAGCATGGACATTTGGACTTGAATGATTCAAAGCAATAGTCTATAGTTTGACATGAAGACATAAATACTCAAGCATACTAACAAGCAACCATGTCTTTCAAAATATCAACGCCAAAGAAAGTTATCCCTAGCCCATTATGCTCAATCATTGATCCATTCATGAAACACACTCAATATTAGCTACACACAATGCACAAGTATGACAATAGTGCTCTCTAGTTGGTGCTTTGTAAGAGAAGATGGAGACTCAAAATAAAAATAAAAATTGCATAAAAGTAAATAGATAGGCCCTTTGCAGAGGGAAGCAGAGATTTGCAAATG
The DNA here is from genome assembly GCA_039707655.1 of Elymus sibiricus. Taxonomy (NCBI): domain Eukaryota; kingdom Viridiplantae; phylum Streptophyta; class Magnoliopsida; order Poales; family Poaceae; genus Elymus; species Elymus sibiricus. The sequence goes on from CM077672.1 coordinate 65,952,098, forward strand.
TGCCAGAGCTCAAAGCTTAAATTAGAGAGATAAAATTATTTTGAGAGGCATGCTTTTCTTGTCAACGAAAACGACCGAGAATTCCCAATATCTTCCATGCTAGACACATCATAGGCGGTTCCCAAACAGAAAATAAAGTTTATTTCCTTTCCACCATTCTTTCACAATCCATGGCTAGCCGCATCCACGGGTGCCCTCCATACTAACACTTTCCAAGGAATTTTGTTGTTATTAATTTTTGATTCATTGTGGGACTGGGCATCCGTATTACCAGCCACTCTCTCGTGCAATGACAAGTGAACAAACACTCATCGTGAGAATAACACACCTAGCATGGAAAATATTGGCCACCCCCTGCCGCTTCATGAGCGGTACAGGCACACAAAATGAAAAAATTATTTTGAAAAATTAGAGTTGGCACATGCAAATTTACTTGGAACGACATGGAAATACCGCATATAGGTAGGTATGGTGGACTCATTTGGCACAACTTGGGTTTAAGGAGTTTGGATGCACAAGCAGTATTCCCGCTTAGTACAAATGAAGGCTAGCAATAGATTGAGAAGCAACCAACCAAAAAGCGAAAACGGTCATAAACATGCATTGAACATAACTAACACCGAATAATGCACCATAAGTAGGATATAATTTCGTTGCATAACTATTGACTTTATGTGCATGCATAGGGAATCACAAACCTTAACACTAATATTCTTACTAATTCACAATTACTCACTAACATGACTCACATATTATCATCTCCATATCGCAAAACTATTGCAAGGAATCACACTTATCATATCCAATGATCTATATGAAAGTTTTTATTATATCCCTCTTGAATATTCATCACTATGGGACCAAATTCATATCTTGTGCAAATTACCATTACTATTATCAACTCTCAAAAAGATATAAGTGAAGCATGAGAGTGCAAATATTTCTTCAAAATTTTAATCTTATCAACTCTCAAAATAATATAAGTGAAGCATGAGAGTTCAAATATTTCTTCAAAATATAGCCACCGCCGTGCTCAAAAAGATTTAAGTGAAGCACTAGAGCAACTGCCTAGCTCAAAAGATTTAAGTGAAGCACATAGAGTATTCTAACAAATCATGATAAACGTGTGGCTCTCTAAAATAGGTGTGTCCAGCAAAGATGATTGTGACAAACTAAAAAGCAAAGAAAGCAAAGACTCAAATAATACACGACGCTCCAAGCAAAACACATATCATGTGACGAATAAAAATATAGCTCTAAGTAAAATTACTGATGGTTGGTAGAAGAAAGAGGGGATGCCTTCCGAGGCATCCCCAAGCTTAGACGCTTGAGTCTTCCTTGAATATTACCTTGGGGTGCCTTGGGAATCCCCAAGCTTAGGCTCTTGCCACTCCTTATTTCTTCATCCATCGTGATCTCACCCAAAACTTGAAAACTTCAATCACACAAAACTCAACAAACCTTCGTGAGATCCGTTAGTATAACAAAACAAATCACTACTTTAAGTACTGTTGCAAACCCATTCATATTTTATTTTTGCATTATACCTACTATATTCTAACTTCTCCATGGCTTATACCCCTCGATACAATCCATAATTTCATCAAAACAAGCAAGCAATGCATTAAAAACATAATCTGTCAAAAACAGAACAGTCTGTAGAGATCTATTTAAAAGCTATACTTCTGTAACTCCAAAAATTCGGAAAAATTAGGAAAACGTGGGAAATTCATAGACCAATAGTGTGTAAAAATTTCAGATTTTTCTAACACTCCAGTACAGAACAAAAATTCCAGCACTGGACGCAAAACTTTCTGTTTTCCAAACTGCATCAATTATACTATCTTCCAAATCATCCCAAAGGCATTACTTGGCACAAACACTAATTAAAACATAAAAACACAATAATAACAGTAGAATAATTGTGCAAACACACAAGAACAGAAATATGATAACTATTGGGTTGTCTCCTAACAAGCTCTTTCTTTATAGCCATCAAGATAGGCTTGAGATTGTATTGACGCTCACATGGAAGATAATAATTGTAACGCAAAGAGAGCATCATAAAACATGTGACAAACACATTTAAGTCTAACATACTTCCTATGCATAGGCATTTTATAAGCAAACAAATTATTAAGGCAAGAAATATTTAGCATATACATGGAAGAAGAAAGAAACAATAACAATCTCACAATCAAAAGAGGTAATTTAATGACATGCGAATTTATAAAACCACATTTTCCTCTCTCATAATAATTACATGTAGGATCATACTCAAATTCAACAATATAGCTATCATAAACAATAATCTCTCTATGATCCGCATGCATAAAAAATTTATAATCTTTCAAGATAGTGGGATTAACATTAACTAAAGTCATGACCTCTCGAAGCCCACTTTTATCAAAAATTTCATAAGATTGAACACTCTCCAAAGTAGTGGGATCATTATTACCTAAAGTTGACGCTCTTCCAAACCCACTTTTAATAGTATTGCAAATTTTATTATCAGTAACATATTCATCATGAGGCTTAAATAAATTTTCAAGATCATAAGAAGCATCATCTGTAGGAGATATGCCCTAGAGGCAATAACAAATGTTATTATTTATCTCCATGTTCATAATTATGTTTATGTTCCATGCTATAACCGCTATGGTTCTCGAGTCTGCAATAACCACGAGGCTCGGAGGAAGACTCATATGCACGTGTGGAATAATAAACGGTAAAAAGTATTCCTAGTCTGGCCTCTAAGACTAGCTCAAGTGTTGCATGATGGTTCTGTTTTCCTGATCATGGGCATGACTATGCCGGCAACTTTGAGGGCACAATGTTAGTAGAACACTTGTGTTGAATCGACCCGATTGATGTTATGCTATGAGATTCATTCGTCATAAGTTAATGGTTAATAACACAGAGATAGTTAATGTTTGCATAATTCCTTAGACCATGAGAGTGTCGAGTTTCTTCATGCTTGCTTCATGAACTTTGGGGTTTGTTAAACGTCATCCGTAAATGGGTGGCTATTACGGCGGCTTACGGGTTCATGGAAAAGTATGTCAAGTAACTTGATAGCTCAAGATTGGGATTTGCTCCTCCGACGATGGAGAGATATCTCTGGGCCCTCTCGGTGTTACGGTATCCATCATCGTCTGGCCAGACACAATGTGATTTGATCACAGGGATGCCGGAACACGGGAACGAGAAAAGAGAACAAAACCGGTAACGAGGTAACTGGCATTGTGGACAAGTGTTGATCCACGGGGATGCCGATGTTTCTCACCTCGGGTATTTGTAACATATCGCGAAGCAACATGAATAGCACACGGCAACTGGAGGTTCACTCGAATATTCATTCGTGTGGGTATAGGGGTCAATATGGGTGTCCACGGCTCCGATGTTGATCATTGATCGGAAAGAGTTCCGGTCATGTCTATACTTCACCGAACCTATAGGGTCACACGCTTAAGGGTCATCTATCTGCTGAATACTAGACGGGGAGTCTGAGAGAAAATCACCGAAAAAGTTTCGGACGAAACGGAAACGTTCCGGAGAGGACACCGGAATAGTTCCGGTGAAACTGAAAAGTTGTTTCAGGGTATTCCATTAAGTCAAATTGGTTCCGGCACACACCTGGAAATTCTTGGAGGATGCCAGAAGTGTTCTGGAAACTTCTGGGAATTTTCCGGGATAAAAACCGGAAATGTTCCGGAGCAGCCGGAACCGCTTTGGTTGCTTTTCGCTGAAGAAACATTGTTCCGAAATTGTTTTTGCGTTCAAAATTATTTTAGTGGGTACTGGAATTGTTCTAGGCACACAGAAATAATTTGGGATTTAACGGACGCAGAAAAATGTCTTCGTGAATAGTGAAAATGCTTTTTGGATATTTTTTGGAAAGCACCTTTTGGGATATTTTCCAAAAGGCTTCTAGAAGGCTTGGGGGCTAAGAAACCCCCCTTGGGGGCCCCCCCAAGAGGGAGTGGCCGGCCACATGTGGTGCTCCATCATGGAGCCCCACTTGTCTCATGGTTTCACCTTTATGCCCATGTGAAGGACTTCCTTTATGAGCATTTTGGGTTTTATTGTAAAACCACCCTACCCCTTGGATTTCCTATAAATAGAGGTGGAGGGGCTGCCTCCACACTCACTCCTTGCTCACATACACATGCCATGACATTTTTGGCTTCTCTCTCCCTCCCAGCGAAATAGTTTCGTACAGCCGAAAGGCTGTCTGGGTTCCGGTGGGAACTAGTTCTGGACGGCGAAGCCCTGACGGATAGATGACACCGTATGTGTGCAACTCTGTAGAGAGATCGTAGTTTCGGTCTTAGTTCGAGAGTGCCTCCCGAAGGGCTGTCCAAGTGACCGTCTTAGTTTCGAGGGTCCTCCCGAAGGGCTGTCCGAGTGACTGTCCGAGTTTCGAAGGTCCTCCCGAAGGGCTGTCCGCGACACCGTCCGAGGGACTGTCCGACCGCCTCCCGGAGGGCTGTCCGAGGGGCAGATATGGGAGTACATCCTCGCGGTTGGGAGGTTGTAAATCCTAGCTGCGGGGATCTGCACCGCCGATCGTCATCGACTCTTCTTCCGCTGCGCTACGAGTCGGTAACGAAAAAGATCAAACCTTGTATGCGGTCTCCATAGTGGTCCTGGGCTGGTGCGTAGGTCAGAATTTTTTAGTTTTCTGCTGCGTTCCCCTACAGTGGCATCATGAGCCGTGCTATGCGTAGATGCAGGTTGCGATCTAGAATACATAGAGATGTATGGGTGTTGCACAATATAATTTGTAGTAGATGAGTTCTACTGCTGATAATTATTTGTGCGGGTAGCAGATGAAATCTGTTACCCGATGTTCTTGTTGCTTCCCTGGAATTTGCATATTTCTGATCTTGATAACGGTATGGTGGAGTTTCAAAGTTCTGGCAATCCGCGATCCTGATTGATCAACGAAGTGCTAATAGTTCTTTGAATTCCACCGTAGTTAAAAAGAAAGATGAAATTTCGCAGACAAAAGGGCAATGCAGATATGATCTGCACGGGGGTCATGCGTATGATGACGTTTAGTATGGGGCTCGAGATTTAATTATCTCGTGTTTCATACAACCCGTGATGTTAATCTAGCGACTTGAATAATCATACTTGATGATAAAACGTAGGTAGCTTCGGTTTGTTTCGAAACCTTAGAAGCCACGTAAAATGAAATTTTGCATAAACCGATTAGAGGCGTCTAACTTGGTTTTGCAGGATGGTTTGCATGTGCATATGATGTGGTATAGCAGTGCTCATATTAATTTGATTATGTATGAGATGACTATATGATGTAACTTAACATGACCTGCGTGTCATGATTCGGCATGATGGCTGGAGCCATATGATTGTCACTTTAATGACCTGCATGTCAACCTTTTGTAATGCACTTATTTTATTAGCTATAGAGATAGCAATATTATCTGGTGCATCGACAAGGTGGTGGCAATCTTCGCGAAGATGAACACCGACGCGAATGCCGAAGACAAAGAAATACAAGACTTCTCCGTCAGAAAGGGCTATACCATATCATGCTATTATGAATTGCCTGAGATGTTTATCCCTTATGATGCACCCTTCTTGATTGCGCGGTAGTTGCTTTTTATTAGGGTGATCTCTCACAAAAATATCAAGTAGTTAGTGTTCTCCCAAGTGTAGCACCGTCACGGCACCAAACTTCTCGGAGTGCGTCATGTACACATGAGTACAAACGATTAGGGAAGTGTGAGGCGGGTGAGGTCAGACCTCGCAGCGAGATCACTTGGTTGTCTTGACGTTCTGGCTTGATCGTCCCGAGCTCGGAACACGCCCATCGAAAGATGAACAAGAATCACATAGAGATGTGATTGGCAAGTTGGCCTACCGATTCAAATTCACGTCATCAGTGATGAACCCGTCAATGGCGTCGAATTGAAATGCGGATCTTGAATCACTCACAATCAATTATGAGAGATATTGATTTGAGTGGGAGCGCACTTTAGAATTAATTCTTTTAATTCTTAGTGCAATTAATTATGAACTTGTCTAAGTAAAATTTGCATAAAAGTTGTAGAATAATGGCTCACGTTTCCACCTTCCCTATTAAAATTGAATAGCTGTTTAGTATTTGGTTAAAAACTTTACGGTTCGTAACGTAATGTGAGGATTGTCCTCAAGAGTGCCGAGAAGGATTTTGTCCTATCGCATGCTTTCGGTATTCTCCCGCTAATGCTATGGATAATGTGACTCTCGTCCTTCGATCCAACAGCTAGAATTCCGTTACGGTCAAGTGCAATATGTTTGCTTCCATGAGACCCGAACTTCAAAAGTTTGGGATAGCTATGTGATATTCATGGAGCTGAAAATCATTTTCAGACACAAACAAAGGCTAAAAGATATGTGATATCCAAAGCAATGTTTGTTTTGCAAACTGTTAGTAAAAGTATTTACTATGCGTTTGACTAATAACAGAGGGATCCAGTAGAACGCCTGTCATATGATGAAGGTGAATAAAACAACAACTTAAAGGAAATGTCCAAAGGGTGTTAGTATGACTTACACGCCTAGGAAGTCCGGGGCTAACGCCACTCTTAAGTTGGATGCTTCTTCTGAGAGTAGGAGAAATACTAAAAGTTAAACTGTTAGAAGTATAAAGGAAAAAAGAGAGAAGACTGGAATATCCAGCTCATGTATGAAAGTCATACAAGTTATTGATGTATAGAAGGCTGGTCAAAGAAATAGTTCTTGGGAATTATGATTAAACATGTTAATCACTGATTCTTGGGTATTGTGAGTTTATCACAGAGATACCCGCTCGATTGCACTCTGTTGCGACTCGATGCAAGAACTACTATGGCCTGAAAGACTAAGCCAGGAATGAGGTTTAAATACATGTTGGGAACTTAGTAAAAGTTACTATACCTTTCATCGGTGTATTACCTATGTATTTATTTTCATAATTCATCATAGAGTTTTATACACTCTAGCCCATTGCATAAGGTATCTTGCAAGAAGGTTGTTCATAAGAGAACTTTTGATGTTCGGTGTTATGAATAACATAAGGGCCATACTTTCATTATGAATGAGATGTATGTTATGAATATTGATAATAATACTTTACCTCTGTATTTACTTTCATAAATCATTTTAGAGTTTTATACACTCTAGCCCATTTGCATAATGTTTGTTGCAAGGGTGTTGTTCATAAAAGAACAATTGTTGTTCAGGATTATGAATAACATAAGGGCCATACTTCCATCATCGATGGAACGTATGTTATGAATATTGATACTAATATGATACATCCATAACACTGACGCTAAATGTCACAAGACTAAGAGAATACCACACATGTGTGGCACTGCATTTGGTCACATTGGAGAAACCCGCATGGAGAAATTCCATTATGATGGATTTTGAAGTCATTTGATTATGAATCATCTGACACTTGCAACTTTCCTCCGGAAAAGTGAAGTGACTGAAATACCGTTCACAGGCCATAAGAAACGAGCAACGAACTTATTAGTGATCATACATTTTGATGTATGTAGTCCGATAAATGTTGTTGCTAGCAGTGGATTTTATCTATCTTCAGAAATGACTCAAGTAGATATATGGATATTTGCTTGATGAGACGTAAGTCTGGATCTTTTGAAATCATTCGAAAGGTTTTCAACATGAAGTAGAAATTATTGTAACAAGAAAGATTATGTTTCTGCAAACTAGATTACAGAAAGGAATATCTGAGTTACAAGTTTAGCGAATGTCTGATGAGTTGTGAAAAGAGTTTTCATAACTTACACCTCCCAGAACACCACTGTGAGTGGAATGTCTGTGAAGATGTACTCAAACCATTTGTGACATGGTAAGATCAAAGATGACATAAATCAATTTGCCATTATCCCTTTTAAAGTAATGCTTTAGTGACTACGGCTTTTACACTGAAAAGAGCGCCATCAGGTCTGTTGAAATGACGCCATGGTATGATACGCCCAACCATGCTTGGTCTTTCCTTAACATTTGGAATATGGGGCTTGTGTAAAAGGTTACAAACCTATTCCAAATCAGACAAGAGCTACTTTGTAGGTTATCCCAAGTAATTGGAAATTCCTCCACCACTATACCGAGGCAAAAGGTTTGCCACCGAGAACGGTATGCTTTTAAAGAGAATAGTTCTTGCAAAAAGGTGAGTGGGAGAACAGTGCAACTCGATGAGATAAACAGTATCTTCGTCATCAGATCAAAGGAAAGGAACCTTGGAAGTAATTCCAGAGTTTCCTACTGCGACTGATACGGAAGTCTCTACAATAAAATGTATGGACTTCGGTCGAACTTGCAGCTGAACCGCGTAGGCAAAACTCGTGCAAACCTCTCAGGTGCGCAAGCGAGATATTGTTGTTAGACAATAGTATACCTACGATACACAAGGAAGCGTTGATGGGCCCTGACTCCGGAATTGGCTAAATGCCAATATAATCCGAGATAGTTTCCATAATTGATTCAAGATTATATCTTGATAAACCCTTCGGAAGACTTAGAGTCTAACGAACATTAATGGAACTATAAACTGATTTGGATAAAATGTTTTATCCATAAAACTCGACTTGTTGCAATAACAAGTTCAAGGAGTTGACTACGATGAGGTTCTCTCACCGTAGCGATGCTTAAAGTCAAATCGGGTTAAACTAGCAATTAATACATATTTCAATCTTGAGATATGATACATGGATGCCAAAAGGATTTCCATATGATGGAAATGCAACCTAGGACTTGTATGTGGTACAGTCCGAAGTATTTTGTGAATCCAGAGGATGCTAGTAAGTATGCAAACTTCAGAGTTCCAGCAATGGACAGAAGAGAGCAAAATGGAGTTGGAATCTTCGTTTTTGATGAAATAGTCAAAGGAGTTTGATTTGATCAATGGATAACGAAGATGCTTGTGGTTTCAAGAAAGTAAGTGGGAGCATAATAATATTTCTAAAAACTTTGTGTGCTTGACACATTTTTGGTTGGAAATAATATAAATTTCTTGACACGAATTAGGACTTCATTGAAAATAGTTTTTCGATGAAGTGCTTGGGCTAAATAGCCTTGACATTAGGCATATTTATCTACGAGATAGAATTGCCTAATAGGCTAAAGCCAAAAATACATATTGACAAGATGCTAAAATATTTTAGCATTAAAACGCCAAGGAGTGATTCTTGCCGAAGTCACATGGAAAGGGTTTTTGCAAGACTTGGTGTCTCAAAACACTGATGAGCGAAATACATGATGGAGATTCCACACACTTTCGTGTTTGGATTAATCATGTATTCCATGGTATGTAAAACAACCAGATATGTCCAATACTCCAAAGCTGTTGCGAGTATAGATACCAAAGTGATCAAAGTACTGATCATGGGACAACAGTGAAAAATGTCATTAAGTACTGAAGTAGCACTGATGACATGTTTTCTCGCAAGCAGAGATTATGAAGTGCTCGTTGTAAGTGATTACATTGATACAGTCTTCATCAATGCTCCATGCGATTTTCGATTTAAGTTAAGGGCTTTGTGTAATACACAATATGGTGGCACGGTGTTTGGAAATTGTTCCAAACAGGTTACTGTGGCGAATTCTATAACAAAGGCTAAGTATGTTGCCGCTTTCAAAGCGACATAGAAGATGTTGAATCATACAGTTCGTTCATGAACTTAGTATAATTCCAAGATGGATTTGGTCAATGGAACACTATTGAAGATAGTTGCTCCATAGCTCAGTCTGAGGAATCAAGGTTTGACCAGTGATTCACATATATACGAAGCCAAGTACACACAAAATATGAATTTTGTGAAAGCGTGAAAACGCGAGGATATGCAAAAGATACACACGGAACTGAAGTTGTCAGATCCGTTGGACATCAGGCTATACCACATGCGAAGCATTTTTTACACCGGTATGCCATAGGTGTAATATGCATTAGCATTGACTAGATTATTGACTCTAGTGCAAGTGGGAGTCTGTAGGAGATATGCCCTAGAGGCAATAACAAATGTTATTATTTATCTCCATGTTCATAATTATGTTTATGTTCCATGCTATAACTGCTATGGTTCTCGAGTCTGCAATAACCACGAGGCTCGGAGGAAGACTCATATGCACGTGTGGAATAATAAACGGTAAAAAGTATTCCTAGTCTGGCCTCTTAGACTAGCTCAAGTGTTGCATGATGGTTCTGTTTTCCTGATCATGGGCATGACTATGCCGGCAACTTTGAGGGCACAATGTTAGTAGAACACTTGTGTTGAATCGACCCGATTGATGTTATGCTATGAGATTCATTCGTCATAAGTTAATGGTTAATAACACAGAGATAGTTAATGTTTGCATAATTCCTTAGACCATGAGAGTGTCGAGTTTCTTCATGCTTGCTTCATGAACTTTGGGGTTTGTTAAACGTCATCCGTAAATGGGTGGCTATTACGGCGGCTTACGGGTTCATGGAAAAGTATGTCAAGTAACTTGATAGCTCAAGACTGGGATTTGATCCTCCGTCGATGGAGAGATATCTCTGGGCCCTCTCGGTGTTACGGTATCCATCATCGTCTGGCCAGACACAATGTGATTTGATCACAGGGATGCCGGAACACGGGAACGAGAAAAGAGAACAAAACCGGTAACGAGGTAACTGGCATTGTGGACAAGTGTTGATCCACGGGGATGCCGATGTTTCTCACTTCGGGTATTTGTAACATATCGCGAAGCAACAGGAATAGCACACGGCAACTGGAGGTTCACTCGAATATTCATTCGTGTGGGTATAGGGGTCAATATGGGTGTCCACGGCTCCGATGTTGATCATTGATCAGAAAGAGTTCCGGTCATGTCTATACTTCACCGAACCTATAGGGTCACATGCTTAAGGGTCAACTATCTGCTGAATACTAGACGGGGAGTCTGAGAGAAAATCACCGAAAAAGTTTCGGACGAAACGGAAACGTTCCGGAGAGGACACCAGAATAGTTCCGGTGAAACTGAAAAGTTGTTTCAGGGTATTCCATTAAGTCAAATTGGTTCCGGCACACGCCTGGAAATTCTTGGAGGATGCCAGAAGTGTTCTGGAAACTTCTGGGAATTTTCCGGGATAAAAACCGGAAATGTTCCGGAGCAGCCGGAACCGCTTTGGTTGCTTTTCGCTGAAGAAACATTGTTCCAAAATTGTTTCGGAATGCGTTCAAAATTATTTTAGTGGGTACTGGAATTTTTCTCGGCACACAGAAATAATTTGGGATTTAACGGACGCAGAAAAATGTCTTCATGAATAGTGAAAGTGCTTTTTGGATATTTTTTGGAAAGCACCTTTTGGGATATTTTCCAAAGGGCTTCTAGAAGGATTGGGGGCTAAGAAACCCCCCTTGGGGGGCCCCCCAAGAGGGAGTGGCCGGCCACATGTGGTGCTCCATCATGGAGCCCCACTTGTCTCATGGTTTCACCTTTATGCCCATGTGAAGGACTTCCTTTATGAGCATTTTGGGTTTTATTGTAAAACCACCCTACCCCTTGGATTTCCTATAAATAGAGGTGGAGGGGCTGCCTCCACACTCACTCCTTGCTCACATACACATGCCATGACATTTCTGGCTTCTCTCTCCCTCCCAGCGAAATAGTTTCGTAGAGCCGAAAGGCTGTCTGGGTTCCGGTGGGAACTAGTTCTGGACGGCGAAGCCCTGCCGGATAGATGACACCGTATGTGTGCAACTCTGTAGAGAGATCGTAGTTTCGGTCTTAGTTCGAGAGTGCCTCCCGAAGGGCTGTCCAAGTGACCGTCTTAGTTTCAAGGGTCCTCCCGAAGGGCTGTCCGAGTGACTGTCCGAGTTTCGAAGGTCCTCCTGAAGGGCTGTCTGCGACACCGTCCGAGGGACTGTCCGACCGCTTCCCGGAGGGCTGTCCGAGGGGCAGATATGGGAGTACATCCTCGCGGTTGGGAGGTTGTAAATCCTAGCTGCGGGGATCTGCACCGCCGATCGTCATCGACTCTTCTTCCGCTGCGCTACGAGTCGGTAACGAAAAAGATCAAACCTTGTATGTAGTCTCCATAGTGGTCCTGGGCTGGTGCGTAGGTCGGAATTTTTTTGTTTTCTGCTGCGTTCCCCTACAACATCACCCCAATCATGATCATTGCAATAAGTAGTGCACATAACAAAATTTTCATCCCCAAGCTTGTAGCTTTGCATATAATTAGCACAATTGACATTAATAGAATTTATAATAACATCATTGCAATCATGCTTTTCATGCAAGGAGCTATCAAGTATGGGTGCTATAGCAATAATTTCATTTTTAACATAAGGAACTATAGCAAGTTCATCTCTATAAGCATCATTAATATTGGCCTCATGGCCATAAGAATAGCAAGCACCACATTCATCAAGAGGGGATATTTCAATCGAATCAACGGAATCACAATTATCTATAGATTTATGCATATCATTATTCTCTTCCAAAGCAGTAGACATTCTCTCAATAAATTCTTTAACATAGGCATTAGGAGCATAGTTTTCATAGCAATATTTAAGTATGTCAAAATTTTCAGATTTGAAGAGAGTAACATCATACTTTTCAATAAAAGAAGTAACTTCATAAGCACCCTTAAAAGCAACAAATTCTTCAATTTGTTCGATATCATAGTAATTATAAACACCCTTGGCATAAGAAGACAAGATTTCATTATCATTAAAATCACATAGGTAGGGAAGGTGTTTTTTAGTGTTCTTAGAGCAACAAGTAAAATCATAAATTTCACATAGATTCCAAGCATAGCGTAGCAAACAATTTATTTGACGCCATAAGAGTCTCCCTTTTTGAGACAAACGGTGACGCACAAAATGAGCATGCTCATTTAATGATTTTCCCTCAACTAAACTAGTTGGGGTTTCAGCACGAGCACAAATGGATCGAAGATGATCCAAGTATAAAACTTTAAGTGGAACCATAGTATCTTATATTTTTGCTTTCACTTTCTGTTCTTGTGTGTTCGACATGAAGGCAATAAAAGCAAGCAAACAAGTAAAAATATTTTTGTGGTTTTGTAAAAACTTTTTAGAAGTGGGGGAGATGAAAACGAGAGGCAAAGTAAAATAAAATAAATGCAAGGAGATGAAAGTTTTATGCGTAGGTACTAGATAGATGTTGATGATGTCTCCCCGGCAACGGCGCCAGAAATTCTTCCAGCTACTTGTGAGCTGCGTTGGGATTTCCCCGAAGAGGAGGGGATGATGTAGTACAGTAGAGATAAGTATTTCCCTCAGTTATGAAACCAAGGTTATCAATCCAGTAGGAGAATCACGCAACAACTCGTTAACAGTACCTGCACACAAAACAACAAATCCTCGCACCCAACGCGATCAAGGGGTTGTCAATCCCTTGGCGGTTAATTGCAAGATTAAATTGTATGGTGATAGATAAATAGATCAAACAAAAATACAAAATAAAATAAATAAAGTAAAAGTGCAGCAAGGCATTTTTAGGATTTTCAATATATGATTAAGATAGACCCGGGGGCCATAGTTTTCACTAGAGGCTTCTCTCTTGAAAATAGCATACGGTGGGTGAACAAATTACTGTTGGGCAATTGATAGAAAAGCAAATAATCATGACGATATCCAAGGCAATGATTATGTATATAGGCATCACGTCCGAGACAAGTAGACCGACTCCTGCCTGCATCTACTACTATTACTCCACACATCGACCGCTATCCAGCATGCATCTAGTGTATTAAGTCCATAAAGAACGAAGTAACGCCTTAAGCAAGATGACATGATGTAGACAAAGTAAACTCACACATGAATAAACCCCATGTTTTTACCCTTAATAGCAACGATACATACGTGTCATGTCCCTTTCTGTCACTGGGATTGAGCACCGCATGATCGAACCCATTACAAAGCACCTCTCCCATTGCAAGATAAATCAATCTAGTTGGACAAACCAAATCAATAGATCGGAGAGAAATACGAAGCTATAATAATCATGCATAAAAGAGTTCAGAGAAGACTCAAATAATATTCATGGATAATCTGATCATAAACTCACAATTCATCGGATCCCAACAAATACACCGCAAAAAGTGATTACATCGGATAGAACTCCAAGAACATCGAGGAGAACATTGTATTGAAGATCAAAATGAGAGAAGAAGCCATCTAGCTACTAACTATGGCCCCGAAGGTCTGTGGTAAACTACTCACGCATCATCGGAAGGGCAGCAAGGTTGATGGAGAGCCCCTCCGTGATCGATTCCCCCTCCGGCAGAGTGCCGGAAAAGGCCTCCAGATGGGATCTCTCGAGAACAGAAGCTTGCGGCGGCGGAAAAAGTATTTCGTGGACTCCTCTGTTGGTTTCCCGATTTTAGAGTATTTATAGTGGTGGAATTAGGTCAAAAGGGGCAGAGTTGGGCCCACAAGGCACCAGGGCGCGCCTGCCCCCCCCCCCCAGGCGCGCCCTGGTGGCTCGTGGCCACCTCCTCTGTTTTCTGATCTTCTCCCGAAGCTTCTAGTGTCTCTTATGTCCAGAAAAATATCTCCAAAAAGTTTCGTGGCATTTGGACTTCGTTTGGTACCGATATTCTGGAAAACCAAAAACAGGCAATAAACAGCAACTGGCACTGGGCACTAAGTTAATAGGTTAGTCCCAAAAAATGATATATAATTGCTGTAAATGTATATAAAAACATCCAAGATTGATATTATAATAGCATGGAACAATAAAAAAGTATAGATACGTTGGAGACGTATCACGCCTTAAGCAAGATGACATGATGTAGACAAAGTAAACTCACACATGAATAAACCCCATCTTTTTACCCTTAATAGCAATGATACATATGTGTCATGTCCCTTTCTGTCACTGGGATTGAGCACCGCAAGATCGAACCCATTACAAAGCACCTCTCCCATTGCAAGATAAATCAATCTAGTTGGCCAAACCAAATCAATAGATCGGAGAGAAATACGAAGCTATAACAATCATGCATAAAAGAGTTCAGAGAAAACTCAAATAATATTCATGGATAATCTCATCATAAACTCACAATTCATCGGATCCCAACAAACACACCGCAAAAAGTGATTACATCGGATAGAACTCCAAGAACATCGAGGAGAACATTGTATTAAAGATCAAAAAGAGAGAAGAATCCATCTAGCTACTAACTATGGACCCGAAGGTCCGTGGTAAACTACCGACGCATCATCGAAAGGGTAGCAAGGTTGATGGAGAGCCCCTCCGTGATCGAATCCCCCTCCGGCAGAGCGCCGGAAAAGGCCTCCAGATGGGATCTCTCTAGAACAGGAACTTGCAGCGGCGGAAAAAGTATTTCGTGTACTCCTCCATTGGTTTCCCGATTTTAGAGAATTTATAGAAGTGGAATTAGGTCAAACGGAGCAGAGGTGGGCCCACGAGGCACCAGGGCGCACCCCCCCCCCTGGGGCATGGCCCTGGTGGCTCGTGGCCACCTCCTCTATCTTCTGGCTCTCTCCCGAAGCTTCTAGTGTCTCTTATGTCGAGAAAAAAATCTCCAAAAAGTTTCGTGGCATTTGGACTTCATTTGGTAATGATATTCTGGAAAACCAAAAACAGGCAAAAAACAACAACTGGCACTGGGCACTAAGTTAATAGGTTAGTTCCAAAAAATGATATATAATTGCTAGTAAATGTATATAAAACATCCAAGATTGATACTATAATAGCATGGAACAATCAAAAATTATAGATACGTTGGAGACGTATCATCAAGTCAACAACTCCTACACACAATTCCACTCTGATCATATACATATATATATATATCTTTATCCAAATCCAAAAGGGTTCCCCAAATTCTATGATGAAACCTTTGAATAGTTTGCATCCTCCATTTTGGTTGATCTTGAGTAGTTATCTATGTGAGGACCTATGGTTTTTCACTAGCTTCAAAACGAGCCCAAGATCATCAAAATCGGAGTCCAGATGAGAAAGTTATGCATGTTTTACTATTGGGGCGGTTGCAGTTTTTGTGTTGGCCGGATGTCCGGGACTTGGCCGGATGTCCGGGTTCCCAGGACGCCCGGGATGTCCGGGATCCTCCCGGAAATCCGGCTGTAGATGTCCAGAAACCATGTTGAATTGCTGGTTGTGTCCTTCGGATGTCCGGCACTTGGCCGGATGTCCGGGGCCCCAACTTTGGCCAGATGTCCGGGCCTTGGCCAGATGTCCGGGCCCTCTACATTAGCCCTGTTTTTCTGTGTACGTGTGCACATTTCTCAGTCGCCGGATGTCCGGCCCGACACAGCCACTTACTCACAAACGGCTAGTTTTCTAGGCTTGCTATATATACCCCTCTACCAATCCGGTAGAGGGTTGACCACTCAATCGAAAAGAACCCTAGAACACCCAAGTGGCTCCCTCTCACTTCTCCTACACCAAATCTTAGATCCCGGAGAGATTCGTGAGAGTTCTTGAGATATTTTCCAATCAAGTGATAGATCCACTCCCTCTCCCTCTTGTGACCAAAGGAATTCGTGATTTGAGCAAGTCTTGAGCATTTCCTCCTTGATCTTGTTACTCTTGGAGGTTGGAGACTCCTAGGCGATATGAGTGCTCCGGTGAGGAATCAACTTGTGATTTGTCCCCCGGAAAGTTTGTGAAGGTTTGGAGACCGCCTCAAGGTCTACCACTAGTGGTTGAGAAACACCTTCATGGTGTTGTCTCAAAGGGAGAATAGGGTGAGCCTTCGTGGCGTTGGTGTGCCTTCGTGGTAACATCCACCTCTCTAACGGTGACTAGTTTCACTCCAAGGAAGTGAACATCGGGATACATCCTTGTCTTCGTGTCTTCGGTTATCTCTAACCCTAGCCACTACTTGTGGTTTACTTTGGTCTCGTGACCTTGCATTCACTATATATTGTTGTCCTCATTATATTGTGTTGGCTATTTCCTTGTAGAGATTATTTAGGCCTACACTTTATATCCCGCAATTCATACTTGCTACTATTGATATATCTTGTGTTTAGTGTGAATTGCTAACTTGTGTCATACACTTCCATATCTTGTGATATTGCTCATGTAAGTTTGTGTAACTTACTTGTGCTTGTTAGTATCCTTGTTGTACTCATCTTATTTAGAATAAGTTGTTGGTGCACTTAGTTAAGCCTAGTATATTTTGGATTTGTGCTTGAAAAGTATTCGCTTAGTTTATTTCCGCATTAGGATAAGCCAAATCCGTAGAAGTTTTTAAAACGCCTATTCACCCCCCTCTAGGCGACATGATGGTCCTTTCAATTGGTATCAGAGCAAGGTCTCTCATTATTAGGCTTTATCGCCTAGAGAGTATCGACGTCGACTAGTGATTTAGTGCACAATGACACCTTTGATTTTGATGACACAAATTATCACTTGTGGAGGATTCTCATGCTTTGTCGCTTTTGGGCCATGGGTCCAAATGCTTTACGAATTGTTCTTGTAGGAATTTCTATTGCAAATGATGGTCCTTCTCCATCTTTTGAGGATATGTATCTTGATTGTGATACTTCTCTTGCCATTCATCAAACTATAACCATTGAAGTGTTTAAGGAAATCTCGAATTGGAAGTCGGCTCATGAGGCTTGGACCAAACTTGAAGATATATATGGTGGGTCCAATCTTGATGAAGACAATATTCTTTTCTGGGAGTTAATGGAGGAGTTCTCCACATTTTTAAATCATGAAGAGCTATCTATTGCTTCCACCTCCGATTACTTGCACACTTCAACATCTTCCACTTCACCAACATGTGGCATACCACAAGGTAATGACATGGTGAGTGAATAAATATCTTGTGATGATTGTGTTAAGCTCATCATTGATGATCTTGCTTATGTAGATACTAGTGATGTATCTTCTATGGACTTGAGCATATCTAGCACCACAAATAGTATAAAGTATTGTGTTGATAGTCCATGCATATCACCTAAGAATTCCTTGACAAATGTTTGTGATGATATGCTTGCTCTCCCGTGTTGCCATGATCGAAATGCCTTGGTTTCCTCTAGTTGTTCTATGACTAACCATGTAGAGGAAATCAAGGAGGATGAGGCACACTTGATTGATGAAGAACCCTCTTCTCCAAAAGAATCATCATCAACCCCCTTTGTTCACATGTGCCTTATGGCAAGAGGTAATCACGAGGTATCATCATCTCTTAGTGATAATGATGATAGTTGTAATGAGGATGACGATGATGACTTGACTCAAAATCTCTATGAGATTGGGAAAACTCTTCGTAGAGCTAAAAATAACACTTATAAAAGGTTCCAAGATGTTCTTGCTTGCTTTGAAAAACTTAATGACTTATTTCTTAACAAGCAAGCTAAAAGTGAACAACTTGAACATGAACTTGCTAAGGCTCATCAATCGTTTAGAGACTTAAGATCTTCAAAAAGGAGAGATTGAAATTGCTCATGGTAAACTTAAAGAGGATTTTGAGCTCCTTCTCCTTGAATGCAATAATGTCAAGGGAGAGCTCATCAAACTCTCTAAGTCTCATAAGGAGCTCCAATCAACTCATGAGAAGTCTCTAATTGCTACTTGCACCTCTCATATTGTTATTGATTCTTGTGCAACTAACTCTACTTCATGTGAAGCATCAACTTTGAAGGAGAATGTTGAGCTATGTGCTCAACTTGCTTTGCTAACAAGCAATTATGGGAAATTGGAATAAAGTCATGAAAAGCTCTCGGGCACTCATGAGGATCTTCTAATCTCTCATAATATGCTAAAGTTAGCTCACGAGGCTACGGTCACTAAGGTAATATCTTGTGAGTCTCATGTGGACATTAGCACACCTTCTACTCAAAGTACTTTATTGCCATGTGCTAGTCCTTGCAATTCCTCTCTACATCATATGACTACAACTTGTGATGAATTGCTCACCATGCCTTGTTGCTCTAATAATGATGCCCTAACTTCCTCTAGTACTTTTGGTGATACTAACCTTGCAGAGGAAAATGAAGAGCTCAAGGCCCAAGTCACTAGCTTGAAGAAAGACTTGGAAAGATGGTGTGATGATATCTTAAGTATGCAAAAGAATCATCAAGACGAAAGTGGACATGACTTCATCTTTAACAAGAAGTCCAATAACAAGATGACGGGACAAGATCAAGTCAAGAATTCGGCCAACATTACTTGCTTCAAGTGCAAAAATGTTGGACACCATGTGAGATCTTGTCCACTAAAGAAGAAGGCTTCAAATAAGAAGCAACATGGGAAGTGGCCTCAAGTTCATTCTCAAGATCAAGAAAGGACTCTACCCATGATTAATGAAGATAATGCTCCCCAAGTTGAGAAAGTAAATAAGAAGATAAGTGGGAGTACATGTTGCTATATTTGCCGTAAGAAAGGACACATAGCTTCATCATGTCCCAATGGTAACATCTCTAAGCCTCCAATTATCAATGCTCATTATTCACTTAGTAAGGATAATTTTGGCAATTTGTTTGCCAAGTATGTTGGAGCCCAAAGTGGTTTGAAAGTGGATAAGACCATTTGGGTTGCCAAGCCTATTTTTACTAACTTCTTAGGACCCAACTTGGTTGGGGACCATCGAGCTCAAACTTGATCAATAGGTGTGTGGAGGGCATTGGAGACTTGGCTAGTTCATGAAGGAAAATGTTTCTCACCATTTATTATGTTTCAAGCCAAGTCAAGTGGAGCATCATAATATTTGTCATTCCAATGCTCCTCGTGGCGGTAACTTGTATTTATATTGTCTACATTGAAAGTTACTAGCCCTCTCATGTTTAGGTTTTGTACCTAGCATGTGTTTGTATATGTTGTGCCTCCTAGTATGCTTGATGTGTTCTATCTAGCATGTTTAGTTTTCTATGCACGTCATATAGTTGTGTGTGTAGTCTCAAGCCTTCATTACATCTTCGTTGAATCTTATTGGGCTCTTTTGAGATATTAATGGATCATCACATTATGGGGGAGTGTTATGCTCTGCGCACATCACAAACCTAAAATGTGTATATATATATGGGATACCACCTAGTATTTGTAGTTCAAGATTATCTAGCTACTATGTGGCATGTCAAGTTCATTTGGAATTCAAATTCTCATCCATTGATTATCTTTAGTTGGATTTCAATTTCCTCTTGTGGATAATACGCTGATTATCACATTATGGGGGAGTGATATGCTCTGTGCATATCACAATCCTTGTTAATGTGAACAATTGAGGAATGCTACTTCGAATTTATATTTGAGATTATCTTATATCTCTATGGCATGCAATGCTTTGTTTGAGAGTGATATTCTTGTGCGGTGTTATCCATGGTTTATCTTATAGACCGTACTTGAAAAATGTTTCATTGAAGCCATTCCAATTGTTGCTTTACATGATGATCTACCTAATTGGAATGTTAAGAATATGTTATGCAAGCATTGTGCTTATTGCTAAACTCTCATGTTATGCTTGTGTGAATATAGATGATCTTGTCCTTATTTTGGGATCTACCACTGAATGATAATTCAAAATACCATTTTGTTCTCTTATACATGGTATTCATTATGTGGTAGACCTTCATGATAATCTTCATCTCGTCTCTTTCTTCAACTTGCATTTTATATTTAGCCAAGAAATGTGTTCTCGCTTGTTCGAGTTCATCTTCTTGGTTTTATGTAGTTATGAGAGCTCGTTATCTCATTGCTTTTACTATGTTGTATCCACTCGAGTAAGATATGCCTATGAGTATGTCTAAAATGTAAATCTTGTATGCTCATTGGCTTTGCTTAGTTCTTATGTAGAACTTTGTGTGTGATCATGTGTTGATTCATCACATCATTGCAATTTGGCCAACATGAATGATTTGTGATGTTATTGGAGTATTCATGGTTTATGCGTTCTTGTGTCCAAATTGTATCTCCTTGGATATTGGTAGGTTTGTACATGCATATTTATTGGTTATATATATTCATGCCTTGTTTTCTTTATTTGATCCAATATATAGGGTAAATCCATCAAATCCTTAACCATTAAGATGAGCATGAAACTCAAATCCATACCCATATGCACGTATTCAATTGGTTTTGCCTTATGTTTTGTAGTTATGCTAACTACTTCGGACCCAATAAGTTTGGGGACCATATTGTACTTAAATTGTTTTAGGTACAATGGATAAGCAATGTGTGCTTGGCTTATTCATGAAGAGGGCGGTGACACCACCAAGAAATTAGAGCCAAGCTTGGATGACTCATTCATCCACTAATTCATACCAATGCTTTCTCGGTAACAAGTATTTACTTCATGCATATACATAAATAGAGTCAACCTTGTGTTGGTTGCATCATGGCATGTATAGTACTTGTTGTACTTGTGTTTTCTTGCATGTTCTTAGAAGACACTTTATTACAATGGTGAGACATTTGAGAAGAAGCATATAGTGGGGATTTATAAAATCATTCATGATTCACCTATCCCAAAATATGCCAATTAATCAATTTATTACATATCAATTTCTAAATGTTCTCTCATGTGTAATTTTGATGAAATTGCAAGAACATTGTAGTTGCTTGTGGCATTTGCTATCTTACTTAGCAATTCATCGTTATGCAATTGAGATCAATTTGTGCCATGTGCTTTGTGCCATGTGCCTTGCTCTTATGCTAGGATCACAGTTGTATAATAATGGATTCACTTGTGCATATCATGTTCTCTTCAATTGCGACTATTTTGTGTATGCAAGTTTCTTTGTGGATACATAGACTACTATTGTCCACTTAGAAATTTTTGTACATAAGAAAGTTCAGATCTTACCTTGATATCATTTACTCCTTGCGGGTCACCTCTTTCTTTCCTTTTCGATTCGGTGGTGGTCTTGGTAAGAGGTTGAGAAATGAGTGCTTGTATGTTTTGCATATAATCTTGTGCACTCATGTGTTTTGAATGTATGTTTTGGAACCATTCTTATCATGATGATCAAATTGGGTATTCATATTATATCTTGTCCAAAATATAGTCTTTGGATCTTTCTCACCTACAGAATGCTTATTTTCATATCATAGTATTTTGTTGCAATCTATATATCCTGAGCTCCTCAAATTTTCGTCATTGAATATGTGCATTTGATTTTCACTCACATTTTGTAATATGCACACATTAAGGAGGAACTCGTACTATATTGGCTTCTAGATTTTTCCCATTTTGGCATTTGTTGCCAATGGGGGAGAAGTTTAGAGGAGTTTAGAGGGTTTAAAGATAAGTGTTCATAGTGTGCTTGTTGTCATTCATGCTTACCTACCCTTGTTATATATGTGTGTTGCATGGGTGAGTGTTGTATATAGAGAAAACTTCACCTAGTTTATGTCAACAAATATATACAATGACATTCAAAGTTCATTCACACATGCATATATTGTGGGAGAGTTTGCTCTATATATTGTGGGTGTGCTAACATCAAATACTTGTGTAGTTTTTGATGCTAGTACAACCGGTTTTGATAATCTCAAGTATCTTTGTGACACTTGATGTTGTCAAAACCACCTCAAGTATAGAATTTATCCTCGGATGAATTGCATACTTGTTTTAAAATTCAATATATAAACCCTCTTGTTGAGATTGTCATCAACTACCAAAATGGGGGAGATTGAAAGTGCATGTAGTCCCCATGTGTGGTTTTGGTAATTGATGACAATCTTAATGGACTAATGTTTGCATTGAGTTATACATTTGAAGGAAAGTTCCATTTGCAATGCATGAATAATATTAGATTAATTGAAGGATGTTTGTTCCATGGTGATGCAAGAAGGAGATCGAATGGATTCGAAATAGATGCCATATACATATAGTTGTGCATCAAGATTGAGCTCAATGATTGAATCAAATATGATCAAGATGAATTTCGTGTGACAAACAAGATGTGATCTATATGGAGTTCATTAAGGATCTCAGAGGTTCTCATGCTTAGGATTATGGATTGAACCATGATGGATCAAGATCTTGAGAGAATGATTAAAGAGAAGAATTGTACATATGCTTGAAGATAGGATCATGATGAGCTCATATGTTGAGTCATGGATGATTATGTCTTGAAGCAAGTAATTCAAGTGAAGAATTGATTGTGTCTCTCAAGATGCTATGTTGGAGCATGAAAACGAGCAAATGATGTCCAATATGATATTCATGGAGAAACTTAATATGGTCATGGTGATTGAGATATTTGTGATCATGTCTTGAAGCAATGAAGTATAGTGAAGAAATCAATAGGGCCTTCAAGACATCAAGATTAATCACGGAGCAAAGATAAATGTTGACCAAGATGAAGATCAAAGATTGAACTCAAAGATGGTCATCACACGAGCGCAAATGATGTACCACATGAGATCTTGTGGTATGGTAAGTAATTGTCAATTACACTTTGTGTACTAACCCATACTATGTGTTTTCTATATCTACATCGGGTAGGTGATTCTCATGGGCTTGCATCAAGAAAAAGATTCCAAGTGTCCATGAGAGTATGACATCAAGTGATGATGATCATGGTTGACAAGGGCAAGCTCAAGATAATCATCCCGAAGGATTACATGCTTGAAGCTTGTGGATGATCACATGATGGACACGTGAAGATAGAATGCAATGAAATGATCCCCGCATGGCTTATGGGGGAGCTATTTGAAGTCTTCACCAAATATCTTGATCAAGGTTATGCTTCCATCTTGAGCCAAGACTAAATGTCAACATCAAGCTCAAGTGGAATGCTCATGTCAAAGGTATTAGTTCCTTTGGTTGTAGTCGCGTGGATCAACGACCATCGAAAAAGATATATGCCCAAGAATGGATTTCCGGAGGCTATCTAGTGTAGCTATTTTATAATTATTGAGTTATAGGGATCCCGCACTATTAAGAGGGGATCAAAGGGTTTCTTGATGGACTTGCTCAAGTCAACAACTCCTACACACAATTCCACTCCGATCATATACATATATATCTTTATCCAAAGCCAAAAGGGTTCCCCAAATTCTATGATGAAACCTTTGAATAGTTTGCATCCTCCATTTTGGTTGATCTTGAGTAGTTACCTATGTGAGGACCTGGGGTTTTTCACTAGCTTCAAAACGAGCCCAAGATCATCAAAATCGGAGTCCAGATGAGAAAGTTATGCATGTTTTACTATTGGTGCGGTTGCAGTTTTTGTGTTGGCCGGATGTCCGGGACTTGGCCGGATGTCCGGGTTCCCAGGACGCCCCGGATGTTCGGGATCCTCCCGGAAATCCGGCCGTAGATGTCTAGAAACCATGTTGAATTGCTGGTTGTGTCCTCCGGATGTCCGGCACTTGGTCGGATGTCCGGGGCCCCAACTTTGGCCAGATGTCCGGGCCCTCTCCATTGGCCCTGTTTTTCTGTGTACGTGTGCATATTTCTTAGCCGCCGGATGTCCGGCCCGACACAACCACTTACTCACAAACGGCTAGTTTTCTAGCCTTGCTATATACACCCCTCTACCAATCCGGTAGAGTGTTGAGCACTCAATCGAAAAGAACCCTAGAACACCCAAGTGGCTCCCTCTCACTTCTCCTACACCAAATCTTAGATCTCGGAGAGATTCGTGAGAGTTCTTGAGAGATTTTCCAATCAAGTGATAGATCCACTCCCTCTCCCTCTTGTGACCAAAGGAATTCATGATTTGAGCAAGTCTTGAGCATTTTCCCCTTGATCTTGTTACTCTTGGAGGTTGGAGACTCCTAGGCGGTAGGAGTGCCCTGGTGAGGAATCAACTTGTGATTTGTCCCCCGGAAAGTTTGTGAAGGTTTGGAGACCGCCTCAAGGTCTACCACTAGTGGTTGAGAAACGCCTTCGTGGTGTTGTCTCAAAGGGAGAATAGGGTGAGCCTTCGTGGTGTTGGTGTGCCTTCGTGGTAACATCCACCTCTCTAATGGTGACTAGTTTCCCTCCAAGGAAGTGAACATCCGGATACATCCTCGTCTTCGTGTCTTCGGTTATCTCTAACCCTAGCCACTACTTGTGGTTTACTTTGGTCTCGTGACCTTGCATTCACTATACATTGTTGTCCTCATTATATTGTGTTGGCTATTTCCTTGTAGAGATTATTTAGGCCTACACTTTATATCCCGCAATTCATACTTGCTACTATTGATATATCTTGTATTTAGTGTGAATTGCTAACTTGTGTCATACACTTCCATATCTTGTGATATTGCTCAAGTAAGTTTGTGTAACTTACTTGTGCTTGTTAGTATCCTTGTTGTACACATCTTATTTAGAATAAGTTGTTGGTGCACTTAGTTGAACCTAGTATATTTAGGATTTGTGCTTGAAAAGTATCCGCTTAGTTTATTTCCGCATTAGGATAAGACAAATCCGTAGAAGTTTTTAAAATGCCTATTCACCCCCCTCTAGGCGACATCGTGGTCCTTTCAATAACTTGTTGAAGTCAACCCTTATGTTGCATGGGATACTATGCAGCAGTCAATCATTAACAATAAAGTCAGTACAATAATTGTACAAATGGTTAGAATAGAATATTAATTGAAGTTTAAGATTGTTACCACTGATTTTTAAATCCTTTCCTCAAGAAGAGTGCGAAATCTAATGAAGTCCACACTGTCCATACATGGACATTTGCAGATATGGCAGCTCTGACGACTCATGATCCCTAACAATCATTATGAAGCACTTATCAATTGTAAATGGTTGACATGAGTACTAGCTGATGAAAGTAATTTTGAGAAGAGGAACTGGCTAAGAAATTCGGCATGAACTTTCCTTCAAAAGTTGACATATGGAGTGACATAAATTTTGTGAAATGGAAATGAATCAACGTTTCGCAAAAACTTTGTCACTCTATTTGAAATCCCTATGAATAACATGAAGCGCATGCACTTATCATATGTACGAAAATTCATACATCATTGCCAATTGTCATATTTTGCAATGTTCATGCTAAACCCGTGCACTTGTCATATGTAAGCAAATTAAATAGTATTGTCATAGGAAATGAAATTCGGCATGAACTTTGCTTAAAAAATTGAGATATGGAGTGACAGAATTTTTGTGAAACGGAAGTTAATCAACGTTTCGCACAAATTTTGTCACTCTTTTTGAAATCCCTGTGAATAACATGAAGCCCATGCACTTGTCATATGTACAAAAATTCAAACATCATTGCCACTTGTCGTATTTTGCAATGTTCATGCTAAACCCGTGCACTTGTCATATGTAAGCAAATTAAACAGTATTGTCATAGGAAATGAAATTCGGCATGAACTTTTCTTAAAAAATTGAGATATGGAGTGACAGAAATTTTGCGAAACGGAAGTTAATCAACGTTTCGCAAAAACTTCATCACTCTTTTTGAAATCCCTGTGAATTTAGCAATGTTCCAAAAATTCGGACACCAACCGATACCAAAAAGAACTATTCCAACTATCTAGTACTGCTCCTGCTGCTGTGATGCTCTCTTATATCATGTATAACTAGTACTATTGGTGAATTTGAAACCCTAAAATATAATTTAATCTAGAAATTAATAAGATGCAAATTCTAAACCCTAGAGCATAATTTAGTCACGGAGATAGTATACCGTTGGCGGCTTTTCCGGCCACGGACGTGACGGAGGAGGAAAGTACGGCGGGAAGACGGCGGCGGTCGAGGCGGAGGACGGCGGCAGCGGTCGAGGCGCAGGACGTGTCGGCGACGGTCGAGGCGGAGGACGGGGCCGGGGGTGCGCGCGGCGGAGGCGGACGACGTGACGGCGAGCAGATCCGGCGGCGGTCGCGGCGTCGGTCGCGTAGAACGAGCCGGCGGCTGGTCGGAGGGACGGCGGCGGCGGTCGAGGCGCAGGACGGCGAGGGGTGATACGCCTCCATCGTATCTATAATTTTTGATTGTTTCATGCCATTATCCTACAATTTCCACATACTTTTGGCAACATTTTATATGATTTTTGGGACTAACATATTGATCCAGTGCCAGTGCCAGTTCCTGTTTGTTGCATGTTTTTTCTTTTGCAGAAAATCCATATCAAACAAGTCCAAACACGATAAAAATTTACGGAGATTTATTTTGCAACATATGTGATTTTTGGGAAAAAGAATCAGCGCGAGACGATGCCCGAGGGGGCCACAAGCTCAGAGGGCGTGGGCCCCTACATTGGCCGCGCCCAGCAGGCCTGTGGCCACCCCGTAAGGCGGTTGGGTCCCTTCTTTCGCCACAAGAAAGATAATTTCCGTATAAAAATCCACTCAAAATTTCAGCTCAATCGGAGTTACGGATCTCCGGGAATATAAGAAACAGTGAAGGGCCAGAAAACAGGAACGCGAAATAGAAGAGAAACAGAGAGAGAGAGAGATCCAATCTCGGAGGGGCTCCTCCCCTCCGGGAGCCATGTCGGCCATGAACCAGAGGGGAAACTCTCCTCCCATCTAGGGGGAGACCAAGGAAGAAGAAGAAGGGGGGCTCTCTCTCCCTCTCTCCCGGTGGCGCCGAAACGCCGCCGGGGCAATCATCGTGACGACGATCTACACCAACAACTTCGCCGCCGTCAACACCAACTCTCCCCCCCCTCTATGCAGTGGTGTAACCTCTCTATTCCCGCTGTAATCTCTACTTAAACATGATGCTTAATGCTATATATTATTATCCAATGATGTGTGGCAATCCTATGATGTTTGAGTAGATTCTTTTTGTCCTATGGGTTGATTGATGATCGTGATTGGTTTGAGTTGTATATTTTATTTTGGTGCTATCCTATGGTGCCCTCTGTGTCGTGCAAGCGTGAGGGATTCCCGCTGTAGGGTTTTGCAATACGTTCATGATTCGCTTATAGTGGGTGGCTAGAGTGACAGAAGCTTACACCCGAGTAAGGGGGTTGTTGCGTATGGGAGTAAAGAGGACTTGTTACTTAATGCTATGGTTGGGTTTTACCTTAATGATCTTCAGTAGTTGCGGATGCTTGCTAGAGTTCCAATCATAAGTGCATATGATCCAAGTACGAAAAGTATGTTAGCTCATGCCTCTCCCTCATATAAAATTGCAATAATGATTACCGGTCTAGTTATCGATTGCCTAGGGACAAATCCTTCTCTTGTGTTACAAAAGCTTTCTATACTAAACAACTAACTTTTATTATCTTGTAAATTACTCATAGTTTTATTCTCGCAAAGTACTCCTAGTTTTATTCTTGCAAAGTAGTTCTAGCATTACACCTACAAAGTACTGCTAGTTTCATACTTGTTCTAGGTAAAGCAAACGTTAAGTGTGCGTAGAGTTGTATCGGTGGTCGATAGAACTTGAAGGGAATATTGATTCTACCTTTAGCTCCTCGTTGAGTTCGACACTCTTATTTATCGAGAAAGGCTACAAATGATCCCCTATACTTGTGGGTTATCAAGGGGGGAATCGCGGAACTGACAGAAAATGAGATGGTGGAAAACAAAAGGGTGCGTCGACGGTTGGGTCGGGTCAGGGAAGTGGAACTGCCAGGTACATCAGTGGCGGGCGAGGACAAGGGCCCACCACCGCATTCTTGTTCAAAATTTTGATTTTTTTGGCGCGTCTTGCCTAAATGTAGTTGTGGCGGGCGGCAGGACGAGCCAGCCACTGTTTACCTAATAAGCAGTGGCAGGCCATAGCTTTCGCCCGCCACTACAATATACGTCCCGCGGGGATATTTGGAAGAGCCTACCTGTGACGGGTGTTTAGTGCCTCCCGCCGCTGCATTGCACCAAGCTGTGACAGATATGTCTAGGCACCCGCCACAGCTATTTGGAAAAGTAGCTATGGCGGGTGACTTGTCCTGCCCGCCACTCATTTGGGTTCACCTATAAGCCCTTTCCCAGTAGTGGGGGCACCTTGGAGGACACGGAGCGACCACAACGGAGCCTTCAAGAAGATGACGACGTCCACGGGTGCCGCCTCCGTCGGCCTGGGCATGCCAGGTAGGGTTTTCACACAGGTAAGCACACACCGCCTCCGATCGCGGATCGACAAGCACCAGCCACCATGCCACCCACGCAGCCATGGAGACTAGCCCGCTTCTGAGCCGTGGGCTCAGCCCACAAGCACCACGGCTCCCACCACTAGGGCCGCCGCCCCAGAGTTCAGATGTCCAAGAGGCCAACCAAGGGTGCAGGCCAAGCCCAACCGACATGCCCCGACCATAGACGGAAACGGGCAGCCGTTAAGACCAAAGCAGTCCGGGACCGTGAGCCACTAGGCCGGGGAAGCGGTGATGCAGGAGCGAACCACGTCAACGCCCAGCACCCCTGCCGGCGACGAGTGAGCCAACCTCGTCGGCGCCACCCATCCTCCTGCCACCACTCCGAACGCCACCTCCTGTGATGCCCTGCCACGTCTCCCTGCCCGGCACCGCAAACGGTAGGAACCGGCCACCCGCCCATCAGTGGGAAGCGCTGGACCAGCCAACCCCTGACGCTACCAGAGAACTCATGGACCATCCACAAGGGCCACCCGCCGACGAACTGACACCAGAACGGCCTCTAGCCGTCGCCGCGGCGTGACCCACCAACCACCGTGGACGGCAGCAACACCGGTAGGACACCGGGCCGCCACAGGGCACAACCCATGCTTTAGCCCCAAAGGCCTCCGCCACCACCCCGCGTCAACCACCTCCGACCAGAACTGGACCGAATCCGGCAGCACGGCCCGCCAGGACCTCCCGCAGCCGACCACCACTGGCCTAGGCGCCGCTGCCGCACGCCCAGACCCAGTCGACAAGGCCACGCTCGCCGCCAGACCTAGCCGCAAACCAGATCTGGGCGCGGGAGGACAGCCGCCGCCGGCGCCACGGCACACACCTCCGCTGCCGACGGCCCATCACGCCGCCTCCAGAAGGCCGCGCGACGCCGCCAGCTCCAGAGGAAGTGCCGCCGCGCCCCGTGCTAGCGCTACGCCGCCGCTCGACGACCAAGGCCTGTGCCTGGCCACCCCGAGCAGGGGAAAGAGGGGAGGCCCCGTCACCGCCGACGCTGACCGGGCTTCGCCCACCAGCGCGCTGAGGCGGCGGCGAGGAGGGGGAGGAGGGGGCGGGGCGGCTAGGTATTCCCCTCTGGTCGCACGCGGGTGTGACGGGGAGGGGGAGAGGAGAAATGGGGGTTCTGAACTTGCAATTGTATGCCGAGCTAACAATAATAATGGTGTTTCTTTTGGAATTAAGCAAGACAAGCTTACATCTGAGCCAAGGGAAAGAAAACCGTAACAGGCCTATCCTGTTTAGGAGTATGGCTACAACTTAGCTGCCAAGACAGAAACTATTATCCATAGAAACCAGGCTGTCCTGTAAACTTTTTCAGACAACTTGCAGTAGATTTTTCTTGCCTATGTATTCAAGTTCACCTGGAACTTCAAAAGAAAGGGAACTTTTTCTAATGCAGATTACAGAACGATTGTATTTAATATGCCATTCCGATAGGTTATTCTGTACTAATAATGATTGATAAAGGACCTTTGGCAGGTGTCTTCATCTTCACAAAATCGTTAAAGAAAGACCGGCCTTAGTGGTTGCATTCAAGTAGTCCGTGTCATCAAATTGTGCAGAATCAAATTCGAATGGAACCAAAGGATCAGAGTAAAGCTGCTGCACAATGAACGATTCCTAACCAAGTGGACGCATAACAATTTTCCTTTTTGTTGTCTCTCCATATATGTTTTGACAGAGGCTGCAGCTAACTACTATATATATATACACAGAGGGAGAACTGCTCCATCCGTCCATCGTGCTACTTAGTACTACGTATACCATACCAATTACCACCGGAGAATACACAACACGTCAGGCCTTAATTAGGGCGAGGTCGCCAATGGTGTCGGAGAAAAATGCACCTTCCGGACCGCCCAAGGACAAGGAGGCAAAACCGGCGGTGGTGCAGCAGCACCCCGAGCTGCTGATGGCCGCCCGAAAGGGCCACTGGACACCGCTAAATGTTCTTCTGGGCAATAGCGGTGCCGGCGCCACTCCGCCGGCGGTTCATACTGTCCCGCCCGGAGGCCTCATCAACATCATCATCGATGACGAGGCGGCCGACGTCGTTGATAAGTCTGTAGGGACGATCACCTTGGACCTGGAGCTGAACAATGTCCTCCATGTCGTGGCGTCCAGTGGAGACGGTGACGAGTTCTTGGAGAGCGCGAGGGGCATCTACTGCAAGGCCAAGCACCTCCTGGACGCACGCAACAAGAAGGGCGATACACCCTTCCATTGCGCTGCCAGAGCTGAGATGCTGAAAATGGTCACTCAACTCATCTGTCTGGCGAAAGCTGAGGGCGGTGGCGACAGGGTGAAGGCAGCTCTGAGGAGGCAGAACGAGCAGGGGGAGACGGCTCTTCATGCGGCCCTCCGCTTGTCCGACAAGGAGGCGGTTTTGGCAATGGTCCACGAGTTACGGGTCGCGGATCCAGAACTGGCTCGTTTCCCTCTTGCAAGCGGCACGTCGCCACTGTACCTGGCCGTCTCGTTAGGGCGTGAGGATATTGCCGAGCGACTGCATGAGCAGGACCCGGGGCTCTCCTACTCTGGACCAAATGGACAAAACGTCTTGCATGTTGCCGTTCTCAGGAGCACAAGTGAGTTATATATACTACTATATCATTCATCATAGCACATCATGCATGGTAAAATCTGGTTTAAACTTGTTAGACTTTTAAACTCGCCAATGTTATGTTTTTCATTGTCTGGTTGTTATATTAAGATAATAGATAATCATTGCCTTGGTTATGCTTTAATTAATTTGACATGCATGTGTCCATCAGATATACCATAGAAACAAAATATGAAAAGACCACTAAACCTCCGTCAAATTGGTCTCTTTCGTGCACGTATTTTTTTTTGTCATGACCATGCAATTTTATTTAGTCGCAACTTTCGCCCATTACATAAATTGAATATGCTTAAGATATTTATAAGACGATATGGGTTGATATAATGGTCTTAAAAGAGCCTCAAATTAGTAAATGAACATATAAATGAATATTTCTACCTTCCCTTATTGTAGGTTATCCATTAGGATGTTGTATTTCCACGCATTTGCTACCTTTAGTTTGAATTTTGGAAACCTCTGGCTAGTTGGTGTTCACCAAACACAAACATATATGTTTTTCTTTCTTTACATATTTGCTACTCCCTCGGTTGTAGATGAAATGAAATTCTTGGTTTGTCCTAAGTCGAACTTGTTCAAGTTTAACCATGTCCATAGGAAAATATATATGTTGAGATCTATACAACATCAAATATATAGTATAAAACATTCTTTTCTAAAGAACCTAATCGAACTAATTTTGTGTTCTAGATGTTAGTATATTTTTCAATAGGCTTGATCAAACTTAAGTAAGTTTGATTCTGGAGAAAACTATAACTTTATTTAATTTAGAGCCGAGGGAGAATTTTTCAGTTGAGTGTGATGATGTACCGTCAAAATACATTCATGGGAAGAATTATATGGCGACTGAAATATAATTGTTTCGTAATACATTGAGCAATAGCTGGACTTATATATGCTTGCATATTCTTGTATCTTAACTTTCTTCATAAAATAGTTGGAGCTCATGCAGTGGTGGAGGTAGGGGGACCGGCAGGAGCTATATATGGCTTCCCCGACGATCCCACAGTTGCACATATATATGCTTAATTTATACACTTGGCCTCTTAGATTTAGGGAAAGTACATGTATTAGTACAATTTGGCCACTGTCATAAAAAATTTGACTCATTTTGCTCCCTCAATCATTGATTCCTGGCTCCTCCACTGAGCTCATGTGTCACTCTATCTACCTTTATTATAACATTTTTTTTGTGGGGTACCTTTATTATAACTGTAGGTATGACAAAAAATCTTCTGAAATGGAACAATCAGCTCAGCAAACAAGGGGAACAAACAAATGGGAGTACACCTCTACATTTTGCAGCCTCATGTGGGTTTCCTGAAACAGTAAAGTGTCTACTAGAGGCTGAGGAATCTCTTGCATATCAGTGCGACAACAAGGGGTCATTCCCCATACATGAGGCGGTTAAGGAAAAGCAAGTCAGAGTTGTTTGCACCTTGCTAAAAATTTGCCCGGACAGCGCCCAGCTACGTGATGCCGAGGGCAAGACCTTCCTCCATGTAGCTGCCAAACAAGGCTACGCAAAACTATTTCCTCCTGTTTTACAGGTTTTATTACAAGAAAAGCAGATGTTTGCATCCATTATGAATATGCAGGATGATGATGGCAACACTGGGTTGCACCTTGCTGTCGAGGTCGGAATTTTAGAAACTGTGTGCCTTTTACTGTGGGACAAGGAAGTTATGTTAAATTTATCAAATAACGAGAGGAAAACTGCATTGGATCTTTCACAGCGCATGCTGACCCCAGGTGTCATTTTTGGTTTGGTATGTGATCTAACTCCATTAATAATGGGACCTGCATTACTTTATAGTATGTGTATGTTATTTAATTTAAAATTTATATTAGAATAATAATATTCATAGCAAATATAGTTACACTATTTCAATAAATTTTGTATATAAATAGTCGTTGTTAGAAAAGTTTGAGTGCATGAATCTAAGAAGTTATATATATATATATATATATATATATATATATATATATATATATATATATATATATATATATATATATATATATATATATATATATATCAGAATGGGAGGCCCGTTTTGACTCTTGGGTGCATATGCTCTCTAATGAACAGTAAATTCAAAATAAATAGTAAATGAAATTTTAAAAAAATGAATTTTTTTCGTAGATGTTCTTGTTAGCGTAACAAGTGTGCTTGCCAATTTTCATGCGAAACGGGATGATGGTGCTTCGTCGGTGAAAAAAAAAATAAGTGTAACATTTGGAGGTAACATTAGTCGTTGGACTTGTTTTTTTTTTTTTGCACAGATCAAAATACTTAAGCTTCCCTCCTAAAAATTTGCAGGTAGTGTTTTCATGTGACAATGATCACATCTATTTTTTTTTAATCTTTTTTGACATTTGGAAAAAACATTTTTGATGGGCAGGAGCATATGCTCCCGAGAGCTGAATTGGATTTCCGTTTTAGAATGGAGTTAGTATTAAGGGAAAGTAGTGGCTGAAACCCACCTCGGTGCACCCACGCAAGAAAACATAGCAAAACCTTTCAAAAAAATCTGAAACTTTGTGGAAATGATCGTCAATAAATGTTAGAGAGGCTTGCCAAGTTTGGTGGTCAAATGACATCCGAGAGAACTGTACCAAAAAAAAAATCAAAATTACAAATTTTGGTCAAACAGTGCACATATATTTTGAGTAATTTTTTTTTTTTGTATAGAGCTCCTCGGATGTCATTTGACCACCAAAATTTGCAAGCCTCTCTAACATTTGTTGATGATCATTCCCACAAAGTTTTAGATTTTTTCAATATGTTTTGCTATGTTTTCTTTTGTGGGTGTAGCGTGAGTGCACCGAGGGTGGGTGTAGAAAAGCCAGTCTCTAGTATTAAAACTAACAATCATATAAAAGGCAGCTTATTTTATGTAGCCAATTTTTACATAGTTTTTTTTTTTTGGCTAAAGATGCATAATCCTAGACTTTAGTCATAGAGTTTCATGTAAACTCCATCTTTAACAAATGAGTCTTACTGATTGCTACCCCGCTATAGATCTCACCCCATTGGTAGGAGGAGCCCCTCCGTATCCAACTATCCATTGGTAGGAAGGACCATCTGGCAGCTTTGGGCGCTGCTACTCCCTCCTTTTGTTATTTTTTTTGTCTCTAAAAACTTGTGGTGCTTTGTGACCACTACCTTCACATAAGGGAGACCCTGGACAAGTCGCCTATTGTTCTTCTCCTAGCGCTTCTGGATGCTACTCTCTCTGTAAACTAATATAAGAAAACTAATTAGTTTACAGAGGAAGTAGTTATGTTGCGACATCTGGTTGTCAACACCTTTATGCACATGAAAACAAATTCACTACATATATATTAGAAGACTGTTGTTGAATACTATCACGGCTTTCTTTCTTTCTTTCTTTTTGCAGGGCCGACGGGTTACGATCCACAAACTAAATGAGAAGAAGGAAGAAAAAAGGATCTCAGATTCGACACAGACCATTGGCGTTGTGTCAGCGCTACTCGTGACGATTTCCTTTGCGGTAGCTTTCACCATACCCGGAGGCTATCGAACAGATGATGACCCTAAGGTCGATAATATTAAGGGCGGCATGCCAGTGCTTGTCACAAGCCACGCTCTTCAGGCATTCATTATCGCCAACAACCTGGCGTTGCTCTGCTCCGCCATGGCCACCATCAGCCTCATGTACGCAGGAGTGACCACTGTCGACATCAGCATGCACATGAAAGCCTTCGTCATGTCCATTTTCTTCCTCAACAGCTCAGCCCGAACGCTGGCTGCGGCGTTTGCGTTGGGCTGTACGCGACGCTGGTTCCCGCCGCTGGCGCAGCAGTTACTCTTACGGTTGTAGGCACCACTATCACGCTGCTTGACGTTGCTTGGTTCACGTACATGACATCCAAGGATCAGCTAGTGCTTCGGAAGAGGATGGGTGTTGGCGTGGCCTTGAAATGGTTTGCGCTTTTGGTCCTACGTGGGGTGTTGGCGTGCCTCTGGCCGTACGTCATAATCGCCGGCTTCTTAGCCTATATTACATTATGGAGTAAGTGAAATTAATTCAAGAGGTCATGCTCAACGTGCTACCCTCATCATTATTAATGGTTTGATGTTTCCTAGTCTTCTTCAGGGACAGTAGTTTTTGGTACTGTATTTCTTTTCCCCCTGTGGCGTGTCTCTGGTCGTACGTCATAAGTTTCATGTTTGCTCGTCACTTAATTCTTACTGATCTATGTTTGCTCCAGCCTTCAGGGATGCACGTTGCTTGTTGTATCACGGGAAGTTCGTAAATTTTATTTCTTTCATAGGTTTAGTTGATGAGTGGTTTGTAACTGTTTCCCGCTACTTTTTTTGCCGAAAAACTTCCGTTCTATTCAGAGTAAATTACATAAAAACTGACATGGAGAGGGAGAAGAGGAAGGAAGAGAGAGAGCTTACATGTGGTCCCCACATGTAAGTTAACGGTCAAACAAACGGTTTGTTTAGGAGCGGGCCCGACCTGTCATAAACCGGATCAATTTTAAACCACATGGTCATTTGGGTTTGTTGAAATCAAAAACCAACTTTGTGGTATGTTTTTTGAAATTTTGAATAAGTGGTAGCTTTCTGGAACCCTAGCCTGAATTGTGGTAGATTTATGCTATTTGCTCCGGTACAAGGAACACTGGAAATAATAAAAATTACACCCAGATCCATAGAATACCTATCGACGACACTACTTGAATATGAGATTTCACAGAGTTCTATGTTTTCGCCAGTTCAATTTATCAGGAGCTAGACAGTGCAAGGTGTCTGCCGAGTTTGTTGATAAATGGAATCGACACTGACGTGGTACTCGGCAACATCATCATTTGCTTAGTGCTAGGCGAATGAGACTAGGCGACAAAAAGGAACTCAGTAATGTCTCGTATTTGTGGAGTCCCGCATGACAGAAACTCACAATGTCCTGGCAGTTGGACCCCAAGAACGACAAGATGACGGGGACGTAGGGAGTAAGAACGTTCTTATTGACTCCTCCATGTCTAGTCTCCGATGCTGGAAGGGTTCATAGCTCCTTTGATAAAGATCTTTCCTGCTTCTTCTGGCAGGTGATGGATGGCCAGTAGAAATGCCATATGGTCAAGTGGGTTGACATTTGCATGCCAAAGGACCTGGGAGCGATAGGCATTCTTGCGTCGCATGAATACAACACTTATGCTCATATGGGTTGTCGGGTCCTTCGCGGGGATGGGGATTTATGGCTGCAGCTTGTTCAAGCAAAGTATCTACAGGTCGATCGGCCCTTGCTTTCCTGTGAGCGTAGGGAGGGATCTCAATTTCAATGGAACCAGCTACCATGGGTATTCACAGCAACTTTCTGCCCCTAACTCATGATGTGGCCACCAGTGATGGTAGTCACCATGGGATGGGAGAGTGATGAACACATCTAAATCCGTCAACAATGAGCAGATTATTTATTTTGGAAAAATTCCTGTTCAACTTGTTGCACCGGATGAAGTCAAGCCCACCTTCAGAACTCCTTGTGCTACACGATTATGGTAGAAACGGTACTGGTCAATTTGATCTGGGTCGGTAGCATGCAAAAACACGTCAAGTCTTTTGTTCTGGTACTACTAGTAGTTACGTAGTCCTTTTTGAGTCCAAGTTAATTGGTAGGTGATCAACGTGGCCGCGTAATTAATTAGTTAATTGCTTATTTAGTTTGGATAGGAGAGTCCGTTCAGATTGGTTGGGATTGAGTCGGTTGAGACCTGTGCCTGCGCGCACGTTATAAATAACGGGTTTAATATTTCACATTTTTTTTTTGAAATACGGCCCTAGGGCAATTTATTCATTCATAGACCGTACATGATCCAAGTGCAGAACCGCACTTAAGAAATCAGGGGTTACATCATAAGTTACACAATGCATTCTAGTGGACAGACCATGCCTAGCCAACACATGAGCTGCTTCATTTGCTTCTCTTCCACTGAACTTGATCTCAAACCCCTGGAACAGTGAGAGATATGAGGACATCTTCTGAAGATAGGGCCACACACCGATCGGTTTCTTCATGCATTCCAGTCATCGACCACTGTTTTGCAATCAGAAACGACCTCAACCCTAGACCAACCTCTCTCCTTTTGCTAGTATCATAGCATCTCTGCATCCCAGCGCTTCACTCACATACGGGTCAGAACTTCCCTCATGAATTATATCTTCCCGCAATAAAATTTCCTTCATGATCTCTTGCAATCACAGCCGTACCGGAGCATCCTCCCACAACATCAACCGCCGCATCTGAATTCAATTTCACAACACCCGTTGCAGGGGTCGTCCATCTAGCTATCTACTGTGGTAGCACTTCCGTCTTGGTAGGGATATGAAGAGACCTTATATATTCCTGTATAATCTCCATCGACCGGACAGGCTGATACTGTATTTCTCCATGAGTGTACTTGTTTCGGTCCCCCCAAATACAATACATCACTGAGATGTGTTAGATGTGTGTTTGGTGTGTGTTCTCTACGGTACTACCGCCCGAGTGCGGTACTACCGCTCTGAGTGCGGTACTACCGCTTGTAATACCTCACATGTATATGTACTGGCCTTTGGCCCACAGTGAATGTTAGTTGCTCTTTGTCTAACATGGTATCAGATGCGAGGTTGTTCCTCGTGCTCCACCTCCACCGTCACTGCCGCTAGCAACTCCGGCCGACGTCTCTGCCCCGCGCCCGCCCGCTGGTCCGGCCGCGGCTGCTCCTCCCCGTCCTCTACACCGCGCCGGTCGCCGGCCGCCTCTGTCTCGCGCCAGCCCGGTCTCCGGTCGCCCCTGACCGCGCCGGCTCCGGCCGCCCCCGTCCGCCAGCCCCCCCCCCCCCCCCCGCCTCGCCCAGGCTCACCTCCGCGCCGTCCCGCGCTCGGCCTCCTCCTCCGGTCGGCTCCTGCCTGGACTCCTCCTCGCTCGGCCTCTACCCAGCGATTTGGTCGATCCCGATCCCGATCCAGCGGCTCTGCGCGGTACTACCGCTGATCAGCGCGGTACTACCGCCCGAAGCGGTACTACCGCCTGTCACTGCCGCTCTACTTCCGCTCGGAGGGACAGGCATTCCAGAAGGTTTTTTATAAGCGGTAGTGCCCACGGCACTGAATCGCGGAAGTACCGCGTAAGCGGTACTACCGCTGACCAGCGCGGTACTACCGCCCTGAGCAGAGCGGTACTACCGCTGGGAAGAGCGGTACTACCGTTCAGGGTGAGCTCGTCATGTCTTCGTCGGGCTATGTGGCTGTTCCTCGGTGCTCGGTGATCTTCGATGGCACCAACTATGCTGAGTTTGTGGGTTTCATGCGCATTCACATGCGCGGTCTTCTCCTGTGGGGCGTTCTCTCTGGCGAGGTTCCCTGTCCGCCCTGTCCTGTTGCTCCTGTGGCTCCTACCCCGCCGGTGCCGCCTGTTCTTGCTGCTGATGCTTCTCAGGCTGATCGGGATACAGCCAAGGCCCGTGACGATGCTGCGGTTGATGCTTATGATCAGCAGGTATCCGCCTACTCAGATGCTCTTGCTGTTTACCGAGATGATCTGTCTGCTTACACTCAGTGGTGCAACGATGATGCTCGAGCTGCTGCTGTTCTCACTGCGAGTGTCTTACCTCAGTTTGCGTCTGAGTTCATGGGTCTCGGTCCTGTTGCTGCGATGTGGTCCTATCTTTGTCAGCGATATCAGCCATCTGGTGATGCTCTCTACTTATCTGTGGTGCGTCAGGAGCATGCTCTTCAGCAGGGTGACTCTTCTGTTGATGAGTTCTACTCACAGAGCTCTGCCATCTGGCGCCAGCTTGATTCTCTCAGGACAGTTGTTTGTGGTACTTGCCGTTGTTGCCAGACTGTGCGATCTGACTTGGAGTTTCATCGCCTCCATGAGTTCTTATCTCGCCTTCGTCCAGAGTTTGAGCCTCGGCGTGCTCACCTGCTTGCTCGTGGTCGTGTTCCTATTTCGGAGGTGCTTGCAGAGCTTCGTGCTGAGGAGACACGCCTCCGTTCTGCTGGTCTGCTTGTGGTTCCCACTGTTCTTGCTGCCCGAGCTCCTGTGCCGTCTGCTCGCCTTACCACTCCACCGCTCCTGCCCACACCTCCAGGGGGGGCGGGTCACCCTCCTTTTTCAGGAGGGGGTCGGCCGCGCTCGCACACCTTCTGTGGCTACTGCAACAGGCCAGGTCACCCAGAGTCTGATTGTCACAAGAAGCGGAAAGACCTGAAGCGCTCTTCTTCTAGTTCCTCGACCTCGTCGCTCACTGACCAGGATATTGTGCGGCTCAAGCGAATGTTGGCTTCCTCTGGTTCTTCCTCGACGGGATCTGTTGCCGCTGTGACTGCCATCACCACTCCGCCCCCGCCGGAGCATACTCAGTCAGGTACATCCTCGTGGGTTCTGGATTCTGGAGCTTCCTTTCATATGTCTTCTGATTCTTCTGCCTTATCTTCTCTTCGACCTCTTGATTTTCCTCTTAATGTTCTCACTGCCGATGGCACACCTCTTCCTGTTGCTAGTCGTGGCATCCTTTCCACTCCGTCCTTTTCGGTTCCTAGTGTTTCTCATGTTCCTCGTCTTACCATGAATCTCTTTTCCGCTGCCCAACTTACTGATTCTGGCTGTCGTGTCATTCTTGATGCCGACTCTTGTTCTGTTCAGGATCGTCGCACTCAGGCTCTGGTTGGTGGTGGCCCTCGGCGCCGTGAGTCTGAGGGCCTTTGGGAGGTTGACTGGCTTCGTGTTCCTTCCGCTGCTACCACATATGCCAGCTCTCATGCTCTTGCTGCCTCCTCTTCTGCGTCCTTCCAGCAGTGGCATCATCGTCTTGGTCACATCTGTGGCTCTCGCTTGTCCTCATTAGTACACCAAGGCGTCTTAGGCCCTGTCTTCGATGATGTTTCGTTGCATTGTGAAGGATGTAGGCTTGGCAAACAGACTCAGTTACCTTATCCTACCAGTGAGTCTGTATCTCAGCGTCCTTTTGACTTAGTTCATTCTGATGTATGGGGTCCTGCTCCTTTTGACTCGAAAGGGGGTCATCGCTACTATGTTCTGTTTATTGATGATTTCTCTCGCTACACTTGGCTTTATTGTATGAAATCTCGCAGCGAGGTTCTCCCCATATACAAGCGTTTTGCTGCCATGGTTCGCACTCAATTTTCCACGCCTGTCCGTATCTTCCGTGCTGACTCAGCTGGAGAGTATATCTCTCACATGTTGCGTGGTTTTCTTGCAGAGCAGGGTACTCTTGCCCAATTCTCTTGCCCTGGTGCCCATGCTCAGAATGGTGTTGCTGAACGCAAACATCGCCATTTGCTTGAGACGGCTCGGGCGATGATGATCGCCGCCTCTCTTCCACCCCATTTTTGGGCTGAGGCCGTTTCCGCATCCACCCACCTCATCAACATTCAACCTTCGGCTGCCTTGAAGGGTGGTATTCCTATGGAGCGTCTCTCTGGTCGCTCTCCTGACTACTCCGCTCTTCGTATGTTTGGATGCGTGTGCTATGTTCTTCTTGCTCCGCGAGAACGAACCAAGTTGACTGCTCAGTCCGTTGAGTGTGTTTTCCTTGGCTACAGTGATGAGCACAAGGGCTATCGCTGTTGGGATCCTGTTGGTCGCCGTCTGCGCATTTCACGTGATGTGACGTTTGATGAGTCTCGTTCTTACTATCCGCGTCCCTCCTCCTCGAACTTTTCCGTGGAAGATCTTTCCTTCCTCCTCCTTCCCGACACATCTCCCTCTATGCCTCCTGTTCTTCCCTCATCCCCGGTGCGCCCCCCTACACCACCGGTTCCACCATCCCCTCCCTCCTCCTCCTCTTCCTCATCTCCACCATCCCCTCCCTCCCCACCCTCCTCCCCAGTCTTTCGACCTCACTCCCCGTTTCCTCTCCACTACACTCGTCGTCCTCGTGCTGTGGATGATCCTACTGATGTGCCCTCTACTTCCAGTGCACCTCCTCTCACGCCTTCGCCGGTCCATAACCTCCGTGTTAGGCCTTGTCCCCCACCTGATCGCTATTCTCCTGACAGGTATTGTATTTCTGCCATTGCTGAGCCCACCACCTATCGGGCTGCCATGACTCAGCCTGAATGGCAGCTTGCGATGGCCGAGGAGCTTGCGGCGCTTGAGCGCAATGGCACGTGGGATCTGGTTTCTCTTCCCTCCGGTGTTCGTCCCATCACCTGCAAGTGGGTCTATAAGATTAAGACTCGCTCCGATGGTTCCCTTGAGCGATACAAAGCTCGTCTTGTGGCTCGTGGCTTTCAGCAGGAGCAGGGACGCGATTATGATGAGACATTCGCTCCTGTGGCCCACATGACCACTGTCCGCACTCTCCTTGCTGTGGCTTCTGTTCGTCATTGGTCTGTATCTCAGCTTGATGTCCAGAACGCTTTTCTCAATGGTGAGTTGCGTGAGGAGGTTTATATGCAGCCACCACCGGGGTACTATGCTCCTGATGGTATGGTCTGCCGACTTCGCCGCTCCCTCTATGGTCTTAAACAGGCCCCTCGCGCCTGGTTCTCGCGGTTCGCCTCTGTCGTTACTGCCGCTGGCTTCTTGCCTAGTGATCATGATCCAGCACTGTTTGTCCACACCTCTCCTCATGGTCGGACTCTTCTCCTTCTATATGTGGATGACATGATCATCACTGGTGACGATTCTGAGTATATTGCCTTTGTTAAGGCCCGCCTCCGGGAACAGTTCCTGATGTTTGATCTTGGTCCTCTTCGCTACTTTCTTGGGATCGAGATTTCTGAGACCTCTGCAGGCTTTTTCATCTCCCAGGAAAAATATATTCAGGATCTTCTTACTCGTGCCGCTCTCGGTGATGAGCGCACTGTTGTGACTCCTATGGAGCTCAACGTTCAGCTTCGTGCTTCTGACGGTGACCCTCTTCCTAATCCCACTCGCTATCGTCACCTCGTTGGGAGCCTTGTCTATCTTGCTGTTACGCGTCCTGACATCTCCTATCCTGTCCACATTCTCAGTCAGTTTGTTTCAGCCCCCACCTCTATCCACTATAGTCACCTCCTCCGTGTTCTACGATATCTTCGTGGCACGATCTCTCATCGCCTTTTCTTTCCCCGCTCCAGCTCTCTCGAGCTCCAGGCCTACTCTGATGCTACGTGGGCTAGTGATCCCTCTGATCGACGCTCGCTGTCTGCTTACTGTGTCTTCCTTGGTGGCTCTCTTATTGCCTGGAAGACAAAGAAACAGACTGCGGTTTCTCGCTCGAGTACAGAGGCTGAGTTGCGAGCGATGGCTATGCTGACGGCTGAGGTGATCTGGTTACGATGGTTACTTGAGGATTTTGGTGTGTCTGCTACTACATCGACTCCCTTACTGTCAGACAGTACCGGTGCTATCAGTATTGCGCGTGACCCGGTGAAGCATGAGCTCACCAAGCACATCGGTGTGGATGCCCACTTTGTACGTGCTGCTGTGCAGGATCAGACACTGGCTCTTCACTATGTGCCCTCTGAGTTACAGTTGGCGGACTTCTTCACGAAGGCACAGACTCGAGCGCAGCATGGCTTCTTTCTCTCCAAACTCAGTGTTGTTGATCCACCATGAGTTTGAGGGGGGGTGTTAGATGTGTGTTTGGTGTGTGTTCTCTGCGGTACTACCGCCCGAGTGCGGTACTACCGCTCTGAGTGCGGTACTACCGCTTGTAATACCTCACATGTATATGTACTGGCCTTTGGCCCACAGTGAATGTTAGTTGCTCTTTGTCTAACAAGATGATTATCGCCGCCTTCTCCCTTCCAATGAAATTCGAATCCAACATATCCTTGGTCCATGTCAGAGGGAACAGCGCAGGGATCTCAAACCCGA
Source organism: Elymus sibiricus (assembly GCA_039707655.1). NCBI lineage: Eukaryota > Viridiplantae > Streptophyta > Magnoliopsida > Poales > Poaceae > Elymus > Elymus sibiricus. Next base: position 65,995,576 of record CM077672.1, read on the forward strand.
AAAATCTGAGTGTCTCCGCCCAGAACATTTGTGCATGGTTGCATGTTACTAATGCATGAAAAAGTGTCTCGTCATCATTACCACACATTGCACAAATAGCGTCATCACCAATGTGTCTCCGGAAGAGCTCTGCTTTCGCTGGTAAGAAGCCTTTTATCACCCTCCACCAGAATACACGTACTTTTGGTATAACATTCAGTTTCCACAAACTCTTCCATGTATCTGCATCTCCTGAAGAACTGCTTGGTCCGCCATGGACCTCGCATTGTCTCTGTTTCAACACCCTGTACGCGGATCTAACCGAGAAAGACCCTGAGCGTTCCCACGTCCATGCCCAGTAGTCTGGTTCCTCTGTTCTTGGTCTTGGTAAGCTCTGAATTGCACTTACATCCGACCGAATGAACATCTTTTGGAGTAGCTCTGTATTCCACTCCCCCGTATCCTCGTGCAGCAGGTCCGCAACTAGCTGGACCGGCTCATCTGACAACCTGCAAATCGGCTTCATTGTGTTCGTTCCATCGATCCATTGGTCATGCCAGACTTCGGTCGTTCTTCCGTCTCCCACTCGGCGGATTAGCCCTTGCTTCAATACCTCTCGGCCTTGTATGATCGCTCGCCAAGTGCGAGATGAACTAGCCGGACACCCGGCTTGTAAAAAATTGCCATCTGGATAGTATCGGCCGCTTAGCACCTTTGAACATAAGCTCTTTGGATTAACCAACAGCCTCCACGCTTGCTTTGCTAACATGGCATCATTGAACAATTCTAGATCACGAAAACCTAGTCCTCCTTTTGACTTCGGAATAGCCATACTTGACCACGCTTGCCAGTGCATTCCTTTCTTGTCAAGAGACCCCGCCCACCAATATTTGGACATTACTGTCGTTACTCTTCGGCACAAGCCTTTAGTGAGTTTAAAACAACACATAGAGAAGGCTGGTAGCGCTTGGATCACTGACTTTATGTGCACTTCTTTCCCTGCACAAGATGCGTTCCGAAAATTCCATCCCTGTACTCTTGACCTTGCGGATTCAACAATATGTTCAAAATTCTGATCTGTAATCTTTCCTGCTGCTGTCGGCAAGCCAAGGTACTTCTCCGTTAGGGCCTCTCTTTGTATTTGCAACACATTGCGGACCCCTCTCTTTGTTGATGCCCCACACTTTGGGCTAAAGAAAACTGAGCTCTTCTGTCTATTAGCACTTTGGCCAGAGCCAAGGCTATAAGCATTGAGGATTTCGTTGAGGCGAGATGCACTCCTGCTATCTGCCTTCATAAAAACCAAACAGTCGTCCGCAAAAAGCAAGTGCGAAATCCAAGGCGATCTGAACCCCGCCCGAATGCCTCTGTCTATCCATCCTCCATCATAGTTTTTCAACATACACGGTAACCCCTCCCCACAAAGCAGGAATAGGTAGGGGGAGACCGGATCTCCTTGCCTCAATCCTCTTGAAGGATGGAAAGGAGCCAACAATTCTCCATTCACTTTCACCTGGAAAGAAACAGAGTTAACACATTTCATTACTAAGGAAATCCAGTCTTCAGAGAAGCCCAACTGGATCATAATTCCTTGTAGATAGTCCCACTCGACACGGTCATATGCCTTCAGCATATCAATCTTGACCGCACACCAACCCTGCTTTCCTTTCTTCCTCTTCATGGCATGAACACACCCGTATGCTGTAAGAATGTTATCCGTAATAAGCCGCCCTGGCACGAAGGCACTCTGCTCCTCAGAGATTATCTCATCTAGGATCTCACGAAGGCGGTTAGCCAGCACTTTTGAACAAATCTTATAAATAACATTACATAAAGAAATGGGCCTGTATTGAGTAATGTTTTGAGGATTTTTAACCTTTGGAATAAGAACAATAACCGTCCTATTTATCGCCTCCGGCATATGGCCCCCATTCAAGAAATTGAGGACCGCACTTGTGACGTCCTCTCCGATCAAATGCCAATGCCTTTGATAAAAACCAGCATTAAAACCGTCCTCACCCGGTGCTTTCGATGGAGCCATACCAAACAGAGCCGTATGCACTTCCTCAGCTCGGAACGGCCTAGTAAGCCGCTCATTCATCTGCACCGTAACCTTTGCATGAACATGATGCAAAACTTCCTCTATCACCAAATCCTCCTGGGCCGTGAAGAGGTTGGTATAGAATTTTTGGACCTCCTCATGTATTGCTTCCTTGCTCTCACAAAGCTGCCCATCAGAGTCCACCAAAGCCGAGATTCTATTTCGCGCACGCCTAGCAGTCGACTGTGCGTGAAAGAATTCAGTGTTGCGATCACCAGCCCGAAGCCAGTTTACACGTGTACGGCATTCCGGTGAACCCTAGGTCATGGAACCCGCAATCAGCTATCACATCTCTGAATCCTGCCATTTTCCACTCAGCTCTGTCGTGTGAGCCAAAGTACTCACTATTATCAATGATCTCATTGAAATCTCCTCCACACAGCCAAGGCAAAGAATTCTGTGCGTTCAGCTGTCTCAATCTCTCCCAACTCTGGGATCTCTCGCTCCGACGAGCTTTGGCATAGAAGCCAGTAAACCTCCATGTTTTTCAGTCAGATCCCACATTCTCTACTTTGACATCAATGTGTTGATCTGAATAGTTGTTTAGTGTAACATCAACTTCTTGTGACCAAAATAAGGCCAAACCGCCACTTAAGCCTGCACTGCTTACGGGCACACAACCAGCAAAACCCAACCTTCTCGTCAAGTCTGCCACTCTCGAACGCTCGATCTTGGTTTCAGAAACAAAGACCAAGGCGGGCGCTTCCACTCGCACCAAGTGGTGGAGTTCTCGAACTGTCTCCGGGTTCCCAAGCCCTCGACAGTTCCATACAAAGCAATTCATTGGTCCCGGCGGGGCTGTCCCGCAGCCTCCGCCGAATTGGTCGAACTGTTTTCCCCCGCAGCTCTCTTCTTCTTCGAATCTCTACTGTCTGACTGTGACTCACTTGAGTGCTCATCTTCATTTGCCCTCTTCTTGTTCAAAGTGTCCTGGTCTACTAGCATGAGGGGTGCATTCTTCTCTCCACTAGTACCTCTATGCTGAGCGTCCATATTCACCCTTCTGTAGACTGTGAAATAGTTACCTCACATCTAACCTGTGCACCACACGATTAGAGGATGAAATTTTCGTGCAAATTGTTCGATTAGGCTGTCGTTGGGCATCCCGCTCGCTTTGTCTCACGTAGGGGAGCGCTTTTGGGCTTTTTGTTTTTTCGTTTGTCCTCCGTCGGGCCACACTTTTGGGCCAGTTTTTCATGTGGATTGCACAGGTATGGAACTAGAAGAGACGCATCCGTTCGTTTCTGTACAAAAAATCGCGTGAGCCATCCATCATTCCGTTTCCCATTCTCTCTTCTCACTCTCATTTCCCTTTTCCTCTACCCAAAAGATTTTTTTTGTTTATTTGTTTTAAATCCATGAACCTTTTTAGATTCATTAATTTTTTATTTTATTTTTCTCGTTTCCATTTCTATTTTTTCCTTTTCCTTCTTTATTAATTTGTTTTAAATTCAGGTACTTTATTTAACCGATTTGCTAATTCTTATCTAAATGACATTTGGCAATGTCTTATATAAGTTCGTGACGGTTCGATTTGTTTCCTTTAAATGTTGTACAAATCTTGATCGTGGGTTGTTTTGTCGCGCGTGTTCTATGTCGCGTCGTGCGTCCGGTGTCCACTTGTCAGCCCGTTCGCGAGTGCGTCTTTTGTTGGGCTGTTTTTCCGTCGTGATCTAGGGTCCATTTCGATTTTTGTTTATTCCTATTTTGGTCGGCGTTGTATAAGTTGGAGAGCGAACAGTTGGGGCGGGGGGAGGGGGGAGGGGGGTGTTTATTCTTTTTTTCATGTTCCGGGATGTTTTTTATTTGTATTTTCTATTTCCATTTCTTTTTATTTTTTCTTTTCCATTTTTCATCTTTATTTATTTATTTTAAATTCCTGAACTTTTTTCATTCTACCATCTGTTCGCAAATGTCATGTAAAACTTGATCACGAGTTGTTTTGTCGCGCACCACCCGTGTCGCGTCGTGCGTTTGGTGTCTACTTGTGGGCTTGTTCGCTCGTGTGTCTTTTGTTGAGCCGTTTTCGCAGCGCGATCTGGGGTCTCGTTGTGGATTGGTTTTGCTAATTCTCATCTAGATGAGAGTTAAAAATATCTCATCTAACTCATATACCGTTAGATACACGTTCTTCTGGGTCATGTTTGTTGTCGTTGTGTCGTCTTTTCTATTCGTCCCTCGTGAAGCAGTGAGGCCCGATATGACTTTTTTTAATGGGCCGTTTTTTATGTTTTGTGTATTGGGTTTATTTTGTGGGCTGTATCTTTTTTGTGGACGGCTACGTGTCTTTTTATTCCTTGTTTTTGGTTATTTTGATCCGACTGTGTAGTTAGAGGATAGCTTAACTAGATTTCTTTTGTGTTGGATTTGCTAAATCGCATCTAGATGAGATTTAGTGATGTCTCATCTAAGTTTGTAACCGTCCGATTTGTTTGCTTTAATGTTCGCACAAACTCATTCATACACGCTCGTGTCAGCTCGTTCTTTTTTTGTCACGCGTCTTCTTGTCCCGTTTGTTTCTGTGTTGGCATGGTCTCGTGTCTCATATATGTAGTCGTTGGGGGGTTGTTTCTTTTTGTTTGTTTTTATTGTGCGTGTGGCATGGTGAAGAATTTGTAGAGTTCACCTGAGACGAGAGCCCTTTATATCATGGGAGCAGATGCAGGGTTCTTTTTGTCTAGATAAAGGGTAGAAATGTGTAGAGTTTAGATCAGTGGGAGAAGTGTCTGAACGCTTTATTGTCCTTATAACCATTGACTCGCAACTGGGATCGTAGTTTCGTAGTTGTTCCAGTTGCAAGTCCACCATTGACTCGTAACTGGGCTCATAGTTGTCCGAGTTGAAAGCCCACCCTCGTCTCACAACTGGAGCATGTGTTTTGTTTTCCATCCCAGTTGTGAGTCCACACTTGACTGGCAACTGAGCCCATAGTTTGTTTTCATCCCAGTTGTAAGTCGACCCTTGACTTGCAACTGGGCTCGTAGTTTTGTAATTGTCCCAGTTGCAAGTCCACTATCGACTCACAACTAAGCTCGTCCTAGTCCGAGTTACAAACCAACCCTCGACTCGCAACTGGAGCCTGTGGTTTGTTTTTCATCCTAGTTGCAAGTACACCCTCGGCTCACAACTGGGCTCATAGTTTGTAGTTGTCCTAGTTGCAAGTCCATCCTCAACTCGCAACTCGTATTGTAGTTTTGTGTAGTCGTTCCAGTTGCGAGTCCACCCTCGACTCGCAACTCATATATTAGTTTTGTATAGTTGTCCCACTTGCAAGTTCACCCTCAACTCACAACTAGGCATGTAGTTTGTTTTATTCTAGTTGCAAGCCCACACTTGACTCACAACTCGGCATATGTTTTGTTTTTCATCCTGGTTGCATGTCCACCCTTGAATCATAACTGGGCCCATAGTTTGTTTCATCCCAGTTGCAAGTCGACTATTGACTCGCAACTGGGCTCGTAGTTTTATAGTTGTCCCAGTTGCAAGTCCACACTCAACTCACCAATGGGTTTGTAGTTGTCTCAGTTGCAAGCCCATTCTTGACTCGCAACTAGAGTCTGTCTTTTGTTTTTCATCCCAATTGCAAGTCCGCCCTTGACTCGCAACTGGGTCCATAGTCTATTTCATCCCAGTTGCAAGTCAACCCTTGACTCGCAACTAGGTCGTTGCAAGTCCATCCACGACTCGCAAATGGGCTCATAATTCTCCCAATTACAAGTCTGCCCTCGACTCACATCTGGGTTGTTTTGTTTTTCATCTCAATCTCAAGTCCACGCTCGACTCGCAAGTAGGCTCGTAGTTTGTTATTGTCGTAGTTGCAAGTCCACCTTTGACTCGCAAATGGTATCGTAATTTTCTGTAGTTGTCCCAGTTGCAAGTCCACCCTTGACTTCAACTAGTCCCATAGTTTGTTTCATCCTAGTTGCAAGTCCACCCTTGACTCGCAACTGGACTCGTAGTTTCATAGTTGTCCCAATTGCAAGTCCACCCTCGACTTGCAACTGGGCCCATAGTTTTTTTGTATACCAGTTGCAAGTTCACCCTCGACTTGCAACTCGTATCGTAGTTTCGTGTGGTTGTCCCAGTTTCAAGTCCATCCCCCGACTCGCAACTTGTACTGTAGTTTTGTGTGGTTGTCCCAGTTGCAAGTCCACCCTCGACTCGTAATTAGGCCCGTAGTTTGTTTCATCCAGTTACAAGCCCACCCTTGACTCACAACTCGGCCTATGTGTTTCTTTTACATCCCAGTTGAAGGTCCTCCCTTGACCCGCAACTGGGCCTGCAGTTTTTTCATCCCAGTTGCAAGTCGACCCTTGACTCGTAACTAGGCTTGTAGTTTTGTAGTTGTTCTAGTCGTAAGTACATCCTTGACTCGCAATTGGGATCGAAGTTTTCTGAGTTGCAAGCCCATGATTGACTCGCAACTTGAGCCCGTGTTTTTGTTTTTCATCACAATTGCAAGTCTACCCTTAACTCGCAATTGGGCCCATAGTTTGTTTCATCCCAGTTGTAAGCCGACCCTTCACTCGCAACTGGGCTTGTAGTTTCATAGTTGTCCTAGTTACAAGTCCACCCTCAACTCGCAAGTGGGCTCGTAGTTGTCGTACTTGCAAGTCCACCCTCTACTTGTAACTAGGCATGTGTTCTATTTTTCATCCCAGTTACAAATCCACGCTTGACTCGCAACTGGGCTCATAGTTTATTATTATCCCAGGTTGCAAGTCCACCCTTGACTCGCAAATGGTATCATACTTTTATGTAGTTATCCCAGTTGCAAGTCCGCCCTTGACTCGCAACTAGGACCATAGTTTGTTTCAACCTAGTTGCAAGTTCACCCTTGACTTGCAATGGGGCTCGTATGTTCGTAGTTGTCCCAGTTACAATTCCATCCTCGACTTGCAACTGGGCCCCTAGTTTTGTTGTCCCAATCACAAGCCCACCCTCGACTTGCAACTCGTATCGTAGTTTTGTGTAGTTTTCTTAATTGCAAGTCCACCCTCGACTCGCAACTCGTATCATAGTTTTGTGTACTTGTCCCAGTTGCAAGTCCACCATCGACTCGCAACTAGGCCCGTAGTTGTTTCATCCAGTTTGCAAGCCCACCCTTGACTCGCAACTCGGCATGTGTTTCGTTTTTCATCCGAGTTGTAGGTCAACCTTGGACTCACAACTAGGCCCGTAGTTTGTTTAATCTTAGTTGCAAGTCGACTCTTGACTCGCAACTGGGCTCATAGTTTCGTAGGTGTCCCATTTGCAAATCCATACTCGACTCGCAATTGGGCTCGTAATTGTCCCAGTTGCAAGTCCACCCTCGACTCGCAATACACAATTGGGCTTGTAGTTGTCCCAGTTGCAAGTCCACCATCGACTTGCAATTGGGCTCGTAACTGTCCCAATTTCATGTCCACCCTTGACCCGAAGCTCAACCGACCCAGTTGCATGTCCACCCTCGACACGCAGCTCCCACCGAACCAGTTGCATGTCAACCCTTGACCCGAAACTCAACCGACCTAGTTGCCTGTCCACCCGGGACACACAACTCGCCCTGACCCATGTGCATTTTCACACTTGACTTGAAACTCAACCGATCCAGTTGCATGTCCACCCTCGACATGCAATTTAATCATCTTAGTTTTACCATTTTTTGATTTTTTGTCGACCGCGTGACTTTTAAAATGTTCATCGCGTTTAAAAATGCATCGTGTATTTTCAAAAAAAAATCACCTCATCCATAAATATTTTTCATGTAAAAGTGTTTTTTCTATTTATTTTTTGATTTTTTTCTCCACCGTGCGACTTTTAAAATGTTCACCGTGTTTAAAAAAAGCATCACATATTTTTATAAAATGTTCACCATGTGTTTATAAAATGTTCATCAAGTATCTTCAAAACTAATCATACATAAATATTCTCGTCTGTATGTTTTTTTTCTCGTTTTGTTCTCCACCGTGCGAATCTTAAAATGTTCACCGGGTTTATTAAATTTTCATCATGTGTTTATACAATGTTCATCGTGTATTTTCAAAAATCATATTCACCTCGTCCATAAATATTTTCGTCTGTGTCATATTTTTCATTTTTCAACTTTGCCAAACAAACACTTGATTGATGCATGCAAGTTGATTACTCATGTGCTAATAGAAAAGGAACAAAGCATAAAGGTGAAAGTGACAGGCAGAGAGAGGTTTTACATTAGCGAGTTTCTTTACTACGCGATGTGCCAGACTCATCCACATCACCAGCCTACACGCCTCGAGCATAAGCGCATTATTAGGCCTACAAATACTGACTTTTTTGCGGACGCTAACGTGCTAGAAAAAAACAAGTCAGCAAAGACGCACAAGCTGAATCAAGGCCCAGGCCCGTGAACAGGGGTGCGCTAAGCGCTGACGAGAAACACACAGAAAAAAAAGTCGAGACAAACAAACAAACAACGGACAAGGGGTGGGCTTGTTTATTTGTTGATATGAGATGATGTCATACTTAGATGTGAGGTATTATCTCACATCTAGATGAGATATAGTCAGACCCTATAAATAAAGGCTACGGCCGTGTAACAGGATCAGTTTTGGTTTTAGATCGTGAGTTGAATAACAGTCAGAAAACGTCCCATGTCGGGGGACACCAAATATCGTGTTTGCTTTTGCTGATCCGTGACGGATTTTGTCGCTGCTACGCGTGGAGTTGATTCCATCTACTCGACGCCAGTTTTTGTTGATCTTACATTCTTGCATTATTGCTAGATCGGAAGATCTTGTCGCTACTGCTAGTACCGTGAAAGATTGGGCCGACGAACGACTCGCCATGTAGTCGGGTCTACATCAACTCATTTGCCTATGGCACACACACAGGCTATGGCAACTACCAACACCAGCATCAACAACTTCCACCTACTCTGGAGCTGCTTATTGGTGCATCTTGGCAGCATCCACCTCTTCCTGTGCAGCGTCAGCCAACACCTAGTGAGGTAAAAAACAGTGCTGAAAACCTGTGGTTTGCTGACATGGTCCTCTTTCAGACAATACTCATGAGTGAACTTCTCATTAAGATTACTTCTTCAAGATAGTTGTTCTTGCTAGTAATTCTGAGCTTGTTGCATATGCAAAAGCCTTGTGTGTTTCAAACTTTGAAGTATAAAGAGGGTTACCTAGTGTCAAGACTATCTCTACTCCTAATGGAGCAGTTGGTAGGATAGCCTTCACGGTTTTTTTTCGTCTGACTATTTTTCGTCTGGTTTTTTTTCGTCTCACCTCCCACCACCCCTTTCACGGCAAATCACAGTCTTCCTGGAAAAAATCCTGACCCGCAGTCGCACGCCATCCCTTCCTCCCGTCGCTCCTCGCCTCCATTCTCTCTCTCCTCTAAATCTCCGCCGCCCCTGCCTCTGATTCTGGCCGACGCCATCCGGCACTCGCGTTGGCCACCACCAGCACGGCTGCGGACGAGGCGCAGCCGCAGACGCCGCCGCGACGCCGGTGACCGCCGCCGCCACCGTCGCGGATCACCAGGACGCCGCCGCCGGCGGCGCCTCGGATACGTCGCAGATCTGCAGCCCACCGTCTTCTCCCGCCTGCTGCCGCCCCTTCGCCCGACCTTCCTCCGCCGGTGAGGCCTACCCACGCCCCCCGGGGTCCTCCTCCGCTGCTGCCCTACCCCAGCCCTCCGGGGTCCTCCTCCACCGCCAGGATCAGGTACGTGAACAGCTGCATCCATCCATCTTGCAAGTTAATTAGCATAAATAAATGCCCAACTGATTCCCGTTACTTTGCAAATTCTGCAGTGCAGCCTTATGTGCGAAGCAAAAAAGTTAGGATCTGGTCGTAGAAGTTGTTTGAACATGGACAAAACAATACAAAAATTTATGTGGTTCTTCTAATCTATATGTACAATGTTTTTTTCTGAGGAGAAAGTAGATGGAGTGCATACATGAGTGACGTGATACTCCAAACTCTCACTAACTCTTCGCATCTCATAATGTGATGTCTACAGGAGATTGAGCACGCCGCCTCGTCGATGCATGAGCCGATGCAGTCTTAATCAAGCTGTGCGCATCTTGGTGAGAATCGCTGGTCTGGTTTGACCATATTGTTGGACTGCATTTTGTGGTTGCATAGGAAAGTGTGTGCGGTTGCAATAGCAGGACTAAGCTGATGATAAGGTTTTATCAATGAACATCAACATAATTATCAGTTTGATTTAGGGGTATGCATCTTCTTGCACGGATTTAGGGCCAAAGCCTCAGAAAGAAAAAGGAATTCAGTCCAGTCCATAAATCTGGAAATGTAATTGTTAAGTTTTTGCCCTGAATTTTTCCATGCTGAAATTACCAATGCAGTAAGGTGTTGACGCTTATTCCATCAGCCATGCTAATTATAGACCAACTGCATTCAGTTCTTGTGAAAGACGTACTAAACATATATATAACTGAAAATGGGTCACCTGTTTTAGTAAATAAGCACAATATGAAGCTTACGAAGAAATCATCTAACGAACATCCAAATCTTCTAGAACATCTAATAGGCTCATACACCTGCTGAAAATAGATCCACAATGTGGGGTATCTCATTCATTGCTAGCATAAGAGAGCCATGTGTTGCTGTCTTTGTTTCATTCTTTGCAAAATTCTGCATCATGTTCTAATGTAAGTATTTTTTTTCTTTTACAGTTTTTATAGGGGGTAGAAGGAGTTTGTGCGAGGGTGCAGGGGCACCGGTGGTACTGGTTGAGCCCATGGAAGTTCTTAGCTCATAATTGCTACAAATTCTACACAAAAGTTTGTGATTTTGTTAACTTGACTAGAGCTTTCATGTCATGTCAGTCCTTTATTTAGATGTTGACCTGCCATTCCTTTCTAGATGATGACTTGCCGTTCGTTTACTAAGGCAGTGCATCTAAGGTTTCTTTACTTGCTCACTGGCCATTCAGTTCAACGATGGCCAATGCGGTAGAATTGAGGCTGCAACTTTGGGACTTCAAAGAGGAGAGGAAAACTTGACTACTTCATGGCGAGGTAAGGAGTGGCTTAATTGAACCTGCTACATTGTGATTGTTACATTGAGATTACAATCTTGTAAGGACTATTATTGATTGTTCAATGACTCGTTTGTTAATTTTGATTTTAATTATACTTCTGAACAACTTAGAGATGTCATAATATAATTATAGGAAATATATTATGGTATATTTCCTACAGAGATCAAGCAGAGCTGATCTACCGAATTCATAACTCTGTGCAACAGTATGGAACTATCTGAAGTACATTTTTATCTTATAAAACCAACGAGTAAGTCCATTAGGGTTTCTGTGATAAAAAAGGTTGTAGACAACTTCACACCGCCAGTGCGCTGCCGGCCACCCCCTCGCCTAGGTCGTGACGACCTCTCCAATTCCGCGGCTGCGCTCGCCCTTGTCGTCCCGGCGTCCCGACCGGAGGACACGCGGAACTCACCTGTCCACTCAGACTCACGGCGAGCACGCCGCCGACGCCCTGTCTCTGTCGTCCTGATCCATTGCCTCATGACCATCTTCAATGTGGAGCCCACTTTCGCCGCCGGAGCGACGGGTCCTTCCTATCGCTCCATGGCCTCGCGGCCGAGGGGCCAGGCACGTCCTCGCCGCCTTCCACACCAGCGGCGTGGACAGGATGGTGTATACCGGATCCGGATGTGGTCGATGCCGACGAGTACTCGCTTCCTTACAGGTACGTAGTACGGGCTGACTGTCAGGGTCCTGACACGGGCTCTCCTTGCCCTGATCTGATCTTGGTGCTACTCGGTCGATCTATGATGTTTGTTTCATGTGTTTACATGGTAGACTGATTGCTGCACTCGCTTTTGGCTGTGGATGCAATTTGGGAACTCATTCAGTGAGTTGAGGGTGCAGGTAGAGATGATGATGCGGATGGGAACGGTGGAAAGCTGCGTGCGTGCTACCTGCCATTGCAGGGACTTTTTATTTTTCTGATAGTTCAGTGTCTTATTACGAATCTGATAGTGCTATCTGCCACACATACACCATGTTGCTCTATTGTAATATGATGATCTATTTACATTTTGACTATTTGCAGGTACACACTTGCTGCAAACTGATGTATTGAACTTCCAAGGATTTTGATTGGTCGCCCAAATAACCCATTCTTCTTTTGTTGATATTTATGAAGGAGATCATTATTTCTCTTTTAGTTTCAGGTTTCCAACATCACGAATTTCATACTTATGGAGTGGAGCTACCAAAATATCTATGAGGTAAAATCACTATATCTCTACTCTTAATGGAGCAGTTGGTAGGATAGCCTCCACGGTTTTTTTTGTCTGGCTATTTTTCGCCTGGTTTTTTTTCGTCTCACCTCCCACCACCCATTTCATCGCAAATCACAGTCTTCCTGAAAAAAAAAAACCGACCCGCAGTTGCATGCCATCCCTTCCTCCCGTCGCTCCTTGCCTCCATTCTCTTTCTTCTAAATCTCCGCCGACCCTGCCTCTGATTCTGGCCGAGGCCATCCGGCACTCGCGTTGGCCACCACCAGCACGGCTGCGGACGAGGCGCAGCCACAGACGCCGCCGCGACGCCGGTGACCGCTGTCGCCACCGTCGCGGATTGATACGTCTCCAACATATCTACAATTTATGAAGTATTCATGCCATGTTTATAACAATTCTATATGATTTTGGCATGATTTGATTAGAACTAACCCGGACTGATGCTGTTTTCAGCAGAACTACCGTGGTGTTGTTTTTTGTGCAGAAATGAAAGTTTTTCAAATGAGCTGAAACTTTTTGGAGATTTTTTATTGGACAAATAAAAAATATTGGCACCAAGACCCACTGGAGGGGGGCCACCCAGTGCCCACGAGGCACCAGGGCGCGCCACCCCTCCCCAGGCACGCCCTGGTACCTCGTGGGGCCCACGTGGCTCCGTTTCGCGTGATTCCAACGCTGAAAAATCATATATATATTCAGAAACCCCCGAAAGTTAACCTAGATGAGTTTTTACGCCGCCGCAAGCCTCTGTACCAGAGAGTTCCCATCTACAGCCCTTTTACGGCACCCTGTCGGAGGGGGGAAGGCATCACCGAAGGCCATCTTCATCATCCCGGCGGTCCCCACGACGAGGAGGGAGTAGTTCACCCTCGGGGCTGAGGGTTTGTACCAGTAGCTATGTGTTTGATCTCTTTCTCTCTCGTGTTCTTGAGATGACACGATCTTGATGTATCGCGAGCTTTGTTGATATAGATGAATCATATGGAGTTTTCCCCTCTCTGTCTTCTTGTGATGAATTGAGTTTTCCCTTTGAAGTTTTCTTATCGGATTGAGTCTTTAAGGATTTGAGAACACTTGATGTATGTCTTGCATATGGATATCTGTGGTGACAATGGGATATTCACTTGAGTAACTTGATGTATGTTTTGGTGATCAACTTGCGGGTTCCGTGACCTTGGGGATTTATGCATAAGGGTTGGCACACGTTTTCGTCTTGACTTTCCGGTAGAAACTTTGGGGCACTCTTTGAAGTTCTTTGTGTTGGTTTGAATAGATGAATCTGAGATTGTGTGATGCATATCGTATAATCAAACCCGTGGGTACTCGTGGTGACATTGGAGTGCCTAGGTGACATTAGAGTTTTGGTTGATGTGTATCTTAAGGTGTTATTCTAGTACGAACTGTAGGGCTGTTCGTGACAATTAATGGGGATGGCTCATAAGATTGATCGGGAAGGATAACTTTGAGGTGGTTTCGTACCCTACAACAATTTTTTCGTTTGTTCTCTGCTATTTGTGACTTTGGAGTGAACTCTTTGTCGCACGTGAGGGATTTACATATGATTCAACTATGTCAACAATGTTGAGAGATCGCACTAGTGAAAGTATGAACCCTAGGCCTTGTTTCTAAGCATTGCAATACCATTTTTATGCCCGTTTACTTTTCGTTACCTTGCTGTTTTTATATTTTCAGATTACAAAAACCTATATCTACTATCCATACTACACTTTTATCACCATCTCTTCGTCGAACTAGTGCACCTATACAATTTACCATTGTATTGGGTGTGTTGGGGACATAAGAGATTTCTTGTATTTGGTTGCAGGGTTGTTTGAGAGATACCATCTTCAACCTACGCCTCCCACGGATTGATAAACCTTAGGTCATCCACTTGAGGGAAAATTGCTACTGTCCTACAAAACTCTGCGCTTGGAGGCCCAACACGAGTCTACAAGAATAAGTTGTGTAGTAGACATCAAGCTCTTTTCTGGCGCCGTTGCCGGGGAGGTGAGTGCTTGAAGGTATATCTTTAGATCTTGCAATCGAATCTTTTAGTTTCTTGTTTTATCACTAGTTTGGTTTATAAAAGAAAACTACAAAAAAATGGAATTGAGGTTGCCTCATATTATTCGTCTTTATCATGTCTTTCTTGAAAATAAGGATTCCGATAATTGTGCTCAATTGATAGAAGAAGAATTCAATGAAATGTTTGGCATAAAATCTTTGAATGATGAGCATGATTGCAATGTTGTTAATATGAATTCTTTGAATACCCATGATGCTAATGATATGCAAAGCCACAAGCTTGGGGATGCTATGTTTGATGAAGATGATATTTTTAGCACCCCAAGTTTTGATGAGAAAATTTATTATGATGATAGCATGCCTCCTATTTATGATGATTATATTGATGAAAGTGGATTTAGAGAGGTCATGATTATATTTAATGATGATTCCACTATTTTTGAAGAGGTTTCAATTGACTATGATAAAAAAGTTGCTATCTATGATGATTATTGTGATGACATGTATGCTATAAAGAATAATGATAACCATGAAATTTGTCATCATGATTTTAATTTTCAATTGGATTATGCCAATCAAGTGTCACATGATAGTTATTTTGTTGAGTTTGCTCCTACTATTATGAATGAGAAGAAATTTGCTTATGTGGAGAGTAACAAAAATTCTATGCTTACGTATCATGACAAGAATGCTTTATGTGATGGATATATTGTTGAATTTCTTCATGATGCTACTGAAAATTATTATGAGGGAGGATCTTATGCTTGTAGGTGTTGCAATAATATCAAGTTTCCTCTCTATGTGTTGAAAGTTTTGAAGTTATGCTTGTTTTGCCTTCCTATGCTAGTTGATTCTTGCTCCCATAAACTATTTGCTCACAAAATCCCTATGCATAGGAAGTGAGTTAGGCTTAAATGTGTTTTATATATTTCTCATGATGCTCCCTTTACGTTTCAATTCTTTACTTCTATGTGATCATCATTCAAAATTATCATGCCTAGCTAAAAGGCTTTAAAGAAAATCGCTTGTTGGGAGACAACCCAATACTTATAACTTCTATTTTTGCGTGTTCACATGATTAATCTACTGTAGTTATCATGTTTTATATGTTTTTCTTTCAATAAAGTGCCAAGTAAAACCTTTGGGATAGTGTGGATACTTGTTGATTCAATTCTGTGCAAAAACAGAAACTTTTGCCTCCAGTGTTTAATTTCCCAGATTTTACTGGAGAGTCAAAAAATTCTGAAATTTTTATACAGTATTTATATGCAAATTGTTGACGTTGTCCTAATTGTTTAGAATTTTTAGAGTTCCATAAGTATGGTAGTTGCTCAGATCATTACAGACTGTTCTGTTTTTGACAGATTCTGTTTTCAATGCATAGTTTGCTTGTTTTAATGTTTCCATAGCTTATATTATGAGATATAAATTGTGGAAATGATAGAATACAGTAGGCATTATATGGGAACAATTGTTAATCTTGTATTGGACAGTACCTAAGTGATGGTTTATTCTTTATCATACTAACCGTTCTCACGAAGTTCCGTTAAGTTTTGTGTGATTGAAGTTTTCAAGTTTTGGGTGAGATATCGATATGAGGAGAATAAGGAGCGGCAAGACCCTAAGCTTGGGGATGCCCAAGGCACCCCAAGGTAATATTCAAGGAAGACCCAAGCAACTAAGCTTGGGAATGCCCCGGAAGGCAGCCCCTCTTTCGTCTTCAACATTATCGGTAACCTTACTTGGAGCTATATTTTTATTCATCACATAATATGAGTTTTGCTTGGAGCGTCATTTTATTCTATTGATATTCACTTGGTGTTATCAATAATCATGTTTTGTATCTTTTAGTTCAATAAAATGCCAATTATAGCCTTTACCATGCTCAGTTTCCAAATTCATGTGTTGCTGTTTGAAAACAGAAAGTTTTCTGTTATGTCTAGAATATTCCTGAATAGTCAGAACATGATAAAAATCTGAAATTTTTACACAGTAAGCATGCATGAGTTCTCTGTCACGTGGTAATTTTTCAGAATTTTTGGAGTTAGGGAAGTATGGATGCTTATTCACCTTTTACAGACTGTTCTGTTTTGGCAAATTGCTGTTATAGTTGCATTGTTTGCATATGTTTGCGTGTTTAATGTTTCTATTTGAGGATAGGAGTATTAAATATGAAGAGGCATTTAGTGTGCAATGTTTAATTATAATTTTTGTGATTTGCTACAGTAGAGAATGTTAAGGTTTTGAGTTGATTTATACTAACTTATCTCACGAGTTCTTGTTGAGTTTTATGTGGATGAAGTTTTTAAGATTTAGAGAAACCGTGGTACGAGAGGAATTAAGGAGACACAAAAGCTCAAGCTTGGGGATGCCCAAGGCATCCCAAGTATTTATTTTAAGAAGTCTCAAGCAACTAAGCTTGGGGATGCCCCGGTAGGCATCCCACCTTTCTTCTTCAACAACTATCGGTCAGTTTTGGTTGAGCCTAAGTTTTTGTTTCTTCACATGATATGTGCTATTCTTGGAATGTCATTTTATTTTGTTTTCTTTGCTGTTTGAATAAAATATCAAGATCTGAAACTTTTTAAATGAGAGAGAGTCCTCACATAGCTACTTAATTGTTTCACTACTCATTGATCTTCACTTATATATTTTGGAGTAGTTTGTCATTAATTGTCATACTTCACTTATATCTTTTTGAGAGTTAATAATAGTAATGGTAATTTGCACAATATATGAATTTGGTCCCAATATGATGAATATTCGAGAGGGATATAATAAAAACTTTCATATAGATCATTGGATATGATAAGTGTGATTCCTTGCAATGAAAATAATGAAAGAGATCATATGCTAATCTTATGGAAAGTAATGACATCACATAAAGAAAAGTATAAGTGGTAAAATTTGTTGGAGGTTAACAAGCATAGCATTAGTCAATGATGCAATTCATGAAAAAGTTAATAAGGGAAGAGAAGATTCACATGCAAATATACTATCTTGGACATCTTTTATGATTGTGAGCCCCCATTAAGTATTTTATGTCAAATTGTTGACGTTGGACAAGGAAGACAACGTAATGAATTATGTTTGTTCATATTCACATAGAAGTTATATTGTTATAGATCCTCCAACATGTGGTGCTTGCCCAATATCTTTGCTAGCCAAAAATCCGCACCAAGTAGAGATATTACTTGTGCATCCAAAACCCTTAAACCCAGTTTCTTCCCATGAGTGTCCACCATACCTACCTATGGATTGAATAAGATCCTTCAAGTAAGTTGTCATCGGTGAAAAAAGCAATAAAAATTGCTCCTAAAATATGTATGATCTTTTATTGTAAGGGAAATAAGCGTTGTACGAACTTGTGATGGTAAAGAAATAAAAGCGATGGACTGTATAATAAAGGTTGCAATCACAAGAGGCAATATAACGTGACGTTCCTTTGCATTAAGGGCTTGTGCATCCAACAACAAAAAGCGCATGACAACCTCTGCTTCCCTCTGCGAAGGGCCTATCTTTTACTTTTATGCATTTACTTTTATGTATTTATTTATTTTTTATGTAAGAGTCAATAGTGTTCTCCTCTACTTCCTTTTTATTTTTCTCTTTTGCAAGCATCATGTGGTGGGGAAAGATCTAGGCACATATATCTAGTTGGATATGAGTGATCATGAGTTATTATTGTTGACATCACCCTTGAGGTGAATAAGTTGGGAGGCGAAATCACAAGCCCCTATCTTTCTATGTGTCTGGCTGAAACTTTTGCTCCATATATATGTCGTGAGTGTTAGCAATCATAGAAGACTAAATGATGATTGAGTATGTGGACTTGCTAAAAATCTCCTACATGAGACCCTTCCTGAAAATATGATGAATTGCAATTGCATTGTTGACTAGAATAGTTTGTTAGTTTCCAAGAAAGTTTATGCCTTATACTTCATTGTTGTGGTGAATTGTTACTTGCTCATGAGAAGTTTTATGATAATAAATATTGCTGTTATAATAATGATCTTGCTTTGTTCAAGTCCAATGTCCATGCAACAAAAGAAAAGATTATATGATGATTATGATACGTAGCATTCACATCAAAATTTCTGTTTTTAATTGCTACTTTGTCATGATGACTTTTATGAGAAAAAGTTGATGTTATGATGCTAGGAAAAGTGATTGAAATTATTATTGATCAAACTTATGCACTATGCTAGCATTCACACTTCATAAATTATTTCTTTTATCATTTACCTACTCGAGGACGAGCAGGAATTAAGCTTGGGGATGCTGATACGTCTCCAACGTATCTATAATTTATGAAGTATTCATGCCATGTTTATATCAATTCTATATGGTTTTGGCATAATTTGATTAGAACTAACCCGGACTGACGCTGTTTTCAGCAGAACTACCGTGGTGTTGTTTTTTGTGCAGAAATGAAAGTTTTCCAAATGAGCTGAAACTTTTTGGAGATTTTTTATTGGACAAATAAAAAATATTGGCACCAAGACCCACTGGAGGGGGGCCACCCAGTGCCCACGAGGCACCAGGGTGCGCCACCCCCCCAAGAGCGCCCAGGTACCTCGTGGGGCCCATGTGGCTCCGTTTCGCGTGATTCCAACGCTGAAAAAACATATATATTCAGAAACCCCCGAAAGTTAACCTAGATGAGTTTTTACGTCGCCGCAAGCCTCTGTACCAGAGAGATCCCATCTACAGCCCTTTTCCGGCACCCTGCCGGAGGGGGGAAGGCATCACCGGAGGCCATCTTCATCATCCCGGCGGTCTTCATGACGAGGAGGGAGTAGTTCACCCTCGGGGCTGAGGGTTTGTACCAGTAGCTATGTGTTTGATATCTCTCTCTCTCGTGTTCTTGAGATGGCACGATCTTGATGTATCGCGAGCTTTGTTGATATAGATGAATCATATGGAGTTTTCCCCTCTCTATCTTCTTGTGATGAATTGAGTTTTCCCTTTGAAGTTTTCTTATCGGATTGAGTCTTTAAGGATTTGAGAACACTTGATGTATGTCTTGCATATGGATATCTGTGGTGACAATGGGATATT
Organism: Elymus sibiricus; assembly: GCA_039707655.1. Taxonomy (NCBI): domain Eukaryota; kingdom Viridiplantae; phylum Streptophyta; class Magnoliopsida; order Poales; family Poaceae; genus Elymus; species Elymus sibiricus. Next base: position 66,015,001 of record CM077672.1, read on the forward strand.
CACTTGAGTAACTTGATGTATGTTTTGGTGATCAACTTGCGGGTTCCGTGACCTTGGGGATTTATGCATAAGGGTTGGCACACGTTTTCGTCTTGACTTTTCGATAGAAACTTTGGGGCACTCTTTGAAGTTCTTTGTGTTGGTTTGAATAGATGAATCTGAGATTGTGTGATGCATATCGTATAATCAAACCCGTGGGTACTCGTGGTGACATTGGAGTGCCTAGGTGACATTAGAGTTTTGGTTGATGTGTATCTTAAGGTGTTATTCTAGTATGAACTCTAGGGCTGTTCGTGACAATTAATGGGGATGGCTCATAAGATTGATCGGGAAGGATAACTTTGAGGTGGTTTCGTATCCTACAACAATTTCTTCGTTTGTTCTCCGCTATTTGTGACTTTGGAGTGAACTCTTTGTCGCACGTGAGGGATTTACATATGATTCAACTATGTCAACAATGTTGAGAGATCGCACTAGTGAAAGTATGAACCCTAGGCCTTGTTTCTAAGCATTGCAATACCGTTTTTATGCCCGTTTAATTTTCGTTACCTTGCTGTTTTTATATTTTCAGATTACAAAAACCTATATCTACTATCCATACTACACTTTTATCACCATCTCTTCGCCGAACTAGTGCACCTATACAATTTACCATTGTATTGGGTGTGTTGGGGACACAAGAGATTTCTTGTATTTGGTTGCAGGGTTGTTTGAGAGATACCAACTTCAACCTACGCCTCCCACGGATTGATAAACCTTAGGTCATCCACTTGAGGGAAAATTGCTACTGTCCTACAAAACTCTGCGCTTGGAGGCCCAACACGAGTCTACAAGAATAAGTTGTGTAGTAGACATCACGGATCACCAGGACGCCGCCGCCGGCGGCGCCTCGGATACGTCGCGGATCTGTAGCCCATCATCTTCGCCCGCCTGCTGCCGCCCCTTCGCCTGACCTTCCTCCGCTGTTGAGGCCTACCCACGCCCCCGGGGTCCTCCTCTGCTGCTGCCCTACCCCAGCCCTCCGTGGTCCTCCTCTACCGCCAGGATCAGGTACGTGAACAGCTGCATCCATCCATCTTGCAAGTTAATTAGCATAAATAAATGCCCAACTGATTCCGTTACTTTGCAAATTCTGCAGTGCAGCCTTATGTGCGAAGCAAAAAAGTTAGGATCTGGTCGTAGAAGTTGTTTGAACATGGACAAAACAATACAAAAATTTATGTGGTTCTTCCAATCTATGTGTATAATGTTTTTTTTCTAAGGAGAAAGTAGATGGAGTGCATACATGAGTGACGTGATACTCCAAACTCTCACTAACTCTTAGCATCTCATAATTAATGTGATGTCTACATGAGATTGAGCACGCCGCCTCGTCGATGCATGAGCCGATGCAGTCTTAATCAAGCTGTGCGCATCTTGGTGAGAATCGCTGGTCTGGTTTGACCATATTGTTGGACTGCATTTTGTGGTTGCATAGGAAAGTGTGTGTGGTTGCAATAGCGGGACTAAGCTGATGATAAGGTTTTATTAATGAATATCAACATAATTATCAGTTTGATTTAGGGGTATGCATCTTCTTGCACGGATTTAGGGCCACAGCCACAGTACGAAAAAGGAATTCAGTCCAGTCCATAAATCTGGAAATGTGATTTTTAAGTTTTTGCCCTGAATTTTTCCATGCTGAAATTGCCAATGCAGTAAGGTGTTGACGCTTATTCCATCAGCCATGATAATTATAGACCAACTGCATTCAGTTCTTGTGAAAGACGTACTAAACATATATATAACTGAAAATGGGTCACCTGTTTTAGTAAATAAGCACAATATGAAGCTTACGGAGAAATCATCTAACGAACATCCAAATCTTCTAGAACATCTAATAGGCTCATACACCTGCTGAAAACAGATCCACAATTTGGGGTATCTCATTCATTGCTAGCATAAGAGAGCCATGTGTTGCCGTAATTGCCAATGCAGTAATGTTAGAACTGAATCTTGAACACTTGTAACAAAATTTTACCATCCTCAAGAATTTAAAGAGAAAGAAAGGTTTGCACTTACATTCCTCTGTTTATGTGTTGTGTTGTTCTGTTAGTTCACTGCCAATTCATAGTATTGTTAGGATTCATGGGATCCTAAATTTTGACTATGTAGCTGATCCCAAGTTATGCTTTTAATTTTTATCCCATTACATCGGATCTTTTTGGTTGCACGTATTAATTTACTGATTGTGTACTGGAAGCAATTTACTGACTTGTGTAGTATTTAGCTGATCCCAGGTTAGGCTTTTAAGTTTTCTCTCATTACACCATTGCATTTTAGAATTTTGTAGCTAAAAGTTTCCATTAAATTGTTGCCCGTATTAGATGGAGGCATCGGTTAACTAAGCATACCGTCGCACGTATAGAGACCTCCAGTCCAGCATGTCAAGGCTGCTCTGCGCGGGCTCGATTAGAGGGGGCATGGACTTTATTAAGAACGAGTGAGTGCCGAGGTATTCCTGTATCAAGTGCATGTCATGGGTTTGATAATACCTAAAAGAATCAATTTGTAGTACATTATTCGCTGGAGGTAGCATCACGATGACACAGAATTAAGGACTCGTATTGATTGGGAGTGTCTAAAAATTTATCAACTATTCTGATGTTCCATAAATCGTTAGTTTACCGAAAAAGGAAGGAGCTACCATCGCGGTTTGATTGCGTTCATCCTGGACTAATCATGATCAATTTGATGAGGCCTCCTTTGGTCTAATGAGTAAGCTCTCTAGCTAATTCTTTCTTCTGAATGTATTTGTTAAATGTCAAGTTTAAGCTATACAACAGTTTCATGCCTTTATTTCTCCACAAGGTTATGAATTATTTCTTCCATACTCTTATGATCTTGTGTTCAATTAAGTAATCTTTATCATTATATAATATCTTCTGAATTTAACTGTATCTAAAAGAAGATGTTTTTGGTTTTCAAGGGAGCAGCAACTACATGTTATGCCGGGCTCAACCATATCAGCTGAAGGGAGTGACAAACAAGTATTGTGTTGACAATGAGGAGAAGACGAGCAATATGGTAAAGAGTGATTCCTTGGTGAAGCAACTTTATGAATTCATTGAAGTGGTTGATGTCGTAATTTTCATGTCCTATTTTTCTTTGTTGTAGAAAATATAATCATGTACACACAATAGAGAGAAAGTGTTTATCTATTCTTTGCATCCTTCCTATTGGTGATGAGAGAATATACCACTGTAAATTTGAGTGGTGTGACCTATCAACTTCCCTTTATTTTGCATTGTAGTATTATGGTTTTGACGCCCTGGGGGTACACAAGGTTTTCCATTTAGTTGTGTTCAACACTAGAAATGATATATCATTTTTGTCCTTCATTTACTAAATCATCAATGTGTACAAGTCTATTTGAGTTCTATTTTTTATCCTTCCATAAACTAGAAGGCCGCGATAGAGACCCTGAATTTTATTTTCTTTATGTAAAATGATATCAAGGTTTTTTGAAATTTGTATAGAGATAGTGAGAGGGAGGGAGGGAGGGAGGGAGGGAGAAAGGGAGAGAGAGATGTGCTATTGGCAGGACAGTTATGCCTCTCTATTCAAGTATTCGGGTATGTCTCTGTTGTCATGCTTCTCCTGTTCACCTGAAAGTTTATTGATGGGAGGGAAGCCACTTCTGCTTTCATGATTTCTTGGAAGTTCAGGTTAAAACACTTTTGCTCTTAAAGTCCTGATTCTGGTTTATCAATTATTTGGATAACCTATGTAATGATTGGTTGGGATTTTCGTATAGCCAGGTGAATTTACAATCAGAGTATAGAAGTCAGGTTGTTTGCGAGAGAATTTAATTCCCTAGAAGCATTGTCATTGTTGTTGCCTACAAGGTACTTGAACAAAATGCCCGAGACATTTTAAGGAGTATAATTTAGCTCGTAGGCTATTATTACAAAAATCCATGGAATCCTTTGTTGTGGTAGTTATGTCTCCAAGTGCATTGATCCCTATCGGCTTACTGAAGTAAACTTATTTATTTTTCTATGTGGACTTCCATAGGCTTACCGAAGTACAGCTTATTTATTCTTTTAGGAAATTAGTTCCTTGATCTTTGCAACTGCCCATCTCCATATCACAAAGAAGGTGCTCAGTGGAATGCATCATGTAGTGATTCCATGATAGGAATTAGGTACGAGTCTAGGAAACTGGAAGAAATCACTTTTGCTCTGTATTAGTACTTTGTTTGATCCTAGAGGAAGTAGCTGAGGGGTCGTCGCTTTTTCACCACTGATCATAATTAAAATATTGTCCTCCTTTTCTTTTGTTGAAGTTCATGCATATCATGGCAAAGCATACAATACCCAAATTTCAATTATGTAGTGTTTCCATTACTCTCTAATGAGACATGCTCAGGCGGGTGTAAAAATGAAGTTCTATGCTTCATCGTTCGTATGTTTCTGCAATGTTCCTGCTTGTTCGAACATGTTTGATGTACTTAATGAGAATATAAACACAACAGGATGTGCTGACATTTCTTTGTAGTGTCATACTATAACAGGAGAGACCATATGTCATACTCTTCAGTTTTGTATAGGTCGTGCTAAGGATTCAACAAATTATGAGAAACCTGACGTCCAAAGATAGTGATAGACCATCCGATGAAGTTTACTATATGTTTTTATGTTTACCATGTTTTTTCTTATACCATGTTGATTTTCAAATAAAGTGCAAGTTGTGAATGAAAGAGTAGACATTTTCTTATTTATGTCAAATTTGGCAACAAAAAATGTAACCTTACCAATCATGCGGTGTGGGTGCTCACCGGTGCGGTAGAAGGGGGAGGGGGGTTATGGGTATGGTCGGGGGAAACGTTGGACCGTCAGAGAAGGCGGCTCGGTTAGGGCGGCACACGGCATCAACATGAGGATGGAAGGAGGAAGAAGACGACAACGAGCATGGAATTTTAGAAGGGGGGTGATAAAGGGATGTCAGGGCAATGATGGACCTACGGAGAAGGCCGGCTCGGGCAAGGTGGTGCACGACATTGGCACCGGCCGCGACCAGTGTCGGAGGATGGGTCGTGGGGACGGAAGGAGAAAGACGAAGAGGACGAAGACGACAATCACTTTATTTTACCACAAAAACATAGGCGACTGGTGCATAGTTTCTCTCATGTATCCACTAAATAAATAAATAAATAGATAAAAGATGATATATATTTGAAGAACTTCACTCATGTCACTTAGTCGTCAGTTCAATTCATTTTTTTTAATTTTGCCCGTAGCAACGCACATACATTCAGTAGAGAATAAAGCTATGAGATATTGAAATTACTGAGATTTTCAAGGGACTTCAATAACACACTTGAAATAGCATTTCACAACTTATATTCTCTACTAGCTGATATTCCAACGTGCACGGACAAGTATATTTATCTATTTTATTTTCATATTCAAGATACATGCAATAATTTTATCATCATTATATTTATATTCGAGGTAATAATAATTTAGTCATTACAAGAATATGTTGGGTTATTATATATGTACCTCCTCCATTTCCAAATATAAGTCTTTATAGAGATTTCTATACGGACTACATATGGATGTATATAGACATATTTTAGAGTGTAGATTCACTCATTTTGCTCCGTATGTAGTCCGTATTGGAATCTCTGAAAAGACTTATATTTAGGAATGAAGGGAGTATATGATTTTATGCTCTTCATGTATATGTTCAAATTACATTTTTAATACATTGCAACTAAAAAGAAATAATGGAGATCCAAGTGAAGTGAGAAAATGGAAATACATTGCATCAAGTATATTTGTCGACTGTTGCTGGAAATCTTTTCTATACAAGTGAAATTTGAAGTGCATTATGTTTCAATATGCAACCAACAAAAATATTAAAAGGCCCGTGGCAACGCATGGGCATTCTACTAGTGTAAGGTAATATCCTCTCATAGTTTGACAGTGTTTCTCAAAGCATAAATGTAACCATTTTGCTGAAATGTGAGCACATAAGGAAAGGTACTAACTTTTCAAAAAAGAGGAGGAAGCTTATCGAAAGGAGCAAATGTTGAAGAAAGGTGTGGTAAGGTTGATGGGGAGCCTGGAGTAGCATATTTACGAAGATGTGGTGCCCAATTTTCTTGATCTACGTTGTAGGCCAAATGAAGTGTAGATGCTAAACTAAGGAAACTAGTCAACATATGATATCCTCTTTCAGTCGATTGTGCTGAAAAATATAATAAAATTATGGTTAATCCTAGTAATCGAAACTTGTGCATTATTTGTTACCATAGAAAAGTTTCGGGAGTTGTGGTTTTAGAAAAGATGTGACATCTGACACGTATTATATCACTTCTCTTGCGGAACATTTATGTTGTTGACTAACTAGTTGATTTTGCCGTGCAGTGATGATACTGGCTAGATTTGACTAGATCGATGGCTATGCTCATGTGAGGTTATGGTGAAAATATTTAAGCTTTTTGCGTGGGTACTATCGGGAATTTGTTTATACCTAAACCCAGTCATCTTCTGTTAGATACGCTTCAGATAAACATGTCTTATACTTGGACCATCGTTTATGCATTAAAACCTTTTACTTGATGCGTTATTCTAAGGTGTTTGGTGTGTCGCTTGTAGTATTCTACCGTATGTATGAGAGCTTTTACCTTGGACAAATGTTTAGCCGTTTATATGCATGAAAAGCACATATGGTTCACATTTCAAGGTTCATCTTTTGTCTTATCAATAGATCAATTAAATCTGTTTTCCATAGGCAAGTACTCTATGCTCTACATAACACGTCTTGGCTACTATGCACATTTGCTGTCGACCTAAGTCTGAAGCTGTATATATATCATAAAGATGGATATGTGCACATACATGCTATAATAAGTAGTTCTCCACTTTGCCTTATCTACATGTGCCAATGTCATTGCTTATGGTCTAGAGGATCATTGCTTATGTAATTATTTGACTCTTTAGTGTTATACTATTTTACTTGAGTCATAAACAATAGATTTCAAATTCTTAATTTGTTGTTAAATTAGGTTAGGTTATCCTACACTAAAGAGTCAAATAAACTACACTACTACAGAACTAGCCTTTTCATACCTAACGTCACACACAGTTAGCGTCGTACCTCTGCGATTCGCTCACCTACGGAAGGGGTGTCGTATGCATCTCCAGCGGCACCATGCTACCCCTCCAGGAGTCGCTACATGATTAAATCAAACATCATCAAGTCAGTTCACTTCAAAGTTTATAGGAGGCTGGTATTTCCTCGCAAGGGGTTTCCACGTAAATCCTTTTGTCTCCCCCTTCATTTGGTGTTTCTTTGCCATATTGGTTTCTGCTCAAGTGTTTGCTTGTTATTGGTACCTATTGCTCAAGTTTGGTATGTTTTGGTTGTGTTGACATTGGAGACATCTCAGACATGACATACATGTGTTCTTTAATATGTTGATGATTATGTTGGGGTATTGATGTTGTAATGAGCTGCTCTTGCAAGTATATTGTTGTGATGAACATTGGATAGCTTGATTCTTGTGGAATTCATAATATGGCTCAGATTTTTTTACATGCACACAAAGTGTTTGCTGAATTATCTGTGAAGAACTAGCTCATTATTTTGGCCGCTTCCGCTGCCCTCTACCCTTGTTGGGGATATAACCCCAGGATATGACCCGCCCATTCAGGGCCGGGTCATTACATGGTGACTCAAGAGGAAGGCTTTGGCTAGGTGGGCGGTGATGATCCAGAAGACATAGTCTAGAGGATGAGTCGCCCTTAGTGGGCCGACTTATGGTCAACCGCCTTGAGCACTTTCCTTGTAAGGCGCCACGAAGAAGTTCCCTTACTTGTGTAATAAGATGAGTAGGAGTAAGAGTAGGTGACGGGTCAAGTTACGACCCGGGCTTTGTTGTAAACCCAGGGCCTCGACCTGTATATAAAGGCGAGCCCCTGAGGCAGAAAGGCTTAAGTTACAAGCTCTCGAGTACTAGGTTAGCCAAGCCGCACCCTTGTAATCGAGATCATCATCAATACAACCAAAGCAGGACGTAGGCTATTACCTCCACTGTGAGGGGCCGAACCTGGGTAAACCCTTGTCTCTCGATTCCGATCAACCCCGTTTGAGTTACTACCTAGCTGCGATGGCCTCACGACTAAGTCCTTTCACGAGGACATCTGCCGTGACAAAACCACGACAGTTGGCGCCCATCGTGGGGCTATCGCTCGGTGGTGTTGAGTACTTGAAGGGAACTCCCGCAGGGATCGAGGGATACGCGATCGGCCGCATGACCAAGAGTCGCCGCGGCAAGCTCTACATCGACGATTCAGGCTGGGGCCCCGAGGCCGACTCAATCAAGTACGGGTACCGGGTCCCCTTCGGCAACATCCACGTCTTCATCGGCAAAGCCGGCGGATCTGAACCCGAGCCGGACATCTGCACCGACATCGTCGAGCCGGCTCGGCGCGCGCAACCCGCCAGGGCTCAAGCCGCCCGGAAGCACGTCTTCGTCGGTTTCACCCAGGGGGTGGACCTCGCAGATAACTCTGCGTCCGGCGGCGAGACCCTTGTCTACTCTGATGGCGAGTCCTCGGTAGGCGAGACCGAGTCGATCCTCCCACTTTACGATGGCAGGCTAGGGGGCTACTCCGACGACCAGCCGGCTCATGACTCCTTCAACGCGCCCCCCGGGCTGCTGTTTATATGGCCGGCTTAGCCCCGGCCCTTAACTCCACGTTGGCTGGCGCAGCGATGGTAACCGGCACCTCAGGGGCCGGCTCAGCCGTCCCACTGGCTCAGGCCTTGACAGAATTGGCAACCGCCCTGGCGACGCTCCTTGTGACACCGGTGACCGCGGAGAACCAGGCGGAACGCAACACGGAGGTAACTAAGCTCCGCGAGCAGATGGCTAAGGTACAGGCAGATATCAACGCTGAAAACACTCGCATGGCGGAGCTGCAGTCTCAAGTCCAAGCCGAGGTAGAGCGCCTGAAAGCCGAAACCTGGCGCATGGGGCTCCGTCAGAATGCCTCAGAGGCGGTTCATCAGAGGCGCCATATGAGCCGTCTACCGCCCAACTATGAGCCCATGCGTCTGTTTAACACGCCGCAGGATGCACCTGTTCAGGGGGCTGGGACAGGCACCTCGGAAGCACCGTTTGTACCCCCAAGCAGAGGCAGGCAGCCGTCGCCGGGTCAACCTCATCAACCGGCTCAGCAGCGCCCACAGGAGCCGGCCCAACGACTCCCGCCGATTCAGACGCCTCCGCATCGTTTCCTCACATCGGCGGGTCACTTCACCAACCCTTTGGACAACTTGGTGGCAGCAGCGACCAACCTGGCCGCGCTCCCAATCACGGGAAACTCACCGGTTGAGATCGAAGCCCGGAATTCCATTGAGATGTTAAAAACTACGGTCGCCCAGCAGGCGAACTACTCCTACAGTCGGCAGCGAATCCACTCTACCCCGCTTCCGAGCCATAGCAGGAGCCGCCATGATGAGTCCCGGCCGTCTCTAGCAGTGCTCGTCGACATCGTGAGCAGCCTCATGACCCGCCGCGCCGTGAGCCCCTTCACGCCTAGGAGATCGTTGACACGGCTCGGGCTCAGCGAGCAGCGGAGGCGACGAATGCGGCGGCTCAAGCGCCGCTTATCACAACCCAATTGACTTCTAGTAGCAGGACCATCGAGATACCGTGTTTGGTGCCAGCTTTACGCAACGAGCGCATGCCCAAGGACTTCAAAGGCCCTCGTAAGGTTCCAAATTACATGGCTGACCTTGAGCCGGCCGCTTGGATTGAGAGCTACGAGATAGCCATGGACATGCTGGATGTCAGCGACGCTGTCAGCGCCAAGTACCTGACGATGATGTTGGAAGGGCCGGCTCGTACATGGTTGAAAAACTTGCCTCCTAACTCTATTAACACCTAGGCGGAGTTGAAGGACCGTTTCATCAAAAACTTCCAGGGAACCTGCAAGCGCCCAATGACGATCGTGGATCTTCAGCACTGCATCCAACGTGAGGGTGAGTCGGCCCATCACTGGACGCGCCAGGTCGCAGAAATTATTCACGCATCCGACAGCATCACGGCGGCTCAGGCGGTTCTGATCTTGGAGAAAAACTGCCATTTTGAGCCGCTCGTGCAGAAACTGGGCCGACTCAAGCGGAAGGTTCAGGATATGGGCGAGCTCATGGATGTCCTCACCAGGTATGCCGAGTCAGACACCACGAAAGATCCTAGCCCAGACGATGACCAGACTGGCAAGGGAAAGAAAAACAATGGTGGCAAGGGTAACCAGCAGAACAATTCAGGGAACAATGGAAATCATGGCAATGGAGGGAAGCGTAAAAATCCGGATGGATGATCAGATTTGGTTGCTAATACCAACACTGGTTACAAATACCCGAAAAGGAATAATTCGGGAAGATTCTATAGTGGCAATAAGCCCCGTAACTTTGCGGAAGCCCTCAAAGGCCCATGCCCAAAGCACAGCCTCCCCAATAATCCGTCAACCCACTCTTGGGAAAACTATCATATAATGCAGGCTTTTGGCGAGGAGTTCTATCAGAACCATCAAGGCGGCGGCGGAGGCAACCCGGGGCAGCCTGGAGCCGGCTCGTCCGGTGGTTTTCATAACCCGGGGTTTCATGGCCCGGGCGGCTCAGGTGCAGGTTACCAGGGTTCAGGCAACAACGGTGGCAATCAGCATTCAGGACAAGGAAATCAACAGCAGGGCAATCAGCAACAGGGCAATCAGTCTGGTTTTCAGAGCAATCCCAAACAGTTGAATAGTGGGCAGTATCACGTGTTCACGACTCATACTGACAAGCGAGATCGCAAACTCCGGAAACGAGCCGTCAATACTGTTGAGCCGGCGATCCCAAAATATCTACGTTGGTCGAAACAACCCATTACATGGAGCAGAGAGGATCACCCTCCCCGGGTTGAGAATCCGGGTTGTCTGGCCCTGGTGGTGGCACCTCAAGTGGGCGGCTATTCACTCACAAAGGTGCTCATGGACGGAGGAAGCAGTATAAACATCTTGTATTACGACACTTTCCGACGGATGAATCTGTCTGAAAAACAGCTCCAGTCGTCTTCCACCGTGTTTCACGGGATTGTTCCCGGAAAGTCTGCATATCCTATCGGGCGGATCAAGCTGGACGTCGCGTTTGGCACTGATGATAACTACAGGTGTGAGTCATTGACCTTTGAGGTGGTCAAAATCAAGAGCCCTTATCACGCCCTGTTTGGGTGGCCGGCTTATGCTCGCTTTATGGCTCGACCTTGCTATGTCTACCTCAAACTCAAGATGCCTGGACCAGCAGGCACCATCACAGTTAATGGAGATCGAAAGATTGCCCTTGAGTGCGAGGAAGGGGATGCAGCCTATGCCGAGACAGCTTGCGCTGTGGAAGAGTTGAAATTCTACACTGCGAATGTTGACCCGGCCGATATGACGCCCTTGAAGAAACCCACCGCAGAGTCTAACCCGCCACTCAAGTTTAAGTCGGCAGAGGACACCAAACAGGTTGCGTTCGTTCCTGGTGACCCGTCCAAGACATTCACTATTGGGACAGGTATGGATCCCAAATAGGAAAGCGCGCTCATCGAGTTCATCCGTGAGAATCGGGACATCTTCGCGTGGAAACCTTCTGACATGCCAGGTGTACCGAGAGAACTCGCTAAGCACCACCTTAATGTGGATCCGAAAATGAAGCCTATTCGACAATTCCTCTGTCGTTTTAACGAGGAGAGACGCAAGGTTATTGGAGAAGAAATAGCCCGGCTCCTAGCTGCCGGGTTCATCGTTGAAGTTTTTCACCCGCAGTGGTTGGCTAATCCAGTGCTTGTTCTAAAGAAAAACGGCACTTGGCGCATGTGTGTTGACTACACAGATCTCAACAAAGCTTGTCCCAAAGACCCGTTCGCCCTCCCTCGCATTGATCAGATTATTGATGCCACGGCGGGTTGTGAGAGTTTGTGTTTCCTGGATGCTTACTCCGGCTATCATCAGATAAAGATGGCCGTCGAGGATCAGGAGAAGACGGCTTTCATCACACCTTTTGGGGCCATCTGCAATGTCTCTATGCCTTTCGGGCTCAAAAGTGCAGGGGCGACTTATCAGCGCTGTGTCCAAATTGCTTCCACAAACAGATTGGGTGCAACGTTCATGCTTATGTGGATGATATCGTGGTCAAGTCATTGAAGAAGGAGACCTTGCTGGATGATCTCAAGGAAACTTTCGCTAATCTTCGGACTTACCAGATGAAGCTTAACCCAGATAAGTGTGTTTTTGGTGTTCCTGCAGGCAAGTTGCTGGGTTTCCTAGTATCAGAACGAGGCATTGAAGCCAACCCGGATAAAATCAAGGCAATCACCTCACTTGCGAAGCCAGAGAATATCAATGACGTTCAGCGCATGGCGGGTCGTATTGCTGCTCTAAGCCGGTTCATCAGCCGCCTTGGTGAGAAGGCTATTCCCTGTACCAGATGCTGAAAAAGACTGATGACTTTGTCTGGAGTGACGCTGCTGATGCAGCCTTTGAAGCCCTCAAAAAGCAATTGGCCGAGCCGCCTGTTCTCGCTGCTCCCATCGCCAAAGAGCCTATGCTCCTGTACATTGCTGCCAATAACAAAGCGGTAAGTGTTGCAGTTGTTGTCGAGAGGAAAGAGGCAGGGAAAGAATATCCAGTGCAGCGGCTAGTCTATTATGTCAGCGAGGTTCTATCTGAGTCCAAGCAGAGGTACCCACATTGGCAGAAACTGGTGTTTGGTGTCTTCATGGCTAGTCGCAAGCTCAGACATTATTTCCTCGAGCACCCCATTACTGTGGTTAGTTCAACACCCTTAGGAGATATCATCCAGAACAGGGAAGCGACAGGCCGGGTTGCCAAGTGGGCGATTGAGCTTGGCCCACATCATCTTAAATACGTTCCTCGCACGGCCATCAAGTCCCATGCACTTGTTGATTTCATCAATGATTGGACTGAACTTCAAGCTCCGGAAGAGAAGCCTGATAATACATATTGGACTATACATTTTGATGGTTCCAGACAGTTAGAAGGCTCGGGGGCTGGAGTGGTCATATCTTCCCCTCGAGGTGATAAATTTTGTTATGTCCTGAGGATCATGTTTACCTGTACTAACAATGCAGCTGAATACGAGGCTCTCCTCCACGGTCTTCAGATGGCCAAAGAGATGAATCTCAGCCGGGTCAGGTGTTTGGGCGACTCAGATTTGGTCGCTCAACAAGTTTCAGGAAAGTGGGACTCCAAGCTTATGGCGGCTTATCGGCAAGAGGTCACTAATGTAGCTGGACACTTCAAAGGATATCAGGTTGATCACATTGATCGGCGACTCAACGAGGCGGCTGATGCATTGTCGCGACTCGGCTCTCAACGTAAGCCGGTCCCTCCCAATGTGTTCCTTGACGTGCTACATCATCCTTCTATCAAATTGCCTTCCGAGGAAGATCTCGCTATTCCTGACCTGGAGGCACTGTTGGTGGCGGCTCTTCACGCTATTCCGGACTGGACAGTTCCATATCTGGATTATCTGACTCGAGGTGAGCTTCCTGCCGATGAACTCATGGCTCGTCAGATCGTCCGCCGCTCCAAGTCTATGACAATCGTCAATGGCGAGTTACACAGAAGAAGCATCACAGGGGTTTTCCAACGTTGTGTTTCCCCTGATGAAGGGCGAGAGATTCTCAATGAGATTCATGCTGGCGATTGTGGTCATCATGCCGGCTCAAGATCCTTGGTGGCAAAAGCTTTTAGGCATGGTTTTTACTGGCTTACAGCTCACACAGATGCTGAGGATATCGTACAAAAGTGTGATGGTTGCCAGAAGTTTGCACGCCAGGCTCATGTTCTGGCTCAAGAGCTCCAGATGATTCCTATCACATGGCCTTTTGCAGTCTGGGGGCTCGACATGGTTGGTCCATTTAAGCCGTCCAAGGACAAGAAGACCCATCTTTTGGTTGCTGTTGATAAATTCACCAAGTGGGTTGAGGCCGAGCCAATCAGCAATTGTGATGCAGCCACAGCAGTCAAGTTCTTGAAAAAGTTGATTTTTCGCTTTGGTTATCCACATAGCATCATCACTGATAATGGTAAAAATTTGTCAAAGGGAGCTATGAAGCAGTTTTGTCAAAGAGAACATATCGGGCTTGATGTTTCCTCAGTTGCACACCCTCAGTCCAATGGCCAAGCAGAACGTGCTAATCAAGAGATTCTACGCGGTATCAAGCCAAGGCTTATGGTCCCCCTCGAGCGCACGCCGGGTTGCTGGGTTGAGGAGCTTCCTTCTGTCCTTTGGAGCATCCGGACTACCCCTAACAGGTCAACAGGCTTTACGCCTTTCTTCATGGTATACGGTCTAGAAGCTGTTTTACCCAGCGATATTCGTCATGATTCCCCCCGGGTCACTGCCTATGTCGAAGCAGATAACGAGCAGGCTCGTCAAGATTCTCTCGATGCATTGGAGGAGGAACGTGATTTAGCAGTAGCACGCTCTGCAATCTATCAGCAAGACCTATGTCGCTATCACAGCCGTCGGGTTCGCAGCCGTACTTTCCCAGAGGGCGACTTAGTACTTCGTCTGATTCAAGAACAGGCGGGTATGCACAAGCTTTCCCCTCCCTGGGAAGGGCCTTTTGTCATCAGCAAGAATCTCAACAACGGTTCATATTACCTGATGGATATACGTGAGCACAATAAGTCACGTACGTCGGAAGAGGAGACCAACAGGCCTTGGAATATCGCTCATCTCCGTCCTTATTTCACTTAGAGCCACCGGCTCAAGTTGCTTGTACATACCTTTGTATATATATGATCAATAAACATAAGCCGGCACCCTCGAAACTCGGGGCCTCTGTCGTTTCATCTCCACTATTGTGCATGAGTCTTTTCGTTTTTTGATCATTGGTCACTTGGGGGCTTCCAACTCACCGGGTTTAGCTATCTCACCCTCTTGACCCGGCAATTAACGCCACATTATCTTGGTTAAACCTGCCTGTCTGCTTGATGCTACTCCGATTAGGTGACCCGGTGTACTCTTGACAAGTCAATCATCTCTATGACCCTGAACTTGTCTTGGTTAAAACATCGGATGTCACGTGAGAGCCGGCTTACAGAGAGCGAGGATAAACCATGGGCTATCACGCCAGCTTCATTGAAGCAAGACTCGAGCCTCGAAAGCCGTTCTATATTGTCGTGCTTCGAAAGCCGACTCAACATTGATATCTATTCACGATTTCTGTTCAAATTTCACAGGGGTTATCTTTGTTTTCCCCTTTGGGCATTGCGCCGCCAGGTCATTGACAAGCCGGTTTAAACAAAAATCATAACGGTTTATTTCAGACTGGTGCTACCATAAGCCGGACAAGCTATTAAGCGCCCCGGGGTATGTTAAGTCTATGTTATGCAGAGACGGATAAACTATTGATGGTTTTTGCAGATATGACTAGCCATACTGATACTAAACGAAGCATCGTTTCTTCCAAAGGAGACCTGGCGGGTTAATATTCAAACACACCAGTACAGTTGTTTTATCCAAATACTGCAAAATTTTAAAGTGCGCGAAGGCTATTCAGAGCACTTAAGTGTTTCAACTATCCTATTACAAGGCCACAGCTGGGCTCCATGATGTCAAAGTTTTTGAAGCTCTACTCCTGGGCACCAGTATCAGCGCCCTCCGGTTTATCAGTTCCCCGGTTAGCTCCCTCTTGCTGCTTCTTGGAGGCTTGCGGGTCATCCTGCTCCGGCTCTGTTCTTCCTCTTATCTGAAGATTTTCGAAGTCCCAGTCGAGGGTGGTCAAGGCTTGGAACTCAGCATCCTCTCCCATGATAATTGATGGATCTACATCAGGAACAAAGATGTGCTTACGGCGAGCTGGAGTCAGGTCGATTGGCTCGAAGATTGGCGGTGTGACCCGTTGGTTATCTTTAGTATAAGCCGCCTGGTACCTCTTCAGATCCAGTTCTTCAACAATCTGACTCGCCACGACACGAGTTTCTTTTAGACAGCTGGAGTAGTCCGCCGAACTGAATTCACTGCCGTCCGTCTTAAATTCCGAAAACCCGCCAGCCAGCTCGGACAAGTCCATATCTGGCACATACGCCTTGGCTCGGCCCAGCGATGGCATGCTGGCTGATCGGGCAGCTGATTTCTTGAACTCTTCGATGTACTTTGGCACGGTGGAGAGCTGATTCAACACGTCTCTAATATATTTTGGCGGCTCTTTGTGTCTCATCACTGACATAATTGTGAACAAACTCCCTGCATAGAGTTGCTTGAGCAAGGTGTATATCGCTTTCAGCTTCACCAACGGCTCTTGTCCCAGATTTACAGTCCGGTTCCCTGCAATATTTTGCTCAAGTATGAATCAACTAATGATTGCAGTTCGCAGGCGAGTTATAAGTAAAATTGGAGGGTCACTTACCAAAGATGGCCTGGGTCATGCTAGTGATTGAGGTGATGCTTTAACCCGGCCAGTTCATCTGAAAGGGGCTTGAGTTTCTTTTCCGCTTCTTTAGCACGTTTCAACAGCAAGTTTTTCTCTTTCTCATGAGAGGCTGTCAACACTCTCAACTTTTCGGCTGTAGTCGATGCTGATTCTGCTAGAGATGCGGCTGCTGACTCGGCGTCAGATCGAAGTTTCTTCTCCGCCTTAAGTTGCTCTTGCAAGCCGTCTGCTCTTGACTTGGCATCATTCAACAGATCCTGTCATAACCAGGTCACATCAGTACAACAATTATGGTCCTGAGATTACAAAATAGCCCACTTTGGTGTTTGAAAACTGAAGTCCCAAGCAGTTGCTAGCAATCTACATGGCACTTGGGGGCTAATGCAAGTTCATTTTTTCTTTTACAAATAACAAGGGAAAGCTCCAACTCATCTCAATACAATGAGTCGGCCCTTGGCGGCTATCACGGTTCATTCTTTTCTACATACTGAATGAAGACCCGGCTGTTTCACAGAAACAAGCTGGCCCTTGGGGGCTACATAGCATTTTTGCTCTCTAATTGTTGAAGACCCGGCTGTTTCACAGAAACAAGCCGGCCCTTGGGGGCTACACAGCATTTTGCTCTCTAGTTGTTAAAGACCCGGCTGTTTCACAGAAGCAAGCCGGCCCTTGGGGGCTCCATGTCAATTCAGTTTAACAGCCGAAGTTTAAGCACCAGCTCGTTATAATGCATAACAACCCGGTCCTTGGGGGCTAGGGTTCAAGAAAAAAGACGGAAAGCATATCTAAAGTCTTTCACACAATCATGTCTATTTATGTCTAAGACTTGGCGGCTACATATGATATATACAGTGTGGAAAAGAGGTGTTTTCTTACCTCATATTTCCTCTTCAGCATGTTAGCCATGCTGGCTTCCATATCCCGGCTTCTGGATAGCCGGGTCAGGTACGCCTCATGAAGGTCAGCCGTGCTAAGTTCTTCCAGGCTTGGGAGTGCATGTTTCGCCAAAGCGGTTGAGGGCTCTGAAGTTTTAAAAGATGCTCCGGTGGTGGTGACCTTGTTGGCGGCTTGGGGAGACGATAACACTGCATTTTCCGCCGCCTTTGTTGGGCTCAAAGCACGGTCAGGACTCGGCGGGTTGACATCTCCCACTTCATCTGTCACACAGGTTTGAGTGTCCACCTTTTCAGTTGATGGCGGCTTATTCTGTGGCGGCGGCTCAACACTCTCGTCAGCCTGGTCCTTTGCAGTTTCAATTTGACCTTCAGGGGTTACCAACTCTGGAGTTTCAGATCCGGGTTTTTCTGAGGTCGAGGGTAATTCGCCAGTCTTCCTTTTTTTGGCCTTGGCCCTGTGAAAGCACAAGCAGATTCAGATAAATAATACAACAGGTATAACCAAGCATCACTCATCGAAAAACACTTACCCTGGTTTGATGACCATGGGTGGTAGTTGAGTGGCAGATGAGTCGCCAGATGATGGTGGCGACTCCTGATAATCCGAATTAGACGGGTTACATGGTTGTTTAAAAAGACCGGCAAGCGGGTGAGATGGAGTTGGGCTATGAGGCACCTCATTTCGACGCTTGCGGGGGTTTGGCGAGTCAGATAAGCCACCCAACAGCTCTCTAGAGCCGCTTCGCGTCTGGCGCCTTATTGATTCGGCATGCTGTGATTTCTTTAAAGAAAATTTTAGGTCTGAGTGAGCAAGTGGATGAGAAAAGGGCACTTTCCTCACAGTTTTATTAGCTTTTGGGGAACAAAGATATCCGAGTCGGAAGAGATAGAAATTACCTCAACGTCATTAGCCCGGCTTACATCAACGTCGCCCTGGAAATAAGAGGCGTCAGCAAGTTCAATGAAAAGACAGCCAAGGGAGTCAAGTTCTACCTCTGATTCAACATCAGCCAATGGCGACTGGCCCCTAGCTGCCGTCTCGTGTTCAGCGGTCGGCTTATTCTTTTTCCGAGCCGGCATAGCCTTGGATTTGGCGACTGCCTTCTTTGTCTTCCTGTTCCAGAATGAAGAATTGGCCTGCAGTTTAATGAGATCAACAAGTAAGTTCAAGTTATGGATTATTAAGCCGGATAAAACGATTACAAGAATGCTTACTGGAGGAGCTCGATTGAGAGCATAGAATGGTTTCAGTCCGGTCTTGTTGCACATTTCTTGAGATTCCCCGAGTAGCTTCTTCGTAGCTTTATTTATCTCATCAGCTGACATATCGATGGGATTGAACCATTGTGGGTCGGTTGACTCGCCAGAATAATTACACATTAAGTCGCCTCGGCGGCTTAAGGGCAGGATTTTCCAGGAAAGCCAGCACCGGGTCAAGTCAACACCAGTCAGGCCGTTGGCTAGCAAAGCCCTCAACTTTGGATATACGTGGGCGACTTGCGCACGTTCTTCTTGAGAAGCCCAGCCAGGAAGTTCAAAGGTTGGGGGAAGGCGTTCAGTTCTATAACCCGGCAGAGGGTTTTCATCAGCTGGAGCTGTGTTCTTGCAGTAGAACCACGTTTTGTTCCAACCTTTAGGGTGACTCGGCAGAACAGCTGAAGGAAAAGGAACGTCTCTTCGTCTTTGAATTGAGACCCCGCCAAGTTCCACGCAGGGGCCATCAGCGCACTCAGTTTGGCGGTTGAGATAGAAGAACTCTCTGAAGAGAGGAACAGTGGGTTCTATTTGCAGATATACCTCACACAAAACTTGAAATTGGCACAGGTTGGATACAGAATTTGGACCAATGTCTTGAGGATGAAGGTTGAAGAAGTGTAGCACATCCCGGAAGAATTTTGACCCGGGTGGAGAGAAACCCCTAAGGAGATGGTCTGTAAAAATCACAACTTCCCCTTCGCGGGGGTGAGGGGTCTCTTCTGCTGCTTGAGGGGCTCGATAGCCAATTACTTCTTAAGCCGGCAGGAAGCCTTGCTCTTTGAAATCGTTCAGTACAAGGTCAGAGACTTGAGAACACACCCAGTTGCAGACTGTGGTCTTCGCCATAGTAAATCGCCTGAACATGGATAAAGATGCAAAGATATAAATGGCGGATTATCTACGAAGAGCCATATTTGAACAATCAAGAGTTTGGGGGCGAGTCAAACATATTCTGACAAGTCGCTAAGAGTATAAGCCGCCCAAACAGTGACTATTATCAAAAGGGCAGTTCAAATAACTACGCCTAAGTCGCCAGGATTTATGGCTGAGTTACAATGATTACGCCTAAATCGCCAGTATTAAAGGGCGGCTTACCAGATGCTAAAATTTCTAGTTTTTGCTAAGTGTTGCACAAACAGGTTTCACACAGGTCGGATGATATTTCAGATCTATAAAATCATTTTAAAGAAGAATATTGTCAGCACCGAGTTCATACACTGGAAGCCTAAGTTGATCTATCTGTTGTTTCTACCAAAGTTCAAGTTTGTCCAGATACAAAAACGATGCTACAACTAACGGCGGGGCATTTCTAAATCAAGAAAGTGCAAAACCTAGATCTAACAGTGGCAATGGCGATATGGCCAGGGTACGAACAGAGATGAACTAGGTTGCGCTACAGTACAGATCTATGGCGACGGGGATGAATACCTGGTTGCGGGAGGTGATCCCGGGCATTTTGAATGAGCTCTGACGACGACGTGCACGAGGAAGACGAGGACTTGGGGACGCCGGCGAGCTTGAGGGCGAGTGGCGGTGGAGCTCCAGGCGCACGCGTGGCGAAAGGAAGAAGAAGAAGAGTCGAGGCGGTAAAGTGAAAATGAGGACCCCTCGGGAGCATTTAAAAGGAAAGGAGAAGCGGAACGACGAGTGCGGAAATCAAGGCGACACAGTTTTAATGGGCGCCTCGATTATCGCAACAATTAGATCCACTCACAGATTTGAGATGATGTCACACGAGATTCACGGGGATCAGTTGAATGACGTCACGGAGATCAAGAAGGAATATATGGCAAGTGTAGAACATGTTATAAGCCGGCACAAATAAGCCGGTCATAGCATGGAGGACAAGTTTAAAAGATTGTTTCTGTCCTTAAGGTTGACATGAAAAAAAAATCAAATCAACCTGGGGGCTAATGTTGGGGATATAACCCCAGGATATGACCTGCCCATTCAGGGCCGGGTCATTACATGGCGACTCAAGAGGAAGGCTTTGGCTAGGTGGGCCGTGATGATCCAGAAGACATAGTCCAGAGGATGAGTCGCCCTTAGTGGGCCGACTTACGGTCAACCGCCTTGAGCACTTTCCTTGTAAGGCGCCACGAAGAAGTTCCCTTACTTGTGTAATAAGATGAGTAGGAGTAAGAGTAGGTGACGGGTCAAGTTACGACCCAGGCTTTGTTGTAAACCCAGGGCCTCGACCTGTATATAAAGGCGAGCCCCTGAGGTAGAAAGACTTAAGTTACAAGCTCTCGAGTACTAGGTTAGCCAAGTCGCACCCTTGTAATCGAGATCATCATCAATACAACCAAAGCAGGACGTAGGCTATTACCTCCACCGTGAGGGGCCGAACCTGGGTAAACCCTTGTCTCTCGATTCCGATCAACCCCGTTCGAGCTACCACCAAGCTACGATGGCCTCACGACTAAGTCCTTTCACGAGGACATCTGCCGTGACAAAACCACGACAACCCTCATAGTGTAGCATGCGTTGTTCTTCCAAAACTTTAAGTGTAAGAGAGTAGACTTTTTGTAAATCTGGTGGAGGTACATCCCTCTATCTGTGTGATAGCTAAACCCCAGAGCATCAAGATCAAAGATCCATGCTAGCTTAATATCCTCACTTCACATAAACTTCCCATTTTATCCCTCTGAAATAAAATATATAAAGCTGGAACTTTGCAGGTCAACAAAACATTAGAAGTACAATGTACAGACAACATTTTCTATTTTTGGTGTAGCATAAATTTCTATAATATTATTTTTTCCGAAATAAACTATATCATTTCAAGTATTTATGTTGCCAAAAAAAATCCAATTTGACATGCAAAATTTGAGATTTTTATAATTCAATTTTTTAAAAGATTTATATGAGAAAAAAATTATACGCATGAACTGGATGGACGTGTAGCTGCTCCCTGGTTATGCCAGGATATGCTGAGTAAATAGGCAATTTTTCGATTAATTTAATCCCTGAATAAATCACTAGCATGGCATTGACTAAATTACTGACATACTGATTATGAATCAGACTAGCATGTACTACGCATATAGTAGAAACATCTACGCACATAGCTAGTACAGCTAAGACAGAAATTAACAGGAGAGGGATAAACATGTTATACCCTCCAATCGGCCAGGCAGAGGCCGCGGCGGCGGCGGCAGCAGCGTTCCCGGTGGCCTTCTTGTCGGCTTCCAGCTTCTCAGCGGCAGCACGTTCGGCGTCGGTGGACATGGTGATGACGAAGGCGATGCGGACGTAGAGGAAGCAGACGAACGGAGGCGAGCAGTCACGTGGTCGCTCCCCAAAAACCTAATCGCTCCTCTTCCGTACAAGATCCGGAGAGGCGGGGTTTCGGAGGCCTGCTCTCCCGTCAACTGTGTACGCGGTGAACGGGATGGAGTCACCGGCGGCAGCAGCAGCAGCAATGGAACGACGTGGGCGTGGAGGCAGATGTGATTTGTTTCGCGTGATGGCTAGGGTTGGCAGCGCCTCACATATATAGGCGCAACCGCGTGGAGAGACGTGGGCTGAACCCACGTCCAAGTCGGTAACATCCCACGATCCGATGTCTCAGATCGTGGCCCCATCTGTCAAAGACTCTCCGTTCCTGACCAGCAAAAATAAGCACATAGGTGTGAGCTCGGCTCGGCTCAATCCCGCAACCCGCGGCGCGGCGCGTCGTGGCGAGGCGGGCGGCAGAGGAGGAGCGCGCGGGAACCACTTCTCTTCTCAAGCTCCAATAGCATGTGGAAGAGAATCCCTTATAAGGAGGTCCAACTCCTTCTCCACTAGCGGTATGGGACTAAACTTCCCACCACACACAATGCCATATATCCCACATGGGCCCTTAGAGATTTTTTCTGAAATTGTTAGATGGGCCCAAGGCCCAACTCATATTTCAACAACCCCCCACCAGATCTCAAGGGCCCATTTTGTCCTTTGTTCCAAACACTGTTTTGATATACCAGTATTGCAGTGAAGACCAGTTAAGGTTGAACTTCACCTAGAGCAAGTAGCTACACTCCTTCACAACTGAACAATGGACTATGCCTTGAATTGTCAGTTTGGCGTAAAGAAGTTTCACCACAGGTCTTACTAGTACTAGACTGCCGAAGGCTGACCCCTTGGGTGGAGCATATTAGTCACACTCCTGGCCTATTCATGAGCTTGTTAGAGATCACCCCAATCTCATAGACTGTGACCAGCAATCGGGCTCATATAGGTGCGTTCCTCCAAAGATCGCTCTATAGGACAACATCTTGCTTATATATATAAGCCTTGGAACACATTAAGACAGTAGTCATCCTACCATACAGTTTTCGAGAGTATTGCATCTCCAACGGAGTGGGTTAGTAAAATTACTCTCCTCGGTTCACCACTGGCTTGTTTTCCCAGGTCCTACTTCACGGGATCTCCGATCACATAGGTTGGGTTACTACCATGGCGACTCATGTGGGTCTCATACCCATCTCCCTCGATGCATTATCTATCACAACACGTGATAGCCCTTTAGTAAAGGGATCTGCCAGATTCTTAGCCGTTTGGATATAATCCAACGCTATCACTCCAGAGTTTCTTAATTTTCTGACAGCTTTCAATCTCATTCTTATGTGTTTGTTGGACTTCATGTTGTCCTTTGAACTCTTCACCTTGACAATAACTGTTTGATTGTCACAGTTCATAAGGATGGCCGGAACCGGCTTCTCAACCACTGGTAAGTCCATCAAAAGATCTCGAAGCCATTCTGCTTCGCCACCAGATGTGTCTAATGCTGTTAATTCTGCTTCCATTGTCGATCTCGTTAAGATCGTTTGCTTGCAAGACTTCCAGGAAACAGCACCACCTCCAAGAGTAAACACATACCCAGTTGTGGCCTTCATCTCATCAGCATCAGAGATCCAATTCGCATCACTATACCCTTCAAGTACCAATGGGTATCCAGTATAGTGAAGTCCATAGTTCATAGTACCTTTAAGATAGCGCATAACTCTTTCAACAACATGCCAATGTACATCACCCGGTTTGGAAACAAACCGGCTCAGTTTGCTCACAGCAAACGCGATGTCAGGCCTCGTTGCGCTCGCGAGATACATGAGTGAACCAATAATTTGAGAGTATCTCAATTGATCTTTAGATGTGCCTTCAAACTTTCGAATCAGCACACTAGGATCATATGGTGTTTGAGATGGTTTGCAGTCCGAATATCCAAAACGACTCAACACCTTCTCAACATAATGGGATTGCAGAAGTGTAATTCCACCCTCATCATCTCTCAATAGCTTGATGTTCAAGATAACATCAGCCACTCCAAGGTCCTTCATCTCAAAGTTCTGAGATAAAAAGGACTTAACTTCCCCAATCACTTTGAGGCTGGTTCCAAATATCAGTATGTCATCAACATACAAGCACAGTATAACTTCTTCGCCCCCACCATAGCGATAGTATACATGTGTGTCAGCTTCATTAACAAAGAAGCCAACAGATGTCAAAGTTGTATTAAAATTTTCATGCCACTGCTTAGGTGCTTGTCTCAGGCCATATAGAGATTTCAACAACTTACACACCTTTCCTTCCCGACCATCTATTATGAAGCCATCAGGCTGTTGCATATAGATTTCCTCCTCTAGCTCTCCGTTCAGGAAATCCGTCTTAACATCCATCTGGTGGATGAGAAGACCATCCGAGGCCACCAACGAGAGTAATACTCGAATGGTGGTCAGTCTGGCCACAGGTAAATAAGTGTCGAAGAAATCTTCTTCTTCTTTCTGGGCATAACCCTTGGCCACAAGCCTAGCCTTGTACTTTTCAATAGTACCGTCGGGCCTAAGCTTCTTCTTGAACACCCACTTACATCCCAATGGTTTGCAACCATAGGGACATTTAGTAATCTCCCAAGTTGTCGGGGGGATGACCCCCGGGTAGGCAACGGAGCCCGGATCCCCCTTCTTTTCAAAAAACATCGGAGCAGGCCGAGCCCCTCAGTCTGGCTAGCCCGCGCGCCGGCTCCCCAGCGCAAGCCGGCTCGGCGTGGCGACCCGGCTGGCCGGCTGGCCAATGTCGGCTAGCCGCCAGAGAGCAAACCCTCACGACAAGACAAGCAAGGCAACAACGCTCTCTCCTTTACACCGGCCCCAGCGGGCGAGGCGACAGCATTCCCTGTGCCCCCGCCCGGGACGGGCGGTGTGTGGGCGGCGCAACCCTGTTGCTAGGCGGCGCTGACCGCCCTATGACGAACGACAAGACCTGCCACAGTGCCGCGCTGCCGACCGAGCCCGTGCCCGGCGGACCCGGCGTACCCGGCGCACCCGGCGGACCCGGCGCACCCGACGGACCCGGCGGACCAGGCGACCCGGCGGCCCCCACCGCCGGCTCCTAGACAATGACACCCGGGCCCCGCTCCCGTGCATCTTTACTCATGTACCCCTGGGGGTCGGCCTATAATACCCCCCGGGAGCCCTCCATGCAGAGGGTCGGACAATTCAGTAGCAACACACATAAACACAGCTCCGGGAGCAACCTTGTAGCCCTTGTGCTCCCCATACTCCATTCGGCAGGATTAGGGGTGTTACCTCTCCGGAGGGCCCCGAACCTGGGTACGTCTTGTGTCCCGCACTCGCGCATGCCAACCTCGCCTCCGAAACCCACCGGCGTCCTCCTGTAACCCCACCTCAAGCCATCCCATGGCATCTGCCGTGAATCGCGCACCCCCCGCAAGAATACCACCACAGTTGGCGCCCACCGTGGGGCAGCTCGCGGCGCTGGCCGGAGTCAAGTTCCGGACGAGGCCCTTCACCAGCTCCGGCGAGCGCATCGTGCACGCTTTGGTCCGTGCGCCTCGCACGGCCAACCCGACCGGCTGCAATGTCGCGCCTGACGCGGACGTCGCCTGCCCCGCGGGCTACCTCGTCGTCCCTTTCGGTGCGCTGCGCGTCTTCGTCGCTCTCGTCTCCGACGTGTTTCCCAGCGAAGTGCGCAACTTCGCCGACTCGCCTGTCCCCGTTGGCTGCGCCGTCTCTGACGACGTCGCGGCTCTCTGCGTCCGCGCGGAAGTGCTGACCATCGGCACCAGCTCTGGCTCCCAACGCGCCAAGGAGAAGGCCGCCGCGGCTGCCGTTGCCGCGGCTGCGGTCCCACCTCGCTGAACCGACCCGCTCCACGAGACGATCCGGATTCTGCAAGCCCCCATCACGCCCGACGCCGACACGGCAGCCGCAGCGACGCAGCTAAACGAGGACCGCTAGCATCTGCTGGTCGAGGCCACGGAGCTCGCGGCTGCGCGGCACCGGCTGGAGTCCGCCCAGCGTGAGTACGACAGCGCCCACGGTTTCACTCCGCCCGCCGCCGAGCCTAGCCGGGTCGCGGAGGTGCGGATTCGTGGGGGCGCAATCGGCCGTGCGCTAGGCGCAGGCCGGCCCGTCTACGACACCCCCGTCAAGAACATGCGCGCGGCGCAAGCGGCCATGGCGGATCTCGAGTTCCTGGAGGGCGAGGAGCTGCTGCAGCAGCAGCAGCGCATCCGCGACCTCATCGCCGCGGCAAATGAGCAGCAGGCGCGTTTTGATCTAGCCCAGCCATCCGGCTCCGCTGCAGGAAATACCGCGAACCCGGAGAGGGCTCTCCGGGACGCGCAGCAGACGTCTTCGCACGCCACTAGCGCGAGCCGCTCTGGCCGGCACCGGTCCGGCCGGAGCCGGCACAACCGAGCCACCACCGCCGGAGACGGCAACGCTGGCGAGACGGCCGGCGACGGCCGGGTTCAGCAGCCGGAGCCGCCCGTGCGGCCGGCTCGGCGGCCCGAGCCGGCCCCGGAAGCTCCTGCTCCCCGCGGTCCCGTGGCCGACCGAATCGGTCCCCGCGGTCCCGTGGCTGACCGACTCGGCCCCCGCGAGCCCTACGACAAAAGCGACGCCCGTCACCGCATCGACCGGCTGGCACGCTCCACGGCCCTGGAGGAGGAAAGCTCTGTCGGCCCGGCATGCTTCGGCCCCCGCATTCGCGAGGAGCCCTTCCCCAAAGGCTTCTCGCTGCCCCGCGACTCCCCAAAGTACAACGGCGCCACCAAGCCGGAGGACTGGCTGACCGACTACACCACGGCTGTCGGCAAAGCCGGCGGCAACCGGCGCGTGGCCGTGCGCTACGTTCCCCTCATGCTGCTCGGCTCGGCCCGGACGTGGCTTAACAGCCTCCGAGCCGGCAGCGTGAACTCCTGGCTGGATTTTGAAGACGCGTTCATCCGCAACTTCACCAGCACCTACAAGCGACCCGGCAAGCCTCGCCAGCTCTCCATGTGCGTCCAGAAGCCGGGCGAGCCCCTCCGCAATTTCCTCACTTGGTGGATGGAGCTTCGCAACTCCTGCGAGGGCGTCCACGAGGTCCAGGCCATCCAGTACTCCATCGACGGATGCCTAGACGGCACTCTGGTCAAGCACAGGCTGGTGTGCGACGAGCCGGAGACTCTGGCGGAGCTCATGGCTGTGGCGGATAAGTACGCTACGGCCGACTCCGCGATGAATGTGAAGATCACGATCGACGCAGACGGCAAGCTCCTCCCGGCCCAGCCGGCTCCCCCCAAGCCGGCTGGTGACAACAATCAGCGCCGGCAAGACAACAACAGCAACAACAACGGCAAGCGCCGGAACGACCAGCAAGCGCCCCGCTACGACAACCGGCAAGTCGCTGCCGTGGAAGGGGAGCAGCCGGCTGAGCAAGGCTCCAGCCAGCGTCCGCGCACTGGCAAAGCCGCCTGGCAGCCCAAGCTGTCTTTTGAACAGATGCTCGACGCCCCCTACAAGCACCACAGCGGCACGAAGCCGTCAACGCACACGCTCCGGCAGTGCAGTTTCACCCAGCGCCTGTTGAAGGGCAACCTTCCACCCCCGCCACCCGGAGCCGGCGGAGCCGGCCCGCAGCAGCCGCCCCTCCCGCCGCCTTCACCGCCATCCGGCGCCCTCGCCGACAACCCTTTCCCGCGCCCGGACGCGTCCTACGTCGTCTTCACCAGGGAGGGGGATGACAAGCACGCCAAGCGCAAGCACGCGGCCGAGGTGAACGCCGTCATCCCTTCGGTTCCCCAGTACATGCACTGGTCCGACCGGCCGGTCAGCTGGACCCGGGAGGACCATCCGGCCGTCATGCCCACGCCGGGTGGCTACGCCCTCGTACTCGACCCCACCCTCGTCTCCGAGAAACGCACCTGCCGCTTTTCGCGGGTGCTGATCGACGGCGGCAGCAGCATCAACATCCGGTACCGCGACACCATGACCAAGCTCGGCATCGAGGCGCGGCAGCTGGAGCCGACCCGGACGGTGTTCCACGACATCGTGTCGGGTCTCTCCTGCTCTCTGATCGGCCGGATCCGGCTTGACGTCCTGTTCGGCTCCAGCAGCCACTTCCGCCGCGAGCCGATTTGGTTCGAGGTGGTTGACCTGGCCAGCCCCTACCACGCGCTGCTGGGCCGGCCCGCGATGGCCAAATTCATGGCGGTCCCCCACTACACCTACCTGAAGCTGAAGATGCCGGGTCCCAAGGGCCTCATCACCATCATCGGCGACTACAAGAAGTCCACGGCCCTGCAAGACGCCGATGAACTGGTCCTCAAGTGCGAGGGCTGCCAACGCTTCAGCAAGTGCAGCCACCAGCCGGCTTCAGCCCTCCAAACCATCCCGATCACATGGCCCTTTGCCGTCTGGGGGCTCGACATGGTGGGGCCCTTCAAGACCGCCCGAGGCGGCATGACGCATTTGCTGGTCGCCGTCGACAAGTTCACCAAATGGATCGAGGCCAGACCAATCAAGAAGCTCGACGGGCCCACGGCCGTCCGGTTCATCAAGGATATAGCGGTTCGCTACGGCGTTCCCCACAGCATCATCACCGACAACGGCACCAACTTTGCCAAAGGTGTGCTGGCCCACTACTGCTCTGCATCCGGCATCCGGCTCGACTTGGCCTCCGTCGCCCATCCCCAGTCGAACGGCCAGATCGAGCAGGCAAATGGCCTCATCCTAGCCGGCATCAAGCCGCGACTCGTCGAGCCACTCGTGCGCTCACCCGGCAGCTGGCTCGATGAGCTGCCGGCCGTCCTCTGGAGTCTCCGGACGACACCAAACTGCTCCCAACCGACGTCGAGTTCGACTCGCCCCGGGTGACCATGTACACAGAAGCCGAAGCAAGAGAACCACGCGAAGACGGCATCGACCTGGTCGAGGAAGCGCGCCTCCTGGCCCTCAGCCGGTCCGCCATCTACCAACAAGGCCTACGCCACTACCACAGCAAGAAGATCAAGCCCCTCGCGTTCTGCGAGGGCCACCTCGTGCTCCGGCTCGTCCAGCGGACAGCCGGCCAGCACAAACTGGCCTCCCCCTGGGAGGGCCCCTTCATCGTCAGCAAGGCCCTCTGCGACCGAAACACGTACTATCTCATCGACGCGCAGAAGCCGAACAAGCGCAAGCGAGATGCAGCCGGCGAGGAGTCCAGCCGGCCCTGGAACGCGGAGCTCCTACGTCCGTTTTATAGTTGAACTCGTGCATGTATGTATCACCGCCTTTTGAATTTAATGAAAGCAGGAAGCCCACCCCCCCCCCCCCCGTTTTCATTTGTCCCGCCGAGTCGGCACAGCCGGCTCGGGGGCTTCCTTTTCCGCTTCACTCTGTGTCTATGCACCTCTCAGTTTTTTTGATTCTCCCGCAGAGTCGGCACCGCCGGCTCGGGGGCTAGCCGGCTAGACCGCGCCTCGCCATTTTTTCCTTAAGTCCATTCCGAAGCGTACGAACCGCCAAAGCCCTCTCTTCGCTAGCCACAACCGGCTCCCGGCTGTCCGGTCGGCAAGAGCTAAAGGCCGCAAGCATCGTCACGCGAGAACGGCTAAGGAAGAGGGCCCGGCTCGGCCAATCCGGCACAACCCTCCCTCTCTCACTAATTCGCCGCACGACCGGCTGCGCGCCAGGCGGCTTCGCCGCCTGCCGCCAGCCGGCCCAGTGGGTGTTTCGCTCGCGCTCAACGTCCGAAAAAGCCTAAGTATTGTGCGTCCGCTCTCAAAGCCGAATCCCCGTCCTAGCCACAGTCTGCAACCCGGCTGTCCGGCTAGCGGGAACGAAGCTCGAAGAAAAGACAAACGAGAAAAGGCCCAAGGCCGAACAGCAAACAGTGAAATCACATGCAAAATTTATATACAGCATAGGCCTTCGGCCACAAGTTCATTACATGGAACTACACCCCAAGTGGGTGGACCTGCTACCTAACAAGGTTTGAGTACATGAAAGATAAAAAGAAAAAAATCCTAAGCGGCACCCGGCGTCGGCTCAGCCGAGGTGGACGCGGCCGCCGGGTCGGGCCCAGTGCTCTCCGGCCTCTCGGTCGTGGCGTCGTCGTCCGGGTCGGCCTCGTCATCGGCGTAGGCCCCCGTCTCGGCCGAGCTGCCGTCCGGGTCGTTCAGCAGCAAGCCGAACTCGTCGGCAGGGAGCTCCTCGCCGTCTTCTGTCCGCTCCGAGACGAACTCGTCGTATGGGGCGAACGAGGCCAGGTAGCTGGCCCGCCCGGCAATCCGCTGCGCCCGTGCCGCCAAGTCCTCCTCCGCGTCGGCTCGCTGCGCCGCCAGACGATCGAGGTCCACGCCCGGGTAATAAGACACGACGAAGCGCAGCGCCGTCTCCGCTCCGGCGCGGGCCGCGGAAGCCCTCCACGCGCCGAGTCGCTCCACCCCGGCCTCCAGCCATCGCACCAGCCGGGTGACGCTGTTCGGCACCACCGCACTCGGCCAGAGGCCGCTCGCCATGCCCAACCCGGCCTCGAACAGGCGGTGCATGTTCCCCTCCACGGCTCGAAGACGGGCCTCGCAGCCGAGGACAATCTCCGAGAGGCTCCAGGTGGCGTAAACGTCGATCTTGGCCCCTGTCGCGCGCAGGTCTGCCCGGTGGGTATACACAGCCGCATTGGCCGCCTCCTGCGTCTCCGGGAAGACTCCTAGCAAAGGGAGGAAACAAATCAGTCCAAGAAAGCAACTTGCCAGCTACGCCAGTCGGACCAAAGAAAAGATAGTACTTACGGGCGAAGGTCTCGTCGAGGTGCTACGCCTCGCCCAGCATCCCGTTCTCCCGTAAGGCCGACGCGCGAGCCTGGGCCTCGAGATCCTTCTCGAGCTGGGCGATCCTCCTGCCGGCATCAGCCAGCTCCTTGGCCGCCCTGCCGCGCTCCTCCGTCAGCCGGCCCAGCTCCGCCTGGTGGGCGTCCTCCGCCTTGGCCTTCTCGGCCACCAGCCGGTCCACCTCGGCCTGGAGCCGGTCGCGGTCGGCAGCGGCGCGATCGCGCTGCTCGCCGGCTTCGATAATCCGGCCTCGGAGGTTTGGCACCTCGGCCGCGGCGGCTGCGCGACAGGGTTCCCGGTCAGATGCCGGAAGCAAAGATTAGAAGAAAAAGACAAAGCTCTAAGATTCGACCCGGCTGCTCCGCAGTCCGGCCCGAATCTCGGGGGCTACACCCAGTGGGTGCGCTGGCGCGCCCCCACTGAAGGCATGCAAACGTACCTTGAACCCGGTGCAGCTCCTCCTCCTTGGCGGCGAGCTGGGTTTTGGCCTCGCGGTACCGCTCCCGGAGCTGGTTGTACGCGCTGGCCCGGAGGTCGTACAGATGCTCCGCGCAGACAGAAGATTAGAAGAATGCAAAAGACTAGCTATAAGATTCGACCCGGCTGCTCCGCAGCCCGGCCGAACCTCGGGGGCTACACCCAGTGGGTGCGCTGGCGCGCCTCCACTGATTCAACAATCAAGACAAGCACCGAAGAAAGAACTCACCGCGATCGCCTGCTCCAGCTGCCGCGCCCGGTCCTGCTCCTCCCGGATGAAGGTCTGCAGGCGCTCGCTCCGACCACGAAGCTGCGAGCGCAAGGCGTCCGCCGCGTCGTCCTCCCGGGTTCGCGGCCCGACCACAACTTTGCCGGAGCTCGCCCATGGCTGCTAGATCGTGGCCCCGGCGCCGGATCCGCTTCCACCCGGCCGCTCGGAGTTCGTGGCGGCTTGGGGCGGCACGACCACCAGGGTACCGGCGTCCCCGGTCGCGGCTCCCGTGGCCGGCGTCGGCTGCGCTTGGCCGGATGGCGCGGAGTCCGCCTCGCGCCTTCCTCCGCCGTCCTCGCCTCCTCCTGCCGGGTCGGTCCGGGGCGGCGTGTCCATGACGATGTTCTCATCGACGTCCGACTCGCCGCCGGCCGGCTCCGCCCGCCTCTCCGGCTCGCCCGCTCCCTCCG
Organism: Elymus sibiricus; assembly: GCA_039707655.1. Lineage (NCBI taxonomy): Eukaryota > Viridiplantae > Streptophyta > Magnoliopsida > Poales > Poaceae > Elymus > Elymus sibiricus. The sequence goes on from CM077672.1 coordinate 66,046,880, forward strand.
GCTGCGGCTCGATGATCGTCACCACCGGCGCCGAGCCCCTCTCCATCTCCGGCCAAGCCGGATCCGCGGTGGGCCTGGCCCGCTTCGCGGAGGCCCTCTCCCATGCCTGGGCCGAGGCCTCCTCCATCGCCTTCTCGGCCTCATCTCGGTCCCGCCAGGTAGCACGCGTCGCCGCGTCAAGATCCCGGCCGGATTGACGGGCCTCGAGGTCCTCCTCCGCGGTCCAGCCCGGCTCGCGGTCGATGGCGCTGCTCCGGGTCTTCCTCCAGACGGCCTCGCCCACCGCGGCCTCTGTCGCCGCCACCGCCAACTCAAGAGCCGACTTGTACACGGCAGTTTTGTCACGGCGAAGGCATAAGCAAGAAAAAGACAAGCCATAAGATTCGACCCGGCTGCTCCGCAGCACGGCCGAACCTCGGGGGCTACACCCAGTGGGTGCGCTGGCGCGCCCCCACTAATTCAACAAGCAAGGATCAGAAATAAGACAAGAGACACTTACCCGATGACGGTCGGGACCTCCCGCTTCTGCCCCACGGACGGGGCGAGCCGGCGCTTCTTCTTGACGACGGCCCTCTCGCGCCCCGGCCCCGCCGTCGGGCGCTTCGCGGCCGGCCTCGCCTCGACCACCTCCTTCCCATGCGGCCGGCTGACAGACGCCGCCGCGCGGGCCGGCCCGGCGCCGGCCGCCTTCCGCAGCCGCCTTGGGGGGTCGACACTGGCGTCCTCCCCAGCCGAGGGCGCTGCACCGTGGGCACCGGTCAGGCCCTCCTCATCGTCGTCCGGCCAGTCGCGAAGAAGATCCGAGGGCGGAGACTTACCCGCGTGCCACGACCCGCCGGCCGCGGCGTCGGCCAGGCGCGCCTCGACCGCCCCCTCCTCCGCCTCGGCGCCGGCCTCCTCCACGTCCGAGTCGGGCAGGTCGGCCAGCAGGAGCTGAGGATTCGGCCCGTCGTGGTTCCGCTGGCTGGCGAATAGCTGCGACCCTCCCACGGCGTCAGGACACAAGAATAGCGTTGAAGCAGCAACAAATAAAGACCAGGGACTCACCGCCGGCGCCGGGTTCGCCCGGTGATAGGGATCCTTCCCGAAGCTCCACCCCTCCTCCTTCAACCCGGCCTTGGAGATGTAGTTCACTCGCTGGGTAATCCCAGTCGGCGTCAACTCCTTGGTCGACATCCGGGTCGGGTCGTGCCGGCCGCTCATGTCGCAGATCCGGTGTGCCTGGCGCTGCAGCGGCAGAACCCGGCGGGCGATGAAGGCTTCGATGAGGTCGATCGGTTTCAGCCCCTCGCGCTCCGTCAGCTCCCTGACCTGGCTGCAGATGTTCACCATCTCCTGCGGCGGTTTCTTGGGACAGTAGCCCCAGTTCGGCTTCTCGAGCGGCGGCACGTCGACGAACGGCGGAAGATTGATGACATCGACAGCTGGGTCGGCGTTCCGGACGTAGAAGAACGTCGTCTGCCACTTCTTGGCCGAGTCCTCAAGCGGCAGCTTGGGAAACGGCCCGTTCACTCGGCCGGTGACCACCGCCGCGCCGCAGTCAGACATGACGCCAGCCGATGCCCCCTGCTGCTTGAGGAAGAACATCTTCGCCCAAAGATCCACAGTCGGCAGCATGCCGAGATAGCCTTCGCAAAGCGTGGTGAACCCGACAACCTGCAGCACGGCATTGGCGCCGAGGTGGTGCGGCTGCAGCCCGAAGAAGTCGAGCCAAGCACGGAAGAAGAGGCTCGCGGGGAGGCCGAACCTGCGCTCGACATGTGAGAAGAAGACGACATGTTCGCCCGCCCGCGGCTGCGGCACCCTCTCCGAGCCGGGCGCGCGCGCGAACAACGCCTCCGCCGGCGGCAGCCGCTTCGTGCGGCGAAGGTAATGGATGTTCTGCTCCGTCGTGATGGAGCCCTCCCAAGATCCTTTCGGCAGCGCCATTGGAGGGCTCTACGGGCGTTGAGATGCGGCGATGAAGAGGAGGAGGAAGGGAGAGCAGCGCGCTGCGGGTCTCGGGCGCGGTGCGCAGCAGCGGGCGTGGGCGAGGCGCGCGACGGCGGCAGCGCTTCGCTCGGGCTCGGCGGAGAAGTGGCAAGAGCAGAGAAGGAGCGAGGGGCGGGGGTGCGCGCGGAAGCGTTTCCGTCGCACTCTCCCCCTTTGCCTCATTTATAACAATGAGAGATCGTGGGGGAGGGGGATCGATTGCGCCCACGATCCCCACTCCCCCGCACTGTGCGCGCACGTTCCCCACGCACAATAACTGCGCGGGGAAGCGTAATCGCCAACGGTCGCCGCAGTAAATCCCTCGCGCGCGGGCCGAGGGCGCGTCGTGGCAGGCCCGGTCCGCAGTCACGTCCCGTCACGCGCGTGGGCTGGCAAGCCTCGCCTGCCGCGCGGCTGCACGTGGCGGCCTGTCAAGCTGCGGCGGGCGCGGATCGTCGTGCGGAGCAAGACTCGTTTGGCGGGCGTTTCCGTTTCCCGCCCAGGCCGGGGTGCCGCTCCCCGGCTTCCGGAAGCCGGCCCCCAGCGGGTGTTCCCGGCGTCCGCTGCCGCCTTGCCGGCACGCAGCCAGACGGAGCCGTCCTGCCGGACTCCGGCACTTCATCAACGAACCGGCTCCACAAGGGGGTAAGCTGTGAAGGCCCCCCCGCCTGAAGCCGGCGAACCTTCACAGCTTCGGGGACTACTGTCGGGGGGATGACCCTCGGGTAGGCAACAGAGCCCGGATCCCCTTCTTTTCAAAAAACATCGGGGCAGGCCGAGCCCCTCAGTCCGACTAGCCCGCGCGCCGGCTCCCCAGCGCAAGCCGGCTCGGCGTGGCGACCCGGCTGGCCGGCTGGCCAATGCCGGCTGGCCGCCAGAGAGCACACCCTCACGACAAGACAAGCAAGGCAACAGCGCTCTCTCCTTTACACCGGCCCCGGCGGGCGAGGCGACAGCATTCCCTGTGCCCCCGCCCGGGGCGGGCGGTGTCTGGGCGGCGCAACCCTGTTGCTAGGCGGCGCCGACCGCCCTATGACGAACGACAAGACCTGCCATAGTGCCGCGCTGCCGACCGAGCCTCCGAAACCCACCGGCGTCCTCCTGTAACCCCACCTCAAGCCATCCCATGTCATCTGCTGTGAATCGCGCACCCCCCGCGAGAATACCACGACACAAGTCCCGTTAGCCATGATGGAACCCATCTCGCTACGGACCGCATCCTTCCAGTAGTCAGCTTCTGGAGATGCATACGCTTCTGAAATAGAAGTGGGAGTATCATCCATGAGGTACACAAGGAAATCATCACCAAAGGTCTTTACAGTCCTTTGTCTCTTGCCCCTAGCAAGGGTTTCCTCATCATCCTCCTCAGGATTTTCATCATGTGTTTGTTCATAATATTCCATAGGAATGGCAGGTTCATGAGTCTTCTCAGATTCTTGTCTAGAAGTGTTTTGCTATCTCTCATAGGAAAAATATCCTCGAAGAATGTAGCATCGTTAGACTCCATAATTGTACCGACCTTCTGGTCAGGTACCTCAGATTTCACTACTAGAAATCTATAGCCAACGCTATTCTTAGCGTAGCCCAAATTAACGCAGTCCACGGTCTTTGGTCCAAGCTTACGCTTTTTGGGGATCGGCATGTTGACTTTCGCCAAACAGCCCCATGTACGCAAGTATGAGAGTGTTGTTCTTCTCTTCGCCCATTTCTCATAGGGAGTGATCTCATTATCCTTTGTCGGAACTTTATTCAGGACATGACATGATGTCAATATAGCCTCCCCCCACCATACCTTGGATAAACCCGATGTATCTAACATGGCGTTAACCAAATCAGTTAGAGTACGGTTTTTCCGTTCGGCAACCCCGTTTGACTGGGGTGAATAGGGAGGAGTCCTCTCATGAATAATAGCATGTTCCGCACAAAACGAATCAAACTCACTCGAGAAGTACTCTCCACCACGATCTGACCGGACTCGTTTAATTTTCTTTTCAAGTTGATTCTCAACTTCTGCCTTATAGATTTTAAAGTACTGTAGAGCCTCATCTTTAGTATTTAACAGATACACATAGCAATATCTAGTGGAGGCATCTATCAATGTCATGAAGTATTTCTTTTCACCTTTAGTCAACACACCATTCATCTCACAAAGATCAGAATGTATAAGTTCTAATGGCGCCAAGTGTCTCTCCTCCGCAGCCTTGTAAGGCTTGCGAGGTTGCTTAACTTGCACACACGTAAGGCACTTAGAACCTTTGGCTAAAGTGAAACTCGGGATTAAATTCAGTTTTGCTAGCCGCGTCATAACACCGAAAGTAATGTGACAAAGACGTGAATGCCAAACTTCAGATTCATTAACACTCGAATGGATATTGTTCACGACTTTATTACAAAAATCAGCGAGAGAAAGGCGGAACATTCCTCCGCTTTCATAACCCTTTCCAACAAATAGTCCATATTTCGTAACAACTACTTTATTAGACTCGAAGACCAACTTAAACCCTTCTCTACACATAAGGGAGCCACTAACAAGGTTCTTCTTGATGGCGGGGACATGCTGCACGTTTTTCAGCTGCACGATCCTTCCCGAAGTAAACTTCAGATCGACCGTGCCAACACCATGAACAGAAGCACTCGCGCCATTCCCCATCAATACGGACCCGTGACCTGTGGCCTGGTAAGAAGAAAACTATGAAATGTTAGCACACACATGAACACCTGCACCTGTGTCCACCCACCAATCGGTGGACTGACAAACTGAAAATACAGTAAATAAATTACCGTACCCAGATGCACCACTTTCATTGTTGCCCACAATCATATTCGCAGACTTGGAGTCCTGCCCTGTCTTCTGGTACTTGTTAGGGCACTTGTTGGTCCAATATTCATCTGAACCACAAGTGAAGCAGCCATCTCCCTTCTTGTTCTTCTTGAAGGTCTTCTTACCCTTCTTCTTAAAGTCGGTATTTTGTTGGACACCGTTCTTTCCCTTGGGCTTGTGGGAATTGAAGTTCTTCTGATGCACCATATTGGCTACAGAAGTTCCTTCGACCCCTTTTCCGTGCGAGTCCTTTGCTCTCGAGTTCTGCTCAACACTCAGATGGCCGATGACATCCTCTACTGAGAATTCACGCCTCTGATGTTTAAGAGTGGTAGCAAAGTTCCTCCAGGAATTAGGGAGCTTAGCAATTATACAACCCGCGACAAATTTGCCCGGTAAATCGCACTTCAGAAGCTAAAGCTCCTTAGCGATGCATATTATCTCATGAGCATGTTCCAATACAGAACGGTTCTCGACCATTTTGTAATCGTGGAACTGCTCTATAACATACATCTCGCTCCCAGCATCGGTGGCCCCGAATTTAGATTCGAGTGCCTCCCACAAGTCCTTGGCAACCCGCAGATGTAAATATGCGTCAACCAACTTATCTCCGGTCACGCTCAGAACTGCTCCGAGAAAGATGACGGTGGCCTCCCTGAACGCCTTCTCCTGTTCAGGAGTAATCGTTCTAGTGGGAGTCACACCGGCAACCCAGAATACGTTCATTGCCGTGAGACATAAGATGATTTTGGTCTGCCAACGCTTAAAATATGTACCGGTAAACTTATCTGGTTTCAGTGCAGCAACAAAACCATGATTCGAAAAATTCCTACACAAATTAGGTTTTTGGATTGCTGAGTAAATAGGCAATTTTTCAATTAATTTAATCCATGAATAAATCACTAGCATGGCATTGACTAAATTACTAACATACTGATTATGAACAAGATTAGCATGTACTACGCATATAGTAGAAACATCTACGCACATAGCTAGTACAGGTAAGACAGAAATTAACAAGAGAGGGATAAACATGTTATACCCTCCAATCGGCCAGGCAGAGGCCGCGGTGGCGGCGGCAGCAGCGTCCTCGGCGGCCTTCTTGTCGGCTTCCAGCTTCTCAGCGGCGGCACGTTCGGCGCCGGTGGACATGGTGATGACAAAGGTGATGCGGACGTAGAGGAAGCAGACGAACGGAGGCGAGCAGTCGCGTAGTCGCTCCCCAAAAACCTAATCGCCCCTCTCCCATACAGGATCCGGAGAGGCGGGATTTCGGAGGACTGCTCTTCCGTCAACCGTGTACGCGGTGAACGGGATGAAGTCGCCGGCGGCGGCAGTAGCAATGGAACGACGTGGGCGTGGAGGCAGATGCGATCTGTTTCGCGTGACGGCTATGGTTGACAGCGCCTCACATATATAGGCGCAACCGCGTGGAGAGACGTGGGATGAACCCACGTCCAAGTTGGTAACAACCCACGATCCGACGTCTCAGATCGTGGCCCCATCTGTCAAAAACTCTCCGTTCCTGACCGGCAAAAATAAGCGCTTAGGTGTGAGCGCGGGAATCACTTCTCTTCTCAAGCTCCAATAGCATGTGGAAGAGAATCCTTTATAAAGAGGTCCAACTCCTTCTCCACTAGCGGTATGAGACTAAACCTCTCACCACACACAATGCCATATATCCCACATGGGCCCTTAGAGATTTTTTTTTGAAATTGTTAGATGGGACCAAGGCCCAACTCATATTTCAACAGGATAGACACACAAGACCATATGGATATTATCACCAGCATCTCTCTCCGAGTCTCTCTCATCTGACTTGTCGAATAGGATAGAGGAGAACTTACAAAAAGTCGGAGCTCCAGGCCTTATCAACAATACATTCCATTGGATCATATGGCCCCTTTGGTATCAGGTCGCCGCATCGCCATATTGCAATCCAAATATTCGATGCTCCACACTAGGCCCATACGTGTATCCCCCCAAATTAAAGGAGCTCGGGATTTATCCGAACCCTCCCGTATCACCTTTTTCCCGGGTCAAATTGCTGGAAGCTGCATCCTGCCGGTGCACATTTCCATGGCTATATATGCAGGGCTCCCCTATGACCAGCTCAAAGCAAGCCAGCACAGCTCAAAGCCTCGTATACAAGAGCCAGCTAAAAGCGATCGTATTATTAATTGAGCTCACTAGCACCAGCACTAGCACTAAACTTGATGGAGCAGGTGACGAAGCTAGCCGGGCAGCGGGCGGTGGTGATCTTCGGCATGAGCTCCTGCTGCATGTGCCACACGGTGACGAGCCTCCTCCGGGATCTCGGGGTGAACCCGATGGTGGTGGAACTGGACGAGGACCCTAGGGGGAAGGAGATGGAGAAGGCGCTGGTGCGGCTCCTCGGCCGGAACCCTGCTGTGCCTGCGGTGTTCATCGGCGGCAGGCTCGTCGGATGCACCGACGTCATGTCCCTTCATCTCGGCGTCAAGCTTGTCCCGCTGCTTCGTAATGCAGGTGCTGTATGGGTGTAGCGCATGGGAGGGTTTTGTCGTATATATTCGGCCTGATGTATTAGGCATTTAGGCGCCAGAGGATAATGTAATACACGTATGTGTACGTGCTCTGTTATCCTTTCCTGTATCAGGTGATGATGTGGACTATGGAAACCATGCAGGTCCTTTTTACTGTACATATGGGAGTACATACCTGTTCCTGTCAAAGTGTTAAGCACTATAATTAGTGGTTTTTTTTTTTTAAAAAAGCATTATAATTAGTGTTGTGTTAATTCAAACTTTGTAATAGTTGACCAAATTTATACTATTAAATATAAACAGTACCCAATAAATACAACATGAAAATATATTACATATTGACCTATAATGATACATATTCGATATCGTGAATGGTGATGTTTTTTCTATAACCTTGCTCAAACTTCGAAAATTTAGACTTAAGATAACAGTATTATGTGAAGTTTAAAAAGGAGGTTTTTTCTTTTCTTTTCAGAACAAACGGGGCGGGGACATGAACTTTAAAATTTTAAATTTTGGTATTTGAACTTTCAAAATTTTAAACATCTGAAATTTTGAACTTATAAAAATACAAAACTTTCAAAATTGTAATGAACTTTGCACAGAAATGAAATATATGAAAAAACACATGTGTGGGCTCCACCAGCTCCTCAGAAAAGCGTGTGGCAGCCCCACATGGGTGCCGCGCTCCCCCAACCAACACAGAGTAAGCCTTTGCGTGCACGATGATACGCATAGGGGACGATTACCCTTTCATTCTTCTAGGTTCCTAGTTGGTTATCTCAAGAAGAAAAGCTAGCTACGGGATTTATTTCATATAAAAATGTTTATTTTTTTAAGAAAATGACCACGGGTTTAAAAAAATCTTTGGCTATTTTATAAATGTTCTTAAATTCAACTATGTTGACCAATTTTAAAACTATTCACCAATTTAAAATTCTCGTGTATTTTAGAAAATGTTCATGAATTTTAAAATTATTCATGTATTCCTGAAAAAGTTTTAAATTTTGAAAAGGATTACAATTTCTAAAAGAGGTAAAACAAAAATACGAAAAAAGAAAAAAAAATTATCGAAAGAAAGACCGCCTAAAATACACAGATGAAACGAAAAAAAAAGAATTACCCTCGAAACCATGTCTCGGAGCATTTAACTGGGCCAACTCATGGATGGTCGCTCTGAGCGTTTGGGTGACATCTTATCGCAGAGAGCGATAAATAAGAAAAATACGCATACGCGATCACCTGGATGGTCAGTGCGGAGCTTCCCTTGACCAATTTGGTGAGATGGAAGAGCGGCTCACCTCAAGGAGCTCGTAGTGGGTCGGCCAGTAGAGAGGAGTTGATTTGCTTCGCTCGTTTCCTTCGTTCTTTTGTTTCCATTCATTTTCATAATTTCATATTCTAAATATATGTTTTTTAAAATTACTTTACTTAATTTTAAAAAGTTCACTACGATTAAAACCGTTCATGTAATGAAAAAAAATGTTCGTGCAATTTGTAAAAAGTACTCATATCATTCAAAGAAATGTTCATCACATTAAAAAAATGTTCACTTGTTTCAAAAATATGTTTGTGAAAGTTTTTTAAAACAATACACAATGTAAAATCTGGTTCCATAATTTCAAAAAAAAAGTGTTGTACCATTCAAAAAAAGTTCGTCACATTTTAAAATTGGCGAGGTCTGGGGTCCTCTCACCATTGGCGCCTTCGTGGTTGAGGCACCGTACGTCCATCTTCGTGAACGACGTGGTGACTTTCTTGAGGCGGGACGTTCTTAGCCTTAGGGCTTATTCGGCCATCGCCACAAACTTTCGCATGGCTTTGGGGTTGTGCACCAACCTGAATAAGTGGTCGATACACCCATTAGGTGCTCTCTGGAGCAAGTTGATCTCGTCGTCAGGGAGCTTGGTTTCCCGGTCCTCCCATGGTCATGCAAGTAACTCGGGTTGCCTCTCGGACTACGGAAACCATCGATTACCCAATTGCAATCCATGGTGGACAAGACAGTGGAACGGCTGCCGGGTGGGCAGGTGATGATGATGTTTGGAGGCGGTAGACTGGAGGTGCAATGCTGGCACTGGACATCCCCGCAAAAACCCTCGGGGCTCTAGTGAAGATTGGCCATGGTTTTCTCTGGAAGGGGAGATGCGATGTGTAGGGGGGCCAGTGCCTGATTGCTTGGAATCAAGTCTGCTCCTCTAAGGAGTTGGGAGGGCTTGGGGTCCCAAACCTCCACCTCCTCAACTTGGCGCCCAGGTCTAGATGGCCGTGCTTGAGACGCACGGTGCCGGAGGAACCATGGAGGAAATTCAACATTCAGGGGCCACAAGAATTGATGGCAGTATACAAGGCGACAACTAGATGCAAGTTGGGAAATGGCGCTAATGCGCTCTTCTGGACAGATTGGTGGTTAAATGAAGCAAGGCTAGAAGATGTGGTGCCCAACCTCTTTGCTTGCATCAACAAGAAGGCCAATCAAGACATGCACTATGAGAGAATGGATGGATGGTGGTTGGTGGTCGGGTGTGAACCCCAACATGCATGAGCAAAGGCTTTCGTTCCTATCCCCTCGCTACAGGAGAGAGGAAGCGAAAAAGCAGGCGACCACCGTGCCCCGGGCTCCGCCGGCCAGATCTTCGCCTCTCTTTCCTCCGGGCAGCCTCGTCGCCGTCGGGAGAGAGGGAGTCGACGGTCTGGCCGGGCGGCTGCTGTACAGTAGGCTAGGCAATAGCTTTAGCTGTTTTGCTTTTCGGGCTGGTCCTTCCTCTCGTCGCCGGTGATGAAGGCAGCCATGAATAAGTTTGCCTCTGGTCCTTTCCACATTGCTTCGTCCTTTGCTTCGATGTCGGCAGTGGCGGTGGCGGCAAGGCTGTAAGCTTCGGTCTGCTCGTGGGTCATATGTGGCTGGCGAGATCTAGGTGGTGGGGCTGGGTCGGCGAGGCGGCGGCGGCCCCCTAGCTCTTGCCTTTTATCCTCCGGGTGCGCCTCCGTCTCCACGGTGTTCCCTCCGGCGCTGCTCGGGGACCCAGGGGGTTGTATAGGAGTGATTCGTCCGGTGGTGGCCGCCTCCTTGTTTGGTGGTGGCGCCGGCAACCTTCAAGGCGCGGTGGCTTTGGTCCAGGATTTGTGGAAGATGGAGAGCAGATCTGACTCTCTCCTCCGACGGCGTCGGGCGGAGACGTCCAATCTGCAGTCCGGCGAGCACGGGGATGCTCCCCGGCCGACGAGCCACAAAGTTTCGGCCATGTCGATCTGTGACGGGCCGCTCAATCGGCTCACAACGTTGTTTCAGCTATGGTGCTTCGACGGATCTGGTGTGTGGGGCTGCTCGTCTTTCCTATCTCCGGCGTGGTTTCGGCAGCGACGGTGGTCGGCGACGAGCGTCGAAGATGATGTGTGCAAGGGCCTCCAAGGACTTTATTGTTATTTTGTTTTTTTGGAGGACTTTTATGCAAAGTTCTGGGGACACCTGTGTTTCTGGGTCCTTCCGTCTAGTGTTGCGTGTATGTGCTACGTTTGCTCTATGCAATGAACATGTGGTTTCTTCTAAAAAAAAGCTTTGGTGGAGTTCCTTCACCTGGTTGATCGCTTGACTGAGGTAACTCTTAGAGGGAGTTGAGGATGCAATTGTGTGGGCCTAGGAAGGCAATGGGCAATTTTCCTCTAGGATAGCCTACTAGGCATTCTTTCTTGGTCGAGTCAACAACACCGGGGCGATCCATATATTTACAGGTTGTGTGCCCCAACATCGTGCAAGATCTTCGCATGGATGGTGTTCAGAAAGTGGTATTGGACCATAGATATACTTCTGAAGTGTTGTCTTCTTCACCCGGTGGCTTGTCCACTCTGTGACTAGGAGCTGGAAATGATTCAACATGTCCTCTTGGGATGTTTGGTTGCGAGACAGGTGTGGGTTGACATGCTCGGAGGTGGGAAAAACCATAATGGATGCCCAATACAAACTATGAGATAGTGGATTGGTGAACTTCGGTTGACCCTGGACCGGGGCACCAGAAAGATACATGGACGGTAGTGGCACATGTGGCGTGGGCGATATGCAAACACCGCAATGATTTTATCTTCAATGGGGCGACACCCTCAGCTGACAAGGTGTTCGAGCAGGTGGCCGAGGAAGACCAAAGCTAGAGGATGGCAAATTTGTTGCGCAGATATGGGTTTGTACCTAGTAGGGTGGATAGGTTGCGGATAGCTAGTAGTCGACATGAGGAGTTTTGGCCTGTGGGCTCGGGGCGTTGCTTGTAAAATGACGACGTAGCCATCCTAGGGTTGCTCTTCTATGATACTGATACCGTAGGAGATATGCCCTAGAGGCAATAATAAATGTTATTATTTATCTCCATGCTCATAATTATGTTTGTATTCCATGCTATAACTGCTATAGTTCTCGAGTCTACTATAAACACGAGTGTCGTGGTATTCTCGCAGGGGGTGCGTGATTCACGGCAGATGCCATGAGATGGCTTATGAGGTGGGGCTACGATAGGACGCCGGTGGGTTCCGGAGGCGAGGTTGGCACGAGCGAGTGCGGGACACAAGACGTACCCAGGTTCGGGGCCCTCTGGAGAGGTAACACCCCTACTCCTGCCGTGTGAGCTGATAAGCACAGAGGTTACAGAGTCGCTCCTGGAGCTGTTTAGACGGAGGAGGGAGAAGGGGTGAAGCGACCGTTCTGCCTCTCCCGCGCGAGTGTTCGTGATCTGGAGAGAGCTAGCTAGGGTGAGAACTGATCTTACCGTACTAACTCGAGCTCTCAGCCACTAAAACCCGACCCCCCTGCACGGAGGCCTCCCTGGGGGTCTTATAGGCCGACCCCCAGGGTTACAATGGTAACGTACCAGAGGCGCGGGCCCCTGGTGTCATTGACCAGGATCCGGTGGCCGGGTCGCCGGGTCGCCGGGTTGCCAGATGCCGGGATGCCGGGTCGCCAGGTGCGCCGCACCTACCTGGCGCGGGCATCGTGACGGGTCTTGTCCATCGTCAGAGGGAGGTCGGTGCCGCCGTTTCTACAGGACCGCGCCTCACTGACACCGCCCGCCTCGGGCGGGGGCGCAAGGAAAGCTGCAGCCTCACCTGCTCTGTCAGGGTAAAGGGAGGAGCGTTGTAGAACCGCTTGCTTCGTCGCTAAGGCTTTGCCGCCACGCGGCCAGCCGGCATGGGCCAGCCGGCCAGGCCGGGTCGCCACGCCGAGCCGGCTCGCGCTGGGAAGCCAGCGTGCCTGGCCAGCCGGCCAGAGGGACTTGTCTTGCTCTGATGATTTTCCGAAAGGGATTCGGGCTCCGTTGCCTACCCGGGGGTCATCCCCCCGACAGTAGCCCCCGAAGCTGTGAAGGTTCGCCGGCTTCAGGCAGGGGAGCCTTCGCAGCTTACCACCCCGAGGAGCCGGTTCTGTTGATGAAGCGCCGGAGCCCGGCCGGGCGGCTTCGCTTGGCAGCTCGCCGGCTTCGCGGCAGCGGACGTCGGGAACACCCGTTGGGGGGCCGGCCTCCGGGGACCGGGTCGCGGCTCCCCGGCCTGAGCGGTAAAAGGAAACGCCCGCCAGATGGGTCTTGCCTCATATGCCGATTTGCGCCCGCCGCAGATCGACGGGCTGCCACGTGCGGCCTTGCGGTGGGCGAGGCCTGCCAGCCCACGCGCGCGACGGGACGTGACTGCTGCTCTGGCCCGCCACTACACGCCCTCGGCCCGCGCGTGGGGGATTCACTGCGGCGACCGTTGGCGGTTGCGCTTCCCCGCGTAATTACCGCGCGTGGGGAAACGCGCGCGCGCAGTGCGGGGGAGTGGGGATTGTGGGCGCAGCCGATCCCACTCCCCCACGATTTCGCGTGGTTATAAATGAGAAGGGGGGGGGAGTGCGACGGAGACGCCCGCGCTCGCACCCCTGCCCCTTGCTCCTCCTCTGCTTCCTCTCCTTCTCCGCCGTGCCCGAGCGAAGTGCTGCCGCCGTCGTCGCCTCGCCCACACCTGCTACACGCCGTGACCCGAAGCCCGCAGCGCGCCGCCCTCCTCCTCTCTTCCTCCTCTCCATCGCCGAATCTCGCCGCCCGCGGAAAACCCTCCCCAATGACGCTGTCGAAAGGCTCTTGGGAGGGCTCCATCGTGACGGAGCAAAACATCCGGTACCTCCGCCGCACGAAGCGGCTGCCGCCGGCGGAGGCGCTGCTCGCGCGCGTGCCGGGCCCGGAGAGGGTGCCGGCGCCGCAGGAGGGCGAGCATGTGGTCTTCTTCTCGCACTTCGAGCGCGGGCTCGGCCTCCCCGCGAGTCTCTTCTTCCGCGCGTGGCTCGATTTCTTCGGGCTGCAGCCGCATCATCTCGGCGCCAACGCCGTGTTGCAGGTAGCCGGCTTTGCCACGCTCTGCGAAGGCTATCTCGGGATGCAGCCGACTGTGGATTTGTGGGCGATGATGTTCTTCCTCAAGCAGCAGGGAGCGTCAGCCGGCGCCATGTCCGACTGCGGCGCAGCGGTGGTCACCGGCCGGCCAAACGGGCCGTTTCCCAAGCTGCCGCTTGAGGACTCGGCCAAGAAGTGGCAGTCGACGTTTTTCTACGTCCAGAACGCCGACCCGGCCGTCGACGTCATCAATCTTCCGCCATTCTCTGATGCGCCGCCGCTCGAGAAGCCAAATTGGGGGTACCGCCCCAAGGAGCCGTCGAAGGAGATGGAGAAGATCTGCAGCCGGGTCAGGGAGCTGACGAAGAATGAAGGGCTGAGGCCGGCTGATCTCATCACGGCCTTCATCGCCCGCCGGGTTCTCCCGCTGCAGCGCCGGGCACGCCGGATTGGCGACATGAGCGGCCGGCACGACCCGACCCGGACGTCGACCAAGGAGCTGACGCCGGCTGGGATCGTCCAACGGGTCAACTACATCTCCAAGGCCGCGCTGAAGGAGGGGGAGTGGAGCTTCGGGAAGACGCCCTATCACCGGGAGAACCCGGTCCCCGCAGTGAGTCCCTGGTCTTTATACTTTGCCGCTTCGACGTTATTCTTGCGTCCTGACGCCGCGGGATGGCCGCAGCTATTCGCCAGCCAGCGGAACCACGACGGGCCGAACGCCCAGATCCTGCTGGCCGACCTGCCTGACTCGGATGCGGAGGAGGCCGGCGCCGAGTTGGAGGAGGGGGCGGTCGAGGCGCGCCTGGCCGACGCCGCAGCCGGCGGGTCGCGGGTCGCAGGTAAGTTTCCGCCTCCAGATCTACTGCGGGACTGGCCGGATGACGACGAGGAGAGCCTGACCGATGCCCACGGTGCAGCGCCCTCGGCTGGGGAGGACGCCAGCGTCGACCCCCCAAGACTGCTGCGGAAGGCGGCTGGCGCCGGGCCGGCTCGCGCGGCAGCGACCGCCAGCCGGCCGTACGGGAAGGAGGTGGTCGAGGCGAGACCGGCCGCGAAACGCCCGGCGGCAGAGCCGGCGCGCGCGAGGGCCATCGTGAAGAAGAAGCGCCGGCTCGCCCCGTCCGTAGGGCCGAGGCGGGAGCCCCCGACGATCATCGGGTAAGTGCTCCTTGCTTTATTTGTGGGGCGCCAACTGTCGTCTTGTGGATTATCTTTTTTCTTCCTTATGCCTTCGCCGTGACGAATCCGCCGCGTACAGGTCGGCTCTTGACTTGGCGGTGGCGGCGACGGAGGCCGCGGCGGGCGAGGTCACCTGGAGGAAGACCAGGAGCAGCGCCGTCGACCCTCCGCCGAGTCAGTCCGGGGAGGAAGAACTCGAGGCCCGCCAGTCTGGCCAGGATCTTGAGGCAGCGACGCGTGACGCCTGGCGGGACCGGGCTGAGGCCGAGAAGGCGATGCGGGAGGCCTCGTCCCAGGCGTGGGAGAGGGCCTCCGCGACGCGGGCCAGACCTACCGCGGATCCGGCCTGGCCGGAGATGGAGACGGGCTCGGCGCCGGCGATGACGGTCATTGAGCCGCAGCCGGCGGGAGCGGGCGATCCGGAGACGAGGGAGGAGCCGGCCGGCGGCGGGTCGGACGTTGACGAGGAGATCGTCATGGACACGTCGCCCCGGGCCAACCCGCCGGAGGGAGGCGAGGACGGCGGGGAGAGGCGCGAGGCGGACTCCGCGCCAGCCGGCCAAGCGCAGCCGACGCCGGCCGCGGGGGCCGCGGCAGGAGGCACCGGCACCCTGGCGGTCGTGCCGCCCCAAGCCGCCATGGGTCCCGAGCGGCCGGGTGGAAACGGATCCGGCGCCGGGACCGCACTTCAGCTTCCGTGGGCGAGCTCGAACGAGGCTGTGGTGGGGCCGCGAACCCGGGAGGACGATGCGGCGGATGCCTTGCGCTCGCAACTTCGCGGCCGGGACGAGCGCCTGCAGACCTTCCTCCGGGAGGAGCTGGACCGGGCACGGCAGCTGGAGCAGGTGATCGCGGTGAGCTTTTTCTTCTATCTTGATTTGTTGAATCAGTGGGGGCGGCGGAGGAGGCCCATCAGGCGGAGCTGGGCCGGCTGGCGGAGGAGCGCGGCAAGGCGGCCGAGGAGCTGGCGGACGCCGGCAGGAAGATCGCCCAGCTCGAGAAGGATCTCGAGGCCCAGGCTCGCGCGTCGGAGATCCGGGAGAGCGGGATGCTGGGCGAGGCGCAACACCTTGACGAGACCTTCGCCCGTAAGTATCATCTCTTTCTTCGGGTTAGCGAAACCGGCAAGTTGCCCTCTTTGACTGACTTGTATCTTTCCTTTGCCAGGAGTCTTCCCGGAGACACAGGAGGCGGCCGAAGCGGCCGTATACGCCCACCGGGCCGAGCAGCGCGAGCTGGGGGCGGAGATCGACGCGTACGCCACCTGGTCCTTCTCGGAGCTTGTTCTTGCCGGCGAGGCCCGTCTTCGGGCCGTGGAGGAGCAGATGCGTCGCCTGTTTGAGGCCGGCTTGGGCATGGCGAGCGGCCTCTGGCCAAGCGCGGTGGCGCCGAACAGCGTCACCCGGCTGGCGCGGTGGCTGGAGGCCGGCGTGGAGTGACTCGGTGCGTGGAGGGCCTCCGCGGCCCGGGCCGGCGCGGAGATGGCGCTGCGCTTCATCGTGCCGTGGTATCCAGGTGTGGACCTCGACCGTCTGGCGGCGCGGAGGAGGACTTGGCGGCGCGGGCGCAGCGGATCACCGGACGGGCCAGCTACTTGGCAGCGTTCGCCCCGCACGACGAGTTCGTCGTCGAGCGGACAGAAGACGGCGAGGAGCTCCCTGCCGACGCGCTCGGCCTTCTGCTCGACGACCCGGACGGCAGCTCGGCCGAGACGGGCGCCTATGCCGACGACGAGACTGCCGCGGACGACGACGCCACAGTGGAGAGGATGGCGGAGAGCGCTGGACCCAACCCGGCGGCTGCGTCCACCTTGGCTGGGCCGAGGCCGGCCGGAGACGACGCGGGTGCCGCTTAGGGCCTTTGTGTTTTCTGTGCTCAAACTTTTGTTAGGTAGCAGGTCCACCCACTGGGGGTGTAGTTCAATGTAATGAACTCGTGGCCGGAGGCCGATGCTATATATAAATTTGGCATGCAATTTGGCGCCAACTGTCGTGGTGATTTCACTTTCTGCTGTTCGGCCTGGGGCCTTTTCCTGTTTGTCGTTACTCTGTGCTTCCTTCCCGCTAGCCGGACAGCCGGGTTGCGGACTGTGGCTAGGACGGGAACTCGGCTTTGAGAGCGAACGCACAGTACTTAGGCTTTTTCGGACGTTGAGCGCGAGCGAAACACCCACTGGGCCGGCTGGCGGCAGGCGGCGAGGCCGCCTGGCGCACAGCCGGTCGTGCGGCGAACAAGTGAAATAAAATGGGTTAAGCCGGGCTGGCTGTGCTGGGCTGTCTCCTTAGTCGTTCTTGCGTAACGATGCTTCCGGCCTTTGGCTCTTGCCGGCCGGACAGCCGGGAGCCGGCTGTGGCTGGCGAAGAGAGGGCTTTGGCAGATCGTACACTCCGAGACGGACTAAGGGGAAAAAGGCGGGGCGTGGTCTAGCCGGCTAGTCCCCGAGCCCCCGAGCCAGCTATGCCGACTCGGTGGGGGAATTAGAAAAAACATGATCGTGTGTAGACACAGAATAAAGCGGGAAAAAGGGAGCCCCCGAGCCGGCTGCGCCGACTCGGCAGGGAACAAAAGAACGGGGGAGCTGCCTGCTTTGATTAAGTCCAAAAGATGGTGATGCATACATACATGGGTTTAACTGTAAAAAGGACGGAGGAGCTCCGTGTTCCAGGGCCGGCTGGACTCCTCGCCGGCTGCATCTCGCTTGCGCTTGTTCGGCTTCTGCGCGTCGATGAGGTAGTATGCGTTCCGATCGCAGAGAGCCTTGCTGACGATGAAGGGGCCTTCCCAGGGGGAGGCCAGCTTGTGCTACCCGGCTGTTCGCTCGACGAGCCGGAGTACGAGGTCGCCTTCGCGGAACGCGAGGGGCTTGATCTTCTTGCTGTGGTAGTGGCGCAGGCCTTGTTGGTAGATGGCGGACCGGCTGAGGGTCAGGAGGCGTGCCTCCTCGAGCAGATCCACGCCGTCTTCGCGTGCTTCTTTTGCTTCGGCTTCGGTGTACATCGCCACCCAGGGTGAGTCGAACTCGACGTTGGTTGGAATGATGGCTTAAGCTCCGTAGACGAGGAAGAACGGGGTGAACCCGGTGGAGTGGTTCGGCTCGCGGCGGAAATGGCTACTGGAGCCGAAAAGGACGTCGATCCGGAGCCGGCCGATCGGGGAGCAGGAGTGTCCCGGCACGATGCCGTGGAACATTGTCCGGGTCGGCTCTAGCTGTCGTGCCTCGATGCCGAGCTTGGTCATCGTGTCGCGGTAGAGGATGTTGATGCTGCTGCCGCCGTCGATCAGCACCCGCGAAAAGCGGCAGGTGCGCTTCTCGGAGACGAAGGTGGGGTCAAGCACGAGGGCGTAGCCGCCCGGCGTGGGCATGACGGCCGGGTGATCCTCCCGGGTCCAGCTCACCGGTCGGTCGGACCAGTGCATGTACTGGGGAACCGGAGGGACGACGGCGTTCACCTCGGCCGTGTGCTTGCGCTTGGCGTGCTTGTCACCCCCCTCGCTGGTGAAGACGACGTAGGATGCGTCCGAGCGCGGGAAAGGGTTGTCGGCGAGGGCGCCGGGTGGCGGTGGAGGCGGCGGCAGCGGCGGCTACTGCGAGCCGGCTCCAGGCGGCGGGGGTGGAAGGTTGCCCTTCAAGAGGCGCTGCGTGAAGCTGCACTGCCGGAGCGTGTGCGCCGATGGCTTCGCGCCGCTGTGGTTTTTGCAGGGGGCGTCGAGCATCTGCTCGAAGGTCAGCTTGGGCTGCCAGACGGCCTTGCCGGTGCGCGGGCGCTGGCTGGGGCCTTGCTCGGCCGGCTGCTCCCTCTCCACGGCAGCGACTTGCCGGTGGTCGTAGCGAGGCGCCGGCTGGTCGCTCCGGCGCTTGCCGTTGTTGCTGCCGTCTTGCCGGCGCTGGCTGTTGTCGCCAGCCGGCTTGGGGGGAGCTGGCTGGGCCAGGAGAAGCTTGCCGTCCGCGCCGATCGTGATCTCCACATCCATCGTGGAGTCGGCCGTAGCGTACTTGTCTGCCACGGCCATGAGCTCCGCCAGGGTCTCCGGCTCGTCGCACACCAGCCGGTGTTTGACCAGAGTGCCGTCTAGGCATCCGTCGATGAAGTATTGGATGGCCTGGACCTCGTGGACCCCTTCGCAGGAGTTGCGAAGCTCCGTCCACCGCGTGAGGAAGTCGCGCAGTGGCTCGCCCGGCTTCTGGATGCACATGGAGAGCTGGCGAGGCTTGCCGGGTCGCGTGTAGGTGCTGGTGAAGTTGCGAACGAACGCGTCTTCGAAATCTAGCCAGGAGTTCACACTGCCGGCTCGGAGGCTGTTAAGCCACGTCCGGGCTGAACCGAGCAGCATGAGGGGGACATAACGGACGGCCACACGCCGGTTGCCGCCGGCTATGCCGATAGCTGTGGTGTAGTCGGTTAGCCAGTCCTCCGGCTTGGTGGCGCCGGTGTATTTTGGCGAGTCGCGGGGCAGCGAGAAGCCTTTGGGGAAGGGTTCTTCGCGAATGCGGGGGCCGAAGCACGCCGGGCCAACAGAGCTTTCCTCCTCCAGGGCCGTGGAGCGCGCCAGCCGGTCGATGCGGTGACGGGCGTCGCTTTCGTCGTAGGGCTCGCGGGGGCCGAGCCGGTCAGCCACGGGAACGCGGGGACCGACTCGGTCGGCCGCGGGACCGCGGGGAGCAGGAACTTCTGGTGCTGGCTCAGGCCGCCGAGCCGGCCACACGGGAGGCTCCGGCTGCTGAACCCGGCCATCACCGGCCGTTTCGCCAGCGTTGCCGTCTCCAGTGGTGGGGGCGCGATTGTGCCGGCTCCGGCCGGACCGGTGCCGGCCAGAGCGGCTTGCGCTAGTGGCGTGCGAAGACGTCTGCCGCGCATCCCGGAGAGCCCTCTCCGGGTCCCCGGTTCCTCTTGAGGCGGAGCCGGATGGCTGGGCCGGATCGAAGCGCTGCTGCTGCTCGTTCGCCGCGGTGATGAGGTCGCGGATGCGCTGCTGCTGCTGCAGCAGCTCCTCGCCCTCCAGAAACTCGAGATCGGCAATCTCGGCCTGCGCCGCGCGCATGTTCTTGACGGGGGTGTCGTAGACGGGTCGGCCTGTGCCTAGCGCACGGCCGAGTGCGCCCCCGCGGATCCGCACCTCCGCGACCCGGCTGGGCTCGACGGCAGGCGGAGTGAGGCCATGCGCGCTGTCGAATTCTCGCTGGGCGCCGGGTTGCCGCAAGCTCCGTGGCCTCGAGCAGCAGATGCTGGCGGCCCTCGTTGAGCTGGGCCGCCGCAGCAGCCGCGTCGGCGTCAGGCGTGATGGGGGCTTGCAGACTCCGGATCATGTCGTGGAGCGGGTCAGTCCGGCGAGGCGGAGCCGCAGCCAAGGCGGCGGCCGCGGCAGCCTTCTCTTTGGCGCGCGGGGAGCCAGAACTGGTGCCGATGGTGAGCACCTCCGTGTGAACGCAGAGAGCAGCGACGTCGTCGGGGACGGCGCGGCTAACGGGGACAGGTGAGTCGGCGCAGTTGCACACTTCGTTGGGAAACACGTCGGGGACGAGCGCGATGAAGACGCGCAGCGCGCCGAAGGGGACGATGAAGCAGCCGACGGGGCCGGCGACGTCCGCGCCCAGCGCGGCGCTGCAGCCGGCCGGTTTGGCCGTGCGGGGCGCACGGACCAAACCGTGCACGATGCGCTCGCCGGAGCTGGTGAAGGACCTCGTCCGGAACTTGACTCCGGCCGACGCCGCGAGCAGCCCCACGGTGGGCGCCAACTGTCGTGCTATTCTCGCAGGGGGTGCGTGATTCACGGCAGATGCCATGAGATGGCTTATGAGGTGGGGCTACGATAGGACGCCGGTGGGTTCCGGAGGCGAGGTTGGCACGAGCGAGTGCGGGACACAAGACGTACCCAGGTTCGGGGCCCTCTGGAGAGGTAACACCCCTACTCCTGCCGTGTGAGCTGATAAGCACAGAGGTTACAGAGTCGCTCCTGGAGCTGTTTAGACGGAGGAGGGAGAAGGGGCGAAGCCACCGTTCTGCCTCTCCCGCGCGAGTGTTCGTGATCTGGAGAGAGCTATCTAGGGTGAGAACTGATCTTACCGTACTAACTCGAGCTCTCAGCCACTAAAACCCGACCCCCCTGCACGGAGGCCTCCCTGGGGGTCTTATAGGCCGACCCCCAGGGTTACAATGGTAACGTACCAGAGGCGCGGGCCCCTGGTGTCATTGACCAGGATCCGGTGGCCGGGTGGCCGGGTGGCCGGGTCGCCGGGTCGCCGGGTTGCCAGATGCCGGGATGCCGGGTCGCCAGGTGCGCCGCACCTGCCTGGCGCGGGCATCGTGACGGGTCTTGTCCCGTCAGTCTGGGCTCGAAGCACTGTGGCGCGTCTTGTCCATCGTCAGAGGGAGGTCGGCGCCGCCGTTTCTACAGGACCGCGCCTCACTGACACCGCCCGCCTCGGGCGGGGGCGCAAGGAAAGCTGCAGCCTCACCTGCTCTATCAGGGTAAAGGGAGGAGCGCTGTAGCACCGCTTGCTTTGTCGCTAAGGCTTTGCCGCCTCGCGGCCAGCCGGCATGGGCCAGCCGGCCAGGCCGGGTCGCCACGCCGAGCCGGCTCGCGCTGGGAAGCCGGCGTGCCTGGCCAGCCGGCCAGAGGGACTTGTCTTGCTCTGATGATTTTCTGAAAGGGATTCGGGCTCCGTTGCCTACCCGGGGGTCATCCCCCCGACAACGAGGCTCGGAGGAAGACTCATATGCACGTGTGCAATAATAAACGATAAAATGCATTCCTAGTCTGGCCTCTAAGACTCGCTCAAGTGTTGCATGATGATCCTGTTTTTCTGACATGGGCATGACGATGCCAGCAAATTTGAGGGCACATTGTTAGAAGAACACTTGTGTTGAATCGACCCGATTGATGTTATGCTATGAGATACATTCGTCACAAGTTAATGGTTTATAACATAGAGATGGTTTACGTTTGCATAATTCCTTAGACCATGAGAGTATCGAGTTTCTTCATGCTTGCTTCATGAACTTTGGGGTTTGTTAAACGTCATCCGTAAATGGGTGGCTATTACGGCGGCTTACGGGTTCATGGGAAAGTGTGACTAGGGACTTGATAGCTCAAGATTGGGATTTGCTCCTCCGACGATGGAGAGATATTCTTTGGGCCCTCTCGGTGTTACGGTATCCATCATCGTCTGGCCAGACACATTGTGATTTGATCACAGGGATGCCGGAACACGGGAACGAGAAAAGAGAACAAAACCGGTAACGAGGTAACTGGCATAGTGGACAAGTTGTTGATCCACGGGGATGCCGATAAATCTCACCTCGGGTGTTTGTAACATATCGCGAAGCAACAGGAAAAGCACACGGCAACTGGAGGTTCACTCGAATATTTATTCGTGTGGGTATAGGGGTCAATATGGGTGTCCACGACTCCGATGTTGATCATTGATCGGAAAGTGTTCCGGTCATGTCTATACTTCACCGAACCTATAGGGTCACACGCTTAAGGATCATCTATCTGCTGAATGCTAGACAGGGAGTCTGAGAGAAAGTCACCGGAATAGTTTCGGAGACAACGGAAGAGTTCCGGAGAGAGAACACCGGAAGAGTTTCGGTAAAACCGAAAAGTTGTTTCGGAGTATACCATTAAGTCAAAATGGTTTCGGCACACGCCTGGAAATTCTTGGAGGGTGCCAGAATTGTTCTGGGAACTTCTAGGATTTTTCCGGAGAAAAAAACGGGAAATGTTTCGGAGCTGCCGGAACCGCTTTGGTTGCTTTTCGCTGATGAAAATCACTGATCCGGAATTGTTTCGGGATGCGTCCAAAATTATTTTAGGGGGTACTAGAAATGTTCTAGGCCCACATAAATATTTTCGGATTTAACGGTCGCGGAAAAATGTTTTCCTGAATAGTGAAAAGCACTTTATGGGCTGGTTTTAATGGGGTTTTCTTCTAGAAGGAATTCCCTATTTTTGGAGAGAGGATAAGGTGGATGGAAAGGTGGTGGGGCCCCCCCAAGGGGGCAGCCAATTTCGTCCATGGGCTTGGGGGGACCCCCATGGGGCTTCCTTCCACCATTTGGTGGATAAGATCAAGTCCTCCTTATGTGGCATGGTGAAATATCCAAACCCTTTTTGGTCTTTTCACCCCTTGCCTCTACCCCTTGCTCCTCCTATAAATAGAGGTGGAGATGCACTCTCCACACTCACTCTTTCTCGCATACAAATGCCATGCATGATCTGGCCTTCTCTCTCCCTCCCCGCGAAATAGTTTCGTAGAGCCGAAAGGCTGTCTGGTTCCGGTGGGAACTAGTTCTGGACGGCGAAGCCCTGCCGGATAGATAACACCGTATGTGTGCAACCCCGTAGAGAGGTCGTAGGTTCAATCTTTTTGCCCGAGGGGCTGTTCGAGAGTGCCTCCCGAAGGGCTGTCCGAGTGACCGTCCGAGTTTCTGTGAGTGCCTCCCGAAGGGCTGTCCGTGACACCGTCCGGGGGACTGTCCGACCGCCTCCCGAAGGGCTGTCCGTGGGACTATCCGAGGGACTGACGAGGGAGTACATCCTCACGGTTGGGAGGTTGTAAATCCTAGCTGAGGGGATCTACATCGACGATCTACATCGACTCTACTTCCGCTGCGCTACGAGTCGGTAACGATCAGATCAAAAACCTTGTATGCATCTCCATAGTGATCCTGGGCGTGCTCGCAGTACCGATTTTTTTTGTTTTCTGTCGTGTTCCCCTTCAGTGGCATCTTGAGCCGTGCTATGCGTAGATGCAGGTTACGATCTAAAATACATAGAGATGTATGGGTGTTGCACAATATAATTTGTAGTAGATGAGTTCTATTACTGAAAATTATTTGTGCGGGTAGCAGATGAAATATGTTACCCGATGTTCTTGTTGCTTCCCTGGAATTTGCGTATTTCTGATCTTGATAACGGTATGGTGGAGTTTCAAAGTTCTGGCAATCCGCGATCCTAATTGATCAACGAAGTGCTAATAGTTCGTTGAATTCCACCATAGTTAAAAGAAAGATGAAATTTCGCAGACAAAAGGGCAATGCAGATATGATCTGCACGGGGGTCATGCATATGACGAAGTTCAGTATGGGGCTCGAGATTATATTATCTCGTGTTTCATACACCCCGCAAAGTTAATCTAGCGACTTGAATAATCATGCTTGATGATAAACGTTGGTAGCTGCGGTTTGGTTGAAACCTTAGAAGCCACGTAAAATAAAATTTTGCATAAACCGATTAGAGGCGTCTAACTTGGTTTTGCAAGATGTACATGAGATGTGCATGAGATGTGGTATAGTCTTCATCATGTTTAATTTGATTATGTATGAGATGACTATATGATGTAAATTTACTAACATGACCTGTGTGTCATGATTCGGCATGATGGCTGGAGCCATATGATTGTCACTTTAAATGACCTATGTGTCAACCTTAAGTAATGCACTTATTTTATTAGCTATAGAGATAGCAATATCATCTGGTGCATCGACAAGGTGGTGGCAATCTTCGCGAAGCTGAACACCAACGCAAATGCCGAAGACGAAGAAAATAAAGACTTCTCCGTCAGAAAGGGCTATACCATATCATGCTATTATGAATTGCCTGAGATGTTTATCCCTTATGATGCACCCTTCTTGATTGCGCGGTAGTCGCTTTTTATTAGGGTGATCTCTCACTTAAAATATCAAGTAGTTAGTGTTCAACCAAGTGTAGCACCGTCTACAACACGTATCTTTTTGGGGTGCGCCATGTACACATGAGAACGAACGATTAGAGAGGTGTAAGGCGGGTGAAGGTCAGACCTCACTGCATGATCACTTGGTTGTCTTGACGTTCAGGCAGGACAGTCCTGAGCTCGGAACATGTGCATCGAAAGATGGACAAGAGTCACATAGAGATGTGATTGGCAAGCTGGCCTACCGATTAAAATTCGCGTCATCAGTGATGAACCCGTCAATGGCGTTGAATTGAAATGCGGGTCTTGAATCGCTCACAATCAATTATGAGAGATATTGATTTGAGTGGGAGCGCACTTTAGAATTAACTTGTTTAATTCTCAATGCATTTTATTATGGACACTGTCTAAGTGTTATTTGCATAATAGTTATAGAATAATGGCTCGCGTTTCCACCTTTCCTATTAAAATTGAATAGCTATTAAATATCTGGTTAAACTTTATGATTGGTAACGTAATGTGAGGATTGTCCTCTAGAGTGCCGAGAAGGACTTTGTCCTATCACATGCTTTCGGTACTCTCCCGCTAATGCTATGGATGATGTGACTCTCGTCCATCGATCCAAAAGCTAGAATTCCGTTACGGTCAAGTGCAAAATGTTTTCTTCCATAAAACCCGAACTTTAAAAAGTTTGGGATAGTTATATGATATTCATGAAACTGAAAATTATTTTCAGATGCAGACAAAGGCTAAAAGATATGAGATATCTGAAGCAATGTTTGTTTGCAAAGTATTAGTAAAGTGTTTACTAGGCATTTGACTGATAAGAGAGGGATCCAGAAGAACGTCTGTCATGTAAATGAAGGTGAATAAAACAACAACTTAAAGAGAAAGGAAATATTCAAAGGGTGTTAGTGTGACTTACACGCCTAGGAAGTCCGGGACTAACGCCACTCTCAAAGTTGGGTGCTTCTTCTGTGAGTAGGAGAAATATTGGAAGTAAAACTGTTAGAAGTATAAAGGCAAAAAGAGAGAAGACTGAAATATCCAGCTCATGTATGAAAGTCATACAAGCTATTGATGTATAGAAGGCTGGTCAAAGAAATAGTTCTTTGGAATTATGATTAAACATGTTAATCACTGATTCTTGGGTATTGTGAGTTGATCACAGAGATACCCGCTCGATTGCATTCTGTTGAGACTCGATGCAAGAACTACTATGGCCTAAAAGACTTGCCAGGAATGAGGTTTAGATACGCGCTGGGAACATAGTAAATGTTACTATACCTTCCATCGGTGTATTACCTATGTATTTATTTTCATAATTCATTTTTGGAGTTTCATACACTCTAGCCCATTGCATAAGGTATCTTGCAAAAAGGTTGTTCATAAGAGAACTTTTGATGTTCGGTGTTATGAATAACATAAGGGCCATACTTTCATTATGAATGAGATGTATGTTATGAATATTGATAATAATATATTACCTCTGTTTTTACTTTCATAATTCATTTTAGAGTTTTATACACTCTAGCCCATTGCATAATGTTTGTTGCAAGAAGGTTGTTCATGATAGAACAATTGTTGTTCGGTGTCATGAATAACATAAGGGCCATGCTTCCATCATCGATGGGATGTATGTTATGAATATTGATGGTAATATGATACATCCATAACACTGACGCTAAATGTCGCAAGACTAAAAGAATACCACATATGTGTGGCACTGCATTTGGTCACATTGGAGAAACCCGCATGGAGAAATTCCATAATGATGGATTTTGATGTTGTTTGATTATGAATCATCTGACACTTGCAAATTTCCTCCGAAAAGTGACGTGACTGAATTACCGTTCACATGCCATAAGGAACGAACAAAGAACTTATTGGTGATCATACATCATGATGTGTGTAGTCCGATAAATGTTGTTGCTGGCAGTAGATTTGTCTATCTTCTGAAATGACTCAAGTAGATATATGGATATTTACTTGATGAGACGTAAGTTTGGATCTTTTGAAATCATTCAAAAGGTTTTCAAAATGAAGAATAAATTATTGTAACAAGAAAATTATGTTTCTGCAATTGGATTGCGGAAAGAAATTTTGAGTTACAAGTTTAGCGAATGTCTGATGAGTTGTGAAAAGAGTTTCATAACTTACACCTCCCGGAGCACCACTATGAGTGGAATGTCCGTGAAGATGTAATCAAACCATTTATGACATGGTAAGATCAAAGATGACATAAATCAATTTGCCATTATCCCTTTTAAAGTAATGCTTTAGAGGCTGCGGCTTTTACACTGAAAAGAGCACCATCGGATCTGTTGAAATAACTCCATGGTATGGTAACCCCAACCATGTTATGTCTTTTCTTAAAATTTGGAATATGGGGATTGTGTAAAATATTTACAAATCTATTCCAAATCAGACAAGTGCTACTTTGTAGGTTATCCCAAATTATTGGGTATTCCTCCCTCACTATACCGAGGAAAAAGTTTACCACAAAGAATGGTATGATTTTGAAATAAAATGTTTCTTGCAAAAAGGTGAGTGGGAGGACAGTGCAACTCGACGAGATAACAGTATCTTCGTTATCATGACAAAGGAAAGAAACCACGGAAGCAATTCCAAAGTTTCTTCCTGCGACTGATACGGAAGTCTCTACAATAAAATGTATGGACTTCGGTCGAACTTGCAGCTGAACCACGTAGGCAAAACTCGTGCAAACCTCTCAGGTGCGCAAACGAGATATTGTTGTTAGACAACAGTATACTTACGATAATCAAGGAAGCATTGATGGGCCCTGACTCCGGAATTGGCTAAATGCCAATACAATCCGAGATAGTTTCCATATAAATGATTCAAGATTAAATCTTGATGAACCCTTCGGAAGACTTAGAGTCTAACGAACATTAATGGAACGATAAACTGATGTGGATAAAATATTTTATCCATAAAGCTCGATTTGTTGCAATAAACAAGTTCAAGGAGTTGACTACGATGAGGTTGTCTCACCGTAGCGATGCTTAAAGTCGGTTCGGGTTAAACTAGCAATTAATACATATTTTAATCATGAGATATGAAACATGGATGATGAAAGAATTTCCATGAAATGGGAATACAAACTAGAAATTGTATGTGATACAGTCCAAAGTATTTTGTCGATCCAGAGGATGCTAGTGAGTGTGCAAACTTCAAAGTTCCAGCAATGGACAGAAGAGAGCAAAAAGGAGTTGGAATCTTCGTTTTGATGAAAGAGTCAAAAGAGTTTGATTTCATTAACGGATAGCGAAGATGCTTGTGGTTACAAGAAAGTAAGTGGGAGCATAATAATATTTCTAAAACTTGTGTGCTTGACACATTGTTGAATGGAAATAATATAAATTTCTTGACACGAATTAGCACTTCATTGAAAAATAGTTTCTTCAATGAAGAGCTTGGGCTAAATAGCCTTGTTATTAGGCATAATTATCTACGGAGATAAAATTGCCTAATAGGGCTAAGCCAAAATACATATTGACAAGATGCTAAAACAGTTTAGCATAAAACATCAAGGAGTGATTCTTGCCGAAGTCACATGGAAAGGCTTTTACATGACTCGGTGTCCTAAAACACTGATGAGCAAAATACATGATGGAATTTCCACACACTTTTGTGTTTGGATTAATCATGTATTCCATGGTATGTAAAACAACCAGATATGTCCGGTACTCCCAAGGAGTTGCGAATAAAAATACCAAAGTGATCAAAATACTGATCATAGGACAACAGTGAATAATGTCATTGAGTGCTAAAGTAGCACTGATAACATGTTTTCTCGCAAACTGAGATTATGAAGTACTCGTTGTAATGCAATACATCGATACAGTCTTCATCAATGCTCCAAGCGATTTTTGATTTAAGTTAAGGGTTTTGTGTAATACACGATATGGTGGCACGGTAGTTGGAGATTGTTCCAAACAGGTTACTGTGGCGAATTCTATAACAAAGGCTAAGTATGTTGACGCTTTGGAAGCGACAAAGAAGATGTTGAATCGTATAGTTCATTCATGAACTTAGTATGGTTTCAAGATGGCTTTGGTCAATGGGACACTATTGTAAATAGTTGCTCCATATCTCAGTCTGAGTAATCAAGGTTCGACCAGTGATTCACATATACAAAGCCAGGTCCACACAAAATATGAATTTTGTGAAAGCGTGAAAATGCGAGGATATGCAAAGTTACACACGGACCTGAAATTGTCAGATCCGTTAGACAAAGACTATACCACAAGCGAAGCATATTTTACACCGGTATGCCATAGGTGTAAAGTGCATTAGCATTGACTAGATTATTGACTCTAGTGCAAGTGGGAGTCTGTAGGAGATATGCCCTAGGGGCAATAATAAATGTTATTATTTATCTCCACGCTCATAATTATGTTTGTATTCCATGCTATAACTGCTATGGTTCTCTAGTCTACAATAACCATGAGGCTCGGAGGAAGACTCATATGCACGTGTGGAATAATAAACGATAAAATGTATTCCTAGTCTGGCCTCTAAGACTAGCTCAAGTGTTGCATGATGATCCTGTTTTTCTGATCATGGGCATGACTATGCCAGCAAACTTTGAGGGCACATTGTTAGAAGAACACTTGTGTTGAATCGACCCGATTGATGTTATGCTATGAGATACATTCGTCACAAGTTAATGGTTTATAACACAGAGATGGATTACGTTTGCATAATTCCTTAGACCATGAGAGTATCGAGTTTCTTCATGCTTGCTTCATGAACTTTGGGGTTTGTTAAACGTCATCCGTAAATGGGTGGCTATTACGGCAGCTTACGGGTTCATGGGAAAGTGTGACTAGGGACTTGATAGCTCAAGATTGGGATTTGCTCCTCCGACGAAGGAGAGATATTCTTTGGGCCCTCTCGGTGTTACGGTATCCATCATCGTCTGGCCAGACACATTGCGATTTGATCACAGGGATGCCGGAACACGGGAACGAGAAAAGAGAACAAAACCGGTAACGAGGTAACTGGCATAGTGGACAAGTTGTTGATCCACGAGGATGCCGATAAATCTCAGCTCGGGTGTTTGTAACATATCGCGAAGCAACAAGAATAGCACACGGCAACTGGAGGTTCACTCGAATATTTATTCGTGTGGGTATAGGGGTCAATATGGGTGTCCACGGCTCCGATGTTGATCATTGATCGAAAAGTGTTCCGGTCATGTCTATACTTCACCGAACCTATAGGGTCACACGCTTAAGGGTCATCTATCTGCTGACTGCTAGACAGGGAGTCTGAGAGAAAGTCACTGGAAAAGTTTCGGAGACAACGGAAGAATTTCGGAGAGAGAACACCGGAAGAGTTTCGGTAAAACCGAAAAGTTGTTTCGGAGTATACCATTAAGTCAAAATGGTTTTGGCACACGCCTGGAAATTCTTGGAGGGTGCCAGAATTGTTCTGAGAACTTCTGAGATTTTTTCGAAGAAAAAACCTGAAATGTTCCGGAGCTGCCGGAAGCGCTTTGGTTGCTTTTCGCTGATGAAAATCACTGATCCGGAATTGTTTCGGAACGCGTCCAAAATTATTTTAGGGGGTACTAGAAATTTTCTAGGCCCACATAAATATTTTCGGATTTAACGGCCGCGGAAAAATGTTTTCGTGAATAGTGAAAAGCACTTTATGGGCTGGTTTTAATGGGGTTTTCTTCTAGAAGGAATTCCCTATTTTTGGAGAGAGGATAAGGTGGATGGAAAGGTGGTGGGGCCCCCCCAAGGGGCAGTCAATTTCGTCCATGGGCTTGGGGGGCCCCATGGGGCTTCCTTCCACCATTTGGTGGATAAGATCAAGTCCTCCTTATGTGGCATGGTGAAATATCCAAACCCTTTTTGGTCTTTTCACCCCTTGCCTCTACCCCTTGCTCCTCCTATAAATAGAGGTGGAGATGCACTCTCCACACTCACTCTTTCTCACATACAAATGCCATGCATGATCTGGCCTTCTCTCTCCCTCCTCGCGAAATAGTTTCGTAGAGCCGAAAAGCTGTCTGGGTTCCGATGGGAACTAGTTCTGGACGGCGAAGCCCTGCTGGATAGATGACACCGTATGTGTGCAACCCCGTAGAGAGGTCGTAGGTTCGATCTTTTTGCCCGAGGGGCTGTTCGAGAGTGCCTCCCGAAGGGCTGTCCGAGTGACCGTCCGAGTTTCTGTGAGTGCCTCCCGAAGGGCTGTCCGTGACACCATCCGGGGGACTGTCCGACCGCCTCCCGAAGGGCTGTCCGTGGGACTGTCCAAGGGACTGACGAGGGAGTACATCCTCGCGGTTGGGAGGTTGTAAATCTTAGCTGCGGGGATCTGCACCGACGATCTACATCGACTCTACTTCCGCTGCGCTACGAGTCGGTAACGATCAGATCAAAAACCTTGTATGCATCTCCATAGTGATCCTGGGCGTGCTCGCAGTACCGAATTTTTTTGTTTTCTGTCGCGTTCCCCTTCAGATACGTCTACCATGTCCTTGGAAAAATAAACTGAGCCCCGGTCTCTTGGTAGCCTCTGATCCCACTTCTAATATGTTGTCTTGCCATAGTTTTGGAGGGTAGGGACAAGGCGTGAAACATGATCTCATTTCCTACCTTCTAACATTTCACATTAGTTTTATTTTTCATTCACTTTCTAAATCCAAGCTTCTCTTAGTTGGTGTTAAAATGATTCTCACAACAAACGCTACGGGCGCGCAGTATACTACTAGTATCTTGTAACACATATTGCATCTTATGCTTGCTCCTCTGCCCCGAACCCCTGGTAATTCACTGGACATTTGGTATCTTGAAAAATCAATAGGTGTATTGGTGTCTTCATGGTTTTGCGATAATCTTACCATACTGTTCATAGTGAAAATAAGTGACGAAAATATGTAGTTCTTATCATTAAAGTGCAGCATGTGTTCTTCCAAATATTTAATTGTAAGATGGTGTACTTCTAAACCTAGGTGTAGGTGGGTACCTCTGTTTTTTGCGCGTGTAGGTGGGTACCTCTATGGCTCTATCTGTGTGATAACTAAACACCGGCGCATGCATCAAGATCTATGCTAGTTTACTATCATAATTTCAAAGAAAACTTCTCATTTTAATCTCTCCTAAAACATTATATAGAAGACTGACACTCGGCAGGTCAACAAAACATTAGAATTACAATATGCAGGGACATTTTGTAGTTTTTAGTGTTGGCGATTCCAATACTCCAGGAGGTAGCTATGAAGGACTAAGAAGGCCCAGTAAGCAAGAAGTGGCCCAAGCCCACTACTTGAAGTCCTTTGGCTATGCAGGGCGCATCACCACCTTTGGCTAGTTATAAACCGACTAGGACTCTACCTTGTAAACCCATCACGACTCTTGTTACTCTATCTCCCATCCCCTATACAAGGAGAGGTAGGGGTCTCATGATCGGCACGGCCACGATATTCTTAGACAGTATCATCTGAGGGGTAACCCCGGTAACTCCTATACGATCTCACGATCGAATCCTTGGTAGACACAAAGCCTAGTACTCATATGAGGCTAGATCATCAATACAAACAAGTAAGAAGTAGGGTATTATCTCGATCTAAGGGCATTAACCTGGGTAAAATCTTCTCGTGTGCACCATCAAAATCTCTGACGCATGCGATACCCTCAGATGGCTATTGTCCGGAATATACCACCGCAAGTGTATTATAAATATATAAAAGAATAATTTTTCAAATAAGCTATATAACTTTCAATATTTATATTGCACAATTTTTTGTATTTTTACATATTATAGTTCAAATATATTGTTGACCTGCAAATTTGAGATCACGGTAAGAATTTGAGAAAAAATGAACGAATGATTTTTTTTTTTTTGGTTAATAAACACCCTAAGGGCATTTTGTACGCAGGAAATGGATGGCGTGTCAGTGCACTCTGGTTTAGCCACATCTTTTCCACTGTAGACTGTTACAAGTATTTCTCCCCCGTCTTATACAGTTTGATAGAATTTTGTGTATGTAAGAGCATCTCTAGCAGACCCTTTATAATCGCCCGGCCCTTATATTTCCGGCGACTATATGGGTTTGGGCCGTGTTTTGGGCCAGAATAGACCCCGTATAGTCGTCGCGGCCTGTAAACTGTTTACAGTGGCCCGCAAAATCGCCCCCCCCGGGCAGTATATCTACGGGTCCGCGGCTATTTTACGGGGCGAAACCCTATTCCCCCGCCATCGCAATCGACCCTATTCACTCGCATTTCTCGCCGCCGGCCTTCCCTATCCGCGACTCCGGCAACAAATCCGCCACCACTCCGCCGCATGTGGCGCGGGATGTGGAGCGCCGGCCGCTCCGCCGGCAGTGACGACGACGAGGAGCGCAAGCGCTGCGTCGCCGCCGACGCGGCGCGGAAGCGCTCCTCCCACCGGTACACCAACCACGGCCTTGACCCACCGGCGTCCCTCCTCCGCCGCGAGACAGAGGAGTACGACCGGCGGCGGGCTCGGCTCTTCGGCACGGGCAGCTCCTCCGGCACGAGCAGCTCGCGCACGCCGCTGCCGCCGGTCAAGAGGGAGGCGGAGGAGCTCCCGCCGCTCCGCGCGGTCAAGATGGAGCCTGAGGCGGAGGAGCCGCGCTCCGGCGTTGTCGGGCCGGAGGGCTACCTCCCCCCCTCCGAGGCGGACGCCATCGAGGCGGCGATTCGCGAGCGCAGTGCGCGGGAGGAGGAGGAGGAGGTGGCGCAGCGCCGCCGCTGGGACAAGGAGATCAACCAGCTCCTGTACGAGCAGGGCCTCGCCAAGGCGCGGGAGTTCGACGAGAAGATGGAGGTGTGGCGCCGCGAAGCCGACGCTCAAGACTCCATGTACATCGACCTCACCTCCGACGACGACGACGAGTGATCGCCGCCATGCCGCAGCGTCGCCGCAGCACCCGGAGGGCTCCAGTGAGCCCCATTTTCGGCAGTAGGTTAGGGTTAGGCCGACGCTGCCACGAATATACACTATGTAAATCGATGACCTCGTATATGTATCGATGATGAACTTCTATCTACTACTGTTTCTTGTTCATCTTTCGCGCCAAACCTTTTTTTTTCAAAGTTTACAGTTTCAATTGCGATTTCTGTTCTGCCGCAGTCAAATTCGCCCCTTGTACGAGGGGAAACGTGAACTGTAAACCCATTATAAGGGCTCGCCTTATAAGGGGTCTGCTAGAGATGCTCTAAGACTACACAAGGCGAGAACCAACCTATGGTTGAAGGGTGGTGGTACCCCAGCCCACCAGGGATCAAACTCCAAATTTGACTCCCATGATAAAAAAGCGGAATATTATTTTAGTGGGAGGCGAAGTTCTCGTGCTCATAGGGGTAGAGTGTGTGCGCGCGCTTTCATACGGGTGAGTGTATGTGAGCATCTACATCTGTACTGTTTTTGGAAGGAAAAAAAACTGCAAAGCACCATATGATCTCACCAGCATCTCTCTCCATGTCTCTCTCATCTGACATGTCGAATAGGGGATAGAAGAGAATTTACTAAAAGTCAGAGCTCCATGCCTTATCCACAATATCCATTGTACCCCTTTGGTATATCAGGTCGCCGCATCGCCATTGCCATCCAGAAATTCGATACTCCAGAGTCCACACACTGAACCCATACATGGTGTCGCACAAATTGAAGGAGCTCGGCATTTGTCCGAACCCTCCCGTATCACCTTTTGCTGGTCAAATTGCTCGAAGATCATCCTGTCGGTGCACATTTCCATGGCTATATATACAAGGCTCCCCTATGTCCAGCTCTAAGCAAGTCAGCACAGCTCAAAGCCTCGTATACGAGAGCTAGCTAGAAGCGATCGTGCAACTAACTGAGCTCACTAGCACTAGCACTAGAACTAAGCTTGATGGAGCAGGTGACGAAGCTAGCGGGGCAGCGGGCGGTGGTGATCTTCGGCATGAGCTCCTGCTGCATGTGCCACACGGGGACGAGCCTCCTCCGGGATCTCGGGGTGAACCCGACAGTGGTGGATCTGGACGAGGTCCCTAGGGGGAAGGAGATGGAGAAGGCACTGGTGAGGCTCATCGGCCGGAACCCTGCCGTGCCGGCGGTGTTCATCGGCGGCAGGCTCGTCGGATGCACCGACAAGGTCATGTCCCTTCATCTCGGCGGCAAGCTTGTCCCACTGCTTCGTAATGCAGGTGCTGTCTGGGTGTAATGCATGGGAGGGCTTTGTAGATATTCGGCCGCATGCAGCTGACACGGGAGAATAATCTACGCGCGTAACACGTTTGCTACGTGTTCTGTTATCTTGTATCAGGTGATGACGAAGACTAAGGCAAACCATGCAAGTGGACGTGTCCGGTCAAGGTGTTACACAATGTAATAACTAGTTTCCGGTCCTACAGACAACAAAGACATGTAAAATATCATGCAAAGTTTCTGAAATAGCAAGACACAAGAATAATGAAACTTGAGGTTCAGTCGTACCTTCTCGTCAGCATTTCGATAGTGCACCAAAAAGTGGAACTTGTTGTTTTCAACAAAAGCATCCTTGATCTCTTGTACGGCCTTTTCCGAACACTTTGTAGCTTGTTGTACAAAAAGTTCATTGGCATATTTTCGTGCTAGTATATAATTAGATTGATGTATGCAACATGCTAATTGTAACAATAAAATAGATGCTATCTCTCAGTTACAATAGGTACCAACTTGGCAAGTGGTTCATGATGCTTTTGGTTTACGTATCCCATCTTTGACAGGGGAAACTTTCATTGCTTGGCACTATGAGAAGAATGGAGATTTTTTTTTTTTTGGTAAGGAGTGCGTACAGACTAGCGTATAATGAGAACTAGAAAACCCGTTGTGCCCATGATGCAAAAAAAACAAATGATGTCGATAAGCGAGGACAACTATAAAGAACATGTAGGCATATAAGAAATTTATGCGACTTTTAGGGAAGGGGGGGGGGGGGGGGGGGGTTGGTACCGAAGTAAAACTCATATAAGGTAGGTTTTGATGTAACCTAATTTGGGTGGGATTCTTAGTTTTGTATGCGGAGTCAGTGCTGCACTCTTGGGCTGGCCCAGTGGGCCAACATAGTCATGGTCGGGCTTTTGTAGCAATGCTTGGGGATCTGGAGAGGTCACATTCAGTTACTGTCATGAGGGGGGCTCAGTTTTCGACTCGCGATTTGTTGGAGTTGCATTCTAGCTGTCATGCTATTGCTTTGGCTATTTGTGAGGCAGGGACAACATGGACCCGACTCTCTTTCTTTCTTTTCCCCTTGAAAGCCCCCCCCCTCCCCTCGCGTCGCTCCCGTGAGCGACCGAGGGGATAACCCTAGCCGCTGGCGCGCGACCCCCCTCCCTCCCCTCGCCGCCGCCTGTCCGCGCCGCCGGGCAAAGCCCGGTGGGTGTTTGCGGCGGCAGGGCCCTTTCACTCCTCGCTCGTAGGGGCCTGGCACGGGCGGGCGCTACCCGAGCGGCGGCGCGTGGCTGTGCTCGGCGGCGGCGCTGCAGAGCGGCAGGCCAGGCGTGGTGGCTGGACGCGGGCGGTGCACGGCGGATGCGTGGCCGGGGTGGCGGCGTCGGCTTTGGCTGGTTCTGCCCCGCGGGCGGCGCGGGCTGCGGCGGCTCTGCTCGAGGCGGGCGACGGTACCTGGCGCCGGGGCGCCATGGCATCACGGCGGTGGTGCGGGTCTGGGTGCTGGCTCCTCTCGAGGCCCTCTTCGGCGGGTGGGTGCGGGCGATCCGGCGGCCCTCGCCGGCGGATGGGTGTCTGTTTCTTCCTCGCCTGGATCTAGCCGGAGGCCGTGGTAGGGCGTCAGGGGTGACGTGGGGGAAGCTGATGGAGGGATGGGTAGACCGACTACCTGTCACTGGCGCAGGGGTGCGCCGGTCCGGACGAGCTCCGCTCCCCCCTCCCCTCTTCCAGGCCTAGTGCCTCTTGGCTGTAGATCGGTGTTTGGGGTGGGACGGCCACCGGCGGTTCCGATGGTGCTTAGGTCCTGCCGGTCGGCTCAAAGCCCGTACCTTTGATCGTCTCCGGAGTGTCTGGATGCAGAGCGGCGGCCTTGGTGGTGGGAGCTGCGGGCTCGTGGGCGGAGCTCGTAGCTCGGGCGCTGACGGGCTCGCTGTCATGGCCGCAAGGGCGGCATGGATGTGGGCCTTCGACGCTCTACGGTGGTGGTACGGCCGGCGCTCTCCTGTCGTGCCGTACCCTGGGCGGAGGCGGAGGGTCGTGGCCGGGGTGAAAACCTCGTCTGGTTCGGGCCAGACCGATGGCGGCGGCGTCCTTGCGTCGTTCCCTTCCTGAAGGCTCCATCGCGGTGGCCCTGCGTCCTTCGCGTTACTCCAGGTGAAAACCTCGATTCAGTGGATCGGGCGGTGGCAGCTCTCCGGTGTAATTATTTCACTATGTATTTTTCTGATTTGTAATTATTTCACTATGTATTTTGCAAGGTTGATCATACGCGGCTAGTGGAGACCGTTATTGTGGCACATCATCGTGTTGGCGTATTCCGTGTGGGTGTATATGTTGGGCCGGCATATGTCTAGTAGGCCCTGTTCATCGTGGGTACCGGTGGAGGGTTATGGTGCGGGTCATGTGCGTGTTTCCAGAGGAGCCGGTAAAGAAAGAACTTGTCGTCGATCAAGCACTCACTTCGCACATTGCACCCATTGCGCATAAAACAAACGAAGCCGATAAGTGAGGCTAACTATATGAAAGTGCAACTGAAAGAACAAATGGGGACTTTTTAGGAAAATGGGGACTTGGTGATGCACCTGTTGGTTTACGTCGCTCGTAGGAGTTGTTGGGCTGGGCCTCACTGTGGGCCGGCTAGTCATCTTCCGGCCTATTGGCATATCTAGGGTCATGTCCTCGGGAATACAATGTTTACATATTATTGAAGATAGGCACTATTTATAAGGTAGATATATGCATTGGGTCAGAATAGTAAAAGACAATTGTTCAGAACACAAAAATATACATAAAACATGACTATATAAATTTCTTCAGTGGCCCTTCCGCTAGTGCCTCAGTTCCAATATTTCCTCCTCTTTCGTACTCCCTCCATCGCCTTCATTGCACTTGTTTCATCTGCTCTATCCTCCTTTACACGAAGCATGCCTTTCTTGTAGTTGATGAAGTGCGTCCATATCTCATAGCATGCATATGTGTCCCCGGCTGTATAGTCGATATTCAACCTGTACAGTGGTGACTTTGCCCAGTAGTTGCGATTTCGCTTATCGAACTTGCCCTTCATGTCGGCGTAGTACTGATCCATCATTGATACGGGTCGCCGGCTTCACCTGCTGGAACGCGTGCAGAAGGCGAGGGAGCAGCTCCCGACGGAGCACCCCTGGTGAACAGTAAATCCACTCTCTGGGAGTAGAAAATACACTCTCAGCAGGAGAGCGCGGCGCTGCGTAGCATCAACAACGAAGGGAGGGGAGGCGTGCGTCGGTGTCCCCTACACATGAGCGTGCAACACCGTGGTGGTGGAGACTGCTTCGTCCCCGCAAGGGCTAACTCCCGATCCGGAAAAAGCGCATCTAGCGCCCCCGCGTCGTCCCGTCGGGTGACTCGGGTGGCTTGCCGCCGCCGCCACTCAGGCCCCTCCTCGCCTCCTCTCTCCCTCGCTGCCGCCGGCAGATGCCGTCCGGGCAAAGCTCCGGTCAGTGGTCGGCGGCGGTGGGACTCTTGCTCCCGTTGTGGATGTGAATGCGGACAAGAAGGTCGTGGACATGGCGGCGGATCCCGGCGTCGATTGCACCAGCGAGCTTGCTTCCCGGCGAATGACAGCGCACTTGTGGTGGAGCGCTCCTCCACTTCTCGTTCTGGGCGCCTGCGGCCGTGCTGACTCGGCTAGATCCGACCACCATGCTGGCGGGGCTTGATCTGAGGTGTGGTGGTAGTTGCTGCCTTCGTGCGATGATACTTTGTCGTCCTGTGGCCGACCCATCACCCAGATTCGCCCAATAGGTGCTCGCCGCCTTCCTAGATCTGGGCATGATGGAGGCTGTTGAGCCGGCCGGACTTCCGAACGGGCATGGTGTTCCCGTCGTCGGATGGTTTCCCTTTGCTTGGTCTCATTGCTCACAAGCTCATGCAATCGAGAACCTGGGATCTTCAATCTGGCCATCGGCGAGTTCCGGACTTCTCCTTCGAAGGAAAACAAGCACTGGCGCATATAGCGCTCTTTGGACACCTTGATTGGATAGGGGCCGGTCGTGCGCACCCGTAGCATCGGCATAACCAGCTTCACCGGGGTATCACGAAGCTCTTTTTTTGTTGACACCTTGGGACATGTCTGCACCAAGATTTCTAAGGGATCAACACATGCGGAGAATGCCATGGCGTGATTGAAAGACTTGCAAGTGGCGAAGGCGGGGTCTTAGATGTGATGAAGACTTTGCTTCACAGGCAGTTGTTCGAACTTGGCTTGCGAGATATGTTTCCGTCCAGACGGGACACGAGTTCCTGTGAACCTGATGGTTCGTGACTTGCAGTAGTAGTCTCCGCAAGTGGGGGCGGCAGCATTGGAGGACTTCTTTGTTGGTGGTCCTCCTCTGAGTACCGAGTCAGGATTTTCAGGATGAAAACCCAAGGTCTGACTTTTATTGGTTGTGGCTGTCATTGGCCTTGTTGAAGGCATTGTTTTGGGAACGCGATCTTTCTCCAGGGTGAAAACCTAAAATCTTTGATCGGGCAATGACAACGCTTGTTCTTTGTTTCCTTTCTGGAGGCGTTGCTTTTAGAGAACCTCATTTGTAGTCCGAGTGCTGTCTTTGGTGGAGGTTAGAGTGCTGCTACTGTGGGTGATTGATCGCCGTGGCGGGATCTTTCTTTTTATTTTTTCTTCTCTTTTTTTTTCTTTTTGGGTTGTGTGCATCCTAAATGTTTTTAGGCATCTTGTTGTTGCAGAGGCTGAGTGTAATTGGTATCTGCATGATATTAATATATTCCTCTTTTAAAAAAAAAACACCGTGGTGCGGCGCTGCGGCAGACGAAATTGAGCAGCGGCGAGGAAGACCGGCAGCGCCAGATCATAGCTCCGCCCCTGCAACTCATCAAATCTGCCTTATTTTCTATTCTACACTGTACATATTCTCAAGTTATGAGAAAGAATGGATTTGAATGCAATTCCCGGCTGCACGGCCGCCTTGCGACAGAGGTACGCACTACCGTGTGTGCCAACTGCGGCAAGGTGACGATGTAGGCGCTCGCCGAGATGCTCTGGTGAAGTCGGCTGTGTATACGAGGCACTGCGGATCGAGCAACCTGTGGCACCGCCAGCAGGTTAAAAACCAGAGTGAACCGAACAAAAAAAATGGCCGGGGTAATTGAAATCTGGGCCTCGGATTTGGAAAAAAAAAGGCCTCCTTTGGTTTGTAGGAATATTGTAAGAATTTCATAAGATAGGATTTTCAAAGGAAAAAATTCTATGAAGCCCTTTGGTTTGTAGGAATGGATTTCATATTCGTATGTAGGATAGGTACCAATTCTTCACATTTTAAAGGAAAAAAAAACATTAGTCTTGACTCAATGAAAAAATCCTATTTTTTTGCGGGAAAACTTCTGATCTATTCATCTT
Source organism: Elymus sibiricus (assembly GCA_039707655.1). Classification (NCBI taxonomy): domain Eukaryota; kingdom Viridiplantae; phylum Streptophyta; class Magnoliopsida; order Poales; family Poaceae; genus Elymus; species Elymus sibiricus. Next base: position 66,086,994 of record CM077672.1, read on the forward strand.
CAATCATGGTAGCTCAACTTGTTGGGGGAGTGGATGTACAAACCTAACACCTAGGTTCAAATCCTCACGAAGGAGAATTTAGGTTCCTATTTATTCTTGAGGATCAGGCTTTCCTGTTACTCACGCATTTATTGAGGACTAGGCTTGGTGCGTAACCGAGGCTAAAAATTCTAGTACTCACACTTCAAAGGCTGTGTGCATCCCTAGTTGGTGCAGAGGCCGGGGAAGTGAAATTCTCCCCCAATTTGTAAGGACCCTCTCTCACCTCTTGCGACCCTCTCTCACACGCCGGCACCCGCGAGACGGCCGGGGAGGGCTTCCCGAACTACGCCGCCAGCCTCCCTCCTCCCCCTCCCCCCTCCTCCTCCCCTGCCGCCGCCAGAGGGCGTGGCCGGGCGAAGCCCGACCGGTGCTGGCGCCGGCGGGGGGGGGGGGGGGGGGCTAGGTCTTCCCCTTGCGCGACAGGGTGGAGCGGACCGCTCTCGTCGGGTCAGGGCACGACACGGGCGCGGGGCGTCGCGGCGCTGCGGCACGCCGGAGCAACTGCTGCACGGGGGCGTTGCGACGTGAAGGGCTGCATGGTGGTAGGGGCGTGCCTCGAGGCGGCGACCGGATCTGGCCGGCAAGCGGCATGGGCCGGAGGTTACTGCTCCCCTTCCGGTGGCAGTGACTGAGGGCGGTGGTGGAGCTCTGCCTCGTTCGCGTGTCTCACGTGGCGCGGTGGCGGCTGGTAGATCGGATATCCAGGCGGCAGGTAGCGGCGGCAGCCATGCTGCAGCCGCTCAACCTCAGGCTCGGCTTCGGATCGCGGTGGTGGTGGTCATCTCCTCCGTCGGAGGTGGTCGGCCTGAGGCTGGGTGGTCGGATCTCGAGATCAGTCATCTAGTCCCGGCTGTGAGTCGGGGAGACATAGTTGCCGGTGAAAACCGAGCCGACGGCGGGCGATGGCGGCGTTCTGCGCCGTTACCTTGATGTAGGCATCTTTGTGTAACTACTGTCGACCCACTCGTGCTGCTCCGGGGGAAACCCTAGGATCTGGTCTTCCATATCGGACGATGGCGGCACTGCGGCGTCGTTTCTCTCTTGCGAGCATCGTTTGTGGAGCAGCGCTGGATGACAGAGGCAGGAGGTGGAGCGGCTTCGTCTTGCACGGAGCTTCGGTGGAGATGTCAAGTCATGCCTGGGTGACAGGCGCAACGCTGTGTCATGGCTGTTTGGCAGGTGCTACGCACGACAGATCTTCCAGGGACTTCAAGCTGTGTCGGCTGGTGGTACTTGGTGGCATGGTGCTACGGTGTACCGGCGGAGACCGCGACGTGCTCAACAGTTTGCGCGCAGGGAATGGTGCTGTTTGGGTGCCGTGGTGGCGTCGACGGAGGGCCGGACTGGCAAGGATGATGCGGATCTCTTTCCTGAAGATGGGTCAGCGGTTCGATGATGATGGCGGCCTCTAAACCGTGTGCATGTGGTATACACTTTAGGTTTGCTGCACCGGCTATAGGTTCCAATACGTTTTGTGGATGGATCGACGACGACACCGCTTTTAGATATGGGGAGTGAGAGCACTCCACATTATCGAGTTTGTGGGTGTGAGTGGTTGCTTCCGGTGCCTTGATGTATGTTCTTGTCAGACTTTTATTGAATAATTAATAAACATGGCTGTATGCATCGATTGATGCAGAGGCCGGGGGTTTTAACCTCCTTTTCCAAAAAAAATCCAGATCTATAAACCACCTAGTAACGACTACAAGCACTAAAGCGAGCCGAAGGCGTGCCGCGCTGTCATCGCCCCTCCCCCGCCGGAGCCGGGCAAACCTTGTTGTTGTAGACAGTCGGGAAGTCGTCGTGCTAAGGCTCCATAGAACAACGCACCAGAACAGCAACCGCCGCCGATGAAGAGTGCAGATCAGAAGGATCCAACCTGAAGACACAGGAACATAGACGAACGACTAACAGATCCAAGCAAATCCACCAAAGACAGATCCGTCGGAGACACACCTCCACACGCCCACCGACAATGCTAGACGCACCACCGGAACGGGGGCTAGACGGGGAGACCTTTATTCCATCTTCAGGGAGCCGCCGCCGTCTCGCCTTCATGAGCAGGACACAAAACCTAACAAAACTCGAAAAAAGATCTAAAAACGGAGCCCTCCCACCGGCAAGGGCCGAGATCCACTCCGCCTCCATGGCCCTAAGGCCACCGGAGACGGGGCGGACCGGTGACGGCGCCGACGGGAGGCAGAGAAACCCTAGCTTTTTGAGGAGGCGGCGGCTGGCTTGGAATTTAGATGCATGTCATTTCACTTCCTATGATTTTTCTATTCCTATGATATTCCTATCTTATAAACCAGAGGAGGCCTAAAAGAGTAAAAACTGACAACAGTTTGCTAAAATTAGGCAAAAAAATATATGAAAATTTCAAGTAAATAGGATATTTTTTGTCGCAAGAAGAAGATGACATCCGACCCTATCATCCCTCCTCGTGTCCAACACTAGCCTTCCTTGCGCCAAACGCGCCACTTTGTCCGTACATCGTTTTTCAACTATTGCATATGATTTATTAATTTTTATCGGGTGAACTATGGCATATGATTGACTATACAATTTTTGGAAAAGGGATAAGCCTAGGACCTATCCATACATTGGAACTTTCTTCTTGACAATATTGAATCCTCGTATAGCCCCAATAACAGCACACGTAGTTGATATTTAAAAAAAAACAGTACACGTAGCTGCATAGAGATATGAAGCATGTCACCGACCGAACTTATAATGATCTTATGTTTGTCACGACCACTGACTTTTCCATCATTGAGCCGGTCATCATTAATTACCTGTTCTCAAATTCACGTACGATTGCAGTCTGCGCCGTGCTTCTTGCGCTGGTCATCATTAATCCTCGCCGTGCTTCTTGCGCTGGTCTCATGGCAGGCCACTGCCTATGACCCTAGCCCTCTGCAAGACATCTGCGTCGCGGACATGAAGTCACCTGGTATGTATATGTATTATGTGTATGTATGTGTGCATTAATACCAGTGATGCTGTAATGTTCTCGTAGCATATCTGTGGTCACACCTGAGTTATTGTGAGTTCTGCATGCTATATGTTGATACCAAAACAAAGTATTATAAATTCCTACTTACTCAAAACGCATGCTACTTTGTAAGCTTAGTATTACTTTTTTTTGCGGGTAAGCTTAGTGTTACTTCCTCCATGCATGCAGTGCGAGTAAACGGATTTCGTTGCAAGGACCCAATGGCCGTCAACCCAGAAGATTTCTTCAATCCAGCCATGCTTGACCAACCTAGGGATACTAAGAACAGCAAGGTTGGGTCCAATGTCACCAACATTAACGTCATCAATTTCCCTGGCCTCAACACCCTCGGCATCTCGCTGGCACGCATCGACTATGGACCATTGGGTGTGAACACACCACATATACATCCCCGTGCCACTGAGCTCCTTACTGTGCTTGAGGGAACTCTCTACCTTGGATTTGTCACATCCAACCCAAATAGGCTCTTCTCCAGGGTGGTAAAAAAGGGTGACGTATTTGTGTTCCCAAAGGCAATGATCCACTTCCAAATGAATCTAGCGCATGACAAGCCAGCAGCTGCGTTGTCATCACTCAGCAGCCAAAACCCTGGAGTTATTACTATTGCCAATGCAGTCTTTGGATCAAACCCACCCATTTCGGATGATGTTTTGGCCACGGCGTTTCAGGTGGAAAAGAAACTGATTGATTGGCTCCAATCTCAGTTCCGGGAGAATAACCACTACTAATATGTTGTAGTGTTTACACCTATAAATAGTATAAAGAATAAATGCCATGTATGTGTGTGCCTGCGAGCCGCGAGTTTTTCATTTCCTTTTGAATTGTGACAATATATGTTGCTTGTTGGATTGATATCGTAATATGGTGACAGTGTAAGCGTTTGGTTGTTTAATAAATGGAATCCAGTGGTGTCCTCTTACCTCGTAACTGAAATAGGAGAATCGATGAATTTCATGAGAAAACCAATGATTGTGCATGCATGCAATTTCTGGGTACGATATTTAGAGATATGCTTTAAAGGATTAAGTGTCCCAGAGGGGAGAGCTGAGGGATGATTGGCCCATGTTCCTTGCCACCACACCTTCGCCTTGGCAGTACTCTAAACATAGAAAGTTTTTACGGTACATCATACTACGGAAAATAAGGTGTAGTATATAATTGATCCAATGCAGTAACACTAGAAGTTTCCTATGGGTTATGGCATGATGGCGCTAACAGAGTATGAAAAGGTAGTTTTAGTTTAGATGATATGTTTGCAATAACTTGGCCATGAACTACGGACTCCCTCTGAATCCCATTTCTAGAGGTGGCAAGGGGATCCCAACTGTACACGCACATATACCGTTGACCGGTTAAGTTGAGCAGTATTCGACTAAATCTTATTTGTGTTCTTTTAGGGAACTCTTTTTTTTGCGGGGGACTTTTAGGGAACACGTTGGGAGGGCAAGGAGCTAATACGCATCGATTAAGAAGACTGGCCCAGATTATTATTTTTGTTTTGTGTGTGCTTATCTCTTGTTTTTGTGGACGACAACATGATTATTGCAACATGTTAGCAGCACGAGAGTGCTCGCAGATTACATGTGTCCTGCACACATTTACTAAAGTTTATTTAGTTATTTATCACATTTGTCCTTAATTTCATCGAATAGCGCAACACCACCAAAACAACCGTTATTGGGGATCCTATGAAATAACAATAAGACATTATCCATGGAAGGGGTTATTTTGTCTTATCTCACGTGACAACCTTAGAATTTGCAATAGAGTATACCCCTTTGTCCCTTTAATAAGGAGTCCACATTTTGCGTGATTTAACGTTGACCATGAATTTGGTCAATAATATATGTGCTATATGTCAAATATAAATTCAATACTCCCTCCGATCCATATTACTTGTCGCTCAAACGGATGTATCTATCAGTGGTAAATACATTCGTTTGAGCGACAACTAATATGGATCGGAGGGGGTAGTACATTTTTTGTGAAACATAATCCATGTTTAGTTAGTCAAGTTAGTGGTTAAACTTGAGTTTTAAAATGCATTCCCAGCACTTAAATAGGACAAAGGGAGTACTACCTTTTCGTCTCAATTTGCATGATTAACCAGAGGAGGGGAATTACCGGAAAACTGCAGAGCTTGAGCAAAATAAGGACCGACGAAGAAAAGAATTTTCTAGAGGCCAAAAAATTCCAGAAAATATGGTAATTATTTTTGTGCCGGAAGAAAGCTAGGGTGACTGAGCCCACCTAGGGGACCCCTATGGGGTGCACGCGGCCACCCCTTGACTGCGTGGTGTGGCCGCATGGGGCCAACAAGATGCCCCCTGGCCAGATCCGGTACCCATTGATCCTATATTACCCTAAAACTTACCCTGGAATTTTACGAGATTTTTTCGCCGCCATCTGCAAGCGGAAGATAGGCGGAGCACTTTTCTGCTCCCGGAGGGCTGCTTCTCCATGATCTTTTCCCTCTGGAAGGGGAAAAAATGAGCCATCGGCAATGCTCTGTTCATCGTGGGGATCATCATCAACCCCGTCATCCATCTCCGACAACCCTAACTTTCAGTCTATAAACTATCGCCTCACATCCTTTGATGATATTACTTTTTGGTGTTGATTACTGTTTGCATTTGATGCTTAGAAGTTTTGTTGGTGAAAGATTTATATGTTAAATTTTTTAATCATATCTTCATCCCCACTAATCATGATCCATATGATGTCTTGTGAGTAATCCTTTACGTTCTTGTGGACTTGGGATAAACCTTGTAGCTAGTAATCCTGTGAAGTTGAATAAAGTTCAATGATTTGACATTATGTTGTGGTATAATTGCGAACGTCAATTGCATATCACTTCACCTTTATGGGACTATAGGAGAACATTGTGTGATTGGTTTATCTATGATGGGTGGTTGGAGTGACAAAATTTATCAAACCCTAAGTTTATGAACTATTGCATGAGGGGTCGTTGGAACCCCAAGGTTTAAAGCTATGGCTAGTTGTTATCTTAATTACTCCTATGTATTTGCACATGGTTCCATAGAATCATATGTCGTTTGTTCAAGAAAGAAAAACACATTATTATAGGTTCCACCACACAATGAATTATCAAAGCAATGAATCTTAACTCAATGAAACTAGATGAAAGTAACTTGGTGAAACTCATGTATGTCCATGAGAGCGATTTGATCCCTATAAGGAAAATAACCGGCTTCTCCTTAGCACAATTAAGGATTGGGCCACTTGCTGCACCGTTGCACTTTTGTTTCTATTTACATTCTTGCAATGATTCTTGTCATCAAACAAACCATCAGACAATCTTTGTGGCTTTTATAGCGATTCCTTACTAGTTTCCATCAACCAATTCATTCTGCTCCTCGTTGGTTTGACACTTTTGCTTATCGAAAAGGTCTACAATAAATCCCATGCACTTGTGCGTTATCATATAGAAGTTTATAGATATAAGGATATAATGCACATATGCAATCATGACATGTATGATTAACCATAAGTGTTGTAATCTAATGATACACAACTTTAATTTATTCAGCATGCCTATGCTATATTCGAGAGATACCACTAGTCAAATTACGGATACTAGTCTTTTCTTCCTCATAAATAAAACATCATTTACTTTCTTTTCAGTTCTTTAATAATAAATATCAATTTCCTTTGCATAAAAAACTCAATTCAAACCACCTGATACATTAATTATGGTTCTCTAGTTGTGTGCAAGGCTGATCATTGGCTTATAGGGAAATTCCACGGATTTGATACCATGGTTCTCAAAAACTGAGGGATGATTCTTCTGATACTGCAAAGCTTGCCCTTCATACCTCAACAGATATTCATCTAACATGCACATCACTATTAGCTAGGGATATCAGGAAGCGATCAATCAACTAGTGTTTGTATTATTTAGTTCACATAGTCATCAAGCGTTCAGCAATATTTTGTCATTGAAGTTTAATGTCTGAAATAAAGGAACCCATTCCCTGCACCAAAACATAGTTATGGGCATTGTCATATATGATATCTATTCGGTGCACCTAAACAAAACTACGGACACTACCGTATCATAATATCGTGTGTGCACCTTTTGTATGGTTATCTTTACTTGAACTACCCAGACGATAGGAATTTTCCATCATTAAACTAGGAGTAGACCAATGGTTGTGATACAAGAACTCACTTCTCGGGAGCAGTCCAGTGAATGTTAATTCTAAATTAGAGCATGGCTTTCAGATGCATATATAGTCCAAACAATTTGGTTCGACATTCTTGAGGAGTTTTTAGTTAATTACTTGTAATCAATTACTTGAATACAGGTGTAAGTGCACGTTTAAAAAACATTATATTGCTACATGGAGATTATCACAAATACTCACTCTCTCAATTTCCTTTCATTACTCCACGGTGACCAATGCACTAACTTGAGAATGATTTGGGACTGATATGCCCATTTTTACTACTATGATTAGAAGAGTAACTATTGGAGGCTACTTAATTATCCTTCCAATTCAGAATAAATACACCTAACAATTCAAAATAAATATAAAAAAACACATAGAGAGTAAATATTTAGGGGAAACCGGTTTTTGGTGAATCAATAAAATCCATTCAAAAGAGTTTTAGAAGAATTATGAAAAATACATACATGCAGAGAAGATATAATATACATGCATATAAAATTTAAGTGCCAAAATACAAGGTATAGTAAAAGAAATAACACAAATATGGAACTTTGTCAGTGTTAGTGTATGCAAAAATAAGGCACGGAGGAGGAATGGGGAAACTTGTGGCCAACTTAGTCACGTGAGTTGAAGTATGTTGTCTAGGAGCCCGAAGAGTTTATGTTATGATGAATCTTATTTCCATCTCAGTTAATTCTTAATTAGTTTGACCATCTGTAATTAAGGTAGTACAAAAGGAAGATTTAACCAAAAAAATGTTTGCAATACATCTAAGTACCATCACATATGAGGACTTTCGGTTAAGGAGTTAACTTTTCCTAATTGTTTTGGATGGCATGATATATCATGCATCAAACCAAAAACTACAGAAACGATAAAACATCAAGCCGCATATTAAATGATTAGGCGCCACAACTAATTGGTTGTATGTAATGACAAGTAGAGAAGGCTTGACCTGGTGAGGCATTATTAGAGGGGACATACTGGTTTGATCTAACATGTTGCTATATGCACAAACATCAGGTTTTGTTTGCATGAAAATAGTATGATGTTTCACATCCTGTGTAGTCTTCCTAGAACCACCTTGTCGTGCGCCTGTCAGTCCATGCAGAATATGGCAAATTTTAATGGCATATAAGCTTGAATTTCTTTCATATCTTTTAGCTTGAACATGCATGGCTCTAAAGCTCCATGTCAACTACAGAAAATATTTCAAATCAATAGAGCACATAGGGAATTACCAACATGAGTTCAACATTTTGTTTAGTGAATGCAGTGGTAATTCTTTCGCTATTGATGCAAATAAGGAGGAAAATGACAAGATTAAGGGGGAGCTCAATGCTTCCCGAGAGAAAACACCCTCGATCTCATCATCTGGTGCCCCTACCCAGATGGATGCGATCCTGCTCCTCTCACCACTGCACCACAGCTGGTAGAGGAAGAAAAGAAATCTGATGAGCCGATGGCTCGAGAAGAAACTGTCCCACCAACTGCATCTCATGCACCCGAGAAAGAAGTTGTCGTGCCTTCCGCCGAAGAAAGCGCAAGGAAAGAAAAGGCCCTTGAGCCCGATTGTCAGAAAGATGCCGAAGGAGTTCCGGCAAGCAAGAACAGTGGCCAGACCAGTTCTTCAAAGCCTTCTGCAAGAGAAAAATCGAGGAAGCCTCATGCTCCTCTCAAGCCAATTGAAGAAGATGTGCCTGTGCCTGATGATGTTCGGACCCAGTCTATCACCGATGAAGAAGCGCTGAGAAACCCACTGGAAACTTATCCGTTGTTCCCTGTTGAAGATGGCCCGAATGGTCCAGCATTCAATGAGCAGTTTCATCACTCGAAACTCGCATTCTTTGGGACCAGCCCATATGACGGTGAAAGAACTTCTTTATCACCGAGATTCTGGACAAAGGAACAAGCTGTGTATTATGCCCGCATCATGTATGGAAAGAATCGGATATTCAAGCACAAGATTCTAAATTTCGCTGAGCTCGATAGTATACCTTGCTTCCATCACACCATCGAGCAGATTGAACAGGTCTTCCTGAAGAATTTTCTTCGTTTCAATCATGGCTGGAATCGTGAAGTTATCCTTCAGTTCTACGCCACTCTTTATATCTCAGGGGACCTCACTAACAGCAGCACTTGGATTCTCGAATGGATGACCGAGGAGGAAAAGATCAAATGCTCGGCTGACCAGTTTTTGGCACTGTTGAATCTTCCTCGGTGCGAATTCGATGTCTCACGAGAACACAGACTGCATTTCTGGGAAGTATGCGAAGCTGAACTCCATATGCTGATGGACCCCAAGCTTGTTGGTGATGAATGTACCGAAGCAAATCCTAAGAATCTGGCCTATGAGAACAAAGTTTTGTTCTATATCTTGTGCAACTCTCTCACGCCAACAAACAGGCCCGAAATCATTCACGACATCGTAGCCAATGCTCTTCAAGCTATAGCTCATGGCATTCGATTCGATATTCCAGATCTTCTTATTCGCAACTTGGCCTATGCAGCTGACAGTCCTCAAGTTTTGAAGCCATATGCACCATGCATGGGTCATGTTCGCCATTGAGCAGCTCATCGAGAAAAAGTTCTTCTGCCCACATGTTCCAAAAGTTTTCATTCCATCAGTCCATGACACCCTCCGGATCGTTAAGGACATCGGCAAAGGGAAGACACCTATTGATGCCAGTGCTTCTGCCTCTGCTAGAGCTCCGAAGGTCAAGAAGGTCAAAGTTGAAATCCCTCGTGAAGAAAATTCCTCACTATACAAGATTTGTCTTCGCACTCAGCAAGCCCTGGAGAGTCACATTAAGCTCGATCGCAAAGAAAAAGTGGAAATGATGACTGAGATAAATCTGCTTCACAATTATGCTCGTCAAGCTCAGTTATATGAGAAAGAACAGAAGAAGCGCTCGTGGACCCTTCTGCGCAAGAATTATTCTCGCAAGCAACTGTCTGCCAAGGGAATCGAGAAAGATTATGATCATCTGGAGTTGTTTGAAGTTCCTTGCATTCGAAGGCAAACCCCAGTGCTTCCTCAACGTTCTGCCTCCACTGACCTGCTGTTTGTTGAACCCCATGATGAACTTGAAGACACAGCAGGCACACTGATTTTCAAGCCAGATGCTCCTCGCTTTGCTACTCCCGATGCTGATCCCAAAGCCCGTGCTGCGTCTCCGACTCCTGCTTCGGCTTCGACCATCACTCGTTCTGCTTCGCCGAACAGTTTGAATTCTGGGGATTCTTCGGACGAGTAGTTCCTCGCATGCATTCTCTTTCCTTTTTGACACTTGTTGACAAAAAGGAGGAGAAGAACATCGAGAGATAGATAAGCGGGTTATTTGCAGGGTGTTTCCATTCGCCATTTGCTTTTTTCTTTCGAACAATTTGCTTTTGGTCGTTGAACTTTTGGTCATGAAACTTAATCTCACCGCCTGTGGTGATGGCACACTGCGTCGTCATGTACCGTTAATAACCCCTGCAATGCCATATTTGCTTCCTATTATTTGTTTGCAGGTGCTGTCGAAAGCTTACTTCCTTGCAATGATTATCCTCGATATTTATCTTTCGATATCTAACGATGCAGGAGAAGAGAAGTCGCTTCAGAGTAAAATTGATCATGATTCAAAAGAAAATTCTGTCTATCTATCTGACAAGCTGTTTTCCCTCGCATATATCTATGAGATCATCTTTGTCGCAGGAAAACATCGTCTGAAGCATATCCACTCCGAGCAATATACTTATGACTCCCTTGCTTTGATTATTCCTCGAACATCTAATTTGCAGGGAACCTACATCTCGTGTGGAATTAAACTGTGTTCTGAGAAAATCTTCATGGCATATCCTTTGCCAAAATATCTTTAATATAATCCTCGCTATTTAACTAATTTATGACAAAGGTTGTGTGTGGCAGGAAATTCCTCAGACACCGTCGAGTGCATTGGATAAAACTTCGAATGAATTCATCTGCCAATGTCACTCATACGAAGATTCACCTTCTGTATTATCTACTATGCTCACTCCATTCCGAATGATGCATATCTTCAGGGGGAGCGTGTTTTATCTTCGTATTTATCTCTCGTCTTTCACCTTCCTTCACATTTCATTTCATTCTGTTATCTATCTTTCGATGTGTTCTGTTTTGTCAACAAGCGTCCAAAAAGGGGGAGATTGTTGGTGCAATACTTGCCCTCTTGTGTTTTGGAGATTGTTGACAGAAACAGGTATGGACTGATGTATTTGCTAGTGCACACAGAGAGAAATGTTCCATGCAGTACCGAAGAGAATGCTGTCTCCGGTGTACAGTTCGAGGAACTTCACCGAAGAATATCTGCGCTGCAGAGAAGAACGAGCTACATCCATTGAGGACTTGTAGACGAGAAGAATGAAGTGAAGAAGTTGACCCCCTCGAATTTTATTGCTGACACGAAGCAATTGGTTCGGTGATTCTGTCCGAAGAAATTGACTGCAGCGATGGAAGATGGAGACGAAGTGAAGACGTAGCATTCTTTTTGTTGTTCCTCTTCCATTCATTTGAGTCATAGGACCGCCGTACTATTAAGAGGGGTATAGGTTCTCGAAGCTTGGATCCGCTGTGATGCTTAGCCCAAACCTATTCGAGACTGAGAGAAATCTCTTTATGCTTCGAATGATTACCTACCAGCAGAAGACGTTGTTCTTCGTCGCTGTAGGAGATATCTTTCGAAATGAGGAGTTAGCATTACTTGCTCAGCACGTAATGTTACCGTTGTGCTCAATTCCGACCGTTGGACTCGTGTAGTTCTGCCATTGGCTGCTCCACATGTCCAATTTGGTCTTTTCCCTTTAGGGAAGGCTGCGGCTATAAATAGCCACCCCGCTCCAACGTTGCCCGTTGGCTGCTCCGCTTAAGATTTCTGAGAAGATTCATTGAGCATCCCCTCTCCGAGTGATTTGAGTTTAAGATCCACCGAGAGAAAAATCAAGAGCTGAAACTTAGACAGTGGTTGAGCATCACAGTAGTTCTGAGTTAGAGTTCTTGTACCTATTACTCTTGAGAGCTTCACACTCTCTAGATGGATAGGTGTCGGCTCGAGTGTCGAAGAGTAATTGTGTTCACCGAGCAAGATCTTCAGCAACCAAGAGTCATTGTGGTTCGCGAAGAAGTCTGTCGAAGGTTTGGAGATCGCCGACAAGTATCTACCACGAGTGAAATCAACTGGAGTCTGGTCAGCTCCGAGTTGAAGGAGAATAGGGCGAGGAGAGTTTATCCTCTGTGTTAAATCACAACCCCTCCAACCAGACGTAGTCCTTTGGCAGAAGGGCGAACTGGTCTACCAAATTCTCCTGTCGCCATCGAGCACCACTGGTTTGCTTTACATTACTGCATTTCCTTCAGCAGTTTACATTCGTGCTCAGTGCCCGCTACATTCTCATCATTCTTTTACATCGTCTCCGTCTAATTTAATTCTCTTCGTATCTCTGTATGCCTGCATAATTACTTTCACTGCCGAATCTTTAACTTGCTACTAATATCTGTGCATTTCCATCGTAGTCCATATATATTTTTCCTCGTGCTGCTGGATCTGATCATATATAGCATTGCCTTCGTATCTGTAGTACCTGTATTCATATGATAACTGACTTCTACTTCGATAGATACACTCTTCTATATCGAGCTCAATTATAAGTTATTCTATCGAACTATATTTCCGCTGCTGTGTTTGGGATCATTTCAAAACTTTCGCAAGAATTTTTGAATCTCCCATTCACCCCCCCCTCTGGTCGATATACTCTCGGTCCTAACAATTGGTATCAGAGCAGGTTCTCCCTGTCTCTGTCTATTAAAGGTCTAACAACCTTGGAGTTTTGAGTATGTCGTATGCAGGTAGATCCTCGCACTCTGAAAGGTTTCCTATCTTCGATGGAAATGATTATGTCTACTGGAAAGAGCGAATGAAAATCAGAATTCAAGCCATCAACATTGAACTTTGGGAAATTGTGGAAGATGGATACACTGTTCAACACCCTGATGCTCCCACTTCCGATGACAAAGCTAGAATGCGACTGAATGCTCAAGCAAAAGATATCATCTGTGACAGTATCTCAAAAGACATTTTCATTCGGTTTCAAAAGCTTGACTCTGCAAAGCAACTCTGGAATGCTATCAAAAATGTTCATGAAGAATCCATTGCCAGAACAGATCAACACACATAAATGTTTCGTGCCATGTTCACTGGTTTCAGAAGTCTTCGTAGGGAAAGTGCTATGGAACTCACCGATCGGTTGACAAATATTGTTGAAAGACTTCATCAACGGGGAGTAACAGATATCACCGATCGAGATGTGGTCAATAAGCTATTGAGTGCTCTTAATGCAACCTTCGATCCAATCGTGGCTGAAATCAAGCAAAGACCAGACTATGAAGAACTTCACTATGTCGAGGTCATGACGCTGTTGTCTATTCATGAAGAAAAGATGGAACTTGAAAATGGGCATCAAGAATCTTCTTCGGAAAGCGAAGGGGAAATTCTTTCACACTATGGTAGTTCACAAGAAGAAGATGTCGAGAATCAACACTCTATCACACGAGAACTCGAAATGCTTACGGAAAGACTTGGTGATCTCAGAAGACTAAATCTGTGTCTCACAAATGATGACGAAGTTGACATGCCTGAATCTTCAAGAAGATCCTCCGAAAGAAATAAAGTGCTTCAAGTGCAAACAACTCGGTCACTACATTGCAGACTGTCCTTGCTGGGAGCAAGATGAAAAACCTAGCAGCAGATGGATTTATCTTCACTGCTCTGGATTCACTCAAGTGGATCGTCATACTAAGCTCTCGAAGAAAAATGAATCTGTCGCATCATCTTCGACGAGACCAGTCACTGACGTAAATACGAGAGCAACCATTGAATCTAATATGAAGAAAATATCGCAGCTGACTAGAGTGTGTGCTGAAATGAATATGGAATCTGAAGATGAAACATCTGAATCCGAATCAGAAGACGAAGAAGTTTACAGAAGCCTAGGAAGAGGAAATGCATTCGTCGCCCATGAATCATCCAAGAAGTTTCTCGAATCAGGCACTGATGATAATGCTTCAAGCGATGATGAACCTATTGCATTCTGTCTCATGGCAAAAACCTCAAAGGATCAGGTATCAGCTAAACACCGAAAATCAATGACTGAATATTCCTCTGAATACATTGCCTATGCTAAACTTGTGAAGATTGCAAAATCTCAACATGATGAGCTTGAAGGACTTGAGATGAATCTCAGGAAAACCGAGGGATTACTGGTCGAAGAGATGGAGAAAAATCAAGAGTTGACTGAAAAGCATGATGCTTTTTCATCAACGATTGATAATCTTTCCAAACGATATGATTCTCTTGCAGTCGACTACGACAGTTTATCAGATGAACTCCTTAGCAGGAATCAAGAACTCAAGTCACTGAAAGAGTCTTATAACGTACTTGCGAAAGAAAAATCTTCTCTCTTCGCCGAGCAATCTAACAACCTTCCTGTTGACTTTGCGCCTCCTTGCTCAAAATGCCTAGAACGTAACAATGCTGACTCAAATGCTGAAATATCCAATGCTGTCATCGAGAATATTGCAACCACATCAAATGATATTTCTAACCCCCCTCCCGAGGAATTTGTTGCTATCTCTGATGAAAATTGCAGGCTAAAGAAATTACTTGAGAGAGGAATGCTGAAGAGCCTCAAAGGGCATCAAACACTATGTGATGTGCTCAAGAAGTCAATACTGCACAAAAATCCCCGAAAGGAAGGATTGGGTTTCGAAAGGAAACTCAACGTTGATGGAACCTACTGGACTCCCGAGCAATATCCTCGAACAAGTTGCATTCCAGCTAAGAGCAAAACTCTCGAACCTGCGCTCCTGAATGGATATGATACTCCCTTTCATGTTGTTTCTGACGAGTCTGATGACTCAAACTACAAACTCTTCAAACAACAGAATGGTAAGGTTTTCGCTCGGTATGTTGAGACTAACTGCAGGTCGAGTTCACCCAAGAAGCAAATCTGGGTGAAGAAATGCACCGTTGAAAGTTTATCTGTCACTACTAACCTGAATATGCAGAGTAATTCTCTTCAAGGAAATTATAATCCCTCACAGTATGGCAGTGCAACTTCCTCGAACAGACATCAGCCAAACTTTCGACAAAAGGAGTACATGCGTATCTCCTCAAACCATTATGCTCATGTCTCTGGTAATAATTTCAATGCTTACTCATATGATTACTCTCAAGATGCCCAGGTGAACTACGGAAATCAACGAAGACACGTCCCTGCTCAGTCAAGACAAATGGGGACTGCGCTGCCTGCACGAGTGTGGGTTGCGAGAAAGAACTAACCCATCTTGCAGAAATTCTATCTCAGGGATTCTTATCGATTATCCTTTGCCCTGAGATCTATATTGTTGGTGCTGGTTCTTTGTGTTTATCTATTCTCTGTTTGTTGTTTGTCTTCGAGTGGCCGTGTTTGTGTTCCGTCCGATAAACAACTCACTCATAGCTCCTCATCTGGTGTTTCTTCTCGTTTGGCTGAGTGTTTTGTTTCGGACCCTTTTATCCCTCTATTCTTTCTCTTCTAAGTCTATGCTGTCTGTCATAAGCATGCGATTTGATCCTAAGAAGATCTCTCTCCGACGTTCTTGGTCGCGAAAGGAATCCACTTCGAACTTTTATCCACTTTTGGCGTTCAGCCCCTCAAACCTTTCGATCTCCCGCTCTCTTCCCGAGTTTGTCGCAGAAAACGGTTGCCACGTGCCCACGATCTCCACTATCGTGATCGTGTCCGTCGAATGCGGAACGTCCCGCAACTATGGGCCGTAGATTTAGGAAGGGTGGTTCTGCTCTCCTACTATATATACCCCTCGTCGCGTCTTCTTCCTCATCCGCGCAAACCCTCGTTTCTCCATCACCCGAGCCCGAGCTCGAAGCAACTCCGGCGAGAAGCTCCGCCGTGCAACTCCGGTGAAGTCTCGTCGCAGCTGATCACGCCCGTGCGGTTGGTCATGTCACAGAGTTTGGAGGAGCATTCAGATTCTGAAGGATATCTGCTTCAGTTCCCACCTAGGTATGATTGAATGAGAATGACTGGAGGAGGTAAGTCCTCGAAGCCACCCAAGGCTCCGAAGAAGAGACAAGAGTCTGAACCAGAAGAAGATTCTGAGGAAATTCCCTCTGCTCACAGTCAGTCCGAGGATGAACTGGTCACTGACGCTCTAACCATCTTCTCCGATGGAAATCCCAAAAAGGGCGGTCGTGGCAGAGAAAAGAACACCACTGCAGAAATGTCTGATCCTGAAAGTTACAGAACTCCACTTGAAGGAGAATCAACGACTGATCGCAACAACAGGCTGCAAAGAATTCGCCGCCACTGGGCTGGAAAATGGTACAGATATGAAAATGTTCGCGAGAAGTACCAGATCTTGTTTGCCTTCACTCCACCATGGAATGACTGCATTGCTGAAAATTGCATTGGCCCAGATGATGAAAAAGTCAGACCACCGCCATCGACAGATGCTCATGCCGACTCCCTCAAAACTATCGCTGATTTTCCCAAGGAAGTAGCTAAGAGGGCGAAGGCCAAAGCCAAGCGTGAAGCTAGAAAAGCTAAGAAGAACCAAGTTGAAGCGAAAAACGTCGCGCTGACTCAGCAAGATGTACTGAAGAAGAAGGCACGTGCATCAGCATCTAAGGAAAGCAAGTCTGAGAAATCAGTTTCTCCTCGTGCACCTCGAAAGAAAACCCTCACCAAGAGAACCAAGAAGGTTGTTCCTGACTCGTCTGATCAGTCGTCTAAAGAAGACACCCCTGATGAAATCCCACTGTATGATCGTCTCGCCATCCTTAACAAGCCATCCAAGACTCCCTCGCCAGTGAAAACTTTACCCTCTTCAAGGAGATCACCCAAGCATGCACCCATTCCGTCTACTGACAAACCTTCGGGTTCTGTAGCTCCGAGAACTTTGACTAGCTCTGCAGCGAAGAGAAAGCTGCAATCTGAAGAAAATGCTGATGTGGCTGCTAAGAAGACCAGGGTCACTGTTCCTGCTCCCACAGAGGAACAGAAGTATGATTTCAACTTCATGATCGATGTAATTGACAGTGCTACATATGATCCAAAAGCTGATGATGTAAGCAGTCTGGGACTACATGATGATGTTGCCGAAATGGTAAGGAAGCATTTCATCGAGCTGAGGAAAATCTCCAAGAAGCTGAACAAAGAAGTCAAAGACAAGCAAGTTGTCGAGAAATTGAGAAATGAAGCCAAATCTGAATCCGAAAGGAAAAAGATGAACAAAGAAATTGTTGAACTCACCAAGGCCCTCAGTGTCTTGAGAAATGAGAAAATTGAGTGGCACTCACGCTTTCACATGGATGTGTCTCAGCTGTGTGACAGGAGAAATGAGGAGATTGAACGCAAGGCAGATCTCGCTTGAAGAAGAATTCAGGAAGAAAAATGTCAGAAGGCTAGGGCGAGATCAAGCAAGCCGAAAACTAACAAAGACCGCCGCCTTCATAATGTATCTGGTGATCCTACTCTGGATTTCCATGTACCCTTGCAGCAAGTTCCTCCATCTCCACCTCTCGAGGATGAATTCATGCAGCATGCTGGCACTGACGAGGTTAACATTCCTGCGCCAGTAGCCCAAGAGCAACATGAAGTTGTTGATATACTCCTGGAAAGGACTGAAGAGGAATATGCACCTCCCAAGCAGCAGTCTCCAGTTGACGAAGTTGATGAGGAGATTGAAGTCGAGAAGCCAGATCCATCGCCGCCGAAAACATTGCAAGCAGAGCCCTCCGAACCAAATAAGGAGGAAAATGACAAGATTAAGGGGGAGCTCAATGCTTCCCGAGAGAAAACACCCCCGATCTCATCATCTGGTGCCCCTACCCAGATGGATGCGATCCTGCTCCTCCCACCACTGCACCACAGCAGGTAGAGGAAGAAAAGAAATCTGATGAGCCGATGGCTCGAGAAGAAACTGTCCCACCAACTGCATCTCATGCACCCGAGAAAGAAGTTGTCGTGCCTTCCGCCGAAGAAAGCGCAAGGAAAGAAAAGGCCCTTGAGCCCGATTGTCAGAAAGATGCCGAAGGAGTTCCGGAAAGCAAGAACAGTGGCCAGACCAGTTCTTCAAAGCCTTCTGCACGAGAAAAATCGAGGAAGCCTCATGCTCCTCTCAAGCCAATTGAAGAAGATGTGCCTGCGCCTGATGATGTTCGGACCCAGTCTATCACCGATGAAGAACCGCTGAGAAACCCACTGGAAACTTATCCGTTGTTCCCTGTTGAAGATGGCCCGAATGGTCCAGCATTCAATGAGCAGTTTCATCACTCGAAACTCGCATTCTTTGGGACCAGCCCATATGACGGTGAAAGAACTTCTTTATCACCGAGATTCTGGACAAAGGAACAAGCTGTGTATTATGCCCGCATCATGTATGGCAAGAATCGGATATTCAAGCACAAGATTCTAAATTTCGCTGAGCTCGATAGTATACCTTGCTTCCATCACACCATCGAGCAGATTGAACAGGTCTTCCTGAAGAATTTTCTTCGTTTCAATCATGGCTGGAATCGTGAAGTTATCCTTCAGTTCTACGCCACTCTTTATATCTCAGGGGACCTCACTAACAGCAGCACTTGGATTCTCGAATGGATGACCGAGGAGGAAAAGATCAAATGCTCGGCTGACCAGTTTTTGGCACTATTGAATCTTCCTCGGTGCGAATTCGATGTCTCACGAGAACACAGACTGCATTTCTGGGAAGTATCCGAAGCTGAACTCCATATGCTGATGGACCCCAAGCTTGTTGGTGATGAATGTACCGAAGCAAATCCTAAGAATCTGGCCTATGAGAACAAGGTTTTGTTCTATATCCTGTGCAACTCTCTCACGCCAACAAACAGGCCCGAAATCATTCATGGCATCGTAGCCAATGCTCTTCAAGCTATAGCTCATGGCATTCGATTCGATATTCCAGATCTTCTTATTCGCAACTTGGCCTATGCAGCTGATAGTCCTCAAGTTTTGAAGCCATATGCACCATGGGTCATGTTCACCATTGAGCAGCTCATCGAGAAAAAGTTCTTCTGCCCACATGTTCCAAAAGTTTTCATTCCACCAGTCCGTGACACCCTCCGGATCGTTAAGGACATCGGCAAAGGGAAGACACCTATTGATGCCAGTGCTTCTGCCTCTGCTAGAGCTCCGAAGGTCAAGAAGGTCAAAGTGGAAATCGCTCGTGAAGAAAATCCCTCACTATACGAGATTTGTCTTCGCACTCAGCAAGCCCTGGAGAGTCACATTAAGCTCGATCGCAAAGAAAAAGTGGAAATGATGACTGAGATAAATCTGCTTCACAATTATGCTCGTCAAGCTCTGCTATATGAGAAAGAACAGAAGAAGCGCTCGTGGACCCTTCTGCGCAAGCATTATTCTCGCAAGCAACTGTTTGCCAAGGGAATCGAGAAAGATTATGATCATCTGGAGTTGTTTGAAGTTCCTTGCATTCGAAGGTAAACCCCAGTGCTTCCTCAACGTTCTGCCTCCACTGACCTGCTGTTTGTTGAACCCGATGATGAACTTGAAGACATAGCAGGCACACTGATTTTCAAGCCAGATGCCCCTCGCTCTGCTACTCCCGATGCTGATCCCGAAGCCCGTGCTGCGTCTCCGACTCCTGCTTCGGCTTCGACCATCGCTCGTTCTGCTTTGCCGAACAGTTTGAATTCTGGGGATTCTTCAGACGAGTAGTTCCTCGCATGCATTCTCTTTCCTTTTTGACACTTGTTGACAAAAAGGGGGAGAAGAACATCGAGAGATAGATAAGCGGGTTATTTGCAGGGTGTTTCCATTCGCCATTTGCTTTTTTCTTTCGAACAATTTGCTTTTGGTAGTTGAACTTTTGGTCATGAAACTTAATCTCACCGCCTGTGGTGATGGCACACTGCGTCGTCATGTACTGTTAATAACCCCTGCAATGCCATATTTGCTTCCTGTTATTTGTTTGCAGGTGCTGTCGAAAGCTTACTTCCTTGCAATGATTATCCTTGATATTTATCTTTCGATATCTAACGATGCAGGAGAAGAGAAGTCGCTTCAGAGTAAAATTGATCGTGATTCAAAAGAAAATTATGTCTATCTATCTGACAAGCTGTTTTCCCTCGCATATATCTATGAGATCATCTTTGTCGCAGGAAAACATCGTCTGAAGCATATCCACTCCGAGCAATATACTTATGACTCCCTTGCTCTGATTATTCCTCGAACATCTAATTTCCAGGGAACCTACATCTCGTGTGGAATTAAACTGTGTTTTGAGAAAATCTTCATGGCATATCCTTTGCCACAATATCTTTAATATAATCCTCGCTATTTAACTAATTTATGTCAAAGGTTGTGTGTGGCAGGAAATTCCTCAGACACCGTCGAGTGCATTGGATAAAACTTCGAATGAATTCATCTGCCAATGTCACTCATACGAAGATTCACCTTCCGTATTATCTACTATGCTCACTCCATTCAGAATGATGCATGTCTTCAGGGGGAGCGTGTTTTATCTTCGTATTTATCTCTCGTCTTTCACCTTCCTTCACATCTCATATCATTCTGTTATCTATCTTTCGATGTGTTCTGTTTTGCCAACAATCGTCCAAAAAGGGGGAGATTGTTGGTGCAATACTTGCCCTCTTGTGTTTTGGAGATTGTTGACAGAAACAGGTATGGACTGATGTGTTTGCTAGTGCACACAGAGAGAAATGGTCCATGCAGTACCGAAGAGAATGCTGTCTCCGGTGTACAGTTCGAGGAACTTCACCGAAGAATATCTGCGCTGCAGAGAAGAACGAGCTACATCCATTGAGGACTTGTAGACGAGAAGAATGAAGTGAAGAAGTTGACCCCCTCGAATTTTATTGCTGACGCGAAGCAATTGGTTCGGTGATTCTGTCCGAAGAAATTCACTGCAGCGATGGAAGATGAAGACGAAGTGAAGACGTAGCATTCTTTTCGTTGTTCCTCTTTCATTCATTTGAGTCATAGGACCTCCGTACTATTAAGAGGGGTATAGGTTCTCGAAGCTTGGAGCCGCTGTGATGCTTAGGCCAAACCTATGCGAGACTGAAAGAAATCTCTTTATGCTTCGAATGATTACCTACCAGCAGAAGACGTTGTTCTTCGTCGTTGTAGGAGATATCTTTCGAACTGAGGAGTTAGCATTACTTGCTCAGCACGTAATGTTACCGTTGTGCTCAATTCTGACCGTTGGACTCGTGTAGTTTGGCCATTGGCTGCTCCACATGTCCAATTTGGTCTTTTCCCTTCAGGGAAGGCTGCGGCTATAAATAGCCACCCCGCTCCAACGTTGCCCGTTGGCTGCTCCGCTTAAGATTTCTAAGAAGATTCATTGAGCATCCCCTCTCCGAGTGATTTGAGTTTAAGATCCACCGAGAGAAAAATCAAGAGCCGAAACTTAGACAGTGGTTGAGCATCACAGTAGTTCTGAGTTAGAGTTCTTGTACCTATTACTCTTGAGAACTTCACACTCTCTAGACGGATAGGTGTCGGCTCGAGTGTCGAAGAGTAATTGTGTTCACCGAGCAAGATCTTCAGCAACCAAGAGTCATTGTGGTTCACAAAGAATTCTGTCGAAGGTTTGGAGATCGCCGACAAGTATCTACCACGAGTGAAATCAACTGGAGTCTGATCAGCTCCGAGTTGAAGGAGAATAGGGCGAGGAGAGTTTATCCTCTGTGTTAAATCACAACCCCTCCAAGCAGACGTAGTCCTTTGGCAGAAGGGCGAACTGGTCTACCAAATTCTCCTGTCGCCATCGAGCACCACTGGTTTGCTTTACATTACTGCATTTCCTTCAGCAGTTTACATTCGTGCTCAGTGCCGATTGTTATATCTGATCAATCATAGTTCATCAAGTGTCCGCTACATTCTCATCATTCTTTTCCATCGTCTCAGGCTAATTTAATTCTCTTCGTATCTCTGTATGCCTGCATAATTACTTTCACTGCCGAATCTTTAACTTGCTACTAATATCTGTGCATTTCCATCGTAGTCCATATATTGTTTTTCCTCGTGCTGCTGGATCTGATCATATATAGCATTGCCTTCGTATCTGTAGTACCTGTATTCACATGATAACTGACTTCTACTTTGATAGATACACTCTTCTATAGCGAGCTCAATTATAAGTTATTCCATCGAACTATATTTCCGCTGCTATGTTTGGGATCATTTCAAAACTTTCGCAAGAATTTTTGAATCTTCCATTCACCCCCCTCTGGTCGATATACTTTCGGTCCTAACATAAACCATGGTACTTTTTTTGTTTAAATAATTGATATGTGAAGATTGATGAATTGTATTTGGTTTTTTACAGAATGCAAACTTTCAGCAATCAATTTTAAAAATATTCGACACATGCATTTCAATTATTTTATACATATATAGGTAATTCAGAAACACCAAATTATTTCATTCATTTTCAATCCATTCAAAATACATCAATAAATTTCTAAAAAATATATTTCATACACTATTCAGAACAATTTTAAAATTTTCAAATAACTTAAGAATCATTTCGTATAATTTCAGTAAGATTTCACACATTGACAATTTTTATTTTACAAATCTCAATAATGTTTGAGTGACATTTGAAATATGTTTAGAACAGTGAAATTCAAAGTAGTTTAAAACACCTCCAAGATTGGTCTTGTTCTAGTTTCTTGTCGTCAAGAATTCAAATATATAAAAGTTCAAAATGGATTTTTTTATTCAAAAGATATCAATCTACTAAATTGTCATATTGAAACTGAAGACAAAATGGTGTATGTTGATACATCCTAAATGTATCTATTTTATTTGAGGTTACGTGTTGTAGTCGTATTAAATATGCAATGCTTTATCATTTATTTGGACTAACATACTAAAAGAGTGCAAAGTGAGAGTTGATGTTTTATGTGCCTTTCATTATAGGAAAAGCAGGAACTTTTTGAAAGTCGGAAAAATACGAAAAAAAATCAAGGAGTGTTTTTTCATCAAAAGAGGTTCAGCGCCAAAAAGTGGAGCCACGAGGACCATATGGTCCAAACACCGATCCCCACGCCCTAGGTTCTGTGCGCCGCCTGGGCATGTTGGGCCCCTGGGCACCTCCCTCATTTCTCGCCCCTGACTCACATATACCCCGAAAATTTGTGAGTGATACTTCTAAATTGTCATTGAAAAGTGAAAAAATGTTACTTGCTTTTTGTCAGTTACTTTCGAAAGCTGATAATGTGTTACTGAATTTGGTGCCATATATGTGAAAAGAAAGTGAAATTTGTGCCACTAAAGTTTTGAATTGTCACTGGGACTAGATGATATCATGTGCATTGTTGCGGTAATTTGTTGCATTATATTTTGATGAAAGCTCATTATCTGGAATTTGAATATGAGAATGGAAAGGGAATACACATATGATTTTTTTGTATTTGCCTATTATGTAGTTGAATTATTTTAAAGATTATAAGTAGCATTTCTCATGCATGTTGTGAGAAATATAAATAGTGGATTTGATGAGGTGGCATGTGGGGGGGGGATGTGTGCATGTTAAGAGAAGTGGGGTTATGCATGTTGAGAGAAATAAAGTAGTGGGATTGATGATGTGGCATGTGTGGTGATGGCATGTGTGCATGCCAAGAGAAAATAGAAGTAGTGGTGATCAAATATTTGGGTATATAGGATTTGTGAATCTTAGGAAATAAACCTCACTATGTGTATATGGTACTGACATCGTGTGCAATGTTTCTGAAATTTTGTGGGAATTCTGAAATTAATTAAATTCTCACTTAATAATTGAATTTTATGAAAACGCATTGAAATTTGTTTCAATATTTATTTGGTGAAAAAATAGAAATTCTAAATGTTGAATATTTCAAAAACTAGATGAAATATATATAAATCATTGAAATATATTTTAGTATTTATGAATAATTTTTGAAAATCTGAAACTGAGTGTAATAATATTCAATGTATTAAAAAGAGTGAAATAATTGATTGAAATCTGTGTTAAATGTATGTAATATTATTTTGAATTATAGTTCGAATTTTTTTGAACGGTAAGTGAAATGTTATTGTGATTTGTGAAATAAATACAAACTATATTATAAAATTTGTATGAAATGTTTACGAAACTTTCTGTAATGGCCCTGAAACTGTTTATCATATGAAAGAAAGTGAAATATGTGAAACAAGCTTCTGAAATGTTATTTATGTAGGGGAACGCAGAACAAAACAAAAAAATTCCGACCTACGCACCAGCCTAGGACCACTATGGAGACTGCAAACAAGGTTTGATCTTTTCGTTACCGACTCGTAGCGCATCGGAAGTAGAGTCGATGACGATCGGCGGTGCAGATCCCCGCAGCTAGGATTTAAAACCTCCCAACCGCGAGGACACTCCCTCGTCAGCTCACCGGACGGATCTCCGGGCAGCCCTTCGGGAGGCCTCGGGAAAGTCCCTCAGATAGTCCCACCGGATGGATCCTCGGACAGCCCTTCGGGAGGCCTCTGGACAGTCCCTCGGATAGTCCCACCGGACGGATCCTCGGACAGCCCTTCGGGAGGCCTCTGGACAGTCCCTCGGATAGTCCCACCGGACGGATCCTCGGACAGCCCTCCGGGAGGCCTCACGGACAGCCCTTCGGGCGGGTCACTCGGACAGCCCTCCGGGCAGGTACTCGAATAGCCCCTCAGGCAAAGGATCGAAACTATGACCTCTCTACGGGGTTGCACACATACAATGTCATCTATCCGGCAGGGCTTCGCCGTCCAGAACTAGTTCTCACCGGAACCCAGACAGCCTTTCGGCTCTACGAAACTATTTCGCTGGGAGGGAGAGAGAAGCCAGAAATGTCATGGCATGTGTATGAGAGCAAGGGATGAGTCTTTAGGCAGCCCCCTCCACCCCTATTTATAGGCCAAGCCCAAGGGTGGCTTCTCCAAGAAGCCAAGGGGAAAAATACCAAAAGGCCCTCAAGGTGGCTTCTCCAAGAAGCCACCCAAAAAGCACTTTCACTATTCACGAAAACATTTTTCCGCGACCGTTGAATCCGAAAATATTTCTGTGGGTCTTAGAATAATTCCAATACCCACTAAAATGATTTTGGACGCGTTCCGAAACAATTCCGGATTAGTGATTTTCATCTGCGAAAAGCAACCAAACCGGTTCCGGCAGCTCCGGAACTTTTCCGGTTTTTATCCCGAAAAAATCCTAGAAGTTTCCAGAATAATTCTGGCACCCTCCAAGAATTTCCAGGCGTGTGCCGAAAGCAATTTGACTTAATGGCATACCCGGAACAACTTTTCAGTTTTACCGAAACTATTCCGGTGTTCTCTCCGGAACGTTTCCGTTGTCTCCGAAACTTTTCCGGTGACTTTCACTCAGACTCCCTGTCTAGTATTCAGCAGATAGATGACCCTTAAGGGTGTGACCCTATATGTTCGGTGAAGTATAGACATGACCCGGAACACTTTCCGATCAATGATCAACATCGGAGCCATGGACACCCATATTGACCCCTATACCCACACGAATGAATATTCGAGTGAACCCCCAGTTGCCGTGTGCTATTCATGTTGCTTCGCGATATGTTACAAATACCCGAGGTGAGAATCATCGGCATCCCCGTGGATCAACACTTGTCCACAATGCCAGTTACCTCGTTACCGGTTTTGTTCTCTTTTCTCGTTCCCGTGTTCCGGCATCCCTGTGATCAAATCACAATGTGTCTGGCCAGACGATGGTGGATACCGTAACACCGAGAGGGCCCAGAGATATCTCTCCATCGTCGGAGGAGCAAATCCCAATCTTGAGCTATCAAGTCCCTTGACATACTTTCCCATGAACCTGTAAGCCGCCGTAATAGCCACCCAGTTACGGATGACGTTTAACAAACCCCAAAGTTCATGAAGCAAGCATGAAGAAACTCGACACTCTCATGGTCTAAGGAATTATGCAAACATTAACTTTTTTGTGTTATTAACCATTAACTTGTGACGAATGAATCTCATAGCATAACATCAATTCGGGTCGATTCAACACTAAGTGTTCTCCTAACATTGTGCCCTCAAAGTTGTCGGCATAGTCATGCCCATGATCAGGAAAACAGAACCATCATGCAACACTTGAGCTAGTCTTAGAGGCCAGACTAGGAATACTTTTTACCGTTTATTATTCCACACGTGCATATGAGTCTTCCTCCAAGCCTCGTGGTTATTGCAGACTCGAGAACCATAGCAGTTATAACACGGAATATACACTTAACTACAAACATGGAGATAAATAATAACACTTATTATTGCCTCTAGGGCATATCTCCTACAGACTCCCACTTGCACTAGAGTCAATAATCTAGTCAATACTGATGCACTTTACACCGGTGTAAAACATGCTTCGCTTGTGGTATAGTCTGATGTCCAACGGATCTGACAACTTCAGTTCCGTGTGTATTTCTGCATATCCTCGTGTTTTCACGTTTTCACAAAATTCATATTTTGTGTGGACTATGCTTCGTATATATGTGAATCACTGGTCAAACCTTGATTCCTCAGACTTAGCTATGGAGCAACTATCTTCAATAGTGTTCCATTGACCAAAGCCATCTTGAAACCATACTAAGTTCATGAACGAACTGTACGATTCAACATCTTCTATGCCGCTTTGAAAGCGGGAACATACTTAGCCTTAGTTATAGAATTCGCCACAGTAACCTGTTTGGAACGATTTCCAAACACCATGCCACCATATCGTGTATTACACAAAACCCTTAACTTAAATCGAAAATCGCATGGAGTATTGATGAAGACTGTATCGATGCAATTACTTACAACGAGCACTTCAGAATCTCTGCTTGCGAGAAAACATGTCATCAGTGCTACTCCAGTACTCAATGACATTTTTCACTGTTGTCCCATGATCAGTACTTTGATCACTTTGGTATCTATACTCGCAACTCCTTGGGAATACTGGACATATCTGGTTGTTTTACATACCATGGAATACATGATTAATCCAAACACGAAAGTGTGTGGAATCTCCATCATGTATTTTGCTCATCAGTGTTTTGGGACACCGAGTCTTGCAAAAACCCTTTCCATGTGACTTCGGCAAGAATCACTCCTTGGCGTTTTAATGCTAAACTGTTTTACCATCTTGTCAATATGTATTTTTGGCTTAGCCTATTAGGCAATTCTATCTCGTAGATAAATATGCCTAATATCAAGGCTATTTAGCCCAAGCACTTCATTGAAAAACTATTTTTAATGAAGTCCTAGTTCGTGTCAAGAAATTTCCAATCAACAATGTGTCAAGCACACAAAGTTTTTAGAAATATTATTATGCTCCCACTTACTTTCTTGAAACCACAAGCATCTTCGTTATCCATTGATGAAAACAAACTCTTTTGACTATTTCATCAAAAATGAAGATTCCAACTCCATTTTGCTCTCTTCTATCCATTGCTGGAACTCTGAAGTTTGCATACTTACTAGCATCCTCTGGATTGACAAAATACCTTGGACTGTACCACATGCAAGTCCTTGGTTGCATTTTCATCACATGGAAATCCTTTTGGCATCCATGTATCATATCTCAAGATTGAAATATGTATTAATTGCTAGTTTAACCCGATCTGACTTTAAGCATCGCTATGGTGAGACAACCTCATCATAGTCAACTCCTTGAACTTGTTATTGCAACAAGTCAAGCTTTATGGATAAAACATTTTATCCACATCAGTTTATAGTTCCATTAATGTTCGTTAGACTCTAAGTCTTCCGAAGGGTATATCAAGATATAATCTTGAATCATTTATGGAAACTATCTCGGATTATATTGGCATTTAGCCAATTCCGGAGTCAGGGCCCATCAACGCTTCCTTGTGTATCGTAGGTATACTGTTGTCTAACAACAATATCTCGCTTGCGCACCTGAGAGGTTTGCACGAGTTTTGCCTACGTGGTTCAGTTGCAAGTTCGACCGAAGTCCATACATCTCATGTAGAGGCTTCCGTATCAGTCGCAGTAGGAAACTCTGGAATTACTTCCAAGGTTTCTTTCCTTTGATCTGATGACGAAGATACTGTTATCTCGTCGAGTTGCACTGTTCTCCCACTCACTTTTTTGCAAGAACCATTCTCTTTAAAAGCATACCGTTCTTGGTGGCAAACCTTTTTGCCTCGGTATAGTGGTGGAGGAATTCCCAATTACTTGGGATAACCTACAAAGTAGTACTTGTCTGATTTGGAATAGGTTTGTAAATATTTTACACAAGCCCCATATTCCAAATGTTAAGAAAAGACAAAGCATGGTTGGGCGTACCATACCATGGCGTCATTTCAACAGACCTGATGGCGCTCTTTTCAGTGTAAAAGCCGCAGTCTCTAAAGCATTACCTTTAAAAGGGATAATGTCAAATTGATTTATGTCATCTTTGATCTTACCATGTCACAAATGGTTTGAATACATCTTCACGGACGTACCACTCACAGTGGAGTTCCGGGAGGTGTAAGTTATGAAACATTTTTCACAACTCATCAGACATTCGCTAAGCTTGTAACTCAAATATTCCTTTCCGCAATCAAATTGCAGAAACATAATTTTCTTGTTACAATAATTTCTCATTTCTGAAGATAGATAAATTCACTGCCAGCAACAACATTTATTGGACTACACACA
Organism: Elymus sibiricus; assembly: GCA_039707655.1. NCBI lineage: Eukaryota > Viridiplantae > Streptophyta > Magnoliopsida > Poales > Poaceae > Elymus > Elymus sibiricus. The sequence continues at coordinate 66,115,992 of CM077672.1, forward strand.
TCAAAATGTATGATCACCAATAAGTTTGTTGCTCGTTCCTTATGGCCTATGAACGGTATTTCAGTCACTTCACTTTTCGGAGGAAAGTTGCAAGTTTGAGATGATTTATAATCAAACGACTTCAAAATCCATCATTATGGAATTTCTCCATGCGGGTTTCTCCAATGTGACCAAATGCAGTGCTACACATGTGTGGTATTCTTTTAGTCTTGCGACATTTAGCGTCAGTGTTATGGATGTATCATATTGCCATCAATATTCATAACATACATCCCATCCACGAAGGAAGCATGGCCCTTATGTTATTCATAACACTGAACAACAATTGTTCTTTTATGAACAACCCTTTTGCAACAAACATTATGCAATGGGCTAGAGTGTGTAAAAACTCTAAAATGAATTATGAAAGTAAATTTGGAGGTAATATATTATTATCAATATTCATAACATACATCCCATCCATGATGGAAGCATGGCCCTTATGTTATTCAGAACACCGAACATCAAAAAGTTCTCTTATGAACAACCTTCTTGCAAGATACTTTATGCAATGGGCTAGAGTGTATAAAAACTCTAAAATGAATTATGAAAATAAATACATAGGTAATGTACCGAGTATAGCAACTTTAACTATGTTCCCAGTGCATATCTAAACCTCACTCCGGCAAGTCTTTTAGGCCATAGTAGTCCTTGCATCGAGTCGCAGCAGAATGCAATCGAGCGGGTATCTTTTGTGATCAACTCAAAATACCCAAGAATTAGTGATTAACATGTTTAATCATAATTCCCAAGAACTATTTCTTTAACCAGCCTTCCATACATCTATAACTCGTATGACATTCATACATGAGCTGGATATTCCAGTCTTCACTCTTTTTGCCTTTATACTTCTAATAGGTTAACTTTTAGTATTTCTCCTACTCTTAGAAGAAGCACCCAACTTTAAGAGTGGCGTTAGCCCCGGACTTCCTAGGTGTGTAAGTCACACTAACACCCTTTGGACATTTCCTTTCTCTTTAAGTTGTTTGTTTTATTCACCTTCATCACATGATAGGAGTTCTTCTGGATCCCTCTGTTATTAGTCAAACGCATAGTAAACACTTTTACTAACAGCTTGCAAAACAAACATTGCTTTGGATATCCCATATCTTTTAGCCTTTGTTTGTGTCTGAAAATGATTTTCAGTTCCATGAATATCACATAGCTATCCCAAACTTTTGAAGTCCGGGTCTCATGGAAGCAAACATATTGCACTTGACCGTAACGGAATTCTAGCTTTTGGATCGAAGGACGAGAGTCACATTATCCATAGCATTAGCGGGAGAATACTGAAAGCATGCGATAGGACAAAGTCCTTCTCGGCACTCTTGAGGACAATCCTCACATTACGTTACCAACCGTAAAGTTTTAACCAGATATTTAACAGCTTATTCAATTTTAACAGGGAAGGTGGAAATGCGAGCCATTATTCTACAACTATTATGCAAAATTACACTTAGACAGTGTCCATAATTAATTGCACTAAGAATCAAAAGAATTAATTCTAAAGTGCGCTCCCACTTAAAACAATATCTCTCATAATTGATTGTGAGTGATAAAAGACCCATATTACAATTCAACGCCAAGGATGCATCCATCTCAAGTGACGAGAATTGCAATCGGTAGGCCAACTTGCCAATCACATCTCTATGTGACTCTTGTTCATCTTTCCATGGCCGTGTTCCGAGCTCAGGACGATCAAGCCAGAACGTCAAGACAACCAAGTGATCTCGCTGCGAGGTCTCAACTCACCCGCCTCACACTTCTCTAATCGTTCGTACCCATGCATCCATGTGATACCCCGAAGAGATAGGTGCCGTGACAGTGCTACACTTGGGAGAACACTAACTACTTGATATTTTTGTGAGAGATCACCCTAATAAAAAGCGACTACCGCGCAATCAAGAAGGGTGCATCATAAGGGATAAACATCTCAGGCAATTCATAATAGCATGATATGGTATAGCCCTTTCTGACGGAGAAGTCTTGTATTTCTTCGTCTTCGGCATTCGCGTCGGTGTTCACCTTCGCGAAGTTTGCCACCACCTTGTCGATGCACCAGATAATATTGCTATCTCTATAGCTAATAAAATAAGTGCATTACAAAAGGTTGACACGCAGGTCATTAAAGTGACAATCATATGGCTCCAGCCATCATGCCGAATCATGACACGCAGGTCATGTTAATTTACATCATATAGTCATCTCATACATAATCAAATTAATATGAGCACTGCTATACCACATCAACCGCAGCTACCAACGTCCATCATCAAGTATGATTATTCAAGTCGCTAGATTAACTTTACGGGGTGTATGAAACACGAGATAATAAAATCTCGAGCCCCATACTGAACTTCGTCATACGCATGACCCCCGTGCAGATCATATCTGCATTGCCCTTTTGTCTACGAAATTTCATCTTTCTCTCTAACTATGGTGGAATTCAATGAACTGTTAGCACTTGGTTGATCAATCAAGCTCGCGGATTGCCAGAACTTTGAAACTCCACCATGCTGTTATCAAGATCAGAAATATGCAAATTCCAGGGAAGCAACAAGAACATCGGGTAACAGATTTCATCTGCTACCCGCACAAATAATTATCAGCAATAGAACTCATCTACTACAAACTATATTGTGCAACACCCATACATCTCTATGTATTCTAGAACGTAACCTGCATCTACGCATAGCACGGCTCATGATGCCACTATAGGGGAACGCAGCAGAAAACAAAAATTTTCCGACCTACGCACCAGCCTAGGACCACTATGGAGACTGCATACAAGGTTTGATCTTTTCATTACCGACTCGTAGCGCAGCGGAAGTAGAGTCGATGACGATCGGCGGTGCAGATCCCCGCAACTAGGATTTAAAACCTCCCAACCGCGAGGATGTACTCCCTCGTAAGCTCACCGGACGGATCTCCGGGCAGCCCTTCGGGAGGCCTCGGGACAGTCCCTCAGATAGTCCCACCGGACGGATCCTCGGACAACCCTTTGGGAGGCCTCTGGACAGTCCCTCGGATAGTCCCACCGGACGGATCCTCGGACAGCCCTTCGGGAGGCCTCTGGACAGTCACTCGGATAGTCCCACCGGACGGATCCTCGGACAGCCCTTCGGGAGGCCTCTGGACAGTCCCTCGGATAGTCCCACCGGACGGATCCTCGAACAGCCCTCCGGGAGGCCCCACGGACAGCCCTTCGGGCGGGTCACTCGGACAGCCCTCCGGGCAGATACTCGAACAGCCCCTCGGGCAAAGGATCGAAACTACGACCTCTCTACGGGGTTGCACACATACGGTGTCATCTATCCGGCAGGGCTTCGCCGTCCAGAACTAGTTCCCACCGGAACCCAGACAACCTTTCGGCTCTACGAAACTATTTCGCTGGGAGGGAGAGAGAAGCCAGAAATGTCATGGCATGTGTATGAGAGCAAGGGATGAGTCTTTAGGCAGCCCCCTCCACCCCTATTTATAGGCCAAGCCCAAGGGTGGCTTCTCCAAGAAGCCAAGGGGAAAAATACCAAAAGGCCCTCAAGGTGGCTTCTCCAAGAAGCCACCCAAAAAGCACTTTCACTATTCATGAAAACATTTTTCCGCGACCGTTAAATTCGAAAATATTTCTGTGGGTCTTAGAATAATTTCAGTACCCACTAAAATGATTTTGGACGTGTTCCGAAACAATTCCGGATTAGTGATTTTCATCTGCGAAAAGCAACCAAACCAGTTCCGGCAGCTCCGGAACTTTTCCGGTTTTTATCCCGGAAAAATCCCAGAAGTTTCCAGAATAATTCTGGCACCTCCAAGAATTTCCAGGCTATTCCTGTTGCTTTACGATATGTTACAAATACCCGAGGTGAGAATCATCGGCATCCCCGTGGATCAACACTTGTCCACAATGCCAGTTACCTCGTTACCGGTTTTGTTCTCTTTTCTCGTTCCCGTGTTCCGGCATCCCTGTGATCAAATCACAATGTGTCTGGCCAGACGATGGTGGATACCGTAACACCGAGAGGGCCCAGAGATATCTCTCCATCGTCGGAGGAGCAAATTCCAATCTTGAGCTATCAAGTCCCTTGACATACTTTCCCATGAACCCGTAAGCCTCCGTAATAGCCACCCAGTTACGGATGACGTTTAACAAACCCCAAAGTTCATGAAGAAACTCGACACTCTCATGGTCTAAGGAATTATGCAAAAATTAACTTTTTTTGTGTTATTAACCATTAACTTGTGACGAATGAATCTCATAGCATAACATCAATTCGGGTCGATTCAACATAAGTGTTCTCCAACCATTGTGCCCTCAAAGTTGCCGGCATAGTCATGCCCATGATCAGGAAAACAGAACCATCATGCAACACTTCAGCTAGTCTTAGAGGCCAGACTAGGAATACTTTTTACCGTTTATTATTCCACACGTGCATATGAGTCTTCCTCCGAGCCTCGTGGTTATTGCAGACTCGAGAACCATAGCAGTTATAGCACGGAATATAAACTTAACTACAAACATGGAGATAAATAATAACACTTATTATTGCCTCTAGGGCATATCTCCTACAATTTACATTAATGAAATTTTGTTTAAAATTTTATTTATATTGCAATCAACTTCAGAAAACATTTAATACATGTTTCAATTATTCGACTCAATTTCATTATAATAGTTAACACATATTTCAATAGATCGAATATGGTTGAAACTAAAATCTAAACTATTTTTAAAATTAACCAAGTGTTTTGCTCTAGATGTTTAGGCACTAGGAATTCAAATGTTTATTTAATGAAAATATGATATTTTCTAAAATATCTAAATTATAAAAAGGAAAATAAAATGCATGGATGGATACTACAGGCAACTTACTACTCTCCTCACACTCCCTTGCTTTCCCTGAAAAATATTATATCCTACGAGGCCTAGCGGGTCATACAGTAAACGCAAAAAGACGAGATGGAACCTAAAGCACATGGATAACACATGCATGTGTGCTATATCTGATTTTTTTTAGTTATATTTCAATTAGTTTCGAAAAACATTTAACACATATTCGTGTTGGTTTAATATGATGGAAAATAAGATTTAAACTACTTTCAAATGTAACCAATAAGTGTTTTGTTCTAAATGTCTAGTCGCCAGTTGTTCAAATGTATAATGTGTGATTTTTATTTTTGAAAAAGGTATGAATTATCTTAATTATCTTGCAAGTTACTGCTCTCCCCACCTAGAAAATAGAATGGATGGATAGCACATGCAACTTACTACTCTCCTTGCACTCTCTTGTTTTCCTTTGACAGATATCTTATAAGGCCCAGCTGCTGGAGGCTACGAATATTGTGCGCAAACACAAGGTCACCATAATGCGGGCTTAATAATTTTTTCATGTTTTCTTCTTTCTACACAAGTACAATCATTTAGATCAAACAATTCCATAACTCCAAAAATATTATTAGAAAACTAAAAAATAATCCAAATACAATAAATAATCCAATCAAGTAAATTGTTCAACTAAATAAAATTAATTGTAAAGAATTTTAAACAGACTATCTCCTAACTAGCAACTACCAATGATGCTCAATGAGGTCCTCCTTCGGCTGATCATGGGAGGCCTGGTCTTCAACCTTTCGGTATGCCTCAAGAAATGCCTGAATGTTGCATGTGTGCCTATGAGGTTCGACGATTGTGCAAATATCTTCATAGTCAATGGGGCTTGGCATATTCATCTCATCCTCTATGACCATGTTGTGTAGATCACACACCGTGGCATGATATTTGCCAAGACTCCTTACTCCAGAAATGAGCAGGTCCCCTGGACAATTGCAAGCCTTGCTAGCAGCACTCCAAATGCCCTATCGATGCTTTCCTCTGACCTTATTGCGACTTGGAGAAATGCTTATGTTTCCTGCTCTCAGGATTAGAAATTGTCTTCACAAATGTTGGCCATGATGGATAGATGCCATCACCTAGATAGTAGCCTTAGTCCTAGTGATGGCCATTCACCGTGAATTTGCAGGGTGGAGATGTACCACTATCTACTTGCAAACATATGAGATCTCTGCACTACATTGATGTCTTTGTGAAATCCAGGCAACCCAAAGTAGCAATGCTAGATCCACGGATCTTCGAAGGCACCAGCTTTCAAAATTATGGTTGGATCCTTGCAATGACCGGTGAATTGGCCGTGCCAAGCTGTAGGAAAATTCCTCCACTTCTAGTGCATACAATCAATACTCCCTAGCATGCGAGACCAACCTTTTTATTCATGCATCGCTACAAGCCTAGCCGTGTCCTCGACATTGGGTGCTCATAGATACTGCTCTCCATAAACACGCACCACAGTTACACCGTACACTTTCGTGCACTTGATGATTGTATATTCGGCCATCGGAGACTGTCACCCCATGAATCTGCAGGAGAGCCAGATACAATCATTTAAAGTGCCGCAGTCACCTTCGAAAAGGGGGAAAACTAGAGACCGGCATTTCTCCGTTGTTGGAAGAAGTGTTCATTGGCTTCCATGTCATCGGAAATTTGACGGAACAACCGTTTGATCATGTGGAAGCGTCGCCAAAACACGTAAGGCGGGAAGGTACGATCCGACACAGAATTGTCGAGCATGAGTCGCTCATGGCCCTGGATTATGTTGTGGCAAAATGTCACACGACCAACCTGTGATACCAAACGCTTCCTCTTCATTGTGGTTGACGATGTCCATTAAACAACCATTATTATTACCTCATCTTCTTCGGCGTCCATGATTTCACTATCGGACTCATAGCTCAAATTCGACGATGAATCATCAAAACATTAGCTCTACCATCAGATCCATCTACACATAATGTGAATCCTATGTCATATTCACTAACCTATGCGCCACCAAACTAAATCTTCAAGAAAAGCTTGCAAAATTTTACCTCCGCTCAAGTCGTTGAACACCTTGAGGTCGCGCGGCGAAAGGGGTGGCGCGGACAAATGGCGGGAAGAAGGCGCGGAGCTGTGGTGAAGCGTAAGAGGTCCGGAAAGGGCTCAGAGGAGGCGACATGCGCCAAATCACATTGGAGGTGGCACCAAACGAAGACGACGCAGGGATGTGGGCAGCGGCGAAAGGGAGTGCGCGTCTCGAAATGTCTGTGGCGCCAATATTTGGGTGGATGCAGTGCGCGCTATATTGCCTCATCCAACCTCAAATATGAAGGCTCGGACTATGGCGATCAAGAGCAGGATGGCGACTCTGCTAGAGTGGTCTTTCGGCCAAAATCACTATAACAACAATTACTATAGAGATCGGGGCGATATGACGAGTCTGCTAGAGTTGCTCTAAGAGGGTGGACTTTCTAAACCGGGTGCAGGTACAACCCTCCATTATGTGTGATAGCTAAACCCGGGAGAATCAAAATCTAAGATCTATGCTAGCTACTATTCTCACTTCACATAAACTTCTATTTTTTTCTTTCGCTAATAAAATAATATATAAATCTGGAACTTTGCACGTCAATGAAACATTAGAAGTGCAATGTGGAGAAAACTTTTTTTGGTGTAGCATAAATACATAATGATGTTTTTTCGAGTATTTATATAAATTGATCGGTGAATTGGCCGTGCCAAACTATATCACTTAAAGTATTTATGTTGCAAAAAAATTGATTTTTTTTTACATATTACAATCCAAATATATTGTTGAACTGCAAAAATAAAGATTTATATAATTTGATTTTTTAGATTTATATAAGAAAACAATTGTGCACAAAATGGATGGACCTGTAGCTCCACTCTGGTTATGCCAGAATACACAAGAACATATGATTATCATCACCAGCATCTCTCTCCGAGTCTCTCTCACCTGACTAGTCGAATAGGATAGAAGAGAACTTACAAAAGGTCAGAGCTCCACCAGGCCTTATCAACAATACATTCCCCCTTTGGTATCAGGTCGCCGCATCGCCATATTGCAATCCAAATATTCGATGCTCCACACTAGACCCATACCATACGTGGAGTCGCACAAATTAAAGGAGGTCAGGATTTATCCGAACCCTCCCGTATCACCTTTTTCCGGTCAAATTGCTCGAAGCTCATCCTGCCGGTGCACATTTCCATGGCTATATATGCAAGGCTCCCCTATGTCCAGCTCTAAGCAAGCCAGCACAGCTCAAGCGATCGTACTATTAATTGAGCTCACTAGCACTAGCACTAGAACTAAGCTTGATGGAGCAGGTGACGAAGCTAGCGGGGCAGCGGGCGGTGGTGGTCTTCGGCATGAGCTCCTGCTGCATGTGCCACACGGTGACGAGCCTCCTCCGGGATCTCGGGGTGAACCCGATGGTGGTGGATCTGGACGAGGTCCCTAGGGGGGACGAGATGGAGAAGGCACTGGTGAGGCTCATCGACCGGAACCCTGCCGTGCCGGCGGTGTTCATCGGCGGCAGGCTCGTCGGATGCACCGACAAGGTCATGTCCCTTCATCTCGGCGGCAAGCTTGTCCCACTGCTTCGTAATGCAGGTGCTGTCTGGGTGTAATGCATGGGAGGGCTTTGTAGATATTCCGCCGCATGCAGCTGACACGGGAGAATAATCTACGCACGTAACACGTTTGCTACGTGTTCTGTTATCTTGTATCAGGTGATGACGAAGACTAAGGCAAACCATGCAAGTGGACGTGTCCGGTCAAGGTGTTACACAATGTAATAACTAGTTTCCGGTCCTACAGACAACAAATACATGTAAAATATATCATGCAAAGTTTCAGAAATAGCAAGACACAAGAATAATGAAACTTGAGGTTCAGTCGTACCTTCTCGTCAGCATTTCGATAGTGCACCAAAAAGTGGAACTTGTTGTTTTCAACAAAAGCATCCTTGATCTCTTGTACGGCCTTTTCCGAACACTTTGTAGCTTGTGTTGTACAAAAAGTTCATTGGCATATTTTCGTGCTAGTATATAATTAGATTGATGTATGCAACATGCTAATTGTAACAATAAAATAGATGCTATCTCTCAGTTACAATAGGTACCAACTTGGCAAGTGGTTCATGATGCTTTTGGTTTACGTATCCCATCTTTGACAGGGGAAACTTTCATTGCTTGGCACTATGAGAAGAATGGAGATTTTTTTATTTTTTTTTGGTAAGGAGTGCGTACAGACTAGCGTATAATGAGAACTAGAAAACCCGTTGTGCCCATGATGCAAAAAAACAAATTATGTCGATAAGTGAGGACAACTATAAAGAACATGTAGGCATATAAGAAATTTATGCAACTTTTAGGGAGGGGGGGGGGGGGGGGGGGTGGTACTGTTGACACTAGATTTGGGCATGATCAAAAACTTGCGGACCGGCCCTGAGTGAAAAAGTGACGCGAGGGACCAGACACCCACCTAGGTGGTGTCTGATGGGTCGCGTGAGTTATTCGGCCTTTGCCGGCTGAATGAAGCTTGCCGGCGAAAAGCTTGCCGGCCGAGTGAAAAGCCTGCCGGCGTGAAAAGCTTGTCGACGTGAAAAGCTTGCCGGTGTGGAAAGCTTGCCGGCATGAAATCTTGCCGCCCGATTGAAAAGCTTGCCGGCGTGAAAGGCTTGCCGGTATGGTTTGCCGGCGAAAAGCTTGCTGGCGTAAAAGGGCTTGCCGGTTTTGAGTGCTTGCCGGTTTTGAGAACTTGCCGGTTTTGAAGGCTTGCCGGTTTGAGACCTTGCCGGTTGCGAATGCTTACCGGTTTTGGATGCTTGCCGGTTTCGGGTGCTTGCCGGTTTTGAGAACTTGCCGGTTTTAAAAGGCTTGCCGGTTTGAGTGAAAATCCAAACAGAAGATGAAGATAGGCTCAAAGGATTATCTAGATGACCTCGAATGGAAAAGTGATCAACAGAAGAGTTGTTCGTCTCGAAGCGCACAAATTTGGTATTTTGATCATCTCAATCGGAGGTCATATGCAAACTCCACGACTCGCGCAAGAAGCAAGACAAAAGTTTTGCCAGATTCAGACTAAATCCGAGTTAGACTAGAACTAGGACTCTAGGACGTGAATTGATGTAATTTTCTTGTAGGGAAAGCCTAGATGAATCCTTTACTTGTACGGGAAGTCCAGCCGCCTCTTATATATGTTGGGGGTGACGGCCGATTAAACAACACACAATCGAACAAATCAATATACTGCTTTTTCATCTACGTTTTATCTCTCCATTGTTTTTTTCTCCCTCGTTCTTCGCTGTTCTTCAAGTTTGAGAGCTGTGAATCCCGAGGCTCGAGGGGCGAGCGAATCGACCTAGAGCAGCCCATAGCTGCCGCACTCCCTGACGGGGTCCCTCCCGGGCATGTGGGGTTTCGGGTCTTCAAAAGCGTCCGCCGGCTGTCCTGCGTATCGCGCTGTCGATCGGATCTCCTTCGACGTGAGCTGCGGTGCATCACCCCCGGCGTCGAGGGTACACGTGACGTGTTCGTGTGTCAACACACTTTTTGGCGACTCCGCTGGGGACTGAAGGTCAATCATCATCATCCATCATGTCCAAGCCATCTGAGGTAGACGCCGGTAACATCATTAAGCCCAGTCTTGATGAGCTATCGGCCGACCATCGCCGAATCTATGAGGAGTACAAGAAGGCACGTGAAGAGAAGGAGCTGCAGGAATTTCTTGGAAACTTCAAGAAGGATCGCCAAGGCAATATTTGGAGAAATGAAGCTCCCTCCTCTTCATGACGAGCAGGTTAAACCCTCTGTAAGTACTACCTTTTCTCCTGAGCAGTGGGCTGAGATTGAGAGTCGTATTGCTGATGGTAATAATCTAGTTTATCAAACTTTCTTAGAGAATACCAATGCTCAGAAAAATATGCCTCAATCATCTAGTGGTAATGTTGGCATGCATGCTAGTGCAGAAAACCCTAGTCAAGCTTTACCTCTTTCATCGGCACCTCCCATGCCGATGAATTATTATCCTACCCATACAAATCAAATTGTGGCTGCACCTATTAGTCCTGTCATGAATGTGCCAAGTTCGGTGGCAACGCCGAACCAAACCCTACCTATTGGTGCAAACGCTGCTAGATTATTGCCGAACTATGGTTCGGCATACGCGCCACAGTTCCTACCTACAGCTAGCAATCCTACTCCACCTATGCCACTGCAGCAAGTTTCATCGTCTACTACGGACGATGCTTTAGCTAATTTTAGAGAAGAGATGGCTAAGATGCTTCGGGAAAATTTTGGTGTTGAATTACCTAGGAATCGGATTTACCAAAAACCGTATCCCGAGTACTATGATGCAATCCAGTGCCCTCCAGGATATAAAATTCCAGATTTTGTTAAGTTCAATGGAGAGGGCACGAAAACCACATGGGAGCATGTTAGTCAATATTTGGCGCAATTAGGTGAAGCAGGCTCACTAAATGAATTGAAAGTGCGTTTATTTCCTTTATCATTGACTGGCACTGCATTTTCATGGTTTTCTTCTTTGCCACATGGCTCTATTCGTGTATGGTCGCAACTAGAACAGAAATTTCATGATCACTTTTATAGCGGCGACAATGAACTTAAGTTGTCACATCTTACATCGGTTAAGCAGAAGCATGATGAATCGGTCTCCGATTACGTCAAGAGATTTAGAGAGACAAAAAACCGGTGTTATAGTTTGGTGATAACCGAGAGAAACTTGGCAGACCTTGTGCTTAATGGTTTAAAGACTCACATTAGAGAGAAGATAGAAGGCTACGAGTTCTTAAATATCAACCAAGTCTTACAGAGGGCTTTGGCTCAGGAAAGCCGAAGCAAAGATCTCAAAGAAGTGCATAGATATAAAGCTGATCGTCCTAAGATGAATATGGTTGAATATGATAGTGATCACTCGGACGATGAGGGTGATATTTATGCTACTGAATTTGTTTGGCCATCCAAGGCCAAACCATTTACTTGCAATGATCTGAAACCAATTCATAAGAATCGTGATGAAGAGATGAAGTTTACTTTTAACATTGCTAAGTGTGATAAAATATTTGATGCTTTGCTCCAGGCTAAGATTATTAGGATATCTCATACTTTACCGCCGTTTGAAGAGCTAAAACGGAGAGCTTATTGCAAGTATCATAATTCCTTTTCTCATGCTACTAACGATTGCAATGTTTTTCGACGACAGATACAATCGGCCATTAATGACGGACGATTGAACTTTTCTGAGATGCAAGTCGATAAACAGCCCTTTCCAATGAACACCATGGATATGGAGGGGAAGAAGTTGCTCATTCGTCCGGAAGTAGCCGAATCTGCTAATAAATCCAATGTTGTCATAGGTGAGCCCAGGAAAAGCAAAGAGGACAACAAGGTCTTGGGGAGACAGGTCGTGCTTGACAAGCAACCCGATGGCAAGGAAGTAATCAAGATCACCATCAAGAATCCTACACTCGGGGGGCAACCACAAGTGCAAGGAAATACTCGTGTTAAATTTGTTAAGCCCAAGAGTCCAGAAATTGGCAAGTGGAAGACGAATGAAGCTAGAGTACAGCGCAAGAGAATCAAGCCAACTTTTGATACGTTGCTATTGAAATATGCTAATCAAGCGGCCGGTTCTAGCTCTAACCGGTCATCAAATTTGAAGCGCTCAAGATCACCTCCGAGACAAGAATTTCAGCATCACACAAGGCCATATGGGTCGTGGGCACCGGGACCATGGATGGCGCCACCTCCCTATGCGCCATACCACATGGGAGGATTCAATGGAGGATGGGAGCAGCCCCCAATGGCCCCTTATGCTTTTCATCCAGGGTGGGCAGAACCAAGGAGGCCTATTCGTGAGAGGCTTTCTTATCCCACACGAGGCTGTTTGAACAATGGTGTCAATCGGCTGATGCACAACAGTCAAGAAAGGATCAGCAAGCAAGTGTGGCGTGCTAAATCACCAAGTGCAGCGGTCGAGTCCGGAAAAGGCAAAGAAAAAATCGATGCCGACTCACTCATCTTGGGCACTGAAACATTCACCATACAACAGCCGACTGTGCATAGCAACCCCGCTGAGCCGATACTTGCTATCGCGCCAAAGCACTCGGCTAATGATCATGAAGCTAGCACAAGCAAAGCCAGGCCCAAAGATCCAAAATATATGCAACCTAAGTGGTGTCCTCTAGGGCTAACAAAAACACAAAAGAGGAAACTACAGAGGTTAAGGAGTCAGGAGATGGCAGAACAGGAGGCCGAGAAGCAAAGAGATAAATTGTTCAATGATATTCGGCCCATGGTACCAACAAAACAAGTATGGATGCCTAAACAAATACAAGGGGCAGTGGTTTCTACATCTGTCACAGCAGCACCTACACCACCAAAGGAAGACGATGCCACCGCTATTACATCGTCCGCAACACCTATTGATTCCACTTCGCTCGGACAGATTTCAGAATCGATGAACACGCTCGAGGAGGAAGACGATATGTTGGATTATGAGCCTACACCGGTACACGAAGGTATGGATATCAATATGGTGTATTACTTACCCGCTGAGTTTCGTGCTGTAGATGAAGAAGGGGAGGTGGCTCAGCTGGATTTTGGCCCTAAGAATGCAATATTTGAGAAGCCAAAAGAGCCAGTGACACACTTGAAACCGTTGTACCTCAGAGGTCATATTAATGGATCGCCAATTACTCGGATGCTTGTTGATGGTGGTGCTGTGGTGAATCTCATGCCCTATTTGGTCTTCAAGAAATTGGGTTTGCCCAATGAAGGATTGATCAAGACCAATATGGTGCTTAATGGATTTGAAGGCAAAGAGAAAACCGAAGCCAAAGGTGTGATGTACGTGGAGCTTACGGTTGGGAGCAAAACTTTGGCTACTGCGTTCTTTGTCGCCGAGGTACAAGGTAACTACAACATCATACTAGGCCGTGATTGGGTTCATGCAAACCAATGCGTGCCATCCACTATGCACCAGTTTTTAATTCAGTGGGTTGATGATGAAGTGGAAGTCATTCATGCGGATAATTCGGCTTGCATTGCTTTAGCCGATGCATCGGTAGACTGGCAACACCCCAATGCTGCTTGCTTGACGGGACGGGACTTATCGGAGTTTGATTTTCTCAGCGCCACCAAAAGTGGTTTTGTGCCTGTTTCTTTAAAGCCGGTTGGTGGCAATCGGCTCCAAAGTATAATGTATTTAAATGGATCCTAACTCTGAGTGGTTACAAAAGCGACTTACAGAATATCGGTCCAGTGAGAACGATATGTATGAGTCTATAGAAGAGTTAGATGATATGGATAAACTTGGACAAGGTTTTACATCGGCTGATCCATTAGAAGAAATAGATATTGGAGATGGTTCAGTTCCTAGACCGACATTTGTAAACAAAAATTTGAAAGCCGATTGTAAAGCCAAGTTAATCGGGCTATTGAAAGAATATGTTTGTTGCTTTGCATGGGAATATCATGAAATGCCAGGTTTAAGCCGAGAGCTAGTGGAGCATCGGTTACCTATAAAGGCCGGTTTTAGACCGTAAAAACAATCGGCTAGAAAGTTTAATCCAAAAACATATGACCGGATCAAGGAAGAGATCAGTCGTTTGCTTAAAGCTAATTTTATTAGACCTTGCAGGTATGCCGAGTGGATTTCTAATATTGTACCAGTGGAAAAGAAAGGCTCCGGCAAGTTGAGGGGTGCATTGATTTCAGAGATTTAAATAGAGCTGCACCCAAAGATGAGTATCCCATGCCTATAGCTGATATACTTATTAATGATGCTTCTGGACATAAGGTCATTAGCTTTCTTGATGGCAATGCGGGGTATAACCAGATTTTTATGGTCGAAGAGGACATGTCCAAAACGGCTTTTCGGTGCCCCGGTTTCCTTGGTTTATTTGAGTGGACAGTGATGACCTTTGGATTAAAGAATGCCGGCACCACATATCAAAGGGCTATGAATTTAATTTTTCATGATTTACTCGGTGTTATACTTGAAGTCTATATTGATGATATTGTTGTCAAATCGGATGCTTTTGAGTCTCACTTAGCCGATTTGCGTTTAGCTTTTGAAAGGATGAAGAAATATGGACTAAAAATGAATCCTTTGAAGTGTACATTTGGCGTGTCGCCTGGCAAGTTTTTGGGTTTCATTATTCATGAAGATGGCATAGAGATTGATCCCAAAAAGATAGAAGCTATACAAAAAGTGGAGGCTCCAACATGCAAGAGAGATATGCAAAAATTCCTCGGCAAGGTCAATTATTTGAGGAGGTTCATAGCTAATTTGTCAGGGAAAGTTGATGCATTTACTCCTATACTTCGGTTAAAAATGATGTTAATTTTACTTGGGGGGCAAAACAGCAAGAAGCATTTGATATGATCAAGAATTATTTGTGCACTCCTCCGGTGATGAAAGCGCCTAAGCATAGAGAGTCCTTTAGGCTTTACATTGCAGCAGAGGAAGGTGTTATTGGTGCTGTTTTGACTCAAGAGACCGAAGGAAAGGAGCATGCTATTACTTATTTGAGCAGACGCCTATTAGATACTGAGACAAGGTATACATTTATTGAAAAATTATGTCTATGCTTATATTATGCTTGCACAAAATTGAGACATTATCTAGTGCCGAGTGCTTGCATAGTAGCTTGTCAAACCGATGTCATTAGGTACATGTTGCATAGACCAATTCTTAGTGGTAGAATTGGCAAGTGGGCTTATGCTTTAATTGAGTATGATTTGGCTTATGAATCTTTGAAATCCATGAAAGGCCAAATCGTTGCTAATTTTATTGTTGAGCATCGGATTGACGATAAGCAAGATATTGATATAAACCTTGTCTCGTTAGTACCATGGAGATTATATTTTGACGGTTCAGTTTGTAGCAATGGCCAAGGTGTTGGTATTGTTTATATATCTCCTTATGGTGCTGTTTTTGAAGCCTCATGCCGCTTAGAATATTTTTGCACAAATAATCAGGCCGAATATGAAGCATTGTTATTCGGCTTGCAGATGTTGCTGGCCATAGGTGCTACACATATTGAGGCTTTTGGTGATTCGTTATTAGTAGTACAACAAATATCCAAAGTTTTTCAGTGTTTGGACGAATCACTTAATGTTTATCTTGATAAGTGTCTAGATATAATTTCTACTTTGGATTATTTTAGCATTGCTCATATATCTAGACATGATAATTAGAGAGCAAATGAGTTGGCACAGCAAGCATCCGGCTATCATGTTGATCATGGCATGTTTCATATTTCTCAAAGGCCGATGACTAGCTTCGCCAATGTAGAAGCCGAACCAAAGCTCACTGCTTCGGCCACTAATGAAAATTCTAGTGCAGGTGGAAATCAAGATTGGAGGGAACCCATTATTGATTATTTGTGTAATCCTAGTAAAAGGGTGGACAGGACTGTTCGGCGTATGGCTTTCAAATACACAATGAGAGATGATGATCTTTATCGCCGAACGGTTGATGATGTTCTTTTAAAATGCTTGGATGAGGACCAAGCGAGAATTGTTATGGGAGAGGTTCATGAAGGAATTTGTGGCACTCATCAGTCGGCTCCCAAGATGAAATGGTTATTGCGACGGGCTGGGTTTTATTGGCCGACGATGATTAATGATTGCTTCAGGTATTATAAAGGATGTGAAGCTTGTCAAAAGTTTGGTGATATTCAGTTGGCTCCCGCCGCTATGTTACATCCTATTATCAAGCCGTGGCCTTTTAGAGGTGGGGGATTAGACTTTATTGGAGAGACTCATCCTTCTTCTTCAAAGGGGCATCGGTTCGTGTTGGTGGCAACTGATTATTTCACTAAATGGTCTGAAGCAATACCTCTCAAAAATATGACGCATACAGAGGTAATTCAATTTATAAGTGAGCACATTATTCATAGATTCGGCATTCCTCAGACATTAACTACAGATCAAGGCTCATCTTTCATGTCACATCAAGTTAGAGAATTTGCCGAATTATATAAGATAAAGTTGCTCAATTCCTCTCCGTATTATGCCCAAGCCAATGGACAAGCTGAGTCTAGCAATAAAATATTGATCAAGCTCATCAAGAAGAAGATTGAGGATAATCCAAGGAGATGGCATGAGTTATTATCCGAGGCTTTGTGGGCACATAGAATCTCAAAGCATGGTGCGACAAAGGTAACTCCATATGAGCTCGTATATGGTCAAGAGGTCGTTTTACCAGTGGAAGTGAATTTGAATGCTTTGAGGATAGCCAAACAAAATGATTTATCGGCGATGGACTTTTATAACTTGATGATGGACAATATTGACGAAGTCCCCGATAAGCGTTTGGCTGCTTTGAAGGCCATATAAAGGGATAAGTTGAGGGTGGCAAGAGCTTACAATAAGAAGGTCAAGTTGAAGAATTTTCAGGTTGGCGATCTCGTGTGGAAGGTGATTCTACCAATTGGTTCAAAAGACAGAAAATTCGGGAAGTGGTCTCCAAGTTGGGAAGGTCCTTTTAGGATTACAAGAGTAGTTCCGGGAAACTCATATTTGGTGGAATCCGTACAAGGTACATTGTTACCTCGAGCTCTCAATGGCAAATATTTAAAGAAGTACCATCCAAGTGTGTGGCAAGAAGCCTAGATAGGCAACGGCCGATATATAACTATCGCCCTAACCAATGACATGGCCGATATATAATTATCGCCCTAAGCACATGTAAATGGCCGATGGAGTGTTGACATCGTCCTTAGAACAAGCTCCATGCAAATTATTTTTCGGCACACAAGATTTGCCGAAAAACAGGGGGGCATGTGTTGACACTAGATTTGGGCATGATCAAAAACTTGCGGACCGGCCCTGAGTGAAAAAGTGACGCGAGGGACCAGACACCCACGTAGGTGGTGTCTGATGGGCCGCGTGAGTTATTCGGCCTTTGCCGGCTGAATGAAGCTTGCCGGCGAAAAGCTTGCCGGCCGAGTGAAAAGCCTGCCGGCGTGAAAAGCTTGCCGACGTGAAAAGCTCGCCGGTGTGGAAAGCTTGCCGGCATGAAATCTTGCCGCCCGATTGAAAGCTTGCCGGCGTGAAAGGCTTGCCGGTATGGTTTGCCGACTAAAAGCTTGCCGGCATAAAAGGACTTGCCGGTTTTGAGTGCTTGCCGGTTTTGAGAACTTGCCGGTTTTGAAGGCTTGCCGGTTTGAGAGCTTGCCGGTTGCGAATGCTTGCCGGTTTTGGATGCTTGCCGGTTTCGGGTGCTTGTCGGTTTTGAGAACTTGCCGGTTTTAAAAGGCTTGCCGGTTTGAGTGAAAATCCAAACAGAAGATGAAGATAGGCTCAAAGGATTATCTAGATGACCTCGAATGGAAAAGTGATCAACAGAAGAGTTGTTCGTCTCGAAGCGCACAAATTTGGTATTTTGATCATCTCAATCAGAGGTCATATGCAAACTCCACGACTCGCGCAAGAAGCAAGACAAAAGTTTTGCCAGATTCAGACTAAATCCGAGTTAGACTAGAACCAGGACTCTAGGACGTGAATTGATGTAATTTTCTTGTAGGGAAAGCCTAGATGAATCCTTTACTTGTACGGGAAGTCCAGCCGCCTCTTATATATGTTGGGGGTGACGGCCGATTGAACAACACACAATCGAACAAATCAATATACTGCTTTTTCATCTACGTTTTATCTCTCCATTGTTTTTTTCTCCCTCGTTCTTCGCTGTTCTTCAAGTTTGAGAGCTGCGAATCCCGAGGCTCTAGGGGCGAGCGAATCGACCTAGAGCAGCCCATAGCCGCCGCACTCCCTGACGGGGTCCCTCCCGGGCATGTGGGGTTTCGGGTCTTCAAAAGCGTCCGCCGGCTGTCCTGCGTATCGCGCTGCCGGTCGGATCTCCTTCGACGTGAGCTGCGGTGCATCACCCCCGGCGTCGAGGGTACACGTGACGTGTTCGTGTGTCAACACACTTTTTGGCGACTCCGCTGGGGACTGAAGGTCAATCATCATCATCCATCATGTCCAAGCCATCTGAGGTAGACGCCGGTAACATCATTAAGCCCAGTCTTGATGAGCTACCGCCCGACCATCGCCGAATCTATGAGGAGTACAAGAAGGCACGTGAAGAGAAGGAGCTGCAGGAATTTCTTGGAAACTTCAAGAAGGATTGCCAAGGCAATATCACTTCGATTGGAGAAATCAAGCTCCCTCCTCTTCATGACGAGCAGGTTAAACCCTCTGTAAGTACTACCTTTTCTCCTGAGCAGTGGGCTGAGATTGAGAGTCGTATTGCTGATGGTAATAATCTAGTTTATCAAACTTTCTTAGAGAATACCAATGCTCAGAAAAATATGCCTCAATCATCTAGTGGTAATGTTGGCATGCATGCTAGTGCAGAAAACCCTAGTCAAGCTTTACCTCTTTCATCGGCACCTCCCATGCCGATGAATTATTATCCTACCCATACAAATCAAATTGTGCCTGCACCTATTAGTCCTGTCATGAATGTGCCAAGTTCGGTGGCAACGCCGAACCAAACCCTACCTATTGGTGCAAACGCTGCTAGATTATTGCCGAACTATGGTTCGGCATACGCGCCACAGTTCCTACCTACAGCTAGCAATCCTACTCCACCTATGCCACTGCAGCAAGTTTCATCGTCTACTACGGACGATGCTTTAGCTAATTTTAGAGAAGAGATGGCTAAGATGCTTCGGGAAAATTTTGGTGTTGAATTACCTAGGAATCGGATTTACCAAAAACCGTATCCCGAGTACTTTGATGCAATCCAGTGCCCTCCAGGATATAAAATTCCAGATTTTGTTAAGTTCAATGGAGAGGGCACGAAAACCACATGGGAGCATGTTAGTCAATATTTGGCGCAATTAGGTGAAGCAGGCTCACTAAATGAATTGAAAGTGCGTTTATTTCCTTTATCATTGACTGGCACTGCATTTTCATGGTTTTCTTCTTTGCCGCATGGCTCTATTCGTGTATGGTCGCAACTAGAACAGAAATTTCATGATCACTTTTATAGCGGCGACAATGAACTTAAGTTGTCACATCTTACATCGGTTAAGCAGAAGCATGATGAATCGGTCTCCGATTACGTCAAGAGATTTAGAGATACAAAAAACCGGTGTTATAGTTTGGTGATAACCGAGAGAGACTTGGCAGACCTTGTGCTTAATGGTTTAAAGACTCTCATTAGAGATAAGCTAGAAGGCTACGAGTTCTTAAATATCAACCAAGTCTTACAGAGGGCTTTGGCACAGGAAAGCCGAAGCAAAGATCTCAAAGAAGTGCATAGATATAAAGCTGATCGTCCTAAGATGAATATGGTTGAATATGATAGTGGTCACTCGGACGATGAGTATGATATAAAGCTTGCCGGTTTTGGATGCTTGCCGGTTTCGGGTGCTTGCCGGTTTTGAGAACTTGCCGGTTTTGAAAGGCTTGCCGGTTTGAGTGAAAATCCAAACAGAAGATGAAGATAGGCTCAAAGGATTATCTAGATTACCTCGAATGGAAAAGTGATCAACAGAAGAGTTGTTCGTCTCGAAGCGCACAAATTTGGTATTTTGATCATCTCAATCGGAGGTCATATGCAAACTCCACGACTCGCGCAAGAAGCAAGACAAAAGTTTTGCCAGATTCAGACTAAATCCGAGTTAGACTAGAACCAGGACTCTAGGACGTGAATTGATGTAATTTTCTTGTAGGGAAAGCCTAGATGAATCCTTTACTTGTACGGGAAGTCCAGCCGCCTCTTATATATGTTGGGGGTGACGGCCGATTGAACAACACACAATCGAACAAATCAATATACTGCTTTTTCATCTACATTTTATCTCTCCATTGTTTTTTTCTCCCTCGTTCTTCGCTGTTCTTCAAGTTTGAGAGCTGCGAATCCCGAGGCTCTAGGGGAGAGCGAATCAACCTAGAGCAGCCCATAGCCGCCGCACTCCCTGACGGGGTCCCACCCGGGCGTGTGGGGTTTCGGGTCTTCAAAAGTGTCCGCCAGCTGTCCTGCGTATCGCGCTGCCGGTCGGATCTCCTTCGACGTGAGCTGCGGTGCATCACCCCCGGCGTCGAGGGTACACGTGATGTGTTCGTGTGTCAACAGGTACCGAAGTAAAACTCATATAAGGTAGGTTTTGATGTAACCTAATTTGGGTGGGATTCTTAGTTTTGTATGCGGAGTCAGTGCTGCACTCGTGGGCTGGCCCAGTGGGCCAACATTGTCATGGTCAGGCTTTTGTAGCAACGCTTGGGGATCTTGAGAGGTCACATTCAGTTACTGTCATGAGGGGGGCTCAGTTTTCGACTCGCAATTTGTTGGAGTTGCGTTCTAGCCGTCATGCTATTGCTTTGGCTATTTGTGAGGCAGGGACAACATGGACCCGATTCTCTTTCTTTCTTTTCCCCTTGAAAGCCCCCCTCCCCTCGCGTCGCTCCCATGAGCGACTGAGGGGATAATCCAAGCCGCCGGCGCGCGACCCCCCTCCCTCCCCTCGCCACCGCCTGTCCGCGCCGCCGGGCAAAGCCCGGTGGGTGTTGGCGGCGGCGGGGCCCTTTCACTCCTCGCTCGTGGGGGCCTGGCGCGGGCGGGCGCTACCGAGCGGCGGCGCGTGGCTGTGCTCGGCGGCGGCGCTGCAGAGGGGCAGGCCAGGCGTGGTGGGCTGGACGCGGGCGGTGCACGGCGGATGCGTGGCCGGGGTGGCGACGTCGGCTTTGGCTGGTTCTGCCCCGCGGGCGGCGCGGGCTGCGGCAGCTCTGCTCGAGGCGGGCGACGATACCTGGCGGCGGGGCGCCATGGCGTCACGGCGGTGGTGCGGGTTTGGGTGCTGGCTCCTCTCGAGGCCCTCTTCGGCGGGTGGGTGTGGGCGATCCGGCGGCCCTCGCCGGTGGACGGGTGGCTGCTTCTTCCTCGCCTGGATCTGGCCGGAGGCCGTGGTAGGGCGTCAGGGGTGACGCGGGGGAGGCTGATGGAGGGATGGGTAGACCGACTACCTGTCACTGGCGCAGGGGTGCGCCGGTCCGGACGAGCTCCGCTCCCCCCTCCCCTCTTCCAGGCCTAGTGCCTCTTGGCTGTAGATCGGTGTTTGGGGTGGGACGGCCACCAGCGGTTCCGATGGTGCTTAGGTCCTGCCGGTCGGCTCAAAGCCCGTACCTTTGATGGTCTCCGGAGTGTCTGGATGCAGAGCGGCGGCCTTGGTGGTGGGAGCTGCGGGCTCGTGGGCGGAGCTCGTAGCTCGGGCGCTGACGGGCTCGCTGTCATGGCCGCAAGGGCGGCATGGATGGGGGCCTTCGACTCTCTACGGTGGTGGTACGGCCGGCGCTCTCCTGTTGTGCCGTACCCTGGGCGGAGGCGGAGGGTCGTGGCCGGGGTGAAAACCTCGTCTGGTTTGGGCCAGACCGATGGCGGCGGCGTCCTTGCGTCGTTCCCTTCCTGAAGGCTCCATCGCGGTGGCCCTGCGTCCTTCGCGTTACGGCCGCGGCATAGTACTGATCCATCATTGATACGGGTCGCCGGCTTCACCTGCTGGAACGCGTGCAGAAGGCGAGGGAGCAGCTCCCGACGGAGCACCCCTGGTGAACAGTAAATCCACTCTCCGGGAGTAGAAAATACACTCTCAGCAGGAGAGCGCGGCGCTGCGTAGCATCAACAACGAAGGGAGGGGAGGCGTGCGTCGGTGTCCCCTACACATGAGCGTGCAACACCGTGGTGATGGAGACTGCTTCGTCCCCGCAAGGGCTAACTCCCGATCCGGAAAAAGCGCATCTAGCGCCCCCACGTCGTCCCATCGGGTGACTCGGGTGGCTTGCCGCCGCCGCCGCCACTCAGGCCCCTCCTCGCCTCCTCTCTCCCTCGCTGCCGCCGGCAGATGCCGTCCGGGCAAAGCTCCGGTCGGTGGTCGGCGGCGGCGGGACTCTTGCTCCCGTTGTGGATGTGAATGCAGACAAGAAGGTCGTGGACATGGCGGCGGATCCCGGCGTCGATTGCATCAGCGAGCTTGCTTCCCGGCGAATGACAGCGCACTGGTGGTGGAGCGCTCCTCCACCTCTCGTTCTGGGCGCCTGCGGCCGTGCTGACTCGGCTAGATCCGACCACCATGCTGGCGGGGCTTGATCTGAGGTGTGGTGGTAGTTGCTGCCTTCGTGCGATGATACTTTGTCGTCCTGTGGCCGACCCATCACCCAGATTCGCCCAATAGGTGTTCGCCGCCTTCCTAGATCTGGGCATGATGGAGGCTGTTGAGCCGGCCGGACTTCCGAACGGGCATGGTGTTCCCGTCGTCAGATGGTTTCCCTTTGCTTGGTCTCATTGCTCACAAGCTCATGCAATCGAGAACCTGGGATCTTCAATCTAGCCATCGGCGAGTTCCGGACTTCTCCTTCGAAGGAAAACAAGCACTGGCGCATATAGCGCTCTTTGGACACCTTGATTGGATAGGGGCCGGTCGTGCGCACCCGCAGCATCGGCATAACCAGCTTCACCGGGGTATCACGAAGCTCTTTTTTTGTTGACACCTTGGGACATGTCTGCACCAAGATTTCTAAGGGATCAACACATGCGAAGAATGCCATGGCGTGATTGAAAGACTTGCAAGTGGCGAAGGCGGGGTCTTAGATGTGATGAAGACTTTGCTTCACAGGCAGTTGTTCGAACTTGGCTTGCAGGATATGTTCCCGTCCAGACGGAACATGAGTTCCTATGAACCTGATGGTTCGTGACTTGCAGTAGTAGTCTCCGCAAGTGGGGGCGGCAGCATTGGAGGACTTCTTTGTTGGTGGTCCTCCTCTGAGTACCGAGTCAGGATTTTCAGGGTGAAAACCCAAGGTCTGACTTTTATTGGTTGTGGCTGTCATTGGCCTTGTTGAAGGCATTGTTTTGGGAACGGGATCTTTCTCCAGGGTGAAAACCTAAAATCTTTGATCGGGCAATGACAACGCTTGTGCTTTGTTTCCTTTCTGGAGGCGTTGCTTTTAGAGAACCTCATTTGTAGTCCGAGTGCTGTCTTTGGTGGAGGTTAGAGTGCTGCTACTGTGGGTGATTGATCGCCGTGGCGGGATCTTTTTTTTTATTTTTTCTTCTCTTTTTTTTTCTCTTTGGGTTGTGTGCATCCTAAATGTTTTTAGGCATCTTGTTGTTGCAGAGGCTGAGTGTAATTGGTATCTGTATGATATTAATATATTCCCCTTTTCAAAAAAAAACACCGTGGTGCGGCGCTGCGGCAGACGAAATTGAGCAGCGGCGAGGAAGACCGGCAGCGCCAGATCATAGCTCCGCCCCTGCAACTCATCAAATCTGCCTTCTTTTCTATTCTACACTGTACATATTCTCAAGTTATGAGAAAGAATGGATTTGAATGCAATTCCCGGCTGCACGGCCGCCTTGCGACAGAGGTACGCTCTACCGTGTGTGCCAACTACGGCAAGGTCACGATGTAGGCGCTCGCCGAGATGCTCTGGTGAAGTCGGCTGTGTATACGAGGCACTGCGGATCGAGCAACCTGTGGCACCGCCAGCAGGTTAAAAACCAGAGTGAATCGAACAAAAAAAATGGCCAGGGTAATTGAAATCTGGGCCTCGGATTTGGAAAAAAAAGGCCTCCTTTGGTTTGTAGGAATATTGTAAGAATTTCATAAGATAGGATTTTCAAAGGAAAAAATTCTATGAAGCCCTTTGGTTTGTAGGAATGGATTTCATATTCGTATGTAGGATAGGTACCAATTCTTCACATTTTAAAGGAAAAAAAACATTAGTCTTGACTCAATGAAAAAATCCTATTTTTTTGCGGGAAAACTTCTGATCTATTCATCTTCAATCATGGTAGCTCAACTTGTTGGGGGAGTGGATGTACAAACCTAACACCTAGGTTCAAATCCTCACGAAGGAGAATTTAGGTTCCTATTTATTCTTGAGGATCAGGCTTTCCTGTTACTCACGCATTTATTGAGGACTAGGCTTGGTGCGTAACCGAGACTAAAAATTCTAGTACTCACACTTCAAAGGCTGTGTGCATCCCTAGTTGGTGCAGAGGCCAGGGAAGTGAAATTCTCCCCCAATTTTTCAGGACCCTCTCTCACCTCTTGCGACCCTCTCTCACGCCGGCACCCGCGAGACGGCCGGGGAGGGCTTCCCGAACTACGCCGCCAGCCTCCCTCCTCCTCCCTTACCGCCGCCAGAGGGCGTGGTCGGGCGAAGCCCGATCGGCGCTGGCGCCGGCGGGAGAGGGGGGGCTAGGTCTTCCCCTTGCGCGACAGGGTGGAGCGGACCGCTCTCGTCGGGTCTGGGCACGGGCGCGGGGCGTCGCGGCGCTGCGGCGCGCCGGAGCAACTGCAGCACGGAGGCGTTGCGACGTGAAGGGCTGCGTGGTGGGAGGGGCGTGCCTCGAGGCGGCGACAGGATCTGGCCGGCAGGCGGCATGGGTCGGAGGTTACTGCTCCCCTTCCGGTGGCAGTGACTGAGGGCGGTGGTGGAGCTCTGCCTCGTTCGCGTGTCTCACGTGGGGCGGTGGCGGCTGGTAGATCGGATATCCGGGCGGCAGGTAGCGGCGGCAGCCATGCTGCAACCGCTCAACCTCAGGCTCGGCTTCGGATCGCGGTGGTGGTGGTCATCTCCTCCGTCGGAGGTGGTCGGCCTAAGGCTGGGTGGTCGGATCTCGAGATCCGTCATCTAGTCCCGGCTGTGAGTCGGGGAGACATAGTTGCCGGTGAAAACCGAGCCGACGGCGGGCGATGGCGGCGTTCTGCGTCGTTACCTTGATGTAGGCATCTTTGTGTAACTACTGTCGACCCACTCGTGCTGCTCCGGGGGAAACCCTAGGATCTGGTCTTCCAGATCGGACGATAGCGGCACTGCGGCGTCGTTTCTCTCTTGCGAGCATCGTTTGTGGAGCAGCGCTGGATGAGAGAGGCAGGAGGTGGAGCGGCTTCGTCTTGCACGGAGCTTCGGTGGAGATGTCAAGTCATGCCTGGCCGACAGGCGCTACGCTGTGTCATGGCTGTTTGGCAGGTGCTACGCACGACAGATCTTCCAGGGACTTCAAGCTGTGTCGGCTGGTGGTACTTGGTGGCATGGTGCTACGGTGTACCAGCGGCGACCGCGGCGTGCTCAGCAGTTTGCGCGCAGGGAGTGGTGCCGTTCGGGCGCCGTGATGGCGTCGACGGAGGGCCGGACTGGCAAGGATGATGCGGATCTCTTTCCTGAAGATGGGCCAGCGGTTCGATGATGATGGCGGCCTCTAAACCGTGTGCATGTGGTATACACTTTAGGTTTGCTGCACCGGCTATAGGTTCCAATACGTTATGTGGATGGATCGACGACGACACCGCTTTTAGATATGGGGAGTGAGAGCACTCCATATTATCGAGTTTGTGGGTGTGAGTGGTTGCTTCGGGTGCCTTGATGTATGTTCTTGTCAGACTTTTGTTGAATAATTAATAAACATGGCTGTATGCATCGATTGATGCAGAGGCCGGGGGTTTTAACCTCCTTTTCCAAAAAAAATCCAAATCCATAAACCACCTAGCAACGACTACAAGCACTAAAGCGAGCCGAAGGCGTGCCGCTGTCATCGCCCCTCCCCCGCCGGAGCCGGGCAAACCTTGTTGTTCTAGACAGTCGGGAAGTCGTCGTGCTAAGGCTCCATAGAACAACGCATCAGAACAGCAACCGTCGCCGATGAAGAGTGCAGATCAGAAGGATCCAACCTGAAGACACAGGAACATAGACGAACGACTAACAGATCCAAGCAAATCCATCAAAGACAGATCCGCCGGAGACACACCTCCACACGCCCACCGACAATGCTAGACGCACCACCGGAACGGGGGCTAGGCGGGGAGACTTTTATTCCATCTTCAGGGAGCCGCCGCCGTCTCGCCTTCATGAGCAGGATACAAACCCTAACAAAACTCGAAAAAAGATCTAAAAACGGAACCCTCTCACCGGCAAGGGCCGAGATCCACTCCGCCTCCATGGCCCTAAGGCCACCGGAGACGGGGCGGACCGGTGACGGCGCCGACGGGAGGCAGAGAAACCCTAGCTTTTTGAGGAGGCGGCGGCTGGCTTGGAATTTAGATGCATGTCATTTCACTTCCTATGATTTTTCTATTCCTATGATATTCCTATATCTTATAAACCAGAGGAGGCCTAAAAGAGTAAAAACTGACAGCAGTTTGCTTAAATTAGGCAAAAAAATATATGAAAATTTCAAGTAAATAGGATATTTTTTGTCGCAAGACGAAGATGACATCCGACCCTATCATCCCTCCTCGTGTCCAACACTAGCCTTCCTTGCGCCAAACGCGCCACTTTGTCCGTACATCGTTTTTCAACTATTGCATATGATTTATTAATTTTTATCGGGTGAACTATGGCATATGATTGACTATACAATTTTTGGAAAAGGGATAAGCCTAGGACCTATCCATACATTGGAACTTTCTTCTTGACAATATTGAATCCTCGTATAGCCCCAATAACAGCACACGTAGTTGATATTTAAAAAAAAACAGTACACGTAGCTGCATAGAGATATGAAGCATGTCACCGACCGAACTTATAATGATCTCATGTTTGTCACGACCACTGACTTTTCCATCATTGAGCCGGTCATCATTAATTACCTGTTCTCAAATTCACGTACGATTGCAGTCGTAAGTGCACACTCAACAAAATTGTCTAGTGCAACCTTAATGTTATTGCATTATACTATCATAATTCATAAAATACTCAGTACCGTCCGCAGATCATAGGCGGTTGTGACAAACAAAATCGTGATTCTTTATTCCTTTTTTTGGTGTGGATTTTTTATTGTGGAGAACATGATCCATAATTCCATTGTAACTCTGAAACCAAATAACAACAAGGGTTCATATACATGAGCTAACGTAATACTAGGAGAACGTGCCATTTTTACAAGCATGCGATTGCTTTTTATGTTGTTTATTTGTAGGAGTAGGTAGTATGTAGTATGACGCTTTAGATAAAGATAAAAGATATGATGATGACTTCTGTTTACATGTCATTGTCGTTATCCACCATTCTTACAAGCATGCAAATGCTACTCGGTTGAATTGCCCATGCATATCCCCGGTCTCTACGATGAGCATGGGCTAGATAGCACCGCCCGGAGAGCCGGGCTAGATGGCACCGCCCGGAGAACGGAGGAAGAAAACCAGCAGGATTGTCGACCACCTTGTGCAGTAAGTCCAGCAAAATATGTAAGCGCATGCACACGTAAGGTTACTTGGCGGAGCAGATACATGCATACGTATATAAAGAAAACAGGAGATGTTGCACCAGTAGAAAAAGGACCTTTCGTTCGGCACATTAGTCTCGGCTAGAGTTGGAACCGGGACTAATATGAGCATTAGTCCCGGTTCCAAGTTTCATGGGCGTCAGAAGACCTTTAGTCCCGGTTGGTAAAGGTAGACCCTTTAGTTCCGGTTGGTGTTACCAACCGGGACTAAAGGCTCAAGCCTTTAGTTCAAAAGGAAAGCATGCCATCCAAAGACACATGTGTTGTGTAGGTGAGGTGGTAAGCTGCGCGCGATGCAATACATGAGGTCTTGAGTTCGAATCCCACGGAAGGCATTATTATTTTTAGCGCCTGGAGGACCTTTACTCCCGGTTGTGTTAAAGAAAAGGAGCTTTAGTCCCGAATCCATAGTCCCGGTTGTGACAATCGGGACTAAATGTCCTTTTTCTACTAGTGTTGAACAACCAATCAGGTTGTAGCACCTAGCTAGCGGTGACTATTTCAATCCGGTTGATCATTTCCTCTCGTACTTGACTTGTCCTGTTTGCTCACATGCATGCAGAAGATCCATCATGTCACCACACTATTTGCTTGCGCCACCTTGAACCAAAGCCAACTCCGACTATATAAGAAAATCTACCCACGCCTCCATGGACAAAGCATCTCACAATGACCTCCTCTTCCTCCTTGTTTCTCCTCGCCGTGCTTCTTGCGCTGGTCTCATGGCAGGCCACTGCCTATGACCCTAGCCCTCTGCAAGACTTCTGCGTCGCGGACATGAAGACACCTGGTATGTATATGTATTTGTGTATGTATGTGTGCATTAATACCAGTGATGCTGTAATGTTCTCGTAGCATATCTGTGGTCACACCTGAGTTATTGTGAGTTCTGCATGCTATATGTTGATACCAAAACAAAGTATTATAAATTCCTACTTACTCAAAACGCATGCTACTTTGTAAGCTTAGTGTTACTTTTTTTTGCGGGTAAGCTTAGTGTTACTTCCTCCATGCATGCAGTGCGAGTAAACGGATTTCCTTGCAAGGACCCAATGGCCGTCAACCCGGAAGATTTCTTCAATCCAGCCATGCTTGACCAACCTAGAGATACTAAGAACAGCAAGGTTGGGTCCAACGTCACCAACATTAACATCATCAATTTCCCTGGCCTCAACACCCTCGGCATCTCGCTGGCACGCATCGACTATGGACCATTGGGTGTGAACACACCACATATACATCCCCGTGCCACTGAGCTCCTTACTGTGCTTGAGGGAACTCTCTACCTTGGATTTGTCACATCCAACCCAAATAGGCTCTTCTCCAGGGTGGTCAAAAAGGGTGACGTATTTGTGTTCCCAAAGGCAATGATCCACTTCCAAATGAATCTAGCGCATGACAAGCCAGCAGCTGCGTTGTCATCACTCAGCAGCCAAAACCCTGGAGTTATTACTATTGCCAATGCAGTCTTTGGATCAAACCCACCCATTTCGGATGATGTTTTGGCCACGGCGTTTCAGGTGGAAAAGAAACTGATTGATTGGCTCCAATCTCAGTTCTGGGAGAATAACCACTACTAATATGTTGTAGTGTTTACACCTATAAATAGTATAAAGAATAAATGACATGTATGTGTGTGCCTGCGAGCCGCGAGTTTTTCATTTCCTTTTGAATTGTGACAATATATGTTGCTTGTTGGATTGATATCGTAATATGGTGACAGTGTAAGCGTTTGGTTGTTTAATAAATGGAATTCAGTGGTGTCCTCTTACCTCGTAACTGAAATAGGAGAATCGATGAAGTTCATGAGAAAACCAATGATTGTGCATGCATGCAATTTCTGGGTACGATATTTAGAGATATGCTTTAAAGGATTAAGTGTCCCAGAGGGGAGAGCTGAGGGATGATTGGCCCAAGTTCCTTGCCACCACACCTCCGCCTTGGCAGTACTCTAAACATAGAAAGTTTTTACGGTACATCATACTACGGAAAATAAGGTGTAGTATATATTGATCCAATGCAGTAACACTGGAAGTTTCCTATGGGTTATGGCATGATGGCGCTAACAGAGTATGAAAAAGTAGTTTTAGTTTAGATGATATGTTTGCAATAAATTGGCCATGAACTACAGACTCCCTCTGAATCCCATTTCTAGAGGTGGCAAGGGGACCCCAACTGTACACGTACATATACCGTTGACCGGTTAAGTTGAGCAGTATTCGACTAAATCTTATTTGTGTTTTTTTAGAGCATCTACAGCCGGACTTGGTAAATCCGCCCCCCTATACGCCCGCGGGCGCGTCCGGACGCGTCCGCGGACAGCGCCCGCCGGCCCCTCATATGTTGCGCCGCATATCCACATACCTCAAATGTGGATCCTCAAATCCATGCAATCCATACACGTCGATCATATGAAACAAATTGTCCGAATTCAACAGTTTGAAACGAAGCAAAGCAAATTATAGTTCAACAAACCGGACAAGCCAAAATAAAATCAATGTCCGAGCGTGACGGATTGCTTCGGATCACTGCCCGGGCGCCTGCTCGAACGCGTCCTGCTCGTACTGCTCCGCCTGCATCCGGGCTGCCTCCTCCGCCTGCATCCGGGCCGCATGATCCGCTGCCGCTGCCGCAGCCGCCCTCGCCGCCTCGTACTCCCTACGGTCATTGATCGCCTTCTTCTTCTGCGCAAGCCACTTCTTTGCATGCTCATCCAAGAGGGTTTCGTCCGCCAACATGATCTTCGCATCCTCCGCGTCCCGTGCGAGTTGCAACCTCTCCTTCTCAAGCTCCATCTCGCCAAATGTCTTGGCCTTCTCGGGTTCCCATTTGATGGCCGCCTCTTGCTTCTCCAATTCGATCTTCTCCCTCTTAATTTGGAGCTTCTTCTCCGCCCTATTTCGGCCTCCTACATGGTTTGCAAGCGTGCGAAATGAACTAGTGCTTGTGTACGCTAAAATTTGATCGGACAGGAGCAAAGAAAACGTACCGACTCTTGTTCGGTCATTCCGTCGAGCATGTCGAGGGCAGCCCGGGCGCCGCCGGTCACCGTGCTCATCCGCGCCCGAACGAGCTGTGGCGAGTCACATACATCAACAGGCGGCTTCTGCGTCGCTGGAAAGCTGTCCGAAATGGCCCAGCCGGCCGTTGGATCCTCCTCCTCTGTCCCAACGGGGTCGGACGGCCATATCTGCGTCGGCGCATGGATGGATGGGGTGCGGGGGGCCGGGCGCGGCGGGGGAGACACCTCCTCGACCATGTCTGAACCTCCCTACGCCGCCGCCGCCGCCTCCCTCTCTCGCTGTCGGCGTCGCCGCAACTTCCGGGCGACGTTCTCCGCCTTGCAAGACAGAGCCGAAGAAGGGATGCTGACGGACGAGGCGGACTGCGTCTCCGTGGCGATGGTCGGGGACGGGCTCGACGACATCTCCGGCGGTGGATCGGGACCGGTGGTGAGGATGGGGAGCAAGGGTGGACGACGGCGATGGCTCAGGCGCGGGAAAGGATGGAGGGTGGCGGGAGGAGGAGGAAGGGTTTGGTGGATTTGGTGCAATTTGGGGTGGGGTCGGCTTGTCGGGTCCGACGTGGCGGGCGTGCCCGGGCGCCCCCATATCCGCCCCATATTTGGGTTGGATATGAGGGTGCCGGTCAATCCGAGCGTTTGAGGCCCGTTTGAGACGCCCGGCTGGGTCGAAAAATCGTGACCGGTCAGTGACCGGGCGGCCCGCCCGGGCGTATGAGGCGGGTTTGAGGCGCCCGGCTGTAGATGCTCTAAGGGAACTCCTTTTTTTTGCGGGGGACTTTTAGGGAACTCGTTGGGAGGGCAAGGAGCTAATACGCATCAATTAAGAAGACTGGCCCTGATTATTATTTTTGTTTTGTGTGTGCTTATCTCTTGTTTTTGTGGACGACAACATGATTATTGCAACATGTTAGCAGCACGAGAGTGCTCGCAGGTTACATGTGTCCCGCACACATTTACTAAAGTTTATTTAGTTATTTATCACATTTGTCCTTAATTTCATCAAATAGCGCAACACCACCAAAACAACCGTTATTGGGGATCCTATGAAATAACAATAAGACATTATCCATGGAAGGGGTTATTTTGTGTTATCTCACGTGACAACCTTAGAATTTGCAATAGAGTATACCCCTTTGTCCCTTTAATAAGGGGTCCACATTTTGCGTGATTTAACGTTGACCATGAATTTGGTCAATAATATATGTGCTACATGTCAAATACAAGTTCAATACTCCCTCCGATCCATATTACTTGTCGCTCAAACGGATGTATCTATCAGTGCTAAATACATTCGTTTGAGCGACAACTAATATGGATCGGAGGGGGTAGTACATTTTTTGTGAAACATAATCCATGTTTAGTTAGTCAAGTTAGTGGTTAAACTTGAGTTTTAAGATGCATTCGCAGCACTTAAATAGGATAAAGGGAGTACTACTTTTTCGTCTCAATTTGCATGATTAACCAGAGGAGGGGAATTACCGGAAAGCTGCAGAGCTTGAGCACAATAAGGACCGATGAAGAAAAGAATGTTCTAGAGGCCAAAAAATTCCAGAAAATATGGTAATTATTTTTGTGCCGGAAGAAAGCTAGGGCGGCTGAGCCCACCAGGGGGGGCCCCTATGGGGTGCACGCGGCCACCCCTTGACTGTGTGGTGTGTCCGCATGGGGCCCACAGGATGCCCCCTGGCTAGATCCGGTACCCATTGATCCTATATTACCCTAAAACTTACCCTGGAATTTTACGAGATTTTTTCGCCGCCATCTACGAGCGGAAGATAGGCGGAGCACTTTTCTGCTCCCGGAGGGCTGTTTCTCCGTGATCTTTTCCCTCTGGAAGGGGGAAAATGAGCCATCGGCAACGCTCTGTTCATCGTGGGGATCATCATCAACCCCATCATCCATCTCCGACAACCCTAGCTTTCAGTCTATAAACTATTGCCTCACATCCTTTGATGAGATTACTTTTTGGTGTTGATTACTGTTTGCATTTGATGCTTAGAAGTTTTATTGGTGAAAGATTTATATGTTAAAATTGTTAATCATATCTTCATCCCCACTAATCATGATCCATATGATGTCTTGTGAGTAATCCTTTACGTTCTTGTGGACCTGGGGTAAACCTTGTAGCTAGTAATCCTATGAAGTTGAATAAAGTTCAATGATTTGACATTATGCTGTGGTATAATTGCGAACGTCAATTGCATATCACTTCACTTTTATTGGACTATAGGAGAACATTGTGTGATTAGTTTATCTATGATGGGTGGTTGGCGTGACAAAATTTATCAAACCCTAAGTGTATGAACTATTGCATGAGGGGTCATTGGAACCCCAAGGTTTAAAGCTATGGTTAGTTGTTATCTTAATTACTCCTATGTATTTGCAGATGCTTCCATAGAATCATATGTTGTTTGTTCAAGAAAGAACAACAAATTATGATAGGTGCTACTTGTAGCTTGCGTTGGTATTTCCCCGAAGAGGAAGGGATGATGCAGCACAGTAGAGATAAGTATTTCCCTCAATTATGAAACCAAGGTTATCGAACCAGTAGGAGAATCACACAACACCTAGTAAGCAGTACCTGCACACAAACAACAAATCCTTGCACCCACGCAAACAAGGGGTTGTCAATCCCTTGGCGGTAAGATTGCAAGATTAAATTGTATTTGATAGATTGATAGATTGCAGCAAAAATACTAAATAAAATAAATAAAAGAAAATGGCAGCAATATTTTTAGGGTTTTAGTAATATGATTTTGGTAGACCCGGGGGCCATAGATTTCACTAGAGGCTTCTCTCGAGAAAATAGCATACGGTGGGTAGACAAATTACTATTAGGCAATTGATAGAAAAGCAAATAATCATGACGATATCCAAGGCAATGATCATGTATATAGGCATCACGTCCAAGATTAGTAGACCGACTCCTGCCTGCATCTACTACTATTACTCCACACATCGATGGGCTATCCAGCATGCATCTAGTGAATTAAGTCCATAAGAACGGAGTAATGCCTTAAGAACGATGACATGATGTAGACAAGACAAACTCACGAATTAATAAACCCAATGAATAGATCCCATCTTTTTACCCTTAGTAGCAACGATACATACGTGTCATGTCCCTTTCTGTCACTGGGATTGAGCACCGCAAGATCGAACCCACTACAAAGCACCTCTTCCCATGGCAAGATAAATCAACTTAGTTGGCCAAACCAAATCAATAGATCGGAGAAGAAATACGAGGCTATAATAATCATGCATAAAAAAGATCAGAGAAGACTCAAATAATATTCATGGATAATCTGATCATAAACTCACAATTCATCGGATCCCAACAAACACACCGCAAAGAAAGATTACATCGGATAGATCTCCAAGAACATCAAGGAGAACATTGTATTGAACATCAAAAAGAGAGAAGAAGCCATCTAGCTACTGCCTATGGACCCGAAGGTCTGTGGTAAACTACTCACGCATCATCGGAGAGGCAGCAAGGTTGATGTAGAGCCCCTCCGTGATCGATTCCCCCTCCGGCAGATTACCGGAGAAGGACCCCAGATGGGATCTCTCTGGAACAGAGGCTTGCGGCGGCGTAAAAAGTATTTCGTGGACTCCCTTCAGGGTTTCTGATTTTTCTGGAATTTATAGTGCTGGAATTAGGTCAAACGGAGCTTGGTGGGGCCCACGAGGCATCAGGGCGCGCCTGCCCCCCCCCCAGGCGCGCCCTGGTGGCTCGTGGGGCCCACCAAGGTCTTCTGGCCTCCCCTCGAAGCTTCTGGTATTCTTCTTGCCCAAGAAAAAATCTCCAAAAAGTTTCACTGTATTTGGACTTCGTTTGATATTGATTTTCTGTGAAACAAAAACAGGGCAGAAAACAGCAACTGGCACTGGGCACTAGGTTAATAGGTTAGTCTCCAAAAATGATATAAAATTGATGTTAATGATTATAAAAACATCCAAGATTGATATTATAACAGCATGGAACAATCAAAAATAATAGTTACGTTGGAGACGTATCAATAGGTTCCACCGCACAACGAATTATCAAAGCAATGAATCTTAACTCACTGAAACTAGATGAAAGTAACTTGGTGAAACTCATGTATGTCCATGAGAGCGATTTGATCCCTATAAGTAAAATAACCGGCTTGTCCTTGGCACAATTAAGGATTGGGCCACTTGCTGCACCATTGCACTTCTGTTTCTATTTACATTCTTGCAATGATTCTTGTCATCAAACAAACCATCAGACAATCTTTGTGGCTTTTATAGCGATTCCTTACTAGTTTCCATCAACCAATTCAGTCTGCTCCTCGTTGGTTTGACACTTTTGCTTATCGAAAAGGTCTACAATAAATCCCATGCACTTGTGCGTTATCATATAGAAGTTTATAGATATAAGGATATAATGCCCATATACAATCATGACATGTATGATTAACCATAAGTGTTAATATTTAATGATACACAACTTTAATTTATTCAGCATGCCTATGCTATATTCGAGAGATGCCACTAGTCAAATTACGGATACCAGTCCTTTCTTCCTCATAAATAAAACATTATTTACTTTCTTTTCAGTTCTTTAATAATAAATATCAATTTCCTTTGCATAAAAAACTCAATTTAAACCACCTGATACATTAATTATGGTAACTAGCAAAGCTAGTGAGATTTACAACCTCAGTAGTCTAAGTTGTGAACCAAGAGAAGTTCTCTAGTTGTGTGCAAGGCTGATCATTGGCTTATAGGGAAATTCCACGGATTTGATACCATGGTTCTCAAATACTGAGGGATGATTCTTTTGATACTACAAAGCTTGCCCTTCATACCTCGGCAGATATTCATCTAACATGCACATCACTATTAGCTAGGGATATCAGGAAGCAATCAATCAACTAGTGTTTGTATTATTTAGTTCACATAGTCATCAAGCGTTCAGCAATATTTTGTCATTGAAGTTCAATGTCTGAAATAAAGGAACCCATTCCCTGCACCAAAACATAGTTATGTGCATTGTCATATATGATATCTATTCGGTGCACCTAAACAGAACTACGGACACTACAATATCATAATATCGCGTGTGCACCTTTTGTAAGGTAATCTTTACTTGAACTACCCAGATGATAGGAATTTTCCATCATTAAACTAGGAGTAGACCAACGGTTGTGATACAAGAACTCACTTCCCGGGAGCACTCCAGTGAATGTTAATTCTGAATTAGAGCATGGCTTTCAGATGCATATATAGTCCAAACAATTTGGTTCGACATTCTTGAGGAGTTGTTAATTAATCAATTACTTGAATACAGTTGTAAGTGCACGCTTAAAAAAGATTATATTGCTACATGGAGATTATCACAAATACTCACTCTCTCCATTTCCTTTCATTACTCCACGGTGACCAATGCACTAACTTGAGAATGAATTTGGGACTGATATGCCCATTTTTACTACTATGATTAGAAGAGTAACTATTGTAGGCTACTTAATGATCCTTCCAATTCAGAATAAATACACCTAACAAATATAAAAAACAAAAAAAAACACATAGAGAGTAAATATTTAGGGGAAACCGGTTTTTAGTGAATCAATAAAATCCATTCAAAAGAGTTTTAGAACAATTATGAAAAATACATACACGCAGAGAAGATATAATATACATGCATATAAAATTTAAGTGCCAAAACACAAGGTATAGTAAACAAAATAACATAAATATGGAACTTTGTCAGTGTTAGTGTATGCAAAAAAAAAGGCACGGAGGAGGAATGGGGAAACTTGTGGCTAAATTAGTCACGTGAGTTGAAGTATGTTGTCTAGGAGCCCGAAGAGTTTATGTTATGATGAATCTTATTTCCATCTCAGTTAATTCTTAATTAGTTTGACCATCTGTAATTAAGGTAGTACAAAAGGAAGATTTCACCAAATTGCAATACATCTAAGTACCATCACATATGAGGACTTTCGGTTAAGGAGTTAACTTTTCCTAATTGTTTTGGATGGCATGATATATCATGCATCAAACTAAAAACTAGAGAAACGATAAAACATCAAGCCGCATATTAAATGATTAGGCGCCACGACTAATTGGTTGTATGTAATGACAAGTAGAGAAGGCATGACCTGGCGAGGCATTATTAGAGGGGACATACTGGTTTGATCTAACATGTTGCTATATGCACAAACATCAGGTTTTGTTTGCATGAAAATAGTATGATGTTTCACATCCTGTGTGGTCTTCCTAGAACCACCTTGTCGTGCGCCTGTCAGTCCATGCAGAATATGGCACAATTTTAATGGCATATAAGCTTGAATTTATTTCATATCTTTTAGCTTGAACATGGCACTAAAGCTCCATGTCAACTACAGAAAATAGTTCAAAACAATAGAGCGCATAGGGAATTACCAACATGAGTTCAACATTTTGTTTAGTGAATGCAGCGGTAATTCTTTCGCTATTGATGCAATTGGACCTCTCGCATCGCTCCTTGATATGAAGGCTGGGGATTCCCTGGAATAAATCGTCGTGAGTCACAGGTTTGTATTTTGTTAGTTCTACTAGAGATAGGTATGGAAGCCACTATGAGTATATGTCTAGGTATGATTCTTACTTCACCTCGCACCATAAACGAAGATATCTTTCTCGGTACCAATCCGCTTACCCATCATAGTTTGAGAATTAGAAGGAGCCTTTTCGGGTTTCCATTTCTTCATTTGGAATCTTAGAGCTGAAAAGTGGATTTTAGACCTGAATAACGGACATATTTACATCACATATTGTCTAGTGTATTTGGAAGCCCCGGGAAAGTCTGTCAACTTATAAAATATCAGTAAAAAAATTACACACATAAACCATGGTACTTTTTTGTTTAAATAATTGATATGTGAAGATTTATGAATTGTATTTGGTTTTTTACATAATGCAAACTTTCAGCAATCAATTTAAAAAATATTCGACACATGCATTTCAATTATTTTATACATATATAGGTAATTCAGAAACACTAAATTATTTTATACATTTTCAACCGTTCAAAATACATCAATAAATTTCTAAAAAAAAAATCGCACATTTTTCAAAACAATTTTAAAATTTTCAAATAACTTATGAATCATTTCATATAATTTCAGTAAGATTTCACACATTGACAATTTTTATTTTACAAATCTCAATAATGTTTGAGTGACATTTGAAATATGTTTAGAACAGGTAAATTCAAAGTAGTTTAAAACACCTCCAAGATTGGTCTTGTTCTAGTTTCTTGTTGTCAAGAATTCAAATATATAAAAAGGTCAAAAATGGACTTTTTTATTCAAAAGATATCAATCTACTAAATTGTCATACTGAAACTGAAGACAAAAGGTATATGTTGATACATCCTAAATGTATCTATTTTATTTGAGGTTACGTGTTGTAGTCGTATTAAATATGCAATGCTTTATCATTTATTTGGACTAACATATTAAAAGAGTGCCAAAGTGAGAGTTGATGTTTTTATGTGCCTTAAATTCGTTATAGGAAAAGCAGGTACTTTTTGAAAGTCGGAAAAATACGAAAAAAATCAAGGAGTGTTTTTCATCAAAAGAGGGGCAGCGCCAAAAAGTGGAGTCACGAGGACCATATGGTCCAAACACCGATCCCCGCGCCCTAGGTTTTGTCTGCCGCCTGGGCATCTTGGGCCCCTGGGCACCTCCCTCATTTCTCGCCCCTGACTCACATATACCCCGAAAACTTGTGAGTGATACTTCTAAATTGTCATTGAAAAGTGAAATGATGTTATTTGCTTTTTGTCAGTTACTTTCGAAAGCTGATAATGTGTTACTGAATTTGGTGCCATATATGTGAAAAGAAAGTGAAATTTGTGCCACTAAAGTTTTGAATTGTCACTAGGACTAGATGATATCATGGGCATTGTTGTGGTAATTTGTTGCATTATATTTTGACGAAAGCTCGTTGTCTGGAATTTGAATATGAGAATGGAAAGGGAATATACGTATGATTTTTTTGTATTTGCCTATTATGTAGTTGAATTATTTTAAAGATTATAAGTAGCATTTCTCATGCATGTTGTGAGAAATATAAATAGTTGATTTGAAGAGGTGGCATGTGGGGGGGGGGATGTGTGCATGTTAAGAGAAGTGGGGTTATGCATGTTGAGAGAAATAAAGTAGTGGGATTGATGATGTGGCATGTGTGGTGATGGCATGTGTGCATGCTAAGAGAAAATAGAAGTAATGGTGATCAACTATTTGGGTATATAGGATTTGTGAATCTTAGGAAATAAACCTCACTATGTGTATATGGTACTAACATCGTGTGCAATGTTTCTAAAATTTTTTGTGAAAATTCTGAAATTAATTAAATTCTCACTTAATAATTGAATTTTATGAAAACACATTGAAATATGTTTCAATATTTATTTGGTGAAAAAATAGAAATTCTAAATGTTGAATATTTCAAAAACTAGAATGAAATATAGATAAATCATTGAAATGTATTTTAGTATTTATGAATAATATTTGAAAATCTGAAACTGAGTGTAATCTTTCCCTTTATATATATATATATATATATATATATATATATATATATATATATATATATATATATATATATATATATATATATATATATATGGGGAATGTGATACATACCAAACGTTATATTTTTAAGCAATAGATAGGAACGTCCTTGCTTCACTCTAATTAGTACATACATGCATTAAAATGACTAATTTTCCTTTCGCGTGCACTTCTCTCTTTAATTACATGCATATATGCACTAGAGGACGAAAAGCTGATGTCATCCTAGATTCCTCCTTTTTTCAAACTTCAAAATGTTTTGTAGCTCAAATCGTTGGTCCGATTGAAAAACCGTTTTCACATAAAAAATCCGTCGCGCCGAGACCTTCAAAACTAGATCTCATGTTGATATGTTTCGATGACTTTTTTTTCGGGTCAAAAGTTACCAGGCCTAGGCTAAGTAAGTTATCACGCCGCCGGTACATAAATTACCATCCCGTTTACGTAGAAATTACCAGGGCTTAAAAATGGTCCCTTTAACCTTCTCCCCACATGCAAATGCACTAGAGGACAAAAAAACTGATGTAATCCTGGATTTCTCCTATTTTGAAACTTTAAAATATTTTGTAACTCAAACCGTCGATCCGATTGAAAACCCGTTTTCACATCAAAAATCCGTCGCGGCGAGACGTTCGAAACTAGATCCCATGTTGATATATTTTAACGATTCTTTGTCGGGTCAAAAGTTATCCCGCCTAGGCTAAGTAAGTTATCAGTTATGTTGTGCGTATATTGCCAATGCTATTTATATAGGAGTTATCGGGAGAATGTTTCCCAGCTGAAAAAGTTATCGTGGTGTTTGTACGTGAGTTATCAGCTTTGATGTGTGTATATTACCATACTATTTATAGAGAAGTTATTGGGGTATGTTTTTCAACAACAAAATCCCGGGCATAAAAGTTACCGTGGTGTTTGTACGCGAGTTATCAGATGTGCTGTGTGTATATTACCATGTCAATTACACATAAGTTATCGGGGTATGTTTTTCGACAACATTTTCCCCGGGTGAAAAGTTATCACGGTGTTTGTGTGTTAGTTACCAGCCCTGCGGTGCACAAATTATCTTGGTATTTACACAAAAGTTATCGGGAATGTTTGTACATAAGTTATCACGTACACGGTGTGAATATTACCATACTATTGTATAGAAGTTATTGAGGGTATGTCTTTCAACAAGTTTCTTCTCAGGTCAAAAAGTTATCACGGTGTTTGTGCATGAGTTATCAGCCCTGCTATGCGTATATTACCATGCTATTACACGGAAGTAACCGGGGATATATTTTCAACAACTACCCCCAGGGGTCAAGGTTATCGCTGTGTTTGTACATACGTTATCAGGTCTATGGTGTGTATATTATCATGCTATTAGACAAAAGTTGCCGGGGTATGTTTTCAACAACTAATTTCCCTTTGAATCAAAAGTTGCCGTGATGCTTGTACAATAGTTACCAACTCCATTATGCGCAAGTTATCATGTTATTTACATAGAAATTATCGAGGATGTTTTCAACAACTTTTTCTCCTGGTCAAAAAGTTACTGCGTTGTTTGTGCGTAAATTATCACGTTTGCGGTGCATATGTTACCATGCTATTCGCACAGAAGTTATCGATGCTATGTTTTTCCATGACTTTTTGGGACAAAAGTTACCGCGGTGTTTGTGTGTGAGTTACCATGCATGCGGTCCGTATATTACCACACTATTTACACATAAGTTATCAAGGGTATGTCCTCCATCGGGATCAAATTTATCGTGGTATTTTTACGTGAATTATCAAGTCTACAATGCATATATTATTGTGATATTTATACGAAAGTTATCGGGAGGACGGTATGTTTTCAAAACAAGTTCCTCCCCTCCTCCCCTTTCAAAGTTACCGTGGTGTTTGTGCATGAGTTATCACGTATACGCTGCATATAGTACCATGTTATTTACACGGAAATTATCGGGGCTATATTTTCAAACAATCCCCCTAGGGGGTCAAAGTTACCGTGGCGTTTGTGTGTGAGTTATCAGCTCTGTTGTGCCTATGTTACCATGCTATTTTATATGGAATTTACCGTGGGTATGTTTTGAACAATTTTTTTTTGTCTTGGCCAAAAGTTACCATGGTGTTTGTGCATAAGTCAGGTCTGCGAATCGTATATTACCGTGCTATTTACACAGAAGTTACCGGGGCATGTTTTCAACAACTTTTTCCCAAGGGTTGGAAAGTTACCACAGTGTTTGTACATGAGTTATCAGGTCTACGGTGCATATATCACTACTGCAGGAATGCCTAGCAGTGGCGGGCGCAAAAAGGCCAGTAGTGGCGGGCCAGACTCCCAGGCCAGCCCGCCACCGACCTCCCGCCACTGCTAGTACCCCATCAGTGGCGGGCGTGCGCCCGCCACTGGTAGAGCACCTCCAGTGGTGGGCATGTCCACCCGCCCGCCACAGCTAGATGTTGTAGTTATGACGGTCAAATTTCGCCTCCCGCCGCAGCTACATCCACCATGACTAAAAGTATAACCAGCAGCAAGAATTTACATATTCAATCATATGCATTACGATGTATCATAGTTTAGTAGCACATTTTTATCATAGTCAATAAACAAGCTAACAACAAGTTGCCCAAGTACATATAGCAAAGTCTACAGGAATTATGGAGACCACATTATGAAACCATATTATCGCATTCATAGAAACAGAGAAAGTACATTCAAGCATCGATCATGGAGACCACATTATGGCACTGCACAAATAGTTGACAAGCAAAAGTTCAGCTCCATCATAGCAACTTGCAATTAAGCTCAGCTCTGTGAAGAGTTGTCCTCGTCTCCAATCATCTTCTCGACCTCGGCTAGGGCGGACTTGGCAGTTTCAAAAACTCTCTCGGCTGACTCAACGGCTCCTCGCGCACTCTCTATAGCAGCTTTGCGGCTTCTAGTGGCTGCCCTCGCAAGATCGGGAGATCCTTCATCGCTCTTGCCGTATTGTAGAGCCTTCTGGGTGTCTACTAGGGTCCTCTCCGCATAGGTGAGCGCAAACACCGAGTACCCAACCAGCCTCGAGACGGCATCTAGGGCTGTAGGAGTCGTAAAGAGGCCTGTCGGCTCCTCCATCTAAATCGCAAAAGTTGACAGTTAGATAAACCTCATTTATACGAAAGCAACTATATAAGAAGATAACTTAAACTGTGTACGGCAACCCTGGATGTCTTTCTTCGGGTGGGCAGTTCTCACTTTTAAGTGGTTGTACATACGTTGGCCACTCCATGACTAGTACTTCGACTGTCGGTGATGGTCGTTCTAAACCTTCTCCTCCTCCTTTACCAACGTACCGGAGGAGGAAGAGGCCAGAACGACCCTCTACGACAACAGTCGGTTCATCTCCCAAGTGGTCGTATATATATATGATGTACACTCAATGTTATTTCGACCGTTGGTGAAGGTCGTCCTTCACCTTGTCCTCCTGCTTTACCAAGTTCTCAGAGGAGGAGAAGAGGAAGGATGACCCCTATGACAACAGTCGGTATCCTCCTCTCAAAACAACCCTCATCTCAGTATGTGGATTTAGAGTGAGAATTGTCCCCCTGAACAAAAAATGTAGCTAACAATATCAGTAGACTAATTAAATATTACCTGTAGAAAAAATATTAAATAGCTACGAACAAAGAATGTAACTAACAATATCAAACCACTACATTAACTATTATTATGAACGCCTGCAAAGAAAGTTCATATAATATACGGTCTACGATATACGAATATGAATAAGAAAGTTCCTATAATCTACGAACAAAGAATGTAACTAACAATACCAACACCACTACATTAAAATTTGGGCATGAACTCTGCTTTAAAATGGACATATTAAGTGCTAGAAATTTGGCGAAACGGAAATAAATCAACGTTTCGCCAAAACATTAGTTCTTATTATGAATCGCCGAATCAACGTTTCGCCAAAACATTAGTTTGTATAATCTACGATCTATGATCTACGAATATAAATAAGAAACTTCGTACAATCTACGAACAAAGAATGTAACTACAATCTACGATCTACAAACCCTAGCCGTAACCCCATAACCCACGTACTCCTAACTCTAGCCCTAGCTCCCCTACCAATGTGGGTGGCGGCCACGACCGCGTTGGTGTTGGTGTTGGTGGCGGCCACGGCCGCGTTGGCCCCCGTCGGCCGCGTTGGTGTTGGTGTTGGTGTTGGTGGCGGCCACGGCCGCGTTGGTGTTGGTGTTGGTGGCCACGGCCGTTGGTGCGGGTGACGGCGGGGACGACGAGATCGTACTGGATCCCATGGCGACGGCGACGACGGGGCCGGCGAAGAGGACGGCGGGACCGACGGGGGCGAGGAAGAGAACGGCGTGGCCGATGGGGCCGGCGAAGAGGACGACGAGGCAGAGGCGACGACGGTGCCGAGAGCGAGATCCATGAGGAGAGTTAGGGTGAGCGAGAGTGAGTCAAGTGAGGGGGACGACGGGGGTGCGCGTGTTAAACTGTGTTCTTGCTACGACGGGCGGCAACGAGCGACCGCCACAGCTATTTTCTGACAGAAGTGGACATCTGGCAGGGATAACTAGTGGCGGTTGCGCGGAGCCACCCGCCAGTGCTTACTCACATACCCGTGGCGGGCCCTAGGGCGCACCCGTCACTGCTGAGTTACGCAGACAAGGGCCCCCGGGGTGAACGTACCTGTGGCGGGTTACTTCCCCCGCCCACCACAGTTAGACTATTGGCTGTGGCGGGCACGTTTTGCCACCCGCCACTGCTTGTTTTCAAAAATAGCTGTGGCGGGTGCCCCGCTGTGCCCGCCACTAATTTATGATCTCCTATAAGCCCTTTCCCAGTAGTGTATTACCATGATATTTCCACAGAAGTTACCAGGGGTATGGTTTTAACAACTACTTTTTCACGGGGTCAAAGTTACCACAGTGTTTATGCGTAAGTTACCATGCCCGCGGTGTCTATATTACCATGCTATTTAGACACAAATTACTGGGGGTATG
Organism: Elymus sibiricus; assembly: GCA_039707655.1. Classification (NCBI taxonomy): domain Eukaryota; kingdom Viridiplantae; phylum Streptophyta; class Magnoliopsida; order Poales; family Poaceae; genus Elymus; species Elymus sibiricus. Next base: position 66,160,805 of record CM077672.1, read on the forward strand.
GTTTCAACGACTAGTTTTTATCTGTGTCAAAAGTTACCGTGGTGTTTGTTCGTAAGTTACCACACCCCTGATGTTTGTAAGTTAGCACACCCGTGGTGTGTAGGTTACCACATACGGCGGGCGGCAGCGATGCGTCGTGGTCAGGGATGGCGACCTCCGCGGTTGGGTACGACGTCAGCCGACGTCAGGGTGTCATGGTCCGGGACGACGGCCTCCGCGGTTGTGAAAATATGACGGCGGATTGATTTGGTTGGCATGGCGGCTGTAGTGGACGTGTCATGAGACTGAGGAAGAAAACAGAAGGGAGTCAACGTCTGTATCTGCCGCATCTATCTCCCCACGTCTGCGACTTTTCTACTGTGATAATTTATTATACACACCATAGTTGTTTTTCCTAGATCAAAGTTATCACGCTATTTGTAGGTAATTAATCAGCTATACGATGTGTAAATTACCATGCTATTTCCACAAAAATCACCGGGGTATGTTTCAACAACTTTCTTCTCTGAGTCAAAGTTACAACTGTGTTTGTAGTAAGTTATCGGGTCTGCGGTGGGTAAATTATCATGCTATTTACATGTAAGCTATCGCGGTATGTTTCCACAACTTTTTCCCTCGGTCAAAGTTACCGAGGTGTTTGGACGAAATTTATCTGGTCTGTGGTGCGTAAATTACCATGCTATTTACACAGAATTTACCGAGGTATATTTCAACAACTTTTTTTCTCGATAAAATTTATCATGGTGTTTTGTACGTAATTGATCAAGTTTGTTGTGTGTAAAATATCATATTATTTATCTCCCATTGGAGTGTTGATGGGTGCACCAACCTACCTTCATCATGTGAATTGTGGCACTGAGGGTACACTAGATAAGTCCAAAAATTATACCAAAAAAACACTTTCATATACTAGTAGTACTTTAAGAGCACGTACAAGGGGGTTTATAGCAAGCCCTATGGAATGAAATCACAGCCAAAAACGTCTTGATCATCTCCAATCTCAGGCTGAACGATAGGGTTGCCTTAATTGGAGGCGATGCGTCGAGTGTTTTGTGCCTACTAAATCCACTGAGTTACAGGCTTAAGCGTCTGAAAATTGGTTGCTAGCACTAAAACATGTGGCACCATGGAGACCCTAGGTAAGTTTTTTTATTCTTCAAGCACTCGTGCAAGGCATTTTATAACGTTGAAGTGGCCTAATGAACACAAAACAAGATCGGGTGAGGTGGTTTATCGGCCACCCTCACGTAGCTTCGGACTTGGGTTCGAGTTCTTGTACTCCCACGTCGTATATCTTTATCTTTTTCTCCACCTCGATTCAGTTTGTTTCTGACTGCATCAATGCGCCGATTTTTCTGGGTTGGTGGGGACCCCAGTTTTTCCGGGCGCGGAGCGTCGTGCTGGACGAAGCAGTTGTTCGCGATCGCAGGATGCACATCGTATATGTACGAAGAGAGGAAACAAATCGAACGAAGGGAGAACCGAAGGATCGATCGCGGGCGTGAGATGCGGATCGAGCGGCGGTGAGATCGTTCGGATCTGATCACAGAATCCGAACGTTTGGAAATTACAAATTTTGATATATATATATATATATATATATATATATATATATATATATATATATATATATATATATATATATATATATATATATATATACACGGGATGAGAATAATATTCTGATAACTACCTGACCCGTCCTAGCAGTAGTAGTTGAACTTCACTCAGTGCTAGGTTGACCTTCCGCCAACATTGTCCAAATGGGGCTTGCGATATACCGTTGGAAAGCTGTGGACACGAGTATCATGATCAAAGTTAAATTTTTGGCAAAATCTAAGCGGTTTAATAGCAGTTTTGAAAACCATTTTTTCTTCCTACAAAAAACATGAATTGTATTTTCGATCCCATTTCTAAACCGTTTCTCGGAATGAAGCAAATAATATGGCATTGGAAAGCTGCTGAAAATCCGCTCATTCCAGATATAGAAAGTTTTCCCAAATTCCATACGGTTAAAGAGTAATTTGAAAAATCGCGGAATTTCTCAAACCGAATAGCCGAGTTCGTATTTTCAAGCCCATTTCTAAACGGCTAATCGGATTGAGGCAAATAATATGGCGTTGGAAAGTTTATAAAAATGCGCTTCTTTTCCATATAGAATTGTTTTTCTAATTTTGAACTGTTTAAGAGTAATTTAGAAAACGGTCAAAGTTCCTCCGAGTTTGTGTTTTTGAGTTAATTTTTCAATGGTTTGTCGGAATGCAGCAAATGATATGGCATTGGAAAGCCTGGACAAATGTGAAACTTTTATGTATATAATGTTTCTCCCAATTCTTTACGGTTTTACGTCAATTTTGAAAATGGCTGAAAATGTATTTTGGCCGTAATTTGTGCAAACTTTATCGGATGGGGCAAATAATATACCGTTGGAAAGCTATCGAAAATGCAAAACTTTATTGTATAGAAAGTTTTATCTAATTCCCAACCGTTTTTAAGTAATTTTGAAAACGGCGAAATCATGCGTTCTGCCTTCATCGCCAAAACAGAGTGTTCGGAGATGCACTGCGTGAAGAAGTTGAACTTCTGGGTCATGTCCATTTGAACTGCACTCTGTTTTTCACGTGCTGTTTTTGTGTAACTCCCAAACCACTTACCGGAATTGAGCAAATGATATACCGATGGAAAGCTGTTGAAAACACGCAACTTTCCCATGTTGACCAGTTTTTCATACTCGCGACGGTTCAAAAGAATTTTTTGAATACATAAAAATGTGTTTTAAACGGTATACATGAAATTTTTAAACCGTTCATCGGAATGTAGCATATAATATACCGTTGGAAAGCTTATGAATAGGAGCAACTTTTTCATCTGGACAGTCGTTACAAATTCGTTGTCGTTTGAGAGCAGTTTTAAAAATGGTTAAAACAACGTCGTTTTTTACCTTTTTTAAAACATGTAATTGAAGGTCGGACGTCTCGCAATATAAATTTTGAACCGTGCAGGGAGGAGGACGTGAACTTCTTGCAACAAACCTTTTAGGCTTTTAGTTTTTTATTCTTTTATTCTCATGTGAAACGCATCCCGTGTAGTAGTTGAACTGCTCGCTGTTTTCAGTTTGAACTTCTGTCATGTATTTTTGTTCGTGATTCCTCATCCGTTTCGTTGGGGTTGCACAAATGATATACCATTAGAGACCTGTTGAAAAGACACAACTTTATCTAACACGGCTAAACTTTTGTTTCGAACAAGATACACCATTTGTATTAACCGTTTATTTGGAATAAGAATATTATATACCCTTGGAAAGTTGTTGAATAGGAGGAACTTTTTGAACTTTCTCGGGCTTAGCACTTGAACTTCTAGCAACAAAAATTTTAGACTTCGCTTTTTTATTCATTTTTTCTCATACAAAACACACACCATGCAGTATGTGAACTTCCGGCTGTTATCAATTTGAACTTCTCTCTGTTTCGCTTTAGTAACGGAAAAAATCTGAGTTTTTTATAGACATCGAACCGCTCTAACTTTTTTTATTCTCATCTGAAACGCATTCCGTGTAGTAGTTGAACTTCCCGTTGTTTTCACTTTGAACTTCTGTCACGTATTTTTGTTCGTAAGTTCTCACCCATTCATTGGAGTTACACAAATGATATACCTTTTTAGAAACCTGTTGAAAAGATGCAACTTCATCTAATACGGTTAAAATTTTGTTTTGAACAACATATACGGATTTTTAACCGTTTATTTTGAAATAGAGCATACGATATACCCTTGGAAAGTTGTTGAATAGGAGAAACTTTTTTCACATAGAGCATTTTATTTCAAATTTGTAATGGATTAATAGAATTATTTTAAAACATCAAAAACGACATATTTTGTGTGTGTTTTGAACATGTAAATACACGGCGAACCTCTCTCACACGAATTTTTGAACTTTCTCCGGCCGAGGACTTGAACTTCTAGCAACAAAAATTTTGGACTTTGCCTTTTTATTCATTTTTTCTCATATGAAACACACACCATGTAGTACGTGAACTTCTGGTTGTTATCACTTTTGAACTGCTCTCTGCTTTTTTTGCCCTAACTCCTAAAACACTCATCAAAATTGAGCATGTAAATCCTAGGTTTTTATAATCTATGAACTTCTCTACTTTTTTAATTTGAACTTTTTAGTTTTATTCTTTAAAAATAAAAAATGATTTTTATGTAAACATCATACAACTTTTTTTAAATTGAACTTCATACTTTAATTTTGCATAGAAACTGGAAGAATTTGACTTTTTTTGTATACATCGAACTACTCCGTTTTTTTAATTTGAAATTCCTGATTTTCTTTTTAAAATCGAATTGCTCCAAAAAAAATTCTTAAAATGCCAAAAACTACGCTACCCTTTAGCAACGAAAAAAATTGAATTTTTATAGACATCAAACCGTTCTATTTTTTCAATTTTTTGAACCTCTTTGTGTATTTCTAGAAATGGGAAAAATTGGAGTTTTTTTAGTAAATGTCAAACTTCTTCGTTATTTCAAACTGAACTTCTTGGTTTATTCGTCAGTAATGGGAAAAATTCGAGTTTTTGTAATAAATATCGAACTGCTTCTTTTTTGAAACTGAACTTCTTGGTTTATTATTTAGTAACGACGAAAATCTGGGTTCTTCATATACATTAAACTATTCTATTTTTTAAAATTGAACTTCTTGGTTTTTTCAATTTGGACTTCTTGGTATTATTCATTTGTAACGAAAAAAAAATCCTAGTTTTGTAATAAACATCGTACAACTTCTTGGTTATTTCGAACTGAACTTCTTGGTTTATTCGTTAGTAATGGGAAAAATTCAAGTTTTTGTAATAAATATTGAACTACTCCGTTTTTTGAAATTGAACTTCTTGGTTTATTATTTAGTAACGAGGAAAATCTGAGTTTTTCATATACATTTAACTATTCTATTTTTACAATTGAACTTCTTGGTTTTTTCAATCTGGACTTCTTGGTGTTATTAACTTGTAACGAAAAAAAATCCTAGTTTGGTAATAAACATCGTACAACTTCTTGGATATTTCGAATTGAACTTCTTGGTTTATTCGTTAGTAATGGAAAAAATTATCAGAAAAATCTGAATTTTTTATAGACATCGATCTTCACCATTTTTAAATTTGTACTTCTTAGTTTTATTTGGTAGTAATTGGGAAAATCCTTTTTTTAGAAACATTGAACCGCACCGTTATGTTAATTTGAACTTTTAGTTTTTTAGAACATGGAAAAAAAAAATTTATAAATTATTTTTAAAGTTTCCTCTTTTTAATTTGAACTTCTCTGTTTTTTTACAAAGGGGAAAATCCGTTTTTTAGAGATTTTTGAAATCCTTTTTTTAAACTTCTTGCTCAATTTTTTTGAACTTTTAGATTTTTAAAATATCAACATCCTCGTAAGTTTTTGTAAACCCCTATTTTATTAACGCAATGTAATATTTACACTTTTCATATTATATTTAAAAATTTTAGTTGTTTCTTTATTTTAATTTGAACTTCTTCATTTTTATTCTTTAGTAACGAGAAAAAATCTGTGTTTTTAATAAAGTTTGAACTTATCTGTTATTATATTCGAACTTCTTGATTTTATTCTTAGAAAAAATATGGTTTTTAAATAAGCATCAGACATTTTTTTAAATTGAATTTCATACTTTTTCTGTGAATATGTTGCTTGTTCTATACACTAACTTCAACGGTGAAGATTTTGGACCTCTCCATCTTTTAATGTTAAGAGATCCAATTGTGTCTTTTTTCATAAATGGGAAGACCCATTTTTTATAACTTTTTTGAAAAGCTCTATTTTTTTACTTTGACCTTCTTTCTTTTTCGTAATAAACATTTTGAACTTCGTTGTTATTTAATTTTGAACCTTTGTGTTTTTTTATAAACGGGAAAATCATAGGTTTGTAATAAACATCAAACCGCACCGTTATTTAAATTTGAACTTCTAGGTATTCTTTAAAAATGGTTAAACTTACAAAACAAAATTATGGTTTTTTCCACTTTTCTACGAAGTTACTATGCTACATCGAACTTTTGATTTTTTTAGCTGCAACATTTTTATGCTTTTTTTTTTGCTTTCGGTGAAATGGGCCTAGGCGGTCCTTTTTTCATTGATGAATTTCTTCTGTATGTGGTACACGTGAACTTAGGAATTTCTGAAACATGAACTTCGCGTGCTATTGAAATTCAAGAAAATTACACACAACAATACACATACACTGCGTGTGCCACATGGACGACCAACACATCAGCAAGCTTGGTACCAACATACGTTTTCTAAAATCTTGAAATTTGGCATGTAGACATAGTATAACTTCCTCCATTTTTTGTTCCTCCATGCAGTATGTAAATACACGGTGAACCTCCCTCACAAGATTTTTTGAACTTTCCCCGGCAGAGCACTTGAACTTCAAGGAACAAAATTTTTAGACTTTGCCTTTTTATTTTATTTTCTCGTATGAAACACACACCATGTAGTACGTGAACTTCTGGCTGTTATCACTTTGAACTACTCTCCGTTTTTTTTTCCCTAACTCCTAAAGCACTCATCAATCGAATCATATAATATATCGTTGGAAAGTGTTTAAATAGGAGAAATTTTCTCATGTAGAGAGTTTTTCCAAATTGGTCGCCATTTTTATGAGTAGTTTTTAAGAATGCCAAAAAGAGGTTTGATTTTTTTATTGAACATGTAAATCCTAGGTTTTAATAAACTTTGAACTTCTGTGTTATTTTAATTTGAACTTCAATTTTTTTATTAGTAAGGAATTATTTTTTGATTTTTAAATAAACATCGAATTTGACTGTTCTTTCAGTTTGAACTTCATGGTTGATTCTATAATAACGAGGGAGATCTGAGTTGTCTAATATTGGTGAAATCCTAGTTTTTTAATGAACATCGAACCACTTCATTATTTTAGTTTGAACTTCTTGGTTTTTAAAAAACGGGGAAAATATATTTAAACGTTTTTTATTTGTTCCTTTATTTTAATTTGAACTTCTTATTTTTGTATAACGAGAAAAAATCTGAGTTTTTTATAAACTTTGAACTTCAGTGTTATTTTAATTTGAACTTCTTGGTTTTATTCTTAGAAAAAATATGGTTTTAAAATAAGCATCAATCATTTTTTTTAAATTGAACTTCATACTTCTATTTTTCCTAGAAACGGAAAGAATTTGAGTTTTCCGTAAACATCGAACTACTCTGTTATTTTAATTTGAACTTCTTGATTTTATTCTTTAGTAGCAAGGAAGATCTAAATTTTTTTATCGAACTCTATATTTTTGTAATTTGGACTTCTTGTTTTTTTTTCTTTTAGTAGCGGAAAAATCATAGTTTTGTAATAAATGTTGAACCGGTCCGTTATTTAAATTTGATGTTCTAGTGTTTTTTATTTAGAAACGGTGATATCCTTTTTTATGGATTTTGAACTACTCTATTTTAAAATTTGAACTTCTTGTTTTTTTATTTAGAAAACGGTGAAATATCCGCTTCAAAGTGCTCTGTTAATTTGAACATGTATAATACATTTTCACTTACTGGGTAGTTATAATACATGACCTTTCCACTCAGTAATATATGAACTTCTTAGAACATAAGTTTCATTGAGCAATTTTAAGGTTCTCTTTTTTCTTTTCTTTTTCTGAATATCTGCCGGTTTTTGTCTTTTTTTATCATAGAACTGCTCATCATTTTTAATTTGAACTTCTATAATACATTTCACTTACTGGATAGTCATAATACATGACATTTCCACTCAGTAATATATGAACTTCTCAGAACATAATTTTCATTGAGCAATTTTAAAGACAGAACATATATGAAGAAAGTCGAAGATGCATTTTCACTGGACCGATTCGAAAATTCAGGGTTGGGAAGAAAGTTGTGTTGTTGGACAAGAAGGGATACATAATTCGGAACTGAAAGTGTTCGTTTTGCTTCAGGCAGTATTTCTTTCAGATTTAGTATAATGCTTCAGTAAGGATTCGTGGAATTAGCAATATTGTAGCAAGAATACTCAGCATGGCTTGTGTAGATTCAGCAAACGAAAACCATATATGTGGGACCATGAACTACCGTAGATGAATGACAATAGTAGAACATATCTAAATTCTTGGCATGGAAGGTCAACTTTGTTCTGCTCTCTAGAGCCTGACGCTAGCCAACACACGTCCAGCAAGCCCACAAGCACACCCGCGAAGAACAGTGCATAGCCGTAGTAGGACTTGGCGTATACTTGTTGTAGAACTTCATGGAACGTCTCTGAACATCTGAGAATTTAACTTAATGGTTGTAAAAGGGGAAAATGAGAAATTTTACAGTAAATTAGACACACACACACACACTGTAGTTCTGTCAAGATTGTTAAATTCAGTTAACACATTTTTCACATGAGCAACACATCCATATGTAGGAGCACGTCTGAGAGACCGGGGCAAATCGGCAGCTAGTTCAAAGAGACAGAAAATGATAAACAGAGACATCCGTAGTAGCTGGATGCCATAGCTTTGCACGCATGAGAGGATTTCAGGGGAGCACTACACACGACTGTTTTGGAGAGGCACCTGGGATGCCACGAAGCGCCATGCGCGGCAGCAGAGGAGATGTGCGGGGAAGGTCAGAGAGAGGTGACGCATCGGTGACCAATCTAGCGAGAACCGAGAATATCCAACGGCAGCGTGTCGAATCCGTCCGGCCGCTGCTATGACATTTGAACTTCATGCAGCAGCATGAGCTCGACCTGCAGGGGCATGGCAGAGGAGGCCTGCATGGCACGGGCGAGGCAAGAAGCAAGGGACACGCGGCCGGAGCCAGGTACTGCTGGTGACCGTCTTGTTCCCCGGCGGCGGCGGAGTGGAGGCGATGTGGAGGCGCGGCGACACGAAGAAGGCAGAGCGTGGCGGTGGAGTGCAGGGCAGGGGCGGCGGCACCCATGGTGGCTGGAGGTGACGGCGGCGATAGCGCGCTGGGAGGAAGGTGAAGGCCGCGACGGTCGTTGAGGCGGCGCCGGAGCTCGTCGGGAAGCAGGGATCCGGGGGACGGCGGGATCTTGGTGGTAGGCGGAGCGGCGCGTCGAGGGGAGGTGGTGAGGAGCCGGGACGGCGGCGTGTCAGGTGGAGGTGGTGGGATGGTGCCGCGGCAATGGTCGGATGCTGGGCCGGCGGCGCGGCGGTTGTGGCGGGGGGCGAGATCCATGGCGGCGGTTGGAGGTGGGGCAGGCCATGGCGGCGGTTGGAGGTGAGGATGGGGGCGCGGCGGCGGGGTTCTTTGGGGAGGGTGTGCGGTGGTGGGGTTCTCCGGGGAGGGCGTGCAGCGGCGAGAGGATCTGGGAAGGTGGCTCGGCCGCGGGGGATCCGGGGGTGTGGGCGGCTGTGGGAGACGTGGGGATAAGGTGTGAGTTTACTTTTCCTTTTTTATTATCGTCTGGCGTCAGTGCACCATTTCGTGAGGACGTCCGCGCCTCCTATATAGGCCGTTGTGATCAGAATAACTATTATGATCACGGGATTAGAATAGTGCTACTCTATATATATATATATATATCACCGTCACGGCCGTTTTACAAAAAAGCCCTTCTTTTTTTGTTAATTGAACCCGCAATCCCTCTTTAAGTGGTATTCTGGGAAAATGATTCGTTTTCACAAATTAACCACTGAATTTTTTAGAATTCCATCCGCGCTCATTTCTTCCATCTTATCCAGTGGCAGAGAAGGTTGAAGGGGGGGCATAGCTCGTCGGTGAGCGCGTTGCAGGAAGCTTCATCGTAGTAGCTGCAATTGCTACAAAGAGGCAGATGTTTGTGTTCTTCAGCATTTCATGATCTAACACAAGTCCGTAGCACTTTGGGCTTAGCTTCAGGGCCGTTGTTGGTGCTAGAAAGGTACTGAATGCAACTGGAAGCCAGGCGATAAAGAATGTGTCATCAACTTTTCCCTTCATATCCTGAATCATCTTGCACCAGGAACTGATCTTTGGATGAGTATTTCCAGTAATGTTGGAAGTCTCTCTGAATCTCCTAGTTGCATCCTTATCAACTACATATCTGACTTTTTGACCCCTGTTTGGGAGATCAAATACCCTGTGTACACTGTCAGCATCGACACGGATCCTCCCCCTGCCTGGGAACACCATTTCAGAGCTTTCCGGCTTGTAGCACTGCACTAGGTATTTCGTGAGATCCGCTGGAAGTGTCTCTTCTAGGTTCAAGATACCCCCAAACAACCTTGTACATAAATCAGACTTCTGCAATGGGGATAGCTTGCTGTTGAACTTAGCAAACCGCCCTGGTGATGCCCTTATCCTGCCCGCTTGTGATGGTCGATCCGCATCTTCCCCTGCATCCCCCTCAACTCCTTCACCGCTGCCCTGTTGATGAGAAGAATAACATTGAACACAAAACAATTAGCCTAAAAAAAACTAGGAAAACCCACAAGGTGAATATAATAAATGACTTAAATGAATACAGCAAAAAGGAGGGGCACCTGCTTGGTTAAATTTATATAAACAGAAAATGGATGATACCAACTAATATGATGTTCTTGTGCAACTATGAAAGCTCATGATGGCAACTACAGACTACCAGTGTGCAAACTGCAAATAAAAAGTAGACTTGACCTGACAACTACAGGCTAGATTTTGTGCAACTACAAGCATGGTATTGCCAAAAAACAGCAACATAAAAAAAAGGTTTGCAAACCGTTCAAAAGCTCATATACCCAAAGTTATACCCTCATACCTCAGCATCTGCTGCAGAAGATGAGGCAGCTCCTCCAGGAACTCCTGCCTACAACATGGTGGTAAAAAACACATGTAAAACATGGAGGATACCAACTGATATAAAATTATTCTGCAACTATAAAAGAAGAGCATGCCAACTCATGTCAAGTTCTTCTGCAAATACTCCTTTTAGAAAAAGATGACTAGTCATGTCAACTACAAGATGGTTATTGTGCAACTACAACAGTTGGTGATGCCAACAACTACATAATTCATCTGCAACTATGTGAGAGAAACTCATATTCCAGGGTCTATTTACCTTAGTAGGTACTGCAGAAGATGATGCAGCTCCCCCAGCAACTGCTCCACGTCTACTCCGCTTTACAATGCGAAACTGATCAACACCCTAAGAATAAAAAAATGTGCATGGGGAAAACAAGATTAATTATATGACCCACAAACGAAAACAGATGGTTATGTCTTGAGCATGACACTTACCTCGTCTCCCTCTCCCTGCACAACACTACGGGCAGAGCATGGCTGACGATCAGCAGCACGCTTCAAGTTCCGGCGAGAGGGCCGATTTGCAGAACCCTAATTAAGCAAGCAAAAAAACATAAAAAAAAAGCATATAAGCATACAGGGACAAGATGTAAAAAACAAAAAAATGATAAAAAATACTCAAAGAGACAAAAAAAATGAAAAATACATCTTCTTCATTGCCATCCGCATCTCCTCCTATTATAACCATTTTTAGCCTGCGGAAAAAAGAAGAAGAAAAACCCTAATAGTTAGAAGAAACGCAGGCAGACTTGGAAAGGATAAGTGATTGCTTTGAACTGCAAACCTCTACACAAATAACACAAACCACTGACACTGCCACCACCCTATTCACCTACGGATTACTCCCCCTCACCCCAAATCTCGTTACATCATACACATCCAAAAAAACCGATTCGTAACAATAAACACAACTAAAACATTCAGTTAGACCAGTTGTTCCATTTAGAAGAAACTTGTTCAACAGCACCAAAAAAATTGACTAGCCAACTAATTCACTGAGGCAAAAAATAACTAGCCAAATAGTTAACTAAGGCAGCCAACTGAGTATGATAACTTGTGCAACTGGAACAAAAAAAATGCATAGCCAACTGAGCAGGATAAATTTTCTAACCAGTAGAACATATGGACAAAGTATGCAGCAAACTGGACAAAGTATGCACCAACTGCAGAACATATGGACATCCAACAACTAGAACAAGGCAGTCCAACTGAGCAGGCCAACTTGTGCAACTGAACAGCATATGGACAGCCAATTATAAGAAATAGGAAGCCAACTAATCAGGGCAACTAGTGCAACTGCAGAACATATGGACAGCCAACTAGTATAGTGATGCAGCCAACTGAGCAGGCCAACTTGTGCAACTGAATAGCATATGGACAGCCAACTATAAGAAACAGGAAGCCAACTAATCAGGACAATTAGTGCAACTGCAGAACATATGGACAGCCAACTAGTATAGTGATGTAGCCAACTGAGTAGAATTTTGTGCAACTAATCAAAAATCTCTAGGAAATCTCTATACAACAAGTTCAATCAGCCATTGCATTGCGCACAGCATTGCACACATCTAACAACAATCAAAATAGAACTAGGAGAAGGACTAGGAGAAATCATGAACAGATCTCAAACCCCTGCCCCTTAACAGCAACAATATGGACATCAAAATTCGCCCTAAAATCGCACAACGGGCACCATGGACGTGCATCCCGTGCTACCTATCGTACACCGCAACAAAACGAGTACCCGTGCCCTGCCCAACTACACCTCTGTGCAATGAATCCCCACCACCGCTGGGGCATGCTAGCGGAGAAAACTCAACCGCAGGAGACGAGAGATGTGCAAAATCGAGCATAAGTGAGAGTTTGCGCCGTTCGAACCCTAGGAAGCATTTCCCTCACAGTCCGGCACATCCGCGCAACAACAACGAACTCGTCCCCCACCGAGACAAAGAGAGGGAGGAGAAGCAGAGCATACCTCCGACGCCGACGAGCACCAGAGATTCCCCCTGCGGAAAGCCACCCGCAATCCCGCCGCCGATTTGAGGACTCCGCCGCGCCTCCCCCGTATCGCGGCCCGTTCCGTGGAGAGACCCGACGAAGACGAAGGAGAAGGGAGAAATGGGGAGAGAGCACCGACGGGAGAGATTTCAGGCACCAATTTCGAAACCGCCATCCACGACCACCTCTCCTCCCCCTCTCTATCGCTTACAGGTGGGCCTTCCCACGTCCGGATGGGGACAAAACCACCCACGACCGCTGAAGGGCCCAATCCGACAAGGTGGCACCTGGCCCACACGGGGCGCGATCCGTGGCGCGATCGTGCGGCCAGGACGCGGCCGCTCGTTCTCTCCAATAAGTGCGCGTGCACTTTTTAGATTTTAGGTTCAAATAAAGTGTACCCTTCAATTTTAATCTAAATAAACATCCATATCTGTCCAGATCACAAACTCTGAATAAAAATGCATAGAAGCTAATGTAGGAATAGTAAGCTGTCGATGCTTATTGGCTCATGTACCCTGAATTGTTAGCACGTAAGATTTCAAATAAAGTGTACCCTTCAGTTTTAATCTAAATAATCATCCATATCCATCCAGATCACAAACTCTGAATAAAAATGCATAGAAGCTAATGTAGGAATAGTAAGCTGTCGATGCTTATGTACTGAAAAAAAGAACAGCTTCAGACAGAGGAACAGGGACAGAAATAGGGGCCGCCCTTGATTTCATCGGCTGCCTTTCAAGGGGCTACATACCTCTGGTTGAGCTGCCGCAAGCGACATTGAACGGCTTGACAGATGTTCTTCTTCCTCCGGCAAACTCAGCGCTTCTTCCTCCGGCGAACTCGGCGGCGACATTTGATGTTTCCTCCAAAATTGCAATTTTGACGGGATTTGATGGAGATTATGGTCCAATGATGAAACTTGATGGAGATTTAGGCCGACGACCCTTACTTCTTATAGCAGCCAAGTCCAATCCTGGCCGGGCAATCTGTTGGAGAAGGACACGGTCTCCAATTCCATCCAAATCAAGACACGGGAGATCGAGAAGGTTACGGCATGGCGGAGGAGGCCGGAGAGGACTGGCAGAGGCGGACAGGTCACAGCGGCAAGTGTGACGGCCTACGCCTTGCCGGGGCTCCGGCGCAGTCGTGACGCAGGTCACGAGCCTCGCTCCCACCAGGGCCCCTGCTGCTGCCATGCACAACGAAGAGGAATGAAGAGTGGAGGCGCCGGCAGCAGGGCGCCTACAGGAGGGTATGAATATAGCAACTCCTACGAGATATGCAAGAGTAATTTGTGCATACAAGCCCGACAAGCTGGGATATGACCAAGGAGCCGTGTTGGCAGGTCATGATAGGGCCCCAAAAGGAACCTGCAAGAACCAAGAAGTTTTGGGTGAACAGTCTCCGCAACGGTCAATAAAAAGAAACTTCACAAACAAGGTGATGTTACCAATCCTTGTCAGATTTTTGCATATGCGGCCACAACAATGCTCTACTTACGGTAACAAGTGAGCTTGCCACACTCGTCTTGAATATGGGCCATACGAACACGTGAGCCCTATACCCAGAAAGGATGTCTCGCCCTTGACAGTCAGTGTATGAAGTATTGCAATAAAACACGAAGCAGCTAGCTCCAGGTCATGGAAATCAAGCTATTTGTCGATACTATGAGCTACCCACCAACCCTAGACAAAAAAATTACCCGGACAAAAGGGTACACCTGACAGGAAAGAGAAGGATTCAAGGTAGCTGTGTGAAAAGACAACACCCGAGCCATCAGAAGAGGCAGTTAAGAGGCTAGTAAACCGACGAAGACAAGAGACAGCTGATGGATCCAAGTCGCACACAGACATGTTCCCCTTAGCCGGGAGGTAAGTCCGGAAATCTCGAGGACGAGATTTTCTTAAGGGGGGTAGGTTTGTGACACCCTGGTTTCGCTCCTCGATTTTTTTTCCTTCGCGGGATTTGACTCCCGTCTTTGCTCAGTGTTATCGGATTTTCTCTCGCTCTTGGGTATATGAAGATGGTCATTTAGCCTTGCCTTTCCTATCCAACCAGACAATCTATCCAGTCCAACCTTGCCACCCAAGATATATTCTCAGGATTTTGCCATCGAAACCCTACTATCCGATCTACCGGAAGGGAAACCCTAATTCCTTCCGTTACAAAGGAACCCCAATTTCCTTTGATCTATTGCCTCCCAAACTTTTCCCAGTGATCATCCCACATCTATAAACTCTGGATATGCAAAAATATTGCCAAGTCATTTGCAATATTTTTCATTTAAAATTAATTCCTTTTTCTGCCAGTTAAAGGAATTAAATCCAGGAAAATATCTATCCATCTCCAAGGTTCATGAAAACTTGTGGGGATATTCTTTGTGATCATATTGAGCTCTCATAAAAATATTGGCCATACTTAAATAAGGGAAACTGCATTTTCCTATTTAAAGCCAATATTGCATTTTGGGCACTTTCCAAAGGAACTACCATTTTGGTAGCCAGGAAAAATCCCAAATAATTTGTGGAGATTCTCCTATCCATATGTTCACCATTTCCATCAAGAACCCAAGTTCCATAGTTCAAGGTTTGAGCAAAGCATCCATTTGCAAATTCTGTCCAGTTGGGCAATTTGCAAAGGAAGTGCTTGAACCCTTGATCCATTTGAGCTGAAATTTTACAGGGTGGTTAACATTGATAAATCACTCATGTAAACCAAGAATCAGCTCAATACAGCTATCCATTCTTCCCCAGCAATTTTCCCAAGTTTCTGTCCAGCAGGGATCATTGTGAAGGAAGTACCACTTTGGTATATCCAAATGAGCTGAAATTTTACCAGTGCCCTCATATAGCCAAATAAACACTCTCCACCAAATTTGAGTTCAATCCATCTAGCCATTCTTTCCCAGCATCATCATTTTCATTTCTAGCTAGATTGCAAGTTTACAAAGGAGGTGCCATCTAGAGTTGTCCATTTGAGCTGAATTTTGGTCAAGATGATCACCTTGGTGGACGATTGACCCCTGCCAAAGATCAGGCCAAGAGGAGCACTGTGGTGGCCACACCACATGCCAACATTTTGCTGTCACTTCACAATTGAGACCAAAACGATCACACCAGAACCCTCCCGTGTCTTCGAGCTGCACAAGTCAGCTCAGTGATGCGTGTAGAACCCCCCAGACATAGTTTGGCATTAAATAGGACGTGGCAAGGCCGTGGCCGCGTGGTGACCACGCCAATTGCAGCCACAGCCGGAGCTCTGGGCTACGCCGTCGCGTCCCTCCCCTGTTCCTCTCGCCGTCGCCTTCTGCCGACGTCTGCGGCGACGTACGGCTCTCCCTCCGTCCCCAACTGGCCTTGGAGCCAAGCTCGTTGGCCGGGCATGCCGACAGCGGGTGCTCCGCTAGCGCGCCGCCACGGCATCGCCGTCTCGAAGCTCCGGCCGAAGTCCAGAGCCCTCCCCGAGCCTATTTAAGCGCGCCCTCAGCCCCTCCCGGTCACCAGCAAGCCTAGCCCCTCCCCTCGAGCTCGCGGAGCTCCTCTCCTTTGCCCACAGCGGCGGCTCTACCGCCGCCTGCTCCCTTCGGCCCACCCCGCGCCCTGGCCTTCCCCCTTCCTCTCCTCTCTGCCCTTGGCCTCCCCTGAGTGCCCGCAAGCCGCCGTCGCCTCCATTTCCGCTGGGGAAGCCCTGCCGGCACGGCCCCCCTGCTGTCGTTCGGCCGACGCACCCTGAGCCACGGCGCCGGCACTGTGGGCCGTCCCAGGCGACCGTGCGACCACCTCTGGGCGCAGTGAGGAGCTGCCATGCCTCCTCGCTCACCGGTCGGCCCTCTGGAGCGGCGAGGCAGCGGCTACGCCGGCAGCCGGCCTGCCCTTGTCTCCGGACAGGAGGATGAGGATGACCCAGGGGAGGAGAGAGAGAAGGGATGAGGCCGGCCCCACTTGTAAGCGACCTAAGCCCGGGCCCAGCCGGTTTTAAGTGGAAGCGTATTTTGCAAAATACGCTTTCCGATCTGAGAAGCGTACTCCGCTGCGTTATTTGAAGGAAATACACTTTCTTTTACCAAAAGCGTAATCTGGAAAATACGCTTTCGTTTCTCAGCAGCCGGCCGAAGTGGCTATTTAGCGGACGTTCACCCGTTAGGAACAGAAATGGACAGATTTATGTTTGTTTCTCTGCTTAACGAACGAACGGTCGTTTCTCTTCAACCGTAACTCCAATTGAGGTAATTCCAAAGCCCACGTTTTTAGTGCGTCGAGCCCGTTCCGATGGTGTCATTCTCATAATGTTGACACATTCTGAAAATGACCATTTTACCCCTGCCCTATATTCAGCCCCTCCGAGAGAGAAACCTTTCCAGCGAATTCTTCCGCGAGGTGATCGCACTCCTCTTTGGTGAACTCATCGACCCCCAGGCAAGCCGACCATCTGATATATGCCCTAAAGCATTGCTCTGTGTTATTCTTGCGTGTTTAATTAATGAATATGTTTGTGCTAGAAGTAATTAAACCCCTGATATATTTTGTTACTGTTTGCCATACTTGCTAGTATTCATCATATTATCGCACTAGTGACTCGTAGGTGACAATATGGAGATAGGTTGTTATGTTTTCATTGTGCATTACTACTGTTATTGCAATGATAAAGAATGTGACTTAATAATGACAACCTCCTCCGTCGGTTGGATCGAGTCATAGTGCCACCGAACCGAGCTCATCAGTGCAGCCACATTTGCCTTTATGGGGAGGCCCTAACTTGGTCTACTGTCTTGCCTCTTGTCGGTACCTCCAAAGAGGGGAGGTTATGCGTGCGTGCTACCCTGGTCCGGTAGGCGGCGATAACCTTGTGAGCCCAGGTTGTTTGCGCGCGGGTCCTCGTTTGGGACAGTTTTGTTTGGCCACGACGGTGGTAGGTGTCAGGAGTGACACAGGGGCCACCCAGGACATGACCCGAAAGGGGTATGATTGTCGGTGGGACCGTAAGAGTGTCGGGCAATAGAAAAGTTTTGTTGGAGCAGCACCGGTCCACCCGAAAGGGAAGTGTACCGAGGTACGGGACAAGGAGCTCCATGATGTGGGTAAAGTGCGCAACCTCTGCAGAGTGTAAATCTATTCGAATAGCCGCATCCTCGGTCATGGGACACAGTTCATACTAGGTCACACTATTGGGTCTGTGTCGAGTCTGGAGGAGTTAATCGAATGACTGCTAAGAACGAACCAGATAAGGTAAGCTTTGTCAAATTCGCAGCACATATACCTAGACACCGGATGATGTCCAAAGTTTGGAATGTAGCCAAGGAATGGCTATGGAAAGAACTTGGATCCGGAGGGATCATGTAAATGAACTTGATCACTTGCATTTACTGTTATGCTTTACCTTACTATCTTCATTTTAGTAGTTATATTGCTGGATAATCCTGTCATGACCTGATAATTAATATTGCTAAATAGATATGCTATGCCTTAATAGATAATGTTGCTCTAATAACAAATGCATGCTTGAATGCCATGGATTACATTGCTTGGTGTATATGTTATTTGGTTTGCTTGCGAGTACATTCAAAAGTACTCAGCGGCCTTCAATGTGGCCAGGTTCACCTAACGATCCGACATCCACTAGCGAGGAGCCGGAGTGTTCGCAGGCTAGAAGAGTAACCCAGTCAGATCCCTGCCTTAGATAGAGCTTTTCCGCTACCATCACCCTTGTAAAATATCATGTAAGACTTATATATCCATTAATAGAAATGCCTGTGTTCATGATGATGGGGAACGTTGCATGGAAAACAAAAAAATTCTACGCACACGCAAGATCTATCCATGGAGATGCATAGCTACGAGAGGGGGAGTGTGTCTACGTACCCTCATAGACCGTAAGCGGAAGCATTAGAACAACGCGGTTGATGTCGTCGAACAACTTCACGATCCAACCGACCGAGTACCGAACGTATGGCACCTCCGCGTTCAGCACACGTTCAGCTCGGTGACATCCTCGACTTCTTGATCCAGCAAGACGGCGAGGTAGTGGATGAGTTCCGGCAGCACGACGGTGTGGTGACGGTGATGGTGATGCTATCTCCGCAGGGCTTCGCCCAAGCACAGCGAAAATATGACCGAGGGACGGAACTGTGGAGGGGGGCGCCGCACACGGCTAACACAATGTTGTGTCTTGTTTGGGGCGCCCCCTCTCCTCTATTTATATATGTGTAGGGGCTTGGAGTAGAAGGAATAGTGCCACGTGAACAGTACCACATGAATAGTACCGCGTGAACAGTACCATGTGAATAGTACACACGTGGACTTGGACTCCAAACTCCAATCCTATTCCTACTAGGACTCTCCTTTTTTCCTTCCCTAGTTGCGTGGGCTTTTGAGGACTTTGTGTGCCTGGCCCAATAAGGCCAGGGCACCTCCCCTTATCCCATGCCAGCCCTTGGGACGTGGTGGACCCACTTGTGGACTTCCGGACCCCTCCGGAATCCTCCGGAACCTTCTGGAAGCTTCCCGGTACAATACCGAAAAAACTGCACCTTTTTCCGGAACCCAAAATATGACTTCCCATATATAAATATTTACCTCTCGACCATTCCGAGACTCCTCGTGACGTCCGGGATCTCATCCGGGACTCCGAACAACATTCGGTTACCAATTCACATAACTCATATAACACTATATCATCAACGAACGTTAAGCGTGCGGACCCTACGGGTTCGGGAATGATGTAGACATGACCGAGACGCCTCTCCGGTCAATAATCAATAGCGGAACCTGGATGCCCATATTGGTTCCTACATATTCCACGAAGATCTTATCGGTCGAACCTTACTGACAACATACGTAATTCCCTTTGTCCGTCGGTATGTTACTTGCCCGAGATTCGATCGTCGGTATCTCCATACCTAGTTCAATCTCATTACCGGCAAGTCTCTTTACTCGTTCCGTAATACATCATCCCATAACTAACTCCTTAGTCACTTTGCTTGCAAGCTTCTTATGATGTGCATTACCGAGAGGGCCCAGAGATACCTCTCCGAAACACGGAGTGCAAATCCCAGTCTTGATCCATGCCAACTCAACAGACACCTTCGGAGATACCTGTAGAGCATCTTTATGATCACCCAGTTACGTTGTGACGTTTGATAGCACACAGGGTATTCCTCCGGTATCCGGGAGTTGCATGATCTCATGGTCGGAGGAACATGTATTTGACATTCAAGAAAGCAGTAGCAATAAACAGAACGATCATATGCTAAGCTAACAGATGGGTCTTGTCCATCACATCATTCTCCTAATGATGTGATCCCGTTATCAAATGACAACTCATGTCTATGGTTAGGAAACCTTAACCATCTTTGATCAACGAGCTAGTCTAGTAGAGGCTCACTAGGGACACGGTATTTGTTTATGTATTCACACATGTATTTAAGTTTCCGGTCAATACAATTCTAGCATGAATAATAAACCTTTATCATGAACAAGGAAATATAAAATAATAACAACTTTATTATTGCCTCTAGGGCATATTTCCATCAGTCTCCTACTTGCACTAGAGTCAATAATCTAGTTCACATCGCCATGTGATTAACACCCAAGAGTTCACTAGAGTCAATAATCTAGTTCACATCACCATGTGATTAACACTCAAAGAGTTCTAAGGTGTGATCATGTTTTGCTCGTGAGAGAGAATTTTAGTCAATGGGTCTGCAATATTCAGACCCATGTGTACTTTGCAAATCCTTATGTCATACTGTAGATGCTGCTATCACGCTTTACTTGGAGCTATTCCAAATGACTGCTCCATTATACGTATCCGGTTTGCTACTCAGAGATATCCAAATTGGTGTCAAAGCTTGCATCGACATAACCCTTTACGACGAACTCTTTATCACCTCCATAATCGAGAAACATTTCTTTAGTCCTTTAGTTACTAAGGATAATTTTGACAGCTATCCAGTGATCCACTCCTGGATCACTCTTGTACCCCCTTTGCCAGACACGTGGCAAGGCACACATTAGGTGTGGTACATAGCATGGCATACATTATAGAACCTATGGCTGAGGCATAGGGAATGACTTTCATTCTCTCTCTATCTTCTTCCGTGGTCGAGCTTTGAGTCTTACTCAACTTTACACCTTACAATACAGGCAAGAACTCCTTCTTTGACTGATCTATTTTGAACTCCTTCAAAATCTTGTCAAGGTATGTACTCATTGAAAGTCTTATCAAGCGTCTTGATCTATCTCTATAGATCTTGATGCCCAATATATAAGCAGCTTCACCGAGGTCTTTCATTCAAGTATCCTTTTATGCCATCCAGAAATTCTATATCATTTCCAATCAACAATATGTCATCCACATATAATATTAGAAATGTTACAGAGCTCCCACTCACTTTCTTGTAAATACAGGCTTCACCGTAAGTCTGTACAAAACCATATGCTTTGATCACCTCATCAAAGCGTATATTCCAACTCCGAGATGCTTGCACCAGTCCATAGATGGATCGCTGGAGCTTGCACACTTTGTTAGCACCCTTAGGATCGACAAAACCTTCTGGTTGCATCATATACAACTCTTCTTTGAGAAAACCATTAAGGAATGCAGTTTTGACATCCATTTGCCAAATCATAAAATGCGGCAATTGCTAACATGATTCGGACAGACTTAAGCATCGCTACGGGTGAGAAAGTCTCATCGTAGTCAACCCCTTGAACTTGTCGAAAACCTTTCGCGACAAGTCGAGCTTTGTAGACAGTGATATTACCATCAGCGTTTGTCTTCCTCTTAAAAATCCATTTATTCTCAATGGCTTGCCGATCATCGGGCAAGTCCACCAAAGTCCATACTATGTTCTCATACATGGATCCTATCTCAGATTTCATGGCCTCAAGCCATTTGTCAGAATCTGGGCTCATCATAGCTTCTTCATAGTTCGTAGGTTCGCCGTTGTCTAACAACATGACTTCCAGAACAGGATTACCGTACCACTCTGGTGCGGAACGTACTCTGGTCGACCTACGAGGTTCAGTAGTAACTTGATCTGAAGTTTCATGATCTTCACCATTATCTTCCTCTCTTATTGGTGTAGGCATCACGGGAATGGTTTTCTCTGATGAGCTACTTTCCAATTCGAGAGAAGGTACAATTACCTTATCAAGTTCTACTTTCCTCCCACTCACTTCTTTCGAGAGAAACTTCTTCTCTAGAAAGGACCCATTCTTGGCAACAAAGACCTTGCCTTCGGATCTGTGGTAGAAGGTGTACCCAATTGTTTCTTTAGGGTATCCTATGAAGACGCACTTCTCCGCTTTGGGTTCGAGCTTATCAGGTTGAAGCTTTTTCACATAAGCATCGCATCTCCAAACTTTAAAATACGACAGCTTAGGTTTCTTTCCAACCCACAGTTCATACGGTGTCGTCTCAACGGATTTAGACGGTGCCCTATTAAACGTGAATGCAGCTGTCTCTAATGCATAACCACAAAACGATAGTGGCAAATCGGTAAGAGACATCATAGAACGCACCATATCCAATAAAGTACGGTTACGACGTTCAGACACACCATTACGCTGTGGTGTTCCAGGTGGCGTGAGTTGTGAAACAATTCCACATTTTCTTAAATGAAGGCCAAACTCGTAACTCAAATATTCGCCTCCGCGATCGGATCGTAGAAACTTTATTTTTTTGTTACGATGATTCTCTACTTCACTCTGAAATTCTTTGAACTTTTCAAATGTTTCAGACTTGTGTTTCATCAAGTAGATATACCCATACCTACTCAAATCATCTGTGAAGGTTAGAAAATAACGATACCCGCCGCGTGCTTCAACATTCATCGGACCGCATACATCGGTATGTATTATTTCCAACAAATCAGTAGCTCGCTCCATTGTTTCGGAGAACGGAGTTTTAGTCATCTTGCCCATGAGGCATGGTTCGCAAGTATCAAATGATTCATAATCAAGAGATTCCAAAAGTCCATCAGCATGGAGTTTCTTCATGCGCTTTACACCAATATGACCTAAACGGCAGTGCCACAAGTATGTTGCACTATCATTACCAACTTTGCATCTTTTGGCATCAATATTATGAATACGTGTATCACTACGGTCGAGATTCAACAAGAATAAACCATTCACAAGGGTGCATGATCACGAGGGATATTATTCATATAAACAGAATAACCATTATTCTCTGACTTAAATGAATAACCGTCTTGCAATAAACAATATCCAGATATAATGTTTTATGCTTAACGCAAGCACCAAATAACCATTATTTAGGTTTAATACTAATCCCGAAGGTATTACGAGCGTGTCGATATTGATCATATCAATCTTGGAGACACTTCCAACACATATCGTCACCTCGCCCTCAGCTAGTCTCCGTTACTCTGCAGCTCCTGCTTCAAGTTACTAATATTAGCAACTGAATCGGTATCAAATACCCAGACGCTGCTACGAGCACTAGTGAGGTACATATCAATAACATGTATATCAAATATACCTTTGTTCACTTTGCCATCCTTCTTATCCGCCAAATACTTGGGGCAGTTCCGCTTCCAGTGACCAGTTCCTTTGCAGTAGAAGCACTCAGTTTCAGGCTTGGGTCCAACTTTGGGTTTCTTCGTGGGAGCGGCAGCTTGCTTGCCGTTCTTCTTGAAGTTCCCCTTCTTTCCCTTGCCCTTTTTCTTGAAACTAGTGGTCTTGTTAACCATCAACACTTGATGCTCCTTCTTGATTTCTACCTCCGCCGATTTCAGCATCGCGAAGAGCTCGGGAATTGTCTTCTCCATCCCTTGCATATTATAGTTCATCACGAAGCCTTTATAGCTTGGTGACAGTGACTGAAGAACTCTGTCTATAACACTCTCAACTGGAAGATCAATTCCCAGCTGAGTCAAGTGGTTGTGGTATCCAGACATTCTGATTATGTGTTCACTGACAGAACTGTTCTCCTCCATCTTACAGCTGAAGAACTTGTTGGAGACTTCATATCTCTCAACCCGGGCATTAGCTTGAAATATCAATTTTAGCTCCTGGAACATCTCATATGCTCCGTGGCGTTCAAAGCGCTTTTGTAGTCCCGGTTCTAAGCCGTAGAGCATGGCACACTGAACTATCGAGTAGTCATCAGATCGAGCCTGCCAGGCGTTCACAACGTCTGCAGCAGCTCCTGCAGCAGGTCCATCACCTAGCGGTGCATCAAGGACATAATCCTTCTGTGCAGCAATGAGGATAATCCTCAAGTTACGGACCCAGTCCGTGTAATTGCTACCATCATCTTTCAACTAAGCTTTCTCTAGGAACGTATCAAAAACAGGGGAGCTACAACGCGAGCTATTGATCTACAACATAATTTGCAAAGACTATCAGGACTAAGTTCATGATAAATTAACTTCAATTAATCATATTACTAATGAACTCCCACTTAAATTAACATCCCTCAAGTTAACTAAGTGATACATGATCCAAATCAACTAGCCCATGTCCGATCATCACGTGAGATGGGATAGTCATCAATGGTGAACATCTCCATGTTGATCATATCTACTATATGACTCATGTTCGACCTTTCGGTCTCCAGTGTTCCGAGACCATGTCTGTACATGCTAGGCTCGTCAAGTTTAACCCAAGTATTCTGCTTGTGTAAAACTGGCTTACACCCGTTGTATGTGAACGTAGAATCTATCACACCCGATCATCACGAGGTGCTTCAAAACGATGAACTTTAGCAACGGTGCATACTCGGGGAGAACACTTTTATCTTGAAATTTAGTGAAGGGATCATCTTATAATGCTACCGTCGTTCTAAGCAAAATAAGATGCATAAAGGATAAACATCACATGCAATCAAAATATGTGACATGATATGGCCATCATCATCTTGTGCTTTTGATCTCCATCTCCAAAGCATCGTCACCGGCTCGACACCTTGATCTCCATCGTTGCGTCGTGGTCGTCTCGCCAACTATTGCTTCTACAACTATTGCTAACGCATAGCGATAAAGTAAAGCAATTACATGGCGCTTGCATTTCATACAATAAAGAGACAACCATAAGGCTCCTGCCGGTTGCCGATAAATTACAAAACATGATCATCTCATACAATAACGTATATCACATCATGTCTTGACCATATCACATCACAGCATACCCTGCAAAAACAAGTTAGACGTCCTCTACTTTGTTGTTGCAAGTTTTACGTGGCTGCTACGGGCTTCTAGCAAGAACCGTTCTTACCTATGGCACAAAACCACAACGGTGATTTATCAAGTTTGTTGTTTTAACCTTCAACAAGGACCGGCCGCAGACAAATTTGATTCAACTAAAGTAGGAGAAACAGACACCCGCCATCCACCTTTATGCAAAACAAGTTGCATGTCTGTTAGTGGAACCGGTCTCATGTACGTGGACATGTAAGGTTAGTCCGGGCCGCTTCATCTTACAATACCGCCGAATCAAAATAAGACGTTGGTGGTAAGCAGGATGACGATCACCGCCCACAACTCTTTGTGTTCTACTCGTGCATATCATCTACGCATAGACCTGGCTCATGATGCCACTGATGAGGAACGTTGCATGGAAAACAAAAAATTTCTACGCACACGCAAGATCTATCCATGGAGATGCATAGCTACGAGAGGGGTAGTGTGTCTACATACCCTCATAGACCGTAAGCGGAAGCGTTAGAACAACGCGGTTGATGTCGTGGAACAACTTCACGATCCAACCGACCGAGAACCGAACGTACGGCACCTCCGCGTTCAACACACGTTCAGCTCGGTGACGTCCTCGACTTCTTGATCCAGCAAGACGGCGAGGTAGTGGATGAGTTCCGGCAGCACGACGGCGTGGTGATGGTGATGGTGATGCTATCTCCGCAGGGCTTCGCCCAAGCACAGCGAAAATATGACCGAGGGACGGAACTGTGGAGGGGGGCGCCGCACACGGCTAAGACAATGTTGTGTCTTGTTTGGGGCGCCCCCTCTCCTCTATTTATATATGTGTAGGGGCTTGGAGTAGAAGGAATAGTGCCACGTGAACAGTACCATGTGAATAGTACACACGTGGACTTGGACTCCAAAGTCCAATCCTATTCCTACTAGGACTCTCCTTTTTTCCTTCCCTAGCTGCGTGGGCTTTTGAGGACTTGGTGCGCCTGGCCCAATAAGGCCAGGGCGCCTCCCCTTATCCCATGCCAGCCCTTGGGACGTGGTGGACCCACTTGTGGACTTCCGGACCCCTCCGGAATCCTCCGGAACCTTCTGGAAGCTTCCCTGTACAATACCGAAAAAACTGCACCTTTTTCCGGAACCCAAAATATGACTTCCCATATATAAATCTTTACCTCTCGACCATTCCGAGACTCCTCGTGACGTCCGGGATCTCATCCGGGACTCCGAACAACATTCGGTTACCAATTCACATAACTCATATAACACTATATCATCAACGAACGTTAAGCGTGCGGACCCTACGGGTTCGGGAATGATGTAGACATGACCGAGATGCCTCTCCGGTCAATAATCAATAGCAGAACCTGGATGCCCATATTGGTTCCTACATATTCCACGAAGATCTTATCGGTCGAACCTTACTGACAACATACGTAATTCCCTTTGTCCGTCGGTATGTTACTTGCCCGAGATTCGATCGTCGGTATCTCCATACCTAGTTCAATCTCATTACCGGCAAGTCTCTTTACTCGTTCCGTAATACATCATCCCGTAACTAACTCCTTAGTCACTTTGCTTGCAAGCTTCTTATGATGTGCATTACCGAGAGGGCCCAGAGATACCTCTCCGAAACACGGAGTGCAAGTCCCAGTCTTGATCCATGCCAACTCAACAGACACCTTCGGAGATACCTGTAGAGCATCTTTATGATCACCCAGTTACGTTGTGACGTTTGATAGCACACAAGGTATTCCTCCGGTATCCGGGAGTTGCATGATCTCATGGTCGGAGGAACATGTATTTGACATTCAAGAAAGCAGTAGCAATAAACAGAACGATCAT
This sequence comes from Elymus sibiricus, assembly GCA_039707655.1. Lineage (NCBI taxonomy): Eukaryota > Viridiplantae > Streptophyta > Magnoliopsida > Poales > Poaceae > Elymus > Elymus sibiricus. The sequence continues at coordinate 66,187,638 of CM077672.1, forward strand.
ATGCTAAGCTAACAGATGGGTCTTGTCCATCACATCATTCTCCTAATGATGTGATCCCGTTATCAAATGACAACTCATGTCTATGGTTAGGAAACCTTAACCATCTTTGATCAACGAGCTAGTCTAGTAGAGGCTCACTAGGGACACGGTATTTGTTTATGTATTCACACATGTATTTAAGTTTCCGGTCAACACAATTCTAGCATGAATAATAAACCTTTATCATGAACAAGGAAATATAAAATAATAACAACTTTATTATTGCCTCTAGGGCATATTTCCATCACATGATACTTGTTGTAAAAGCGTATGCCAGAGTGATTTACTGGGCTGGTGTGTGCGGCGACCGTATTACTACAGTGGTATTCAGGCGGGGCGCCACAATCTGAATGGTTTTTTGTTCATGTGTGCAGATCGTGCTGACAGTGCTTGAGTGCGCTGAGCCAAACCACCCCCAAGGAGGCAGGCACTATTGGGTCTTCAATGTCAACTTGAGGGATGAACGATTCGAAGTTCTTGATTCAAATAGGAAGCTAGATGACATTGAGTTGATCAACACCGCCTCTACCATCGCGGGGGAAGTACGAATGCTATGGAGGAAGCATTACCCCAAGTCCAGCATTGAGCACTTCTAGATTATTGACATCGATGTACCGAAGCAGCTTGGCAAGTAAGACAAGAAGCATGCCATTCTTCTCAAAATTTTCCAACATCTACAGTTTTTAATTTTTCTAGATGTACAATTCTTTTTAAGTAATTATTTGTTTCCAGACACACAATTAGTTGCACAGACACACTTATTCATTTTTAGAATTTGCACGGGATAATATAGCCAGTTGCACAGTGGAACATCATTAGTTGCACAGTGGTACATAATTAGTTGCATAGTGGAACATAATACATAATCATTGGATTTTTAATTTCTGTGCCACTTTTTTTCCTGCAGCAATGAGTGCGGTCTGTTCGCAGTGCTGAATGCTACTGATTGGAATGGTAGCCTACTGCCCAACTATGATCCCAAGGAAGTACTCAACATCAGGAAGACATTGGCCTATAATTGGGTCACAAGTGAGCACAACTCCGCCCCGTGGAGGAAGTTGCTGAGATACGAGAAGGACTAGGTCAGTACCTTTCTATCCTGCATCCTCCCCCTCAATTGAGTAGAAATTGTGTCAAAGTTTACTTCTTCAATGATTTGTTTGTTTGCACAAATTGCACAGAAAGTTGCACGCTAATACTAATTCTGTTGCACATTTTGTCAGCACTTTGTTGGCACACTAGTACTAATTCTGTTGCACATTCTGTCAGCACTTTGTTGGCACACATTAGGAGCACTGGGCATACAACTGTTCAACAACTGAAATTTAAACTCTTTGCCAACAAAGGCACAAATAGTAGCCATTACACACTCCATAAACTAATTCAAGGGAAACGACTTAGAGAAAAGAAAGTATAGATGCTGAATATGTCCCCTTGGAGCCAGCATTGCTTAAAACCCATCATTATTTTCCTTTTCCTTTTCCATGGAACGATGCAAGATAATCACAGCAGCCTCAGTTTGCATCCACCAGCAGTGTGCTCTGTAGATTGGCAGTGGCTGCATTTGTTTTCTTCTTTGGGTGTAGCTCCAGTGCTGATTTGTACCGTCTACTCTTCGCCCTCCCCTTTGTAGTCGACCTTGGGGGATCCCTGGGCACAAAATCATCAGAGGCTTGTGCAGGGGATATAGCCTCCATTGGGGCAGTAGGACCAGTGTGCACGGGTGCTGGACCAGCATGAGGTTGTGTATAATGACCTGTAGGGTGTAATAATGATAAAAAGGTTAGTCTTGTGCAACCAGGAGTGCTAATCTGTGCAACCACACAGCTCATGTTGTGCAACTAAGTGGGTGTTGTGTGCAAGTTAAGTTGAAAAGAAAACATGTAGGAGCACGGCTTGTCGCGGCAGTTGGCTGGTAATGACCTATAGCCAAAGCAGTAAAAAGAAGTTAGTGGTTCATGTTTTTTCTCGAACTAACATAGTGTGCACAACAGGATTTGTGGTGGTGCGTGTAGGCCAAATGAGTTTTCGTGCCTGCGCAACTGATTAGTATGTTCTGTGCAATTGGGCACCATGCTGTGTGCAACTGAAATTATACATATAGTTAGTTGGGGAGTTGGGGCAGGTAATCACCTGTATGATGAGGTCCTTGAGCACTGCCTGTAGGGCCATTGGGAGGAGGCGGTGGGGCACTGCTTGTTGGGCCAGGCAGGGGAGGAGGTGGCGGAGTGATGAAAATATGCCCTAGAGGCAATAATAAAGTTGTTATTATTTTATATTTCCTTGTTCATGATAAAGGTTTATTATTCATGCTAGAATTGTATTGACCGGAAACTTAAATACATGTGTGAATACATAAACAAATACCGTGTCCCTAGTGAGCCTCTACTAGACTAGCTCGTTGATCAAAGATGGTTAAGGTTTCCTAACCATAGACATGAGTTGTCATTTGATAACGGGATCACATCATTAGGAGAATGATGTGATGGACAAGACCCATCTGTTAGCTTAGCATATGATCGTTCTGTTTATTGCTACTGCTTTCTTGAATGTCAAATACATGTTCCTCCGACCATGAGATCATGCAACTCCCGGATACCGGAGGAATACCTTGTGTGCTATCAAACATCACAACGTAACTGGGTGATCATAAAGATGCTCTACAGGTATCTCCGAAGGTGTCTGTTGAGTTGGCATGGATCGAGACTGGGATTTGTCACTCCGTGTTTCGGAGAGGTATCTCTGGGCCCTCTCGGTAATGCACATCATAAGAAGCTTGCAAGCAAAGTGACTAAGGAGTTAGTTACGGTATGATGTATTACGGAACGAGTAAAGAGACTTGCCGGTAACGAGATTGAACTAGGTATGGAGATACCGACGATCGAATCTCGGGCAAGTAACATACCGACGGACAAAGGGAATTACGTATGTTGTCATTGCGGTTCGACCGATAAGATCTTCGTGGAATATGTAGGAACCAATATGGGCATCCAGGTTTCGCTATTGATTATTGACCGGAGAGGCATCTCGGTCATGTCTACATCATTCCCGAACCCGTAGGGTCCGCACGCTTAACGTTCGTTGACGATATAGTGTTATATGAGTTATGTGAATTGGTAACCAAATGTTGTTCGGAGTCCCGGATGAGATCCCGGACGTCACGAGGAGTCTCAGAATGGTCGAGAGGTACAGATTTATATATGGGAAGTCATATTTTGGGTTCCGGAAAAAGGTGCAGTTTTTTCGGTATTGTACCGGGAAGCTTCTAGAAGGTTCCGGAGGATTCCGGAGGGGTCCGGAAGTCCACAAGTGGGTCCACCACGTCCCAAGGGCTGGCATGGGCCAAGGGGACGCTCCCTGGCCTTATTGGGCCAGGCGCACCAAGTCCTCAAAAGCCCACGCAGCTAGGGAAGGAAAAAAGGAGAGTCCTAGTAGGAATAGGATTGGACTTTGGAGTCCAAGTCCACGTGTGTACTGTTCACGTGGTACTGGTCATGTGGTACTGTTCACGTGGCACTATTCCTTCTACTCCAAGCCCCTACATATATAAATAGAGGAGAGGGGACGCCCCAAACAAGCCACAACATTGTCTTAGCCGTGTGCGGCGCCCCCCTCCACAGTTCCGTCCCTCGGTCATATTTTCGCAGTACTTGGGCGAAGCCCTGCGGAGATAGCATCACCATCACCGTCACCACGCCGTCGTGCTGCCGGAACTCATCCACTACCTCGCCGTCTTGCTGGATCAAGAAGTCGAGGACGTCACCGAGCTGAACGTGTGTTGAACGCGGAGGTGCCGTACGTTCGGTGCTTGGTCGGTTGGATCGTGAAGTTGTTCGACGACATCAACCGCGTTGTTCTAACGCTTCCGCTTACGGTCTACGAGGGTACGTAGACACACTCCCCCTCTCGTAGCTATGCATCTCCATGGATAGATCTTGCGTGTGCGTAGAAATTTTTTGTTTTCCATGCAACGTTCCCCAACAGTGGCATCATGAGCCAGGTCTATGCGTAGATGATATGCACGAGTAGAACACAAAGAGTTGTGGGCGGTGATCGTCATACTTCTTACCACCAACGTCTTATTTTGATTCGGCGGTATTGTAAGATGAAGCGGCCCGGACCAACCTTACATGTCCACGTACATGAGACCGGTTCCACCGACAGACATGCAACTTGTTTTGCATAAAGGTGGCTGGCGGGTGTCTGTTTCTCCTACTTTAGTTGAATCAAATTTGACTGCGGTCGGTCCTTGTTGAAGGTTAAAACAGCAAACTTGATAAATCACCATTGTGGTTTTGTGCCATAGGTAAGAACGGTTCTTGCTAGAAGCCCGTAGCAGCCACGTAAAACTTGCAACAACAAAGTAGAGGACGTCTAACTTGTTTTTGCAGGGTATGCTGTGATGTGATATGGTCAAGACATGATGTGATATACGTTGTTGTATGAGATGATCATGTTTTGTAATTTATCGGCAACCGGCAGGAGCCTTATGGTTGTCTCTTTATTGTATGAAATGCAAGCGCCATGTAATTGCTTTACTTTATCGCTATACGTTAGCAATAGTTGTAGAAGCAATAGTTGGCGAGACGGCCACGACGCAACGATGGAGATCAAGGTGTCGAGCCAGTGACGATGCTTTGGAGATGGAGATCAAAAGCACAAGATGATGGCCATATCATGTCACATATTTTGATTGCATGTGATGTTTATCCTTTATGCATCTTATTTTGCTTAGAACGACGGTAGCATTATAAGATGATCCCTTCACTAAATTTCAAGATAAAAGTGTTCTCCCCGAGTATGCACCGTTGCTAAAGTTCGTCGTTTCGAAGCACCTCGTGATGATCGGGTGTGATAGATTCTACGTTCACATACAACGGGTGTAAGCCAGTTTTACACAAGCAGAATACTTGGGTTAAACTTGACGAGCCTAGCATGTACAGACATGGTCTCGGAACACTGGAGACCGAAAGGTCGAACATGAGTCATATAGTAGATATGATCAACATGGAGATGTTCACCATTGATGACTATCCCATCTCACGTGATGATCGGACATGGGCTAGTTGATTTGGATCATGTATCACTTAGTTAACTTGAGGGATGTTAATTTAAGTGGGAGTTCATTAGTAATATGATTAATTGAACTTAATTTATCATGAACTTAGTCCTGATAGTCTTTGCAAATTATGTTGTAGATCAATAGCTCGCGTTGTAGCTCCCCTGTTTTTGATACGTTCCTAGAGAAAGCTTAGTTGAAAGATGATGGTAGCAATTACATGGAGTGGGTCCGTAACTTGAGGATTATCCTCATTGCTGCACAGAAGGATTATGTCCTTGATGCACCGCTAGGTGATGGACCTGCTGCAGAAGCTGCTGCAGACGTTGTGAACGCCTGGCAGGCTCGATCTGATGACTACTCGATAGTTCAGTGTGCCATGCTCTACGGCTTAGAACCGGGACTACAAAAGCGTTTTGAATGCCATGGAGCATATGAGATGTTCCAGGAGCTAAAATTGATATTTCAAGCTAATGCCCGGGTTGAGAGATATGAAGTCTCCAACAAGTTCTTCAGCTGTAAGATGGAGGAGAACAGTTCTGTCAGTGAACACATACTCAGAATGTCTGGATACCACAACCACTTGACTCAGCTGGGAATTGATCTTCCAGTTGAGAGTGTTATTGACAGAGTTCTTCAGTCACTGCCACCAAGCTATAAAGGCTTCGTGATGAACTATAATATGCAAGGGATGGAGAAGACAATTCCCGATCTCTTCGCGATGCTGAAATCGGCGGAGGTAGAAATCAAGAAGGAGCATCAAGTGTTGATGTTTAACAAGACCACTAGTTTCAAGAAAAAGGGCAAGGGAAAGAAGGGGAACTTCAAGAAGAACGGCAAGCAAGCTGCCGCTCCCACGAAGAAACCCAAAGTTGGACCCAAGCCTGAAACTGAGTGCTTCTACTACAAAGGAACTGGTCACTAGAAGCGGAACTGCCCCAAGTATTTGGCGGATAAGAAGGATGGCAAAGTGAACAAAGGTATATTTGATATACATGTTATTGATATGTACCTCACTAGTGCTCGTAGCAACGTCTGGGTATTTGATACCGATTCAGTTGCTAATATTAGTAACTTGAAGCAGGAGCTGCAGAGTAACGAAGACTAGCTGAGGGCGAGGTGACGATATGTGTTGGAAGTGTCTCCAAGATTGATATGATCAATATCGACACGCTCGTAATACCTTCGGGATTAGTATCAAACCTAAATAATGGTTATTTGGTGCTTGCGTTGAGCATAAAACATTATATCTGGATATTGTTTATTGCAAGACGGTTATTCATTTAAGTCAGAGAATAATGGTTATTCTGTTTATATGAATAATATCCCTCATGATCATGCACCCTTGTGAATGGTTTATTCTTGTTGAATCTCGATCGTAGTGATACACATATTCATAATATTGATGACAAAAGATGCAAAGTGGATAATGAAAGTGCAACATACTTGTGGCACTGCCGTTTAGGTCATATTGGTGTAAAGCGCATGAAGAAACTCCATGCTGATGGACTTTTGGAATCTCTTGATTATGAATCATTTGATACTTGCGAACCATGCCTCATGGGCAAGATGACTAAAACTCCGTTCTCCGGAACAATGGAGCGAGCTACTGATTTGTTGGAAATAATACATACCGATGTATGCGGTCCGATGAATGTTGAAGCACGCGGCGGGTATCATTATTTTCTAACCTTCACAGATGATTTGAGTAGGTATGGGTATATCTACTTGATGAAACACAAGTCTGAAACATTTGAAAAGTTCAAAGAATTTCAGAGTGAAGTAGAGAATCATCGTAACAAGAAAATAAAGTTTCTACGATCCGATCGCGGAGGCGAATATTTGAGTTACGAGTTTGGCCTTCATTTAAGAAAATGTGGAATTGTTTCACAACTCACGCCACCTGGAACACCACGGCGTAATGGTGTGTCTGAACGTTGTAACCGTACTTTATTGGATATGGTGCGTTCTATGATGTCTCTTACCGATTTTCCACTATCGTTTTGGGGTTATGCATTAGAGACAGCTGCATTCACGTTAAATAGGGCACCGTCTAAATCCGTTGAGACGACACCGTATGAACTGTGCTTTGGCAAGAAACCTAAGCTGTCGTTTTTTAAAGTTTGGAGATGCGATGCTTATGTGAAAAAGCTTCAACCTGATAAGCTCGAACCCAAAGCGGAGAAGTGCGTCTTCATAGGATACCCTAAAGAAACAATTGGGTACACCTTCTACCACAGATCCGAAGGCAAGGTCTTTGTTGCCAAGAATGGGTCCTTTCTAGAGAAGGAGTTTCTCTCGAAAGAAGTGAGTGGGAGGAAAGTAGAACTTGATGAGGTAATTGTACCTTCTCTCGAATTGGAAAGTAGCTCATCAGAGAAAACCGTTCCCGTGATGCCTACACCAATAAGAGAGGAAGATAATGGTGAAGATCATGAAACTTCAGATCAAGTTACTACTGAACCTCGTAGGTCGACCAGAGTACGTTCCGCACCAGAGTGGTACGGTAATCCTGTTCTGGAAGTCATGTTGTTAGACAACGGCGAACCTACGAACTATGAAGAAGCTATGATGAGCCCAGATTCCGACAAATGGCTTGAGGCCATGAAATCTGAGATAGGATCCATGTATGAGAACATAGTATGGACTTTGGTGGACTTGCCCGATGATCGGCAAGCCATTGAGAATAAATGGATTTTTAAGAGGAAGACAAACGCTGATGGTAATATCACTGTCTACAAAGCTCGACTTGTCGCGAAAGGTTTTCGACAAGTTCAAGGGGTTGACTATGATGAGACTTTCTCACCCGTAGCGATGCTTAAGTCTGTCCGAATCATGTTAGCAATTGCCGCATTTTATGATCTGGCAAATGGATGTCAAAACTGCATTCCTTAATGGTTTTCTCAAAGAAGAGTTGTATATGATGCAACCAGAAGGTTTTGTCGATCCTAAGGGTGCTAACAAAGTGTGCAAGCTCCAGCGATCCATCTATGGACTGGTGCAAGCATCTCGGAGTTGGAATATACGCTTTGATGAGGTGATCAAAGCATATGGTTTTGTACAGACTTACAGTGAAGCCTGTATTTACAAGAAAGTGAGTGGGAGCTCTGTAGCATTTCTAATATTATATGTGGATGACAAATTGTTGATTGGAAATGATATAGAATTTCTGGATGGCATAAAAGGATACTTGAATGAAAGACCTCGGTGAAGCTGCTTATATATTGGGCATCAAGATCTATAGGGATAGATCAAGACGCTTGATAGGACTTTCACAAAGCACATACCTTGACAAAGTTTTGAAGAAGTTCAAAATGGATCAGTCAAAGAAAGGGTTCTTGCCTGTCTTGCAAGGTGTGAAGTTGAGTAAGACTCAATGCCCGACCACGGCAGAAGATATAGAGAAAATGAAAGTCATTCCCTATGCCTCAGCCATAGGTTCTATTATGTATGCCATGCTGTGTACCACACCTAATGTGTGGCTTGCCACGTGTCTGGCAAAGGGGGTACAAGAGTGATCCAGGAGTGGATCACTGGACAGCGGTCAAAATTATCCTTAGTAACTAAAGGACTAAGGAAATGTTTCTCGATTATGGTGGTGATAAAGAGTTCGTCGTAAAGGGTTACGTCGATGCAAGCTTTGACACCAATCTGGATATCTCTGAGTAGCAAACCGGATACGTATAATGGAGCAGTCATTTGGAATAGCTCCAAGTAAAGCGTGATAGCAGCATCTACAATATGACATAAGGATTTGCAAAGTACACATGGGTCTGAATATTGCAGACCCATTGACTAAAATTCTCTCTCGGAAGCAAAACATGATCACACCTTAGAACTCTTTGAGTGTTAATCACATGGTGGTGTGAACTAGATTATTGACTCTAGTGAACTCTTGGGTGTTAATCACATGGCGATGTGAACTAGATTATTGACTCTAGTGCAAGTGGGAGACTGATGAAAATATGCCCTAGAGGCAATAATAAAGTTGTTATTATTTTATATTTCCTTGTTCATGATAAAGGTTTATTATTCATGCTAGAATTGTATTGACCGGAAACTTAAATACATGTGTGAATACATAAACAAATATCGTGTCCCTAGTGAGCCTCTACTAGACTAGCTCGTTGATCAAAGATGGTTAAGGTTTCCTAACCATAGACATGAGTTGTCATTTGATAACGGGATCACATCATTAGGAGAATGATGTGATGGACAAGACCCATTTGTTAGCTTAGCATATGATCGTTCTGTTTATTGCTACTGCTTTCTTGAATGTCAAATACATGTTCCTCCGACCATGAGATCATGCAACTCCCGGATACCAGAGGAATACCTTGTGTGCTATCAAACATCACAACGTAACTGGGTGATCATAAAGATGCTCTACAGGTATCTCCGAAGGTGTCTGTTGAGTTGGCATGGATCGAGACTGGGATTTGTCACTCCGTGTTTCGGAGAGGTATCTCTGGGCCTTCTCGGTAATGCACATCATAAGAAGCTTGCAAGCAAAGTGACTAAGGAGTTAGTTACGGGATGATGTATTATGGAACGAGTAAAGAGACTTGCCGGTAACGAGATTGAACTAGGTATGGAGATACCGACGATCGAATCTCGGGCAAGTAACATACCGACGGACAAAGGGAATTACGTATGTTGTCATTGCGGTTCGACCGATAAGATCTTCGTGGAATATGTAGGAACCAATATGGGCATCCAGGTTCCGCTATTGATTATTGACCGGAGAGGCGTCTCGGTCATGTCTACATCATTCCCGAACCCGTAGGGTCCGCACGCTTAACGTTCGTTGATGATATAGTGTTATATGAGTTATGTGAATTGGTAACCGAATGTTGTTCGGAGTCCCGGATGAGATCCCGGACGTCACGAGGAGTCTCGGAATGGTCGAGAGATAAAGATTTATATATGGGAAGTCATATTTTGGGTTCCGGAAAAAGGTGCAGTTTTTTCGGTATTGTACCGGGAAGCTTCCAGAAGGTTCCGGAGGATTCCGGAGGGGTCCGGAAGTCCACAAGTGGGTCCACCACGTCTCAAGTGCTGGCATGGGCTAAGGGGAGGCTCCCTGGCCTTATTGGGCCAGGCGCACCAAGTCCTCAAAAGCCCACGCAGCTAGGGAAGGAAAAAATGAGAGTCCTAGTAGGAATAGGATTGGACTTTGGAGTCCAAGTCCATGTGTGTACTATTCACGTGATACTGTTCACGTGGTACTGTTCACGTGGCACTATTCCTTCTACTCCAAGCCCCTACACATATATAAATAGAGGAGAGGGGGCGCCCCACACAAGCCACAACATTGTCTTAGCCGTGTGCGGCGCCCCCCTCCACAGTTCCGTCCCTCGGTCATATTTTCGCAGTACTTGGGCGAAGCCCTGCGGAGATAGCATCACCATCACCGTCACCACGCCGTCGTGCTGCCGGAACTCATCCACTACCTCGCCGTCTTGCTGGATCAAGAAGTCGAGGACGTCACCGAGCTGAACGTGTGCTGAACGCGGAGGTGCCGTACGTTCGGTGCTCGGTCGGTTGGATCGTGAAGTTGTTCGACGACATCAACCGTGTTGTTCTAACGCTTCCGCTTACGGTCTACGAGGGTACGTAGACACACTCCCCCTCTCGTAGCTATGCATCTCCATGGATAGATCTTGCATGTGCGTTTAAAATTTTTGTTTTCCATGCAACGTTCCCCAACACGGAGCATGCCGTGTAGGGCCAGGTGCTGGAGGAGGCCCTCGAGGGTTGCCATCATCTGATGGCCCCGTAGCAGTAGCCGGTTTTTTCTTTTTCTTGGACTTGTTGAGGTGACTGATTTCGGTACGTGCTCCACGCATATGCTTGTAGACAATGGCCTGTGCTGCATCAGAGCCACTTGCAAACTTGGCTAGTTTTTGAAAATCCACTGTCATGTTTCTCTCCTTATCTGCTTCTTTGATTGTGGAGGCATTTCATCCGGTGGCTCATACCCGGCACTTGGGGCACTAGGGACAGCAGTAGGTGTCCACCGTCGGAGCATGTACCTATCCGGTATAATGTCAACTCCAAGATGGTTGAACACCTTGAGGATGTGGCAACAGAGCATGCCATATTTATCCATTTTGCAGCACTCACACAAATAGAAACCCTCCTCCACCTTTGCCTGCACCAAGTAGTTTCTAGAACCATATTTGGCAACTAGTTCCTGGTTCGGTCTGAGCTCAAAAATCTCAGCACCAACTTGGAACGCATTATAACGTCCAATCAGCTCAAACTCTTCTCGAAACTTGCGATAAAGGTCTCTAGTGTAGGTTTTGTAAGCTTGCCTCTCTATTGGGAATTTTGACCATAGCTCAATCTCAAGGTGTTCTGTCCTGTAATCATTGCAGCCTTCCTTGGCAAGGATGTGGGTCTGAATTTTTTCATATTGCTTGACAAAGTTCAGGATTGAGTTGTGTGGGTTCACATATCTTTTTAGGACAGCGTTGAACCCCTCACTCTGATGTGTAGACTGTAGGAAGGGGAAGAACCTGTGTTTGAAGTAGCACGGCACCCAAGTTGACCTGTATTCATACAACTTCTCAAAGTGTGTGTGTGTGTGTAATTGCCTCGTACTTCATCATTAACCCAACCCAATTCTGCTCAAACTCTTCTGGAGTGAAGCTGAAATCAACACAGTAGTTGAAATCATCAGACAGCCCTGGATTCCGGCACAGCAGCCAACCAACCTTTTCTTGAGCCTTTTTCATGATGTGCCATCGACAACAACGATGCACGGTGGTGGGAAAGATGCTCTCTATTGACTGCTTCATCGCAACATCCTGATCGGTTATGAAGTTATCAGGAGGTTTGCCATCCATAGGCTCTAGGAATGTTTGGAAGACCCAATCAAAGCTTGATGCCAACTCTTGCCTCACAAACGCGCAACCCAACATGAAAGATTGGCCATGACGGTTGACTCCAATGAACGGCGCGAAAGGCATATTGTACATGTTGGTCATGTAGGTGGTGTCAAACGATATACAATCATGGTATGCCTCCGCATAAGCTTTTCGAGCTAAGCCATCCACCCAAAATATGTTGACAACTCTGTCCTCTTCATCATATTTTACCTTATAGAAGAAGTCTGGATCGGTTTTCTATATCTCCTTGAAGTGTGCAATTGTCTCAATCATGTCACCCTCCTTTGTGTCATCTTTACGGAAACTTGTACACAGATTTGTTATTGCCTTTGGTCCGAACGGCACCATCAACTCAGATCCATAGAATTCTGCCATTATATGCATCATACGTCCTACATAATACAAAAGAAAACAATATACTTTTTAGTTGCATGAATGCACACACCCAGTTGCAGAGTAAAAGGACATGTGTTGGCACAGAGGATAATTGCAGAAAATGGACAGCTAGCTGCAGCTTTAAAACACGTGAAGTTGGACACAGGACATTGTTTAGTTGCACATTGAAGGCATTCTAGTTGCACATAAGTACCATAGTAGTTGCACACTAATCTACCTGTACAGCAACCTGGTGTGCAACTAATGAAGTTGGACTCAGGACTTTTTTTAGTTGCACACTGAAGGCTTTATAGTTGCACAGAAGTGCCATACCACAGCAACCTGGTGTCCTACATGTGAAGTTGGACACATGACCTTTTTTTTAGTTGCACACTGAAGTCATTTTAGTTGCACACCAGTACCATAGCAGTTGCACACTAGACTGCCTAGAGGGAAACTTAATTCTGTAAGGAATATAGAAACACACATGTACTCAAGTTGCAATTATACAAGATACGCAAAAATTCCTTTTCATCCGCAGAAATGCCTTGGTGAGATCTCAAGTATTTGGACAATGAAGGTTTGTTCACCAAAGGATGGTTGGGGTCACGAACAAAGTGTGTCACCTGCCATCTCCCATCTACCAGCTTCACCAACATTTTTGCTTTGCATTCAGTCTGCCTTATTGTCTCGCGTTTCCGTTTCTTCTTTCTCTTTTTGGGAGCAGTCTCCTCTTCATTAAAGATTGGCGGTTCATCTTCCATTTCCTCATCACCAACAACAGCTTTTGGATCTGGTATAGGATCCAGGACAGGAGCAGTCTCCGCTCCTCCATCATCAACTTTGGGATTCTTATACTTGTTGCAACAAAACTGCTGTTCTACCAATTCATTTGTGTAAGGTGTCCGCCTCGAGGTGTTCATCTTGATAGAGAAACCCAACCGTAGGGCATAGCTGTTGTAATGATCCTTAGCAACTTGAAGGCTATCAAACCTCATGCCAACATAGGGTTCCATGGGCTGAGACCCAACCTCATCCTCTCCTTCTTCTCCTTGTACAGCACCGTCAACAGCCCCAGCTCCTAGTTTAGTCTTGGTTGGACTAGCAACATCTGCCGCGGTGCCCGTGTCATTTAGAGTATGGCTCTCTGACTACAAAGACACCACTATAGGGACACCACGGGCTGATGACTGCCCTGGCACATGTTCATGGAACATAGGATTATGCCCAAGACTTGGTTGCGTGCAATAAACAAAGCGCACATTTTTTGTCCCATAATCAGCATTAGCTCCTGGTGGTATGTCGGGTTGCTGGTGATTCATATCATGAGGAAGCTCATTGAGATCAGGAGGCAACTCATTAAGATCAATCATCTTTCTTTTGCTGCCGCTACACACACCCTGCACATAAAAAAGATGGAAGGGAAATCATCAAATTAATCATCAAAGAGTGTTACAAACAATCTGTTTTATGCAATGACACAATCCTAAGTAGTTGCACACCAGTATGACATTGTTAGTTGCACAAACTCCGTATTTTTTTCAAAATCTATTTATAACAGGTCTGCCACTTTTATTTGCACAGAGTGGTTATGTATGTTGTACATTTTGCAGTAAATAGGTTGCACAGATAAAACGCTGGATTTTTACTTCAGTGTTTTTCTCACATTTTTTTGTTGTTGTAATGATGTGCAGGTTTGTTTGGCAAGGAGCTGATGTATATTCTGCACATAATTTGATGCTACAATTCAGATGATAGATTCAGATGAAAGAAGAAAGAAGATTTGGATGACAGAATATAGTTTTTCATCGCCTTTTCTGTTTTTACTTTAGTACATTGAACATATTTTACACTATAGGTTTGCAATTTGTGTGGGACAAGAATATATGCGTGACGATTACTATGGTTTGTGGTTTCATTAGCCTGGTATGGTTTTCTATTGCACACATTTGCTGGAAAAGTTGGCATGGATCCATGTGTGGTTGCACAAAACATCTGGTGTTTTTGCAGTCACACCCAGATTTATTGTGTTTATTTGCACACATCCAGGCCCAAGTTGGCTAGAATCCATGATCAGTTGCACAATTATTGGTCTTATTTGCACAGATACTACAGCAGTTTTTTTGCTATCTGCAACTCATCCTTGTGTGTGTTTGTTGCACACATCCAGGCACAAGTTGGCTTCAAACCATGTTCAGTTGCACAATTATGCGTTTTATTTGCACAGATACTACAGCAGTTCTTTTGCTAATCTGCAACCTTCTCCCCTATGCACACATCCAGGTGAAAGTTGGTTTGAAGCCATGTTTAGTTGCACAGGAAACTGATTTAGTTATACAGATATCAGATTCACATCTTTTTTTCTCTGCTTGGTCTTCCTTCTCCCTCCAATCATGGAGTGTTTTGCTTGATTTGGGAGATTCATAGGGTAGGGGAAGGGAAACTAATCAAGGTTGGATTTGGGAGAGCAGAAGGATCTTACCTGATGGTGTTGCCTGGACCTGATGGTGTTGCCTGGTAAGCCTCTCTTCTCTTCTTGCTGTTTTCTGACCAAATCTCCTCACCTTGATTGATTTTCCATGGCAGTTCTATAGGGATTTGGTTTGTGGCCTGGGATCTCCTTTCTTTCGTGGGGAAGAAGCTGGGCGAGCCAGGGTGGGGAAGAAGCTGGCCGCGTGGGAGAAAGGGTGGGCGAGGGGGGCGTGGGGGGTGGGCGAGGGTGGGGGTTATCACGTGATAGCGACGGGTTCCCTTTTTCTGTTTGTTGGAGTGTGGGAATAGCTGGCGGGAAGGTACTTTCCTTCCTGGGACCGGGGGGGACAGGAGGTTGCCTTTTCTGGCCAGCCGCTCGAGAGCGCTAGCGAGCCAACGGGCGCTCGCTAGACGGGCCCTTATTTGAAATCTTACATGCTAACAATTCAGGGTATATGAACCTGTATGCATCAGTTTTAATATCAATAACATCAACCGAATTAAAACTAAAGGGTACATCCAGATCCATTTAGTACACTTCATTTGATGTTGAATGCATCCGAAGTATACCATTCAGGCTACATGAGGTTCTATGCATCAGATTAAAACCTGGATTTCTCATCCACTGACAATTCGGTAGATGTTGAATGGATCTGGATGAATGAGCTAATCACTGGATGGAATCCCTGTTTTAGTTATTGTTTCTGTCCCCTTGCTCAGACGTGATTCTGCTCTTTCTTCAGTTAACAATTAGCTTTGCAGAATAGATATGCTAGCTGCACCTAGCAAAACAGGATTAGGAGGTGTATTCAAGTGTAACATATGCATTGATCAGCAAAGGAACAAGTGTGTTTCTCAGCGTGTACTAAACAGCTTATCCCTCTGTAGTTTCTGGGGTTGTTCAACATGTGTTCCTCAGATTAATGCCCCTCAGTCATCATTTTCTTTCATGTCACTCATCGATATATTGTTCCACTGCTGTACTGGTAGCATGTTTATAAGTGCCCTATATAAAGTATATATACATATTTTGGGTTGAATCGATGTCTCAATCTGTCAAAACTCTATTACAGTTGCACAAGACCTAATATGCATGTTTGCATGTTTCTCTGGAGCTGTGTTCTAGAAAAATGTTTGTGTGGAGCTACCTTCTCTGGGCATGCAGCTAGTGTGTATCTGCATATTTTTCAGTAGAATTAAGTGTCTGGTGCCACTTGATATTCAGAATTGCAGTGCCATACCTGCAATAAATAAAAAATACCCGTTACATGCTTAGTGAAAGTACAATAGGTAATAAAAGAATGATCAGCTATTTTTTGTTACAGTTAGGATTTAGTCAAGATTGATGTCCCTCTGCATAAAGCTTATTCTGATCTGGAGTTGCAAGGATTTTTTACAAACAGTTTGTAGAATGCCTCCTGGCATCCTTTTTGGTAGCTTCCTTCATGGTTTGCATCTTTGAAAAAAAATTCAGGCCCTTAAGATGAGTGATGAACATCCGTCAAACCATACAATGTTGCCTGTGGCTGCTACACCAGAGGTATGTATCCCCTTGAGGTCAGTTTGCATATGTGAGCCCTGGTACATGTACAAAGCTGGCTACTGGCTACCTGTTGGATTGATCCTTCTGGTCAAAAGCTAGCTAGCTAATAAGCCATCAACTGGCTTCAGAGAATATGAGATAATGCAGAAGAAACAGATCGATCGGCTTGCAAGCCAAATCATTCAAGTAGTTTTGTGTTTTTTCTATATAACTCAAGTACTTAAGCTTCTGCAATCATGAAACTAAAAAGAAGGGGTTATCACCATAGATTGCCCTCCTCGTTGTAGAATTATATGTTGGTGTGAGCTCAATTTGATTTGGCCTGGTTTTGATGTCTCTACTATGTGTGCGCGTGCAGGTGCCAAAGGCGTCCGATCCAACTCAGGTGGAGGCCAAGGAGGTTCGACTCTCGGACATTGCACCAATAACGCTGGATGATACAGACGTGCAGACTGTAAGTTTCATATATTCAGATTGGGACCTTTCTTCCTGTTATTTTGCCATCAAAACTGAAAAAGAGTGATGCTAATTCGCTAAAGGTCGATGTGGTCATCAGCCTGTATGCTCTCAATCTCCTTGCAAAGTATTTTCCGTTAAACGATGCTACTGTCACATGAAACGATGCTACTGTCACATGAGAAAGAGTTTACTGCTGTTCAATGGACTCCGTTTAATTTGAAGAGTATCTGTATAATTCTATCTTGCTGCTCAAAACATGTAGAGTGTTTAATAGTTTGGTACATGGGTGACCAGAACACACTATTGCAGCTTATCATCTTAAATTTGTATTTGGTTAGAACACACTACAAGTAACACAAAGTTCCAAACACATATCTGTATAGTTGGTGATCATGTAGATGCTTGTAGGTACGCTAGGTGAGTACTAACTGCTTGCAAGAGTGGATGAATTAGTACAGATCTTTGATACATGTAGTTTTTGAAGGCACAACTTTTACATGTCACTCACGTCCTAATTTAAAAGTAGTATGTACTATTAATTTATTTCTAATGTGCTTCATGAAGTATTTAGTAGTTCAATGTGTCATGATAGTGCTTCAAACGGTTTATAGGTTTAATACAACAACAACAACAACAACAACAACAACAACAACAACAACAACAACAACAACATCAAAGCCTTTAGTCCCAAACAAGTTGGGGTAGGCTAGAGGTGAAACCCATAAGATCTCACGACCAACTCATGGTTCTGGCACATGGATAGCAAGCTTCCACGCACCCCTGTCCATGGCTAGTTCTTTGGTGATACTCCAATCCTTCAGATCTCTCTTTACGGACTCCTCCCATGTCAAATTCGGTCTACCCTGCCCTCTCTTGACATTATCCGCACGCTTTAGCCGTCCGCTATGCACTGGAGCTTCTGGAGGCCTGCGCTAAATATGCCCAAACCATCTCAGACGATGTTGGACCAGCTTCTCTTCAATTGATGCTACCCCAACCCTATCTCGTATATCATCATTTCGGACTCGATCCTTCCTCGTGTGGCCACACATCCATCTCAACATGCGCATCTCCGCCACACCTAACTGTTGAACATGTCGCCTTTTAGTCAGCCAACACTCAGCGCCATACAACATTGCGGGTCGAACCGCCGTCCTATAGAACCCCAAATATCGAAAGGTGTCCTTCTGAGGCACCACCTGCCCATCAAGGCTAACCTCCTCCTCCTCGCGCCTAGTAGTACTAAAACCGCACATCATGTACTCGGTTTTAGTTCTACTAAGCCTAAAACCTTTTGATTCCAAGGTTTGTCTCCATAACTCTAACTTCCTATTGACCCTCGTCCGACTATCGTCAACTAGCACCACATCATCCGCAAAGAGCATACACCATGGGATATCTCCTTGTATATCCCTTGTGACCTCATCCATCACCAAAGCAAAAAAGATAAGGGCTCAAAGCAGACCCCTGATGCAGTCCTATCTTAATCGGGAAGTCATAGTGTCGATATCACTTGTTCGAACACGTGTCACAACATTATCGTACATGTCCTTGATGACGGTAATGTACTTTGCTAGGACTTTGTGTTTCTCCAAGGCCCACCACATGACATTCCGCGGTATCTTATCATAGGCCTTCTCCAAGTCAATGAACACCATATGCAGGTCCTTCTTTAGCTCCCTGTATCTCTCCATAAGTTGTCGTACCAAGAAAATGGATTCCATGGTCGACCTCCCAGGCATGAAACCAAACTGATTTTTGGTCACGCTTGTCATTCTTCTTAAGCGGTGCTCAATGACTCTCTCCCATAGCTTCATTGTATGGCTCATCAGCTTAATTCCACGGTAATTAGTACAACTCTGAACATCCCCCTTGTTCTTGAAGATTGGTACTAATATACTCCGTCTCCATTCTTCTGGCATCTTGTTTGCCCGAAAGATGAGGTTGAAAAGCTTGGTTAGCCATACTATCGCTATGTCCCCGAGGCCTTTCCGCACCTCAATGGGGATATAATCAGGGCCCATCGCCTTGCCTCCTTTCATCCTTTTTAAAGCCTCCTTGACCTCAGACTCCTGGATTCGCCGCACAAAACGCCTGCTGGTATCATCAAAGGAGTCATCCAGTTCAATGGTAGAACTCTCATTCTCCCCATTGAACAACTTGTCAAAGTACTCCCGCCATCTATGCTTAATCTCCTCGTCCTTCACCAGGAGTTGGTCTGCTCTGTCCTTGATGCATTTGACTTGGCCAACATCCCTCGTCTTCCTCTCTCAGATCTTGGCCATATTATAGATGTCCCTTTCACCTTCCTTCGTGCCTAACCGCTGGTAGAGGTCCTCATACGCCCGACCCCTTGCTTCACTGACAGCTCGCTTTGCGGCCTTCTTCGCCATCTTGTACTTCTCCATGTTGTCTTCACTCCTATCCAGGTATAGGCGTCTGAAACAATCTTTCTTCTCCTTAATAGCCTTCTGGACATCATCATTCCACCACCAGGTATCCTTAGCTTCGCTTCTCCTTCCCCTAGACACTCCAAACTCCTTCGAGGCCACCTTACGAATGCAAGTCGCCATCTTCATCCACACACTGTCCGCATCCCCTCCTTCCTCCCAAGGGCCCTCCTTAATGACCCTCTCCTTGAATGCCTGAGCTACCTCCCCCTTGAGATTCCACAAAAGAAGTTCACAAATAAGTGATGGACGGGTCTCAATTATTTTCAAGAGGGCATCATGTTGACAAGAAAGTTGCTGCTCACCGTATTTTGACAACCACAAAAATGCAATTTTGTTTGAGAAAGTAAATGTAGGATTTTTTTTAGAATCTGCACTGAGTCCGCGGGTCTCACAAAGATGTAGGATAGGTAAAATGTCAGAAAGATCAGATTACTTCTCATGTAATGGATCGAATGTGTGTCTTGGTCTTTCTTGGTTTTGCAGCCTAGAATTTTTTAACATGTGCATATAGGTGAGAACTGACATCCAGTTAGTTATTATTCTGACCACTAAGTACGTGTTTGACCTAAATGGTGGCTTCATTTGCTTACTGTAGTTTGAGTGTTTAGACTGTGCATGTGAGAGTACAATATGATGGTGTTAATTTTCTTTTAGTTAAAAAATTATTTGTAGTTCAGAGTTAACAGGTACTAAGAATTTCTGTGTGAAGTTTGATGAACTTTGACATCGTTTCGCAGGGTCACCATTTTGTGCATAGCATAATTTTAGCAAGCCAGGAAGTGAGCCTAGCATCATTGAACTATGGATGAACCGATTTCAGTTTCAAGGGAAGAAGGCAAAATTTATTCACTGCCCGGTCCCTCTGTTTGCAAATATGTCTGTTGGAAAACAGCAACCAGGAAAAGGCATATTTCAGTTTCCAATTGATTCCACAATAATCGAGTGGTGTCATGAATGAAATACTAGCAATGAAGTAACTACAAAAGTTGAACATATGTACTGACAGCCAACACTAGAGAGTGCTTGGGAAAATACGCTAGGAGCAGAAGGTATTCTAATCAGTGCCGGCTAAAAATAGCATGATTTAGTAAGTTGTCTGCGACATTAGAAAGTACGAAATAATCAGACTCTCCTTTCAATATTTGTTCTTATCGTTAGACTGAGACTCTATTAAGAAAATCGCATAATTGAAGTCAAGATGTTTTTGTATACTTCATATTGCATCGGCATGTGAATTGTAGATGTAACATCTCAATGCATGTCACCACAAGAAGTTTTTGTATGCTTTTTGTACAGCAAATTTTTTTTTTCCTGAATGCTTCTATTCTAAATGACACTACTTGCTCGACTGTCTATTTTTCTATTCTTGATGCAGCATCTGCATGCATATATGCAACCAATATTTTTCTCTGGATAAAGTTTCAGAATGATAACACCGATAAACTGAGCTGCTACGAAGTAATACACTCTCTCAGGATACTCAGTTTAATTTCGCTTATGTTAATTTGTCTGGAAAATGTGAAGTCAATATACCAAGTTGTATACAAGTCCATGTTATGTAGAAGAGCATTCATACTATGTTAGGAATACTATGTATAAAGACTAGAGATATACGAGACAGCATGTTTCCAAGTGATAGTAAATGTATTGCTGGACTACAGCAATTCTAAAGCTTTCAACGTATGAAGTACTGCAGTCAAGAGTTAACTACAGAGTACCAAGATATTAAACTGGAATTTCACATGGGCCTCACATATTTGAATTTCTGGTCAGCTCCTTAAGTTCTTCCTTACTTTCCTTAATTTACACGATGACATGTTTTCCATTTTGATTGAATCCCCCCTCCTCTTTCACTATCTGATGCTTACCTTTTCAGTACAGATGAGTTGATCAGAACATAGGCGCTTTTCCTGGCGACCTTTTACAGCAACTACTTCACATTATTTCTCTCCGCTTTCCATGAGTACTAAGAATATGTATTTATCAACTTATCATAATAAACAACTTTTCTTAGTTGCAAGAATAGCATGCAGTACTCTCATGTTTATGTCTTTGTGCAACACAATTTATCATGTTGTTTCTCATGTTGTACCATGAAGTATTTCAGGAGTTTGTTGATGCCGTCAAGTGTGTGGGTGAAACCGAAGGGGGGGAGGGGTCCTTGAGCTATCGGGAAAGATGATGATTTCTTTATTCCTCCCGTTGCAATGCACTCGCATGTTTGCTTGTAATATTCAATGTATTAAAAAGAGTGAAATAATTGATTGAAATCTGTGTTAAATGTATGTAATATTATTTTGAATTATAGTTCGAAAGTTTTTTGAACTGTAAGTGAAATGTTATTGTGATTTGTGAAATAAATACAAACTATATTATAAAAGTTGTATGAAATGTTTCCGAAACTTTCTGTAATGGCTCTGAAATTATTTATTATATGAAAGAAAGTGAAATATGTGAAACAAGCTTCTGAAATATTATTTAGATTAATGAAATTTTGTTTAAAATTTTATTTATATTTCAATCAACTTCAGAAAACATGTAATACATGTTTCAATTATTCCAGTCAATTTCATTATAATAGTTAACACATATTTCAATAGATCGAATATGGTTGAAACTAAAATCTAAACTATTTTTAAAATTAACCAAGTGTTTTGCTCTAAATGTTTAGGCACTAGGAATTCAAATGTTTATTTAATGAAAATATGATATTTTCTAAAATATCTAAATTATAAAAAGGAAAATAAAATGCATGGATACTACAAGCAACTTACTACTCTCCTCACACTCCATTGCTTTCCCTGAAAAATATTATATCCTACGAGGCCTAGCGGGTCATACAGTAAACGCAAAAAGACGAGATGAAATATAAAACACATGGATACCACATGCATGTGTGCTATACCTGATTTGTTTAGTTATATTTCAATTAGTTTCGGAAAACATTTAACACATATTCATGTTGATTTAATATGATGGAAACTAAGATTTAAACTACTTTCAAATGTAACCAATAAGTGTTTTGTTCTAAATGTCTAGCCGCCAGTTGTTCAAATGTATAATATGTGTTTTTTTTTTAAAGGTATGAATTATCTTAATTATCATGCAACAAGTTACTATTCTCCCCGCCTAGAAAATAGAATGGATGGATAGCACATGCAACTTACTACTCTCCTCGCACTCTCTTGTTTTCCTTTGACAGATATCCTATGAGGCCCAGCTGCTGGAGGCTACGAATATTGTGCGCAAACACAAGGACGCCATAATGCGGGCTTATTAATTTTTTCATGTTTTCTTCTTTCCACACTAGTACAACCATTTAGATCAAACAATTCCATAACTCAAAAAATATTATTAGAAAAATAAAAAATAATCCAAATACAATAAATAATCCAATCAAGTAAATTGTTCAACTAAATAAAATTAATTGTAAAGAATTTTAAACAGACTATCTCCTAACTAGCAGCTACCAATGATGCTCAATGAGATCCTCCTTCAGGTGATCATGGGAGGCCTGGTCTTCAACCTTTCGGTGTGCCTCAAGAAATGCCTGAATGTTGCATGTGTGCCTACGAGGCTCGACGATTGTGCAAATATCTCCATAGTCAATGGGGCTTGGCATATTCCTCTCATCCTCTATGACCATGTCGTGTAGATCACACACCATGGCATGATATTTGCCAAGACTCCTTACTCCAGAAATGAGCAGGTCCCCTGGACAGTTGCAAGCCTTGCTTGCAGCACTCCAAATGCCCTATCGATGTTTTCCTCTGACCTTCTTGCGACTTGGAGAAATGCTTATGTTTCCTGCTCTCAGGATTAGAAATTGTCTTCACAAATGTTGGCCATGATGGATAGATGCCATCACCTAGATAGTAGCCTTAGTCCTAGTGATGGCCATTCACCGTGAATTTGCAGGGTGGAGATGTACCACTATCTAGTTGCAAACATATGAGATCTCTGCCCTACATTGATGTCTTTGTGAGATCCAGGCAACCCAAAGTAGCAATGCTAGATCCACCCAAAGTAGCAATGCTAGATCCACGGATCTTCGAAGGCAACAGCTTCCAAAATTATGGTTGGATCCTTGCAATGACCGGTGAATTGGCCGTGCCAAGCTGTAGGAAAATTCCTCCACTTCTAGTGCATACAATCAATACTCCCTAGCATGCGAGACCAACCTTTTTATTCATGCATCGCTACAAGCCTAGCCGTGTCCTCGACATTAGGTGCTCATAGATACTGCTCTCCATAAACACGCACCATAGTTTCACCGTACACTTTCGTGCACTTGATGATTGTATATTCGGCCATCGGAGAGTGTCACCCCATGAATCTGCAGGAGAGCCAGATACAATCATTTAAAGTGCCACAGTCACCTTCGAAAAGGGGGAAAACTAGAGACCGGCATTTCTCCGTTGTTGGAAGAAGTGTTCATTGGCTTCCATGTCATCGGAAATTTGACGGAACAACCGTTTGATCATGTGGAAGCATCGCCAAAACACGTAAGGCGGGAAGGTACGATCCGACACAGAATTGTCGAGCATGAGTCACTCATGGCCCTGGATTATGTTGTGGCAAAATGTCGCACGACCAACCTGTGATACCAGACGCTTCCTCTTCATTGTGGTTGACGATGTCCATTAAACAACCATTATTATTACCTCATCTTCTTCGGCGTCCATGATTTCACTATCGGGCTCATAGCTCAAATTCGACGATGAATCATCAAAACATTAGCTCTACCATTAGATCCATCTACACATAATGTGAATCCTATGTCATATTCACTAACCTATGAGCCGCCAAACTAAATCTTCAAGAAAAGTTTGCAAAATTTTACCTCCACTCAAGTCCTTGAACACCTTGAGGTCGCGCAGCGAAAGGGGTGGCGCGGACGAATGCCGGGAAGAAGGCGCGGAGCTGTGGTGAAGCGTAAGAGGTCCGGAAACGGCTCAGAGGAGGCGACATGCGCCAAATCACAGTGGTCTTTGCTTTGGAGGTTGCACCAAACGAAGACGACGCAGGGATGTGGGCAGCAGCGAAAGGGAGTGCGCGTCTCGAAATGTCTGTGGCGCCAATATTTGGGTGGATGCAGTGCGCGCTATATTGCCTCATCCAACCTCAAATATGAAGGCTCGGACTATGGCGATCAAGAGCAAGATGGAGACTCTGCTAGAGTGGTCTTTCAGCCAAAATCACTATAACAACAATTACTATGGAGATCGGGGCGATATGACGAGTCTGCGAGAGTTGCTCTAAGAGGGTGGACTTTCTAAACCGGGTGCAGGTACAACCCTCCATTATGTGTGATAGCTAAACCCGGGAGAATCAAAATCTAAGATCTATGCTAGCTTACTATTCTCACTTCACATAAACTTCTATTTTTTTTCTTTCGCTAATAAAATAATATATAAATCTGGAACTTTGCACATCAATGAAACATTAGAAGTGCAATGTGGAGAAAACTTTTTTTGGTGTAGCATAAATGTATATAATGATGTTTTTTCGAGTACTTATATAAATTGATCGGTGAATTGGCCATGCCAAACTATATCACTTCAAGTATTTATGTTGCAAAAAAATTGATTTTTTTTACATATTACAGTCAAAATATATTGTTGAACTGCAAAAATAAAGATTTATATAATTTGATTTTTTTAGATTTATATAAGAAAACAATTGTGCACAAAATGGATGGACCTGTAGCTCCACTCTGGTTATGCCAGAATACACAAGAACATATGATTATCATCACTAGCATCTCTCTCCGAGTCTCTCTCATCTGAGTTGTCGAATAGGATAGAAGAGAACTTACAAAAGGTCAGAGCTCCAGGCCTTATCAACAATACATTCCCCCTTTGGTATCAGGTCGCCGCATCGCCATATTGCAAACCAAATATTCGATGCTCCACACTAGACCCATACCATACGTGGAGTCGCACAAATTAAAGGAGGTCAGGATTTATCCGAACCCTCCCGTATCACCTTTTTCCGGTCAAATTGCTCGAAGCTCATCCTGCCGGTGCACATTTCCATGGCTATATATGCAAGGCTCCCCTATGTCCAGCTCTAAGCAAGCCAGCACAGCTCAAGCGATCGTACTACTAATTGAGCTCACTAGCACTAGCACTAGAACCAAGCTTGATGGAGCAGGTGACGAAGCTAGCGGGGCAGCGGGCGGTGGTGGTCTTCGGCATGAGCTCCTGCTGCATGTGCCACACGGTGACGAGCCTCCTCCGGGATCTCGGGGTGAACCCGATGGTGGTGGATCTGGACGAGGTCCCTAGGGGGGACGAGATGGAGAAGGCACTGGTGAGGCTCATCGGCCGGAACCCTGCCGTGCCGGCGGTGTTCATCGGCGGCAGGCTCGTCGGATGCACCGACAAGGTCATGTCCCTTCACCTCAGGGGGGCCCTTTAGTCCCGGTTGGTATCTCCAACCGGGACTAAAGGCCCCGTTCGAACCGGGACTGATGCCGACTAATGCACCCATTAGTCCCGGTTCGTAACAGAACCGGGACTAATGCTCTGATCTGGCCTGGACCAATGCCCTGTTTTGTACTAGTGAGCGGCAAGCTTGTCCCGCTGCTTCGTAATGCAGGTGCTGTCTGGGTGTAGTGCATGGGAGAGGTTTTGTAGATATTCGGCCGCATGCGGCTGACACGGGACAATAATATATACACGCAACACGTATGCTACGTGTTCTGTTTTCTTGTATCACGTGATAACGAAGACTAAGGCAAACCATGCAAGTCGACGTGTCCGGTCAAGGTGTTACACAATGTAATAACTAGTTTCCGGTCCTGCAGACAGTACACAGACATGTAAAATACTACTATCATGCAACGTTTCTGAAATAGCAAGGGCGCAAGAATAATGAAACTTATGTCCCGTCAAAAAAAAAAAGAATAATGAAACTTAGGTCCTGTCGTACCTTCTCGTCAACATTTGGATAGTGCACCAAAAAGTGGAACTTGTTGTTTTCAACAAAAGCATCCTTGATCTCTTGTAAGGCCTTTTCTTGCACAAAAAGTTCATTGGCATATTTTCATACACCCTCCCATCCATATTACTTGTCGCTCAAACGGATGTATCTAGATATATAATTAGATTGATATATGCAACAAGCAAGATGTAATAACAATAAAATAGACGCTATCTCTCAGTTACAATAGGTACTAACTTGGTAAGTGGTTCTTATTGCTTGGCACTATGAGAAGGTAACCTATTGGCAAGGAGTGTGTACAGACTAGCTTATAATGAGAACTAGATAATCCGTTGCGTCCATGACACTTTTAGCAAGTGCGGTCGAGAAGTGAGGGCAACTATAAGGAACATGTAGGTATATAAGATAGGTTTTGATGTAACCTAATCTAGGTGGGATTCTTAGTTTTCTACATAGAGTGAGTGGTGCACTCTTGAGCTGGCCGAGTGGGCCAACGTAGTCACGGTTAGGCTTTTGAAGCAACGCCTTAGGAACCGGAGAGGTCACATTTAGCCACTCTCACAAGGAGGGGCTCGGCTTTCGGCTCGCGATTTGTTGGAGTTGTGTCCTCGTCGTCGTGCTGTTGCTTTGGCTATTTGTGGCGCATGGACAGCATGGACCTAACTGTGTCCTTTGTAAAGCGTTGTCCATAGTAAGGATGTCGCTTTGATTTTGAATATAGTGGGTATATCTTTTTCATCAAAAATCTTATACTTACGGGCAATTCCCACGGAAACCCACCTACGGACAGGGGCGGAGCTACAGGTTGGCCAGGGTTATATCAATAAATGTAGAGATGGGCCAAAGAAGGAAAAACAAGCCCAGCAACACTTCGACCCAACAATAATCCACGCCCAGACGTGACTCGTGAGACACACTGGGAGCTCCTAGTCGGCGCTGTTAGCGCCGATTAAGGATGCTAGCGCTCGCAGGGGCGAGTAGCGGGCCGGCCCATTTGTTCTTTTTTCTTTCATTTAGAAACTGCAAAAAGGGTGCATAGCGGAGAGCAGGAATCGAACTCGTGACCTGACCCTTCAGGTTGCAGTGCAGCAACCACCACGCCATCGAGCGACCTGTGATTACAAAAATCGTTTGCTTCATTTTATTCTTTCTCCAGCTCGCAAAGCCCTCGGTGTGTGAAGCTTCCCAAACCCTTTTTTTCTCTTTTTCTGTAACGGTCTTGTTCGCCTTTTTTCTTACCTTTTTTTGCTAAATGTGTGCACTTTTCTAAAAAAAAATCAAAGAAACTTTTTTCCAAAAATGCACAAACTTTTTCCAAATTTGAAAAAATTCCATTGGTGTTTTTTAAAAAAAGTTCATCAAATTTGAAGAAAGTTCATCGAATCTGAAAAAAGTTCATCGAATTTGAGAAAAGTTCATCTTAATTGGAAAAGGTTCATCGAATGTGAGAAAAGTTCATCGAATTTGAGAAAAGTTCATCATAATTAGAAAAAGTTCATCGAATCTGAAAAAAAGTTCATCGATTTGGAAAAAAGTTCAGCGGATTTGAAAAAAGTTCATCGATTTTTTTTAAAAAGTTCATCAAATTTTTAAAAAGTTCATCGAATTTGGAAAAAGTTCATCAAATTTGAAAATAGTTCATCAAATTTGAAAAAAAAGTTCATCGATTTTTAAAAAAATTCAACGCTTTTGAAAAAAGTTAATTGAAATTGAAAACAAAGTTCATCAATTAAGAAAAAAAATGTTTTATGAATTTTTTAAAAACCGCGCATTAAAGAAAACAAAAAAGGATGAGAAAAAAAGGAAAAACAAGAAAAGAAATAAACCGTACTGAAGAATGAAATAAAAGAGAGAAGCAAAGAAACTTTACAAGAGCGGGTGGACGGCGTTATGGTTAGAGCGTAGCGCTCGCAGGCGAGGGGTCGCGGGTTCGAATCCGTCGCTGCCCACTCATTTTTCCAGTTTTTACAGAAAAATAGAAGGAAGGAACTGGGCCGGCCCAAATCGCGGCAGGGGGGTGTGCGCTGCAGGCGCCCGTTAGCAAAATGCCCTATAACGGGCGCCTGCAGCGCCAAATAGGGTTTGCCCATCTTCTCGCTCTCAGCAGCCAGACACAGGGGAGAAGCACCACGCACAGCCTGACGGACGCGCGCGAGACTCCGCCAGCCGCCGGCCGCCCCGCCTCCACCTGCCTCCCCGTCCTCGCCGGTCGCCGGACGCCCAGCTGCCCAGGAGGCTCGTCCGATCCTGCCTCTCCGTCGCGCCTGTGGCCTGCCCGGCTCTCGGCGCCAGCCATGCTACCACCTCCGGCAGCGACTCTGCCCTGCCCCAGCCGCCGGCCGCCCCTGCAAACCGGCGGCAGCCGTCCAGCCGGCACTGTGGCACTAGCTCGGCCTGATTTGAGATACCATTCGTCCATTCCCCAATTCCCCAATTTTTGATTTAGGGTTTGCGACGACGGAGATCTTCATCTATTGAATGAGGGCACCGAGCAATAGTAGTTTGGTGGACAGATAGTAGATAAAACAATTTAATGGGGAGAACATCTAGTTGCACGAGTAAGAAATTTCGTTCAGATTAATTATAAAGACACTGTATCAACAAGCATGGCTTGGTGAGGAACCTTGTTCAGATCAGTTCGGACACACTGCTATAAAAAGACAACCCATGAAGCGCAGATCTTATCAACCATGAAACCTTCCCAAATTAACCCATCAACCAATTTGGTCGGTTAACCATTGCTTCTATTTGTTGTGTTGTGCACTATCCAGTACAATACATGAACATGAACCGACGAACAAACACATAATTTAGCACATCATTTTCTATTCAATTGCGTCATTATGATTGATAGAAAGTAAATTCTTATTGCAGAATTATTGAAGTAAAATCTTCTTTTAACTTCTCAAGGTATGTACTATGTACTATGTAGGCTTTTTTTTATGCTGAATGTGAATTTTAGTTTATTTGTAAGACCATATTGATCTATTTCTATGTGCTATTGGCAATTAGTTACAACGCTCACATGTCATATGTGTTGTCAATTTTTTTGAGGCGGACCACCCTGCTGTCAAATGCTAACTCCGTCACTGCCTACGGACTGCTCTCTGCACTACCCTCTCCCCCATGATTTTCAGTGCGTGGGTCCCATCCCATCCAGACTTCCAATCAAACTTCAAAAGATCAGTCCGTAACTGAATTCCGTAAGAAACAACGCGTAAGTGTAGCATTTCTCCTTTTTCATAGGTTAGCATAATCTATATTAGGAATTATACATACAACATATAATTACACATAATTATGATGTGAGAGTTGTTTAATAGGTGGGTAGTTAGGAAGATATCATGGAAGGAACCAGCAGAGAGATAAGAAGAGAACCGACTTCCCGCGCGCTGCAACATCGAACATACGACAGACCTGACACTTTGTAAAAACCGGCTAGGAAGATAGTGAGCATCGGAGGTGTTGGCATAGAAAGAGAGAGAGTAGACAAAGCATGAGACTGGTAGCAAGCGAGCGAATAAGTTCACCTAGCATATGCCTTCCCGACACATGTTATCCTGCACATGTTGACCGTGTGATGTGTAACAGCCGGGTAGACGTTGTTGTGGTTAGCTCGCTGGTGGGGGGTGTCGATCTCTCTTGCTATGCCGGCTCTTTTGGTGCTCCCTTGCTTTCTACCCGGCTATTGAATGCCTCCTGACCGGCCTTCTTGCTGTCTACCTGGTGGTTGGGATGTTGTCGGGGTTAGAGCATCTGCAGCCAGGCGCCTCAAACCCGCCTCATACGTTCGGGCGGCTCGTCCGGTCACTAACCGGTCACGAAAATCTGATCCAGACGGGCGCCTCAAACGGGTCTCAAATGCCCGGGCTGACTGGCACCCCTCGTATCTAGCCAAAATATGGGGCGGATATGGGGCGCTCGGGCGCGTCCGCCACGTCGGACCCTGCCGACGCTGGCCCATCCAACCCCACATATATTCCTCCCCATCCGCTCGCCGGACCAAACCCTAGCCACTTCACTTCACTCCCCTCCGCCACCCAAGCTCACATTCACCGATCTCCGGCCGTCTCCGGCATGGCGGGCAGCGGATCCGAGTCCTTCACCTCCAGATTCGTCGACGCCGAGCTCATCCCACGCGGCCCCGAGGAGGAGATGGCCGTCCGGCTTGCGCTCCGCCGCTCCCGGGACGAGGCCCGTGCGAGGCAGCGGGCGGACTCCTTCCGTCGGGAATCCATTGCGTACGCCCAAATGGCGCATGGATCCGGTGCTAGGTGTGCCCTCGCTGCCTCACCGGAGGCGGTGCGGTCCACCTGGCGTCCGAACGCGGTGGCGGACGCGCAACCCCTCCGTTGGCGCGTGGAGCAGCAGGACGCGCCATGGTTGTCGTCCGACGCAAACATGGCGCGGCGTGCCCGCCATGCGAGGCAGCGAACGCGGGAGGCGACGACAGCCCTCGCGGCGGTGGACGTCGGCGAGGCGGAGTCGCATTCTCCGGCGCCCCGTATGGTGCACCAGTCCGGGCGCCGCAACCACGTCGTGGTGGAAGTCGCCGGCTCGTCCCAGGATGGATCCATCATTGACCTGACGTCCACCGGCACCGTCCGGATTCCGGGCTCCGACGAGGAAGAGTAGGGCATGGGAGACGGCGGCGCCTTGAGTCCCGTAAGCCGGATCTTGTCCCATGCCCTACTCTACCTTGCCGGTGACCGGACCAACACTCTGGGGAGCGTAGCCGGTCGCCGGACATGCCACGGCGGAAGCGGGCGAGATCTGCTTAGATTAGTTTCACGTTGCATGTAATAATATGGATTTGAGGTATCCGGATGTGGAATGCGTCCGCGGATGCGTCCGTCCACGGACGTTTGAAGGGCCGGATTTGCAAAATCCGGCTGTAGATGCTCTTACCAAGCACATCATCGCGTGTTGGCATATTCCGGGTGTGTGTGTATACTAGGTCGGCGTATGTTTGGTAGGCCTCATGCACCGTGGGTGCTGGTGGGGGATTATGGTGGGTGATGTGCATGTTTCCTGAGGAGCCGGTACAGAAAAAAACTCGGTGCTAGTGGTCGATCAAGCGCTCACTTCGCACATCAAGCCTATTGTGCAAAAAAACAAATGAAGCCGGTAAGTGAAGATAACTATATGAAAGTGCAACTGAAAGAACAAATGGGGACTTTTTGTAGGGGAGATAAGGACATGGTGATGCACCTGTGGGTCTACGTTGCTCGTCGGGGTTGTGGCCTCATTCTGGGGTGGCTAGACATCTTTCGGCCTATTGGCATATCTAGGGTTATGTTCTGAGGAATAAATTGTTTACATATTACTCCCTCCGATCAAAAAAATTGTCATGGATTTAGTTCAGCTTTAGTTCAAATTTGAACTAAAGCCACGATACTTTTTCGGATCGGAGGGAGTATTAAAGATGGGCACTATTTAGAAGGCAGATATATGCATTGGGTTCGAATGATACAAAACATTTGTTCAGATTAGTAAAAGACAAATTTTCATAACACTAAAACATACATAAAACATAACTATATAATTTCATTCAGTGACCCTTCTGCTCGTGCCTCGGTTCCAATATTTATTCCCCCTCATGCTCCTCCTTTGGCTTCGTTGCACTTGTTCCATCCGCTCTGCTTTGTCCTCCTCTGCTCGAAGTAGGGCTTTCTTGAAGTTGATGAAGTTGAAAGTGCATCTAATCCCTAAGGTGGATTTTGGTAATTCATGTCAACATATCTCAAGAACTAATTGTACTTCAAGTATGTGTCAGGAAAAGTTCTTTTATGATCAACATAGGAATGGAAGGTGGCCCCTAAAAATGCTCAAAGACAAGTGTTGGTCAAGCCAAAGGGTTCTTCATTTTCATTTTAGTGATCGAAGATCACATTGAGTCCATAGGCATGCCGATAATATCAAAAGGGGATGAAGATGTGACAATGAGCCTTTTGCTCCATGTGCTTAAAGATCAAACTCCTCAAATTCCTTCAAGTTTTTCCACTATATCTTCCCACCAAATTAATTCGATGCTACAAACCATTACCACTCGGAACCACCGATACATCAAGATATAGTTGGTGTTCCAAACCTTAGTTCAATCGGAGTCTCCAACATTCCATTTGGAGTCACCGAAGCGACTTGGCAAACCTTCTGTTCACACGTCAAAACTTCCGAGCAAAACCAGTCAGAAATTCTGAAGAGTCAACAGAGAGTGTGCCCGAGCCAAGGTACTCACCTCGGAGCCACCAATCAAATTCATTCAGACCTACTGATGATCTAAAAGTTGACACTTTTGTTCAACTCGGAGCCACCGAGCAAAACTAGTCGGAGCCTTCGAGTTGTGCATAAAGTGTGTAGCGGCTAGATTTTTGGTCCTACCTATATATACCCTCACCTATCCCACTACCTCAACTCAAAGCAAACTCTACTTCCATCATTTGTTCTGATAGAGAACTTCGCCTCCTTGTGTTGATTTCAAAGGGCAATACACTCCAACCATCCAATCACTCCCTTTAAGATCTAATCCCCTCTTGTTTTCCACCCCAACCTTCTCCAAATCCATAGCCAAATCTTGAGAGAGTCTGAGTGTTGAGGAGATTATCTTTTGAAGCACGAGAGCAAGGGCCGGGTTCATTGTGAAGAAACATTATCTTGTTACTTTTAGAGGCTATGCGCCTTCCAGATTTGCTAGGTGTGTTTGGAAATCTTCAAGTTTGTTAAGAAGCCAAGAACTTTGCACGGGCCTGGAGATTGCCTTCGTGAAGATCTACCCTAGTGAGACTAGTTCTTTGTGGGCCTAAGCCATGGTGGAATAGGTTGCTCCTAAGTCGACCCTTTGTGGGTGAGTGTCCTTCGTGGACCGTTTCTTCGTGGAATATAGCAGCCGGAATCCTTTGTGATTCTAGATCTTCCGGGGATTGAAGCCTCCATCAACATGGATGTAAGATAGCGCCAACTATCCGAACCACGGGAAAAATCTTCACCAAGCCTATTGTGTTTGCGATTCTCTCAACTCTTCGCATTTACCTTTGCACTTGCATGAATTTATATTCTGTTGCCTATTACTCTAGATTTGCATGTGTAGGGTACTCTATAGATTGCTTGAAAAGCTTAAAATCTGCCAAGAATTTAAAACTTGGGAAAAGAGTTCATTCTTGAGCTTGGTAGTCTATTCACCCCCACCCCTCTATATATACTTATCTATCCTACAGAAGCGCTTCCATATCTCATAGCATGTGTATGTGCCCCTAGCTGCATAGTCGATGTTGATCCGGGAAGACGGCGTGTCTGTCCGGCCAGTAGTTGTGATTTCACTTATTAAACTTTCCCTTCATGTCGGCATAGTACTGATCCACCATTGGTGAGGCGACGTACGCTAGTGAATCCTTATATGCATGTGACACCCTCCATTCTGGATGGATGTCAATGAAGTTTTGACCATGATGTCCCAGCATCAGAGCATCTCATTGTCCCCTTCAATGCATAATCCAACGAAGGTGTAGGCATTGTTGCATAGGAAACGACAAAGGGTTTTGTTTACCCCTAACGACCTGCATACCCGATACAAGAGCATGGTGAAAGTGTTTTAAACAAACTATGTGATTCTGTAGATAATATTGTTAGTCGTTTGCGATGATATTTGCCTGGGCATAATCTTTAAATGTTGTCTCATCTCAAAACTCTATGTTGACCTTTATATTCTTTCGAATCAAAGTTACTACGTAATAATCCTAAAATGTGTGCCAAAAGATCTATGCATGAAAATAGGATAGTTTCCATTAGCATACACTTATGTATAGCAACTTGCATATCTGGTATAGGAGACAATTTCAGCCAAAGCACAACTGAATGAGGGTTGCCTTCTATTCATCGTCGAGACAGTTGACCGTGTATACGTCAATGTAGATGATCTTCTCCCAATCGTCTTTTAGCCATGCCTCACATTGGGCTATACAGCGGTTGATGTGCTTGTGGTCGTTGGTGTGCGAGGTCTTGATGTTGTAGTTGCTATGGCACTTAACATTGACTCTGTAGCGGGACGATGCTCTAAGACGGCAAACATTGAATGCCATCTTCTTGTCGTCATTGGGGAGAGCGTGGGAGCGAGAGTGAATGTGAGAAAGAGAGAGCGAGAGATAATGAGAGGTATCTGGAAGAAGAGATACGTTTTAAATGTGTTGGTTATTCTATGGAAGAGATCCGGCAGCAGTCATGGCAACCGCTCATAGCATCGGTTCAATCCTCGTCGAGTAGTTCAATGAGACAGAGGAAGCGTGCAAGGCCTAATGTTTATCTAGTACCCCATCGTTAAGACTGGCCATAGTGGGAGTAACTTCAAGAGTAACATAGAGTTCCACTCAGCAAATTTGTCTACGTGGCAATGAGTTAATGAGGAGAGAGGTAGATTGAGTAACTTAGCTAGTTACCGTAACATCACATATCCCAATACAATATGAGTTTATAACCTAATAAATGAAGTTTTGCATGACACCACACTTATGTTACTACCCATTATGAAGGTAGTAACATAGCCTAGGATACCATGTATGTTACTAGTATATGTTACTCTCCACTATGGCTAGTCTAAGAGGTAGACGAATTGATGCTGTTTTATGATGATTCGATGACAAAGCAATAAAACCCACGACATGGGGTGGCACATGTGCACGTTGGTCCAGGGGAGAAGGGAAAGAATGGATAGTGAAGGAAGTGTGAGAAAGCACTGACCGACCCTCCCTACATGGGAAGACATGTCAGCGAGCGACAAGCGGGTGAAACATCGGCTGGACTACCAGGTAGAAGCAGTAGACGAGTCATTGACCCGTAGGTCCAGCAACGCGTGGGCCCAAGAATAGCTGCAGCGAGCGCCGCTCCCCGCATGTGACAACCACTCTCCATGTGACACAATAGAATGTGGGTCGTGTCTATTGCCCATCTCCTGATGTTGGAAGCTGTCTTGTGGAGAGCTCGTCCAATTACCGAGGAGGTGCGTTCAATCGTCAGTCGGGTTAATCCTATCACTTGTGGAACTAAAATCGAGCAGGCGTCACAGTAGGCGCATAGGATGTCGGACCGCCATCATCACGCCTTGCTTTGGGTGATGATCGGTCCAAATGCGGAAGGGATGCTTAGTCTTGTATGCAAAGTTGATACACCTTTATCATCTCGTTTTTGCATGTGGATTGGACAATGGTAGACGAAGCGTAAGCAATTTAACTTCGCTTGGACTCCGAGTGTGGAAAAATTATGATTTCTTGCAGTAAGTGAGCGTTCAGAGGTAAGGATGAACAAGTGATGTAGTTTTTTTTACCCAATAGATGAGATCTGTTGCGAAAATGTCCAGGCGTGTTTATTAGTCAGCTGCATCGTTTTGTCTTGGTGATGCCGGAAGCCGGCTCAGTTAGAGGCGGTTGATGAGTGGATTTTCACTCATTTTTACCTGTGTATAAATCGGATATTCTCAAAATTTTCTAAGAGAATCACTTCGATTTGCCTAGTAATGAGTGATAATTGCAAAACTACTTGTTTGTTTTGTTTCGTGCAGAAATGTGCTATTTTAGGTGATAAATCAAGAAATAAGGGGATATAATGGGCATGAAATCAATTCCAATCAACAGGAATCGTGCAACAGTGTCATACCTGAGCATGGTTGTGTAGATGAGA
The DNA here is from genome assembly GCA_039707655.1 of Elymus sibiricus. Classification (NCBI taxonomy): domain Eukaryota; kingdom Viridiplantae; phylum Streptophyta; class Magnoliopsida; order Poales; family Poaceae; genus Elymus; species Elymus sibiricus. The sequence goes on from CM077672.1 coordinate 66,223,545, forward strand.
GACGGTGTGTAGTATGAGCATGGTTGCTCATACCGATGTTGGTACTGCCTGCCACCAACTCCATGACGTCATACCTGATGACTTTTGTAAAGGGCCCTAGGCTGATTCGGATCGGAGGCACCCGAAAACCCTATTCCGTCAGTATGTAACTTATAAAGGAGAGGAAAACCCTTCACCGGGACACACAAATCATTCACCAAGAGATGCAACGCTACCGCCATTCCCATCTACAACATCTATCTCCATCTCCATATATAGCCATCTCACCCCCATAGCTTCCATCTCCGCTAGCCATATTACTTGTAATCGAGACTACATTGTGATTAGCGGCATTGTAAGACCTGTAATCATATATCTTCAAGTATCAGTCTCTACAATGTCTATTGCTTGTGATTTTTCATGATAATAACTTTAGGAAATTTCATTATACTAATCTTAGGACGTATTCTCTTCAAAATCTATGTTATTAGTCATGTTGTCTATTAGTTTATCACTGCAGCATCACGTAGTCATTCATCTTCATGGTCCAACTAGTCATTTTGTTCTCTTTTATTAAGTCGCATAACCTGTGAGCTGGTTACAATGATAACTATTTGGCGTCCTTCATTTGTCAACACACGCATGAATTAAATGACTCTGGTTGCCCCTCAACAACACAAATAAATGACCATAGCTATCCTAGTGGTGTGTATGCCATGTATTATTCTAGTATTAAAGCAAAGAACTTCCTGAAAACATTTATTAATCCCATCTTGATAGAATAACGGTTGATAAAGATTTCTACTTTTAACTGGGGAGTTGGTACGTGGTATCTTCACTTGGTACCCCGCCCCCACCTCGATCATTCCCCCACCCTCTTACGATCTCCTCCGCTCACCGATTTTTTTTAGCGAACCAACATCCCACGTCCCGGTTTTCTGTTTCGCCTAACCTCTACACACACAAAAAAACCAGAAAATAAAAGGCCAGGGTACACCCACGCACGCAAGCCCCAAAAGCCGCAAGCGAAAGATAGGAAGGAAGAAAAAAAAATCTAGAATCGTCCGCCCGCACTGCCGCCTCCGCCGCGAGATCGGCTCTCCGTCGGGCTCCCCTAGGCCTCGCCGCCTCGTTGTCCTCTTTCCCCGTCGGAGCCGCTGGGATCCTCTGCAGGTAGGTTTAACTAGGCTGTCCAAGAGATCGATGGATGGATGGGTGGGTGGGTGGAAGATCGGCAGCGGCGGGTCTGGAGACGCGGATGCCCCTGCACAGCGGCGTCGGCGGCAGCGGCACCGCTGGGAAAGGACCCCCTTGTCTATGCAGGACCCCGCTATCGTTCTCCCCTCCCCCTCCCCCGCTCCGAACACTGCAGAACAGCCACTCCCGTCACATCCAGGAAAGCATTGATCCCGCTGTTGCTCCTCCACAAGGTAGCCTCCCTCCTCCATGGCATAAATTGTATGCAGATGGGTTATATCTAAGAACTTGTATGTACATGCCTCTATTTTAGTTATTCTTTATGCTTCCGTTGATTCTCTTGTGGTTGTTGGTCATCTACTCATCTTGCGCCTTTTGACAATCGGGTCTTCTCTGTTATTCTTTGTAGAGGATTTGCTCTGAGGTCTGTTGATAGTGATGATGAGTTGGTCTCATTTGGAGGTAAATATAGAATACTTAGATTAGATACCATCACTTGCTTTTGCCTTTTATTAGTATATGGGTTAGGGTTCTTATGTAACTGGTTGGAAGTGTGCAAATTAGGACGGCTTCCTTTCTGCGAGCAACCATCTGAATGTTGAAATGCCATACATGGGTGTGAACGGATTGATTACATCGCATACATCGGTTAAGCAGTTGGGTTCATAACCAATTGAAATAGTTGGGTTCCTCTGATGATTTAACAAGAAACTATTTTAGTTCAGGATCTTCCAATGTAATTAATTGGATTTAACATTATTGGGTTTTCCTGTTAGCTTATAAATTTGTATATGAAAAGAAACTAGATTGGAGTAGATGGTGAGTATTTTTCGCCGCCCTGGAGCCACTAGGGCAGCAACCAGCCACGGCCGTGCTAGCTTGGCCATCGCCACAGCCCAATATTCCGGGCTTCATGTCCTGAATAGCGACTTGTGTGAATGACGTCATTCCTCTCACGGATGCCGGCACCCCTCTGAGCAACGCCCCCTACGACGCAGCTGCCTCTATAGCTTATCACCACAGTGATTATTCTATGGCAAATCATAGGACTGACTGTTCTGTGGCAAATCATGTCGTGATAGTTCATTAGAACCGTACTCTCTTTTACATTATATAATTCTCCCTACAGATAATCTCCCTGTACATGTTCATTCGTATGAATTGCTTACCCTTATGGCTAGTATTATCTACTCAAGTATTCAGTTGCTTGGAAAATAATTATGTAATAGATATCTAATTGCAAGTTGTTGTGTGACCTGCACCTAAATTGTGAGCAAAAAATAGTTTCTTTGCTTATTTCAAAAATTAAATTTATTTAGATATTTCTTTGAAAGTTAGTTGTGTTCACTGTACTACCTGAATAAACTTATCTTCATGGGATTATGTTGATTATGACACCATTCCATTTTAGAATTTTCTACATTTTGATTTAATTTTATTATTTTCCTAATTTATCTTCCTCTTGTTGTGTGCCACCCAAGTTTGTTGTTTATAAATTTATGTGCCGCCCATGATTTTCATTCAATATGGTGTGTCGAACGTCGGGCTGAGACTGGAAGGCACACTCACCTTGGTCACGTCGTAGCTGCCCTTCCTCCCCTTTATCAGTGTTGTACGAAGATAGTGGAGACTGAATTTGACGTGTCGAAGACATATAAGGGTAACTATTCTGGGTATGTACTAGCAAAGGCGATATGGGTGGAAACTCAACATGCTGCATAGGAGAAGCTGTAGAGGGCGATTCAGCGTACAAAGGAACTGATAAGTCGTTTTGGAGCGTGCTTCAAGTGAGGAAAAGGTAACTACTTGAATTACATGGTTGCTACTTGCATGAAACCAATGTAGTCGGTTTTTGTATTTTCATCCACGGTTTGTGTAATCTACATTTGCTTAGTTTCCTTGTGATGGCTAATTTCGTCTATTTTGAAACGCTAGAAATTGGAATGGCTTGAGAAAGAAGGGTCGATTGAGAAACCTTTCAAAAGAAGCAATGAGCGAGTGAACTTTGGGGAGCATGATGTGATGCCTAACTATTTTTAGCAGAATCAGGCAAACCAACTTTGCCAAATAGATATTTACTTTATGACGATTTTGTAGTACATTGTATTGTTTTTCTTTGGGAGATCTCTAAGTTTATTCAATAAAAGTCTCGCTAGACACTTGATCACAGTGCTACTGAATAAACTCCAAAACTGATGGTATCAAAGGTCTCCTTGGTTGTTGTAACTTGAGGGATGACATGTTGGATAGAAAGGTTCATTTTCTAAGTGGTGGAGAGAAGGTATCGTGCATTTTCTCTTTAGTTTGATCGCCAAACAGAGACATAATAAAACAATATTACAAATCTGTACATAATAACATGCATATTTTTAATATGTTTCTTGGTCAGGCGAGGCTTTCCTTTTGCAAGTTCATGGTGTCAACATCTACCTTACTAATCTCGGATGAACCAAAAAATCGCCTTGATAGCGCCAATATGAGGATCTTCTTGTGGTTGGATGCAGTTTCACCTTTTTCAAAAACATACTCTACTTCATTGGCGCTCTACATCTGCATCCCACGGCACGTCCCAGTGCCCAAATTCATAGCGCCAATGTGAGGATCCACCAAATGACAAATTCATAGCGCCAGTGTGTAGAATTCAAAGCCCAAAATCATAGGGTTTTGGACTTTTTTTGTTTGTATAAGCTGTGTTTTAAACGTACACTTGGTATTTCATAGCATGGTAGATATATATGTTTTTGTTACATGCTAACCATTTTCCGGCCTCTTGACCACCGCCGAGGGATGTGAAGCCAGAGGTAATTCAGTTCAAGATTCATCCACGCTCGTTGAGGGTGGGTTGCAGGGATGTTGTGATTATCACATGACCTCCTTGATGATTATCTATACTAATTTGTCCATTTCTCGCAGGAAACAACGAGAACTCAGCAACAATTCACCGGAGGATAAAATGTACGCATAGCAAATTGTGAGCTGGAGATATAGACAAGGATTGGACAAGGACGGGAAAGAGAGGTAGCCAAGGATGAGGAAGGCCATCATCACACTTTATCTTCTTGTGTCTCAGGTGGGACTTGATGTGGAGAAAGGGACTTCGTGATTGCCATAAAAGGAGCTAAGTGGGAGAAAGACACCAGGGTTTATGAACGAATTTTAAAAATTGAAGGAAAGACCTATTGGCTCAATTTTTCAGAAGACTTTACGCTATGCTGTTTTATATAAATAATTTAGCATCCAGCATGCAATTGGATGATTTCCTCGGGTTTCTGTGTGGTTCAAATTTTATGAAGTGAGCAGACATGTACTAATCAAACTATGTTCGGTTTTGTATGTTATTTCAGATTTCTGTAAGATTTCATCTATCTTTTATGTTTCATCTTCCCAACTCATTATGCTTTTGGTACACTTGCTTTGACCAGATCGTGGCAATAAGTTCAATAGCTGAGCGCGACCACAAGTGACCAAATAAAAGGACTTATTTAGTTGGCTTGGTTAGTGGAGAGCTTGGATTGGAAAGACGGAGAGGTGGATATAGTGGGTGAAGAAGAAGAAGATCAAGAACAAGAGTGTTTACCGGTAAAAAGTACAAACTAAGTCAATAGTGCCACCAATATGCACGAGTATCCTAAAGGTATACATTAGACATGATGTTGTACCACACGATGTCGTACCACTAAAGTATGTATGCCCCGGTTGCAATGCACTGGAATCCAAGTCGAAGGAGGACATCTTCATCTCCGCCGACACCCTCTCTTTCGCCGTTTGAGGGAGAGGCGGCGGTGACCCTGACCATGACTGCATATGGGGTGGGGAAGAGTGTCGCTATGAAGTGGGATGGGATGAGGTGGGGAAAAAGGGCGAGACTCGATTTTGTTCTCCCCGAAGACTATAACAGTTTCCTTTAGGATAAGGAGAGTGACTGGGTGACAGAGAGACCCAATACAAAAGGTTTTTCTTTTCTGAGAAGAGCCCAATACAACAGGTGATATAGGTGATTGCGTGTGGAGGTGATCCCACATAGGCCTCGCAGGTTCCGCTCAAAAAAATCGTAGGCCTAGCAAGTGCGACTCGGCATGTTGTATGCGACAATTTTTTTTATTATGTGCTAATTTTTTAGAAAAATAAAAGCCAGAACATAGATAGATTATGAACGGCGTAGGCACCAGCTTAATGATGTTGGATGTAGAGTTGCAAGAAAAGCTCGAGGCTCGTGAGCCGTTTAAGATCGGCTCATTTTTTTTGCTTGACTCGAAAAGAAATGAGTCGAGTATGAGCACTTTATGTATCTCAATCAATAAATGAGCCGATCTTCAACCAACACTGCCTTGCTCAATTTTAGCTCGATAGCTCAACACAATTTAATTATGTTGAATGATCATGTTATATTCTTCGCAAAAGAAAGACTGATCATGTTATATATTAAATGAAAATAGGATAATTTATTACCATATATGTTGAGATTTTTCATCATTTTATCTACAAGCAAACATAGAAGGTCATTAAACGTGGAGCAAATTTAGCCTTAATTTAGTATGTGGTTAGTCGTGTGCTAAGTACCCTATTATTTATGGCCAAACTTACCTTCTTGTGTTTTCTTGTGTTGGTGAGGCCTATGTAGTTTGGGAAATGGTATTAGATTATAAGATTTTTATTATCTTATTTAGCGTAAAATTAGCTTGAGGTCGTTACAAGCTGAGTACAAGCCATTTTTTACGACTCGACTTTGAACTTCACTCTGTTTGAGCTCGCTCGAATTTTAGTATGAGCCTGAAAGCACAGGTTATCTCCCAGAGGGGGGGGGAGGTGAATGGGAGATTATTAGAAATTCGTCAAACTCTGAAGAATTTGACGAAGAACAGAGTGAAGAAATAGAAACGCGAAGGAAACTAAGTCATCACAGAAACAGAGTACATGCGAACAGCATACATAAGGATGAAGAACATGCGATCATACAATCATACACGCATGAAGAATATGAACTGAGGAAATAAAGGATAGCATGATCAAATACTTCAGTTCAAATTCATCAGAGGATAGATCACAAATTCTTCAGCAGCGGAATAAAGTAAGGGAGGGTGAGGAATTTGAAACCAGGTTGGCTCGGTGAAGACAATGGAATTTGGTACACCAGTTCCAGTTGCTGCATCAACTGTACGTCTGGTTGAGGCGGCTGAGTCGCAGCTCAAAGAACACTTAGTCCTCACCGTATTCCTCTTGAGCTAAGGTCACTTAGACCTCGCCCAATCACTCGTGGTAAGTCTTCAAGGTAGACTTCCAAAACCTTCATAGACTTGTTCACCGGCACGCCACAATTACTCTTGGGTGCTCAGAACATGACGCCTAACCGTCTGGAGGAATGACAGTCCTCAAAGGTAACAAGCGTCGGATCACACAGATCAATCTCTTCAGTGATGCTCAGTCACTTAGGCTCTGGTTGGGTTTTTCCTCACTTGGATTTTTCACAAAGTCGTCAGAGGATGGGTTGCTCTCAAATGACAAGTGTCAAGTTCTCTCGGAGCAGCCAACCAACAACTGGTTGGGGGGGTGGCTATTTATAGCCAGGGGGCAACCCGACATAAATTGTCATAAATGCCTTTGTCTGATTCGACCGTTGTCAGGATAAGGATCCACTCGACAGCTGGCACGCGGCGTAGCAACGGTCGGAAAATTGAACTCTCAATTTCGTCAGGGCACTCAATTTCCTCACGATAGGCAGCTTGCACTGGCGAACTCCTAACTCCTCAGCCTGACCAAATTCGTCAGCGACCAGATGAACTTCGTCACTGTCGCTAGCAAATGCGTCAGCTGTACTGGAGATTTCCAAAGGCTTCACTCGAAGCGGCTTGTGTATGGGTTTCAGTAAGTTTGAGAAGTTTTGAGCATCACTTTAGAAATGTGAAATATGTTTCACCTAGACCCCCTTTAACAGTACTGTTTTTCTTATGACTCAAATAAGAAGAAAAGAAACTACGAAAACCAAAGTCTTCAAGCTTCAAAGTCTTCACATCAATTTCTTCAAAGGCCGTACCAATTTCATCATCAAATTCTTCACTTGAAGAAATCTACTTTTAGGGGTCGTCTTCCATGTGTTAAACCAAATCTTCAGGGACTCTGTCTCCTGTGTATACTCACAAACACATTAGTTCCTCAACCTATTTGTCTTCAATACTCCAAAACCACTAAGGGGGCACTTGATGCACTTACAATCTCCCCCTTTTTGGTGATTGATGACAAATTGGTTAGGCTTTCAACGGGAGTAAAAATAATTGAAGTGTAAGTACAGAGTTTGAAGAAATTGATTACAAGATATTGAGGAACTCCCCCTGAAGATGTGCATATGAGGAATTTGCTTTGAATTGCAAATGCACATGGCAGGTTGAAATTGTGGAGATCTCCCCCTATATGTTGGAATCCAATCATGCATGATCATAAGATATTTGAAGAATATGAATGCATGATGAAAATTGGTGTCTGACGAAATTGTGCATGCATGATGAACAGGTATATTAGGATCAGAGCACGCATAATAAGTGTAGCAAAAGAGTCAGACGACCAACAGTATTTAAGTTACAACTCATCAAAGAGCAAATCCAGCAAAGTCCAAGAGTTGTAACTTAAGCAAAAACAGCCCATATATCGACCCGCTTGAAGACTAACTCACACTTCTCCCCCTTTGTCATCAGATGACCAAAAGGAGACAAGGTGAGGACTAACGCCCCTGAAGAAAAACATCGCGATGAAGACTAGGGAGCGCCAGCGTTGTTGGGGTCGCGTGAAGCACATGGACCAGTCGCATCGTCTTCAACAGCTTCATTTTTATCAGTGGTGCGTGATGAAGACTCTGAGCTCGGCATAAGAGGAGGAACTTGAACTTTCTTGTACTTCTTCCTAGGTGGTTCTGCCCAGTCAAAGTTCATTTGAAAATCCATTTCTGCAAGTTCTTCATCTGTCTTGAGGTGCGAGAGGATGGCCCATGATCTGTCAAAAATCTCATGAAGATAATAGCGGTTTTTGTGGACTGAGTTATGCGTCACAGTCATGTTGGCTTGAACGGCGCAAACTGACGCTTAACCCATCTGTGATTCCTGTCAACTTTCTGGTGAAGGCTTATAAGCAGCTCACGGTCCGTCATGACGCATGGTGCTTCTGGTGAAGACTTTGGCCTTGAGGCTTTTGCTGCAGTGTCCTGGCTAGTAGATTCATCAGCATTGGAGCTGGAAATGGGTTGACGAAAATGTCCATCCAGAGGACGTAAGCCTTCATCTATGGGTGTCTTGCCCTTGCCAGGTACTGAGGAGATGGTGCTCTGAAGAATTTCAACTTCAGGCAAATAGCTCAGATGATTTTGATTGTCAGCCTTGTAGCGAATTGTAGATCGGGATCTGATGAATCTCATGATCCATGGAGCATATGGCTTCAGATCAAAAGGCGACTGTGCCACTGTGACCAATGTCCTCAGAAAGAAATCATGAATGTTGATGGGAGTGCCATGAATAATATGAAACAACAAGTTCTTCATAATTCCCACAACTTCTTCAGTGTTGGAGTTGTGACCCTTAATAGGACTGAGGGTTTTGGACAGAATGCGAAAAACGGTCCTTGGCACATATAGCAAGTCCTTCACGAGGAAGGTTGTCCTAGGAGCATCTCCTTCAGCCATTGGCTTCATTAGCACTTGCATCAGGTGGTCAGGCAGCTCAGGTTCTTCATATATTCTCTTCGCTTCATCTTGGGGTGGATCAACGGGTAGAGCACGAAGAAGTTCTTCAATTGGTGCTTTATAATGAGTGTCTTCACTCATCCATTCCAGAGCCCAAGTAGCAATGTCTTCAGCCTCTCCAGAAAGTGCACTGTGGCGTAGAACTGAAGAATGAGTTCTTCATTCCAGTCGCAGACATCAGAGCAGAAGCTAAGTAATCCTGCATCGTGAAGAACAGCCAGAACTGGCCGAAAGCACGGTAGAGACTCCATATCCACGTGAGGAATATGACGATGAGGAAATACTTTCTTCTTGTCAAATAGCAGTGAAGCATAGAAATTCATCTGCGTCCTTGTCCAGAATCGCAGGTGCCTGATCTTGGCTGAGTCATAAGGGGACTCGCCTATGAAGAAATTCTTCTCTTCGAAGAATTTGGCGTTGTCGAACTGAGGCCGCCTGAGGGTTCTGCCAATCTTGGGCATTACTGGCACAGGGTGAAGGTTATGCATCTTCTTGCGGACATCAAACACTGATCGTGGAGACCCAGTGGAATCATTCGGATCTGTTACTGCAAGAGACTTGGCAATTTCTTCAGCAGTGGCGGTAGGAACTGTATCTGTGTCAGCTGAAGGAATTGAGTCTGCACGAGGAGGGGATGCATTGAAAACATTAACAGTGGGCTCATCTTGAGCAGTGTCTTCAGCTGCTGCAGCTGGAATTTCCTCAGGAATGCTCTGGAGGGGTGATGGTTGCTTTTCCTCGGAGCCCGTATGAATTTCTTCGGTGACGGCGGGTGACTGAGGCACTTGCGTCAGAGGTGTGGTGAGGGGCGAATTTGGATGGAATGCTTCCCAAAATTCATCAATGATAGGAGGGGTTGTAGCACCATCAATGTCCACATCCTCTTCAGTTGCTTCACTGCTTCCAGTCGAAGCAGAGTCATTTTCTTCAGTCATCGGAACCTGTGAGGGCTTCCGTGACACGACTTGGTGAAGTGAAGCATCATCTTCGACTTCAATTTCTTCATCCACTTGCTCTGTGGTAGCAGCAGAGTGGGTTACAGTCTCATCTACATCAGCCTGAGGAATTTCATAATCCTCCCCATACGGAACAATCTGAAGACTTGCAGTGGCAGGAGTAGGGGGCGCTGATGAGATCGGTATGGCATCAATCGGATCTTTTGAAGACAATGGTGCCGTCTTCACTTTCTTCACTGTTGCAGTGATGGTAGGTGGGGCTGAAGCTTTTCTCTTCTTTGCTTCCTTCTCAGCAGCTTTGGTTTTCTTCACTTCTGATGCAGAAGGAAGTGGGATATGCCTCACAGGTGAAGACGCTGGAGGTGCTGCTGCTGAGGTATTTGATGGTTCATTCTCTTTAGGGTCGACTGATGCAGTCACCCTTGCAATTTCTTCAGGAACAACTTCTGTTGCCCTGGTTGACTCTCTGGTTGGAGCTGGAGCTAAGGAACTGGAAGGAGGCGCTGTGCCAAACTTGGCAGCCTCACGCTGGTTGTGCTCATTGACCACATTGGTGGAGGCTTGAATGAATCTGTCACGCACACCGCAGCAGTGACTTGACTGTCGTTCAAATTCCTCAGACAGCTGTTGAATCTCAGTCTGTAAAGCTACAAGCTGCTGAGGGGAAATGGAAAGCATGTTCTTCCGCAGCTCTTTCTCTTTTTGCATCTGTTGTTTCCTCACCAGTTTTGCTTGAGCAATTTTATGCTTCTCATTCAAAATGAAGGCAGATAGCACATGACTTGGGCCAGGAGGCAGATTCAGTTCGTCAAGAGGTGTATCTGGCTTGATGCACCAGATGTCAATGAAGTCTAGCAGCTTCTTGGGATCAAGCATCATTGGAACTGAAGAATTTTTAGCAATTGCTGCTTCCTCTTGCTTTCTTCTAAGGAACTCCGCGAGCTCATCTTCGTCAGCCAGCCCGTGTTCATCAGCCTGAGGCACAATGGCCTTGCTCTTGGGACTTGGCCTAGTTCCACGGCCAGCAGTTGCCTTTTTCTTAGGGGTGAAGACGATGGTTGCCCACAAACTGAGGCACTTTATGCAGCAATTGGGGCTGTTGAAAAGCCCTCGGTGCGCTGGCAAGATGCGAGCACGACCGGTGTTGAAGCTTTTGATGCTGCCATTGAAGAACTTGTAGCAGGAGGAGGCACTGAAGATTTTGAGATCTTGGGTGCTGAAGCCTTTGAAGCTGCAGGCTGGGCCACTGAGGGCTTTGGGACAGTCGGCTTTGGCTTGGTAGCAAGCTTCTTTTGCATTGCCTTCTTCGGAGCACTGGCACTGCCACTTGCATCTGCTTCCGCTGAGGCCTTTGCAGCCTTGTTAAATTCATCAACGACCTTTTTGGCCTGTTTCTGCAACTTAGCTTGTTGCTTTGCCCATTCTTTGGGGAATTCTTCACCCCTACGGATGCTAGTTGGGTGAGCAGTTTGGCCTTCAGCAAGTGGTGGCCTGTTGCAAGGTGGCTTCACAGCAAAGTCCTTCATGTACTTGGAGGTGACGAAATTCTAGTCCCTCCACTGGTATGTCCAGTACCTCTTGATCTTTTGCATGCGCGTTTTGCGCTGCTCCTTCGTTTCCTTGCCATGAGTTTCCTCATCTGGAGTGCAATAACCATCATACAGGTCATCAGGAATCTCGAATGCTGTATGTTCCTCTTTCCGCTTGCCTTCCTTCTGAGGCCTTTTTCCATCAGTCATTTTCTTCAGCTGAGGTTTTTGAACCTTTGAGGACTCTGAAGATGTTTGAAGATTTTCCTCAAACAATGCTGCAAATGAATTAATTTGATGAGAACCTAGTGATTCGTCTGCAGACATTGTACCTGTGAATAGAGTATAGTTGCGAGGAAATAGGGAAGAGTCACATGCATTCTCAGAGATTTTTCAAAATAAACCAGGAGAAGAAATTGACCCTTATCGTCTTGACGCATTTCACTAAGTATTCTTGACAAAGATTCCCGAGTTGTACAGATTGAAGCAATTGCACAATTGAGGAATCTTGTCGTTAAGTGTGACTTAGATGCAAATACTCAAGACTGGCCAGAAGGAAGTGCTGAAGAATTGGAAAAGTGGTAAAAACAACACTTGAAGATTTTGTGGCAGAAAAAAGATCAAACTAGGGCGGTAAAAATAACTTTTATTTACCCCAAGGATGAACTCGACGAACTGGACGACGAGGCAATGGAAATCGTCAGTTCAGATCTTCCGTGCCCTAACTTGGCGACGAAAGACGTCTACGGCGGCGGCGGAGGTGAAGAAATCCACGGCCGGCGCGAGTACGACGGCGAAGAAGTCGAGGCAGTAAAACTCTTCCTCTCCGGCGACGATGAGATCCAACGGCGGCGCTAGGGTTTGAGAGCGACAGGGGCGAGAGTGAAAGGAGTTGAGGTTGACGGGGTCAAGCCTTTATATAGGCGCGGTAAAAACCGAGCAGCCCAAAGATTTTGGACGGATAAGCCCCTAGCGATTCGCATCTGTGTGACACGCGTCACACATGCATTTTCATCTCTATCCTCGCGTGCGAAGCGCGGGATGAAGTTACTGTGGCAACCGCCAAAAATGATTAGAAAATTTTCAAAAGGTGTTCGCAATTTGTTCAGCTGTCAAGGACACAGTGAAGACTTTGAACAGTGTCAAGTAGAACGCATATGAAGAATTTGTGAACAAAGTGGGTTGAGTTTAGCACAGAGGGGAGCGGGTCCGATCACATCCACATAGATGAAGAAAAACACGATTGAAGAATTAGCTATATGTGGACGCTATTGAGGACATGAAAAACTCAAATATATATATATATATATATATATATATATATATAGATATATATAGGTATAGAACCAAAAGCAGTGAAGAATAACCTCAAATGACGAATTTGAAAAGTTTGACGAAATTGCAAATGACGAAAAACTCAAATTTGAAGAACGTCAAAAAGAGGTGGTGGCGTTACCCACCGTATAAGAACTATGATGATTTCAGACACCGCGTACAATTGTCGTAGGGTTCTGAGAATCAAGTTCTTCATTAATTTCTTCACACTTAGAGGGTTAGTCTTCATTGATTGAAGAAAAACGTTACTTCGTGTGTTGTGCATCAAAGTCATCAAGAATGCATAAGCGTTAGGTTGTGTGTCCATTTCAAAGGACATTCGAAGATTCTAAGATGTTTAGCTCACACCGCAACATGCAAAACCTTCTCTCATCCAAGGGCTTAGTGAAGATATCTGCAAGCTGGTCTTCAGTCTTCACGTGGTCGATGACGATGTCTCCCTTCAGCACATGATCACGAAGAAAATGGTGACGAATCTCAATATGCTTCGTCCTTGAGTGTTGCACTGGGTTGTGGGTGATCTTGATGGCGCTCTCATTGTCGCAGTAGAGTGGCACTTTCTTCACGTTGATGCCATAGTCCTTGAGGGTTTGCTTCATCCATAGTAACTGAGAGCAGCAGGCGCCAGCAGCAATGTACTCAGCCTCGGCAGTAGAAAGTGAAACACAGTTCTGCTTCTTCGAGGACCAACATACAAGAGATCGTCCGAGGAAATGGCATGTGCTTGATGTTGACTTGCGGTCCACACGATCACCAGCATAATCAGAATCGGAATATCTAGCAAGATCAAGTGATGAGCCCTTGGGATACCATAATCCAAGCGTTGGGGTGTGAGCCAAAGATCGAAGAATTCATTTCACAGCCTGGTGGTGTGATTCCTTCGGTGACGCTTGAAAGCGGGCACACATGCAAACGCTAAGCATAATATCTGGCCTAGATGCACATAGGTAAAGCAGCGAACCAATGATGGAGCGATATACCTTCTGATCGAAATCTTTACCATTTTCGTCAGTGTTGAGTTGGCCATTTGTTGGCATTGGTATCTTGAGGCCTTTGCAGTCTTGCATTCCGAATTTCTTCAGGCAGTCTCTGAGGTATTTCTCCTGAGATATAAAGATGCCATTGGGTTGTTGACGAATTTGAAGCCCGAGGAAGAATTTCAACTCCCCCATCATAGACATTTGATATTCTTCTTGCATCATATGAGCAAATTCGTCACTGTATTTCTTGTTAGTGCAACCAAAGATAATATCATCAACATATATTTGGCATATGAACAGTTCACCATCATAAGACTTAGTAAAGAGAGTGGGGTCAAGTGAACCGGGCTTGAACCCCTTTTTCTTTAGGAATTCCTTCAGGGTATCATACCAAGCCCTAGGGGCCTGCTTGAGGCCATAGAGAGCCTTGTTGAGTCTGAAGACTTTGTCAGGATGCTTTGGGTCCTCAAAACCTGGTGGTTGAGCAACATATATATACTTCTTCCTCAAGCTTACCATTGAGGAATGCACTTTTCACATCCATTTGATATAAGAGGATATCATGATGGTTAGCATATGCAAGCAATATACGAATGGCTTCAAGCCTAGCAACAGGTGCAAATGTTTCATCGAAATCAATACCCTCAACCTGTGTGTAGCCTTGAGCTACAAGACGGGCCTTATTCCTCACCACTTGGCCATTTTCGTCTTGTTTGTTGCGGTAGATCCACTTAGTGCCGATAATATTGTGCTTGCGTGGATCAGGACGCTTAACTAGCTCCCACACATTGTTGAGCTCGAATTGACGCAATTCCTCTTGCATTGCTTGAATCCATTCAGGTTCCAGAAATGCTTCATCGACTTTGGTGGGCTCTGAAATAGAGACAAACGCGTAATGTCCACAAAAGTTAGCTAAATGTGAAGCTCTTGAGCGAGTGAGGGGACCAGGTGCATTGATGTTGTCGAAGATTTTCTCAATCTGCACTTCATTCGCCACTCGTGGATGTGCTGGACGAGGGCCTTGTTGTTGTTGTTGTTGTTGTTGCCGTGCAGAGTCCTCAACATCATTTTCTTCAGAATGTTCATTTTCTTCACGATGAGGAACGACCACTTCTTCATCAGCAGCTATTTCTTCACTGGGCACAATTTCACCAGTGCCCATCAGCTTGATAGATTCCTCAGGTGGCATTTCATCTAGCATAGGAGGCAGGTGCTCTCTTTGCGAGCCGTTAGTTTCATCGAACCGCACATCTATAGTTTCAACACCCTTGTGGTGGAAGGAGTTGAAGACTCTGTAGGTGTGCGAGTCCCTTCCGTAACCAAGCATAAACCCTTCATGTGCTTTCGGTGCAAATTTAGAACTGTGATGAGGATCTCTAATCCAACATTTTGCACCGAAGACTTTGAAATAACTCACATTGGGTTTCTTGTCAGTGAGGAGTTCATATGAAGTCTTCTTGAGGAATTTGTGAAGATATACCCGGTTGATGATGTGGCATGCAGTGTCAATTGCTTCAGGCCAGAAGTGACGAGGAGTCTTGTATTCATCAAGCATAGTGCGCGCCATCTCGATGAGGGTTCTGTTCTTGCGCTCCACGACTCCATTCTGCTGTGGAGTGCAGGGAGCAGAGAGCTCATGAGTAATACCAAGTTCATCAAGATAAGCATCGAGGCCTGTGTTCTTGAACTCAGTGCCATTGTCACTCCTGATTGGCTTGATCTTAAGACCATAATTCGTCATGGCCCGATTGGAGAATCGTCTGAAGACATTCTGAACTTCAGTCTTGTAGGTAATGATGTGCACCCAGGTGTAGCGAGAGTAGTCATCAACAATGACGAATCCGTAGAGAGATGCTGCATTGGTTAGTGTGGCATAATGTGTAGGACCAAACAAATCCATATGAAGCAATTCAAAAGGACGAGTAGTGGTCATGATTGTCTTCGCCTGGTGCTTGGCTCTGGTCATCTTTCCAGACTCACAAGCGCCACAGAGGTGATCCTTGACAAATTTGACACCCTCGACGCCAGTGATATGCTTCTTCTTGACGAGAGTGCTCAAATTCCTCATTCCAGCATGTCCAAGTCGTCGATGCCATAGCCAGCATTCTGAAGCTTTTGCCATTAGACATGTTGCGGGCTGAGGACCTATAGAGAAATCTACAATATACAAATCACCTCTCCTAAAGCCTTCGAAGACTTTGGATTTGTCAGATTCCAACAGCACAATGCATCTATATTTGCCAAAGATGACAATCATATCAAGATCACAAAGCATTGAGACAGACATGAGGTTGAATCCAAGGGACTCGACAAGCATCACCTTTTCCATGTGTCGATCCTTTGAAATGGCAACCTTACCTAGATCCAATACCTTGCTTTTTTCCTTTGTCAGCATAAGTGATATGCTTCAGATGAGACGGAGTATCAGTGAGGAGATTCCTATCTCCAGTCATATGATTCGTGCAGCCACTGTCTAAGACCCATTCAGTGGCTGAAGGTGTATCGTCCTGTAGAAGCATTAATCTGACTTACAAATTTATATGCTTCAAAGCGAAGAATATGATGATGATCAATTTCGTCAGACAATTTCATCAATGAATAATATCAAGCAGCATAGGGGATGTGTGAAATGAAGCATTCATTCCAGCATGATTAGCCTGCATCCCAACATGCATTATGTCAGGTCTTCAGCAAATTCATCAGACATTTAGTTGTCTGAAGACCTGACCCTGCAGAAGAGATTAGTTCTTCTTAACCACCCACATATGAATGGGTGGCTGAGAAGCAATGTGACGAAGTGCATTGATGGAGAACTTAGGCATTGAAGAATATGCATTTCTCTTCACAGGAGGGTTATAGTAATTGAATGAATAAGCAGAGAAATTTTTTGAAGATTTGTGAACATAGTGGTTCGAAGAGTAATGCTCATATTCATCAAATCGCTATTTGTTTCCCTGCGAAACAGAGGCATTAGTGCAACCATAAGTGGGTCTGCATCCATTTGACGACTTTGATCCCTGTGAAGAATTTGCCCTGGGAAGTTTCTTCTTCATCGGTGGTGTCATGATGACATTCACCTGAAGATTTTCCAGAAGGCTTTTAGGGACCCAGATTTTCTTCATAGGTGGACCGTTCCTGCAGTTAGTACCAATGAATCTGGCAAAGACCTCACCATTCTGATTCTTGAACAGTTTATAGTTGGAGTCAAATGACTCATCTGAAGAGTATGAAGAATCACAAGTATAGCCAGATAAAGTGGATGGGTCTACTGGAGGTCCCTTTGCAGCAACCCATGTGGTTTTGGGATACTGCTCAGGCTTCCAATACGAACCATCAGCATTGAGCTTTCTCTCAAAGGCAATACCCTCTTTCCTAGGGTTCCTGTGAAGAATTTGCTTTTTGAGCACATCACACAGGGTTTGATGCCCTTTGAGGCTTTTGTACATGCCGGTGACATACAATTCCTTCAGCCCTGCATTTTCATCAGTATCACTGGTGGCTTCCTCAGATGAGGGGTTAGTGGCCACCGTAGCAGTTGAAGCAATTGCAAGTACAGAAGCATTTGAACATTCAGCTGAAGAATTAGCATTATCACGTTCAAGGCATTTTAGGCATGGTGCAACAAATTCTTCCTGAGCGGTACTGATCTGTTGAGCGAGGAGTGAATCGTTTTCCTTTTGAAGATCATCATGAGACGCTCTCAGCTTCTCGAGATCTTGCTTCCTTTGAAGAAATTCATAGGACAGCTTCTCATGTTCAACTGAGAGGGACACATGACGACTTTCAAGTTCATCATATTTAGACTTGAGCCTTCTGAGATCCTCAGACAAGGCTTGACTACAATCCATTTCCTCATCCAACAGGTCATCACTTTTGTCTAGCAGTTTTTGAATCTTTTCCATGGCATGTTGTTGCTCAGTTGCAATTTTAGCAAGTTTCTTATAGCTAGGTTTAGACTCACACTCAGAGTCATCATCACTGGAGGTTTCAAAGTAAGCTTCTCGTGAGGTTACCTTTGCACCTCGTGCCATGAAGCAATAGGTGGGAGTGTAGTCATCAGCACAGTCATCATTGTTGGTGGAGATACCATTATCCTCAGTGTTGAAGATGGACTTGCTGACGTATTCCGTGGCGAGAGCAAGGCTAGCCACACCAGTGTCTGACTCCTCCTCAGATTCCTCGGCTTGCTAATCATCAGATTCCTCTTCAGAATCCATTTCCTTCCCAAGGAATACACGAGCTTTGCTAGAATTAGACTTCTTGTGAGATGAGGACTTTGATGAAGACTTTGAGGACTTCTTCTTCTTGCCATCAGATTCATCATCATCCCTACTCTTCTTCTTCTTCTTTTGCCAGAGAGGGCAGTCGGCGATGTAGTGGCCTGGCTTCTTGCATTTGTGACAGGTTCTTTTGTTGTAGTCTCGAGCAGACGCTTCTCCAGTGTTCTTCGAGTCATACTTTGAAGACTTTCCAAATCTGTTCTTCTTGGAAAACTTCTGGAACTTCTTCACCAGCATAGCCAGTTCTCTGCCAATTTTCTCAGCACCGTCAGAACTGCTCTCGTATTCCTCTTCTTCTTCTTCAGATGAAGAAATAGCCTTGGCTTTTGCTTTAGCCTTCAGAGCGCGAGGGCGACCATAGCTGGGTCCATACATATCTCTCTTCTCGGCTTGCTAAAATTCATGTGTGTTGAGCCTCTCAAGAATGTCAGCAGGATCCAGTGACTTGTAATCAGGGCGCTCTTGAATCATCAGTGCCAGAGTGTCGAAGGAACTATCCAGAGACCTCAGCAATTTCTTCACCACCTCATGGTCGGTGATGTCAGCAGCACCAAGAGCTTGGAGCTCATTGGAGATATCAGTGAGGCGGTCGAAGGTTTGCTGCATGTTTTCATTGTCGAGTCTTTTGAAGCGATTGAAGAGACTGCGCAGAACATCAACTCGGGAGTCACGTTGAGTGGAAACACCCTCATTCACTTTGAAAGCCGGTCCCAGATAAGCTTCGAGGTTTCCAGTGCACTCACTCTGCCATACTGTCCTTTGTTGAGATGACCACAGATGATGTTCTTCGCTTGAGAGTCCAATTGCTTGAATCTCTTCACATCAGCAGCATTGATACTTGGTGAAATGGTGGGGACGCTGTTATCAACAACGAACCAGAGATCATTGTCAATAGCCTCAAGATGCATTCGCATCTTGTTCTTCCAGTAAGGATAGTCTGTGCCATCGAAGATGGGGCACGCAGCGGAGACCTTGATCATACCTGTGGTTGACATAACTAAAACTCCAGGTGGTTAAACCAAAATCACACAGAACAAGGGAGCACCTCGCTCTGATACCAATTGAAAGCGCAGGTTATCTCCCAGAGGGGGGGTGAATGGGAGATTATTAGAAATTCGTCAAACTCTGAAGAATTTGACGAAGAACAGAGTGAAGAAATAGAAACGCGAAGGAAACTAAGTCATCACAGAAACAGAGTACATGCGAACAGCATACATAAGGATGAAGAACATGCGATCATACAATCATACACGCATGAAGAATATGAACTGAGGAAATAAAGGATAGCATGATCAAATACTTCAGTTCAAATTCATCAGAGGATAGATCACAAATTCTTTAGCAGCGGAATAAAGTAAGGGAGGGTGAGGAATTTGAAACCAGGTTGGCTCGGTGAAGACAATGGAATTTGGTAGACCAGTTCCAGTTGCTGCATCAACTGTACGTCTGGTTGAGGCGGCTGAGTCGCAACTCAGAGAACACTTAGTCCTCACCGTATTCCTCTTGGGCTAAGGTCACTTAGACCTCGCCCAATCACTCATGGTAAGTCTTCAAGGTAGACTTCCAAAACCTTCACAGACTTGTTCACCGGCACGCCACAATTACTCTTGGGTGCTCAGAACATGACGCCTAACCGTCTGGAGGAATGGCAGTCCTCAAAGGTAACAAGCGTCGGATCACACAGATCAATCTCTTCAGTGATGCTCAGTCACTTAGGCTCTGGTTGGGTTTTTCCTCACTTGGATTTTTCACAAAGTCGTCAGAGGATGGGTTGCTCTCAAATGACAAGTGTCAAGTTCTCTCGGAGCAGCCAACCAACAACTGGTTGGGGGGGTGGCTATTTATAGCCAGGGGGCAACCCGACATAAATTGTCATAAATGCCCTTGTCTGATTCAACCGTTGTCAGGATAAGTATCCACTCGACAGCTGGCACGCGGCGCAGCAACGGTCGGAAAATTGAACTCTCAATTTCGCCAGGGCACTCAATTTCCTCACGATAGGCAGCTCGCACTGGCGAACTCCTAACTCCTCAGCCTGACCAAATTCGTCAGCGACTAGATGAACTTCATCACTGTCGCTAGCAAATGCGTCAGCTGTACTGGAGATTTCCAAAGGCTTCACTCGAAGCGGCTTGTGTATGGGTTTCAGTAAGTTTGAGAAGTTTTGAGCATCACTTTAGAAATGTGAAATATGTTTCACCTAGACCCCCTTTAACAGTACAGTTTTTCCTATGACTCAAATAAGAAGAAAAGAAACTACGAAAACGAAAGTCTTCAAGCTTCAAAGTCTTCACATCAATTTCTTCAAAGGCCGTACCAATTTCATCATCAAATTCTTCACTTGAAGAAATCTACTTTTAGGGGTCGTCTTCCATGTGTTAAACCAAATCTTCAGGGACTCTGTCTCCTGTGTATACTCACAAACACATTAGTTCCTCAACCTATTTGTCTTCAATACTCCAAAACCACTAAGGGGGCACTTGATGCACTTACAGAGCCGAGCTGAGCCTAGGCCGACTCGTTTGCGAGTTTGCGACCCTAGCTCAATGGGACCAAAAATTCACCCATTTTTACAAGAACATACCTATAATTGTCCTTTTTCTTTGTATGTGTCTTGCATTTGACAATATTTTTCTATATGTCTCACATTTGCTAGGCATTCATAATGAACCCACTTAACCATAATACGTGACTGTTGGGAGAGTTCAAAAACTCACCGAGATATATACATTTTAAACAAAGTGCATTTCGGTTAATTGTAGAAATTTTATGTCGCTATCTTTTTTATGCACTTTTGAATTTGTCTTTCACTGTGTTTATATATGGTGCGAAAAAATACTACCTCCTTTCCAAGTCCTGCGCGTATCTCAAAGTCAGTAATTTTACTAATGTAATATGAATTACACATCACAAAAGTTATACCATTAAAAATAGAACATTTAAAGTTTCTAATGGTATAATTTTTTGTAACATACAACTTGTATTATCTTGATCAAATCATCGATCTAGGGATACACGTGAGCCTAATAAACCAGAAAGGAGGTAGTGTTAGAAGGAACAATATTCATAGCAATACAATCATAAGTCGCATGTAACGTCCATGAGAAGAATTACCGTTTATTTGACCGATACTATCTCTATTTTTTTTAGGAACATCTCTATATATTTTTGTTGGCCCGTGGCAACGCACGTGCATTCTACTAGTATAGGGTGTTGCGCACCCGAGAGCCTCAAATCCACGTCCCATGTACCATGATCTTTTGTTTTTGTTACCATAGCATTGCTAAAAATCCTAACAAATCCTTCACCTTTTAGGTTGGCCGAATTTTAATCTCTTAATTAATTCTAGCATGCCCTGTTGATGGACTGCTTAACTTGAATGACTTGTAGTAGGTAGAGACATATAGCTTTTTACCATACAATCCCAGAGAAGGATCAGATTTGACTATCAAACAATAACGAAAAAAAACAACAAAACCATCTTGGTGTGACGGAGACGTATAGCGGTGGGACATAACTTAACAATATCAAAACTATGCCAACCAGAGTCTAGATCACGGTGCTCAAAGGAGTTGGTGGTCGTTCATCCAGCTTGCTCCTTACCTTTCCTTCCTAGCTTTGAGAGCAACACTAGCTGTAATAACACAATGAACTTATCCAACGTAGGAAACAAACTAAAATAAACATTACAAACTTTGGCCTCTATGATTGAGACTATCATGGGACTCTACCAGTCTAGCGATGTTGACCATGCTACAACGGAGTAAGTATCTTTTGTCCTTTGAGTAGCACATTCATATGTCGAATAAGGGGGGAGTGTCTCCTATTACGCCCATAGAACCAGGAAAACAGAATATACTGTCGCCAATCGTATTTGTGATCAGACCTGAATGCGATAAAAGTAAAGAATCTAATGGATTCGCCGAGCCAAAGCATTTGGTAAAAGAAGCTTTAGAACATACACTCTTTCTCAGCTATTTCAATTCTGGTTACGATTCAGTCGTATCTTTTGTAGTGGGACAACCATTGGTTTTTTGTCATCTTGGACCTTGTTTGTGTCTAGGCCATTCTTTATCTACTTATTTGCTTTCGAAGACAAGCACAAGACTTTTTAGAAAAGGTTTGCCCGATATGTACCTGGAGGGAAAGGAGTTTCAAGATAAATGGTCTCTTTTGATGGGCACATCCTCCTCTCCGGCCGCTCATTTGCCATAAGATATCAGACATGTGGGACTTTAGAAAAGGCTTTAGTTGATGCCTTTCTAAATAGCAGTCATACAAAACAAAACTATCCTAAATCTTACATAGGAGGTGTAGATCATGACTTCTCACACTGGTCCAAGCCCGCCTCCACCTATTTGTAATCACCGTAAAAATAGGGTTCCCAACCAAGATATATCCTTGATCACATTACAATTCTAGTTAGTGGCCCTTGACCTACCACCATCGTTGATCCTGCTAGAATATCACCCCCACCACCACCCCCCCTTGGTTGTTGTATCCCTCTTTCTGGTTCCCTCATGCAGTTGTTCTCCCGCTTTGTTCAGCGTTTGTACCGCCAAACACAAATGTGCAGCGAGTCTAGGGACACGTCCCGAAATGTTAGCGCAAAAGTGTGGTCGTCTAGATTTGTCATCATAGATCCGGTCGTGTCACCATGATAGCGCCCCAATTTTGCATTTCACAACTAGACCAGCTATGGACTCATTGATTCAACAAAACCAAGTATTGGTTTCAGGTCATCATACGCCACTTACCACATCATCTCAAAGCTTCTTCGATCCCACGGTTCTCACCACACCTAAATTGTATCATAGCCAGCCAACATTGTCCTCCCTATTACCAAGTCGGCAACAAGGTGCCTGCTAGCTTGCGAAGAGGATGAGTTGGTTATTGGACCATGCAAGGGTTGTTGCACACATGTGAACAACATGTGTGGACACATTTGATAGTGGTGATTCTTATCCTCGTTCTATGGATTGCAGTGCAAGCATGACAAATCCTTAGCCAGTGGCATGAACATGTGCTTTCATTTCGTATGTGATGCCAGTGTAACAAATGCTTGGCTAGTGGTGTCAAATATGTCGTGTTTTACGTGACAATACGCTAGAAAATGCATTTTTTTATATTGAAGCCTATCTTGAATATAAGATGGATTTGCAAACATATTTAACAACATCCCTCCTATTTCTTTAAAATCTTAATTACCATATCCATGAATCTGTGATCAAGGTTTGGAGTACGTCATACTTCATAAGATGCTCTTTTTACTTTTGTCTCCAATGGGTACTTTTCTTCTCTGATCACTAAATGTTTTGTGTCATTATTCAGGTTTGGCGGGGTAAATTCAAGTTAAATGTTTATACGGTTCATATTTAATGATAGATGAATCAATGCCTCTCCAATCTATATAGCTTTGTTCCGAAGTTATTGGTGGTAGTGTTGTGGTGTCATAATACTTACTCAAACGGTTTATGACTTTTTTCGAAAAGAGGAGAGACACCCTCTTTATGACTATTTGCATGATATATTAAATGGTCATAGATTATGCGATGCTACGTCCATGAATGTCTTTTTCCTATTTCACAATGTTTGTGCGTGTACGGGATATTTAGTTCTACTCTCAAACTCACATACACCTAGATGAACATTAAATTTGAAAGAAAGTATCAAAACAATTAAAATAAATCTGTTTTTTGGCGACAAACATATTTGAGTGTTCTAGTTGCATGCATAATTTTGTGAAGAAATGATATAAGTGGTGATCTGCAACCCAAAAAAAACAGTGCTCCAAAATAGCTTTTTAGAGCACCACTTTTCTGGACCACCATGAACGTCGTTTCTTTGTGAAATTTTGCACACAATTAGAACACTTGAATATGTTTATTGCCAAACTATTTCAAATGTTTTTTGAATTTATCTTTGCTAGTCTTTAGAATTTACCGTCTACCCGGTTGCGTGTGAGCTCGGGAGCCAAAGCACCATATCCCGTGAGTACCTCTTTCTTTGCCCATGCAGGGAGCCGGTTATGGCTCAGATTTATTGTGGTTAAGTTATTGCACCATATCCTGTGAGTACCTCCTTCTTTGCCCATGCAGGGAGCCGGTCATTGCCTTAATCCCCAAAAGGCCTGATTCCACCAAGATTGGAGATTTCCAACCCATTAGCCTCATGCATAGCTTCTCAAAGTTTTTGGTAAAATTCTCTCAAACAGTGCAAGGCTCAGGTTCAGTAACATTGTCGGTGCTAATCAGTCAGCCTTCATCCGTGGAAGGTGTTTCCATGATATCTTTTTTCTTGCCCGACAAGTTGCGCACAAAATGCCTGAAGCTAAAATGCCCAGTTTTTTTTGTTGAAATTGGACATTTCCAAAGCTTTTGACTCCCTGTCATGGGCATTCCTCTATGAGGTGTTGATCCAGAAGGGGTTCAGCCAAGCCTGGATCCGTTGGTTGACAATTTTGCTATCTTCCGCTAGCACGAAGGTTGTGGTGAATGGAGTCATGGGAAGGAAGATCTGCCATGCACGTGGGTTATGTCAAGGTGATATGATCTCGACGTTGTTGTTTGTCATTGCGATGGACATGTTGTCTACTCTCCTAACCAAGGCGGTGGAAGTGGGGGTCCTTAGCAAAATCAATGTGATCTCTGACATGCAAAGGATATCAATCTATGCTGATGATGTGATACTCTTGACTAAGCCATCGCGGGAGGATCTTTCTATGGTCAAGGAGGTACTGGATGAATTCGCTAAGGCCTCTGGATAATCTGTGAACTATGGGAAAACTGTCGTGGTAATGGTCAGGGGAAGCGAGACAGACAAGGAGAGGGTGGTGTAGATTCTAAAGTGTGAGATTGCAAACTTTCTTATAAAACACTTGGGGCTGCAACTTGCTATCAGGCCGCTGAGAAAATCTCAATGGGAGCCACTCATCGACTCGGTTAGGGCAGTGGTTCCGGCATGGCAACAAGGGTTCATTGATCATCCTAGGTACCTGGTACTGGTCAAATTGGTCATATCTGCGCCTCCAGTGCACCACCTTAATATTGATGACGCTCCGGTTTGGGTGTTTGAAGCCATTGATAAGTGGATGAGAGCTTTCTTCTGGGCAAGATGCGGCGAGATCAATGGTGACAAGTGCCTAATTTCTTGGGACAAGGTGTGTAAACCTATGTGCTTCAGAGGGCTGGGGGTGAAGAATCTGTAGACGCAAGGATCGTGTTGTGAGTTCGATGGGAATGTCTCAGAAGATCCCAGCCTGATAGGTCTTGGCAGGGTCTACATTTGGGAACCGATGATATGGCCTCTGAAGTCTTTCGCAATCTAGTCCAAATCCAAGTTGACTCGGGTGAGATGGTTTGGTTTTGGAGAGACGGATGGACTGGAGGGTGCTCGGTGGAAGAGTTAGCATCGTTGGTTCAGCGCAAGGTGAAGAACTTCCTTGATTCGCGCACGGTGAAGCAAAGGTTTAACCAACTTCAGGTGGGTGGCGGATATTGTGCACCCCATTTTGCCACCAGAGAAGGACTGCTTCAACAAACTCTGGCATGCTATTCGCAATATGCACCGAGACCCTATGATTGCTAGGCATTTTCACTTGGCTTGGGCGTTGTCGGGAAAGTACTCCACTCAATCTGTATACTGGCTGCTAAGTTAGGGAAGGGAGCGTTTCACGCTCGTTGACTACATCTGGAGATGCTGGGCTCCTCTAAAATGCAAGATCTTTATATGGCTCGCTGCCCACCATCCACTATGGATGTATGATCGCAAAGAGCGACATGGACTGCAGGACGAGACCTCGCCCTGCTATCCGTGCCTCCAAGAGAAAGATAACATCGAGCATCATTCTGCAATGTGTGGTGGCTAGAGAGACGTGGCATAGGCTTGATCTCCAAATCAATGTCACTTGTCCATCTGCTTTGGGAAGCAGCAGGATTGGTGGAGGGGTTTAGCTCCCTGGTAATCCTCATCAGCTGGCATCTTTGGAAGCAACGAATGTGCGAGTCTTTGCTACCTAGCTCTGAGGTGGGAGGGTTGGAGAAGCCCCAGGGACATGAGGTCTTTGGGTCGGCTTCTCCGGCCGCACCACGGAGAGTGTGCTCTTCTTCATCGTTGGAGACGATTGGGAAAGGTGGGCAGGAGGCCCGCCGATCTCTTTCATCCTCTCCACGCTCCCCGCCTGCTCAACACTCATCACCTCGGCAGGAGGGGATCACTTCACCGCCTGCTGATGTGGATGGCGGAGCTGGGGGTCGGCCTGAGCAGTTGGCGCGGCCCCCACACCCTTCTGGTGCAGTTGGGAGTATGGCAGGAGGCCATACACCGGCTGAGATCACCACCGAGGATGTGATCGCCTTCGGGAGGATCCAGGACCCGAGGTCCGGTGACAGGCGCATAAGTCACCGGATTCAGGCCCAACCTGACGCGGACGACCTGCAGCTAGGGCGTGCTATGAGGGCAGCCAAGATTTGAGACGTCGAAGCAACTACAGGTTTGTCAGTTAATACAAGTTGTCCCATTCTGCATTTTTCAGAGCATGAGATTATAAATAAGGCGGGTAACTTGGGGATCTCTCTTGGTAGTAACGGGAAGGAAATTGCCAAATCAGTTAATGACTTGTTAGACTTAGAAGCGGATAGAGCCTTGGATTTGATTCGAAATATCACGGCAGTGAAACCTATGAATGATAACGATATTAATAATCTAGTATTTCGGCACTACAGAGTCTGTGCGAAGATCTTGTTCCCACTTCGGGGATAGAGAACGAGGAGTTAGAGAACGATGAGGCGGATACGGTTTCAGAGGGGTATGTGGCCCCTTTGCAACCAGAGGTTACCGCTCATCCGGTGATTAATCATGCGGACGAGGCTATTGTTGTAGGGGAACGCGACAGAAAACAAAAAATTTCCGCATAACGAACAGCCCAGGACCACTATGAAGACTGCATACAAGGTTTCGACCGATCGTTACCGACTCGTAGCGCAGCGGAAGTAGAGTCGATGTAGATCATTGGTGCAGATCCCCGTAGCTAGGATTTACAACCTCCCAACCGCGAGGATGTTCTCCCTTGTCTGCTCGTCGGACAGCCCTCCGGGAGGCGGTCGGACAGTCCCTTGGACGGTGTCACAGACAGCCCTTCGGGAGGACCCTCAAAACTCGGACGGTCACTCAGACAGCCCTTCGGGAGGCACTCTCGAATAGCCCCACGGGCAAAAAGATCGAACCTACGACCTCTCTATGGGGTTGCACACATACGGTGTCATCTATCTGGCAGGGCTTCGCCGTCCAGAACTAGTTCCCACCAGAACCCAGACAGCCTTTCGGCTCTACGAAACTATTTCGCGGGGAGGGAGAGAGAAGCCAGATCATTGCATGGCATTGTGTATGAGAGAATTTTTGATTTTGGAGAGCCCTCTCCACCTCTATTTATAGGAGGAGCAAGGGGTAGAGGCAAGGGGTGAAAAAGACCAAAAGGGGCTCAAGATCTTTTCACCCAAATGCCACATAAGGGTGTGTGTAGAACATATCCACCATGAGGTGGAAGGAAACCCCAAGGGGGCCCCCCACACCACCATGGACGAAATTTGGTGTTGCCCCCTTGGGGGGGGCACCACCTTTCACACACCTTTCTCTCTCACCAAAAGTGATTTTCTTCTAGAAGGAAAAAACCCATTTGGAAACCAACCCATAAAGCACTTTCACTATTCATGAAGACATTTTTTCGTGACCGTTTGAACCGAAAATATTTATGTAGGCCTAGAACATTTCCAGTACCCACAAAAATAATTATGGACGCATTCCGAAACATTTCCGGATCAATGATTTTCTTCAACGAAAAGCAACCACAGCGGTTCCGGCTGCTACGGAACATTTCCGGTTTTTCTCTCCGGAAAAATTCCAGAAGTTACCAGAACAATCTGGCAACCTCCAAAAAGTTTCTGGCGCGTGCCGAAACCTTTTTCGCTCAATGGTTTACTCCGAAACAACTTTTCGGTTTTACCGAAACTTTTCCGGTGTTCTCTCCGGAACTTTTCCGTTTGTCTCCGAAACTTTTCCGGTGACTTTCTCTCAGACTCCCTGTCTAGTATTCAGCAGATAGATGACCCTTAAGCCTATGACCCTATAGGTTCGGTGAAGTATAGACATGATCGGAACTCTTTCCGATCAATGATCAACATCGGAGCCGTGGACACCCATATTGACCCCTATACCCACACGAATAAATATTCGAGTGAACCTCCAGTTGTTGTGTGCTATTCCTGTTGCTTCACGATATGTTACAAATACCCGAGGTTAGATTTATCGGCATCCCTGTGAATCAACAGCTTGTCCACTATGCCAGTTACCTCGTTACCGGTTTTGTTCTCTTTTCTCGTTCCCGTGTTCCGGCATCCCCGTGATCAAATCACGCTGTGTCTGGCCAGACGATGATGGATACCGTAACACCGAGAGGGCCTAGAGATATCTCTCCATCGTCGAAGGAGCAAATCCCAATCTTGAGCTATCAAGTCCCTTGTCATAGTTTTCCATGAACCCGTAAGCCGCCGTAATAGCCACCCATTTACGGATGACGTTTAAGAAACCCCAAAGTTCATGAAGCAAGCATGAAGAAACTCAACACTCTCATGGTCTAAGGAATTATGCAAACGTTAACTTTCTCTGTGTGATTAACCATTAACTTGTGACGAATGTATCTCATAGCATAACATCAATTCGGGTCGATTCAACACAAATGTTCTTCTAACATTGTGCCCTCAAAGTTGCCGGCATAGTCATGCCCATGATCAGGAAAACAGAACCATCATGCAACACTTGAGCTAGTCTTAGAGGCCAGACTAGGAATACATTTTACCGTTTATTATTCCACACGTGCATATGAGTTTCCCTCCGAGCCTCGTAGTTATTGCAGAGTCGAGAACCATAGCAGTTATAGTACGGAATATAAACTTAATTACGAACATGGGGATAAATAATAACATATATTATTGCCTCTAGGGCATATCTCCTACAGACTCCCACTTGCACTAGAGTCAATAATCTAGTCAATGCTAAAACACTTTACACCTATGGCATACCGGTGTAAAATATGCTTCGCTCGTGGTATAGCCTGATGTCCAACGGATCTTGCAACTTCAGTTCCGTGTGTATCTTTGCATCTCCTCGCATTTTCATGCTTTCACAAAATTCATATTTTGTGTGGACTTGGCTTTGTATATATGTGAATCACAGGTCAAACCTTGATTCCTCAGACTGAGCTATGGAGCGACTATCTACAATAGTGCCCCATTGACCAAAGCCTTCTTGGAACCATACTAAGTTCATGAATGAACTATATGATTCAACATCTTCTTAGTCGCTTCCAAAGCATCAATACACTTAGCCTTTGTTATAGAAATCGCCACAGTAACTTGTTTGGAACAATTTCCAACTACCGTGCCACCATATCGTGTATTACACAAAACCCTTAACTTAAATCAAAAATCGCATGGAGCATTGATGAAGATTGTATCGATGTAATTACTTACAATGAGCACTTCATAATCTCTGCTTGCGAGAAAACATGTCATCGGTGCTACTTTAGTACTTATGACATTTTCCACTGTTGTCCCATGATCAGTACTTTGATCACTTTGGTATCTATACTCGCAACAGCTTGGGAGTATCGGACATATCTGGTTGTTTTACATACCATGGAATATATGATTAATCCAAACACAAGAGTGTGTGGGATCTCCATCATGTATTTTGCTCATCAGTGTTTTGGGACACCGAGTCTTGCAAAACTCTTTCCATGTGACTTCGGCAAGAATCACTCCTTGGCGTTCTTATGCTAAACTGTTTTAGCATCTTGTCAATATGTATTTTTGGATTAGCCTATTAGGCAATTCTATCTCGTAGATAAACATGCCTAATATCAAGGCTATTTAGCGCAAGCACTTCATCAAAAAACTATTTTCAATGAAATCCTAATTCGTGTCAAGAAATTTATATTATTTCCAATCAACAATGTGTCAAGCACACAAAGTTTTTAGAAATATTATTATGCTCCCACTTACTTTCTTGTAACCACAAGCATCTTCGTTATCCATTGATGAAATTAAACTCTTTTGACTATTTCATCAAAACGAAGATTCCAACTCCATTTTGCTCTCTTCTGTCCATTGCTGGAACTCTGAAGTTTGCATACTTACTAGCATCCTCTGGATTGACAAAATACTTCGGACTGTATCACATGCAAGTCATAGGTTGCATTTCCATCACATGGAAATCCTTTTGGCATCCATATATCATATCTCAAGATTGAAATATGTATGAATTGCTAGTTTAACCCGATCTGACTTTAAGCATCGCTACGGTGAGACAATCTCATCGTAGTCAATTACTTGAATTTGTTATTGTAACAAGTCGAGCTTTATGGATAAAACATTTTATCCACATCAGTTTATAGTTCCATTAATGTTCGTTAGACTCTAAGTCTTCCGAAGGGTTTATCAAGATATAATCTTCAATCATTTATATGGAAACTATCTCAGATTATATTGGCATTTAGCCAATTCCGGAGTCAGGGCCCATCAACGCTTCCTTGTGTATCGTAGGTATACTGTTGTCTAACAACAATATCTCGCTTGCGCACCTGAGAGGTTTGCATGAGTTTTGCCTACGTGGTTCAGTTGCAAGTTCGACCGAAGTCCATACATCTCATGTAGAGGCTTCCGTATCAGTCGCAGTAGGAAACTATGGAATTACTTCCAAGGTTTCTTTCCTTTGATCTGATGACGAAGATACTGTTATCTCGTCGAGTCACACTGTCCTCCCACTCACCTTTTTGCAAGAACCATTTTCTTCAAAAGCATACCGTTCTTTGTGGCAAAACCTTTTGCCTCGGTACAGTGGTGGGGGAATACCCAATAACTTGGGATAACCTACAAAGTAGCACTTGTCTGATTTGGAATAGGTTTGTAAATATTTTACACAAGCCCCATATTCCAAATGTTAAGAAAAGACATAACATGGTTGGGTGTACCATACCATGGAGTCATTTCAACAGATCTGATGGTGCTCTTTTCAGTGTAAAAGCCGCAGTCTCTAAAGCA
The DNA here is from genome assembly GCA_039707655.1 of Elymus sibiricus. Taxonomy (NCBI): domain Eukaryota; kingdom Viridiplantae; phylum Streptophyta; class Magnoliopsida; order Poales; family Poaceae; genus Elymus; species Elymus sibiricus. Next base: position 66,254,618 of record CM077672.1, read on the forward strand.
TTACTTTTAAAAGGGATAATGGCAAATTGATTTATGTCATCTTTGATCTTACCATGTCATAAATGGTTTGATTACATCTTCACGGATATTCCACTCACAGTGGTGCTCCATGAGGTGTAAGTTATGAAACTCTTTTCACAACTCATCAGACATTCGCTAAACTTGTAACTCAAATATTCCTTTCAGCAATCTAGTTTGTAGAAACATAATTTTCTTGTTACAATAATTTCTACTTCATTTTTGAAAACCTTATGAATGATTTCAAAAGATCCAGACTTACGTCTCATCAAGTAAATATCCATATATCTACTTGAGTCATTTCTGAAGATAGATAAATCCACGGCTAGCAACAACATTTATCGTACTACATACATCAAAATGTATGATCACCAATAAGTTCTTTGCTCGTTCCTTATGGCATGTGAATGGTATTTCAGTCACTTCACTTTTCGGAGGAAAGTTGCAAGTGTCAGATGATTCATAATCAAACGACTTCAAAATCCATCATTATGGAATTTCTCCATGCGGGTTTCTCCAATGTGACCAAATGCAGTGCCACACATGTGTGGTATTCTCTTAGTCTTGCGACATTTAGCGTCAGTGTTATGGATGTATCATATTACCATCAATATTCATAACATACATCCCATTCATGATGGAAGTATGGCTCTTATGTTATTCATAACACTGAACAACAATTGTTCTTTTATGAACAACCCTTTTGCAACAAACATCATGCAATGGGCTAGAGTGTGTAAAACTCTAAAATGAATTATGAAAGTAAATACGGAGGTAATATATTATTATCAATATTCATAACATACATCCCATCCATGATGGAAGCATGGCCCTTATGTTATTCATAACACCGAACATCAAAAGTTCTCTTATGAACAACCTTCTTGCAAGATACTTTATGCAATGGGCTAGAGTGTATAAAAACTCTAAAATGAATTATGAAAATAAATACATAGGTAATGTACCGAGTATAGCAACTTTTACTATGTTCCCAGCGCATATCTAAACCTCACTTCGGCAAGTCTTTTAGGCCGTAGTAGTTCTTGCATCGAGTCGCAGCAGAATGCAATCGAGCGGGTATCTTTGTGATCAACTCACAATACCCAAGAATTAGTGATTAACAGGTTTAATCATAATTCCCAAGAATTATATCTTTGACCAGCCTTCTATACATCAATAACTTGCATGACTTTCATACATGAGCTGGACATTCCAGTCTTCTCTCTTTTGGCCATTATACTTCTAACAGTTTAACTTTTAGTATTTCTCCTACTCTCAGAAGAAGCACTCAACTTAAGAGTGGCGTTAGCCCCGGACTTCCTAGGTGTGTAAGTCACACTAACACCCTTTGGACATTTCCTTTCTCTTTAAGTTGTTGTTTTATTCACCTTCATCATATGATAGGCGTTCTTCTGGATCCCTCTTGTATTAGTCAAATGCATAGTAAACACTTTTACTAATAGTTTGCAAACAAACATTGCTTTGGATATCTCATATCTTTTAGCCTTTGTTTGTATCTGAAACTAATTTTCAGTTCCATGAATATCACATAGCTATCCCAAACTTTTGATGTTCGGGTCTCATGGAAACAAACATATTGCACTTGATCGTAACGGAATTCTAGCTTTTGGATCGAAGGACGAGAGTCACATCATCCATAGCATTTAGCGGGAGAATACCGAAAGCATGCGATAGGACAAAGTCCTTCTCGGCACTCTTGAGGACAATCCTCACATTACGTTGCCAACCGTAAAGTTTTAACCAGATATTTAACAGCTTATTCAATTTTAATAGGGAAGGTGGAAACGCGAGCCATTCTTCTATAACTATTATGCATATAACACTTAGACAATGTCCATAATTAATTGCACTAAGAATTAAAAGAATTAATTCTAAAGTGCGCTCCCACTCAAATCAATATCTCTCATAATTGATTGTGAGTGATACAAGACCCATATTACAATTCAACGCCAAGGATGCATCCATCTCAAGTGACGAGAATTGCAATCGGTAGGCCAACTTGCCAATCACATCTCTATGTGATTCTTGTTCATCTTTCGATGGGCGTGTTCCGAGCTCAGGACGATCAAGCCAGAACGTTAAGACAACCAAGTGATCTCGCTGTGAGGTCTCAACTCACCCGCCTCACACTTCTCTAATCGTTCGTACCCATGCATCCATGTGATACCTCGAAGAGATAGGTGCCGTGACGGTGCTACACTTGGGAGAACACTAACTACTTGATATTTTTGTGAGAGATCACCCTAATAAAAAGCGACTACCGCGCAATCAAGAAGGGTGCATCAGAAGGGATAAACATCTCAGGCAATTCATAATCGCATGATATGGTATAGCCCTTTCTGACGGAGAAGTCTTGTATTTCTTCGTCTTCGGCATTCGCGTCGGTGTTCACCTTTGCGAAGATTGCCACCACCTTGTCGATGCACCAGATAATATTGCTATCTCCATAGCTAATAAAATAAGTGCATTACTTAAGGTTGACACGCAGGTCATTAAAGTGACAATCATATGGCTCCAACCATCATGCCGAATCATGACACGCAGGTCATGTTAATTTTACATCATATAGTCATCTCATACATAATCAAATTAATATGAGCATTGCTATACCACATCACATGCACATCCTGCAAAACCAAATTAGACGCCTCTAATCGGTTTATGCAAAATTTTATTTTACGTGGCTTCTAAGGTTTCGAAACAAACCGAAGCTACCAACGTCCATCATCAAGTATGATTATTCAAGTCGCTAGATTAACTTTGCGGGGTGTATAAAACACGAGATAATAAAATCTCGAGCCCCATACTTAACTTCGTCATACGCATGACCCCCGTGCAGATCATATCTGCATTTCCCTTTCGTCTGCGAAATTTCATCTTTCTTTTAACTATGGTGGAATTCAAAGAACTGTTAGCACTTCGTTGATCAATCAGGATTGCTGATTGCCAGAACTTTGAAACTCCACCATACCGTTATCAAGATCAGAAATACACAAATTCAAGGGAAGCAACAAGAACATCGGGTAATAGATTTCATCGGCTACCCGCATAAATAATTTTCAGCAATAGATCTCATCTACTACAAAATTATATTATGCAACACCCATACATCTCTATGTATTCTAGATCGTAACCTGCATCTACGCATAGCACGGCTCATGATGCCACTGTAGGGGAACGTGATAGAAAACAAAAAATTTCCGCATAACGAACTGCCCAGGACCACTATGAAGACTGCATACAAGGTTTCGATCTGATCGTTACCGACTCGTAGCGCAGCGGAAGTAGAGTCGATGTAGATCGTTGGTGCAAATCCCCGCAGCTAGGATTTACAACCTCCCAACCGCGAGGATGTTCTCCCTTGTCTGCTCGTCGGACAGCCCTCCGGGAGGCGGTCGGACAGTCCCTCGGACGGTGTCACGGACAGCCCTTCGGGAGGACCCTCAAAACTCGGACGGTCACTCGGACAGCCCTTCGGGAGGCACTCTCGAACAGCCCCTCGGGCAAAAAGATCGAACCTACAACCTCTCTATGGGGTTGCACACATACGGTGTCATCTATCCGGCAGGGCTTCGCCGTCCAGAACTAGTTCCCACCGGAATCCAGACAGCCTTTCGGCTCTATGAAACTATTTCGCGGGGAGGGAGAGAGAAGCCAGATCATTGCATGACATTGTCTATGAGAGAATTTCTGATTTTGGAGAGCCCTCTCCACCTCTATTTATAGGAGGAGCAAGGGATAGAGGGAAGGGGTGAAAAAGACTAAAAGGGCTCAAGATCTTTTCACCCAAATGCCACATAAGGGTGTGTGTAGAACATATCCACCATGAGGTGGAAGGAAACCCCAAGGGGGCCCCCCCACACCACCATGGACGAAATTTGGTGCTGCCCCCTTTGGGGGGGGCACCACCTTTCACACACCTTTCTCTCTTACCAAAAGTGATTTTCTTCTGGAAGGAAAAAACCCATTTGGAAACCAACCCATAAAGCACTTTCACTGTTCATGAAGACATTTTTTCGCGACCGTTTGAACTGAAAATATTTATGTAGGCCTATAACATTTCCAGTACCCACTAAAATAATTCTGGACACGTTCTGAAACATTTCTGGATCAATGATTTTCTTCAGCGAAAAGCAACCACAGCGGTTCTGGCTGCTCCGGAACATTTCCGGTTTTTTCTCCAGAAAAATTCCAGAAGTTACCAGAACAATCTGGCAACCTCCAAAAAGTTTCCGGCACATGCCAAAACCTTTTTGGCTCAATGGTTTACTCCGAAACAACTTTTCGGTTTTACCGAAACTTTTCCGGTGTTCTCTCCGGAACTTTTCCGTTTGTCTCCGAAACTTTTCCGGTGACTTTCTCTCAGACTCCCTGTCTAGTATTCAGCAGATAGATGACTCTTAAGCGTGTGACCCTATAGGTTCGGTGAAGTATAGACATGACCGGAACTCTTTCCGATCAATGATCAACATCGGAGCCGTGGACACCCATATTGACCCCTATACCCACACGAATAAATATTCGAGTGAACCTCCAGTTGCTGTGTGCTATTCCTGTTGCTTCGCGATATGTTACAAATACCCAAGGTGAGATTTATCGGCATCCCTGTGAATCAACAACTTGTCCACGATGCCAGTTACCTCGTTACCGGTTTTGTTCTCTTTTCTCGTTCTCGTGTTCCGGCATCCCAGTGATCAAATCACGCTGTGTCTGGCCCGACGATGATGGATACCGTAACACCGAGAGGGCCCAGAGATATCTCTCCATCGTCAGAGGAGCAAATCCCAATCTTGAGCTCTCAAGTCCCTTGTCATACTTTTCCATGAACCCGTAAGCCGCCGTAATAGCCACCCATTTACGGATGACGTTTAACAAACCCCAAAGTTCATGAAGCAAGCATGTAGAAACTTGACACTCTCATGGTCTAAGGAATTATGCAAACATTAACTTTCTCTATGTTATTAACCATTAACTTGTGACGAATGTATCTCATAGCATAACATCAATTCGGGTCGATTCAACACAAATGTTCTTCTAACATTGTGCCCTCAAAGTTGTCGGCATAGTCATGCCCATGATCAGGAAAACAGAACCATCATGCAACACTTGAGCTAGTCTTAGAGGCCAGACTAGGAATACATTTTACCGTTTATTATTCCACACGTGCATATGAGTTTCCCTCCGAGCCTCGTGGTTATTGTAGACTCGAGAACCAATAGCAGTTATAGCACGGAATATAAACTTAATTACGAACATGGGGATAAATAATAACATTTATTATTGCCTCTAGGGCATATCTCCTACAGTTGTGCAGGATAAACCAAAACGATCCTGGAAGAGGAAGGTTTATCCCACATCGGCAGTTCGTAGGAGTGCGAGAGACAAACAAAAGAAAAAAATTATGATGAAATATGAAAGGGGTCTTTTGGAATAGCAGAGGTCTAGCGGACTTGGCTAAAAGGAGATTCCTTGCGGAAACGTCGGTAGAGCAGCAACTTGATTTCATTGCCCTACTTGAGACAGGTAGAGATAACTTCACATCACAATTCCTCAATACCATTTCAGGAGGGGTTGATTTCGATTGGCATTGCTTGCCCCCAAGAGGTCGATCCTGAGGGATACTTCTTGGAGTTAAGTGTGAATCGCTAGAAGTAATAAATGTGGTCCATCGGGATTTTGCCATTAAATTTCGTGTGAGGTCAAAAATTGACGGATTCAGAAGGGCTTTGGTGGCTGTACATGGTGCGGCTCAACTAGAACTTAAACCTGACTTCCTTGCAGACATGGTGAGGATCTATGGGGATGAAAGGTTGCCTATCCTTGTGGGGGGGGACTTCAACATCACTAGAAGGAGAGAGAAGAAAAATAATGACAACTTCGATGGAAGATGGTCATTCATGTTTAATATGATCATTGAGAGTCTCGGTCTGAGGGAGATTGACCTCACTGGCAGACAGTACACATGGGCAAACACACTACCTGAACCGACATATGAGAAGTTGGATCGGGTGCTCACCAGTGTAGAGTGGGAACAGAAGTTCCCCTTGGTAACGGTACATGCACTTCAAAGAGAAATCTCTGATCATACACCGTTGTTGGTCGACTCCGGGGAAGCGACCCATGTGGGAAACAAAAACATTTTCTCTTTCGAACTAGGATGGTTTGAGAGGGAAGGCTTCATGGATCTCATTGCTAGAGAATGGGCCAAGGAGTCAGGTGGGATTTCCAGTGTTGAAAGATGGCAAAATAAAATTCGACATTTGCGCCAGTTCTTGAGGGGATGGGCCAAAAATCAGAGCGGTTTATGCAAGGTGGAAAAAGAGAGACTTATACAACTTATAAATGAGTTAGACCTAAAGGCTGAGTCTAACATTCTTAATGTGTCGGATCGGGCGGTTAAGAATGAGGTTGAGCGTAAGCTGCGTGCTCTTCTTAGAGAAGAAGAGATCAAATGGGCTCTCAGAGCTAAGGTGACAAAGGTCGTCCAAGGTAATGATAACACCTAGTTCTTCCACATGATAGCGAATGGAAAACATAGAAAGAAGAAAAAAATTCAGCTTGAGCAGGATGAGGGTACAATTATCGGGCATGAGAACTTGAAGCTGTACATCTCTAATTATTATAAGCGACTTTTTGGGGCCCCCGAAGAAAATTTTGTGTCGCTCGATGAGCACGTAGTCGGGGACATACCTCAACTCAACACAGAAGAAAACGAGGTTTTGTCTGCTCCGTTTACTGAGAAAGAGGTGTTTGACGCGGTAATAGAGATGAAACAGAATAAAGCGCCTGGACCTGATGGGTTTCCAGCAGAATTTTATAAGAAATGTTGGCATATCATTAAGGGAGATCTTATGCCTATGTTCCATGATTTGTTCAACGGGTATCTACAGCTTTTCCACCTCAATTTTGGAACAATTACGTTGTTGCCAAAAAAGGAGGAGGCTGTGTGCATTGAGCAGTTCAGACCGATCTGTCTACTCAATGTGAGTTTTAAAATCTTCACCAAGGTGGGCACGAATAGGTTGACGCAGATTGCTGATGTCTACTACACAACTTATTCTTGTAGACTCGTGTTGGGCCTTCAAGCGCAGAGTTTTGTAGGACAGTAGCAATTTTCCCTCAAGTGGATGACCTAAGGTTTATCAATCCGTGGGAGGCGTAGGTTGAAGATGGTATCTCTCAAACAACCCTGCAACCAAATACAAGAAATCTCTTGTGTCCCCAACACACCCAATACAATGGTAAATTGTATAGGTGCACTAGTTCGGAGAAGAGATGGTGATAAAAGTGTAGTATGGATAGTAGATATAGGTTTTTGTAATCTGAAAATATAAAAACTGCAAGGTAGCAAGTAACAAAAGTGAGCACAAACGGTATTGAAATGCTTAAAAACAAGGCCTAGGGTTCATACTTTCACTAGTGCAATCTCTCAACAATGCTAACATAATTGGATCATATAACCATCCCTCAACGTGCGATAAAGAATCACTCCCAAGTTCCTATTAGCGGAGAACATAAGATAGAAATTGTTTGTAGGGTACGAAACCACCTCAAAGTAATCCTTTCCGATCGATCTATTGAGCTATTCCTATGAGTGTCACAAACAGCCCTAGAGTTCGTACTAAAATAACACCATATGATACACATCAACCAACTCTAATGTCACCTAGATACTACAATGTCACCACAAGTATCCGTGAGTTGATTATACGATATGCATCAAACAACTTCATAATCATAATATTCAATCCACACAAAGAACTCCAAGGAGCACCCCAAAGTTTCTATCGGAGAAAAGATAATGAAAACATGCATCAACCCATATGCATAGATTACCACAATGTCACCGCGGGAATCCGTGAGTTGAGTGCCAAAACATATATCAAGTGAATCAATATAATACCCCATTGTCACCACGGGTATTCATATGCAAGGCATACATCAAGTGTTCTCAAATCTGAAATATTCAATCCGACAATAACGAAACCTCAAAGGGAAAATATTCGATTCATGACAACAAGGATAGAGAGGGAAGAAACACCATACGATCCAACTATATTAACAAAGCTCGCGATACATCAAGATCGTGCCAAATCAAGAACACGAGAGAGAGAGAGAGAGAGAGATAAAACACATAGCTACTGGTACAAACCCTCAGCCCCGAGGGTGAACTACTCTCTCCTTGTCATGGAGACCGCCGGGATGATGAAGGCCTCCGGTGATGCTTTCCCCCCTCCGGCAGGGTGCCGGAAAAGGGCTGTAGATGAGATCGTGGAGGTACAGAGGCTTGCGGTAGCGTAAAAACTCATCTAGGGTTATTTCTGGGGGTTTCTCTATTTATAGGATTTTTCAGCGTTGGAATCAGGTCAGACGGAGCCACGTGGGCCCCACGAGGTACCAGAGCATGCCTGGGGGGGTGGCGCGCCCTGCTGCCCCGTGGGCACTGGGTGGCCCTCCTCCAGTGGGTCTTGGTTCCAGTATTTTTTATTTATTCCATAAAAAATATCCAAAAAGTTTCATCTAATTCCGAGAACTTTTATTTCTACACAAAAAACAACACCATGGCAATTCTGCTGAAAACAACGTCAGTCCGGGTTAGTTCTAATCAAATCATACCAAAACCATATAGAATTGTTATAAACATGGCATGAATACTTCATAAATTATAGATACGTTGGAGACATATCGGCATCCCCAAGCTCAATTCCTGCTCGTCCTCGAGTAGGTAAATGATAAAAGAAATAATTTATGAAGTGTGAATGCTAGCATAGTGCATAAGTTTGATCAATGATAATTTCAATCACTTTTCCTAGCATCATGACAGCAACTTTTTCTCATAAAACTCATCATGATAAAGTAGCGATTAAAAACATAAATTTTGATGTGGAATGCTACCTATCACAATCATCATATAATCTTTTCTTTTGTTGCATGGACACTTGGACTTGAATGATTCAAAACAATAGTCTATAATTTGACACGAAGACATAAATACTCAAGCATACTAACAAGCAACAATGTCTTTCAAAATATCAATGCTAAAGAAAGTTATCCCTAGCCCATTATGCACAATCATTGATCCATTCATGAAAAACACTCAAATATTAGCTACATCCAATGCACAAGTATGACAATAGTGCTCTCTAGTTGGTGCTTTTGTAAGAGAAGATGGAGACTCAAGTAAAAATAAAAATTGCATAAAAGTAAATAGATAGGCCTGTTGCAGAGGGAAGCAGAGATTTGTCAAATGTGCCAGAGCTCAAAGCTTAAATTAGAGAGATAAAAATATTTTGAGAGGCATGCTTTTCCTGTCAACAAAAACGACCAAGAATTCCCATTATTTTCCATGCTAGACACATCATAGGTGGTTCCTAAACAGAAAATAAAGTTTATTTCCTTTCCACCATTCTTTCACAATCCATGGATAGCCGTATCCACGGGTGCCCTCCATACCAACACTTTCCAAGGAATTTTGTTGTTATTAATTTTGATTCATTGTGGGACTGGGCATCCCTATTACCAACCATTCTCTCATGCAATGACAAGTGAATAAACACTCATCATGAGAATGACACACCTAGCATGGAAAATAATGGCCACCCCCTGCCGCTTCATGAGCGGTACGGGCACACAAAACGGAAAAATTATTTTGAAAATTAGAGTTGGCACACGCAAATTTACTTAGAATGGCATTGAAATACCGCATATAGGTAGGTATAGTGGACTCATTTGGCACAACTTGGGTTTAAGGATTTTGGATGCACAAGCAGTATTTCCGCTTAGTACAAATGAAGGCTAGCAAATAGATTGAGAAGCAACCAACCAAAAAATGAAAATGGTCATAAACATGCATTGAACATAACTAACACCGAATAATGCACCATAAGTAGGATATAATTTCGTTGCATAACTATTGACTTAACGTGCATGCATAGGGAATCACAAACCTTAACACTAATATTCTTACTAAATCACAATTACTCACTAACATGACTCACATATTATCATTTCCATATCGCAAAACTATTGCAAGGAATCACACTTATCATATCCAATGATCTATAAGAAAGTTTTTATTTATATCCCTCTTGAATATTCATCACTTTGGGACCAAATTCATATCTTGTGCAAATTACTGTTTGTGATTCCCTACCAAATCGGCGGTGGCGGGTTCGGGCATGTCAAATGCGGCGAGCTACGGCGCGGAGCGGGGCAGGAAAGAGGGGAGATCGACGCGGCTGCTCACCGTGAGCCTGCAGGTGTGCTCAAGCGGGCTCAGGGAGGATCAACGGCGGCGAAACGACGGCGGAAACGACGGCGACCGAAGAGGAAGAAGACGAGGCGGGGCGGCGATGCAGGGCTCCTCGACTTGCGCGCGTGGTCGGGGACGAAGTAGTCGACGACGGCGAGCAGCTAGGACACGGCGGCGCAGCGCGGGGACGACGGAGAGCGCGGGATCGACGGCGACGGCGGAGGAAGCCCTCGGGCGAGCTCGTGCGCGAGCGACAGAGAGGACGAGGGGGGATTCTGGGGCGCCTAGGGTTTGCGGGGGAGGGAGAGGAGCTCGGGGATGCCCTTATCCTCGCCGGGAGGGCTCGGATGGTCGACAGCGAGGCGGGAGGAAGGAGAAAGGCCGAGGTGGGCCGGGCCAGGCTGCACTGTGCACTCGAAGCCCAGTGCGCTAGTAAGTTTTTACCGTTTTTCTTTTTCATTTTTCTGTATTTTTTCATTTCTTCTGTTTTGCAAAATGTTAGGCCCCAAATTGACTTTTGAAAAATATGTAATTGGTCAAAACAAATACTAGGCAATATCTAGTACTGCCATAAATTGCTTGGGGTAATATTTGAATTCACTTGAATTTTTATTAAATAAAAAGGGATTAAATGTTGCTATTTTGTTACTGTTTTAGGATGTTAGACTCATCTAGGGAATTTAGGTGATGTTGTTTTTCTTAACATAATTAGTTATGGATTATTTGCTAATTAATGAACATTTTTGTTTCCAAATTGGAACAACTTTTATTTCCACTTTAAATTTGAATTTCAATTTGAATTGGAATTTGAAATGAGATATGATTCTAATTGTGATCAATACTTGCTAAACATGATGACTTCGCATTATCAGAGGGGGATCACTGTAGCATAATTACATGGGGTGTTACAATTCTCCTCCTCTAAAAGAAATTCTTGTCCCGAGAATTAAGAGGTAGGCTGAAAGAGAGCGGGGTATTCTTCACGAAGACGATCTTCGCGTTCCCAAGTGGCTTCATCTTCAGAATGATTCGACCACTGAACTTTAAGGAACTTGATTGCCTTCTGACGGGTTCGTCGTTCAGCTTGATCAAGAATGCGGATCAGATACTCTTGATAAGATAGATCTTCTTGCAGTTCAAGCATTTCATGATCCACTGCTCGGATAGGATCCTTGAAGCAGCGACGAAATTGTGACACATGAAAGACATCATGCACTTGAGAAAGGTTCGGCGGCAATTCCAATTGGTATGCCACTTCTCCTCGACGGGCGAGAATACGGAACGGGCCAATGTAGCGAGGAGCTAACTTGCCTTTGATCCCAAAACGGTGAGTGCCTTTCATCGGAGTGACACGAAGGTAAGCTTGTTCGCCAGGTTGATAGACCATTACCTGGTGTTTTCGATCATAGTTGCTCTTCTGTCGAGACTGAGCAGTTTTCAAATGTTCACGGACTATGCGGACTTGCTCTTCAGCTTGTTGAATAATGTCCGGACCGAAGAGTGGCCGTTCCCCAGTTTCTGACCAATTCAGAGGAGTTCGGCACTTACGTCCATAAAGAACTTCAAATGGTGCCATCTTCAGACTAGCTTGATAGCTATTGTTGTAAGAGAATTCGGCATACGGGAGAGATTCCTCCCATTTCTTACCGAATGAGATGACACAAGCTCGAAGCATATCTTCAAGCACTTGATTGACTCGTTCAACTTGTCCCTGGGACTGGGGGTGAAAAGTGGTGCTGAAGGACAAATGAGTACCCATAGCTTCTTGGAAACTGTTCCAAAATCTTGAGGTAAAGAGGCTGCCACGGTCTGAGCTAATCTCCAACGGAATACCGTGGAGTGACACAATTCTGGAAACATACAAGTCTGCTAACTGACTAGCAGTGATTGTCTCCTTGACTGGCAGAAAGTGAGCAACCTTCGAGAATCGGTCAATGACGACAAAAATAGCATCATGACCCTTCTGCGATCTGGGAAAACCAGTAATGAAATCCATTTTGACTTTGTCCCATTTCCACTCAGGAATAGCAAGTGGTTGCAGAGTTCCTGCAGGCCTTTGATGTTCTGCTTTGATGCGACGGCAAACGTCACACTCAGCAACATAACGAGCAATGTCTCGCTTCATATCAGGCCACCAGTATCTCTGTCGAATGTCTTGGTACATCTTGGTAATACCAGGGTGAATTGAAAGAGGCGTATCATGAGCTTCTTTCATGACGCGCGGGGTCAGATCCAGATTGTCCTTTCTAGGAACTACTAAGCGATTTTTGAAGAACAAGGTGCCATCAGCATCAATAGTGAAGAATGAGGGCCTTCCCTTTTTGAGATCGCGCTTAATCTTCTCGACCTCAGAGTCAGCTTTCTGTATATGCTTGATGAGGTCATCGAGGTCTGGTTCAACAACCAGGTTATTGAGATGACCCTGTGGGACAATGTGAAGGTTCAACTTGCGAAGTTCTTCATAGAGAAGAAGTTGTGCTTGCTGAACCATGAGGTTGTTGCAATAAGACTTGCGGCTCAAAGCATCGGCCATTACATTAGCCTTGCCAGGGGTATAAGAAATATCCATGTCATAGTCAGCTATTGTCTCGAGCCATCTTTGCTGGCGGAGGTTCAAATCTGGTTGAGTATACAGATACTTCAGACTTTGGTGGTCCGTGTATATCTCGCAACGATTACCGAGAAGGTAATGTCGCCACAGCTTCAGAGCATAAATAACTGCTGCTAACTCGAGATCATGCGTTGGATACTTATCTTCGTGAGGACGCAATTGACGAGAGCCATAAGCAATCACTTTGCGCTCTTGCATTAGGACACAGCCTAATCCTTGACGGGATGCGTCGCAATATATCACAAAGTCCTTACGGGAATCAGGGGGAGCTAGCACTGGGGCAGATGTCATCTTATCTTTAAGTGTCTGAAAACTTTCCTGGCATTTTTCCGTCCACTCAAACTTCTTGCCTTTGTGAAGAAAATCAGTCAGTGGCTTAGCAATCTTGGAGAAGTTCTCGACGAAACGGCGGCAATAGCTAGCAATACCGAGAAAACTTCTGACTTGCTTAACATTCTTCGGGGGAGCCCAGTCAAGAATAGCCTGAACTCGTTCTGGGTTAACATCTATGCCATCTTTGGAAATCACATGACCAAGATAAGTCACCTCAGATAACCAGAATTCACACTTAGAGTATTTGGCATATAGCTGGTGTTCTCAAAGTTTCTCCAATACAAGCCGAAGATGTTCGGCGTGTTCTTCTTCATTCTTGGAAAATATAAGGATATCATCCAAATAAACCACGACGAATTTGTCGAGGTAGTCCATGAAGATATAGTTCATCAATCGAGAGAAGGTTGCTGGAGCATTAGTTAACCCGAAGGACATAACGGTGTACTCGTATGATCCATAACGAGTAACGAAAGCGGTCTTCGGAATATCCTATTTATGAACTCGGATCTGATGATAACCCAACCTTAAGTCGAGTTTAGAGAACACAGAGGATCCAGCAAGTTGATCATAAAGATCGTTGATCCGGGGAAGTGGATATTTGTTCTGGATTGTTGCTTGGTTAATAGGCCGATAGTCCTGGACCAATCGGTTTGTTCCATCCTTCTTCTTAACAAAGAGAGAAGGTGCTCCCCAAGCAGAAGAACTGGGGCGGATGAAACCCTTTTTAAGTGACTTGTCGATTTCCTCCTTAAGTTCAAGGAGTTCATGCGGCGGCATCTTGTATGGGCGCTTCGCAATAGGAGTGGTGCCTGGTTTCAAGTCGATGACGAATTCAACGGCTCTAACAGGGGGTATCCCTGGAAGTTCTTCTGGAAAGACGTCCGGAAATTCACGAACGACTGGAACGTTTTCAATTCCCTCAAGACGTGAAGCGTTCAAAGCATTTAGAGCATATATCTGAGCTTCGGCATTCCGGGTAATTCGGGCGGTGTAGTTCACTATCTCGTCGGAGGGGTGAAGGAGTTGGACGACTTTAGTGGCACAATTGATCGAAGCAATGTGAGCTTTCAACCAATCCATTCCCAGAATGAGGTCTATCGTGGAAGATTTCAAGATGATGGGTGAAGCAAGGAATTCAATTCCTTCAATGTCAACAGGGACATTGTGAGCCATCATAGAGGTGTGACAATGACCTCCAGGGGTACGGACAACTATTGGTAGGTTCATCTTTTCAAATGCAATGTCATGTGATAATGCAAATGCTTCTGACATGAATGAATGCGATGCTCCTGAATCAAATAAAACAGAAGTGGGTACTGAGTTAACGAGAAGGGTACCCATCACAGTGGTAGGTTGATCCTGAACTTCTTCGATATCAATGTTGTAAGCCTGTCCACGTCCATAAGCAGCAGACCCAGTATTATAGTTGCGGGTCTGGTTGTTGCCACGGCCATTGCCACGGCCAGTAGGAGGAAGTGCCAACTGAGTCTGATTCTGGCGGCAGTCCTTGGCAAGGTGACCTAGGTGGCGACACTTGAAACACAGACCATCTTCATGACGAAGAGGAGCAGCACGTGGTGGAGCAGCTTGAGCTCTTGGCTGCCTCGGTGGTGGAGGAGGCAGACGGGGTGCCACATAGGAAGGCCTCAGCACAGGGGCAGTTGGACGATACATGCTGTTAGGAATCCAGATTTTACGCCTTTGTCCTGAACTCGAAGACGAGCCAAGGTCACGTTGGCGCTTCTGTGACTCCTTGTGCTCCATCTGAGCGGTCTCAACCTGGATAGCCTTATTCACCAGGGTGGCGAAGTCGGCGAAGTCATGAACAGCAAGTGCAAGCTTGAGGTCTGGGTGGAGTCCATCGCGGAATTTCTCCTATCTGCGTGCATCTGTGGCAATGTCTTCTTCAGCATAGCGGGACAGGTTAAGGAATTCCCGCTGATAAGCTTCGACAGTCCTATTGCCCTAGGTGAGCTTGTGAAATTCTCTTTTCTTCCGGTTCATGATTCCCTGAGGAATGTAACGGGCACGAAAATCAGTCTGAAACTCGATCCAGGTAACGATCGTCCCAACAGGTAATGAACTCCTATGGGTGTGCCACCATTGAGCAGCGGCACCCATCAAGAAGTAGGACGCGAAGGTGACAACGTTGGCGGGGCGACATTGGCAGACTCCATCTCGTATGTGATGTCGCGAAGCCAGTCATCAACATCCAGTGGCTGTTCAGAGTTGCGGAAAACAGTAGGGCTGAGATGCACAAACTCCTGCAGAGTTATTGCGGCAGGGTGCTGATTCTGAGCATTCTGGTTGTGATGCGGAAACTGAGCCATGATCCCAACCATGAACTGGCGGTTCAGCTCGAATTGCTGCATCATAGCTGCCATATAGTCTGGCGGTGGTGGATCGTCGGCACCACGGCCACGACCACGACCACCTGGTCTAACCATCCTGCTAAAGATTTAACAGGAGTAGTTTAGTAAAAACAACTGCAAGTGTCTTAGAGACGAACATGATGTAACACGACAATGAATAAGTAGTGCAATAGATACATAACAGTAGTTAATTAAGACATACAGATCCATACACAAAGTCGGTTACACGTGGGCAGCATAAGTTCGGAAAATTAAACAGCTAGACATACTAGGCGGCGCGCAGGCACGCGGTGAGGAATACAACAACGAGACATAGCAAAGGCTACATCAACGTCGAGGAAAACCACTGAAACCAGGTAACTGCAGGTGCGGACGATGAGTGTCCATGGCAGGAAGGTCCTGCGCTCCGTGAGCACTCTGATGCAGAACCCGATCTCGAACTGGAAGAAGAGGTCCACGTGGGGGTGTGTGACCTCCAACAGCAGGCCAATCAATACCTGTAGGCATCTGAGTCCTGCGCGGGTAAAAGATGTACTCTGGATGTATCCTTGCATGTACAGCTGGCAGCAACTATGTCATAGCATCGTAGAGACGTGCTCGAGTGGCAAACAACTCGACGGCAAGAGCCCGGGCAGTGCGATCCAGAGCCTGAGTGCACTGAATCAAAACCTGCGGGTCGTATCGATGTCGCTCGTAAGGGGCACAGACAGTTGTGTAGTATCCGGTATCATCTCCAACCGGGGTATACGGGATGTATCGGAACTCGAAGTCAGCCAAGCGACTATGCTCGCCATGAAGACGTGCGAAAGCAGAATGGGCAGCGTCATGGACTGCCATATCAATCGTCACGCCGATACCGTGAAAAGTGTGCAACTCAGTGACGGAGTCGTTCCGCTGATCAAAGATACGAACATCGGCATGATACTGCTCCTGGTTGAACTCGCGGTAATCCTCGTAAACCATGTACTCGGGGTACCAACGGTAGCCCAGTCTGGTCAGGAGGGCGATCAGGATAGCTGGAAAACCAGTCGCATCACGGGCCCAAGTCCGAAGTACAAGCTGCGTCGCAGGGCGCGGCGGAAACAAGCGATCCATCTGAAACAGAGGAAATTCAAGATTGTCAAATGACAGTGAGTGAATTCTTGCATCTTGTATTCAAGGAAGTAATTTGCAGATAACCAAAGCTCTGGGTGGACGTGATCACGAGAACCTAGAGTCAGAGTTAGCAAAATTTTAACCTGAATAGAAGAGAGATCAGAATCCCAGAGTAAAGAAGAGGAATAAAAGATCCTAATACCACCCATTGACGACGTGGGCCCGTAAGCCACACAGTCTATGTTAGTAAAATAGTTTTTCAAAGACTAGACTCAACTTCGACCAAGGAATTGGAAGGGGGCTTCCTACAAGCAGTCGGCTCTGATACCAACTTGTGACGCCCCTGCTCGACCGTGCACTAATCATACACGCAAACGTGCACGCTCGAGGTCAGAGACTCACGGGAAGATATCACAACACAACTCTAAACTCAAATTTAAACATAAATCTTCATATTACAAACCAGGGGTCACGAGGACCCGAATACGTAAGTCATACAAACAAATAATATCTGGGTACAGACATAGTTAGTCAAGTTTGCCTTAAGAAGGCTAGCACAAACAGCGACACTGATCGAAAAGGCGAAGGCCTCCTGCCTAGGGCCTCCGAACTACTCCTGGTCGGCTGGCTGAACCCAGTAGTATGTGCCTCCGGGACTCTCCTGGTAGTAAGCTGCTGCGGTGGCGTCTGGCTCCGGGACTCCGTCGTCTGATTACAGCAAGCGGGTATGGGGAAAAAGAGGAAGCAAAGCAACCGTGAGTACTCATCCAAAGTACTCGCAAGACTGACATCAGAACTATACTAATTATGCATCGGTATAAAAGGAATGGGGCTATATCTTTGGACTGAACTGCAGAATGCCAGAATAGAGGGGGAGAAGCCTAGCCTATCGAAGACTAGCATCTTGAAGCAATCTTGCATCATCAGAAGAGAGTAGAACACAGTAGCATATAATAGTGGTTATATAATAGCAACGCCCTGAGATCCTTTCTCGACTCCCTGCGAGAAAGCGATCCCGAGAGCAGTATTAACAGTTTAATATTAAATCAGCATCAATGTGTAGTTGTAGTGGATCAGGATACAACTCTGAGCGTCCTGTTACCGTGGACACGGCTATTCGAATAGATCACTTCCCTGCAGGGGTGCACTATTGTTACCCAGCACGCTCGATTACATCTGGCCGAACACACTTGCTGGGTAATACCCGGCCTCGGGTAATCGACACGACGCAGTCCTACCTAGGCTCAGCAGAGAGGTCAGCACGCCAGTCTAAATCCTAAGTGCGAAGGGGTCTTGGGCCATCGCCCTTTGCACTCCTGCACGTTGCGTGACTGGCCGGGGCCCAAGTGCGACACTGTATACACAAGTGACGTAACCAGCCCACCCCAGCAATCAGCCCGCATCTCTGAGCTGTGACGTCTGAAGAGCTTTCGGCTGATACATACGACGTAGAGGGTCCCATAACCATTATCCCACGTGGTGGTAGTGCGTATAAGGCCAGCGGCCTACTCAGATCAAATACCCAAATCCGTTAGGCGTATTTAGCAGCTCGCAGAGACGAACATGAATTCCTGTCGCTCCGACTTGGTAACACACGGCTCGCGGGTGCTCTTGGAGCCAACCATCTTTATCAAATGACAGTAGTAAAGTCAAAGTACCCGTGTGTCCAAAGTATCAAGAAGGAATCCGAGGAATCACCCTTGATGGATCCCCACTCGAAGTATCGGTCAAGGTGAACCCGGAGGAATCACCCTCAATGGATTCACACAAGAGGAGTTGCACGACGGAAGCTTTATCGGAGGTGATGAAAGAGGAATCACCCTCGGTAACCCACAACCGGATAGCTATTCTACAGAGGCATCATCGGAAGTGAGATAAGAGGTATCTCCCTCGGCACTCGGTGGTAGCTCTGCAGAGTCGAACAACTTAGGGGAATGTGCGGTGAAGTGTTGGTCTCTGACCGTCGATCATACTGATCGAGTCTCCGGTGGAAAAGCGTGGCAACAAGGACAAGGATGTGGGGCCATTGATGTATCACTAACCAGCCTATACTAAGCATATAGGATAATAGGTAAAGTATCAACAACAAGTTACAAAACGAGGCTATGCATCAGAATAGGAACTATTGGAACAGTAGCAGGTGCAATTCTAATGCAAGAATAAGAGGGAAAGAATAGGCGATATCTGGATGATCAAGGAGGTTTGCTTGCCTGGAAGCTCTGCTGAGAGGGGCTGGTCGTCTGAAGGCTGCTCGTCCGGAGCGTAGTCGTACTCAGCTGCGTCGGCGGTGGTCTCGGCGTCTATCGGGAGAGAAGGAGGGGGAAGAAACAATAAATTCACGGCAACAATGCAACAGTGATGCATGACATGCCTAAATGATATGCAGAGATGATATATTGCCTCTCTAATTGTTTTAGATAATTTAGGAATTTATCTGGAATTATTTTATTAAAGTCATGCACTATTCATCTATCGAATACGGGCAAAAAGTTCCATGTTCAGTATGTTAGAGGGGTGTGGCAGGTATGTGGGTAGGATATACGGATTCGTCATATTTTTCTGATCGTTTTTCATATATAAATTATTTTCATCCGAGTTACGGTTTAATTTATATGATTTTTCAAATTTTTAAACATTTTCTGTAATTTCTGGATTTATTTTAATTATTTAAATTCAAATTATCCGAAACAGTAATTGGTGACGTCAGCATGACGTCCGAGTGACGTCAGCGGTCAACTCCGGCTGACCAGAGTCAAACCTGACCAGTGGGTCCCACTGGTCAGTGACTGTGCTAATTAAACGAGGATTAACTTTAATTAAAAGGGTTAATTAACTAGTGGGGCCTACTGTCAGTGTCAGTTTTGTAATTAGATTAATTTAAAAAACCTAATTAGATTAATTAAGCGGGTGGGGCCCGCGTGTCAGTGACTATTAGGTTAATTTAAATTAGTGTTTAATCTAACCCGAGTTAATTAGTGAGCGGGGCCCGCCTGTCAGCCGCACAGAGGCGTGGTTAGGGTCTAATCACGCCTGACACGTCAGCCGGCCGGTGTTTAGCCGCCGGCGACCATTTCCGCGGCGGCGCGGCTCGGGCACTCGCCGGAAATCGTGCTCCGGCCACCATTTCGCGCGCGCGAGGCGGCGTTCGAAAGAGGGGAGCGAGGTGCGTCGCGTGGTGCTACCGGTTGGTCTCGGGGAGGCCCTAAACGACAGCGGCGTCGACTGCGGCAGACGCCGGAGTTCGGCCGCGATCGGTATCGGCGAAAGAGGCCACGGTGAGGAGATCTAGTAGCACGGGCGGCCTCAGCGAGGAGCACTGAGCACGTTCCCGTGCTCGGGCGGGCATGACAGCGACTACCGTGTCGGCGGCGAGCTCATCGGCGGTGGCGGGTTCGGGCATGGCAAATGCGGCGAGCTACGGCGCGGAGCGGGGCAGGAAAGAGGGGAGATCGACGCGGCTGCTCACCGTGAGCCTGCAGGTGTGCTCAAGCGGGCTCGGGGAGGATCAACGGCGGCGAATCGACGGCGGAAACGCCGGCGACCGAAGAGGAAGAAGACGAGGCGGGGCGGCGATGCAGGGCTCCTCGACTCGCGCACGTGGTCTGGGACGAAGTAGTCGACGACGGCGAGCAGCTAGGACACGACGGCGCAGCGCGGGGACGACGGAGAGCGCGGGATCAACGTCGACGGCGGAGGAAGCCCTCGGGCGAGCTCGTGCGCGA
Source organism: Elymus sibiricus (assembly GCA_039707655.1). NCBI lineage: Eukaryota > Viridiplantae > Streptophyta > Magnoliopsida > Poales > Poaceae > Elymus > Elymus sibiricus. The sequence goes on from CM077672.1 coordinate 66,275,042, forward strand.
GCGACAGAGAGGACGAGGGGGGATTCTGGGGCGCCTAGGGTTTGCGGGGGAGGGAGAGGCGCTCGGGGATGCCCTTATCCTCGCCGGGGAGGGCAATGATGGTCGACAGCCAGGCCAACGGCGCTCGGGCGCGCGCGCGTGCCGACACGCATGCGGGAGGAGGCGGGAGGAAGGAGAAAGGCCGAGGTGGGCCGGGCCAGGCTGCACTGTGCACTCGAAGCCCAGTACGCCAGTAAGTTTTTACCCTTTTTCTTTTTCATTTTTCTGTATTTTTTCATTTCTTCTGTTTTGCAAAATGTTAGGCCCCAAATTGACTTTTGAAAAATATGTAATTGGTCAAAACAAATACTAGGCAATATCTAGTACTGCCATAAATTGCTTGGGGTAATATTTGAATTCACTTGAATTTTTATTAAATAAAAAGGGATTAAATGTTGCTGTTTTGTTACTGTTTTAGGATGTTAGACTCATCTAAGGAATTTAGGTGATGTTGTTTTTCTTAACATAATTAGTTATGGATTATTTGCTAATTAATGAACATTTTTGTTTCCAAATTGGAACAACTTTTATTTTCACTTTAAATTTGAATTTCAATTTGAATTGGAATTTGAAATGAGATATGATTCTAATTGTGATCAAGACTTGCTAAACATGATGACTTGGCATTATCAGAGGGGGATCACTGTAGCATAATTACATGGGGTGTTACACCATTACTATTAATTACATGGAGTGTATGACAAACTACTCCAAAAAGATATAAGTGAAGATCAAATGAGTAGTTAAGTAAATAGGTAGCTATGTGAGGACTCTCTCTCATTTAAAAATTTCAGATCTTAAGTATTTTATTCAAACAGCAAGAAAAACAAAATGAAATGACATTCCAAGAATAGCACATATCATGTGAAGAAGCAAAAACTTAGGCTCAACCAAAACTGACCGATAATTGTTGATGAAGAAAGGTGGGATGCCTACCGGGGCATCCCCAAGCTTAGATGCTTGAGACTTCTTGAAATATTAATTTGGGATGCCTTGGGCATCCCCAAGCTTGAGCTCTTGTGTCTCCTTAATTCCTCTCATATCACGGTTTCTCCTAAATCTTAAAAATTTCATCCACACAAAACTCAACAAGAACTCGTGAGATAAGTTTGTATAAATCAACTCAAAACCTTAACATTCTCTACTGTAGCAAATCACAAAAATTATAATTAAACATTGCATACTAAATGCCTCTGCATATTTAATACTCCTATCCTTAAATAGAAACATTAAACACGCAAACATATGCAAACAATGCAACTATAACAGCAATCTGCCAAAACAGGACAGTCTGTAAAGGGTGAATAAATATCCATACTTACCTAACTTCAAAAATTCTGAAAAATTACCAATTGACAGAGAACTCATGCATTCTTACTGTGTAAAAATTTCAGATTTTTATCATGTTCTGACTATTCAGGAATATTCTGGACATAACAGAAAACTTTCTATTTTCAAACAGCAACACATGAACTTGCAAACTGAGCATGGTAAAGGCTATAATTGGCATTTTATTGAACTAAAAGATACAAAACATGATTATTGATAACACCAAGCAAATATCAACAGAAGAAAATGACGCTCCAAGCAAAACTCATATTATGTGACGAATAAAAATATAGCTCCGAGTGAGGTTACCGATAGTGTTGAAGACGAAAGAGGGGATGCCTTCTGGGGCATCCCCAAGCTTAGACGCTTGAGTCTTCCTCAAATTTTACCTTGGGGTGCCTTGGGCATTCCCAATCTTAGGGTCTTTCCACTCCTTATTCTCCTCATATCGATATCTCACCCAAAACTTGAAAACTTCAATCACACAAAACTTAACGGAACTTCGTGAGATAGGTTAGTATGATAAAAATAAATCATCCACTTAGGTACCGTCAAGACAAGATTCATAATTGTTCTCACATAATGCGTACTGTATTCTATCATTTACACAATTTATATTACTCAATATAAGCTATGGAAACACTAAAACAAGCAAACTATGCACCGAAAACAGAATCTGTCAAAAACAGAACAGCATGTAGTGAGCGATTTAAAAACCATATTTCTGTACCTCCAAAAATTCTGAAAAAGTAGGAAAACGTAAACAATTTGTAACCAAATACAGTGTAAAAATTTCAGAATTTTCTCACGCTCCAGTACAGAATAGAAATTCTAGCACTGGACGCAAAAGTTTCTGTTTTTGCACAGAATCAAATCAACAAGCATCCACACTATCCCAAAGGCTTTACTTGGCACATTATTGAAAGAAAACATATAAAACATGATTACCACAGTATCTTAATCATGTGGACACACAAAAACAGTAGGTAGAAATATTGGGTTGTCTCCCAACAAGCGCTTTTCTTTAATGCCTTTTAGCTAGGCATGATGATTTCAATGATACTCGCATAAAAGTAAAGAATTGAAACACAATGGGAGCACGATGAAGCATATGACAAGCACATTTAAGCCTAACCCACTTCCTATGCATAGGGATTTTGTGAGCAAATAGTTTATGGGAGCAAGAATCAACTAGCATAGGAAGGCAAAACAAGCATAACTTCAAAACTTTCAACACATAGAGAGGAAACTTGATATTATTGCAACACCTACAAGCATATGATCCTCTCTCACAATAATTTTCAGTAGCATCATGAATGAATTCAACAATATAAATATCACATAAAGCATTCTTTTCATGATCCACAAGCATAGAATTTTTATTACTCTCCACATAAGCACATTTCTTCTCATTAATAGGAGTAGAAGTATCATATGAAACTCGAATACTATAAATTGTTTCCACATTAAAAGAGTAATGTTCAGTAAAAGGGTAATCATAATTATGACATTTTTTATAAATATAATCATCACTACTTTTTATAACATAAGTATCATCACAATAATCATCATAAGTAGGAGGCATGCAATCATCATAACAAATTTGATCATTCAAAGTAGGGGGACTAAAAAGATCATCTTCATTAAGTATAGCATCTCCAAGCTTGGGACAAACATCAATTGCAGCAAATAAATTCTCAAACATGTCATTCTCATCAAACATAGCATCCCCAAGCTTGTGGCTTTGCATATCATAAGCATAATCACTATTATCATCAATAGTATGAATAGCACCAATAGTATAACAATTATTATCGTCACAATTTTCTAAGTTGGTGCCGAAAAGATTTTCAAGATTATAAGAAGTATCATTATTATCCCAATCATAATCATCATAATGAGTAATAGGCATAATAAAATCATCCTCAATAGTTCCTTCGGACATTGTACCATAAGACAAAGAAGCAATATCATCATCTTCCACAATTATTTTTGATTCACTCTCATGAGGCACAACAATAATAGGAGCAACATTATTTGGGAGATATACCTTTTTACCTCTACTTTTTCTTCTTTTCTTCTTCTTCACCACATCATGTGTGGGTTTAATCAATTTTTCCGAGCTTCTTATTGATGAGATTGGTTGAATAGGACGCTCCTCCTCATCACCTATTTCATCATGAGAGATAATAGGAGGGAAAGTGGAAATCTTTACCCTTTCATTAGTGTTCCTTTTATATTCTATTGGTTTTCCCATCTTTCTGTAGTTGGCAATATAAGCATTCTCATTGCAATTTACCACACAAAACATATAGATTTCCTCTAGATTAGTTTCAATGTTGTCTGTGAGAATGAATGCTTCAAACCAACTATTTTTATGTGACAATTCCTCACACCCCAAAAATAGATAAAGCTCATTATATAGTTCAAGGGCGGTCAAGTCATTACAATATTTAGCCATGATTCGATCATCAAAAAGTATGCATTGAAAATTAAGGTGACCAACTTTATTGCAAAGTTCACAAGTAATGGGATGAAGAGAGCATAATTTTGTAGAAAATTCATCTATCACTTTGAGTAAAAAATTGGTTCTATCATGTTTGTGCTTCTTACAAAATCTATCATCCCTATAAGGCATGTCTTCATAAACTTTATGCACTCCACAAAAATTGACATGCTTATAAGAAACATTTTTGTCATGACTAGTGCAATCATCATTAGTATTTTGGATATTCATAGAGTTCATACTAACAACATTGCAATCATGCTCATCATTCAAAGATTTTATGCCAAACATTTTATTGAATTCTTCTTCTATCAATTGAGCACAATTTTCCGCTCCATCATTTTCAAGAAAGACATGATAAAGACGAATAATATGAGGCAACCTCAATTCCATTTTTTTTGTAGTTTTCTTTTATAAGCCAAACTAGTGATAAACAAGAAATTAAAAGATTCAATTGCAAGATCTAAAGATATAACTTCAAGCATTCACCTCCCCGGCAACGGCGCCAGAAAAGAGCTTGATGTCTACTACACAACTTATTCTTGTAGACTTGTGTTGGGCCTCCAAGCGCAGAGTTTTGTAGGACAGTATCAATTTTTCCTCAAGTGGATGACCTAAGGTTTATAAATCCGTGGGAGGCGTAGGTTGAAGATGGTATCTCTCAAACAACCCTGCAACCAAATACAAGAAATCTCTTGTGTCCCCAACACACCCAATACAATGGTAAATTGTATAGGTGCACTAGTTCGGCGAAGAGATGGTGATAAAAGTGTAGTATGGATAGTAGATATAGGTTTTTGTAATCTGAAAATATAAAAACAGCAAGGTAGCAACTAGCAAGTAACAAAAGTGAGCACAAACGGTATTGCAATACTTAAAAACAAGGCCTAGGGTTCATACTTTCACTAGTGCAATCTCTCAATACTGCTAACATAATTGGATCATATAACCATCCCTCAACATGCGATAAAGAATCACTCCCAAGTTCCTATTAGCGGAGAACATAAGATAGAAATTGTTTGTAGGGTACGAAACCACCTCAAAGTTATCCTTTCTGATCGATCTATTGAGCTATTCCTATGAGTGTCACAAACAGCCCTAGAGTTCGTACTAAAATAACACCATATGATACACATCAACCAACTCTAATGTCACCTAGATACTCCAATGTCACCACAAGTATCCGTGAGTTGATTATACGATATGCATCAAACAACTTCATAATCATAATATTCAATCCACACAAAGAACTCCAAGGAGCACCCCAAAGTTTCTATCGGAGAAAAGATAATGAAAACGTGCATCAACCCATATGCATAGATTACCCCAATGTCACCGCGGGAATCCACGAGTTGAGTGCCAAAACATATATCGAGTGAATCAATATAATACCCCATTGTCACCACGGGTATTCATATGCAAGACATACATCAAGTGTTCTCAAATCTGAAATATTCAATCCGACAATAACGAAACCTCAAAGGGAAAAGATTCGATTCATCATGTTGGGGAACGTTGCATGGGAAACAAAAAATTTCCTACGCACACACAAGATCTATCCATGGTGATGAGCATCTACGAGAGGGAGAGTGAATCTACATACCCTTGTAGATCGCTAAGCGGAAGCGTTAAGAAACGCGGTTGGTGTAGTCGAACGTCTCCGCGATCCAAATCGCAAGTCGTCCCTCGATCCAAGCACGATCTAGCGCCGAACGGACGGCACCTCCGCGTTCAACACACGTACGGCTTGATGACGATTTCCGCCTTCTTGATCCAGCAAGAGGGAGCGGAGAGGAAGAAGAGTTCCAGCAGCACGACGGCGTGGTGATGTTGGTGAGGAATTATTTCAGCAGGGCTTCGCCTAAGCACTACTGAAATTATGACGTAGGAGGAACTAGAGGTTGCCGGCACACGGCTTGGGGCAATCTTAATGTATCCCGTGTGCTAGCCCTGTCCCTCTATTTATATGTTGAGCCTTGGGGTCTAAACTTGGAGTAAAAGCCTCCTCCAGGTCGGTTTTGCCCGCACAAGGTCGGTTTGGCCCGCAGGGAAAGAGTCCAACTCGGATCCCTGCAGTACCGCGCACAAGCGGTAGTACCGCTGCTACAGTAGCGGTAGTACCGCTTGACCAGCTTCAGCGGTAGTACCGCTGATACAGTAGCGGTAGTACCGCTTGACCAGCTTAAGCGGTAGTACCGCTGCTACAGTAGCGGTAGTACTGCCTTACCAGCTTAAGGCAGTAGCAAAACTTCCTTTTGCACTTTCCAATACCTCGTGGGCTTTATCCCTTTGGCGCATATAAAGTGTTGCTGCACCCGAACACTTCGGTAAACATCCGGAACCCCTTCCGGTGAATTCCGGAACCCTTCCGGAAACCAAAACACTATTATCACATATATCAATCTTTACCTCCGGACTATTCCGGAGATCCTCGTCATGTCCGGGATCTTATCCGGGACTCCGAACAACCTTCGGTCACCAACAAAATAACTCAACTATACTAATCGTCACCAAACGTTAAGTGTGTAGACCCTGCGGGTTCGAGAACTATGTAGACATGACCGAGACACCTCTACGATCAATAACCAATAGCGGGACCTGGATGCCCATATTGGCTCCTACATATTCTACGAAGATCTTTATCGTTTGAACCTCTATGTCAAGGATTCAGTTAATCCCGTATGCTGTTCCCTTTGTTCTTCGGTATGTTACTTGCCCGAGATTTGATCGTCGGTATCTCTATACCTAGTTCAATCTCGTTACCGGCAAGTTTCTTTACTCGTTCCGTAATACAAGATCTCGTGGCTAACACTTTAGTCACATTGCTTGCAAGGCTCATTGTGATGTTGTATTACCGAGTGGGCCCTGAGATACCTCTCCGTCACACGGAGTAACAAATCCCAGTCTTGATCCATGCCAACCCAACAGACACCCTCGGAGATACCTGTAGAGCACCTTTATAGTCACCCAGTTACGTTGCGACGTTTGATACACACAAGGTATTCCTCCGGTGTCAGTGAGTTGCATGATCTCATGGTCAAAGGAACAGATACTTGACATGCAGAAAACAATAGCAATAAACTGACACGATCATATGCTACGTTTATAGTTTGGGTCTTGTCCATCACATCATTCTCCTAATGATGTGATCCCGTTATCAAATGACATCTCATGTCCATGGCTAGGAAACCTTAACCATCTTTGATCAACGAGCTAGTCAACTAGAGGCTTACTAGGGACACAGTGTTGTCTATGTACCCACACATGTATTTGAGTTTCCAATCAATACAATTATAGCATGGATAATAAACGATTATCATGAACAAGGAAATATAATAATAACCAATTTATTATTGCCTCTAGGGCATATTTCCAACAGTCTCCCACTTGCACTAGAGTCAATAATCTAGTTCACATCACTATGTGATTTACATTGTAATGAATCGAACACCCATGCAGTTCTGGTGTTGTTCATGTTTAGCCCTTGGAAGAGGTTTAGTCATCGGATCTGCAACATTCAGATCCGTGTGTACTTTGCAAATATTTATGTCGTCCTCCTTGATGTAATCGCGGATGGAATTGAAACGTCGCTTTATGTGTCTGGTCCTCTTGTGAAATCTTGGTTCCTTGGCTAGAGCAATGGCACTAGTATTATCACAAAACAGAGTCATTGGGTTAAGCGCACTAGGCACTACTCCAAGATCTGTCATGAACTCCTTCATCCAGACACCTTCCTTCGCCGCCTCCGAGGCTGCGATGTACTCCGCTTCGCATGTAGAATCAGCTACCACGCTTTGCTTGGAACTGCACCAGCTAACCGCACCCCCATTAAGAATAAATACGTATCCGGTTTGTGACTTAGAGTCATCCGGATCAGTGTCAAAGCTTGCATCGACGTAACCCTTTACGACGAGCTCTTGATCACCTCCATAAACGAGAAACATGTCCTTAGTCCTTTTCAGGTACTTCAGGATATTCTTGACCGCCGTCCAGTGTTCCATTCCTGGATCACTTTGAAACCTTCCGACCATACTTATGGCAAGGCTGACATCGGGTCTTGTGCACAACATTGTATACATAATAGAGCCTATGGCTGAAGCATAGGGGATGACACTCATCTTTTCTCTATCTTCTGCAGTCACTGGGCATTGAGTCTTACTCAACTTCACACCTTGCAAAACAGGCAAGAACCCCTTCTTGGACTGATCCATTTTGAACTTCTTCAAAATCTTATCAAGGTATGTGCTTTGTGAAAGTCCTATTAAGCGTCTCGATCTATCTCTATAGATCTTGATGCCTAATATGAAAGCAGCTTCTCCTAGGTCCTTCATTGAAAAACTCTTATTCAAATATTCTTTCACGCCTTCCAACATTTCTATATTGTTTCCAATCAGCAATATGTCATCCACATATAATATTAGAAACGCTATAGAGCTCCCACTCACTTTCTTGTAAATACAAGCTTCTCCGTAAACTTGTATAAACTCGAACGCTTTGATCACCTCATCAAAGCGAAGATTCCAACTCCGAGATGCTTGCACCAGTCCATAAATGGATCGCTGGAGTTTGCAAACTTTGTCAGCATTCTCTGGATCGACAAAACCTTCTGGTTGCATTATATACAACTCTTCCTTAAGGAAACCGTTAAGGAACGTTGTTTTGACATCCATCTGCCAAATTTCATAATCGAAAAAGGCAGCTATTGCTAACATGATTCTGACGGACTTAAGCATCGCTACGGGTGAGAAGGTCTCATCGTAGTCAACTCCTTGAACTTGTGAAAAACCCTTTGCCACAAGTCGAGCTTTATAGATGGTGACATTACCGTCCGCGTCCGTCTTCCTCTTAAAGATCCATTTGTTCTGAATGGCCTTACGCCCATCAGGTAATACTTCCAAAGTCCACACTTTGTTTTCATACATGGATCCCATCTCGGATTTCATGGCCTCTAACCACTTCTCGGAATCCGGGCCCATCATCGCTTCTCCATAGCTCGTAGGTTCATCGTTGTCTAACAACATGACCTCTAAGACAGGGTTGCCGTACCACTCAGGAGCAGTACGCGTCCTTGTCGACCTACGAGGTTCGATAGCAACTTGATCCAAAGCTTCATGATCATCATCATTAACTTCCTCTTCAGCTGTTGTAGGCTCTACAGAAACAACTTTCTGCGCTGCGCTACTCTCAGGTTGAAGTAAAGGTTCAACAACCTCATCAAGTTCTATCTTCCTCCCACTCAATTCTTTCAAGAGAAACTCTTTCTCAAGAAATGTTCCGTTTTTAGCGACAAACACTTTGCCTTCGGATCTGAGATAGAAGGTATACCCAACTGTCTCTTTTGGGTATCCTATGAAGACGCATTTCTCCGCTTTGGGTTCCAGCTTTTCAGGCTGAAGCTTTTTGACATAAGCATCACATCCCCAAACTTTAAGAAACGACAGCTTTGGCTTCTTGCCAAACCAAAGTTCATATGGCGTCGTCTCAACGGATTTCGATGGTGCCCTATTTAAAGTGAATGCAGCTGTCTCTAATGCATAACCCCAAAACGATAGTGGCAAATCGGCAAGAGACATCATAGATCGCACCATATCCAATAAGGTTCGATTACGACGTTCGGACACACCATTACGCTGTGGTGTTCCAGGCGATGTCAGTTGTGAAACAATTCCACATTGTCTTAAGTGACTGCCAAACTCATAACTCAGATATTCTCCTCCTCGATCAGATCGTAGGAATTTAATTTTCTTGTTACGATGATTCTCAACTTCACTCTGAAATTGTTTGAACTTTTCAAATGTTTCAGACTTGTGTTTCATTAAGTAAATATACCCATATCTACTTAAGTCATCAGTGAAGGTGAGAAAGTAACGATAACCACCGCGCGCCTCAATACTCATCGGACCGCACACATCAGTATGTATGATTTCCAACAAGTTACTTGCCCGTTCCATTGTTCCAGAGAACGGCGTTTTAGTCATCTTGCCCATGAGGCATGGCTCACATGTGTCAAGTGATTCAAAATCAAGTGACTCTAAAAGTCCATCAGCATGGAGCTTCCTCATGCGTTTTACGCCAATATGACCTAAACGGCAGTGCCACAAGAAAGTGGTATTATCATTATTAATTCTACATCTTTTGGCATCAATGTTATGAACATGTGTATCATTACTATCGAGATTCAATAAGAATAAACCCCTCACATTGGGTGCATGACCATAAAAGATATTACTCATATAAATAGAACAACCATTATTCTTTGATTTAAATGAGTAACCGTCTCGCAATAAACAAGATCCAGATATAATGTTCATGCTTAACGCAGGCACTAAATAACAATTATTCAGGTTCATCACTAATCCCGATGGTAATCGAAGAGTGAGCGTGCCGACGGCGATCACATCAACCTTGGAACCATTTCCCACGCGCATCGTCACTTCGTCCTTTGCCAGCCTCCGTCTATTCCGCAGTTCCTGTTTTGAGTTGCAAATATGAGCAACCGCACCGGTATCAAATACCCAGGCACTACAACGAGAGTTGGTAAGGTACACATCAATAACATGTATATCATATATACCTTGTTTGTTGTTGGCCGCCTTCTTGTCAGCCAAATACTTGGGGCAGTTCCGCGTCCAGTGTCCAGTTCCCTTGCAATGAAAGCACATAGTTTCTGGTTTGGGTCCAGCCTTGGGTTTCTTCACGAGAGGAGCAACTGTTTTGCCACTCTTCTTGGAGTTACCCTTCTTACCCTTGCCATTTTTCTTGAAACTAGTGGTTTTATTGACCATCAACACTTGATGCTCCTTCTGAATTTCAGACTCAACGGCTTTCAGCATCGCAAACAGCTCGGCGACTGACTTGTTCATCCCGTGCATGTTATAGTTCAACACGAAGCTCTTGTAGCTAGGTGGCAATGATTGAAGAACTCTGTCAGTGATAGCCTCTGGCGGAAGGGGCATCCCCAATTCAGCCAGACGGGTAGAGTACCCAGACATTCTGAGCACGTGATCACTGATAGACCCGTTCTCCTCCATCTTGCAAGCATAGAACTTATCGGAGATCTCATATCTCTCGATCCGGGCATTCTTCTGAAAGATAAACTTCAACTCCTGGAACATCTCATATGCTCCATGACGTTCAAAAAGTTTTTGAAGTCCCGGTTCTAAGCCATACAACATTGCACATTGAACTATTGAGTAATCATCAGAACGAGCCTGCCAGACGTTCACAACGTCTAGAGACTCAACTGGAGTGGGTGGATCACCAAGCGGTGCATCAAGGACATAAGCCTTCTGGGAAGCCGTAAGGATAATCCTTAGATTACGGGCCCAGTCCACAAAGTTACTTCCATCATCTTTCAACTTAGCTTTCTCTAGGAACGCATTAAAATTCAGGGGTGCTACAGCGCGAGCCATGATCTACAACATAAATATTGCAAAGACAATTTAGACTATTGTTCTAGATAATGAGTTTAGTTAATCATATTACTTAAAAACTCCCACTCAAATTGACATCCCTCCGATCATCCGAGTGTAACATGATCCAAATCCACCAACTCAAGTCCGATCATCACGTGAGTTGAGGTGGTTTCAATGGTGAACATCTTCATGTTGATCATATCTACTATATGACTCATGTTCGACCTTTCGGTCTCTTGTGTTCCGAGGCCATGTCTGTACATGCTAGGCTCGTCAAGTTTAACCCGAGTGTTCCGCACGTGCAACATGGCTTACACCCGTTGTATGTGAACGTAGAGTCTATCACACCCGATCATCACGGCGTGTCTCGAAACGACGAACTTTCGCAACGGTGCACACTTGGGGAGAACACAATTTATCTTGAAATTTAAGTGAGGGATCACCTTATAATGCTACCGTCGTCCTAAGCAAAATAAGATGCATAAAAGGATTAACATCACATGCAAATCATAAGTGACATGATATGGCCATGAACTTGTGCTTTTGATCTCCATCTCCAAAGCACCGGCATGATCTCCATCGTCACCGGCATGACACCATGATCTCCATCATCTTGATCTCCATCAACGTGTCGCCATGAGGTTGTCGCGCCGACTGTTGCTTCCACGACTATAGCTAACGTTTAGCGATAAAGTAAAGCATTACATAGCGCTTAATGATTGACACGCAGGTCATACAATAATTAAAGACAACTCTATGGCTCCTGCCAGTTGCCGTACTCATCGACATGCAAGTCGTGATATTCTATACAACACATGATCATCTCATACATCATATATATCTCATCATGTAATTGGCCATATCACATCACAACATACCCTGCAAAAACAAGTTAGACGTCCTCTAATTGTTGTTGCAAATTTTACGTGCCTGCTACGGGTTTGCAAGAACCGTTCTTACCTACGCAAAACCACAACGTGGTGTAGTGATTGCTTTTTGATCTTCTAAAAGAACCCTCTTCATTGAAATTGATTCAACTAAAGTGAGAGAGACAGACACCCGCTAGCCATCTTTATGCAACGAAGTTACATGTTAGTTGAAGGAACCTGTCTCGCGTAAGCGTACGCGTAATGTCGGTCCAGGCCGCTTCATCTCACAATACCGCCGAATCAAATATCAACTAGTAACGGCAAGCAATATGTATACACCCACGCCCACAACTCGTTTGTGTTCTACTCGAGATCTCATCTACGCATAGACCTAGCTCTGATACCACTGTTGGGGAACGTTGCATGGGAAACAAAAATTTTCCTACGCACACACAAGATCTATCCATGGTGATGAGCATCTACGAGAGGGAGAGTGAATCTACATACCCTTGTAGATCGCTAAGCGGAAGCGTTAAGAAACGCGGTTGGTGTAGTCGAACGTCTCCGCGATCCAAATCGCAAGTCGTCCCTCGATCCAAGCACGATCTAGCGCCGAACGGACGGCACCTCCGCGTTCAACACACGTACGGATTGATGACGATCTCCGCCTTCTTGATCCAGCAAGAGGGAGCGGAGAGGAAGAAGAGTTCCAGCAGCACGACGGCGTGGTGATGTTGGTGAGGAATTATTTCAGCAGGGCTTCGCCTAAGCACTACTGAAATTATGACGTAGGAGGAACTAGAGGTTGCCGGCACATGGCTTGGGGCAATCTTAATGTATCCCGTGTGCTAGCCCTGCCCCTCTATTTATATGTTGAGCCTTGGGGTCTAAACTTGGAGTAAAAGCCTCCTCCAGGTCGGTTTTGCCCGCACAAGGTCGGTTTGGCCCGCAGGGAAAGAGTCCAACTCAGATCCCTGCAGTACCGCGCACAAGCGGTAGTACCGCTGCTACAGTAGCGGTAGTACCGCTTGACCAGCTTCAGCGGTAGTACCGCTGATACAGTAGCGGTAGTACCGCTTGACCAGCTTAAGCGGTAGTACCGCTGCTACAGTAGCGGTAGTACTGCCTTACCAGCTTAAGGCAGTAGCAAAACTTCCTTTTGCACTTTCCAATACCTCGTGGGCTTTATCCCTTTGGCGCATATAAAGTGTTGCTGCACCCGAACACTTCGGTAAACATCCGGAACCCCTTCCGGTGAATTCCGGAACCCTTCCGGAAACCAAAACACTATTATCACATATATCAATCTTTACCTCCGGACTATTCCGGAGATCCTCGTCATGTCCGGGATCTTATCCGGGACTCCGAACAACCTTCGGTCACCAACAAAATAACTCAACTATACTAATCGTCACCAAACGTTAAGTGTGTAGACCCTGCGGGTTCGAGAACTATGTAGACATGACCGAGACACCTCTACGATCAATAACCAATAGCGGGACCTGGATGCCCATATTGGCTCCTACATATTCTACGAAGATCTTTATCGTTTGAACCTCTATGTCAAGGATTCAGTTAATCCCGTATGCTGTTCCCTTTGTTCTTCGGTATGTTACTTGCCCGAGATTTGATCGTCGGTATCTCTATACCTAGTTCAATCTCGTTACCGGCAAGTTTCTTTACTCGTTCCGTAATACAAGATCTCGTGGCTAACACTTTAGTCACATTGCTTGCAAGGCTCATTGTGATGTTGTATTACCGAGTGGGCCCTGAGATACCTCTCCGTCACACGGAGTAACAAATCCCAGTCTTGATCCATGACAACCCAACAGACACCCTCGGAGATACCTGTAGAGCACCTTTATAGTCACCCAGTTACGTTGCGACGTTTGATACACACAAGGTATTCCTCCGGTGTCAGTGAGTTGCATGATCTCATGGTCAAAGGAACAGATACTTGACATGCAGAAAACAATAGCAATAAACTGACACGATCATATGCTACGTTTATAGTTTGGGTCTTGTCCATCACATCATTCTCCTAATGATGTGATCCCGTTATCAAATGACATCTCATGTCCATGGCTAGGAAACCTTAACCATCTTTGATCAACGAGCTAGTCAACTAGAGGCTTACTAGGGACACAGTGTTGTCTATGTACCCACACATGTATTTGAGTTTCCAATCAATACAATTATAGCATGGATAATAAACGATTATCATGAACAAGGAAATATAATAATAACCAATTTATTATTGCCTCTAGGGCATATTTCCAACACATCACAACAAGGATAGAGAGGGAAGAAACACCATACGATCCAACTATATTAACAAAGATCGCGATACAGCATCAAGATCGTGCCAAATCAAGAACACGAGAGAGAGAGAGAGAGAGAGATAAAACACATAGCTACTGGTACAAACCCTCAGCCCCGAGGGTGAACTACTCCCTCCTCGTCATGGAGACCGCCGGGATGATGAAGATGGCATCCGGTGATGCTTTCCCCCCTCCGGCAGGGTGCCAGAAAAGGGCTGTAGATGAGATCGTGGAGGTACAGAGGCTTGCGGCGGCGTAAAAACTCATCTAGGGTTATTTCTGGGGGTTTCCCTATTTATAGGATTTTTCAACGTTGGAATCAGGTCAGACGGAGCCACGTGGGCCCCACGAGGTACCAGGGCGCGCCTGGGGGTGGCACGCCCTGGTGCCTCATGGGCACTGGGTGGCCCCCCTCCAGTAGGTCTTGGTTCCAGTATTTTTTATTTATTCCATAAAAAATCTCCAAAAAGTTTCATCTAATCCAAGAACTTTTATTTCTGCACAAAAAACAACACCATGGCAATTCTGCTGAAAACAGCGTCAGTCCGGGTTAGTTCTAATCAAATCATACCAAAATCATATAGAATTGTTATAAACATGACATGAATACTTCATAAATTATAGATACGTTGGAGACGTATCAATTGCCCATTCGGTGGTGCAACTAACTCAGACGGCGTTCATGCCTGGAAGACATATCCTAGAAGGGGTTGTTGTCTTACATGAAACTCTTCATGAAATTCACTCAAAGAAACTGGATGGCGTTATCTTCAAAGTGGATTTCAAGAAGGCGTATGATAAGGTCAAATGGCCCTTCCTACAGCAGGCCTTACGTATGAAGGGGTTCAATGAAGCTTGGAGGAAACAGGTGGATTCCTTCATTCAGAAAGGTAGTGTTGGGATTAAGGTGCATGATGACATAGGTCATTATTTTCAGACACGTAAGGGCTTAAGACAAGGAGACCCAATGTCTCCTATCTTGTTCAACATTTTAGAAGACATGTTGGCAGTTCTTATTGGTCAGGCTAAAGAAAATGGCCAAGTAGGAGGGCTAGTTCCGCATCTTGTGGATGGGGGAGTGTCCATACTACAATACGCGGATGACACAATTCTTTTCATGGAACATGATCTTGAAAAAGCTAGAAATATGAAGCTAGTACTTTGCTTATTCGAACAATTGTCGGGACTCAAAATCAATTTCAACAAAAGTGAGTTATTCTGCTTTGGGAGAGCCAAAGAGGAACAGGATGCTTACAGACAACTATTTGGCTGTGATATGGGGTCCCTACCGTTCAGCTACTTAGGGATTCCAATTCATCACCGCAAATTATCGAATAAGGAGTGGAAGTGTATTGAAGATCGATTTGAAAAAATACTAAGTTGCTGGAAAGGAAAGCTTATGTCTTATGGAGGTCGTCTTGTGTTGATTAATTCGGTTCTCACTAGCTTGCCGATGTTCCTTCTATCATTCTTTGAAGTACCGGTAGGGGTATGGAAAAGATTAGATTTCTATTGATCTCGCTTTTTCTGGCAATATGATGAGGTTAAGAAGAAATACAGATTGGCCAAATGGGATATCATTTGCAGGCCCAAAGACCAAGGTGGGTTAGGGATCGAGAACTTAGAAGTTAAAAATAAGTGTCTCCTAAGCAAATGGTTATTTAGATTATCTGTTGAGACCAAGGGAACATGGGTACAAATTCTGCGTAATAAGTACCTACATTCCAAGACTTTGGCCCAGGTTACCGCTAGACCTAATGATTCACCATTTTGGAAGGGGTTAATGAGGATGAAAGAAACCTTTTTCCATAGGGTGAAATTCATTATTGGCAATGGTAACACGACTAGATTCTGGGAAGATGCATGGCTAGGGGAGACGCCCTTAGCCATCCAATATCTCACTTTGTATAATATTGTACAACGCAAGGAAGCCTATGTTGCTACAGTATTACAATCGGTCCCCCTTAATATCCAGTTCAGGAGGTCTCTGGTGGGGGAACTATGGAACTCTTGGTTGCATTTGGTCCGTAGGTTGATGGATGTTCAACTTTCAGACCAACCAAATACCATTCATTGGAAACTCTCTAGGAACGGTAGTTTCACGGTGAAATCTATGTACTTGGACCTAGTTGATTCTGGGCCAATTTCGCGGTCTCTCCACATCTGGAAGTTTAAAGTACCGCTTAGAATTAAAATCTTCATGTGGTTTGTGCACAAAGGAGTGATATTAACAAAGGATAACTTGGTAAAGCGAAGATGGGTCGGTAGTTCCCGATGTTGTTTTTGTGACCATGACGAAACGATTCAACACCTCTTTCTAGACTGTCCGTTAGCCAAACTTCTTTGGCGTACTCTACATATAGCTTTCAACGTGAATCCTCCTAGTAGCATCAACGCGTTATTTGGGATGTGGCTACATGGAGTGGATCTAAATATTGCGGGACATATTCGGATAGGGATATGTGCACTATTTTGGGCTATATGAAACTGCAGAAATAATATAATCTTTAACGGGAAAAAAATTAACAACTTTTTGCAGGTTATCTACAGAACCACTGCTTGGATCCGTACGTGGTCGTTACTCACTCATGCGGATTCCAGGGAGCTTTTGGTTACTGGGTGCAACCGGTGGGAGACGGTAGCACGGGTTATCTTCAACCGATTTGGATGACGAGCTAATAATAGGCTAGGTGGTTAGGCATGGTAGCCTATATTTTTCGCCGGCTGTGGCATCTTTTTTTACTTTTTGTTATTTCTGGGCTCTTTTTGTGAGCCAGTACCAGACCTGAGACCTTGTTTCCGTACTTTGTTTTAATAAATTAGCTGCATGCATCACTCTGATGCAGAGGCCGGGGGATATCCTCCTTTTCAAAAAAAAAAAGGGTAGCAACGTTCGGTCACAGAGCTGGCAGATCTCATTTTGCTGGAATGGGATGAGTGGAAGAGCGCAGGAGCCGGAGGAACCAAAAGCTTTGTGAGGACCTTAGAAATAGGGGTGTTGAAAGAATACACTAGTTTCTCAAAATTTAAAATAAAAAAGATTTTTTTCTTACGTCGAGAAATATTTGTTTTTCAAGATAAACAATGTCCGTTAGGCACCTAATCTTTATGTCATAATAGATTCGAACACTTGCCTCGGATTGACGTCAATATATAATTGCTCCAGTGAATAGCTAAAAAAAATTGCTTTTGCTTTCTTTTCCTCTGCTACTAAGATGTTTCAGTTCGTCAGGTTGTCTCTTGCCTGCTCATGGATTCAGCAGGTAGTTTAAAAGGTTGACCTATTTGGGAATCTCCGGATCTATGCTTATTTTCAACTCCCCGAAGCATTTCGTAGGGTGCTGTAACTTACATTGGATGTACGCACCTGATGTGAGCATCTTGTAAATTGTCTCTATCTTCTATAAAAATATGGCACACTATTGACGTGCTCTCGAAAAAAAAATGCCCTTATAATGCAAATGATGTGCTAAACAAATGGGGTGCTAAATATTTTCTATGCTTACAAGAGATGATACATATTTCGATCATATGCATGTTTACTTTTTTTTTTTGCAACGATATGCATGTTTACTTTAACATGCTTACTGTATGCAACAAAGACCTACTTATGTATAAACTCCAGAATTGCTCATTTGCCACTTGATTTTTTGTATTCTTAGGTTACAACTAGCCATCTGTGACAAGTTCAACGTTTTTATAACCGAAACATGTCAAATGCAGTCAAAATTGATGATCAGATGCAACAAGCCTATTGTGTCATTTGAAAAAAAAAAGATACAAATCATAGAACAAAATTATTGGTGTACTATTGTTCACTACTTTTGTCCATTTTAGCCGGCTTTGCCGCATATATCTCCTATGGCAAGGAACTTAATGCACCATCATCTGTTGCAAACTCGCAACCAAGGCTGTGATTTGTGAGAGTTATAGATGAAAACGAAGTGTGTAATCTGCTACGTACATGTATGTGCTCCATCAGACATACACACGGTCTGAATTATTATGCACAGAGCACATGCCCTCATAACATAGAGACACCAGGCACATTACTAAGGTGTACCATAAAAATTCCTCAATAATTTATCACAAACTTGTGTGTGATCCAAGAAATGAAAAGATTCCTTGCACACAGGTGAGTATTTATCAAAGCTGCTCTAAACAGATCCATAGTTGGAAAAAAAATCAGTTAAATTACTAAATTCCACCATGAAGATTGATTACATGTTCAACATGATGCACCCATGAAGAAATAGCATTGTAACCCTGCTGTAGTACCGTCGAATGTTGCTGAAATGCTGCCCATTGAGAGATGCCCTTACTGACCCCTGCACAAAGCGAACACTCTTCAATAAACAGATAGAAAAAATGTGATTCATACAACAATAGTTAACACGTAGTGCTGATTTCTGCCTCAAGGTTTTCATGGAGCATAATGCCACAATGTTTGTTCTTTCAACAAAATGTAAATATATAATATTGAATTAGGCTCCATGACTGTACTTTAGAGAACCTGTTAAACTACATTACAAACCTACGTAATTGACTTCCATCATGGGAACATTTTCACCTTCAAGCACTTGTAGAAATAATTTGCGCGAAGTGCAAACAATATCACAAAAACAGCACGCCTTAAGTACCTCCTACTAAAATGGAATTATATTTTTTGTTTCCTTCTATACAGACAGATAAATCGATTAAATGACATGACTTCTCACTCTGATGTGGTGTGATAATCACATAAATGGTATGCCTTGTAAGATTTACGATCTGCTCAGCATACTGAACTTTCTATATCAGTAAATGCTAGCGGTTTGCCCATTACTCTTCATGCCCAATCCAATGCAGTAGCATGTATCTGGAAGCAATACTAAGTTATATAGATACAGAGCTACAGCACGGTGCCCCCAATCTGGACTAGCACGAACCTAACTACATATATAAAACATCGGAGTACAACGATTGCATTTGTGTGGTCATATTGTCATCAATGAGTCTGTAAATGAATTATTTGCCTGCATTATCTGATTATCTCAAACGTGTAATGAGTGCAGTAACATGTGTCATAAAGTTTTCCATGATGATGCATCAGATATTGATATTCAATAGCACAATAACGTGAATGTAGATGTGAATACTCCAGAAACTATGCAATGACCCAATCGTAAGCCAACAGAGAATGTTACTGTATCATACCTGTTTGCTGTATTACTATTAATAGACCTAGATTTGAATCTTTACCGTTTCCATTTGCGATTCTCCACCGATTTAGTTCATCCAGTAACTCAACAAATCTATGCTGCACTAGCTATATCCTCTAAATGATTTACTACCTCAAGGCAATCCTAGGAGTAGCAATTCAGATTGTACCATCCATGACCCAACTGCTTGATCAGGAAGCAATGTTGTCGCATCAGGCAAAGGTACTGATCTGGCTGCAGCTAAGCAGAAAGTTGGCACTCACTAGTTCAGCTGGTCTTTTCAGTTACTACAATTAATTGCAGGAATTGTTTCTGAGAAGTACTTTCTAACACTTCTCATCAACTTAAATTAACCTCCTCAGTGACAAAATAGTCTTTTTTTTTCATTGTTACCAGGAGTCCAGGATATTAGTTTTACTTTGTGTAGCATGTTTCTTTTAAATGATAGTAAATGAGAAATGGAAGCCCGGAAGAATTTGGATTATACATGCCTCATACAACTCGTAAGTACATGTTGTCACTATGAGATTCAGTATGCCCCTGTCATCAGGAAATGGGAGAATTCACACCAGTTCACGTGTGGATGCCAACATTCAAGGGTTTAAACGATCTTTTGTAGAGTATTGAAGTGATCAAACTGTCATTCCCTTTACATTGACACAAATGGATAGACAGGAAGGGGACTTGCCATGGAATAACTTTGCCAACTAACACAACATGTATGGAGTTATTTTCAGATCAAGTAATGGTGAACTTATAAATTAAGCCAACATTCAAGGTTTAAACGATCTTTTGTAGAGTATTAAAGTGACCAAACTGTCATTCCCTTTACTAGATTATTATAAGTTTGTGGATCATTGACATCCAATTTTGTCTATTCCTGATACGCATCACATTTAATGAACATGGGTGATAGGATTGCCAATATGACTGTCTGTGGATATCTAATCCAAGGCCAGCCTAATTCACCCTACCAATTAGTAAAATCTTCTTCATGTTCAACGGCCCATAGTTCTAAATAAAGTAGTAAGCACATACTATTTTTCACCCCTACCGACGCTGTCATGATCCAGTAATCAATCACTTGAGCATTTCATCAAACATCTGCTGCGCGAAACCTAACCCACATCCTTGTTGGCAAAACGCACATAATTTCAAACGGCCCCACTACTAAAGCCGCAACCAACATTTCGTCGAACACTTGGAGAGCAACACAGCCCACTACAAAGTTAACGAGAAGTCGCAATCGGGACAGAAGCAGGCGGAAGCGGTGGGAGGAGGATGGCAGTGGCAGTGGCACTGACCTGATCTTCTTGATGAGGATATCGCGGAGATTCTTGCCGAGCTCCTGGGAGCGGACGCGCGCCATGAGCGCCTTGCGCGCGAGGACGCGCTTCTCGGAGTTCTTGACGTGGTGCTCCGTCCGGCGCTTGATGAGCCGCTCGATGCCGCTGGACCGCATCTTGCGCTCCATCACCTGGAGCGCGCGCTCCAGGTTGCCGTCCCTCACCTGCACCACGATCCCCCGGGACGGCTGCACCTGCACCTGCCCGCGGTTCCCCCTCCCCGCGGCCTCGGCCGCCGCCGGCCAGAGCCCCCGCGCCGCTCGTGCTAGTGCCTGCATCGCTCGCTCGCTCGCTCCTGAAAATGAGTGCCGGGGTAATGTTGCGTCTCTTCCTTTTTTTTTTTTGAAAGCAATAAGACTTTATTTCTCATATAACAGCCAAGTCGTTTACAATAAGGTGAGAAATAAAGTCCGGGATCGAGGATTCCCAGAAAAAAGAAGATCTAGAGCTAAAACAATGTTTTGCTAAGCAATCTGCAGCTTGGTTTGCCTCTCGAAAGCAGTTGATAAAGGAGGTCTTTGCAAATTCAGAACTGAGATTTTTACACTCCATAACAGTGACCACTTCCTCGCCAAGATAGGCATCACTTTGGTTCACCATCTCCACTGCATTTGTACTGTCAGATTCCACAATTACCTTGCTGCATCCGATATTGGTTGCCAAGATCAGTCCATTCCTAATGGCACACACTTCTGCAGAAGTAGCATTGTTCACATGAGGTATAAACCATGAAGCAGCAGCAATATAGTTTCCTTTATCATCTCGTGCAATTGCTCCCGTGGAACCCGAGAGAGTTTCAGCTTGGAAGGAAGCATCAACATTTATCTTGACATAACCATGAAAAGGTTTCTGCCACATGTGTTCTCTTTTCCTCGTTGGTTGCTTCGGGGTCGATGCTCGTACAAAGTTTGTAGCCAAGACTTTAATAGTTACAGCAGTACGATCGGGTGATTGAATAGACTCCCCTCGCACAAACTGGCGTCGCTGCCACCATATATACCAAGCTGCTACAACCACCAGTTCTGACACTGGAAGTTCGCCAATACTTGACTCAATTCTCTCAAGAATTTCCATAGTCACTGATCCAGATCGATCTTCTGTCACTGCCTTTTCAATGTGCTCCGTCAGCGCTAACTCTGCCCAGATTGCTCTCGCCCACGGGCATGAAAATAAACAATGTTGGATGTCTTCCATCCCAATTTTGCACATCGGACATTGTCGTACGAGCGGGATATGACGACTAGCAAGCACTCCAAAGCACGGCAACACTCCCCTCAGTACCTTCCATGTAAAATGTTTTATTTTCCCAGGTACTCGAAGGCGCCAAGTATTCTTCCAAATGTCATTCAGCTGCATGCTTCCCTGTCCATCAGTTCTCCTCAAGCGCGATCCATGTTGGTGTTCAAATTCAACATGGTAGGAGGATCGCACAGAGAATGTTCCCGATCTAGTGTGATGCCAAGACACAAAGTCCTCAATTATCTCCACCTGCAGTGGAATTTGCAGAATTCTGATGACATCAATCGGGTTAAAGACAGACCTAATTAGATCTTCGTCCCACTGGGCAGAATGTGGATCAATCAGGTCCTCAACCTTTGACAGTAAGGTTGCCCCCCGTGGTGTAATAACTTTCCTTGTCTCACTCGACGGTATCCAGGGATCTTGCCAAATGTTAATCTGTGAACCAGTCCCAACTCTCCATATACATCCTCTTTTGAAAGTTTGTATCCCCGATACAATACTCTGCCAAGTATAAGAAGCTCCTTCTTTGGTCCAGCTTGCAATATATTTCCATAAGGGTAATATTTGGCGCTTAACACACGGGCACACAAAGAGTCGGGGTTCTGGATTAGGCGCCAGCACTGCTTTGCTAACATAGCAAGGTTATAGCTGTGAAGGTCCCTAAATCCCATGCCCCCTTTCTTCTTCGGTACACACATCTTCCACCATGAGAACCAGTGCATCTTCCTTTTTTCATCCGTATCTCCCCACCAAAAACTTGACATCTCATCAGTAATGGATTTGCATATCCCTTTTGGCAATTTGAAAACTGACATAGCATATGAAGGGATAGCTTGAGCTACTGATTTCAACAATATTTCTTTTCCTTGCATAGATAGTACTTTCTCCTTCCACCCTTTAAGTCGTTGACAGACTCTGTCGATGAGATGCTGAAAACAGTCACTTCGGTCCACCCCTACGATGGTTGGTAGGCCTAGATACTTGTCTGACAGGGCTCCTGTTAATATGTTCAGATCTCTACACACATCTTCTCTTATCCTAACCTCAGTATTAGGACTGAAGAATATACTAGATTTAGCTGTACTTACCAGCTGGCCAGAGCTACTACAGTATGTGTCCAACACCTTCTTCAAGGTTGATGCATTATGTGTGGTTGCTCTCATCAGAATAAGCGAATCATCTGCAAAAAGGAGATGGGAAATAGATGGTGCGTTCCTGCAGACACGAATACCCTCGATGCCTCCTACTTCCTCCTCATGAGCCAACAAACTAGAAAGTCCTTCAGAACACAATAAAAAGAGATATGGGGATAAGGGATCACCTTGTCTCAACCCTCTACTAGGAAGAAACTCCTCTGTCTCAGTACCATTGAACCTGACTCTGTAGCTAACTGAGGTCACACATTCCATAATCAGCTCCACCCACTGCACATCAAAGCCCATCTTCAACATCATCTGTTTCAAAAATCCCCATTCCACCCTATCATAAGCTTTAAGCATATCTAGCTTTACCGCACAGTAGCCATTAGTCCCGTGAGTTTTTTTCTTTATGGCATGAAAGCACTCGTATGCCACTAGTACATTATCTGTGATTAGTCTGCCTGGAACAAAAGCACTCTGTGTCGGGGATATTACCTCAGGCAGAATTTTCTTTAGTCTATTAGCAAGCATCTTGGAAATAACCTTGTACACCACATTGCAAAAGCTTATAGGTCTGTACTGAGTTATTACCTCTGGGCTCTCCACTTTGGGTATCAACACAATATTAGTTGAGTTCCACCCCTCAGGAATTTTCTTCTTGTTGATGGCCTCCAGAACTTCTTTAGTTAGATCATCTCCCAAGATATGCCAAAATCTTTTGAAGAAGATTGCATGCAGCCCGTCCGGTCCCGGAGCCTTCATATCACCAATCTGGAACAAGGCCTTGCGTACATCCTCTCCTGTATACGGTGCATTAAGTAGCCTATTCATGTCATTAGTTACTAAGGGCTTAACAGCCGATAGTAGATTATTATCCACCTCGCCCTCATCGGACTTGAATAAGCTAACAAAATAATCAGAAATAAGTGGCTTGAGGTTACCATTACCCTCAATCCACCCATTGTCATTAACTTTCAACTTTTTAATCAAGTTTCTTCTCCTCCTAGCCGAGGCAAAGTGATTGAAATATGAGGTGTTACGATCACCATGACGTAACCAATTCACTCTACCCCGCTGTGACCAATAGATTTCATCTTGTTCTAATAAATTCTCAATTAAAACTGACAACTCTTTTTGCTTATTTTTCACCTCTTCTGAATAAGGAACTCGCATCAGACTATCAAGTTCCCTTTGAGCATTTTTCAGGCGTGCACGAGGCCCCTTCAAAACCTTACGGTCCCAGGCGTGCAGCTCGCCGTGAACCACTTCAAGTTTTGCCGCAACAGATGGGCATAGTCCTTGACTCCGTGCTTTGAGCCACGCTGTTTTGACAATCTCCTCTACAGTTTCTTCGGACAACCATCTAGCTTCAAACTTGCGCTGTGTGTTCGTTCTGCTCTCATCAACGCCTGCTAAGTATTCAGTATCTAAAAGGATGGGCCGGTGGTCCGACTTAGCCATCTCCAAGTTCATTAGACCAGCAAGCGGGTGCAGCGTCACCCAACCTGCATTTGCGACGGCACGATCCAGCCGCTCTCGCAGTCCACCACGAAACCAAGTGAACTTGTCCCCGATGTACCCCAGATCTTCCAGCAAACAATCAGACAAGGCATCTTGGAATGCTTTAAGTCGCGACTGATGACGCGCAGGTCCTCCCTCCTTCTCTGACAAAAATAGAATTTCATTAAAGTCACCAATAACTGTCCATGGTAAGCTGGATTGGGCATGTAAATCTCTTAGCATAAGGAATGTACGCTCTTTGTTGTCCCAGCTTGGCTCTCCATATATTCCAGTCCACCTCCACATTGTACCATTAGTTTCTTCCACTGTGACATCAATGAGATCAAGGGTGGTAGTCCGGGAGTAGATCCTCACCTCCTTCTTCCAGTCTAAAAGCAATCCACCTTTTCTTCCATCTAAGCTTGGCGCGACAATCCTCTCGTCCATGCCCAGCTTCCTCATGAGAACTTCTGCCTTAGCTTCATCCAAATGCGTCTTAGACAGAAAAAGCGCATCCGGATTATGACGCCTCTGGATATCCAGAAGCGAACGAACTGGCGGGGCTCCGAGGATACCCCGACAGTTCCAACTAATTATTTTCATTGCTCCCGGCGACCCCCCACAAGGGTCGCCGATTCCATCTCTGTGTCAACAGATTCACCACCACTAACCAGGCCTCCATCCTCTGATGTTCTCTGCCTCTTTGCTTCTTGTATTTTTTGTGGAGTGCTCATCGCACTTTTGTCCACTGGAATTGCCGGCCCATTTTCAATTAGCAACACTTTCTCCGCAACCACGCCTACTGAAACTGGTACTGTTGTATCCTTCAGAAAGGTTCCGTCCGGGCCAACAAGCCTTTTTCGAGCTGATGGGGCTGCTTGGTTTGAACCCAGACCCACGTTGCCACTTAGGTCCATATTATTCTGCTCTTGTTCATTTGGTTCCCCTGGGTTATTGTTCCTGCCGCGACCAAAGCCACCCCCTCGGCCACCAGTACCTCCATCTCTTCCTCTGCCCCTACCAGCCTGTCCACCCGAGTCTGCAGACTCGAAATTAACAAGGAGCCAATCCCCCCATTCGCATTCCTCCTGCTTGTGAAGCCCATCGCCACACTCTGTCACAACATGTCCAACAAGACCACAGAACTCACAAAAATCAGGCAGTTTCTCGTACTCCACCGGATACTTTTTCCTTTCTTTAAGTGTTATGGGCACAAAGCGAACCAATGGTGTGTCCAACTCAATGAACACCCGGCATCTAAGATACTTCGCCGGATTAATTCGTCCCTCATTCACGATGACTTTGAATGGCGGTTTCCCAACCTTTCCTGCAACTTTCTCAGCCATGTCCTTACTTTTCATTAGACCATCAGGAACACCGATCACACGCGCCCATACTGGAATACGGTCGAGCTTGTAATCATGGACATTAGTAAATCCATCATACTCCTCAATCACAACAGCGCTATATCTAAACAGCCATGGTCCTCCCCCCATGACCCTATTCCAGTCGCCAACACACATGAATTGCACTAGAAACAGATTGTCTCCCATGGTTTTGAAGGTCACACCTCGTGCTGACGTCCATGTGTTTCTCATGGATTTGAACAGGGCAACATGGCTAAACGGTTTGCTTGTATGAACTCTGAAGATCCCTAACCAGCGGACATCTCCCATCAGATCTTCCATCTCACCTGACAGGTCAAGTTCCTCTTCTTCCTCGCCATGGAGATTCAGCCCAGCAAAGCGATCCTCTAAATTTGGCCTGCGCAGGTTGTCATCACCCCCGCCGCCGCCGCTGCCGGAAGCGCCGCCCACGCCCGGCAGATCAGTTTTTTCCACCATGTAGCACCACCAAGCAACCGTCCGAGGGTCGCTAAGAAGATCGACGAGTAGCCGGAGACCTTCCGACTACTAGATGATGAGAACCCGAAGGGTAGATGTGAACTCTGGTGGCGGCGCCGCCAGAGGATTTCTGGGACTGGTGCGACTATGCGGGAGGGGACAGAGAACTTATCCCGAGTAGCCAGCGACCATACCCTGTTGCGTCTCTTCCTTTGCACTACCGCAGAAGCGTTAAGATTCGGGACTCCTCGCTCTCAGCTAAGCCGGCAATGGTTAACCGTTACGCACATCCTCATGGGTAATTACTCTATTAGGAGACGGGTATGTGCCATCTTGAATACCCATGGGAAAGCTGATAGGTCAAATACCTTACCCAGCGTGCAAGACGGGGATGAGGATGGGATAGCATTACCCGTGCCCGTTACCCGCCTTAGAGCATCTCTAGCAGACCCCTTAAAACCACGACCCTTAAACCGCGGATAAGGGCCGAGATAGCCGCGGATAAGGGCTGCGGCGGAACAGAGCCCGCAAACCCGAGCGGTAAAAGAGGATAGAGGATAGATATATTCTCTTTTACCGCTCGGGTTTGCGGGCTCTGTTCCGCGCGCTGCCAATTTCGGCCCTCAAACCGTAAAACCATACAATTCAATTTTAATAAATAAAACACAAATTTCGAGAATTCAAACACAGTTTTGGCGACATTTGAACATAGTTTTCGCGCCATAACCCAAAAGACGGCGCATCCATCATCACTCATCCATCATCATCATCATCATCACAAGATCAAATCTTCACCGCCACCATTGGCACCACCACCAAACCTTGGCACCGCATGGCCTCTTGCGGCTACCCTCCTCCTCTCCAAGATCTCCAACCTTGCTATGTCATGCCATTCTTTGGTGAGCTCATCCATCTCATTTCTATTCATCATCATGATCTTGTTCTTCTCTTGAAGGAGCTTGGCCATGGCTTTATTCTCCTCGGCCATGGCTCTTCTCTCCTTAATGGCGGCCTTGCGCATGGTCTCCTCCTTGAGTAATTGTCACTTCTCTTACTTCTCTTGAGCCTTCTTCTCGGCCAACTCCTTCTTTGCCTCCAATGTCTTGATCACCAATTCCTCATTGGACTTGACCATGTGATCTAGCTTGTCCCGCAAGCTTGATGCCTCCGCTTCCCTCTTGATCTTGTCCTTGGCCTTTTTGTTTCCATCGGGCTTGTTCTTGTTTCTTGGGCCATCATCATCTTCATCATCATCATCCATCTTGGTGAGTGCACCTCTCTTCGGTGGGGATTCTTTGTCAGTCACCTTCCACTTCTCGCTTTCTTTAAGAAGTTCCCAACAATGCTCTAGTTGAAATGCCTTTTTACCGGAAGCTTCCATGTCCTTGTACCTTTCTTGCGCAATTTTCTCCTACAAAGTGAAAACAATGTCAAATTATGCAACCACTCCAACGGTGATACGTTTCCAACGTATCTATAATTTTTTATTGTTCCATGCTATTATAGTATCAATCTTGGATGTTTTATATGCAATTATATGCCATTATATATCATTTTTTTGGGACTAACCTATTAACCCAGTGCCCAATGCCAGTTGCTGTTTTCTGCTTGTTTTTGCCTTTTCAGAAAATCATTATCAAAAAGTGTCCAAACGAGAAAAAAAACTTTGGATTAATTTTTTCTAGACCAGAAAACACCCACGAAGCTTCGGGAGAAGACCAGAAGAGCCACGAGGAGGCGGCAAGCCTGGAGGGCGCGCCCCCCAGGCTTGTGGGCCCCTCGTTGCCCCTCCTGGCCTAATTCCAGCGCTATAAATTCCCAAATATTCCCAATATACCAGTGAGACAGAAGAGAAAACCTTTCCGCCGCCGCAAGCCTCTGTTCTTCCGCGATCCCATCTGGAGGCCTTTTCCGGTACTCTGCCGGAGGGGAAATCGATCACGGAGGGCTTCTTCATCAACCTTGCTGCCCTTCCGATGATGTGTGAGTAGTTTACCACAGACCTACGGGTCCATAGCTAGTAGCTAGATGGCTTCTTCTCTCTCTTTGATCTTCAATACCATGTTCTCCTCCATGTTCTTGGAGTTCTATCCGATGTAATCTTCTTTTGCGGTATGTTTGTTGGGATCCGATGAATTGTGAGTTTATGATCAGATTATTCATGAGAAATATTTGAGTCTTCTCTAAACTCTTTTATGCATGATTATTATAGCTTTGTATTTCTCTCTGATCTATCGATTTGGTTTGGCCTACTAGATTGATTTATCTTGCAATGGGAGAGGTGCTTTGTGATGGGTTCAATCTTGCGGTGCTCAATCCCAGTGACAGAAAGGGACATGACACGTATTTGTATTGTTGCCATTAAGGATAAAAAGATGGGGTTTAATCATATTGCTTGAGTTCACTTTGTCTACATCATGTCATCTTGCTTAAGGCGTTACTCTGTTTTATACTTAATACCCTAGATGCATGCTGGATAGCGGTCGATGGGTGGAGTAATAGTAGTAGATGCAGGCAGGAGTCGGTCTACTTGTCTCGGACGTGATGCCTATATACATGATCATTGCCATGAATCAGTCATAATTATTTGCTTTTCTATCAATTACCCAACAATAATTTGTTTACCCACCGTATGCTATGTGTTCAAGAGAGAAGCCTCTAGTGAAAACTATGGCCCCCGGGTCTACTTTATCATATATTAAAAACTCAAAAATACCTTGCTGCAATTTATTTACTTTTATTTTATTTAGTATTTTAGTTTATCTATTTATCTCTATAAGATTTAATCCTTGCAAATAACCGCTAAGAGGATTGACAACCCTCTTATTTGTGTTGGGTGCAAGTATTTGCTCTTGTGTGTGCAGGTGTGCTTAACGGAATTTTGCTTGGTTCTCCTACTGGATTGATAACCTTGGTTCTTAACTGAGGGAAATACTTATCTCTACTATACTGCATCATCCTCTCCTCTTTGGGGAAATACCAACGCAGTCTACAAGTAGCAGGAAGAATTTCTGGCGCCGTTGCCGGGGAGACATCATCAAAATTACCAAGTACCTTCGCACAAACTATCATCCACTTTCATTTATTTTATTTGCATTTGCCTCTCATTTTCATCTCCCCCACTTCTAATTTTTTTTTTTACAAAAACACAAAAATATTTTTATTTGCTTCTTGTTTGCTAGTTTGTTTGCTTTGCTTGAAGTTGCCACCATGTCTGAGTTTGTTATTGAAAAAGGTGAGGATGGTAAAATCCCTAAGATAGAAATCTCCTCAAATTTAGACTCAAAATTTTTTGTAGTAGGGAGTGGAAATACCATAGGGAAAAACACTATTCAAGAGTTCTTTAATTGCATGGGAACTTTAGTTTGCAATAACACTCCAATTCTTAAAAGAACCAACAGTTATGGGGAGGCTATCTCCGCACTTGTTCTTAAACTTGAAAGAAGATTTATTCGTACCCATCCTACCTTGCAAAGATTGTTTTATGAGCTACCTGTTATAAACAACCCTAAGGCTAAAAAGATAGCTACTCTTATCCTTATGAATGAGTTTGATTACATAGTGCAAGAGGCTAGAGAAATCTTTGATTTCTACAATATGAGCCAAGAAAATCCGATGATAGATGAAATTTTATATAATGAGGAATATATGTTGAGATATGTTTTCCATGATCACCATGCTTTTGATGAAAATACTAAAAAGGAAGTTCCTCCTCTACATATCATTCAACAAGTTTTCAATGGTATTAATCAGAAATATTCTTGGATTGTAAAAGGGAACCAACAAGGGTTTGAAGAGAGTAGCCTTAATGATCCTAAAATTTTGGTTGATGATGTGTTCCCATTGTTTTTGAAAAGCCTCCTGAAAATCACACACCTAAGGATGCCAAAACCAAGGATGACAACACTTGAAACTATGCATTATTTCTAGCTAGGGGCATAAAACAATAGCGCTTGTTGGGAGGCAACCCAATGAATAAAATAATTTTTTATTTTTACTTTCTGTTCTTGAGTGTTTACACAATTATAGCCTCTGTTATGATTGTATTTTTATGTTTTAATTAGTGTTTGTGCCAAGTAATGCCTTTGGGATGATGTTGATGATAGTATAATTGATGCTGTTTGGAAAACAGAAAGTTTTGCGCTCAGTCCTGGAATTTTTATTCTGTACTGGTGCGTCATAAAAATCTGAAATTTTTACACAGTATTGGTATATTAATTTTTTACGTTGTACTAATTTTTCAGAATTTTTGGAGTTACAGAAGTATGGATTTTAAATAGATCCTTACAGACTGTTTTGTTTTAGACAGATTCTGTTTTTTGTTGCATAGTTTGCTTATTTTGATGAATCTATGGATCGTATCGGGGGGTATGAGTCATGGAAAAGTTGGAGTACAGTAGCATTATGCCAATATTAAATATGAATCAATTTAAAACAGTACCTAAAGTTTAAGATTTGTTTGTTATACTAACGGATCTCACGAGGTTTCTGTTGAGTTTTGTGTGCTGAAGTTTTCAAGTTTTGGGTGAGACTACGATGGATAAAGGAATAAGGAGCGGAAAGAGCCTAAGCTTGGGGATGCCCAAGGCACCCCAAGGTAATATTCAAGGAAGACTCAAGCATCTAAGCTTGGGGATTCCCCGGAAGGCATCCCCTCTTTCGTCTACAATCTATCGGTAACTCACTTGGAGCTATATTTTTATTCATCACATGATATGTGTTTTACTTGGAGCATCTTGTGATATAGTTTGTTTGCTTTTGTTTGATTTTTAGTTTGTCACAATCATCTTTGCTCAACACACCTTTTTGAGAGGGACACACATTATTCGTGATTTGTTAGAATACTCTATGTGCTTCACTTATATCTTTTGAGCTAGGCAGTTGCTCTAGTGCTTCACTTATATCTTTTAGAGCACGGCGGTGGTTATATTTTAAAGAAGTAGTTGCACTCTCATGCTTCACTTATATCTTTTTGAGAGTCTAATGATTAGCAATGGTAATATGCACGGGTTATGAATTTGGTCCTGATATGATAGGTATTCAAGAGGGATATAATAAAAACTTTCATGTAGATCACTGAATATGATAAGTTTAATTCCTTGCAATAGTTTTGCGATATTAAGATGGTAATATGTGGGAGGTGCTAGTAGGTAATTGTGGTTTAGTAAGAATAATGGTGTTAAGGTTTGTGATTCCCGAAGCATGCACATATGGTCTGTCGTTATGCTAAGAAGTTGGAGCATGATTTATTGTTGATTGTCTTCCTTTGTGTGGCGGTTGGGGGCGCGTGATGGTTAACTCCTACCAACCTCCCCCCTAGGGGCATGCGTAGTAGTACTTTGCTTCGAGGGCTAATAAACTTTCGCAATAAGTATGTGAGTTCTTTATGACTAATGTGAGTCCATGGATTATACGCACTCTCACCCTTCCGCAATTTGCTAGCCTCTTCGGTACCGTGCATTGCCCTTTCTCACATCGAGAGTTGGTGCAAACTTCGCCGGTGCATCCAAACCCCGTGATATGATACGCTCTATCACACATAAGCCTCCTTATATCTTCCTCAAAACAACCACCATACCTACCTATCATGGCATTTCCATAGCCATTCCGAGATATATTGCCATGCAACTTCCACCGTTCCGTTTTTATGACACACATCGTCATTGTCATATTGCTTTGCATGATCATATAGCTGACATAGTATTTGTGGCTCAGCCACCGTTCATCATTTTTATACATGTTACGCTAGAATCATTGCACATCCGGGTACACTGCCAGAGGCATTCATATAGTCATATTTTTGTTCTAGTATCGAGTTGTAATATTGAGTTATAAGTAAATAAAAATGTGATGATCATCATTATTGGAGCATTGTCCCAGTGAGGAAAGAATGGTGGAGACAAATGAGTCCTCGAAAAAGTGGGGATGAGGTCCATGAGACCGTTCCAAAAAAAAGGCCGAAAAGAGCCCACAAAAAAATGAGAGAAAAAGAGAGAAGGGGCAATGTTGCTATCCTTTTTCCACACTCTTGCTTCAGAGTAGCACCATGTTTTTCATATAGAGAGTCTCCTATTTTGTCAGTTTCATATACTGGTGGGAATTTTTCATTATAGAACTTGGCTTGTATATTCCAATGATGGGATTCCTCAAATGCCCGAGGTCTTCATGAGCAAGCAAGTTGGATGCACACCCACTTAGTTTTCATGTTGAGCTTTCATACACGTATAGCTCTTAGTGCATCCGTTGCATGGCAATCCCTACTCCTCGCATTGACATCAATTGATGGGCATCTCCATAGCCCGTTGATTAGCCTCGTTGATGTGAGACTATCTTCTTATTTTTAACTTCCCCTTATTGATCTCTACCACCACACTCTATTCCACCCAAAGTGCTATATCCATGGCTTGCGTGGGGTTGAAAAAGCTGAAGCGCGTTAAAAAGTATGAACCAATTGCTTGGCTAAAACCGGGGTTGTTCATGATAAATATTTTGTGCTAAGAAGATGGAGCATGACAAGATTATATGATTTTGTAGGGATAACGTTCTTTAGCATTTTTATTTTGAAAGACATGATTGTTTATTAGTATGCCTGAGTATTGATGTCTTTATATCAAACTATAGACTATTGCTTTGAATCATTCGGATCTCATTATTCATACCGTAAGTGTCGGGGGAATTACCCGCGGCTAGACCCGGCATCCCAAGGCATAACCTGGCAGGACCAAAGGGCCCATAACCGGGTCACGCATGGCATTAAATGGGCCGGATCTCTAAGGGCTGGACCCTGGAAGGAACCTGGTAAGAGAAGCAAGACCCGGCCTGGGTAGACCCGGCTCGGAGAGAAGACCCGGCCTGGAGAGAAGACCCGGCCTGGGTAGATCAGTTCGGAAGAAAAGACCCGGACTAGGATTCGACTTGTAATAGAAAATAGACTAGTTGTAGTCCTACTAGGACTCTACATGTAAGCCAGCCCCTTCAACTTATATAAGGAGGGGCAAGGCTGTAACACCCCCATGTATTAGCTACAGTGATTACCTTTTGATAATGCCAAGTCATCATGTTAAACAGTGCTTGATCATCATTTGCATCATATCTCATTTCAAATTCCAAATTAAATTGAAATTCAAACATTAAGTGAAAATAAAAGTTGTTCCAATTTGAAAACTAAAAAGTTCATTAAATAGCAAATAATCCATAACTAATTATGTTAAGAAAAACAACATCACTAAAAATACCTAGAGGAATCTAACATCATCAAAACAGTACCAAGACAGCAATAACTAATCCATTTTATTTAATTAAAATTCAAATAAAATCATTTGTTCACCAAACCAATTTCTGGCAGTGTTAAATATTGTCTAGTATTTAAATGGACAACACTCATATTTTACAAAACTTAAATAGTGGCTAAACTATTTACAAAACAGAAACTAAAAAGGAAAAACAGAAAAGAAAAAGAAGAAAAGGAAAAAAGGCCGCGCTACTGGGCCTAAGTCAGCCGACCGGCCCAGCCCGACTAGGCCTTCCCCTACCTCTCGCACTGCTCACGCGCGCGCGATGTCGCCTCTGCCGCGCTCGCCGCCCTGGCCCCCCCTCGCTCCCTAGTCGACAGCGGCCACCCGCAGCGCCTCTGGAGGGGATAAGAACCCCTCCTCGACCCCGAGGACGAGCCCTAGCTGTCTCTCTCCCTCTCCCCCCACTTGCTCTCACCTCACCCGATGCCGCCATGATCGGCCGCCGCTAGAACTCGCGGCCACCGCCATCGCCTCGCCTCCCCGCTGTGTCCTACGCCGTCACTGTCCTCGACTACTCCGCCTGAGGCCGCCCATTGGAGCTCGGAGCCGCCGTAGTGTCCTCCCCGAGCTCGTCTTCCCCGCACGGACGCCGGTGATCGCCGCGCCGATTCGTCGCCGTCACTCCACCCCGAGCCCATTTGAGAACAACTACGGGACCGCGGTGAGCTGCCGCATCGATCCCCTCTCTCCCCGCTCTCTCTCCGTAGCCGTAGCCGCCGCTGCCGCCTCGCCCGAACGCGCCACCGCGGAGCTCGTCGCCGGCGAGTCTCCGGTGACCATTTGGTCACGGGCTGCTGCCCATCGTGCTCGCCGCACCGCGTAGAGCCCGCCTAGCCTCTTCATTTGCTCGCGCGCGCACCGTTGCGACCAAACCGAGCACCGCCCGAGAACCTCGCCGCCGGCGTCATCGTAGCGCTCGATTCCGGCCACCCCCGCCGCCACAACCGCCACCGTTGGACGCGGCGCTGCCGTAGCTTTCGAACGCGACCGAAAACGCGGCAAATGACCCCCTGTACGCAAAACCCGAGCCACCCCCGACGAGTGCCGCCGCAAAACGAGCTCGCCGGAGCAACTCCGGCGACGTCACCGGTCGTCGCCGACGTGGCACGACCTGGCCCACGCCTGTGCCACTGACGGGTGGGTCCGCGGGCCTAGTTGACCGAGTCAACTCGGCTGACTGGGCACTCGTGTCGCTGACACGCGGGTCTCACCCCGTTTAAATGATTTTAAATAAATAAAAATACTAATAAATCTGTTAATTAATTAATTAATTAAGTTAATCGCTAATCAGTCACTGACATGTAGGCCCCACCGTCTAATTAACTCGGATTAGTTTAATTTTAATCCTAATTAGTTCCGAGTCACTGACCAGTGGGACCCACTGGTCAGGTTTGACTCTGGTCAGCCAGAGTTGACTGCTGACGTCACCTTGACGTCATGCTGATGTCATCATTTACTGTTTCGGATAATTCTAATTAAATAATTTAAATAATTCCAGAAATTCAGTAAAACTTTGAAAAATCATATAAAATAAACCGTAACTCGGATGAAAATGATTTATATATGAAAAACGATCAGAAAAATATGAAGAATCCGAATATGTGGTCAAAATGCTTGACCATCACTCCTATCTAGATGAACATGGGACTTTTTGCCCATATTCGATAGATGAATAGTGCCTAACCCTGATAAAATAAATTCAGATAAATTCCTAAATAAACTAAAGTATTTAGATAGGCAGTATTTCACACCTGCATATCATTTAGGCATGTCATACATCGCTGTTGCATTATTGCCGTGTATTTATTGTTTCTTCCCCCTCCTTCTCTCTTGATAGCCCCCGAGACTGCCGACGACACCGCAGTGTACTACGACGTCGCCGACGACCAGACCCCTTCAGCTGAGCTTCCAGGCAAGCAAAACCCCCTTGATCATAAGATATCGCCCATTCCTTTCTCCCTTATGCTTGCATTAGAATTGCTTCTGGTGTTATTCCGATAGCTCCTATTCTGATGCATAGCCTGGTTTTGTCGCCTGCTATTTATACCTACCTGTTGTCCCATGATGCTTAGTTAGCTATGCTGTGTCTCATCAGCTGGCCCCTCACCCTTGTCCGTATGCCATGCTTGTTAACGGGCCGTGATCACTCTGGGTGATGATCACGGAAATGTTTACTTATTGCAAATACTTAAACTGTTAAAGTCGGGCTGGCCCCAAGGGTGCCCGCGAGAGAATACTACCAAAGACGGGTCGGCTCCAAGAGCACCCACGCATTATGTCTTACCAAGTCGGAGCGACAGGAACCCTGTTCGTCTCTGCGAGTTACTAAATACGCCTAACGGATTTGGTTATTTGATCTGAGTGGGTCGTTGGCCCTATACGCACTACCACCACGTGGGATAATGGTTATGGGACCTTCTACATCGTAGTATCAGCCGAAAGCTCTTCAGACGTCGCAGCTCAGAGATGTGGGCTGATCGTTGGGGTGAGCTGGTTACGTCACTGTGTATACAGTGTCGCGCTTGGGCCCCGACCAGCCACGTAACTTGCAGGAGTGCGAAGGGCGATGGCCCAAGACCCCTTCGTGCTTAGGATTTAGACCGGCGTGTTGACCTCTCTGCTGAGCCTAGGTAGGACTGCGTCGTGTCGATCTCCCGAGGTCGGGCATTACCCAGCAAGTTTGTCCGGCCAGATGTGATCGAGCATGTTGGGTAACAGTAGTGCACCCCTGCAGGGAAGTTATCTATTCGAATAGCCGTGTCCACGATAACAGGACACTCAGAGTTGTATCTTGATCCGCTACAACTACAAATGGATACTGTTACAATATGAAACTGCTACTACTACTCTCGGGATCACTTTCTCGCAGGGTAGACAAGGAAGGATCTCAGGGCTTACTAAACTATGATTGATATATATATTATCTTGCTCTATTCTCTTCTGATGCTGCAAGAACTGCTTCAAGATGCTAGTCTTCGATAGGCTAGGCCTCCCCCCCTCTGTTCCAGCATTCTGAAGTTTAGTCCAAGATATAGCCCCATTCCTTTGAAACCAATGCATAATTAGTATAGTTCTGATGTCAGTCTTGTGAGTACTTTGGATGAGTACTCACGGTTGCTTTGCTACTTCTTTTCCCCATACCCACTTGATGAAATCAGACAACGGAGCCCAGGAGCCAGACGCCACCACAGGAGACTACTACCAGGAGAGTCCCGGAGGCACGTACTACTGGGTTGAGCCAGCCGACCAGGAGTAGTTCGGAGGCCCTAGGCAGGAGGCCTTCGCCTTTTCGATCAGTGTCGCTGTTTGTGCTAGCCTTCTTAAGGCAAACTTGACTAACTATGTCTGTACCCAGATATTATTTGTGTGTATGACTTATGTATTCGGGTCCACGTGACCCCTGGCTTGTAATATGAAAATTTATGTTTAATTTGAGTTTAGAGTTGTTTTGTGATATCTTCCCGTGAGTCTCTGATCTCGAGCGTGCACGTTTGCGTGTATGATTAGTGCACGGTCGAGCAGGGGCGTCACAAAGGCACCCCAAGAGAGACAAGTCGAGATAGACAGACAAATTAGTAGCTCTCGAGATAGAGGTAGCGATACAGCACCCTTGTAATCGAGATCATCATCATCAATAGCAATCAAGCAGGATGTAGGCTAAACTCGCGTCTCTCGATTACGATCAACCCCGTTCAAGCTACCACCTAGGTGCGATGGCCTCACCACTAAGTCCTTTCACGAGGACATCTTGCCGTGAAAAAACCACGACAGTTAGCGCCCACCATGGGGCCAGCGCATGGTGGTGTTGTGTTCTTGGAGGGAGCTCTTCACGGGATCGAGAAGCTTGCAATCAACCAGATCAGGAAAAGCCGGTGCACCAGTGATACGTCTCCAACGTATCTATAATTTTTGATTGTTCCATGCTGTTATATTATCAATCTTGGATGTTTTTATATGCATTTACAGCAATTATATATCATTTTTTGAGACTAACCTATTAACTTAGTGCCCAGTGCCAGTTGCTGTTTTCTGCCCTGTTTTTGTTTTACAGAAAATCAATACCAAACGAAGTCCAAATGCCACGAAACTTTTTGGAGATTTTTTTCTGGACAAGATAAACACTAGAAGCTTCGGGAGGAGGCCAGAAGCCCCAGGAGGTGCCCAAGAGGCACTAGGGCGCGCCTGGGGGGGTAGGCGCGCCCTGGTACCTCGTGGGGCCCACAGAGCTCCGTTTGACCTAATTCCTCCACTATAAATTCCCAAAAAATCAGAAACCCTCAGGGGAGTCCACGAAATACTTTTTCCACCGCCGCAAGTTTCTGTTCTTGAGAGATCCCATCTGGAGACCTTTTCCGACACTCTGCCAGAGGGGGAATCGGTCACGGAGGGGCTCTACATCAACCTTGCTGCCCTTCCGATGATGCGTGAGTATTTTACCACAGACCTTCGGGTCCATAGTTAGTAGCTAGATGGCTTCTTCTCTCTTTTTGATCTTCAATACAATGTTCTCCTCGATGTTCTTGGAGTTCTATCCGATGTAATCACTTTTTGCGGTGTGTTTGTTGGGATCCGATGAATTGTGAGTTTATGATCAGATTATCCATGAATATTATTTGAGTCTTCTCTGATCTCTTTTATGCATGATTATTATAGCTTTGTATTTCTTCTCCGATCTATTGATTTGGTTTGGCCAACTAGATTGATTT
Source organism: Elymus sibiricus (assembly GCA_039707655.1). Lineage (NCBI taxonomy): Eukaryota > Viridiplantae > Streptophyta > Magnoliopsida > Poales > Poaceae > Elymus > Elymus sibiricus. Next base: position 66,313,794 of record CM077672.1, read on the forward strand.
ATCTTGCCATGGGAAGAGGTGCTTTGTAATGGGTTCGATCTTGCGGTGCTCAATCCCAGTGACAGAAAGGGACATGACACGTATGTATCGTTGCTATTAAGGGTAAAAAGATGGGGTTTATTCATACGTGAGTTTATCTTGTCTACATCATGTCATCGTTCTTAAGGCGTTACTCCGTTCTTTATGGACTTAATACACTATATGCATGCTGGATAGCGGTCGATGTGTGGAGTAATAGTAGTAGATGCAGGCAGGAGTCGGTTTACTTGTCTCGGACGTGATGCCTATATACATGATCATTGCCTTGGATATCGTCATGATTATTTGCTTTTCTATTAATTGCCCAACAGTAATTTGTCTACCCACCGTATGCTATTTTCTCGAGAGAAGCCTCTAGTGAAAACTATGGCCCCCGGGTCTATCTAAATCATATTACTAAAACCCTAAAAATATTGCTGCCATTTTCTTTTATTTATTTTATTTTGTATTTTTGTTTCTATCTATCTATCTATCTTATACAATTTAATCTTGCAATTGACCGCCGAGGGATTGACAACCCCTCGTTTGCGTTGGGTGCAAGGATTTGTTGTTTGTGTGCAGGTGCTGCTAACGAGGTGTTGCGTGATTCTCCTACTGGTTCCATAACCTTGGTTTCATAACTGAGGGAAATACTTATCTCTACTGTGCTGCATCATCCCTTCCTCTTCGGGGATAATACCAACGCAAGCTACAAGTAGCAGGAAGAATTTCTGGCGCCGTTGCCGGGGAGACATCATCAACATCTATCAAGTACCTTTGCATAAACTCTTATCTCCTTGCATTTACTTTATTTGCCTCTCGTTTTCATCTCCCCCACTTCTAAAACATTTTTACAAAAATACAAAAATATTTTCCGTTTGCCTTTTTCTCGTTTGCTTGTTTGCTTGCTTTATCATTATGGCTAGTTCTCCTCCCGATCTACCTCTCCCTCCTTATCTAGGAGAAGGTTCGGGAATTTTGAATTTTAAGTATTTGAGTGATGAATCTTTAAAAGAATCTTGGGATAGATTGCTAGAAATCCAAATGAAAGCTAGGCCCAAGAGTCACATTAAATTACTCGTTAGAAGCTTTTATGTTGGTCTACCTCTTGCTCATAGGCGTGTCCTAGATTCTATGTTTGAAAATGATTTTCTTGGAAATAATGCTTTTGACACCTATGGAAAGATGAAAAGTATTTTTGGACAACCAAAGATAGAAACAATTGAGTCTACCACGCTAGTAAGCTATCGTCAAACTGAGTTAGTAAAAGAAACTAAGGCTAGCATGGAATCCAATTTTGGAGGTATATTTAATCTTGTTTCCAAAGTAAATTGCAATGTGGTGTCGCATAATAGAAGGTTTGATACTTTGGAGCAAAAGGTGGATGCTTTTTGTGTTTTGAAGGAAATAAAAATTCTTAGCACCAAACTTGATCACTTGGTTCATATTATTGACAATTACAAAGAAGGTGAAATAGATATTGCTAGGTTCCCTAAAACCAAAGATGACAATACTTGAAACTATGCATTATGCCTAGCTAGGGGCATAAAACAATAGCGCTTGTTGGGAGGCAACCCAATGAATAAAATAATGTTTTCTGTTATTGTGTGTTTTCACAATTATGCTACTGGTACGATTGTTTTTTTGTGGTTTTAATTAGTGTTTGTGCCAAGTAAAGCCTTTAGGATGATTTGGAAGATAATATAATTGATGCTGTTTGGAAAACAGAAAGTTTTGCGTACAGTGCCCGAATTTTGTTTCTGTACTGGAGCGTCAGAAAAATATGAAATTTTTACAAAGTATTGGTATATGAATTTCCCACGTTGTCCTAATTTTTCAGAATTTTTGGAGTTACATAAGTATGGATTTTAAATAGATTGATACAGACTGTTTTGTTTTTGACAGATTCTGTTTTCAATGCACTACTTGCTTGTTTTGATGAATCTATGGATTGTATCGGGGGGTATAAGCCATGGTGAAGTTAGAGTACAGTAGGTATAATGAAAAAATAAAATATGAATGGGTTTGCAACAGTACTTAAAGTAGTGATTTATTTTGTTATACTAACGGATCTCACGAAGGTTTTGTTGAGTTTTGTGTGATTGAAGTTTTCAAGTTTTGGGTGAGATCACGATGGATGAAGGAATAAGGAGTGGTAAGAGCCTAAGCTTGGGGATGCCCGAGGCACCCCAAGGTAATATTCAAAGAAGACTCAAGCGTCTAAGCTTGGGGATGCCCCGGAAGGCATCCCCTCTTTCTTCTACCAACCATCGGTAATTTTACTTGGAGCTATATTTTTATTCGTCACACGATATGTGTTTTGCTTGGAGCGTCTTGTATTATACGAGTCTTTTCTTTGTTTGCTTTTTAGTTTGTCACAATCATCCTTGCTGAACACACCTATTTTGAGAGAGCCACACGTTCATCATCATTTGTTAGAATACTCTATGTGCTTCACTTAAATTTTTTGAGCTAGGCAGATGCTCTAGTGCTTCACTTAAATCTTTTTGAGCACGGTGGTGGCTATATTTTGAAGAAATGAATTCTCATGCTTCACTTATATTATTTTGAGAGTTGACAAGATTGAAATTTTGAAGAAATGAATTCTCATGCTTCACTTATATTATTTTGAGAATTGATAAGATGAAATTTTGAAGAAATATTTGCACTCTCATGCTTCACTTAAATCTTTTTGAGAGTTGATGATAGTAACGGTAATTTGCACAAGATATGAATTTGGTCCCAAAGTGATGAATAATCAAGAGGGATATAAATAAAAACTTTCTTATAGATCATTGGATATGATAAGTGTGATTCCTTGCAATAGTTTTGCGATATGGAAATGATAATATGTGAGTCATGTTAGTGAGTAATTGTGATTTAGTAAGAATATTAGTGTTAAGGTTTGTGATTCCCTATGCATGCACGTTAAGTCAATAGTTATGCAACGAAATTATATCCTACTTATGGTGCATTATTCAGTGTTAGTTATGTTCAATGCATGTTTATGACCGTTTTCGTTTTTTGGTTGGTTGCTTCTCAATCTATTTGCTAGCCTTCATTTGTACTAAGAGGAAATAATGCTTGTGCATCCAAAATCCTTAAACCCAAGTTGTGCCAAATGAGTCCACTATACCTACCTATATGCGGTATTTCAATGCCGTTCTAAGTAAATTTGCGTGTGCCAACTCTAATTTTCAAAATAATTTTTCTGTTTTGTGTGCCCGTACAGCTCATGAAGCGGCAGGGGGTGGCCATTATTTTCCATGCTAGGTGTGTTATTCTCACGATGAGTGTTTATTCACTTGTCATTGCACGAGAGAGTGGCTCGTAATAGGGATGCCCAGTCCCACAATGAATCAAAAATTAATAACAACAAAATTCCTTGGAAAGTGTTGGTTTGGACGGCACCCGTGGATACGGCTAGCCATGGATTGTGAAAGAGTGGTGGAAAGGAAATAAACTTTACTTTCTGTTTGGGAACCGCCTATGATGTGTCTAGCATGGAAAATATTGGGAATTCTCGGTCGTTTTCGTTGACAGGAAAAGCATGCCTCTCAAAATATTTTATCTCTTTAATTTCAGCTTTGAGCTCTGGCACATTTGACAAATCTCTGCATCCCTCTGCGAAGGGCCTATCTATTTACTTTTATGCAATTTTTATTTTTATTTGAGTCTCCATTTTCTCTTACAAAAGCATCAACTAGAGAGCACTATTGTCATACTTGTGCATTGGATGTAGCTAATATTTGAGTGTGTTTCATGAATGGATCAATGATTGAGCATAATGGGCTAGGGATAACTTTCTTTAGCGTTGATATTTTGAAAGACATGGTTGCGTGTTAGCATGCTTGAGTATTTATATCTTCATGTCAAATTATAGACTATTGCTTTGAATCATTCAAGTCCAATGTCCATGCTACAAAAGAAAAGAATATGTGATGAATATGATAGGCAGCATTCCACATCAAAAAAATTGTTTTTATCATTTACCTACTCGAGGACAAGCAGGAATTAAGCTTGGGGATGCTGATACGTCTCCAACGTATCTATAATTTTTTATTGTTCCATGCTGTTATATTATCAATCTTGGATGTTTTTATATGCATTTACAGCAATTATATATCATTTTTGGAGACTAACCTATTAACTTAGTGCCCAGTGCCAGTTGCTGTTTTGTGCCCTATTTTTGTTTTACAGAAAATCAATACCAAACGAAGTCCAAATGCCACGAAACTTTTTGGAGATTTTTTCTGGACAAGATAAACACTAGAAGCTTCGGGAGGAGGCCAGAAGCCTCAGGAGGTGCCCACGAGGTACCAGGGCGCGCCTGCCCCCCAGGCGCGCCCTGGTGCCTCGTGGGGCCCACAGAGCTCCGTTTGACCTAATTCCTCCACTATAAATTCCCAAAAAATCAGAAACCCTCAGGGGAGTCCATGAAATACTTTTTTCGCCACCGTAAGTTTCTGTTCTCGAGAGATCCCATCTGGAGGCCTTTTCCGGCACTCCGCCGGAGGGGAATCGATCATGGAGGGGCTCTACATCAACCTTGCTGCCCTTCCGATGATGCGTGAGTAGTTTACCACAGACCTTCGGGTCCATAGTTAGTAGCTAGATGACTTCTTCTCTCTTTTTGATCTTCAATACAATGTTCTCCTCGATGTTCTTGGAGTTCTATCCGATGTAATCACTTTTTGCGGTGTGTTTGTTGGGATCCGATGAATTGTGAGTTTATGATCAGATTATCCATGAATATTATTTGAGTCTTCTCTGATCTCTTTTATGCATGATTATTATAGCTTCGTATTTCTTCTCCGATCTATTGATTTGGTTTGGCCAACTAGATTGATTTATCTTGCCATGGGAAGAGGTGCATTGTAATGGGTTCGATCTTGCGGTGCTCAACCCCAGTGACAGAAAGGGACATGACACGTATGTATCGTTGCTTTTAAGGGTAAAAAGATGGGGTTTATTCATACGTGAGTTTATCTTGTCTACATCATGTCATCGTTCTTAAGGCGTTACTCCGTTCTTTATGGACTTAATACACTATATGCATGCTGGATAGCGGTCGATGTGTGGAGTAATAGTAGTAGATGCAGGCAGGAGTCGGTCTACTTGTTTCGGACATGATGCCTATATACATGATCATTGCCTTGGATATCATCATGATTATTTGCTTTTCTATCAATTGCCCAACAGTAATTTGTCTACCCACCATATGCTATTTTCTCGAGAGAAGCCTCTAGTGAAAACTATGGCCCCGGGTCTATCTAAATCATATTACTAAAACCCTAAAAATATTGCTGCCATTTTCTTTTATTTATTTTATTTTATATTTTTGTTTCAATCTATCTATATATCTTATACAATTTAATCTTGCAATTGACCGCCGAGGGATTGACAACCCCTTGTTTGCGTTGGGTGCAAGGATTTGTTGTTTGTGTGCAGGTGCTGCTAACGAGGTGTTGCGTGATTCTCCTACTGGTTCGATAACCTTGGTTTCATAACTGAGGGAAATACTTATCTCTACTGTGCTGCACCATCCCTTCCTCTTCGGGGATAATACCAACGCAAGCTACAAGTAGCATCCAGCATCATGCGTGCTGCGATGAAAAGTATATCCGATCTACACGAAAGGTAAAAATTGGAGGGCAGCGACGTCTAAACAAAAAGAGATATGCGCGGACTACGTCGTTGTCCACGCGTGGAAGGAGCAGCCGCAGATCCGCGACTACAGCATCATCTAATCTTTGACCAGACCGATCTCAAGAGTCAAACGCTGTGAGGCGTGCGACCTCGCGCCATGCATGTATGCGCCAAGATCCAGTCCGCAATGGGTTTCTGGAATCAAGTCCCGCGACTGGAGGGGCCACCGTCGCTGTCGGCATCATCTAAAAACAAGTTACCAGGAGGAGCAGCCACATCGGACAAAAAAAATCAAGGCCGATCCTATCTGCAAACTACCGCTCGCGCGAGTCAGGGAAATTGCGGACTCCAGCGACATCTGCTCTATCACAGGAAAAAAAGTAAAAAGATGCCCGTGGTATGGGCGAGTGAAATCGTTGTCTGTGGCAGACTAGCTGAATCAAAATATTAGTATATTTGCACATGGCTCAAGGAGAAGCATCACGAAGGCCATGGTCCATGGTGGAAAAGTCAGTTCGGCCTAGTACTAATCCAATCCACTGCTCACGTGGCTCATAACAATTACTACTACCTCATGTCTTGAAAGCAGAAGGCAAATTGTTGGGTTCATCCTGAACAAACAGTCACATACATGTGGGGTCAATGCCATCAAAAAAATCAGCGCACTAGCGTCCGTACGCACGGCGCTGCCCGACGGAAGTGCGCGCAGCCTGTCATCCGTGCGGTCCGGTATACGTCAACACGACAGGTCACCCGGTGGATAGATACCCACATAAAATTCGTTGTCCTACGATACGTCAGCATCAGCACGCCGGAGGCCGCAACGGCGTCCGCTCGCACGCGCAGCCAGCCGGCCCAAACGGTCCGAGTCACATCGCCATCAACTAGCACTTTTGATTGATATACATATACAAGGGGCAAGTCGGCAGCCGGGTCAGGAGGACTCGGCGGACCTCGCCTCCATCACGGACGCTAACAAACTCCACTATGATTACCATCGACCTGCCTGGACAAGTTCGACGTTGCCTGCGGGACAGCCGGTTTCACTAATTCCGACTTCACTATTTCTCGACTTGGGATGCGCCGCCTCTGGTTTCGGCGACCCTGTTGTGGTTGTTTTCGGTCCCACGGTGGCGAGTTTGACGCGTTATAAGCCCATGAAGAGTCAACTCAGATTACTTCGCTGCTCAATTGGTGGCAAGCCGTGCAAGCGCCGCTCTCCCGCATCACGAGCTGGAGGCAGCTCGTGGCAGGTGCACAGGCAGCCATGATCAGGAGCTCCACGGACGTTCAATCACCTGAGGAACTGTGGAAAAAAATGCCAGACGCAGCCAGTCATCTTTTTTTCCATCTGCGACCTCCGCTACAATCAGCAGCACCTCCCCTGCCATCACATGGCTAATCAAGAGTGACTCGAGAAACTGCAGGACAACTTCTGGTAGATGTGACGTAAATTGGATTAAAGTTGCCGGTCAAATCAACCAAAGCAGCGCACATGCACGCACCATGTGCCATTAGTTAATCTGCACAAGTTCCAAGGTTTAATGGATTGGCTCCGTATGTACCACTACAAGATCAAAAGCGGCTAACAGTCATGTACTAGCATTAGTACAGATAATATTGTACTGATAGTACTAGTACTTCAACTAAGCTACTACTGGATCATCATCACATAAGACAAAAAAATAGAGGAAAAAGCCTGTACGCACATGAAGGTACGAGCTGGCTAGCAAATACAACAACAGATTCGTATTGATAGATTTGCAACAAGAAATACTACGGCGAGTCTCATCAATTGGACATTCCGGTAGACATTGCACACAGATCATCTGTCTTCCAAATAAATCAGGTGATGTCTGTCCAGTCTGTTTTATTAGCACATATTAAATCCTTCGAGAACAATTACTTGGCCTGTATTATTTTTATACGCAGGACAAAAGTTCACTATGAAGATAATGCCATACCGCGGATACGGAGCGTGAGCCAGCATCATCCTACACCGGCGTCCGTCAGTGCCATACCGCCCGACGGACAGGCGCGCAGGCCGTTGTCCCTGTGGTCCAGTCTACAATGAAACCCGGAGACCATACCAATGTCCGCTTGCACGGGTTGCCTAGTGAACGCGCGCACAACCCGCCGCCCCGCGGCCCAGTTTACATCAACACGCCGAAGCATGCCAAAGGCCACTCTGTCGACCGGCCCACATCGAGCTGTCCGACAGAACACGTAGCTCACCATACTGCGGTCCGGTCTATAACGAGACATCGGAGGCCGTAGCAGTGTCCCCGCACGACGCTGCCCGACAAACACACACATGGCCTGCCATTCCACGGTCTGGTCTAACTCACCACGTCAGAAGAAACAAGAGAGCCGGCCATGGAGGAAACATTCCCGAAAGAGCCAGGAGAGTCGGCCATGGAGGAATAACTCCTGGAGAAGTCAGGAGATCCGGCCACAGTAGAGCCGGCAATTCAAAAGCCAGCAAAAAAATGGCCCTGAAAGAGCCAGGAGAGCCGGACCAAGAGAGAATAGCAAGGAATAGGAGGACATACGACGAGCATCGCAAAGATCATCAACTCGCCACATCGCCTCCAGCTTCAATAAATTCCAGCTTTCAACTATCAAGTATAAAGAATCTCAAGCCGGCTCCTCGAGTTGACTTAAGACTCGGGGGCTACACAGACATGACTCGGCAGATTTGGCCAGTTTCAACAAATATAAGAACCCTGGGTCGTTGCAGGGAAGACAACCTGGTCCCGGGAGCTGTTGCCTTATTGGCGAAAAAATAATGGCTACCAAAGAGAACTAGCTGCCACGATGCGCAGTTCAAACATGGGTGCCCTGCCTGATTGGTGAAAAATTAAAAGGTGCCAAAGAGGACTAGCTGCCACGATGCGTAGTTCAAACATGGGTGCCCTGCCTTATTGGCGAAAAATTAAAAGGTGCCAAAGAGGACTAGCTGCCACGATGCGCAGTTCAAACATAGGTATCCTGCCATATTGGCAAAACATAAAAAAGGTTACCAAAGAAGACTAGCCGCCATGATGAGCAGTCTAAACATGGGTATCCTGCTCAATTATGATCAATGGAGTAAAGCCGGCTTATCTGGACCCCAGATGTTTTGCAGTAGTAGCATTGTCTCATGTATATCCTATGCTGAGCTTTTCCATGATCATATGGTCACTTGGGGGCTTCCAACTCACCGAGTTTAGCTTTCTCACCCTTTTGACCCGGCATACGCCAAATATTATTCTTGGTTACACCTGCCTGCTAGCAAGATGCTACTCCGAAAAGGTGACCCGGTGAACGCCTGATGAGTCAATCACAGAGGTGACCCTGAACTCATCAAAGTTAAAACACCAGTTAAGTCACGTGAGAGCCGGCTTTCAGAGAGCTAGGACAAACCAAAAGAGGCCAAAAAGCCTGCTTCACAGAAGCGAATCAGCCTCGTGCCTCGAAAGCCGGTCTTTATTGTGGTGCTTCGAAAGCCGGCTTATTTTGTATTTTTCTATAGTTTATTATCTCATACTTGCATATATCTATATCTGTGCACTTTTTGCAGGTTTCAAAAATTTCTCATCTGACTACCGAGTCACAAGATTGACCCGGCCTTGGAATATCCACCTGTTGCTTTGTAGTATGCTACAACATTTTGGGATTCTTCAGAAATACATATTTTGCCGGGTTATATTTGCACCCATGGCCATGGATTTCTTGCGATATTGCGACATCACTAGTTTACCAAGACAAATTACTCAGTACTCAATGGCACTGGCAGACTATGGAGTTTTGCAAAAACTATTACAAAGCCACAGATGGGCCATTTTCAACAAGTTTTTATCACAATGGATTAAGCCGGCGAAATTCATGGTTGAGAGCCGGCAGCTGGATTGTCCGGGTATCAGTTTGCTTGATTTGTCTCAGCATCAGTGGTCGCCAACCTTTATATTTCAAGTGTCGGGCTTCGAAAAGCCGACCTTTATTTGGTTAAGCTACAACTCCAGTCAAGGATTTATATTGAGCAATCAACATAACAAATTTTGAGGATGATCTTTGGCACAAATATTTCAAAAGTGCATAATGGCACTGCCAGATAAAGCAACAAGTCCTGCTCTTTCAACTCGGCAATTTCTGAGCCGGTTTGTGTCAACATAGCCTGCATAAAAATCAGGGTTATATAACTTCTTCAACAGTCCCAAGTCGCTGCAGGCATGCGACCTGGCACTTGGGGGCTACATCATATGATGTTATTCTTTTCAAAGGAGAAGTACATGTAATTCCCGAGTCGCTGCAGGCATACGACCCGGCACTTGGGGGCTACACTACTCAGTTCAAGATCTAAAAAGTCCCAAGTCGCTGCAAGCATGACAACCCGGCACTTGGGGGCTACACAGTCAAGATATTATTTCTATGCAAAGCACCAAGTCATCATGAACTGATAAACTCGGAGCTTGTGGGCTTCAGGTAATATGGATATAAAAAACAGAAGAACACCTTCATGCTATCAATTTTGAGCGAACCGGTTTCCATTTTCTTGGTGGAGGTTTGCAAAGTTCATCTCCTCCAAGTTATTCATAGAAGGCCCAGAAGCATTGAAAGCCGGCTCAACATCAGACGGATTTCTTTTTTCCAATAATTTTATCAAGTTGAAGCACTGGAAGCCGACTCAAAATGTTAGATGGGTTATTTTTCTCAATATTTTTCTTCGAGGACCCAGTGTCAACAAGTTGATTGCGAAGACAGAATGTTGATATGACAAAGAAAACCAGATTTTTTCAGGAGCTGGTTCATTGAATAAATCGGCCATTTGAGCAAGCCGGTCCTTTAATGTATTAATTATTCTTATTTCAGGAGCTTAGCATGAATAAATTCAAGCTAACCTGAGGGCTAATGTCGGGGGAATTACCCGCGGCTTGACCCGACATCCCAAGGTATAACCTGGCAGGACCAAAGGGCCCATAACCGGATCACGCATGGCATTAAATGGGCCGGACCCTGGAAGGAACCTGGTAAGAGAAGCGAGACCCGGCCTGGGTAGACCCGGCTCGTAGAGAAGACCCGGCTCGGAGAGAAGACCTGACGTGGGTAGATCAGTTCGGAAGAAAAGACCCGGACTAGGATCTGACTTGTAATAGAAAATTGTAGGAGATATGCTCTACAGGCAATAATAAATGTTATTATTTATCCCCATGTTCCTGATTAAGTTTATGTTCCATGCTATAACTGCTATGGTTCTCGAGTCTGCAATAACCGCGAGGCTCGAAGGAAGACTCATATGCACGTGTGGAATAATAAACGGTAAAATGTATTCCTAGTCTAGCCTCTAAGACTAGCTCAAGTGTTGCATGATGGTTCTGTTTTCCTGATCATGGGCATGACTATGCCGGCAACTTTGAGGGCACAATGTTAGAAGAACATTTGTGTTGAATCGACCCGAATTGATGTTATGCTATGAGATACATTCGTCACAAGTTAATGGTTAATAACACAGAGAAAGTTAACGTTTGCATAATTCCTTAGACCATGAGAGTATCGAGTTTCTTCATGCTTGCTTCATGAACTTTGGGGTTTGTTAAACGTCATCCGTAAATGGGTGGCTATTACGGCGGCTTACGGGTTCATGGAAAAGTATATCAAGGGACTTGATAGCTCAAGATTGGGATTTGCTCCTCCGACAATGGAGAGATATTCTTTGGGCCCTCTCGGTGTTACGGTATCCATCATCGTCTGGCCAGACACAATGTGATTCGATCACAGGGATGCCGGAACGCGGGAACAAGAAAAGAGAACAAAACCGGTAACGAGGTAACTGGCATAGTGGACAAGTGTTGATTCACAGGGATGCCGATAAATCTCACCTCGGGTGTTTGTAACATATCGCAAAGCAACAGGAATAGCACACGGCAACTGGAGGTTCACACGAATATTTATTCGTGTGGGTATAGGGGTCAATATGGGTGTCCACGGTTCCGATATTGATCATTGATCGGAAAGTGTTCCGGTCATGTCTATACTTCACCGAACCTATAGGGTCACACGCTTAAGGGTCATCTATCTGCTGAATACTAGACAGGGAGTCTGAGAGAGAGTCACCGGAAAAGTTTCGGAAACAACGGAAAAGTTCCGGTTGAGAACACGGGAAAAGTTTCCGTAAAACCGAAAAGTTGTTTCGGAGTAAACCATTAAGCCAAATAGGTTTTGGCATGCGCCTGGAACTTTTTGGAGGTGCCAGAAATGTTCTGGGAATTTCTGGAATTTTTCCGAAGAAAAAACCGGAAATGTTCCGGAGTAGCCGGAATTGCTTTGGTTGGTTTTCGCTGAAGAAAATCATTGATCCGGAAATGTTTAGGAACACGTTCAGAATTGTTTTAGTGGGTGCTGGAAATGTTCTAGACCTACAGAAATATTTTCGGATTTAACGGACGCGAAAAATTGTCTTCGTGAATAGTGAAAACGCATTCTTGTTTGCAACACTGAGGAAAATCATTGATCCGGAAATGTTTCGGAACGTGTCCAGAATTGTTTTAGTGGGTACTGGAAATGTTCTGGACCTACAGAAATATTTTCGGATTTAACGGTCGCGGAAAAATATTTTCATGAATAGTGGAAACACTATTTGGTAGCTTCTTTGGGAAGCCTCCTTTGAGGGCATTTTGGTATTTCCAAGTGTCCTCTACCCCTTGGGCTTGGCCTATAAATAGGGGTGGAGGGGGCTTTCCAAACTCACTCTTTCTCTCATACATTATGCCATGCAATGATCTGGCTTCTTCTCTCCCTCACACGAAATAGTTTTGTAGAGCCGAAAGGCTGTCTGGGTTCCGGTGGAAACTAGTTCTGGACGGCGAAGCCCTGCCGGATAGCTGACACCGTATGTGAGCAACCCCGTAGAGAGGTCGTAGGTTCGATCTTTTTTGCCCGAGGGGCTGTTCGAGAGTGCCTCCCGAAGGGCTGTCCGAGTGACCTTCCGAGTTTCTGTGAGTGCCTCCCGAAGGGCTGTCCGTGACACCGTCCGGGGGACTGTCCGACCGCCTCCCGCAGGGCTGTCCGAGGGACTGACGAGGGAGTACATCCTCGCGGTTGGGAGGTTGTAAATCCTAGCTGCGGGGATCTGCACCGACGATCTTCATCGACTCTACTTCCGCAGCGCTGCGAGTCGGTAACGATCAGATCAAAAACCTTGTATGCATCTCCATAGTGATCCTGGGCGTGCTCACAGTACCGATTTTTTTTGTTTTCAGTCGCGTTCCCCAATAGTGGCATCAAGAGCCGGGCTATGCGTAGATGCAGGTTACGATCTAGAATACATAGAGATGTATGGGTGTTGCACAATATAATTTGTAGTAGATGAGTTCTATTATTGAAAATTATTTGTGCGGGTAGCAGATGAAATCTGTTACCCGATGTTCTTGTTGCTTCCCTGAAATTTGCGCATTTCTGATCTTGATAACGGCATGGTGGAGTTTCAATGTTCTGGCAATCCACGATCCTGATTGATCAACGAAGTGCTAACAGTTCATTGAATTCCACCATAGTTAAAAGAAAGATGAAATTTAACAGACGAAAGGGCAATGCAGATATGATCTGCACGGGGGTCATGCGTATGACGAAGTTCAGTATGGGGCTCGAGATTTTATTATCTCGTGTTTCATACACCCCGCAAAGTTAATCTAGCGACTTGAATAATCATACTTGATGATAAACGTTGGTAGCTTCGGTTTGTTTCGAAACCTTAGAAGCCACGTAAAATAAATTTTTGCATAAACCGATTAGAGGTGTCTAACTTTGTTTTGCAGGATGTACATGAGATGTGCATGAGATGTGGTATAGTCTTCATCATTTTTAATTTGATTATGTATGAGATGACTATATGATGTAAATTTACTAACATGACTTGCGTGTCATGATTCGGCATGATGGCTGGAGCCATATGATTGTCACTTTAATGACCTGCATGTCAACCTTAAGTAATGCACTTATTTTATTAGCTATAGAGATAGCAATATCATCTGGTGCATCGACAAGGTGGTGGCAATCTTCGCGAAGGTGAACACCGACGCAAATGCCGAAGACGAAGAAAATAAAGACTTCTCCGTCAGAAAGGGCTATACCATATCATGCTATTATGAATTGCCTGAGATGTTTATCCCTTATGATGCACCCTTCTTGATTGCGCGGTAGTCGCTTTTTATTAGGGTGATCTCTCACTTAAAAATATCAAGTAGTTAGTGTTCTCCCAAGTGTAGCACCGTCACGGCACCTATCTCTTCGGGGTATCACATGGATGCATGGGTACGAACGATTAGAGAAGTGTGAGGCGGGTGAGTTGAGACCTCGCAGCAAGATCACTTGGTTGTCTTGACGTTCCGGAGGATCGTCTTAAGCTCGGAACACGCCCATCGAAAGATGAACAAGAGTCACATAGAGATGTGATTGGCAAGTTGGCCTACCAAATGAAATTCTTGTCACTTGAGATGGATGCATCCTTGGCGTTGAATTGAAATTTGGGTCTTGTATCACTCACAATCAATTATGAGAGATATTGATTTGAGTGGGAGCGCACTGTAGAATTAACTTGTTTAATTCTTAGTGCAATTAATTATGGACACTGTCTAAAGTGTTATTTGCATAATAGTTATAGAATAATGGCTCGCGTTTCCACCTTCCCTATTAAAATTGAATAGCTGTTAAATATCTGGTTAAACTTTACGATTGGTAACGTAATGTGAGGATTGTCCTCAAAAGTGCCGAGAAGGACTTTGTCCTATCTCATGCTTTCGGTATCCTCCCGCTAATGCTATGGATGATGTGACTCTCGTCCTTTGATCCAAAAGCTAGAATTCCGTTACGGTCAAGTGCAATATGTTTGCTTCCATGAGACCCGAACTTCAAAAGTTTGGGATAGTTATATGATATTCATGGAATTGAAAATTATTTTCAGATGCAGACAAAGGCTAAAAGATATGAGATATCCAAAGCAATGTTTGTTTGCAAAGTATTAGTAAAGTGTTTACTGGGCATTTGACTGAAGAGAGAGGGATCCAGAAGAATGCCTGTCATGTAATGAAGGTGAATAAAACAACAACTTAAAGAGAAAGGAAATGTCCAAAGGGTGTTAGTGTGACTTACATGCCTAGGAAGTCTGGGGCTAACGCCACTCTTAAAGTTGGGTGCTTCTTCTGAGAGTAGGAGAAATACTAAAAGTTAAACTGTTAGAAGTATAAAGGCAAAAAGAGAGAAGACTGGAATATCCAGCTCATGTATGAATGTCATACAAGTTATTGATGTATAGAAGGCTGGTCAAAGATATAATTCTTGGGAATTATGATTAAACATGTTAATCACTAATTCTTGGGTATTGTGAGTTGATCACAGAGATACCCGCTCGATTGCATTCTGTTGCGACTCGATGCAAGAACTACTACGGCCTAAAAGACTTGCCAGTAATAAGGTTTAGATACGCGTTGGGAACATAGTAAATGTTGCTATACCTTCCATCGGTGTATTACCTCCGTGTTTATTTTTCATAATTCATTTTTGGAGTTTCATACACTCTAGCCCATTGCATAAAGTATCTTGCAAGAAGGTTGTTCATAAGAGAACTTTTGATGTTCGATGTTATGAATAACATAAGGGCCATACTTTCATTATGAATGAGATGTATGTTATGAATATTGATAATAATATATTACCTCTGTATTTACTTTCATAATTCATTTCAGAGTTTTATACACTCTAGCCCATTGCATAAAGTTTTGTTGCAAGAAGGTTGTTCATGAGAGAACAATTTGTTCTTCGATGTCATGAATAACATAAGGGCCATACTTCCATTATGGATGGAATGTATGTTATGAATATTGATAGTAATATGATACATCCGTGACACTGATGCTAAATGTCGCAAGACTAAAAGAATACCACATATGTGTAGCACTGCATTTGGTCACATTGGAGAAACCCGCATGGAGAAATTCCATAATGATGGATTTTGAAGTCGTTTGATTATGAATCATCTGACACTTGCAACTTTCGTCCAAAAATTAAAGTGACTGAAATACCGTTCACAGGCCATAAGGAATGAGCAACGAACTTATTGGTGATCATACATTTTGATGTGTGTAGTCCGATAAAGGTTATTGCTAGCAGTGGATTATCTATCTTCAGAAATGACTCAAGTAGATATATGGATATTTACTTCATGGGACGTAAGTCTGGATCTTTTGAAATCATTCAGAAGGTTTTCAAAATGAAGTGGAAATTATTGTAACAAGAAAAAATATGTTTCTGCAAACTAGATTGCATAAAGGAATGTTTGAGTTACAAGTTTAGCGAATGTCTGATGAGTTGTGAAAAGAGTTTCATAACTTACACCTCCCGGAGCACCACTGTGAGTGGAATGTCTATGAAGATGTAATCAAACCATTTATGACATGGTAAGATCAAAGATGACATAAATCAATTTGCCATTATCCCTTTTAAAGTAATGCTTTAGAGACAGCGGCTTTTACACTGAAAAGAGCGCCATCGGATCTGTTGAAATGACGCCATGGTATGGTAACCCCAACCATGTTATATCTTTTCTTAACATTTGGAATATGGGGCTTGTGTAAAATATTTACAAACCTAGTCCAAATCAGACAAGTGCTACTTTGTAGGTTATCCCAAGTTATTGGGTATTCCCCCACCACTATACCGAGGCAAAAGGTTTGCCACAAAGAACGGTATGATTTTGAAGAAAATGGTTCTTGCAAAAAGGTGAGTGGGAGGACAGTGCAACTCGATGAGATAACAGTATCTTCGTCATCAGGTCAAAGGAAAGAGACCTTGGAAGTGATTCCAGAGTTTCCTACTGCGACTGATACGGAAGCCTCTACATGAGATGTATGGACTTCGGTCGAACTTGCAGCTGAACCACGTAGGCAAAACTCGTGCAAACCTCTCAGGTGCGCAAACGAGATATTGTTGTTAGACAACAGTATACCTACGATACACAAGGAAGCGGTGATGGGCCCTGACTCCGGAATTGGCTAAATACCAATATAATCCGAGATAGTATCCATATAAATGATTCAAGATTAGATCTTGATAAACCCTTCGAAAGGCTTAAAGTCTATCGAATACTAATGGAACTAAAAACTGATATGGATAAAAATGTTTTATCCATAAAGCTCGACTTGTTGCTTTTAACAAATTCAAGGAATTAACTACGGCGAGATTGTAGGGTAACGCAGCAGAAAACAAAAAAATTCCGACCTACGCACCAGCCCAGGACCACTATGGAGACTGCATACAAGGTTTGATCTTTTTCATTACCGACTCGTAGCGCAGCGGAAGTAGAGTCGATGACGATCGGCAGTGCAGATCCCCGCAGCTAGGATTTTACAACCTCCCAACCGCGAGGATGTACTCCCTCGTCAGCTCACCGGACGGATCTTCGGGCAGCCCTTCGGGAGGCCTCAGGACAGTCCCTCGGAGAGTCCCACCGGACGGATCCTCGGACAGCCCTCCGGGAGGCCTCTGGACAGTCCTTCGGATAGTCCCACCGGACGGATCCTCGGACAGCCCTCCGGGAGGCCTCACTGACAGCCCTTCGGGCGGGTCACTCGGACAGCCCTTCGGGAGGACCCCCGAAACACGGACAGTAACTCGGACAGCCCTTCGGGAGGCACTCTCGAACTAAGACCGAAACTACGATCTCTCTACAGAGTTGCACACATACGGTGTCATCTATCCGGCAGGGCTTCGCCGTCCAGAACTAGTTCCCACCGGAACCCAGACAGCCTTTTGGCTCTACGAAACTATTTCGCTGGGAGGGAGAGAGAACCCAGAAATGTCATGGCACTTGTATGTGAGAAAAGGATGACCTATTTGAGAGCACCCTCCACCTCTATTTCTAGGGTGAGAGACAATGGTAAAAGTACCAAAATGCCCTCAGATATTTTCACTATTCACAATAGTGATTCTACTATTCATGAATAGTGTTTCCACAATTCATGAATAGTGTTATCCAGATATTTTCAGATATTTCCATCCACTATGAAAATTACCAAAATGCCCTCAAGGTAGCTTCTCCAAGAAGCAACCAAAAAGCACTTTCACTATTCATGACGACATTTTTCAGCGTCCGGTCGAACTGAAAATATTTATGTGGGCTTAGAACATTTCCAGTACCACTAAAATAATTTTCAATGCTATCCGGAACAATTCCGGTTTAGTGATTTTCATCTGCGAAAAGCATCTGAAGCGGTTTCGGCAGCTCCGGAACATTTCCGGTTTTCATCCCGGAAAATTCCAGAAAGTTTCCAGAATGATTCTGGCACCCTCCAAGAATTATCAGGCATGCGCCAAAACCAATTTGACTTTATGGTATCCTCTGAAACAACTTTTCAGTTTCACCGAAACTCATCCGGTGACCTCTCTCTTCGGAACTTTTCCGTTGACCGAAACTTTTCCGGTGTCCGAAACTTTTTCGGTGTTTTTCTCTCAGACTCCCTGTCTAGTATTCAGCAGATAG
Source organism: Elymus sibiricus (assembly GCA_039707655.1). Taxonomy (NCBI): domain Eukaryota; kingdom Viridiplantae; phylum Streptophyta; class Magnoliopsida; order Poales; family Poaceae; genus Elymus; species Elymus sibiricus. The sequence continues at coordinate 66,331,972 of CM077672.1, forward strand.
ATGACCCTTAAGCGTGTGACCCTATAGGTTCGGTGAAGCATAGACATGACCCGGAACCCCTTCCGATCAATGATCAACATCGGAGCCGTGGACACCCATATTGACCCCTATACCCACACGAATGAATATTCGAGTGAACCTCCAGTTGCCGTGTGCTATTCTTGTTGCTTCGCGATATGTTACAAATACCCGAGGTGAGACATGTAGGCATCCCCGTGGATCAACAACTTGTCCACTATGCCAGTTACCTCGTTACCGGTATTGTTCTCTTTTCTCGTTCCCGTGTTCCGGCATCCCTGTGATCAAATCACCCTGTGTCTGGCCAGACGATGATGGATACTGTAACACCGAGAGGGCCCAGAGATATCTCTCTATCGTCGGAGGAGCAAATCCCAATCTTGAGCTATCAAGTTACTTGACACACTTTTCCATGAACCCGTAAGCCGCCGTAATAGCCACCCATTTACGGATGACGTTTAACAAACCCCAAAGTTCATGAAGCAAGCATGAAGAAACTCGATACTCTCATGGTCTAAGGAATTATGCAAACGTTAACCATCTCTGTGTTATTAACCATTAACTTATGACGAATGAATCTCATAGCATAACATCAATTCGGGTCGATTCAACACAAATGTTCTTCTAACATTGTGCCCTCAAAATTGCCGGCATAGCCATGCCCATGATCAGGAAAACAGGATCATCATGCAATACTTGAGCCAGTCTTAGAGGCCATACTAGGAATACATTTTACCGTTTATTATTCCACACGTGCATATGAGTCTTCCTCCGAGCCTCGTGGTTATTGTAGACTCGAGAACCATAGCAGTTATAGCATGGAACATAAACCTAATTATGAACAGGGAGATAATCAATAACATATATTATTGCCTCTAGGGCATATCTCCTACACACTCCCACTTGCACTAGAGTCAATAATCTAGTCAATGCTAATGCACTTTACACCTATGGCGTACTGGTGTAAAATATGCTTCGCTTGTGGTATAGCCTGATGTCCAACGGATCTGACGACTTCAGCTCTGTGTGTAACTTTGCATATCCTCGCGTTTTCACGCTTTCACAAAATTCATATTTTGTGTGGACTTGGCTTTGCATATGTGTGAATCATTGGTCGAAACCTGATTCCTCAGACTGAGCTATGGAGCAACTATCTGCAATAGTGTCCCATAGACCAAAGCCATCTTGGAACCATACTAAGTTCATGAATGAACTATATGATTCAACAACTTCTTTGTCGCTTCTTAAGCGTCAACATACTTAGCCTTTGTTATAGAATTCACCACAGTATCTTGTTTGGAACAATTTCCAACTACCGTGCCACCATATTGTGTATTACACAAAAACCCTTAACTTAAATCGAAAATCGCATGGAGCATTGATGAAGATTGTATCGATGTAATTACTTACAACGAGCACTTCATAATCTCTGCTTGCGAGAAAACATGTCATCAGTACTACTCTAGTACCTAATGACATCTTTCACTGTTGTCCCATGATCAGTACTTTTGATCACTTTGGTATCCATACTCGCAATAACTTTGGAGTATCGGACATATCTGGTTGTTATACATACCATGGAATACATGATTAATCCAAACACAAGAGTGTGTGGAATCTCGATCATGTATTTCACTCATCAGTGTTTTGGGACACTGAGTCTTGCAAAAACTCTTTCCATGTGACTTCGGCAAGAATCACTCCTTGGCGTTTTAAATGCTAAAAGGTTTTAGCATCTTGTCAATATGTATTCATTGCTTAGCCCCATTAGGTAAATCTATCTCCATAGATCATCATGCCTAATATTGAGGCTATTGAGCCTAAGTACTTCATCGAAAAACTATTTTCAAATGAAGTAATAATTCGTGTCAAGAAATTTATTTCCAATCAACAATGTGTCAAGTACACACGGTTTTTACAAATATTATTATGCTCCCACTTACTTTCTTGAATCACAAGCATCTTCGATACCCATTTGATAAAGTCAAACCCTTTTGACCATTCCATCAAAAACGAAGATTCCAACTCCACTTTGCTCTCTTCTGTCCATTGCTGGAACTCTGAAGTTTGCATACTTATCAGCATCCTCTGGATCGACAAATTACTTTGGACTGTATCACATACAAGTCCTAGGTTTTATTTCCATCAGATGGAAATCCTTTTGTCATCCATGTTTCATATCTCATGATTGAAATATGTATTAATTGCTAGTTCAACCCGAACCGACTTCAAGCATCGCTACGGTGAGACAATCTCATCGTAGTCAACTCCTTGAACTTGTTATGGCAACAAGTCGAGCTTTATGGATAAAACATTTTATCCGTATCAGTTTTTAGTTCCATAAATATTCGTTAGACTCTAAGTCTTCCGAAAGGTGTATCAAGATTTTAATCTCGAATCACTTATATGGAAACTATCTCGGATTGTATTGGCATTTAGCCAATTCCGGAGTCAGGGCCCATCACCGCTTCCTTGTGTATCGTAGGTATACTGTTGTCCAACAACAATATCTCGTTTGCGCACCTGAGAGGTTTGCACGAGCCTTGCCTACGAGGTTCAGCTGCAAGTTCGACCGAAGTCCATACATTTTATTGTAGAGACTTCCGTATCAGTCGCAGTAGGAAAACCTTGGAATCACTTCCGAGGTTCCTTTCCTTTGAACTGATGACGAAGATACTGTTTATCTCGTCGAGTTGCAGTGTTCTCCCACTCACCCTTTTTTTTTGAAAGAACCATTTCCTTCAAAAAGCATACCGTCCTTTGTGGCAAACCTATTTGCCTCGGTATTGTGAGGGAGGAATACCCATTTACTTGGGATAACCTACAAAGTAGCACTTGTCTGATTTGGAATAGGTTTGTAACCTTTTACACAAGCCCCATATTCCAAATGTTAAGAAAAGATATAACATGGTTGGGCGTACCATACCATGGCGTCATTTCAACAGACCCGATGGAGCTCTTTTCAGTGTAAAAGCCGCAGTCTCTAAAGCATCACTTTAAAAGTGATAATGGCAAATCTATTTATGTCATCTTTGATCTTACCATGTCATAAATGGTTCGATTACATCTACACGGACTCTCCACTTGCAGTGGTGTTCCGGGAGGTGCAAGTTATGAAACCCCTTTCACAACTCATCAGACATTCGCTAAACTTGTAACTTAAATATTCCTTTCTGCAATCGAATTGTAGAAACATAATTTTCTTGTTACAACAACTTCTACTTCATTTTTGAAAACCTTATGAATGAATTCAAAAGATCCAGACTTACGTCTCAACTAGTAAATATCCACATATCTACTTGAGTCATTTCTGAAGATAGATAAATCCACCACTTGCAACAACATTTATTGGACTACACACATCATAATGTATGATCACCAATATGTTCTTTGCTCGTTCCTTATGGCCTGTGAACGTTATTTCAGTCACTTCACTTTTCAGAGGAAAGTTGCAAGTGTCAGATGATTCAAAATCAAACGACTTCAAAATCCATCATAATGGAATTTTCCATGCGGGTTTCTCCAATGTGACCAAATGCAGTGCCACACTTGTGTGGTATTCTTTTAGTCTTGCGGCATTTAGCGTCAGTGTTATGGATGTATCATATTTCCATCAATATTCATAACATACATCCCATCTAGGATGGAAGCATGGCCCTTCATGTCATTCATAATACTGAACAACAATTGTTATTTTTATGAACAACTCTTTTGCAACAAACATTGTGCAATGGGCTAGAGTGTATGAAACTCTAAAATGAATTATGAAAGTAAACCCAGGGGTAATGTATTATTATCAATATTCATAACATACATCTCATTCATAATGAAAGTATGGCCCTTATGTTATTCATAACACCGAACATCAAAAGTTCTCTTATGAACAACCTTCTTGCAAGATACCTTATGCAAAGGGCTAGAGTGTGAAACTCTAAAATGAATTATGAAAATAAATACATAGGGAATACACCGATGGAAGGCATAGTAACATTTACTATGTTCCCTGCGTGTATCTAAACCTCATCCCTGGCTAGTCTTTCAGGCCATAGTAGTTCTTACATCGAGTTGCAACAGAATGCAATCGAGCGGGTATCTTTGTGATTTACTCACAATACCCAAGAATTAGTGATTAACATGTTTAACCATAATTCCCAAGAACTATATCTTTGACCAGCCTTCTATACATCAAAAACTTGTATGACATTCATACATGAGCTGGATATTCCAGTCTTCTTTCCTTTTGCCTTTATACTTCTAACAGTTTAACTTTTAGTATTTCTCCTACTCTCAGAAGAAGCATCCAACTTAAGAGTGGCGTTAGCCCCAGACTTCCTAGGCGTGAAAGTCTTACTAACACCCTTCGGACACTTCCTTTCTCTTTAAGTTGTTGTTTTATTCACCTTTCATCATATGACAGGCGTTCTCCTGGATCCCTCTCTTATCAGTCTAATGCATAGTAAACTCCTTTACTAATAGTTTGCAAACAAACATTGCTTTGGATATCTCATATCTTTTAGCCTTTGTCTGTCTCTGAAAATGATTTTCAGATTCCATGAATATCACATAACTATCCAAACTTTCGAAGTTCGGGTCTCATGGAAGCAAACATTTTGCACTTTGACTGAAAAGGAATTCTAGCTTTTGGATCGAAGGACGAGAGTCATATGATCCATAGCATTAGCGGGAGAATACCGAAAGCATGCGATAGGACAAAATCCTTCTCGGCACTCTAGAGGACAATCCTCACATTACGTTACCAACCGTAAAGTTTTAACCAGATATTTAACAGCTATTCAATTTTAATAGGGAAGGTGGAAACGCGAGCCATTATTCTACAACTATTATGCAAACCACACTTAGACAGTGTTCAAAATTAATTGCACCGAGAATTAAACAAGTTAATTCTTCAGTGCGCTCCCACTCAAATCAATATCTCTCATAATTGATTGTGAGTGATACAAGATCCACATTTCAATTCAACGCCATTGATGGTGAGCATCACTGATGACGAGAATTTCAATCGGTAGGCCAACATGCCGATCACATCTCTATGTGACTCTTGTTCATCTTTTGATGGGCGTGTTCCGAGCTCAGGACTTTCAAGCTAGAACGTCAAGACAACCAAGTGATCTCGCTGCGAGGTCTGACCTCACCCGCCTCACACATCCCTAATCGTTCGTACCCATGTTAGCATGGCGCACCCCGAAAAGTTAGGTGCCGTGACGGTGCTACACTTGGGAGAACACTAACTACTTGATATTTTTGTGAGAGATCACCCTAATAAAAAGCGACTACCGCGCAATCAAGAAGGGTGCATCATAAGGGATAAACATCTCAGGCAATTCATAATAGCATGATATGGTATAGCCCTTTCTGACGGAGAAGTCTTGTATTTCTTCGTCTTCGGCATTCGCATTGGTGTTCACCTTCGCGAGGATTGCCACCACCTTGTTGATGCACCAGGTAATATTGCTATCTCTATAGCTAATAAAATAAGTGCATTACATAAGGTTGACACGCAGGTCATTAAAGTGCAATCATATGGCTCCAGCCATCATGCCGAATCATGACACGCAGGTCATGTTAATCAATTTACATTATATAGTCATCTCATACATAATCAAATTATAATGAGCACTGCTATACCACATCACATGCACATGCAAACCATCCTGCAAAACCAAGTTAGACGCCTCTAATCGGTCCATGCAAAAACTTGTTTTACGTGGCTTCTAAGGTTTCGAAACAAACCGAAGCTACCAACGTCCATCATCAAGCATGATAATCCAAGTTGCTAGATTAACCTTCCAGGGTGTATGAAACACGAGATAATAAAATCTCGAGCCCCATACTAAACTTCGTCATACGCGTGACCCCCGTGCAGATCATATCTGCATTGCCCTTTCGTCTGCGAAACATCCATCTTTCTCAACTATGGTGGAACCCAAAGAACTGTTAGCACTTCGTTGATCTGTCAATCAGCATACTCAGGAGCAGCATGAAAGGATCGCGGATTGCCAGAACTTTGTGAGATTCCACCATGCCGTCAAGATCAGGACTACGCAAATTCAAGGGAAGCAACAGGAACATCGGGTAACAGATTTCATCTGCTACCCGCACAAATAATTTTCAGCAATAGATCTCATCTACTACCTAATTATATTGTGCAATACCCATACATCTCTATGTATTCTAGATCGCAACCTGCATCTACGGATAGCACGGCTCTTGATGCCACTGTAGGGTAACGCAGCAGAAAACAAAAATTTTCCGACCTACGCACCAGCCCAGGACCACTATGGAGACTGCATACAAGGTTTGATCTTTTTCGTTACCGACTCGTAGCGCAGCGGAAGTAGAGTCGATGACGATCGGCGGTGCAGATCCCCGCAGCTAGGATTTTACAACCTCCCAACCGCGAGGATGTACTCCCTCGTCAGCTCACCGGACGGATCTTCGGGCAGCCCTACGGGAGGCCTCAGGACAGTCCCTCGGATAGTCCCACCGGACGGATCCTCGGACAGCCCTCCGGGAGGCCTCTGGACAGTCCTTCGGATAGTCCCACCGGACGGATCCTCGGACAGCCCTCCGGGAGGCCTCACTGACAGCCCTTCGGGCGGGTCACTCGGACAGCCCTTCGGGAGGACCCCCGAAACACGGACAGTAACTCGGACAGCCCTTCGGGAGGCACTCTCGAACTAAGACCGAAACTACGATCTCTCTACAGAGTTGCACACATACGGTGTCATCTATCCGGCAGGGCTTCGCCGTCCAGAACTAGTTCCCACCGGAACCCAGACAGCCTTTCGGCTCTACGAAACTATTTCGCTGGGAGGGAGAGAGAAGCCAGAAATGTCATGGCACTTGTATGTGAGAAAAGGATGACCTATTTGAGAGCACCCTCCACCTCTATTTATAGGGTGAGAGACAATGGTAAAAGTACCAAAATGCCCTCAGATATTTTCACTATTCACAATAGTGATTCTACTATTCATGAATAGTGTTTCCACAATTCATGAATAGTGTTATCCAGATATTTTCAGATATTTCCATCCACTATGAAAATTACCAAAATGCCCTCAAGGTAGCTTCTCCAAGAAGCAACCAAAAAGCACTTTCACTATTCATGACGACATTTTTCAGCGTCCGGTCGAACTGAAAATATTTATGTGGGCTTAGAACATTTTCAGTACCCACTAAAATAATTTTCAATGCTATCCGGAACAATTCCGGTTTAGTGATTTTCATCTGCGAAAAGCATCTGAAGCGGTTTCGGCAGCTCCGGAACATTTCCGGTTTTCATCCCGGAAAATTCCAGAAAGTTTCCAGAATGATTCTGGCACCCTCCAAGAATTATCAGGCATGCGCCAAAACCAATTTGACTTTATGGTATCCTCTGAAACAACTTTTCAGTTTCACCGAAACTCATCCGGTGACCTCTCTCTTCGGAACTTTTCCGTTGACCGAAACTTTTCGGGTGTCCGAAACTTTTTCGGTGTTTTTCTCTCAGACTCCCTGTCTAGTATTCAGCAGATAGATGACCCTTAAGCGTGTGACCCTATAGGTTCGGTGAAGCATAGACATGACCCGGAACCCCTTCCGATCAATGATCAACATCGGAGCCGTGGACACCCATATTGACCCCTATACCCACACGAATGAATATTCGAGTGAACCTCCAGTTGCCGTGTGCTATTCCTGTTGCTTCGCGATATGTTACAAATACCCGAGGTGAGACATGTAGGCATCCCCGTGGATCAACAACTTGTCCACTATGCCAGTTACCTCGTTACCGGTATTGTTCTCTTTTCTCGTTCCCGTGTTCCGGCATCCCTGTGATCAAATCACCCTGTGTCTGGCCAGATGATGATGGATACTGTAACACCGAGAGGGCCCAGAGATATCTCTCTATCGTCGGAGGAGCAAATCCCAATCTTGAGCTATCAAGTTACTTGACACACTTTTCCATGAACCCGTAAGCCGCCGTAATAGCCACCCATTTACGGATGACGTTTAACAAACCCCAAAGTTCATGAAGCAAGCATGAAGAAACTCGATACTCTCATGGTCTAAGGAATTATGCAAACATTAACCATCTCTGTGTTATTAACCATTAACTTATGACGAATGAATCTCATAGCATAACATCAATTCGGGTCGATTCAACACAAATGTTCTTCTAACATTGTGCCCTCAAAATTGCTGGCATAGCCATGCCCATGATCAGGAAAACAGGATCATCATGCAATACTTGAGCCAGTCTTAGAGGCCAGACTAGGAATACATTTTACCGTTTATTATTCCACACGTGCATATGAGTCTTCCTCCGAGCCTCGTGGTTATTGTAGACTCGAGAACCATAGCAGTTATAGCATGGAGCATAAACCTAATTATGAACAGGGAGATAATCAATAACATATATTATTGCCTCTAGGGCATATCTCCTACAGAGATTGTCTCTCCGTAGCGATGCTTAAAGTCGGTTCGGGTTAAACTAGCAATTGATACATATTTCAATCATGAGATATGGTACATGGATGCCAAAAGGATTTCCATGAGATGGAAATGCTACCTAGGACTTGCATGTGATACAGTCCAAGGTGTTTTGTCAATCCAGAGGATGCTAGTGAGTATGCAAACTTCAGAGTTCCAGCGATGGACAGAAGAGAGCAAAATGGAGTTGGAATCTTCGTTTTTGATAAAATAGTCAAAAGAGTTTGATTTCATCAATGGATAACGAAGATGCTTGTGGTTACAAGAAACTAAGTGGGAGCATAATAATATTTCTGAAAACCTTGTGTGCTTGACACATTGTTGATTGGAAATAATATAAATTTCTTGACACGAATTAGGACTTCATTGAAAATAGTTTTTCGATGAAGTGCTTGGGCTAAGTAACCTTGATATTAGGCATATTTATCTACGGAGATAGAATTGCCTAATAGGCTAAGCCAAAAATACATATTGACAAGATGCTAAAAACAGTTTAGCATAAGAACGTCAAGGAGTGATTCTTGCCAAAGTCACATGGAAAGAGTTTTGCAAAACTCGGTGTCCTAAAACATTGTTGAGCAAAATACATGATGGAGATTCCACACACTTTTGTGTTTGGATTAATCATGTATTCCATGGTATGTAAGACAACCAGATATGACCAATACTCCCAAGTTGTTGCGAGTATAGATACCAAAGTGATCAAAGTGCTGATCATGGGACAACAGTGAAAAATGTCATTGTGTACTAGAGTAGCACTGATGACATGTTTTCTCGCAAGTAGAGGTTATGAAGTGCTCGTTGTAAGTAATTACATCGATACAGTCTTCATCAATGGTCCATGCGATTTTCGATTTAAGTTAAGGGTTTTGTGTAATACACGATATGGTGACACAGTAAGTTGGAATTGTTCCAAACAAGTTACTGTGGCGAATTCTATAACAAAGGCTAAGTATGCTGACGCTTTGTAAGCGACAAAGAAGATGTTGAATCATATAGTTCATTCATGAACTTAGTATGGTTCCAAGAAGGCTTTGGTCAATGGGACACTATTGTAGATAGTTGCTCCATAGCTCAGTCCGAGGAATCAAGGTTCGACCAGTGATTCACATATATACAAAGCCAAGTCCACACAAAATATGAATTTTGTGAAAGCGTGAAAATGCGAGGATATGCAAAGATACACATGGAGCTGAAGTTGTCAGATCCGTTGGACATCAGACGATACCACAAGCGAAGCATATTTTACACCGGTATGCCATAGGTGTAAAGTGCATTAGCATTGACTGGATTATTGACTCTAGTGCAAGTGGGAGTCTGTAGGAGATATGCCCTAGAGGCAATAATAAATGTTATTATTTATCCCCATGTTCCTGTATAATTTATGTTCCATGCTATAACTCCTATGGTTCTCGAGTCTGCAAGAACCACGAGGCTCGAAGGAAGACTCATATGCACGTGTGGAATAATAAACGGTAAAATGTATTCCTAGTCTAGCCTCTAAGACTAGCTCAAGTGTTGCATGATGGTTCTGTTTTCCTGATCATGGGCATGACTATGCCGGCAACTTTGAGGGCACAATGTTAGAAGAACATTTGTGTTGAATCGACCCGAATTGATGTTATGCTATGATATACATTCGTCACAAGTTAATGGTTAATAACACAGAGAAAGTTAACGTTTGCATAATTCCTTAGACCATGAGAGTATCGAGTTTCTTCATGCTTGCTTCATGAACTTTGGGGTTTGTTAAACGTCATCCGTAAATGGGTGGCTATTACGGCGGCTTACGGGTTCATGGAAAAGTATGTCAAGGGACTTGATAGCTCAAGATTGGGATTTGCTCCTCCGATGATGGAGAGATATTCTTTGGGCCCTCTCGGTGTTACGGTATCCATCATCGTCTGGCCAGACACAATGTGATTCGATCACGGGGATGCCGGAACGCGGGAACGAGAAAAGAGAATAAAATCGGTAATGAGGTAACTGGCATAGTGGCCATGTGTTGATTCACAGGGATGCCGATAAATCTCACCTCAGGTGTTTGTAACATATCGCGAAGCAACAGGAATAGCACACGGCAACTGGAGGTTCACTCGAATATTTATTCGTGTGGGTATAGGGGTCAATATGGGTGTCCACGGCTCCGATGTTGATCATTGATCGGAAAGTGTTCCGGTCATGTCTATACTTCACCGAACCTATAGGGTCACACGCTTAAGGGTCATCTATCTGCTGAATACTAGACAGGGAGTCCGAGAGAAAGTCACCAGAAAAGTTTCGGAGACAACGGAAAAGTTCCGGGAGAGAACACGGGAAAAGTTTCTGTAAAACCGAAAAGTTGTTTCGGAGTAAACCATTAAGCCAAATAAGTTTTGGCACGCGCCTGGAACTTTTTGAAGGTGCCAGAAATGTTCTGGGAACTTCTGGAATTTTTCCAGAGAAAAAACCGGAAATGTTCCGGAGCAGCCGGAATTGCTTTGGTTGGTTTTCGCTAAGAAAATCATTGATCCGGAAATGTTTCGGAACACGTTCAGAATTGTTTCAGTGGGTGCTGGAAATGTTCTGGACCTACAGAAATATTTTCGGATTTAACGGACGCGAAAAATTGTCTTCGTGAATAGTGAAAACGCATTCTTGTTTGCTTTTCGCTGATGAAAATCATTGATCCGGAAATGTTTCGGAACGCGTCCAGAATTGTTTTAGTGGGTACTGGAAATGTTCTGGACCTACAGAAATATTTTCGGATTTAACGGTCGCGGAAAAATATTTTCATGAATAGTGGAAATACTATTTGGTAGCTTCTTTGGGAAGCCACCTTTGAGGGCATTTTGGTATTTCCAAGTGTCCTCTACCCCTTGGGCTTGGCCTATAAATAGGGGTGGAGGGGGCTGCCCAAACTCACTCTTTCTCTCATACATTATGACATGCAATGATCTGGCTTCTTCTCTCCCTCACACGAAATAGTTTCGTAGAGCCGAAAGGCTGTCTGGGTTCTGGTGGAAACTAGTTCTGGACGGTGAAGCCCTGCCGGATAGCTGACACCGTATGTGTGCAACCCCGTAGAGAGGTCGTAGGTTCGATCTTTTTTGCCCGAGGGGCTATTCGAGAGTGCCTCCCGAAGGGCTATCCGAGTGACCGTCCGAGTTTCTGTGAGTGCCTCCCGAAGGGCTGTCCGTGACACCGTCCGGGGGACTGTCCGACCGCCTCCCGCAGGGCTGTCTGAGGGACTGACAAGGGAGTACATCCTCGCGGTTGGGAGGTTGTAGATCCTAGCTGCGGGGATCTGCACCGACGATCTTCATCGACTCTACTTTCGCTGCGCTACGAGTCGGTAACGATCAGATCAAAAACCTTGTATGCATCTCCATAGTGATCATGGGCGTGCTCGCAGTACCAATTTTTTTTGTTTTCAGTCGCGTTCCCCAACAAAAATAGACTAGTTGTAGTCCTACTAGGACTCTACATGTAAGCCAGCCCCTTCAACTTATATAAGGAGGGGCAAGGCACCCCAAGAGAGACAAGTCGAGATAGACAGACAAATTAGTAGCTCTCGAGATAGAGGTAGCGATACAACACCCTTGTAATCGAGATCATCATCATCAATAGCAATCTAGCAGGATGTAGGCTTTTACCTCCACCGTGAGGGGCCGAACCTGGGTAAAACTCGCGTCTCTCGATGCCGATCAACCCCGTTCAAGCTAGCACCTAGGTGCGATGGCCTCACCACTAAGTCCTTTCACGAGGACATATTGCCGTGACAAAACCACGACAGTAAGAGAAAGATAAATTATGAAACATGATAGGTAGCATTCCACATCAAAAATTCTGTTTTTATCATTTACCTACTCGAGGACGAGCAGGAATTAAGCTTGGGGATGCTTGATACGTCTCCAACGTATCTATAATTTTTGATTGTTCCATGCTATTATAGTATCAATCTTGGATGTTTTATATGCAATTATATGCCATTATATATCATTTTTTTGGGACTAACCTATTAACCCAGTGCCCAGTGCCAGTTGCTGTTTTCTGCTTGTTTTTGCCTTTCCAGAAAATCATTATCAAAAAGTGTCCAAACGAGAAAAAAACTTTGGATTAATTTTTTCTGGACCAGAAGAGACCCACGAAGCTTCGGGAGAAGACCAGAAGAGCCACGAGGAGGCGGCAAGCCTGGAGGGCGCGCGCAGTGGGGTAGGGCGCGCCCCCCAGGCTTGTCGGCCCCTCGTTGCCCCTCCTGACCTAATTCCAGTGCTATAAATTCCCAAATATTCCCAATATACCAGTGAGACAGAAGAGAAAACCTTTCCGCCGCTGCAAACTTCTGTTCTTCCACGATTCCATCTGGAGGCCTTTTCCGGTACACTACCGGAGGGGGAATCGATCACGGAGGGCTTCTTCATCAACCTTGCTGCCCTTCCAATGATGTGTGAGTAGTTTACCACAGACCTACGGGTCCATAGCTAGTAGCTAGATGGCTTCTTCTCTCTCTTTGATCTTCAATACCATGTTCTCCTCGATGTTCTTGGAGTTCTATCCGATGTAATCTTCTTTTGCGGTGTGTTTGTTGGGATCCGATGAATTGTGAGTTTATGATCAGATTATTCATGAGAAATATTTGAGTCTTCTCTGAACTCTTTTATGCATGATTATTATAGCTTTGTATTTCTCTCCGATCTATCGATTTGGTTTGGCCTACTAGATTGATTTATCTTGCAATGGGAGAGGTGCTTTGTGATGGGTTCAATCTTGCGGTGCTCAATCCCAGTGACAGAAAGGGACATGACATGTATTTGTATTGTTGCCATTAAGGATAAAAAGATGGGGTTTAATCATATTGCTTGAGTTTACTTTGTCTACATCATGTCATCTTGCTTAAGGCGTTACTCTGTTTCATACTTAATACCCTAGATGCATGCTGGATAGCGGTCGGTGGGTGGAGTAATAGTAGTAGATGCAGGCAGGAGTCGGTCTACTTGTCTCGGACGTGATGCATATATACATGATCATTGCCATGAATCCGTCATAATTATTTGCTTTTCTATCAATTGCCTAACAGTAATTTGTTTACCCACCGTATGCTATGTGTTCGAGAGAGAAGTCTCTAGCGAAAACTATGGCCCCCGGGTCTACTTTATCATATATTAAAAACTCAAAAATACCTTGCTGCAATTTATTTACTTTTATTTTATTTAGTATTTTAGTTTATCTTCTCTATAAGATTTAATCCTTGCAAATAACCACTAAGAGGATTGGCAACCCTCTTATTTGCGTTGGGTGCAAGTGTTTGCTCTTGTGTGTGTAGGTGCACTTAATGGAATTTTGCTTGGTTCTCCAACTGGATTGATAGCCTTGGTTCTTAACTAAGGGAAATACTTATCTCTACTATACTGCATCATCCTCTCCTCTTCGGGGAAATACCAACGCAGTCTACAAGTAGCAGACGGCAACAAAAGATTTGCACAACTTGGGACATGAAAGCAAACTCACATAATCGGCTTCAACGGTACCACTTGGAGGTGCATTGCGTACTTGTTGCAAGCATGCAGCCCAATGGCTACAAATCAGCTTGATCACGTCCCAACGACCTTGAAGAGACCGAAAGGTGCGTGGCGTCCTGTTGGGATACTTTGCCATCATGCGGAGGTATTGATCCTCTATCCTTTGCCAATACTGCTTGGCGGTTTGGTGAGTGCCGGTGCACGCATCAAGAGACACCAATTCCCAAGCCTTGATCAACACTTTATCTTCCAATGGCGTGTACTTCTTCGATCTTGCGCGTGATTTTGCTTGCGCTTCGTCGAACACCCCCTCCTCAACCTCATCCATGTCATCTTTTTCCTCACCGTGACCGTGCATGCCACCATCCATCTCATTGTAACCGTAATCATGGATCGGGGCTTGATCGATGTCGACGGTGTTGTCATCAAACATTTGCACGAAGTCGGCAGTCGCATCATGCAAACCGAAGCTACAATTTCGCTCGACAAGTCACGAACACGCGCAATGAAGAAAAGTGAAAGAAACGCAAGCAATTGAAAGCATCATACCTTGTGCCCATTCCGTCGAACACCTCGGGGGCGGAGGCAGCAGCGTCGCCCACCGGCATGCTCGGGGTAGCTCTTGCCGGGGCAATCGGAGGAGGTGTTGGCGGGGTAGCTCTTGCGGTGGGCCTCTTGCGTTTCACACCCGAAAGCTTCCCTTTCTTCACCGGCGCAGGCCGGACCGGATTGGCAGCGGCGGTGGCGGTAGCGGCGGGCGCGCGTGCCTGCCCGGCGGGGGCTGCGGGAGCGCCTCCCTGGACGAGGACGTTGCCCTGTGATAACCCACAAGTATAGGGGATCACAACAGTTTTCGAGGGTAGAGTATTCAACCCAAATTTATTGATACAAGGGGAGCCAAAGAATATTTGCAAGTATTAGCAGTTGAGTTGTCAATTCAACCACACCTGGAAACTAAATATCTGCAGCAGAGTGATCAGTAGCATAGTAGTATGATAGTTTGATAGCAGTAGCAATAATACTAACAGTAGCAGTAACGGTAGCAGCAGTAGTTTGGTAGCAATGGTAACAGTAGTAACTTAGCAAAGAACAATATGTGAAAAACTCGTAGGCATTGGATCGGTGATATTGTTGGATAACATTCATCATGTAACAGTCATAACCTAGGGCGACACAGAACTAGCTCCAATTCATCAATGTAATGTAGGCATGTATTCCGTATATAGTCATACATGCTTGCGATAAGAACTTGCATGACATCTTTTGTCCTACCCACCCGTGGCAGCGGGGTCCATAAGGAAACTAAGGGATATTAAGGCCTCCTTTTAATAGAGAACCGGAACAAAGCATTAACACTTAGTGAATACATGAACTCCTCAAACTATGGCAATCACCGGAAAGAATCCCAATTATTGTCACCTTGGGGTATGCGGATCATAACACATAGTAGGTGCGTATAACTTGCAAGATCGGATCAAGAACACAAATATATTCATGAAAACATAAAGGGTTCAGATCTGGAATCATGGCACTCGGGCCCTAGTGACAAGCATTAAGCATAGCAAAGTCATAGCAACATCAATCTCAAAACATAGTGGATACTAGGGATCAAGCCCTAACAAAACTAACTCGATTACATGATAAATCTCATCCAACTTATCACTGTCCAGCAAGCCTACGAAGGAATTACTCACTCCCGGCGGTGATCATCATGAAATTGGTGATGAAGGATGGTTGATGATGACGATGCCGGAAGATCCCCCTCTCCGGAGCCCCAAACGGACTCCAGATCTGGCCTTCCGATGAAGAACAGGAGGTGGCGGCGGCTCCGTATCATGAAACGCAATAAAACTTCCTCTCTTATTTTTTTTCTCTGGAATTGTGAATTTATAGCATTGGAATTAGGTCAGACGGAGCCACGTGGGCCCCACGAGGTACCAGGGCGCGCCTGGGGGGGTGGCGCGCCCTGGTGCCTCGTGGGCACTGGGTGGCCCCCCTCCAGTGGGTCTTGGTTCCAGTATTTTTTATTTATTCCATAAAAAATCTCCAAAAAGTTTCATCCAATTCCAAGAACTTTTATTTTTGCACAAAAAACAACACCATGGCAATTCTGCCGAAAACAGCGTCAGTCCGGGTTAGTTCCATTCAAATCATGCAAATTAGGGGCCAAAACAAGAGCAAAAGTGTTTGGAAAAGTAGATACGACGGAGACATATCAACTCCCCCAAGCTTAACTCATTGCTTGTCCTCAAGCAATTCAGTTGACAAACTGAAAGTGATAAAGAAAAACTTTTACAAACTCTTTTGTTCTTGTATCTATATATATGCTTAAATAATACCCAAGTTTTTAGCAAAGATTATAACTAACCATGCAAATGATAACTCTTAGAAATTATATTCACTCATATCTATGGCATAATCAACTAGCGAGCAATAATAAGATATGCCAAATGCCAACACTTTGTCAAAATGATCATGATATAATATGACAACATGGTATCTCGCTAGCCCTTTCTGAGACCGCAAAACATAAATGCAGAGCACCTCCAAAGTTCAAGCAGCGACTAAACATTGTAATTCATGGTAGAAGAGATCCAGTCATGATGCACACAACATTAACTATTCACAATGCATGAGAATGACAATAGTGCTCTCAGGACTGGTGCTTATTTGAGAAGGTGATGACTCAACAATAAAAGTAAAATAACATAAAAGTAAATAGATAGGCCCTTCGTAGAGGGAAGCAAGGATTTGCAGAGGTGCCAGAGCTCGAAGCTGAAATCAGAGATAAATAAAATTTTGGGAGGTATGCCTTTCCTGTCAACGTCACGACTGAGAGTTTTCAATATCTTCCATGCTAAACACATTAGCGGCGGTTCCCAAGCAGTAAAGTAAAGTTTACTCCCCTCCACCAACAATCACAAGCCATGGCTACCGGAATCCTCGGGTGCCCTCCATACCAACAACTTTTCGGGGGAGTTTGTTTTATTATTTTACAATTTTAATAATGGGACTGGGCATCCCGATTACCAGCCCCTCTCGTGCAAGGACAAGTGAATCAACACTCATCATGAGAATAACCCGCTTAGCATGGAAGATACTGACCGCCCCCTGTCGCTCCATGAGCGGTACGGGCACACAAAACAGATGTTCATTTGAATATTTAGAGGTGGCACATGCAAATTTACTTAGAACGGCAGAGTAATACCGCATATAGGTAGATATAGTGGACTCATCTGGAATAACTTTAGGTTTAAGGGTTTTGATGCACAAGCAGCATTCCCGCTTAGTACAGGCGAAGGCTAGCAAATAGGTTGAGAAGCGACCAGCTAGAGAGCGAAAACGGTCATAATCATCCATTATGAAAAATCAACATTGAATACTAGCATGAGTAGGATATAAACACCATGAACATAAATATCGTGAAGGCTATGTTGGTTTTGAATCAACTACATGCGTGAACATGTGCCAAGTCAAGCCACTTGAAACATTCAGAGGAGGATACCATATCATCATACTACATCACAATCATTTTAATGCATGTTGACACTTAAGATAAATCATTATCCACTCCTAGCTACTTAAGCATGGCATGAGCAACTATAATCTCTAATTGTCATCATAAACATGTTTAATCATAACATGCTGAATCATGGATACTGAGTTAAACATATTTACAAACACAAAGAACAAATTGAGTTCATACCCGCTTTTCCTTGCCATAGTCACTTCATCAAATCATCGTCATTATTGCCTTTCACTTGCACGACCGAATGATATGAAAATAATAATAGTGCAAGAGTGCCGTGGACTAAGCAGGAATCTGCAAACATTTTATTCAAAGGAGAAGACAAGGTAAAATGGGCTCTTTGTTAGATCAACAATAATGCATATGAGAGCCACTCAACATTTTCATCGTGGTCTTCTCCTTACAATGACTCAACAAAAGAAAAGAATTTTGGAGAAACACACGGAAATATTTTTGGAGTTTTTGGTTTTTCTGAAGGAAGCGAAATAAAGAAGAAAACGAAAAACGAGAAAAACTATTTACACGGGAAAGCTCCCAACAAGTAAAAGAAGAAACGAGAAATCTTTTTGGGTTTTCTTTTACTACTATGAAACTACAACTAATTAAACTAGAAAGAAAAACCGAAAAGAAGCGAGAAATGTTTTTGGATTTTCTCAAAGTTTTTCAAACACACAAGAAGAAAGCGAGAAAAATAAAAACTAGCATGGATTATACAATGAAAAAGTATGAACACTGACAACTGGAATGAAATGTGTAAGCATGAATGTAATGTCGGTGAGAGATACGTACTCCCCCAAGCTTAGGCTTTTGCCTAGCTTGGTCTACGGGCATCCGTAGTAGCCATCCGGTCCCATATGAAACTCCTGAGGCGGCGGCACCCGAGCGTCCCAATCCTGGGGCTCCTCCTCTGCCACTGCCAATGCGTTCCGGTAAGTGATGATGTCCGGGGGCATCACGGTATATCCATTCCTAGCATGAAAATCAAACAAAGTAGGTGCAGGCAACAGAATAATATCACGAGTATCTTCACTAAAAACCAAGTTATAACAAATGTTGTGAGGAGGCTCAGGAGCATCAAGAAAGTGGTGGTCCCTCATGGACTGGTGATCTAAGTAAACTTTGGGCAACAAACAATCATGAGGGCGTATGTTAACATTAAAACGTCTCGCTAAGCGAGTAGCATAAATACCACCATGAATTTTACCCCTAGTTCTATTAGTGTGCAGGCGGCGTGCAATGATAGCTCCTAGGTTATAAGTGTTGTCATTATGCAGTGCACGGCGTAAAATGGCAAAGTCAAGTGCAGCTAAAGCACTACCGTGCTCCCTAGCAATCAAGCATTTCCCTAAGAATAAAGCAAAGTAATGAATAGAGGGAAATTGCAAGCTAGTGGCTCGGGCTTTCGACACGCCCCTTGTCTCTCCCAAAGTTAAAGTGTGGAGGAAACCCTCAAACTCCTCTGGGCGAGGCTCTCTAATTTCCCCATCAAAGGGAATCAAACATATCTCGCAAAATTCAGCCAGAGGTATCTGATAATGTTCAGCATATAAATCAAAGCGCACCTCAGGGGGTTCGAGCCTACTCAGAAAATGAAAGTTTTGCACAAAGGAATTTGTAAGGATGTGATGCTGGTCACACTCATCTGCGAGGAAGTCGGTCAGTCCGGCATTTGCAACGAATTACGCGAACTCTTGGTAGAATCCAGCTTCGTTCATGAAGGCATTGTGCGGCCATTCGCACGGCTGGACCTTCGTCCTACGCGAAATGTTGAGGTCGCTGTCCGAGGACTCCCCAAGGAATCCCTTGGCGTTCCGCTTCGAGGAACTCCTCCGGAAGATATTCATTTTCCTAAGAACAAATTTCTGAAAAAATTTGGGCCACAAAATGATATCAATAAAACTTCACAAGATTGATAGCAACTACTCATATGGAAGTCTAGAGGCTATATCAAGCATTCAAACTACTTGGAACTCAAAGGATTCAACATGCAAGCTCATTTTCTGTAGCACCAAGAGCAGCTAATTATGCAAAATATAATCCACTAGAGCAAAAACTAATTGGAGCAATGGATGAGTCACATACCAAGGAGCAATCTCCCAAAACAGTTTCAGAAACGGAGATCCGAGCAAAGAGATCAAAAATTTCAGGTTTGTGAGCAAGAACACGGGAGAGAGAGCTACCAGGAATTTTTGCTAGAGATAAGAGACGAAGTGAGCTGAAGGGATAAGTGAGGGGGTCCCTGTGGGGCCCACGAGGTACCTAGGCGCGCCAGGGGGGTGGCGCGCCCTGGTGCCTCGTGGGCACCTGGGGCACCCCCCTGGTATGTGTCCAGTGCCAAAAATTCTTAAATATTACATAAAAATTCATATCAAAATTTTATTGCATTCTGAGCACTTTTATTTCTGGGCACTTTTTTATTGCACGGACAAATCAGAAAATAGGATAATCATGGTATTTTATTTTATTTAACTAAAAATAACAGAAAACAAAAAGTGGGTACAGAAGGTTGTGCTAACTAAATTCATCGACCACATGCCCCTCAAAAAGAATCTATTAATAAGGTTGATCAGGTCTTATTAACAAACCATTTCCGAGTAACATGAAACCGAAGAACTTTCGTATAACACTAAGTTACCTCAACGGGGGTATGCATCTCTCCGATAATAAGAGTTTCATATTTCTTTTTAACAATAGGAAGAGGGATTTGAAAACTTCTAATAGTAATTGTCGGAGTCTTTTCAATAATATGAATACCATTCACTTGAAATTGTTTCTTCGGAAAGTGCACCGTATGTTCATTACCATTGATATGAAAAGTGACATTGCTTTTGTTGCAATCAATAACAGCCCCTGCAGTATTCAAAAAGGGTCTACCAAGGATAATCGACATGTTGTCGTCCTCGGGCATATCAAGTATAACAAAGTCTGTTAGAATAGTAACATTCGCAACTACAACAGGCACATCCTCACAAACACCGATAGGTATGGCAGTTGATTTGTCAGGCATTTGCAATGATATTTCAGTGGGAGTGAGTTTATCCAAATCAAGTCTTTTATATAAAGAGAAAGGCATAACACTAACACCGGCTCCTAAATCACACAAAGCGGTTTTGACATAATTTTGTTTGATGGAGCATGGTATAGTTGGTATTCCTGGATATCCTAGTTTCTTAGGTACTCCATCCTTAAAAGAATAATTTGCAAGCATGGTAGAAATCTCAGCTTCAGGTATCTTTCTTTATTTGTGACAATGTCTTTCATGTATTTAGCATAAGGAGGCATCTTTATAATATCAGTCAAACGAGTGCGCAAAAAGACTGGCATAAGCATTTCAGCAAAGCGTTCAAATTCTTCCTCATCCTTTTTATTAGATGGTTTAGGAGGAAAGGGCATGGGTTTTTGGACCCATGGTTCTCTTTCTTTACCATGTTTTCTAGCAACGAAGTCTCTTTTATCATAACGTTTATTTTTAGAAGGTGGGTTATCAAGATCAACAGCAGGTTCTATTTCAACATCATTATCAGGTTCTTTATCATTATCTGGTTGGGTGTCCACATGAGCTTCATCATTATTATTATCATCAGGTGGTTGTTCATTACCAGATTGTGTTTCAGCATCAGAAATAGAAACATCATTACTATCTTCTAAGGGTTTTTCTACCTCAGGTTCACTAGAAGTATTCAAAGTCCTACCATTTTTCTTTTTCTTTTTAGATGGACTAGGTGCATCAACATTAATTCTTTGAGAATCTTGTTCAATTCTTTTTGGGTGACCTTCAGGATAAAGTGGCTCCTGAGTCATTCTACCTCCTCTAGTCATTACTCTAACAGCATGATCATTCATATTGTTATTCATTTCATTGAGCAATTCACTTTGAGATTTAGCAACTTGTTCTAATTGAGTTTGAACCATAGATGCATGTTTACTCACACCTTTAACATCATTAGCAATTCTAAATAACAAGTCACTCAAACGATCAATCATGTAGGCATTTCGTTTTAATTGTTTCATAACATTTGCATTGAAGTGATCTTGCTTAATAATATAATTGTCAAATTCATACAAGCATTGACTAGGAGGTTTGTTATAAGGAATATCACTTTCATCGAACTTTATAAGAGAATTTACCTCTACTACCTGTGACGGTGTGTCAAGATCATGTATTTCTTCAATAGGTGGTAGATTCTTAACATCCTCAGCTTTAATACCTTTTTCCGTCATACATTTCTTTGCTTCTTGCATATCCTCAGGACTGATATATAAAATACCCCTCTTCTTCGGAGTGGGTTTGGGCGGTGGTTCAGGAAGTGTCCAATCGTTATCATTCTTCAATATATTATTCAATAATTCCTCAGCTTGTTCAATAGTCTGTTTCCTGAAAACACAACTCGCACAACTATCTAGGTAGTCCCTAGAAGCATCGGTTAGTCCATTATAGAAGATATCAAGTATTTCATTTTTCTTAAGAGGATGATCAGGCAAAGCATTAAGTAATTCGAGAAGCCTCCCCCAAGCTTGAGGGAGATTCTCTTCTTCAATTTGCACAAAGTTAAATATTTCCTATAAAGCAGCTTGTTTCTTATGGGCAGGAAAATATTTTTCAGAGAATTAATAAATCATATCCTGGGGACTACGCACACATCCAGGAGCAAGAGTATTATACCATTCCTTAGCATCACCCTTTAATGAGAAAGGAAACAACTTAAGAATATAGTAATAGCGAATTTTTTCCTCATAAGCAAATAGGGTGGCTATGTCATTTAATTTAGTAAGATGTGCCACAACGGTTTCAGTTTCATAACCATGGAAAGGATCAGATTCAACCAAAGTAATTAACTCATGATCGACAGAGAATTCATAATCCTTATCAGTAACAAATATGGGAGAGGTAGCAAACTTAGGATCATATTTCATTCTCTCCCTCATAGATTTTTCTTTCATATCAGCAAGCAACTTTATAACTTCATGTCTATCATTACAAGCAAGAATAGCTCTAGTTGTCTCCCTATCAAAGCAGTGTTCATCAGGTATTTCAACTCTAGTAGGGGAGCTAGGCATAATAGGTGAATCATAATTCTCAAGAGTTTCAACATTTTCAATTTCTTTAGCTTTAGCAATTTGTTCAGTAAGAAATTCACCAAGTGGCACAACATTATCAAGCATAGTACTAGCATCATCATGAGTATCATTCATAGCAGAAGTGGTATCATCAATAACTTGCGACATATCAGAATTAATAGCATGTGGTGGTGTTGCAAGTTTACTCAAAACAGAGGGTGAATCAAGTGCAGAGCTAGATGGCAGTTCCTTACCTCCCCTCGTCTTAGAGGGAACGATCTTGGTCTTAGTGTCTTTCAGATTCTTCATAGTGATCAATAGATATAAATCCCAAGTGACTTAGCAAATAAAGCTATGCTCCCCGGCAATGGCGCCAGAAAAAGGTCTTGATAACCCACAAGTATAGGGGATCGCAACAGTTTTCGAGGGTACAGTATTCAACCCAAATTTATTGATTCGACACAAGGGGAGCCAAAGAATATTTGCAAGTACTAGCAGTTGAGTTGTCAATTCAACCACACCTGGAAACTAAATATCTGCAGCAGAGTGATCAGTAGCACAGTAGTATGATAGTTTGATAGCAGTAGCAATAATAGTAACAGTAGCATTAACGGTAGCAGCAGTAGTTTGGTAGCAATGGTAACAGTAGTAACTTAGCAAAGAACAATATGTGAAAAACTCGTAGGCATTGGATCGGTGATATTGTTGGATAACATTCATCATGTAACAGTCATAACCTAGGGCAACACAGAACTAGCTCCAATTCATCAATGTAATGTAGGCATGTATTCCGTATATAGTCATACGTGCTTGCGATAAGAACTTGCATGACATCTTTTGTCCTACCCTCTGAAAGATCGTGGATGCCTCCTAGAGGGGGGGGTGAATAGGTGCTTTAAAATAATTACGGTTTAGGCTTGAACAAATGCGGAATAAACCTAGCGGTTAATTTGACAAGCACAAAACCTACAACAACTAGGCTCACCTATGTGCACCAACAACTTATGCTAAGCAAGATAAACAACTAAGAGATATCAAGATATATAACATGAAACACTATGGCTATCACAAAGTAAAGTGCATAAGTAAAGGGCTCGGGTAAGAGATAACCGAGGCACGCGGAGACGACGATGTATCCCGAAGTTCACACCCTTGTGGATGCTAATCTCCGTTTGGAGCGGTGTGGAGGCACAATGCTCCCCAAGAAGCCACTAGGGCCACCGTAATCTCCTCACGCCCTCGCACAATGCAAGATGCCGTGATTCCACTAAGGGACCCTTGAGGGCGGTCACCGAATCCGTACAAATGGCAACCCTTGGGGGCGGTCACCGAACCCGTACACTTTGGCAACCCTTGGGGGCGGTCACTAGTACCCGTCAAATTGCTCGGGGCGATCTCCACAACCTAATTGGAGACCCCGACGCTTGCCCGGAGCTTTACACCACAATGATTGAGCTCCGACAACACCAACCGTCTAGGGCACCAAAGCACCCAAGAGGAACAAGCTCTAGGGTGCTCAAACACCCAAGAGTAACAAGCTTCTCAACTTCACTTCCACGTATCACCGTGGAGAACTCAAACCGATGCACCAAATGCAATGGCAAGGGCACACGGAGTGCCCAAGTCCTTCTCTCCCAAATCCCACCGAAGCAACTAATGCTAGGGAGGAAAATGAGAGGAAGAACGAAGAAGAGAACACGAAGAACTCCAAGATCTAGATCCAAGGGGTTCCCCTCACATAGAGGAGAAAGTGATTGGTGGAAATGTGGATCTAGATCTCCTCTCTCTTTTCCCTCAAGAACTAGCAAGAATCATTGGAGGGATTGAGAGATAGCAAGATCGAAGAAGGTCAACAATGGGGGAAGAACAAGAGCTCTAAGGATAGAAAACCATTGGGGAAGAAGACCCCCTTTTATAGGCCTCCCCAAATCCAACCGTTATGCCCTTCAGCCCGTGCACAAGCGGTAGTACCGCTCGGGTGAGCGGTACTTCCGCTGGCACGGAAGTTCCGGCTATCTGCGTACAACTGAACAAGTCAGGGAGGCGGTAGTGCCGCCGGAGCGGTACTACCGCTCTCACCAGCGGTACTACCGCATAGTGTTGAGCAAACAGTTAGAACAGCGGTAGTAGGGGAGGGCAGCGCGGTACTACTGCACTGAGCAGTACTACCGCAGGGCAGGTGCGGTACTACCATCCGGAACGGTACTACCGTGCCCAACTACCGCCCTACTGCCGCCGAAGCGAAAACGAGTCCAGAAGCTGAAAACAAGCGGTAGTGCCCGTGGCACTGGAACCGCGGAAGTACCGCACAAGCGGTACTACCGCAGCCCAGGGCGGTACTACCGCTAGAGAGCTTCAAAGAGGCCCAAGCAAACAGATGGAAGCAGGAAAACCAGAACTGCCACAACTTCTACATGTGAACTCCGAATCCAGCAAACTAAAGCTTGTTGGTTATAATAAGAAGTGGCAGAAGAGATATGCCTATGATATAGAGATGTGAAACCTCTATCAATGAAGATCTGGCAAAAACCCCAACATCGAGAACATACAAGAAGAAGCAAACGAAACCTGTTCTCGATGAACTTGAGCTTGTCATGAAGGTGACCAAAAGCTCAAAAACTCACACAAAGAAAAACCAAACAAGAACCAAGAAAGATGATGCAAGGATGCAATGGTTTGAGCTCTCTACGAACGATACGATCAAGCTACTAACTTGAGAGCCCCCCTTGATAGTACGACAATCGATCCTATAACCCGGTCTCCCAACTACCACCATGAGACCGGCAAAATAGAAAACCTATCAAGGGCAAACCTTTGCCTTGCACAAAGTCCACTTGAGCTAGATGATGACGATCTTGACTTCCTCAAGTTGGACCACCTTTCTTGATTGCGTTGGCTCGATGAAGACTAGTTGATTTCTCCCCCATACTCCACTATGGGTGAGCCACTCTTCGGCACATCTTCACAAGTCCATTGTCACCACAATGGACGGCAAGCTTCAAGCATGATCTCTTCGTGATGCTCCACTTGAACTTGCACACCGCAAACTTGATGACGATCACCACTTGATGTCATCCTCCATGGGTTGAATGAGATCTTCCTCTTGACGCAAGCCCATGGAAACATACCTAACCCCACATAGAACTCTCACGTAGACAATGGGTTAGTACACAAAGCGTAATGGACAATGCTTACCATACCATGGGATCACTTGATCCCTCTCGGTACATCTTCTATGCTTTGTGTGTTGATCAACTTGAATCACTGTTCGACTTAGTCTTGATCAACCTTGAATCAAATCTACTCAGCATAAAGATGATGTCTTGAAGGTAAACATGAATGTTCACATAATCTTCTTCTTCAAGACATGCTTGCAATAAGCTCAACTCTCACATGACCAATCTTTGGATAAATCCTTGAATATCACCTTGGTCATCACAAAATCTCCTTGAAACCAACAAATGGACTTCAAGAAATGCCTATATGAATGTTCACACAATCTTCTTCTTCAAGACATGCTTGCAATAAGCTCAACTCTCACATGACCAATCTTTGGATAAATCCTTGAATATCACCTTGGTCTTCACAAAATCTCCTTGAAACCAACAAATGGACTTCAAGAAATGCCTATGGACAAACCCTTCAATATAACTCAAGGCAACCATTAGTCCATAGAGATTGTCATCAATTACCAAAACCAAACATGGGGGCAGCACATGTACTTTCACCCTCCCGTGGCAGCGGAGTCCATAAGGAAACTAAGGGATATTAAGGCCTCCTTTTAATAGAGAACCGGAACAAAGCATTAACACTTAGTGAATACATGAACTCCTCAAACTATGGCAATCACCGGAAAGAATCCCAATTATTGTCACCTTGGGGTATGCGGATCATAACACATAGTAGGTGCGTATAACTTGCAAGATCGGATCAAGAATACAAATATATTCATGAAAATATAAAGGGTTCAGATCAGGAATCATGGTACTCGGGCCCTAGTGACAAGCATTAAGCATAGCAAAGTCATAGCAACATCAATCTCAGAACATAGTGGATACTAGGGATCAAGCCCTAACAAAACTAACTCGATTACATGATAAATCTGATCCAACTCATCACTGTCCAGCAAGCCTACGAAGGAATTACTCACTCCCGGCGGTGAGCATCATGAAATTGGTGATGAAGGATGGATGATGATGACGATGCCGGAAGATCCCCCTCTCCGGAGCCCCAAACGGACTCCAGATCTGGCCTCCCGATGAAGAACAGGAGGTGGCGGCGGCTCCGTATCGTGAAATGCAATAAAACTTCCTCTCTTATTTTTTTTCTCTGGAATTGTGAATTTATAGCGTTGGAATTAGGTCAGACGGAGCCACGTGGGCCCCACGAGGTACCAGGATGCGCCTGGGGGGTGGCGTGACCTGGTGCCTCGTGGGCACTGGGTGGCCCTCCTCCAGTGGGTCTTGGTTCCAGTATTTTTTATTTATTCCATAAAAAATCTCCAAAAAGTTTCATCCAATTCCAAGAACTTTTATTTCTGCACAAAAAACAACACCATGGCAATTCTGCCGAAAACAGCGTCAGTCCGGGTTAGTTCCATTCAAATCATGCAAATTAGGGGCCAAAATAAGAGCAAAAGTGTTTGGAAAAGTAGATACGATGGAGACGTATCACCCTGCCGCTTGCGGGGTGGCGCGGTGGAGCCTTGAGCGGCAACGGGCGCGACATGGGCGGCGACGAGATCTGCCGAAGGGGTTGGGGCGTGGATGACATCCACGGTGCCGGCTGACGGCTGCGAGGCTTCCATGGCGGCGGAGGGAAGTCGGGGAAGGTGCTCCGGAGCGGGCGGAGGGAGGTGGTTGGCGGCGGAGGGAAGGGGAAGCGCGCGAAAATGTCCCTCCCGCCAAATCTCGCAGTCGATAGGGGTCAAGTTCGGGTCGGCCTCCCACCCCGTGAATCTAAAGGTTGAGGGCAAAGTTTTTCCGCGCCCCGCAAATTTTTTTACAGTTCGCGGGCCGATACGGTGTCTGATCGGGCCACTTTTTCCGCCCGAAACCGTAAACGGGCGGTTATTTTGCGGGTCGGCGCGTTTTAAGGGGTCTGCTAGAGATGCTCTTACCCATGAAGTACTTACATGTGGACTCTAAAATTAGTAGACCCCACGTAATTCCCGCCTCACCCACCTAAATTTCCACACATCCCCCCTTTGACCCAAAAATCCCTAAGAAATCTCTAACCTAGCCACAACATATTGTTTATTTTGTTGAAATGCTATTTTTTCTATTGAAATACTATCGAAGGTTGTTCTTACTTGCATGTGTGGGTTTCCCCACGGGGATAAAGAACCCGACGGGGACGGGGATGGGAAACTTTTTATCCCCGCAGACGGGTATGGGGACGGGGACGGGGATAGGAGGGCGGTCATGGGGATGGGGGTGGGAGTCCAATACCCGCTAGGGTAATCCCCATTGCCAGCTTGACTCTCAGCCATCTGCAAACCTGGCCAGATGGGCCGGCCCGGCAAGGAACGGCCCGGCCTAGGCTATACGGGCCAGGCACGCCAACTATACGGGCCGAAACTTAATGCTGCGATAGTGATTATTTTTTTCGTTGTGACGATTTTGTCTGGAGATTTGGTTTCCAGTTCAGGTTCTGGAATCCACCCTTGAACATTTTCGTTCACAAATGCGGCACTATAGGTCTTAAATCCAATTTAGGTTTTATGATATCTGATACCGGCCGGGGGTATCGTTGCGTCGAGATTCGGGATGTCTTGCTCTCGGGTCTCAGCCGTCTGTTTTCCCAAATGTTTTCACTCAGACCCCTACACTATGCTGGAATTGCATTTTTGCTTGTAAGGCAAAACGAGGGTCCATTCACACCGTCCACGGTAAGATTCTCTATCTCGAATTGCATTTCAATCCACGGTGATTCCTAATGTGTGCTCAACTCAAATGCCACTAGCATACGGACGGGGCGATCCTTTCCATGGATTGCAATTTGCAAGACACTACTGCCAGTCACATTTTCTGGTAGAGAAACAGTCCTTGTGTTTTTCCCATTGTGATGATTTTGTCAGTGTTGAAATATATTGCCTGCCTTTTTTCATCAGTTCGGACTTTTGTTGTGTTGGCTGCAGCATGAATTCAATATGGTATCAGAGCCAAGAGGTCTTGAGTTTAAGACTCTGCCTACGCAGTATTAAAAAGGTTCTACGGCCTACATCAATCCCACATCTAAGAACTAAATAAGCCCAGACGTGAAGGGGAGTGTTGAAATATATTGCCCGCCTTTTTCCATAAATTCGGACTTTTGGATTAGTTAATTCAATAGTCAGGAGATTTGGTTTCCAGTCCAGGTTATGGAATCACTCCCATCCTTGAACATTTTCGTTCACAAGTGCAACGATGTAGGTCTTAAATTCAATTTAGGGTTTCTTATATCTGATTATTATTATTTTGCAACTGCGTAACTCATTTCATTTCCCTGTTTTCTTTGATTAAACCAAGTTGATTGAATTGAATAGAATGCATTGACAAAGCAAGTAGTGAGACTATTGAGCTCTATTAAGTACTACCCTCTTTAACTCTTTATAAGACGTTTTTAGAGCGAAAACCCCTTTTGGAGGCTGAGCTCCAATGAGGCCGGTTTTTTAAAAGTTCAAAATTCATCAAAATTCATATTTTTATATTTCAAAAAAATTCTGAAAAAAATATAGATATACATGGAGGCATAATACGCAAGTGTGTAAATTTTCAGGACGAAATACGTTGAAATGAGGGTTGTGCAAAAAAGACAAATCTGGGACTTTTTAACATATGATACTATTCATCCTCCCAGGCCACGAATTTGTCTTTTTTGTACATATCACATTTTAAGGTATTTCATCCTGAAATTTTACACACATACGCATAACATCCTTGTTTACTTGTACAAATTTTTTCAGATTTTTTTTAAACTGAAAAGTTTGAATTTTGAATTTTCCAAAAAAAGGCCTCCATGGAGGCCGAGAGCCAAAACGCCTCACTCGTTTTTAGAGTCCATGACAGTGTCAAAAACGTCTTACATTAAGTTACACAGGGAGTATATACTACATGAATACATTTACCTAGTAGTATGTGTGAATGCGTGATGTGCCTCAAACTTTCATCTTTTGAAGAAGCAAGTTGCATCCCTTGCACGGCCCAATGGGGCCAGTTGGGAAGTAAAGAAAGGTAGCATCCAAAAGATAAGATGCCTACCCGATACAACATTCCTAGAGTAAAATTGTCATTTCCTGCCTGCCTGTGGTATTGTAAGCAAGTTCTGCAAGTCTCAAATGATAATACAGCTTCATCAATGTTTGTAACCACATAAGTAGATTTAGTTCAACTTCTAGTTATGGTTTCTTGAGGAGAACATTCCTTGTTTTGTTTTCTTGGGCATGACATTGTGATCTCAAAGGGTTTCCCAGTTTAGCCTGCTTTTAGCCCCGGATATGGCACTGCAATATGTCTTAGCTTTAACTAGCAAACATGTTCGTTCATTGTAATGGGAGAAGAGTCCCGCTTCGGTACAACCCCCCTCACAAAACGTATAAAGGGTAATATGGACCTTTCACAAATTATACCCCCCCCCCTTTTGTATGTATATGTCGTACGAAGACCCCACGTTCTCACGCCCCGCGCCTAGGCTGACCCATTAAGTCACGTCCGTCAGTTTTTTTAGAAAAACTATATTGCGAAAAAAGAGATGACAGGGACTCGAACTCGTGATCTCATACTATTAGCGAAGGCTGCTTGCCACTCGACCAAGTCACTGCTATTGATTTCATCCAGCACGAATCATATAAGGACAACACAACAGTGTCCATATATAAAACAATTTCTGAGAAAAAATAGAAACTGTTCTTAAAAAAATGTGAACAATTTGCACATGCCGAATATTTTTCATAAATAGCAAATAATTTATGGATCTCCAAACTTTATTGAAAATTTGAACAATTTTCGAAATTCCAAAACATTTTTCCAAAACGTGAAGAACGTTTGGGATTTCGAACATTTTTTAAAAAATGTACACAATTTTTGTTAGCCTGAACAGTTTGTTAAAAAAAATTCCAAATATTTTAAGAAAAACATGGGAAAAAAATCAAAACACGAACATTTTTTGAAAACATGAGAACATTTTTAGAAACCCCGACCAACATTGGAGAAAGCAAACTTTTGTTTGGATTTGTGAAGAATTTCTTAAAGCGGGAACATTTTTTGAGATCTTTTTTTAATTTGTTAACAAAAATTTAAAATAAGAATATTTAACTTCTAATTTTTTTTAAAGCGCGAACATTTTTTATTTTCCTGAACACTTTTTGAAATTACGAACAAAATTGCAAAACATGAACATTTTTTGAAATTGGATGAAAAACTTTATAAGGTGAACAATTTTTGAAATTTTCAAGCATTTTTCGAAAACGTGAACAATTTTTTTTTAAATGCAAACAATTTTAGAAAACAGGCGCCCGACAGGAGCGATACGTCGCCTAGTTGGGCCAAGGCCTATGTGTTTTTTTCTATTTTTTCGTTATTCTTGTCTTTTATTGTTAATTCATTTTTCTCCTTTTTGGAATTTATTATTCTTTTTGAAAGCAGTTCAAAATTTTGAAATATTGTTAGTTTTAAGCAAATGTTTTAAATTATGATTTTAAATTCTTTTTTCCGTCAAATATTTATTTAATGCTTTAAATTATTACCGTTTTCCATTTTATCCCTTTGTATTTATTAGTTATGTTAAAAACTTTAAGTTCCTGTTTAAATTATTCAAATACTTTTTCTTCAAACCTGGCATTGATGCCTACCATGGGCATGCCCACCTTCTGGCAAAAGTTGTGGTAATTTCAAGAATGTCCCAAAAACACCATGTTCATCGTAGGGTGCGCGGGTAGGCCAGAAAGCTCCTTTTTAGAGCATGTTGTTTCTCGACAACCATCAAATGACTCCAATTTTTTTTTCATTCGCTTGTATGACCAATTCAAGGCAGCATGCCAAGTTGTTTCGGTTTTTGATAAATTTTGCATTTTCTAGAGTTTTCTCGGTCAAAAAGGGCTGATAAATGGCCGGACGTGTCGCAACTTGCCTACGGTGTCGGAAATCGTTCAAACCTGGCATGGATGCACCATGGGCATGCCCACCTACTTGCAAAAGTTAGCATCATTTTATGAGTGTCCAAAACTATACCATGTTCAACGGAGTGTGTCCGGGTAGGCCAGAAGGCTTCGTTTGAGAGCACGTTGTTTCTCGACATCCTTGAATTGGCTCCATTTTTTTTCATAGCCTTATATCACAAATTTAAGGCACCATGGCAAGTTGTTTGGGTTTTCGACTAGCTTTGCATTTTCTAGAGTTTTCTCTGTGAAAAAAGCCCGATAAATGGTCGGACATGACACAACTTGCATAATGTGTCGGAATTCATTCAAACCTGACATGGATGCCTACCATGGGCATGCCCACCTGCTTGAAAAAGTTGGGGTTATTTCTTGCATGTCTAAAAATAGACCATGTTCAATGGATGGGTGTTCGGGTAAGCCAGAAGGGTCCGTTTGAGAGCGTGTTTTTTGGCATCCTTTAAATGACCCATTTTTTTCATGAGCTTATATGATCAATTAAAGGCACCGTGCCAAGTTTTTTTAGTTTTTTGACAAATCTTGCATTTTCTGAAGTTTTCTAGGTGAAAAATGACCGATAAATGGCTGGACGTGGCGCAACTTGCATACGTAGTCAGAATTCATTCAAATCTTACATGGATGCCTACCATGGGCATTCCCACCTACTGGAAAAAGTTGAGGTCATTTCATGCATGTCCAAAAATAAATCATGTTCAACGGAGGGTGTTCGGATAGGCCAGAATGGTCCGTTTGAGAGCACGTTTTTTTTGGCATCCGTCAAATGACCTTAATGTTTTCTCATGAGCTTATATGACCAATTAAAAGCACCGTGCTAAGTTGTTTGAGATTTCGGCAATTCTAGTATTTTCTGGAGTTTTATCGGTGAAAAATGGCCGATAAATGGCCGGGCGTGACACAACTTGCATATGGTATCGGAATTTGTTCAAACCTGGCTTGTATGCCTACCACGGGCATGCACACCTACTGGAAAATTTTGGTGTCATTTCATGCATCTCCAAAAATAGACCATGTTCGACGGAGAGTGTTCAGGTAGGCCAGAAGGGTCCATTTGAGAGCGAGTTTTTTGGTATCCGTAAAATGACTCCAAATGTTTTTCCATGAGCTTATTTGACCAATTCAAGGCACCATGCCAAGTTGTTTGAGTTTCCGACAAATTTTGCATTTTCAGGAGTTTTTTTGATAAAAAAAAGGTTGATAAATGGCCCAACGTGTCGCAACTTGGATACGGTGTTGGAAATCGTTCAAACCTGACATGGGCATGCCCACCTGCTTGCAAAAGTTGGGATCATTTAAAAGATGTCCAAAAATAGACCATGTTCAATGCAAAGCGTTCTGGTAGGCCACAAGGGTCCGAAGAAAAGACTACCTAAAAAAACCAAACAAGAAAGCCACTATGTGTTTTTTAGGGCCTCTCATATTTGGTGCGTATGTTGCTCGTTAGCGACCTAGCGCGTACCCTAACGCGACCGATTTTCTTTTGGGCCGGACCATTTCAGACTCCTTCCCCATCGGTTTTTTCGTTTTTCCTTTGGTTTTTCTATATTTTTGTTGCTTTTACTCTTTCCTTTTTTCTTTTGCGTTCGTATTTCTTTTTCTTTTTTATTTTCTTTTTCTTTTTCTTTTATCTTTCTTTTCTTATTTTTTCTTTCTTTCTTTTCTTTTTATTATTTGTGGCCATCTTTCAAATTTGTGGACATATTTTCTCAAAACGTAAAGAATTTTGTAAAATCATGAATATTTTTTTAACTCGTGAACATTTTTGAAAATGTGAAAAATAAATAAATTCATGAACATTTTTTGAATTGAAGAACATTTTTTTTTTACAAATTCGCATACATTTTTGGGAATTGTGAACATCTTTTAAACCCGTGAATATTTATTTTGAATCAGCGAAATTTTTTCTAAAATTGGGGGAACAAATTTTGTAATTCATGAACATTTTTTTGTTTTGAATGAGATGTTTTAAATGCATGAACGTTTTTGAATCAATGAACATTTTTGCAATTCATGAACAATTTTTGAATTTATGATAATTTATTCAATTGCATAACATTATTTGAGTACGCCAACATTTTCTGAATATGTGAACATTTTTTTGTAAAATCACGAACATTTTTTGATTCCACGAACATTTTTTTTCAAAATACACATTTTTTTCAAATTTTGAAACGGTTTGAAATTCCATATTATTTGATATAGAAAAAAAAACAAAACGGAATAGAAAAAGGAAAAAGCGAAATTAAAAAAACCAAGCGCGCCGCACATGGTCCGGCCCAAAAGGGCGCGCCGAGGAGCGAGCGGTGCACAGCGTGCTTTATGGAGGCCCCTTTTTTAGCGTTGATTTGAAGATGGAAAAAGAACTAAACCAGCCACGATGGGTTAGTTGTCCCAGTTGGTTGGTACGATTGCACTTAATCGGGAGGTCACGAGTTCAAATCACGTCGCTCTACATTATTTTCTTTTTTAACAGAAAAGAAAAAGAGTAAATGGGCCGGGCCCGGAGCAGGGGAGGGGTGTACGTACACATGATGCGGTCGACGTATTTTCAAAAAAGACCATCCTACCCTTTATTATGAAGGGGTACGAGGGTACGAAGAGATCTCCTCCGTTGATGTGTTTAGGGGGTTGTACCGAAGCGAAAGTGACGGGAGAATAGGTATCCATGCATCTAGTTTGTGAAAGAAAAAAATGTAAATTATTCTTCCCTAAAATCTAAAGATTGCAATAATAAAATAAAGAGTTTTTGGTGCAATATTAAAGACTTAAAAAATCAAAAGTTTGAAGATGCAATATTGATGAGTGTATGATAATCCTTCAAGCCAGGTAGTCTGTGGATGTACATCAGAAGAAGAAAGAAAAAGATTGTACATGTAGCAATTCATATGATTATGCACTGACAAAAAAAAGGACGATAGAGCGTTGCCCCCCAAGAATTTGAAGCATGAGCTGTTAATATTATAGAAAATCTAAACTTAATAAGTGCCCCGGCTAATAAGCATCTATTTTCTTCTATGCTTTAATAAGTGCCCTGGCTAATAAACTGACACCATATCTAGCTAAATAGATTAAATAATTCAAGGATGACAGACATGATAGACCTAGCCAGCAGCAACAACAACCTGCATGCAATCCAATTTATCTTGGTGCAAAGGAGCGAGCTTGGTGGGGTAACTTCAAGCGCTCCTACAGCAGGGATTTGACCACGACGACGGAGGCAACCTAGCAATTCCTTCTCTAGAAGGCAACTGTGCAATTCTAATTGCTCTGGAGTAGCGCCAACATCCAAGAACAACAACCGGCCCCTGGACAGTTCTTGATGAAAAGAGCCGCATGACAAGGGCATGTGATAGCAGGCACAAAGGAATGTTGCACCATTGCCATCCCATACCCTTGCTTCCCCGGATCGCTCAACTCACCCACCATCACCGCCTACGCATGCTCGCGTGCTCTGTCCCGGTGTGTGCTCGCGTGTTCCGGCCGGGGCGAGAATCGAGTCAGCCGGCCATTGTATGTGCATGTTTTGTCCAAGAGTGGAGAGAATAGATCGTGTTGCTTCCTCATCTCGTGTTGAAGCTAGCGTTCGCAGCTGCCTGAGCCCGATCTTCTGCCTGGCGGGTCTACTCCTCCTTGCCCACATCCCCGGCGGCTTCACCACCTTCTACCTCGCCATGGATCACATGCCAGGGCGCCGCAGCAGCAGCCGCTCGACCGACTGACCACGGTGGGGGCATGAAGCTGGCTTAAAGATAAACACATGTACTCCCTCCGTTCCTAAATATATGTTTTTTTAAAGATTTCATTGCGGACTACATACTGATGTATATAGACGTACTTTAGAGTGTAAATTCACTCATTTTGCTCCGTGCATAGTCCGTAATGGAATCTCTAAAAAAACTTATATTTAGGAACGGAGGGAATATCAAATTTAGGAAAGTAAATTGGTTGTGCGTGTGCTGGATAATGTAGGAAAGGGGGGCCCAATGTGGTTAGTATGGGCGACGGGCGAACGAAAGGTGTAAAATCGACGGGTGAAAGTTTCGGTCGATTAATAAGCATCCGTTTTCTTCTATGCTTTAATAAGTGCCCCGGCTAATAAAATGACACCATATATGTAGCACATCTGAATAGATTAAATAATTCAGGGATGGCAGATAGATCTAGCTAGCAACAATAACAACCTGCGGTCCAATTTCTCTTGGTGCAAAGGAGCGAGCTTGGTGGCGTAACTTCAAGCGCTCGTGCAACAGGGATTTGGACACGAGGACGGAGGCGACCTAGCAATTTATTCTCTGGGCAGAAGCAACTGTGCAATTCTAATTGCTCTGGAGTAGCGCCAACATTCAAGAACAGTAACCGGTTTTTTTGCCTTTCTGGACAGTTCTTGATGAAAAGAGCCGCATGACAAGGGCATGTGATAGCAGGCACAAAGGAATGTTGCACCGTTGCCATCCCATACCCGTGCTTCCCCTGATCGCTCAACTCGCCAACCATCGCCGCCTACGCACGCTCGCGTGCTCTGTCCCGGTGTGTGCTCGCGTGTTCCGGCCGGGGCGAGAATCGATCAGCCGACCATTGTACGTGCATGTTTTGTCCAGGAGTGGAGAGAATAGATCCTGTTGCTTCCTCATCTCGCGTCGAAGCTAGCGTTCGCAGCTGCCTATGCCCGATCTTCTGCCTGGCTGGTCTACTCCTCCTTGCCCACATCCTCGGCAGTGTTGACACCAGATTTTGGCATGGTCAAGAACTTAATTAAGATAGGCTTTAATGGAAAAGTTCTCAACATGAGAAAGTTCAGTATCGTCAAAATGAGAAACTTTGATATTTTGATCATCTTCATCCGAGGTCGTATGCAACCTGAGTCAAAACAATGTGCTGCTGAAGTTTGCCCCAGGATATTTTGTACCATTTTGCTGGCCAATTTTCTCCCCCAAGATGACCTCTGATGGTGAAGTGTGCAACAGGACTTTTGTTCTCCTCTTTGAGCTTAACAACTTCTCTTTTGGAGTCATCACGATCTGAGGTCATATGCAACTTGCACGGAGTGCCGAAGAGACCTACTTATTATATAGTTGCTGCAGTAAATGGCCGGACACTCCGGGGGCAATCATCCGGGTTCTTAATTTCTCTGTGCAGACTTCAGAAAACAGTCCAAAAACCCCTCAAGACGGCCTCAAACCGAAAAACGTTTAACACGAAAGTTGTTTGTCTCGTCTAAACGGTTAAAATTGCTTTTGGGCTCATTTTCATCCGAGGTCGTTTACCGCCTCAAAAGTGACCCGCAAGGTGCAGCCAGCTTTTAAACCGAACATTTTTGAAAAGTTCGGATTCCGAGTTGGACCCAAACTAGGGTTTTGGACATGGATACAAATCTTTCCTTGCACGGGAAGTCCAGCCGCCTCTTATATACATGAGGGGTGACGGCCGATTGAAACGACAACACACAATCGACAAATCAATCTATCATCATTTACCTTTACTTTTACCTTCTCCCTTGTTCTTCTTCTTCCTCGTTCTTCGTTCGTTCTTCTAGTTGTAGGGCGGCGAACCTCGAGGCCCTAGCGGCGATCAGGTCGACGTAGGGCAGCCCATAGCCGCCGCGCGCCCTGACGGGGTCCTTCCCGGGCGTGTGGGGTTTCAGGTCCTCAAAAGCACCCGCCGGACTGCTTGCATACCGCGCTTCCGGCAGGGTCTCCTTCGACGTGAGCTGCGGTGCATCACCCCCGACGTCGAGGGTACACGGTGATGTGTTCGTGTGCGAACACACTTTTTGGCGACTCCGCTGGGGACGAAGCTTCGAACGGTCTCCAGCCCGTTCTTGCTACGAAGATATCGTCATCTAGGGTTTGCAATCTATGAAGGTAATATGAATACTCAATCCCCTTATGTAGATGCAAATAATTCATATGGTGTAACTAGATCGTTCAATGAGTATACTCTATCGGCCAGCCCTAGTTTTTTCAATCCTGCATCTAATTACATGCAAAGGCCGATTCAAAGTAATTTACATGCTTCAACTTTTTATGATACTAGTAACATGCACCATATGTATTCCAACTATCATGCATCGGCAACCCCACAAATCGTTATGCCGATGAACAGCATGATGAGTTTGGTCAATCAAGTTGAAACACCACACGTAGGAATTCCAATAGTATGCAACAAAGTGTTTCACCTTCTTACTCGTCGGCAACTGACTTGCAATATGTTAATCCAAGCATGCTAGTAGATAGGGGAATTGGCCCTGCTACTACTAGTTATTCGGCCAATTACCCTCAACTATCATATGCTACGCCTCATGCTATTAATTTTTCGGCACCATATGCAACTGTAGGTATTCATAATTCGGCTCCGCAACTTCGTGCCCATGGCCGAATAAGTGAAAAATCTACTACAACGCATGTGTCTTCATCTAGTACCGTAGCATACAATGTTGTCCCTACACAATTACAGAATTTCGGTGACATCTCGTTACCGAAAGAGTCTAAAAGTGTCGGGGGGCAATTCTATCCAGATTGGGTTATTAAGAAAAATCTAAAAGTGTCGGGGGACGAATGCAATATTGTTCTACATGAACTAATAAAAGAGGAAAAGTCTGTTAATTCTGCTGCAATACAACCTAGATTATGTCAAAAAGAGAAAGCATTGCGAATGGATAGAATTATCAAAACGAGTGGTGATTCGGATAACAAAGTTAATTCGGCTGTTGAAAAGGCCGAATCAAACATTACATGTACCGAATCAACTAAAGAAGAAGAAGTCTTGGTAATTATGGGAATCAATGAAAAGAATAATGATTCGGATAACAAATGTAATTCGGTTATTGAAAAGGTTGAATCAAATAGTACATGTGCCGAATCAATTCAAGAAAAAGAGGACGACAAGGTGTTGGAGAGTTATCCAAAAGTGGAGCAAGCTATTGTTCATATCACACAACCATCACGCTCTCCCAACATATTTGAAGAGGTATGTCTAGCAAGTAATTTACCTATTTTCCGATTTGGTCGTAACTTTATTGTTGATGCATCTATTAGAAAAATTCTCATAAGAAAATTTGAAAGGCCAATGAAGAAGGGTAATTTATTTGTTAGCAATAAAATCGTTGCAAAGCATATCGGTCAACACATTGTGCCATTTATAGAGACCGATAGTGACTTATTATTGTAGCCAAAGCTTTCCCCGTTGCTTTACTTAAAACTTATATCTAAGTGGGTAGCTTTGCTTGTTTCATACTTGGCTTACACATGATCTCAATTGAGACATGTATGTTCTAACTATTTTGATTTCAAAAATTTAAATCCAAGATTATATTCTATTGAGAAAACCGATGATAGTATAATTTCTTTTTCAAAAACATCGGAGATAGAGTGCAAAACACAATGCATAGCCGAATGGGGAGATGTCGAATTTGAACCATTCGTTTGCTTAACTCCAAAGCCGTTCTCACAGCAAGATCGGCTAGAAGATAAAAAGTTTACCTTCAATTCAAGCATGTGTGATCAAATATTTGATTTGTTGGTGAAAAATAATTATATTAGAATTCTTGATCACCATGTCAAGCCATCAATCCAAGGACAAATGTATTGTAGGTAGCATCATTCGTTCAAACAAAATTTTGAGCATTGCAATATGTTTCATCAAATAGTCAAATCGGCCATTGATAAAGGACGATTGAGATTTCTTGAAACACCAAAGGATGACCAGTCTATTCCAATTCGTCCTGATGACAAAAACTTTTTGCATCGGCTGCTTCAGGCCGATCCATTTAAACATGAGAAGGTAAAAACTGCGGATAATGGGATCAAGCTTTCAAGTAAGGAAGTTGTTCAAGAGCACAATGATAATATTCTTGAGGGTGAAAATTCCATCAAAGTTGCAATGAAGACGCCAAGTACTGGGGGGCAACACGAAAATCCAAAGATCGATGCAAACACAACCAACGAAAGCAAGGGACGAGGTAAGCACAAAGGTAAAAAGCCGAAAGTCACTTTCGCGCAGCTATTGTAAAAATATCAGAAGATAAGTGAGAAGAAGAGTGCTTATTGGCCAAGTAATTCAAAGGCATCAAGATCACCCCCCTAGGCGCAAATCTGAGGACCGGTATTGGCAAAGGGGAAATTTCAATGCATCATATTCATATCCATATTTTGGGCCGCCAATGCCAATGCCATGGATACCTCCCTATGCTAAATTCTATCCATATTCATCAAGGGATAGGTATGATTCAAGTGCACATTCTCTATCTCATTTTAGACCATCTCACAAAGATCATGCAGCTCCAAAAAGGACCGCATTCAATAAGCAATCATATGTTAAAGACCATTTCACTCAAAAAGAATTGGTCCGGAGCACAAGGAAGAATAAGGAGGTGCTTGAGCAAGTCTATCGCGTTAAAAAAGATGGTCGTAAGTGTGCTACTTCAGATTTGATCTTAAAGGATAAAGAGCCAATTAAAGTGTTGACATTGGCTACTAAAGACAATGAGATGAGTCAATCAAGTGCCAAATCTGAAGAGAAGAAGTTGAAAGTGCACAAGGTAAAACAAGAATTGTCATTACTTCAAACAAAATCATAGCCGGGGCGCCCACTCGGCTTATCGTATTGGCAAAAGAAGAAATTACAAAAACTTAGTGCACAAGAACTTGAAAAGAGAAACATGGCATGGGTTCCCAAAGGAAGTACTCAAAACAAGAATGATGTGCAAGCTTCCATTGCGAGAAGTGCGGCAAAGGTGAAGAAGGAAAAGAGTGAAAACTATGAACAACCAAGCTGAAGGTTTCAACATCTTCGGTCCAGACATTATCCATATTCTTCAGCTATGCCATTGATGCCCATGCCATGGAATTCATCATTGGGTATGATTGGTTACCCTCCATGGGCTTATTTCGATCCATGGATGCAATATAATTTCTTACATCATGCAAGGGTATTACCACATCATCATACGTTCGATTAGCTTCACTTTTGTTGCTAATGGCCGATACACAATTATCGTCCTAAGAGTATAGATGGATGATATATTCTTATCGTCCTAAGAATATGCAAAATGGCCGATGGAGTGTTGACATCGTGCTTAGAACAAACTCCGTGCAAGTTATTTTTCGGCACACAAGTTTTACCGAAAAACAGGGGGGCATGTGTTGACACCAGATTTTGGCATGGTCAAGAACTTAATTAAGATAGCCTCTAATGGAAAAGTTCTCAACATGAGAAAGTTCAGTATCGTCAAAATGAGAAACTTTGTTGTTTTGATCATCTTCATCCGAGGTCGTATGAAACCTCGAGAGCCAAAACAATGTGTTGTTGAAGTTTGCCCCAGGATATTTTGTACCATTTTGCTGGCCAATTTTCTCCCCCAAGATGACCTCTGATGGTGAAGTGTACAACAGGACTTTTGTTCTCCTCTTCGAGCTTAACAACTTCTCTTTTGGAGTCATCACGATCCGAGGTCATATTCAACTTGCACGGAGTGCCGAAGAGACCTACTTAATATATAGTTACTGCAGTAAATGGCCGGACACTCCGGGGGCAATCATCCGGGTTCTTAATTTCACTGCTGCAGATTTCAGAAAACAGTGTAAAACCCCCTCAAGACGGCCTCGAATCAAAAAACATTCAACACGAAAGTTGTTCGTCTCGTCGAAACGGTTAAATTTTCTTTTGGGCTCATTTTCATCCAAGGTCGTTTACCGCCTCAAAAGTGACCCGCAAGGTGCAGCCAGCTTTTAAAACGAACTGTTTTTGGAAAGTTCGGATTCCGAGTTGGACCCAAACTAGGGTTTTGGACGTGGATACAAACCTTTGCTTGCACGAGAAGTCCAGCCGCCTCTTATATAGATGAGGGGTGACGGCCGATTGAAACAACAACACACAATCGACAAATCAATCTATCATCCTTTACCTTTACTTTTACCTTCTCCCTTGTTCTTCTTCTTCCTCGTTCTTCTAATTGCAGGGCGGCGAACCTCGAGGCCCTAGGGGCGATCAGGTCGACCTAGGGCAGCCCATAGCCGCCGCGCGCCCTGACGGGGTTCTTCCCGGGCGTGTGGGGTTTCGGGTCCTCAAAAGCACCCGCCGGT
Organism: Elymus sibiricus; assembly: GCA_039707655.1. Classification (NCBI taxonomy): domain Eukaryota; kingdom Viridiplantae; phylum Streptophyta; class Magnoliopsida; order Poales; family Poaceae; genus Elymus; species Elymus sibiricus. Next base: position 66,373,804 of record CM077672.1, read on the forward strand.
CTGCTTGCGTACCGCGCTTCCGGCGGGGCCTCCTACGACATGAGCTGCGGTGCATCACCCCCGGCGTTGAGGGTACACGGTGACCTGTTTGTGTGCGAACAGGCGGCTTCACCACCTTCTACCTCGCCATGGATCACATGCCAGGGCGCCGTAGTAGCAGCCGCGCGACCGACTGACCACATTGGGGGCATTTGGAGCTCGCTTAAAGATAAACACATGTATCAAATTTAGGAAAGTAAATTGGTTGTGTGTGTGCTGGATAATGTAGGAAAGGGAGGCCCAATGTGGTTAGTACAAGATGTAGAAGTGCATGCTCTAGCCAATGCCCAAAAAACCGATCTGATGGAAGAGACTAGGCAATACATTTATACGTCAATACTGTTGGGGAACGTTGCATGGAAAACAAAAAAAAAATCTACGCACACGCAAGATCTATCCATGGAGATGCATATCTACGAGAGGGTGAGTGTGTCTACGTACCCTCGTAGACCATAAGCGGAAGCGTTAGAACAACGTGGTTGATGTCGTCGAGCAACTTCACGATCCAACCGACCGAGTACCGAACGTACGGCACCTCCGCGTTCAGCACACGTTCAGCTCGGTGACGTCCTCGACTTCTTGATCCAGCAAGACGGCGAGGTAGTGGATGAGTTCCGGCAGCACAACGGCGTGGTGATGGTGATGGTGATGCTATCTCCGCAGGGCTTCGCCCAAGCACTGCGAAAATATGACCGAGGGACGGAACTGTGGAGGGGGGCGCCGCACACGGCTAAGACAATGTTGTTTTTTTCCTTTGGGGCGCCCCCTCTCCTCTATTTATATATGTGTAGGGGCTTGGAGTAGAAGGAATAGTGCCACGTGAACAGTAACCGTGAATAGTACACACGTGGACTTGGACTCCAAAGTCCAATCCTATTCCTACTAGGACTCTCCCTTTTTCCTTCCCTAGCTGCGTGGGCTTTTGAGGACTTGGTGCGCCTGGCCCAATAAGGCCAGGGCGCCTCCCCTTAGCCCATGCCAGCCCTTGGGACGTGGTGGACCCACTTGTGGACTTTTGGACCCCTCCGGAATCCTCCGGAACCTTCTGGAAGCTTCCCGGTACAATACCGAAAAAAACTGCACCTTTTTCCGGAACCCAAAATATGACTTCCCATATATAAATAGTTACCTCTCGACCATTCCGAGACTCCTCGTGACGTCCGGGATCTCATCCGGGACTCCGAACAATATTCGGTTACCAATTCACATAACTCATATAACACTATATCGTCAACGAACGTTAAGCGTGCGGACCCTACGGGTTCGGGAATGATGTAGACATGACCGAGACGCCTCTCCGGTCAATAACCAATAGCGGAACCTGGATGCCCATATTGGTTTCTACATATTCCACGAAGATCTCATCGGTCAAATCGCAATGACAACATACGTAATTCCCGTTGTCCGTCTGTCGGGGATATAACTCCACGATATGACCCGGCTCATGACGTTAAGTCGCCGTGGACTTAAGTCATCTCTGACGTTAAGTCATCTCTGGACTTAAGTCATCCCTGACGTTAAGCCGCCCTGAGACTTAGTCATTTCTGGAGATGAGTCCTGAAGATGAGTCCTGAAGATGAGTCCTGAAGATGAGCCCCGAGGATGTTAACCCGGCCTGCTACAGTGCCAGGATGTTAACCCGGCTGCTACAGTGCCAGGAAGTTAACCCCGGTTGCTACAGTGCCAGGAAGTTAACCCGGCCTGCTACAGTGCCAGGATGTTAACCCGGCCTGCTACAGTGACGTGGGGCTTATCGCGGTGGTATTGTGTTCTTGGAGGGATTTCTCTCAGGAATCGAGAGGTTCGCAATTTTTCCGGTGAAGAAGAGCCGGTCTGGAAGGAGTCTACTTTGACTCCGTTTTTTATCAGCTGAGATTGAGAAGGTTTTGGCGGCGGTATAAGACAGATCCGGGTCAAAAGGTAACTTCAACGGTAGCGGAGTACATCAGATGAACTTCATCACCGGTCAACTTCAAATCCAAAAAGAATCAAACACACGTCAAGAAGCTACATGCATGGCCGTTTTCAACAATAAACATCAAGTAGATGACCCGTTTCTAAAAAGGGGGAAAGACCCGGTTGACTGCTGCTCGTTGAAGGGGGAAGATACTACTGCGGGAAGGTACAGAGGACTAAAAGATTGGCCAAGCCGGGCATTGACCCATAAGCGGATACGGGCGGACGGCCACAACCCGAATTCCTCCATCGCAACAGCCGCCGCCTCGCCAGCGATTCGCTTCGTCGCCTTTGCCGGCCGTCTTCGAGCCTGTCAGCACATGCGTACAACGGGTGTATTGAACCAGCCACAACGCCAACAGTGGATCCAGGGGAGGGATCGGTTACAGCACACGCTGCAAAAAGAAACAGGATCTCAGCGGCCATAAGCCCCGCATCGTGACCTATGCTAGTATAACAATGCTATACGTTAAGAAGTCAGAAAAGAGGGTCAAAGTCCCAATACGACTTGCTTCCTGTACGACCCGGAGACGGATGTGGTCATGAGCGCAGAACTCGGACGCCTCCTTCAACTCTGCCATTCTCCGCCTCGGTCTCGGCCGTGAGTCGCCGTCACCGCCGAGTCACCTCCACCGACCTCGCCCCAATGGCCTCGAGCCGTCGCGGCCCCCTGCTGCCTCAAGACGCCGTCAGTGTAGCCTCGGGCCTCGCCTCCGCCGGCCGCTCCCAAGTCGCCTCCAGGTTGCCTCCGGGCGGCTTTCGAGCTGCTCCAAGCCGGCCCGGCGCCTCTGCCTCCACGGCCTCGAGCGGCTCCTTGGCTCGGCCTCGACGAGCAATTAGCCGACAAATACAAATCAGATCAGACAAATACAAATCAGAAGGAATGACAATACGTAGGTCAAACTGGAAGAGAAAACAAGTAGCGTACATGAAAGATGACCACGAAGCTGATGACGATACTGTCCCTTTGCATAAAGTCGATGAAGATGATAGCCAAATTGGCACTGACATTGACACAGTTGGACGAGACATACAATCCAATCTGCTCCATCAGGATACAAGTGAACTGAACCGCGACCAGATGCATGTGGACCCAGGCAGTGCTGAAGATGTGTATGAAGATCCCTTGGGCTTTGAGTTACACGAGGACCAGACTGATTCGGCACCAAAAGAATACCTTTTCACTGGAGGCGGATTCTGTGCAGAGGAGGATGAACAAGATACAGCGGTTGATCGATCTGACCGCCTCGAGCCGGCCTGCCTCAGCCGCCGCGCCTCGAGCCGGCCTGCCTCTGCCGCTGCGCGTTGACCCGTCTCGTCAAGCCGTCTCCGCTCCGAGTCGCCTCCACAGCCCCGCCATCGCAGACTCGCGTTGAGCCGCCACCTCCAACTTTGCTCGCCTTGTCGAATCGCCGCCTTTGCCGTTGCCACGCCAAGTCGACTTCATGGTCCCGCCTTGCCGGCGCCGTCACGCTCCGCTTCGCCGGGGGCCTTCCTTCGTCGCGGTCGCACCGGGCCGTCGCGGCCTCGATCCACCTCTGCCATGAGCTGCCTCAGCCGCCGCCTCTGCCTCGAGCCGCCGCCATCGCGCTTTAAGCCGTCGCCTCGCCTTCACGGCCGCGCCTCGCGCCTCAGCCGCCACCTCGCGCTGCCTCGCCTCCGCCTCTGCCGTGGCCCGCGAGGAGCCGCCCCGGCCTCGCGCTACCGCCGCCGAGGCTCGCCTCTGCCGCGGCTCACCTCGCGCTACCACCGCCGTAGCTCGCCTCTGCCGCGGCCCTGAGCCGCGCAGCCTCACTCGCCGCCTCAGCCACCGCCTCACGCCGCCTCGCCTCTGCCTCAGCCGCCGCCTCCCGACAGAACCTCTGCCGCAAGCCGCCGCCGCCTCACCAGCCTCGTTTCAAGCCGCTGGCCGCCGTTGTCGCCTCCGGGTGGTCTTCGCCTCGAGTCGCCGCCGCAGCCTCACTCGCCGTCGCACCAAGCAGCCGCCTGCGCCACCGGGTCAGCGGCCGTCCCCGAGCCGCGCCTTCGTCGACTGCCACCACGGGCCCGCCGGCGCGCCCAGCTGCCTCTGTCGTTGCGACCCGCTGTTTCCAAGTCGCCTCGCCTCGCCGGGCTGCCTCCGCAGCCGCGTGCCTCGCCTTTGCCGGTCGCCTCCAAGCTGCCTCACCACGACGAGCCGCCCGGCCGGCCTTGCCCTCAAGTCGCCGCAACCTCACATCGCCTCTGCTCCAAGCTGCTATGGCCCGCCTCACTGACGCGCCCCACCAATGCGTACCAAAAAAGAGAGAGGAGTTTGACCCGATATAATAAAGGGAGTCCTAGGCATTTATTGCAAAAAAAAGGGGAGAATCTGTGGCAGCATCTCGCAGGGTCCTCGAGGGGTACAACACAAATATCCTTTGTATACATATAAGGATCAAAAGGAATTCAGCAACAGTACTGAAAGGTGATTTGCGGATGCTATATACGGATTATCTGTCGTCTGAACAAATCAGATGAAATCCATCCAGTCGATCTTTATTGATCCATTTTTATTCTTCCGAGAGCAATTACTCTGGGTTGCGATATTTTTTACGCAGGACAATTACTCACTGCAAGGGCGATCATCGTGCCACGGATACAGAGCTCGCGCCAACATTATCATGCGCCAGCATCCGACATGTGTGCAAACCGCCGCCTACATCAACACGCGACCGACTCATCCGCTCACGCCGCGGCCGATTCATCCGTCCGCGCCTGCGGCCGACTCGCCTGACCGTGCCGATTTACAAGCTGCGGCCGACTCGCGCATCCGCGCTTACAACGCCACGGGCAACCCCCGTGTCCGCGCCGGGGTACCGGCCGACTCCCATGTCTACATCAACACACCGGATCCGCGCCCGTCTGCACGAACTGCTCAAACGGACGCCACCGCCCCCGTGGCCCGGTCCACTCCAACAACTCTGAAGCAAATAAAAACATATTATCAGCCTCCGCCTGCACCGGATGGTTCAATGGACAGGCGCGCAAGTTGCTGCCGCTGCGGTTTGGTTAACTTCAACAAACAGCCGGGACAAACCATTGACCGGATTATTGACACGACTTATACGGGATCATCTATGACCCGCCACGGTCAACCTCAACCTTCCGCGGATTCACATCGCGTTATTAACGCTAAGGACATACAACAAGCGTCGCGAAGATCATCAACTCGCCACACACTTCTGGCTTCAATAAATTTCGGCTATCAGCTGTCAACTATATGCCGGTTTGTGTTACGGCCAAGTATGAAGAATCTCAAGTCAACTCCCTGAGTCGACTTAAGACTCGGGGGCTACACAGACATGACTCGTCAGATTTGGTCGGTTTTTACAAATTCAAGAACTCCAGTCATTGCGAGGAAGACAACCCGGACATGGGGGCTGTTGCCTTCTAGCGAAAAATCAGGGTTACCAAAGAAGACTAGTCGCCATGAGGCGCAGTTTCAACATGGGTATCCCGCTCAATTATGGTCACTTGGGGGCTTCCAACTCACCGAGTTCAGCTTTCTCACCCTCTTGACCCGGCAAATGACGCCACATTATATCATTGGTCACTTGGGGGCTTCCAACTCACCGAGTTCAGCTTTCTCACCCTCTTGACCCGGCAAATGACACCACATTATCTTGGTTAAACCTGCCTGTCTGCTTGATGCTACTCCGCTTAGGTGACCCGGTGTACTCTTGACAAGTCAATCATTTTTATGACCCTGAACTTGTCTTGGTTAAAACATCGGTTATGTCACGTGAGAGCCGGCTTACAGAGAGCGAGGATAAACCATGGGCTATCACGCCAGCTTCATTGAAGCAAGACTCGAGCCTCGAAAGCCGACATTTTTTATACTATGTTATCATACACATTCATCATCATACATTACATCATCATTGCATCATCATACAATACATCATACATGCATATACATATTTGTTTACGTTGCAGGAGCCGGTTTTCAAACCGGGTTACATTGTAACTCTGCAGGAACAAACAAATTTTTAATAGCCAAAATGGCTGGATCTTCATCATGGTTTATCATAACCAATATTAAATGATTGAGATATCAATTCTCCTATTTTCCCGGGGTACAATTCCAGCCGGGTCACATATAATACCTGGTCATTTAGTTGACCGGGTTTTTGGTTATTCAACATGTGCTTTGTAGAAGACTACAGCACTTATGGATTTTCTCACACATATTTGCCGGGTTGCACTGCAACTACGGCCAAGGATTTCTTTCATCGCAAAGGCATCACAGAGTGGATATAATTTTATTCTACAATGGAAGAAAAAGTCCCGAGTCGCCGTAGGCACACGACCCGGCACTTGGGGGCTACATTATTCAAATCAAGATTACATCAAGTATGAAAGTCCCATGTCACTGCAAGCATGCACCACGACACTTGGGGGCTAATGCATGGTCATTTTTACTAGTCTCATTGAAGACCCGACCCATCACATAATGATAAGCCGGTCCTTGGGGGCTACTAATTGCTCCTGTCAAAAATTCAAAGAACACAAGCCTTAATAGTGACCCGAAGCTTGGGGGCTACATCATATGCAGTTCTTTTCAAAGGAGTACATGTAAGTTCCAAGTCGTTGCAAGCAAACGACCCGGCACTTGGGGGCTACAACAGTCAGTTGTTTAAATAGATCAAAAGGTACAAGTTGAAGACCCGGCCCATCATATATGGATGAGCCGGCCCTTGGGGGCTACACATGTGAAGTGCAAAATTCTCAGTTCATGATTGAAGACTCAGACGGATAACCCGGATTTTTCTCACGGATAACCCGGATTTTTTTCCAAAGTTGCAATATTTATATTTCAGCAAGTCTTAAGCTATCACTTTGCTCTACCCTTAAGACTTGGGGGCTACAGGTTATCTCCTCCAAGCTATTCAGACAAGCCAGCTCAACATCATACCAATTTTTTATTCATCAAAGTCTGAAGCATTGAAAGTTGGCACAACATCAGACGGATTTTTTTTCTTTTTATCAAGCCAAGGCATTTGAAGACAATTCAAAAATATCATAAGGGTTATTTTTTCTGCATGGAATCAGCATCAACATATTGACATGGAAGAAACTCACGAGCTTAGCATGAATAAATCCAAGCTAATCTGGGGGCTAATGTCGGGGATATAACTCCACGATATGACCCGGCTCATGACGTTAAGTCGCCGTGGACTTAAGTCATCCCTGACGTTAAGTCATCTCTGGACTTAAGTCATCCCTGACGTTAAGCCGCCCTGAGACTTAGTCATTTCTGGAGATGAGTCCTGAAGATGAGTCCTGAAGATGAGCCCCGAGGATGTTAACCCGGCCTGCTACAGTGCCAGGATGTTAACCCGGCTGCTACAATGCCAGGAAGTTAACCCGGCTGCTACAGTGCCAGGATATTAACCCGGCCTGCTACAGTGCCAGGAAGTTAACCCGCCCTGGTACAGTGCCAGGATGTTAGCCCGGCCTGCTACAGTGCCAGGATGTTAACCCGGCCTGCTACAGTGACCCGGGCAAGGAGTCAAAACACAAGACGGAGACCCTTTAACTTGGAAGACACGGATGACTTAGAGTAGGACTCCAATCACGGGTATAACCCGGACTCTACATGTAAGCCGACCCTTCAATTTATATAAGGAGGGGCGGGGCACCCCAAGAGGGACATGTTTTTAGAGGTCAAGATAGACAGTCAAGTCTCGAGACAGATGTTTTGATAGCTCTCGAGACAGACAGGGAAACAGCACCCTTGTAATCCAAACTATGATCATCAATATCAATCAAGCAGGACGTAGGCTTTTACCTCCACCGCGAGGGGCCGAACCTGGGTAAAACTCGTGTCTTCTCGATTCCGATCAACCCCGTTCAAGCTACTACCTAGTTGCGATGGCCTCACGACTAAGTCCTTTCACGAGGACATCTGCCGTGACAAAACCACGACACCGTCGGTATGTTACTTGCCCGAGATTCGATCGTCGGTATCTCCATACCTAGTTCAATCTCGTTACCGGCAAGTCTCTTTACTCGTTCCGTAATACATCATCCCGTAACTAACTCCTTAGTCACTTTGCTTCCAAGCTTCTTATGATGTGCATTACCGAGAGGGCCCAGAGATACCTCTCCGAAACACGGAGTGACAAATCCCAGTCTCGATCCATGCCAACTCAGTGGACACCTTCGGAGATACCTGTAGAGCATCTTTATGATCACCCAGTTACGTTGTGACGTTTGATAGCACACAAGGTATTCCTCCGCTATCCGGGAGTTGCATGATCTCATGGTCTGAGGAACATGTATTTGACATTCAAGAAAGCAGTAGCAATAAACAGAACGATCATATGCTAAGCTAACGGATGGGTCTTGTCCATCACATCATTCTCCTAATGATGTGATCCCGTTATCAAATGACAACTCATGTCTATGGTTAGGAAACCTTAACCATCTTTGATCAACGAGCTAGTCTAGTAGAGGCTCACTAGGGACACGGTATTTGTTTATGTATTCACACATGTATTTAAGTTTCCGGTCAATACAATTCTAGCATGAATAATAAACCTTTATCATGAACAAGGAAATATAAAATAATAACAACTTTATTATTGCCTGTAGGGCATATTTCCATCAGTCTCCCACTTGCACTAGAGTCAATAATCTAGATTACATAGTAATGAATCTAACACCCATGGAGTCTTGGTGCTGATCATGTTTTTCTCGTGGAAGAGGCTTAGTCAACGGGTCTGCCACATTCAGATCCGTGTGTACTTTGCAAATTTCTATGTCTCCATCCTTGACATATTCACGAATGGAGTTGAAGCGTCTCTTGATGTGTTTGGTCTTCTTGTGAAACCTGGGCTCCTTGGCTATGGCAATTGCTCCAGTGTTGTCACAAAAGATTGTCATTGGACCCGATGCACTAGGTATTACACCTAGATCGGATATGAACTCCTTCATCCAGACTCCTTCATGTGCTACTTCCGAAGCAGCTATGTATTCCGCTTCACACGTAGATCCCGCCACGACGCTCTGCTTGGAACTGCACCAACTGACAGCTCCACCATTTAATATAAATACGTATCCGGTTTGTGACTTAGAGTTATCCGGATCAGTGTCGAAGCTTGCATCGACGTAACCCTTTACGACTAGCTCTTCGTCACCTCCATAAACGAGAAACATGTCCTTGGTCCTTTTCAGGTACTTCAGGATATTCTTGACCGCTGTCTAGTGATCCACTCCTGGATTACTCTGGTACCTCCCTGCCAAACTTATGGCAAGGCACACATCAGGTCTGGTACACAGCATGGCATACATAATAGAACCTATGGCTGAGGCATAGGGAATGACTTTCATTTTCTCTATATCTTCTGCCGTGGTCGGGCATTGAGTCTGACTCAACTTCACACCTTGCAAGACAGGCAAGAACCCTTTCTTTGACTGATCCATTTTGAACTTCTTCAAAACTTTGTCAAGGTATGTGCTTTGTGAAAGTCCTATCAAGCGTCTTGATCTATCCCTATAGATCTTGATGCCCAATATATAAGCAGCTTCACCGAGGTCTTTCATTGAAAAATTCTTATTCAAGTATCCCTTTATGCCATCCAGAAATTCTATATCATTTCCAATCAACAATATGTCATCCACATATAATATTAGAAATGCTACAGAGCTCCCACTCACTTTCTTGTAAATACAGGCTTCACCGTAAGTCTGTACAAAACCATATGCTTTGATCACCTCATCAAAGCGTATATTCCAACTCCAAGATGCTTGCACCAGTCCATATATGGATCGTTGGAGCTTGCACACTTTGTTAGCACCCTTAGGATCGACAAAACCTTCTGGTTGCATCATATACAACTCTTCTTTGAGAAAACCATTAAGGAATGCAGTTTTGACATCCATTTGCCAGATTTCATAATCATAAAATGCGGCAATTGCTAACATGATTCGGACAGACTTAAGCATCGCTACGGGTGAGAAAGTCTCATCGTAGTCAACCCCTTGAACTTGTCGAAAACCTTTCGCGACAAGTCGAGCTTTGTAGACAGTGATATTACCATCAGCATCCGTCTTCCTCTTAAAAATCCATTTATTCTCAATGGCTTGCCGATCATCGGGCAAGTCCACCAAAGTCCACACTTTGTTCTCATCCATGGATCCTATCTCAGATTTCATGGCCTCAAGCCATTTGTCGAAATCCGGGCTTATCATAGCTTCTTCATAGTTCGTAGGTTCGCCGTTGTCTAACAACATAACTTCCAGAACAGGATTACCGTACCACTCTGGTGTGGAACGTACTCTGGTCGACCTATGAAGTTCAGTAGTAACTTGATCTGAAGTTTCATGATCTTTATCATTATCTTCCTCTCTTATTGGTGTCGGCATCACGGGAACGGTTTTCTCTGATGAGCTACTTTCCAATTCGAGAGAAGGTACAATTACCTCATCAAGTTCTACTTTCCTCCCACTCACTTCTTTCGAGAGAAACTCCTTCTCTAGAAAGGACCCATTCTTGGCAACAAAGACCTTGCCTTCGGATCTGTGGTAGAAGGTGTACCCAATTGTTTCTTTAGGGTATCCTATGAAGACGCACTTCTCCGCTTTGGGTTCGAGTTTATCAGGTTGAAGCTTTTTCACATAAGCATCGCATTCCCAAACTTTAAGAAACGACAGCTTAGGTTTCTTGCCAAACCATAGTTCATATGGTGTCGTCTCAACGGATTTAGACGGTGCCCTATTTAACGTGAATGCAGCTGTCTCTAATGCATAACCCCAAAACGATAGTGGCAAATCGGTAAGAGACATCATAGAACGCACCATATCCAATAAAGTACGGTTACGACGTTCGGACACACCATTACGCTGTGGTGTTCCAGGTGGCGTGAGTTGTGAAACAATTCCACATATTCTTAAATGAAGGCCAAACTCGTAACTCAAATATTCGCCTCCGCGATCAGATCGTAGAAACTTTATTTTCTTGTTACGATGATTCTCTACTTCACTCTGAAATTCTTTGAACTTTTCAAATGTTTCAGACTTGTGTTTCATCAAGTAGATATACCCATATCTACTCAAATCATCTGTGAAGGTTAGAAAATAACGATACCCGCCGCGTGCTTCAACATTCATCGGACCGCATACATCGGTATGTATTATTTCCAACAAATCAGTAGCTCGCTCCATTGTTCCGGAGAACGGAGTTTTAGTCATCTTGCCCATGAGGCATGGTTCGCAAGTATCAAATGATTCATAATCAAGAGATTCCAAAAGTCCATCCGCATGGAGTTTCTTCATGCGCTTTACACCAATATGACCTAAACGGCAGTGCCACAAGTATGTTGCACTATTATTATCAACTTTGCATCTTTTGGCATCAATATTATGAATATGTGTATCACTACGATCGAGATTTAACAAGAATAGACCATTCACAAAAGGTGCGTGACCATAAAAGATGTTACTCATATAAATAGAACAACCATTATTCTCAGACTTAAATGAATAACCGTCTTGCAATAAACAAGATCCAGATATAATGTTCATGCTCAACGCTGGCACCAAATAACAATTATTGAGGTCTAAAACTAATCCCGAAGGTAGATGTAGAGGTAGCGTGCCGACGGCGATCACATCAACCTTGGAACCATTCCCGACGCGCATCGTCACCTCGTCCTTAGCCAATCTTCGCTTATTCCGTAGCTCCTGTTTCGAGTTACATATATGAGCAACCGAACCAGTATCAAATACCCAGGCGCTACTGCGAGCATTAGTGAGGAACACATCAATAACATGTATATCAAATATACCTTTGCTCACTTTGCCATCCTTCTTATCCGCCAAATACTTGGGGCAGTTCCGCTTCCAGTGACCAGTCCCTTTGCAGTAGAAGCACTCTGTTTCAGGCCTGGGTCCAGCTTTGGGTTTCTTCGTGGGAGCGGCAACTTGCTTGTCGTTCTTCTTGAAGTTCCCCTTCTTTCCCTTGCCCTTTTTCTTGAAACTAGTGGTCTTGTTAACCATCAACACTTGATGCTCCTTCTTGATTTCTAACTCCGCTGATTTCAGCATCGCGAAGAGCTCGGGAATTGTCTTCTCCATCCCTTGCATATTATAGTTCATCACGAAGCCTTTATAGCTTGGTGGCAGTGACTGAAGAACTCTGTCAATAACACTCTCAACCGGAAGATCAATTCCCAGCTGAGTCAAGTGGTTGTGGTACCCAGACATTCTGAGTATGTGTTCACTGACAGAACTGTTCTCCTCCATCTTACAGCTAAAGAACTTGTTGGAGACTTCATATCTCTCAACCCGGGCATTAGCTTGAAATATCAATTTCAGTTCTTGGAACATCTCATATGCTCCGTGGCGTTCAAAACGCTTTTGCAGTCCCGGTTCTAAGCCATAGAGCATGGCACACTGAACTATCGAGTAGTCATCAGATCGAGCCTGCCAGGCGTTCACAACGTCTGCAGCAGCTCCTGCAGCAGGTCCATCACCTAGCGGTGCATCAAGGACATAATTCTTCTGTGCAGCAATGAGGATAATCCTCAAGTTACGGACCCAGTCCGTGTAGTTGCTACCATCATCTTTCAACTTAGCTTTCTCTAGGAACGCATTAAAATTCAACGGAACAGTAGCACGGGCCATTTATCTACAACATAGATATGCAAAAACTATCAAGACTAAGTTCATGATAAATTAAGTTCAATTAATCAAATTACTAATGAACTCCCACTTAAATTAACATCCCTCAAGTTAACTAAGTGATACATGATCCAAATCAACTAGCCCATGTCCGATCATCACGTGAGATGGGATAGTCATCAATGGTGAACATCTCCATGTTGATCATATCTACTATATGACTCATGTTCGACCTTTCGGTCTCCAGGGTTCCGAGACCATATCTGTACATGCTAGGCTCGTCAAGTTTAACCCAAGTATTCTGCTTGTGTAAAACTGGCTTACACCCGTTGTATGTGAACGTAGAATCTATCACACCCGATCATCACGAGGTGCTTCGAAACGACGAACTTTAGCAACGGTGCATACTCGGGGAGAACACTTTTATCTTGAAATTTAGTGAAGGGATCATCTTATAATGCTACCGTCGTTCTAAGCAAAATAAGATGCATAAAGGATAAACATCACATGAAATCAAAATATGTGACATGATATGGCCATCATCTTGTGCTTTTGATCTCCATCTCCAAAGCATCGTAATGATCTCCATCGTCACCGGCTCGACACCTTGATCTCCATCGTTGCGCCGTGGTCGTCTCGCCAACTATTGCTTCTACAACTATTGCTAACGCATAGCGATAAAGTAAAGCAATTACATGGCGCTTGCATTTCATACAATAAAGAGACAACCATAAGGCTCCTGCCGGTTGCCGATAAATTACAAAACATGATCATCTCATACAACAACGTATATCACATCATGTCTTGACCATATCACATCACAGCATACCCTGCAAAAACAAGTTAGACGTCCTCTACTTTGTTGTTGCAAGTTTTACGTGGCTGCTACGGGCTTCTAGCAAGAACCGTTCTTACCTACGGCACACAACCACAATGGTGATTTATCAAGTTTGCTGTTTTAACCTTCAACAAGGACCGGCCGCAGTCAAATTCGATTCAACTAAAGTAGGAGAAACAGACACCCGCCAGCCACCTTTATGCAAAACAAGTTGCATGTCTGTCGGTGGAACCGGTCTCATGTACGTGGACATGTAAGGTTGGTCTGGGCCGCTTCATCTTACAATACCGCCGAATCAAAATAAGACGTTGGTGGTAAGCAGTATGACGATCACCGCCCACAACTCTTTGTGTTCTACTCGTGCATATCATCTACGCATAGACCTGGCTCATGATGCCACTGTTGGGGAACGTTGCATGGAAAACAAAAAAATTTCTACGCACACGCAAGATCTATCCATGGAGATGCATAGCTACGAGAGGGGGAGTGTGTCTACGTACCCTCGTAGACCGTAAGCGAAAGCGTTAGAACAACGCGGTTGATGTCGTTGAGCAACTTCACGATCCAACCGACCGAGTACCGAACGTACGGCACCTCCGCGTTCAGCACACGTTCAGCTCGGTGACGTCCTCGACTTCTTGATCCAGCAAGACGGCGAGGTAGTGGATGAGTTCCGACAGCACGACGGCGTGGTGATGGTGATGGTGATGCTATCTCCGCAGGGCTTCGCCCAAGCACTGCGAAAATATGACCGAGGGACGGAACTGTGGAGGGGGGCGCCGCACACGGCTAAGACAATGTTGTTTTTTTCCTTTGGGACGCCCCCTCTCCTCTATTTATATATGTGTAGGGGCTTGGAGTAGAAGGAATAGTGCCACATGAACAGTACCGTGAATAGTACACACGTGGACTTGGACTCCAAAGTCCAATCCTATTCCTACTAGGACTCTCCCTTTTTCCTTCCCTAGCTGCGTGGGCTTTTGAGGACTTGGTGCGCCTGGCCCAATAAGGCCAGGGCGCCTCCCCTTAGCCCATGCCAGCCCTTGGGACGTGGTGGACCCACTTGTGGACTTCCGGACCCCTCTGGAATCCTCCGGAACCTTCTGGAAGCTTCCCGGTACAATACCGAAAAAAACTGCACCTTTTTCCGGAACCCAAAATATGACTTCCCATATATAAATCTTTACCTCTCGACCATTCCGAGACTCCTCGTGACGTCCGGGATCTCATCCGGGACTCCGAACAATATTCGGTTACCAATTCACATAACTCATATAACACTATATCGTCAACGAACGTTAAGCGTGCGGACCCTACGGGTTCGGGAATGATGTAGACATGACCGAGACGCCTCTCCGGTCAATAACCAATAGCGGAACCTAGATGCCCATATTGGTTCCTACATATTCCACGAAGATCTTATCGGTCGAACCGCAATGACAACATACGTAATTCCCTTTGTCCGTCGGTATGTTACTTGCCCGAGATTCGATCGTCGGTATCTCCATACCTAGTTCAATCTCGTTACCGGCAAGTCTCTTTACTTGTTCCGTAATACATCATCCCGTAACTAACTCCTTAGTCACTTTGCTTGCAAGCTTCTTATGATGTGCATTACCGAGAGGGCCCAGAGATACCTCTCCGAAACACGGAGTGACAAATCCCAGTCTCGATCCATGCCAACTCAACGGACACCTTCGGAGATACCTGTAGAGCATCTTTATGATCACCCAGTTACGTTGTGACGTTTGATAGCACACAAGGTATTCCTCCGGTATCCGGGAGTTGCATGATCTCATGGTCTGAGGAACATGTATTTGACATTCAAGAAAGCAGTAGCAATAAACAGAACGATCATATGCTAAGCTAACGGATGGGTCTTGTCCATCACATCATTCTCCTAATGATGTGATCCCGTTATCAAATGACAACTCATGTCTATGGTTAGGAAACCTTAACCATCTTTGATCAACGAGCTAGTCTAGTAGAGGCTCACTAGGGACACGGTATTTGTTTATGTATTCACACATGTATTTAAGTTTCCGGTCAATACAATTCTAGCATGAATAATAAACCTTTATCATGAACAAGGAAATATAAAATAATAACAACTTTATTATTGCCTCTAGGGCATATTTCCATCAAATACTCCCCCTCACGTGTGGCTCCCTCAGGCCTAAACGTGGACTGAAAGTGGGCTGCAATTTAATTGCGTCAGCCGGGTCTTGAACTCAAGACCTCTTGGCCCTGATACCATGTTAGAAGAATAGAGAGGGATTGGTGGAATCGATATTTATTTCTTGAAGCTCGTGGGCATATATATAGGAGTACAATGACCAACTTGGAGTACAAGATAAGGTAGAATAATATCCTACGCTATCCTATCTTTCCTAATAATCAATATACTCAACATCGACTTCGTCCATCTACGCATGCCCGGTGCTGGCAACACCGATGCGTGCCTTCGTCAACATCGACTTTGTCCATCTACGTATGCCCGGTGCTGGCAACACCGATGCGTGCCTTCGTCCATGATGTGTCCCAGGCTTGGCAAACCCGGCGCGACGCCTCGTCAACAACATCTTCTTCCCGGCGCACCACTACTTCGACACCACTGCGCCCATGACTAACTCGGTGCCTCCTTGCGCCCGCGGCTCCACGGCGACTACCTCGACACCGGCCACCCCGACTCGACATCGACCACGGCGTCCCTCGCATGGCTACCTCGACCACGGCTACACCACCCTACGCTCTCGGCTACATCGACATCGGCACAAAGGGCTACCGCCTTGCTTGAGCAACCTCGTCGGTTTCCACTCCAGCCACGACTTCCGCGATGCATCGACCGTTACGACTGTGGAGGGGATGTCCGTCGGCTTGCCTTCGGATTCTTCTACAGTCTCACCGTCTGCGTCGCTACCGTTGTGACTGCGGGGGATGTTGAGTATATTGATTATTAGGAAAGATAGGATAGCGTAGGATATTATTCTACCTTGTCTTGTACTCCAAGTTGGTCATTGTACTCCTATATATATGCCCACGAGGCTCAAGAAATAAATATCGATTCCACCAATTCCTCTCTATCCTTCTAACACAAGAGACGGGCGAATGAAAGGTGTAGAATCGACGGACGAAAGTTTCGATCAATTGATCCAGAAGTACGCACCTCCCTCACCTACGGGTTGCTGCTGGGGGCAAATCTGTTTTGGCAATCGGGTGAAGTTAATTGCAGGAGTTTTGGCATTGTCATGTGTAGTTTGTTTGTTGTAGAGGGTGGAGCTGGGACGACAAGGATTGAGCCCACAGGATTCATGTTGCCACCAGGTGCTGTATGCGCTTTGTTTTTTCGTCAGGCTGGTTAGGCTGCTATCGGTGCGCATGGGCTGCGTGTAATACGCCACTAGGAAGTTCATTGCTCATTGCTCGAAGATGAAGATGATGAAGACTTGCGGTTGACCATCATTGCTCAAAGTTCATCCATATGAGTGGCCAACTTGGTGTAAAGATAATCCCGGTTCCGATCTTCGGATTATCGAATGTCATTGACGAGGCAATCACGCGCATTTAAGGCATCATTCATTGCGCACTTGAGTCCGAAGTGGTGTAGCTTGGTGACGTAGTCGTTCGCATCTTCTTGGTCATCAAAGACCGGAGATGAGGTACCTTGTCTATCCATCACAAGACTCGAGCAAGTGTAAGTAGGAAAGGAGAAGAACAAAACCAAGTTACCATTTTCCCAAAGTTGAGAATGTATCGAGTATCAATCAAGCAAGTGGTAGTCAAGATATTGAAAATATTGAAAAAATAGTGGTGATGTCGATGTCATAACCATCCCAAAGTAGCCGAAACACCTTAGGAAACGAAACCGCAAACTCAAACTCAAACTCAAACGTGTTCGTCCGCAAAGTCCAAAATCTAGGACGCTAATAACTAGGGAACGGCAGCTGTGGGCCTGCTCCCCAGCGAACTGCCACGTCAGAAATGTTCCCTGGGAACGTTCTGTTAGAAATGTTCGCCTGGGAGACACCCACGCAGTACCAGTGATCGAACTCAGTACCCCTCGATACATAACTCGTGTAGCTAGCCGCCGCACATGATACCTGTTAGTGACTAATTGGCACCGCGAACTTTTAAGAACTAATAACGACGGCATATCCGAATATATTTCCAAAAAAATCTGAACACTTTTTAAAAATTCCGAACATTTTCTGACAAACGTGAACAATTTTTGGAAAATGTGAACAATCGAGTTTGTGAACAATTTCTGAAACTGTGAACAAAATTTTGAAATTCCATTCTTTTTTGAATTTTCAAACACTTGTTAAAAAACGAGAACAAAATTCCGACTTCTATACAAAAAACGCAAACAAATTTAGAAATTCTGAACAGTTTTTGAAAAAGTGAACAATTTTTCAAAACATGAACAAAATATAGAAATACCGAACATTTTAACAAAAAGTGTACAAGTTTTGAAAAACATGAAAAAAATTCTGAAATTCTATACAAAAAAGGTGCACAACATTTGAAAGCGTGAACAAATTTCAAAATTCCAAACAATTTTTGAAAAGTGAACAAAATTTGAAAACATGAACAAAATATTGAAATTGTGAACAATTTTTAAGAACGTGAACAAATTTTGAAAAACTTGAACAAATTTTTAAAACGTGTACAAAATTCCAAAATTCTATTCAAAAACATGAACAGTTTTTGAAAACATGAACAAATTTCAAATTTCTGAACATATTTGGAAAAATGTGGACAATTTTCTTAAAAAGTGAACAATTTTCTAAAAAGATGAACAAAATATTGAAATTCCGAATCTTTTTTAAAAAACGTGAATAAAATTTAGAAATCCAAATATTTTTTTGGAAAAGTGAACAAAATTTGAAATTCTGAACATTTTATGAAAATTCTGCAGTTACGAAAAAAGAAGAAGAAAGAAACAGGAAACACGAAAGAAGGAAAGAAAAAGAAAAAACAAAAAAATCAGAAGAATAAACCACCAAGACAAAACCCGGTTCAGGAACCTTCTACAAGGTTCCCAAAACCGGTAGAAATACTGTACCAAAAAAAAAACACTTCGCAACCAATTGGGCCGGCCAACTGCATCATTCGCTCGCGCAACCCTGTGCGAAGCGTCGACATTACGACGCAGTAAGCGGCGTATAGGGTTTTCCATTATTTTGGACCTCATTTTAACGATATAAAAACACACCATAAAAATGCCATGACATATTATAAAAAAAAGAAGGCCATATGGGATCACGAAAATTTTGGGAAAGTTGTTCTCTTGAAAAAACATGTCGACTTTTGGGGAAAATGACACAACAATAAGTGTGAAACATCAACAAAAGAAGAATCTGCCATATTATGTTAAAACTAGCACGATGCCTGTGCGTTGCCACGGAGCCATTGGCTTAGGAGGTGGTCAAATTATGTTAGTGTCCTGGTGGCCGTTGCGTGATTTACGATTAAAATAGATAGCAAAAATACGTTGAGAGGTATCGTCAGAGAATTTTAAATGATCATAGTAGGTTGGGAAGAGAAACTAAAAACAAGATCAATTTTGAGTTGAAATCACACTTTTGTGCTTGTTATTTGTGCCTTCTACGAAAAATTGGTCTCACGAAAGTAGTGTATTTATTTATTTATGATTGATCCCATATGTGGGTAAAGTAGATTTGTTTATTATATGTCTTTTTGGAAGGTTGCTAGTTCTACATGTGAACTCACCACCAACTCCAATCTTTATAAGTAGGAAAGATAAATTGCCATAGAATATGAAAAAAATAACATAGCATGGCAAAAATATGAATGGTGCATAGAAAATAAACTCTGCCATGCTACCTGCGATAAACTACCATGGCATAACCAATAAAAATGTCATGGTTTTATATAAAACTGCCATCCTATATTAATAAAAATGCCATACTATTAATAAAAATGCAATCCTATTATCAATACAAATTTCATATTATTAATTATTAAAGATGACATGCTCTTAATAATAAAAATTGTCATCCGCTTATTAATAAAAAACATATTAATTATGAAAATACCATACTATTAATAAAAATATCATTTTATTAATTTTTTAAATGACATGTTATTACTTATAAAGCTCCCATCCTATTATTAATAAAAAAATCATGTTATTGATTACTAAAATATCATGCTCAATAATAAAATTGCCATCCTCCTATTAAAAATGCCATGTTATTAATTAGTAAAATGCCATGTTATTAATAAAAATGTCATGTTATTAATTATTAAAATTTCATGGTATTAATTATTAAGCTGCCATCTTCTTATTAATACAACTGCCATCCTCTTAACAATAAAACTACCATGTCAGGTTTATAGAAATGACATGGTCTAACACGTTAAAATGCCATGGTCAAAAAATTAAAAAAGTCATGTTACCTGTAATGAGAATTTACACATGACAACATTAGAACAAGTTTGTTAAAAAAGCAACAACTTGCCATGTTAAACATTATACGCCATGACAACTCCATGAATTTGCCAAGTTAAAAACATATTTTCACGTGTGGACATTAAGAAAAGCTCTAGGAAATTGACATGTTAAAACATTATTTGCCATGGCAAACTCTAGGAATTAGCCATGTGGGCATTGTTTGCACATGTGAACTTGCCATATACCTGACACAAAATGTCATGTGATCAATACAATTGCTCTAGAAAAGCCGTGTTTGACTAAACAAAAACTGCCACGTGTTGAATTTACCATATGAGTTTTCAGATATTTGCCATGCCACGTCGCACAAAAAATGCCATGTATTTTATAACAGAAACATATTAATCTTGCCATGGATCATTGCTATCATTTTTTTGCCATTGTTTGGCAGCATCGAAGCACTAGCTAGAGCATACAAAGACCAGTGGCAAAACACCTCCATGCAAAAATGAACATGCTGGGGAAAAGCACTAGGTAGAGCACTAGCCAGGCAAAAATGAACACAAAAATGCCATACAATCATACAAAGAAAACTTCAGACATGTATCAAAAATGAACATGTCAAAATTTCATGGCTGAAAACTAAAAACAGTGTGGCAACTATATGAAAACAACACAAGGTAAAACTCGAACCGTGGTAGTTTTGACATTGAATTGCCCATGGCAATTTCTATGCGTTGTTTTAATTCTACATGACAATTTCTTCGTAGTTCCCTGCATTTTATATGCAAATCATGGCCCAAAAGAACCACACATGCCTACTCCCGTATCACTACCCGAAGAATAGGAAAAATCAAACAATAGAAAACCTAGAGAGAACGACATGGGTGCAGGGAGAAGAAGGAGGGGGTGGGGGTGGGGGGGGGGGGGGTTCAACCTTCGTGAGCTCCAATGGCGTCGGTTCGGTCGCCGGCCTCCCTCTCACCTCGATACTGTTGCAAAAAATCAAACAACTGCCTCCCCTAGGGCTGTCGCCTCCACCACCGCCTTGCCCCAGGCCAGCACCAGCCTCCTCCGCAGAGGTCAACCGCAACGCCGGGCGCAAGCAATCGACAAGGACCAGCCTTCGGCGCTTGGCCAGACGCATATCACGGGGAGGCGCGCGCACGTCGTCGGTGATGACCTTCCCCGGCAGTGGAGAAGCCGCCTCGGCCCCGACCCCGGCCTCGGGGAGGGCTCGTCGCCGTCCTCGGTCCCCACCATCGCCCGCTCGCCATCCTCGGTCGCCACCATCGCCAAGCGCCGTCATCGCGGCCTCGCGGAGTTCGAGATGCATTTGTGATGAGCGCCTAGCCGGCACGGAATCTGGCGGATCATGCAGTGGTCCCCGTCGAGGACATGGGCGCGAGATCACCGAACGAGATCGCCGTCGTGGCCGCCGAAATCCCTCTCTCTCTCTCTCTCTCCGCTCTGCTTTCTCTCTCTTACTCTATGCACTCGAAATGGGGAAAATGGGATGCGAAGAGGGGGCGGCCGGTGTTGACTGCATAGGGTGTGGACGCGTTCGTTGTGGCCAGGTTCCCAGCGATTGGGCTGGTCCTTCTGACGTGGCAACGTGAGATGCTTTAAGATCCGTGTTTTTCATCCAACAGTTAAAAGGCCGTTCGCTGGAAAAGTCTTAATATCTGACGTCAGCTAGATAAGATTTCCGAAAATCTAACATCAGATTTTTTAGCTCTTTGGAAAAATATTAATAACTCTTGTAAACCCTGGTCCACTCGCTGGACAAAATCCACGAAAGAAAGGAAAAAAGAAAACAAAAACCCATCCACCCCATCCACCCCACACTCGCCGGAGCGACGCCAAGCAACACCATCATCGCCTCCGGCAGGCAACCCGAGTCTCCCTATCGTCACCTCCAGCTACTTCACTTCCCCACCCTCCGCCGCCGGTGCTGCGCCGCTTGCTCGTCGCCTCCTAGAGCGGGCGGGGGACCACCAGGTACACCACTCCGTGCCTGGTGTTGTCTTCCCTTGGCTCCTCTTCTAGCTCTCCGATTCCACCCGCGCGCCGGAGCTGGGAGGGAGGAAACCAGATGCTGTTCTGTTGCTCTCTCTCGCCCCCAGGAATCCAAACTTATCCGCTCCCACCATTCCAGCAGCAGAGCAGCTTCCCGCGGAAAGTACGCAGTTTCGGCCGGCACAAGAGCAGCAAGGCCGAGCATCAATATTTCAGGGCGCAATCTTCCCGGACCAGGGACCAACCTTTGCGTGCCCAAACGCACCCAGATGATGGCTACGGCCCTCCGGAGCAAGACCCTGAGGCTGAGGGGCACTCGCCAGGCTCCCCGGACGCGGAGACGCTTGCTTCCTGGTTGTGTTCTTGCTGCACCGTGGCCGATGTTCGGCGAGTGCACGGGGTTGCTGTGCGGTCGCCTGATGGTCCGGGGATTTTTCTGGCTAATAATTTGATCACTTCATATGCGAGGTTCCATGAGATTCCAGACGCGAGGAAGGTGTTTGATGAAATGCCTGAGAGGACTGTTGTGTCGTGGACGGCTATGATGAATGGGTATCAGAAATCGGGCAACTACAGTGAGGTCGTCAGGCTGTTCTTGGATATGATGGCCAGCGGGGAGCGAGGTAACAGCTTGAGTTTCGTTTGCTTGTTGAAGTCTTGTGGTGAGCAATCCAATGCTAAGCTAGGGCAGCAGGTCCATTGTTGTGTTGTGAAAGGAGGGTGGAGCAATGTGATTCTGGATAGCGCCGTTGCACACTTCTATGCTCAGTGTGGTGATGTTGCCAGTGCTTCAATGATGTTCGATAAGATGACCTCTCGTGATGTCATCTCGTGGACAACAATGATCACGGCTTATGTGCAGCATGGGCATGGGGATAAGGCCCTTCAGATGTTTCCGGCGATGATCTCTGAGGGATTTCACCCTAATGAGTTCACGGTGTGCAGCATCCTCAAGGCTTGTGCAGAAGAGAAGGCTCTAAGATGTGGGAAGCAGCTGCATGGTGCTCTTGTGAAGAAGTTGTTCAAAAATGACATCCATGTCGGCAGTGCTCTTGTTACCATGTATGCCAGAAACAGGGAAGTGTCTGATGCTCAGGCAGTGTTTGATATGATGCCTAGAAGAAACACTATTACATGGACTTCTCTGATCTCGGGCTATGCGCAGAGTAACCAGGCTGAAAAGGCTATCATGTTGTTTCAACAGATGAAGACGCGACGGGTGTCTGTTAACAACCTTACCATTGTTGGTCTTCTTAGTGCCTGTGGCTCCATAAGATCACTCAGTCTTGGTAAGGAACTGCATGCACAGGTAATAAAGAATTCCATTCAAGAGAATCTTCAAATTGGGAGTACGCTTGTTTGGTGCTACTGTAAATGTGGAGAGTATACATATGCTGCACGAATTCTAGAAGAAATGCCAGACCGTGATGCTGTCTCGTGGACAGCTATGATTTCAGGCTACAATAGCGTTGGTCATAGTGCCGAAGCACTTAAGTCATTAGATGATATGTTATGGGATGGTGTGACTCCAAATACCTACACTTATTCCTCAGCTCTGAAAGCCTGTGCTAAACTAGAGGCTCTGCAAGATGGAAGGAGGATTCACGGTGTTGTTAACAAGACTCCTGCCTTCTCAAATGTGTTTGTGGGAAGCTCATTGATCGATATGTACATGAGGTGTGGAAAAGTTGATGAAGCTCGACGAGTCTTCAATGCCATGCCAGAACACAACTTGGTAACATGGAAAGTGATAATTACAGGATTTGCTCAGAATGGCCTCTGTGAAGAGGCTTTTAAGTATATGTACCTAATGCAGCAACAAGGGCATGATGCTGACGACTTTATGCTTTCAAAAGTTCTGACATCATGCGGTGATCTTCACTGGAAGTCAGATTCCATCTCTTTTTCTGGCTCGAATACTGGTTCACTCAGATAGGTAAAATTTCCTGTCTGAGTTAATTTCTGGGGATTAATTTGTACAGAGTTCTTGCAGTTAGCTTAACTATTTATGCTACTAGTAGTTCTCCGCGTACTCTGTATCGGTTATCATGGGATGTGATTGCTTTCAAAATTGAGCAATCGCACGAAAAGAAATATTGTTTTATTTACTCTGTTTTCAAATTCCTGCACTAGTGAGGCTAGGTAATTGATATTGTTTATTTACTGTTAAGACTTTTAGTATCTGAATTCCAGAGTTGGTGTTCTACCTGAAAGCCAAATTTCAAGCAATAATAAGATTGCAACACATTTATATTATGTACTCCCTCTACAACAACAACAACAACAACAACAACAAAGCCTTTAGTCCCAAACAAGCAGCTCTAGTACAACTTTGGATCGGAGGGAGTAGCATATATGAGGTTTTCTTTGGGGTAATATGGAGGATGGAACTTTTATATATCATTGAACCTTGCATTTGATTTTACACCAATTTTGTTTTATTCTTTTGCTGCAATGTTTTCAGAGTTGTCTTGCTTAAACCAATGAACTTTTCTTGCAGCAATTATCTATCTCAAAATTATCACTGAACTACTACTTTTTTCAAACCCTTATCCCAGATTTGTACTTATTGTGCTAATGTTATCATAAAGTTGCACATTTTACCAGCTGGACAACTATGAACCACATGTCGTGCACATGTGGCTTTGCTGACCTCAGAGTGGTTGACCTGTTGGCCTAACGTTGCAGCTCGTGCTAAAAAAAGGTGTAGTTTCCTGGTAATATGTGCAGAGAATGCGTAGTTTGTGAATATTTTTTCAAGAAGCGTATTTCTTTTTTCTTGCTTGATGCTATATATCAATTTAACATGTTCTCTAATATTTTTCTCACTAAATTCTGTTCTTGTTAATTGAAAGAATCTAAAACCCAAGATGTTACTTACATTCAGAAAGTCTCCATCCACTTGATAGGTTTGTTGCTTGAATAGCTGATTCTTGCTCTAATGTTTAGCCTGTCATATAATGTAATGAGATACAAACCCCTCTTATTTCTGAACACTTGGGAAAGGTGATGACAGAGATAATGAAACAAGAGCAAATAATTGATGGAGCAAAGCCGTTGTAATAGTTATTCTAAGGAAATGTTCTATGTCAAAAGTATTAGTAACAACCAGCCTGTTATTAGTTATCCATATAGTCATCCACATCAGATCCCCTGTCTGGCTACTTTTTTCCTTTATCTTCTTCGTCGAACAGACAAACAAACTGTAAGAACACCTTTTGTGCTTCATCTTCTAAGACATTGCTTGATATTGTTACATTGCGAAGGAGATTGCTATACGAGTTCATGATAGATACAATTATTGATGATTTCTGCATTGAAATCACACACTACATCTAGAAGGAGAATGTTAGTTCCTTTCCAGTACCATATGTATTTTTGTCATGGAAATGTGAATCTTACAATGAATACTTAATGCATGCGTAAATAGTGAGTACAGTGTGAAATGCCAATTTTGTTGTTCTTTGCTTCACTTATGCCTATTTTCTGGTTTTGTCACTGCCTTGTATTTGTAGCAGTAAAATTGCCCATATCAACATCAAGTGTTTGGTTAATGCTATTGCATAGTGCATGAATAGAGAACATGTGCCTGTAATTTCTCTTTGTTTATTTTCTGGACGCATGGCAGATAAATTGGCAAAAATGAGCACTTCCATATTTTTATGGTGGCAGCTGTTTGGCATGACTCCCAGCTCCAAAAATTCTAGGTGCTGGAGCTGGAGCTGGGGGTATGATAAGGGTGTTGACATGAGCCTTCTTTATTCATGTTAGACTGAAAATTTATGCTTATGGTACTTTATTTAGCCTACAAACTCCAGGTCCTGCAAGAAACAGGGAGTTGGAGCTCATTACCTTAACTTTTTTGTGGCCCCAGAGGACAGTTCAATTTAGTTCAACAAACACTAGGTGTATGCAATTCATGACTAACCTCTTTAAGTTTGTCTGAACTTCATTTGGATCATATAGCCTGAAGAAATTGACACCTTTATCTCTGGGAAACCGAAACAAAACAATTAAAGTGATTTCAAATAGTTGGAATTTGAATAACTGTAAAGTTTAGTTAAATATTCAGAAGTGTGATGCAGTTCTTGACTCGTACCTTTGAAGTGTCTAGATCATAAATTCTGACTACAGAACTAGTGGAAGCTAACAGATTTTGCTTTAAAATAGACAAGATACATCAATCTAGATGAATCCGAATATGTATATTATGTAGTTCCTAAAACCAAGTAGTGGATTGAATGTGATAACTGTTTTTGCACACTATTCTATTGCCTTCCAACTCATATTGCATAATTGCAGTTTTCTCCTCCAAACAATTCTTTCCATCATATCACTGCTTACAATTGGTTATATAATTGCTACATTGTATATCCAGTAGATATATGTTAGCGATATATTGCCTTATACAACAAGGTTGTACTCCCTCTGTTTTTATTTAGTCCGCATATTAGCTTTGGTCAAAGTCAACCTTTGTAAACTTTGCCAAAGTTTATAAACAAAAATATTAACATATACAATAACAAATCAATACCATTAGATTTATTATTGAATGTACTTTCACATCATATAGATTTGTTATGGTAAATGTTTATATTGTTTTCTATAAACTTGGTCAAACCTTTTGAAGTTTGACTTCAGTCAACTCTAATATGCAGAGTAAATAAAGACGGAGGGAGTATGTCATGTAGGTGCCCCATGTGGAGGTCTTTCAACATGTTTCATCTACCTCTAGGAATATGGATTTTGCCCTACTGGAGATTCCATGGACACTATAAACCTGTACTACTCTTTGTATTGCTTCACACAATAATTTTCTATGTGAATAAATGGTTATTTTTGCTGATTATTTATTCTGTCTTCCACTTCTTGAAGCCGGCCTTATGACTGCAGAAAGTCAGACGGAGAGTCATGCAAAGGTTTGTCGGGCTCAAGTGATTCTTTTTATGTTTAACAAACTGAGTCCTAATCTCTCTCCTTTTTAAAATGGATAATAGGGCTTACAGATGCAAACATGGCAGTTAGGAAAAGGTAAAGATAATCAAATCTGGGTTTGATCTAGTTTTGGATAGACTGATGGTGTTCGGTAATGAGTAATGATATTGTGGCAGCAAAAAGAAAGAAAGCTATAAGAATATCTGCCCTTTCCTTGTTCTTTTTATTTTATTTCACATCAACTTTTTTTTAAAAACATGTAAAGAGGTCAAATTCCAAATTGACAAATCCCATGAACGCTTTCAGATACATAACAGAATCTTTGTTGTAAGGCTCGTTTTCTTGACTTTTGACTGTGCTCATCTTGCCCTAATCTCGAGTCCAGGTCACAACTGTTGGAAATGACAGCCTCTCCCTTATAGCACGGCAGCACATTACACAAACACAAGTAACCGATTATACCTTAATACTGAATTTGGTGCAGCAGCACCAAGCAGCTTTGCCTACACCTTATGGCAGCACAAATGGGTCACTAACTAGAGCACAAAGTGATGGCTTTGGTGCTGCAAAGCCGGGCAGCTTTTTAGTAGCGCATTCAGCCATATTTATAGAGCACGACTATTCGTGTTCTAATGGATTTTGGCTACCGAACCTGAACAGGTTCATGCTGCTTCTAGTGCTCATTAGATGAGCTACAAAATATCTAAATTCTAGTCTACAATACCTAGTGTGTGTTCACACACACATGTATAGAAACTAGATTTTGCTACTAGAATAGCCAAGCAGAAAATAGTGATCAAGACTTGTCTTTACGGATGGGAACTCTATTTATCTAGGCAATTCGTCATATATGATGCACTCGACAGCCACCATGGCACCATGGTTGTTTGCCTTCCTTTGAAGCAGAAAGAAATAGCTAGTTTGGCACTGCTATGAGTTGCCTCCAAATACATATCACCTATTCCAATGCCACGGCATTCCAACTATGGTTCATCTCTGCCATCCTAATGTGTTTCCCTCAGGTTTTTTACCAGAGAAAAGGGGTAAATGCAATAAAAAGCAGGCATAATTAGCGTAGTAACATAGCTGAACTGTGTAGGTTCCAAGTAACGTTAACGTTGGGACTTCAGCAAGGGGGCTTGCACATTATTGTTATTTCCAACACCTTAGTGATCTGTTGCATCTGAAATTTATTTGGTGCCTGTGAGAAAGATTCTGATTGAAGAAGATGCAGTGTAGTATAATCATTAGAGGCAATAACAAAAGCATGTTTCAGTTTGGACGCCATGCATTGTGCTGGTTCAACAGCTTTCTATGTTGCTTAAGCATGCTACTCAAGTACTACACTGCAGTAACATCATTCATATCTAATGAAACACCAATGTTGTGTGTTGATCAACACAATACATCTCAAGCGAGAGGTGCTGGCTGGAAGTATGGATCTTTCTGTTTTTTTTTAATGATGTACTCCCTCCGTAACTTAATATAAGACGTTTTTTGACACTGTCATAGACTCTAAAAACGTGACTCTAAAAACGTCTTATAAAAAGTTACAGAGGTAGTACCTCTAATGAAATATTACAAAGAGAAGTATGCGACAGGCTGTGAGAAAAAAAGTAGGCGGAGGATGGGATCCCACATATACGAAGAGAAGTTTTTTCCCAGATTGGAGATGAGTGTTACAAGCCCGGTTTCCTGTGAAGGAGTATCCAGCCTATGGAAGCTCAGATCCTAGGTCTGGGCTTAAACATGGACTACTCCGTGTCTCTCTAAGTAGCAACTTAACTCCAAATCGTAGACATATGGGAAGAAACAATTTTCGTTATGCACCTTTAACTAAGATTATTCGTTGATGGTTCATTAAGGATTGCTGATTTGCTCGATAGGGTTAGGTATTCTATTATTATGTCTTTTCCCTCGATGTTGTAAGTTTGTAGTCTCCAGGTTCTTCTATTTCAAGGGCTACGCCAATCTTGGGTAAGTTTGCTTGCTTGGCAATGAGCAACCCTGCTGTTATTTATTTCCTCCAACTGGTCCATGTGCAGATAATTCAGATGATAGTGACATCTAAATCCTTGTGGACGTGAAGCAAAGTTTGAGGTTTATATATTGTTGCCATCTTTAATCCGCATCAAAATTTGTAAACTTTTCTAGAGGGTGCACAGAAGCAAAACTAAGGGCCTGTTTGGTTCATGACTAACTTTGCCACAACTAAGCTTAGGCAAAGTGTGGCTAACAAAATGGCCACCACAAGTGTGGCAAGATTTGGCAAAAAATTAAGCTTATGACATGTGGACCACATTGTTAGAAAAGTGTGGCAAGCCACAAGTGTGGCAATGAACCAAACACATGCCTAATATGTTGTGGCACGACTAAGCTTAGGCGTGACAACCTTAGGCTGTAAACCAAACAGGCCCTAAGTAACTTTAAGATTCGTGTCTTGTTTCAAAAAAAAAACTTTAAGATTCGTGTAAACTTTTAAGGGGTGTACTGAAGCAAGACTCGTGGGACGGAGGGAGTGGAACCTTCGTATGTAAGATTACACAAGATTCCATATGATCTCACTAGCTAGCATCTGCATCTCTCTCCATGTCTCTCTCGTCTGACTTGTCGAATAGGGGATAGAAGAGAACTATTAAAAGTCAGAGCTCCATGCCTTATCCACAGTGCAATGCATTGTATGCTGGCCCTTTTGGTATCAGGTTGCCGCATCGCCATTGCCGTCGAAATATTCGATGCTCCACACTAGACCCACACGTGGAGTCGCACAACTTGAGCTCGGCATTTATCCGAACCCTCTCTCCCGTATCACCTTTTCTCGGGTCGATCAAATTGCTCCAAGCTCATCCAGCCGGCCGGTGCACATTCCCATGGCTATATATGCAGGCGCCCCCCGTGCCCAACTCCAAGCAAGCGAGCACAACTCAAAGACTCGTACACGAGAGCGAGCTAGCTAGAAGCATAGCAACAACATTGCTCTTTTGAGTTCGTGGTGAAGATCAAGGTCGGGTCAGCTTGATGGAGCAGGTGACGAAGCTGGCGGGGCAGCGGGCGGTGGTGATCTTCGGCATGAGCTCCTGCTGCATGTGCCACACCGTGACGCGCCTCCTCCGGGATCTCGGGGCGAACCCGGCGGAGGTGGATCTCGACGAGGACCCTAGGGGAAAGGACATGGAGAAGGCGCTGGCGAGGCTCCTCGGCCGGAACCCGGCCGTGCCGGCGGTGTTCATCGGCGGCAGGCTCGTCGGGTCCACCGACAAGGTCATGTCCCTTCACCTCAGCGGCAAGCTTGTCCCGCTGCTTCGTAACGCAGGTGCTGTCTGGGTCTAGTGCGCGCGGGAGATGGTTTTGTAGATGCCTGATGCAGCAGAGAATAATGTAATACACGTGTATGCGTAAGTGTTCTGTTTTCTCTGTCAGGTGATTATATATCAAGATAAAGGGAAACCATGCAGGTCGTTTTATTTTAGCACTGCAGAGGGGGAGTACGATTCTATGACTTAAGTTGTGACTGGCATGTGGACCAGCTTGACGTGGGGCCCACATGACATTGATCCTAAAGACTAGCCATATGCCGTCGAAACAAAAAACGTACAATAGAGAGATACACATATGAGTGTCAACGACCGTTGAAACAGAAAATGTATAACACAAAAGTCGTGTGAAACAGTGAGATGAAGCTGCTGGCCAAAGGAGATTTCAAACAGTCGACTGTGAGCGATGAGTTTGACAAAAATCGTCCAAAATAACTCCAAACATGGACACGAAGTTGAGCATTTATAATCAACGAAACTACAAAACCAATCGTCCAAATAGAACCACAACGTGGATGTGCATCTTTTTCGTGTACAACTTATCTCAAATCGAAGCATCCTTGTGTAGATTAGAAAAGACTAGGCAAAAAAGATTAAGGAGTGTCATTAAGATATACAACACTTATGCATTTGTACAACCTACTAGGGGATACAAATCTACTCGTCTACGACCGTTGAAATAGAGAACATACAACATAAAAGTCGTGTGAAACGGCGAGATGAAGGTATTGGTGAAAGGAAATTTCAAACAGGTCGACCGTGGGCGACGAATTTGACAAAATCTGTCCAAAACAGCTCCAAACATGAACACAAATTGAATATTTACAGTCGATGAAACTATGAACTGATCGCTTGAATGAACCATGATATCGATGTGCCTCTTTTTTGTGTAGAGTTTATCTCAAAGTGAAGCACAATTGGATAAATTATAAGGGATTAAATGAAGGATATTAAGTAAGACTAGCACATATGCCCGTGCGTTGCAACGGGGAGAAATCGCACACCCCTTGCCAAATAAGTATCAATTTTTTCTAACATGTAAAAGAATTGTGGTTTCAACCAAATCATTTTTGCAAAACTGCTAAGGAATATGGATTGTTTGGTTTGCAACCTTTCTATTTTATTTCGACCTCCTCCATAGCCACGTTGCCGGCCTCATACATACAGTCGTCCATGCACGGCTGAGCCGGAAGCCTCTCCTCCATTTAAACCGGTCCGCTCTCTCCCATTGATCCTTTCCTTCCCTGATTAATTCCTTTCCTTCCGCAAGGCGAGTTTTATTCCTTCAAGCCAACCCTGATTAATTCCTTTCCTTCTTAAGGCAAGGCAAGTTTCATTCCTTCCAGCCAACCGTGCATGCATCTCCCTCTCTATCCTCCTACCAACAATGCATCTTCTTCTTTATTGGGTCTTTCTCTTGTTGTTTCTTCAGACTATTTGTGGATGTATTTAAATCGGTAAGATTTGATCTAAAGAAGCAAGGTGGGACTAATCGGTACCATCAGATATAAAGAAGCGATGTGGGCTATTTAACTACCAAAAGAACCCAATATTCGCCCAGACTAATAATCTAGCCCAGCTGGTTGTGTCCCTTGGAAGGTAGGGTGTTGGTCCAGAGTTCGAACCTCCACGAACGCCATATTTTTTTTTTTTTTTTTTTGAGGATAAATATTTTTTTTGTTTTTCTGTGAGGCCCAACATCAGCGTGGCAGAAAAAAAATTGAGTTTCTTTGAGGCCCAACAGCGACTTACGAACGAAGCGGACAAAGGAACACGTCAAAAAAACCAATATAAAAGGAAAAAATATTTCTCTCCTTTCTAAACCACAGACTGGCTAGGTGGGCTGGTTTGTGCGTGCGTACTCAAACCACGCGGGCGGGGTTCGAGTCCAGGTAAAGCAATTTTTTTTATTTGAGACAAAACGGAACGCAATTTTTTAGTAGGTAAAGAAGTGCGGGTTAATTGCCCAAAATTTCAGGGGGCTTTGTGCATAGTGCGCGACGGTGAACCCACGGAGTCAATCCGTGATTTATTGTATTATATATTATATATATATATATATAATATATATATAAGTATAAGATAAACAGTCCACGTGTACTCGCTGGTATCCCCTCATACATCTGGGCCCACCACGTGTCCTTGTTGGCTCGATTTTTAAGCTCGATTCAGGCTGCCCCACATTCCTAGCGGGCCTGGCTAGATGATCGTGCGGCTCAAGAATTATATGCAATTCAGGCAATCAACAAAATCACTAGTCAAGGGTGATTCTTTGAAAAGGTCACTTTCACCTTTCCAGATGTTGACACGTGACACACTACATGTGCGCACCTGTCGCAACATGGGAGTATTTTTTTTTTGTATTTGTTTATTCAAAACATTTTATCTCTTGAACTGTGCAACTAAATCCCGAACCGTTTTTACCGTTAGATTTCTCGCGTCGAGATCTTTGAAACTATATCCCATGTTAATAGGTTTCGATGAACTTTCTTTCACGAAAAAAACCCAGAAAAAACCGGAACCAGAAGCATTGTTATTTTTTTTATCCTCTTTTTTTCCTTTTCGAGAATCACAGTTGTGATTCTCGTGGAAGCAAATTTGTGCCTCTACAAGAAGCATATCTGTGCTTCTCGTGAAAGCATATTTTTTTTCTTCCTTTTCGAGAAGCACATCCGTATTTCTCGCGGAAGCAAATCTGTACTTCTCGTGGAAGCACATATTTTTTTCCCTTTCTTGAAGCACAATTGTGCTTCTCACGAAAGCAAATCTATGCCTCCACCAAAAGCAAATATATACTTCTCGTGGAAGCACATTTTTTTCGAGAAGCATAACTGTGCTTATCGCGAAGCAAATCTATGTCGTGGAAGCACAATTTTTTTCCAGCGCAAAAAAGGTCTGATTTTTTCTCTCTGAAACTAGGGAAAACAAGGAGAAAACCGAAAACCAAAAAATACAAAAAAAACTCCTACTAAAATCCAAAAACGCGTACAGAAAACACCTACTAAAATCTCGTGGGTCTATTCTAACAACACCCCTTAAGACCTTATTCTAACAACAAAACCTTATTCTAACAACACCCACCTTCACGCCACACGCACCCACAAAACAACCTCCCCCTCTCCTACCTGTAGCTTTCCCATCGGAGCGAGCGCTGCGGAGCAGCGCGAGGGAGCGAGCTCCGGCCACCCCCCCGTGGCACACACCCACTCCCTACCCACCTTCTTCACCTCCCCGCGCCCAACTCCTCGCCTCACCCACTTCCTCTCCTTCCGGCTGGCGCGCCAGCCACCAGAGCCGCCCTCGCGGGCTTCCTCCCCCACCGATCAGCCGTGCATGCTCCTCCACACAGCCAGCACTGGATCTCGCCAGATCGGGCTTCTCTGCTCGAACATGGCGGCCTTCCATCCCCTAGGCCATGGAGGCGAACTGCAACTCCCCTGGCACGGGCCTACACCGCATCCCGCGTCACTTCTAGCCGTGCTGGCGCTCGATTGGGAGTGATTTGCACGCGCCTCACCAGCGTCCGGCGCGGCAGCAAGCTGCAGGCGGGTCGCCGCCACTCCATCTCGCCCCTCGCTGCTCCGTCGAGGCCCAGTGGATGGATCCTCCGCGCAGTGCCTCCCTTCACGCCCTCCTGTTGGAAATATGCCCTCGAGGCAATAATAAATTGGTTATTATCATATTTCCTTGTTCATGATAAATGTTTATTATTCATGCTAGAATTGTATTGACCGGAAACTTAAATACATGTGTGAATACATAAACTACATCGTGTCCCTAGTAAGCCTCTACTAGACTAGCTCGTTGATCAAAGATGGTTAAGGTTTCCTAACCATAGACATGAGTTGTCATTTGATAACGGGATCACATCATTAGGAGAATGATGTGATGGACAAGACCCAACTGTAAGCTTAGCATCAGATCGTTTAGTTATTTGCTACATCTTTCTTCATGTCAAGTATCTGTTCCTTAGACCATGAGATCGTGCAACTCCCTGACACCGGGGGAATACTTAGTGTGTATCCAAACGTCACCTCGTAACTGGGTGATCATAAAGGTGCTCTACAGGTATCTCCGAAGGTGTTTGTTGGGTTGGCACGGATCGAGACTGGGATTTGTCACTCCGTATGTCGGAGAGATATCTCTGGGCCCTCTCGGTAATACAACATCGTAAAGAGCTTGCAAGCAATGTGGCTAATGAGTTAGTCACGGGATCTTGTATTACAGAACGAGTAAAGAGACTTGCCGGTAACGAGATTGAACTAGGTATGGAGATACCGACGATCGAATCTCGGGCAAGTAACATATCGCCGGACAAAGGGAATTGCATACGGGATTAACTGAATCCTCGACATCGTGGCTCAACCGATAAAGATCTTCGTTGGACATGTAGGAATCAATATGGGTATCCAGATCCCGATATTGGTTATTGAACGGAGAGGAGTCTCGGTCATGTCTGCATGTTCCGAACCCGTAGGGTCGCACGCTTAACGTTCGATAGCGTTAGGGTAGTATTGAGATATTAATAGCGAAAGTCTGAAGGTTGTTCGGAGTCCCGGATGAGATCCCGGACGTCACGAGGAGCTTCGGAATGGTCCGGAGGTAAAGATTTATATATGGGAAGTCCTATTTTGGCTACCGGGAAAGTTCGGGGGCATGCCGACAAGTGTATCGGAGGCACCGAAGGGTTCCGGGGGGTCCACCAGCCCCGGGGACCCATGTGGGCTGTAGGGGGGGTGCCCTGGCCTAGTTGGGCCAGGCGCACCAGCCCCCACCTGGCCCATGCGCCTAGGGCTAAGGGGAAACCCTAGATGGGGGCGCCCCCCACTGGCTTGGGGGGCAAGCCACCCCTAGGGCCGCCGCCCCCTCCCTTGGAGGAGGGGCTAGGGCCACCGCCCCCTCCCCCTCACCCCTATATATAGTGGGGAGGGGCGCAGGGGGCTGCACCCTTCCGCCTGGCGCCTCCCTCTCTCCCGTATACTCCACCTCTCCTCCGGTACGCGCTTGGCGAAGCTCTGCCAGAATTCCGCTGCTGCCACCACCACCACGCCGTCGTGCTGGTTCCGATCTCATCTACCTCCTCCCCCTCTCTTGCTGGATCAAGAAGGAGAGGACGCCATCGAGCTGAACGTGTGCTAATCTCGGAGGTGCCGTCCGTTCGGCACTAGATCGGATTGGATCGTGAAGAGTACGACTACATCAACCGCGTTACGACGCTAACGCTTTCGGTCTACAAGGGTATGTAGACACACTTCCCTCTTGTTTCTATGCATCTCCTAGATTAGATCTTGGGTGTTCGTAGGAATTTTTTTGATTTTCATGCAACGTTCCCCATCAGTGGCATCATGAGCTAGGTCTATGCGTAGATGTATTTGCACGAGTAGAACACAAAGAAGTTGTGGGCGTTGATTTTCAAATTACTTACTTCCTTTGTCTTATTTGGATTCGGCGGTATTGTGGGATGAAGCGGCTCGGACCAACCTTACTTGTCCACTCACAAGAGACCGGTTCCACTGACTGACATGCAACTTGTATTGCATAAAAGTGGCTTTATGGGTGTCTGTCTCTCCCACTTTAGTTGAATCTGATTTGATGAGGGTGGTCCTTGTAGAAGGTTAAAAGGCAACTTGTATATCACCGTTGTGGTTTTGCGTAGATAAGAACGGTTCTTATAGTTTGCCCTAGCAGCCACGTAAAAATTGCAACAACAAAGTAGAGGACGTCTAACTTGTTTTTGCAGGGCATGTTGTGATGTGGTATGGCCAAAACGTGATGTGATATATGTTGATGTATGAGATGATCATGTTTTGTAATAGGTTCACGACTTGCATGTCGATGAGTACGGCAACCGGCAGGAGCCATAGGGCTGTCTTGAATTTATTGTATGACCTGCGTGTCAATCATTAAACGCCATGTAATTGCTTTACTTTATCGCTATGCGTTAGCAATAGTTGTAGAAGCAATAGTTGGCGAGATAACCACGTGACGACACGATGATGGAGATCATGATGATGGAGATCATGGTGTCATGCCGGTGACGATGGAGATCATGCCGGTGCTTTGGAGATGGAGATCAAAAGCACAAGATGATGATGGCCATATCATGTCACATATTGATTGCATGTGATGTTTATCTTTTTTTATGCATCTTATTTTGCTTAGGACGACGGTAGCATTATAAGATGATCCCTTCACTTAATTTCAAGATAAAAGTGTTCTCCCTAAGTATGCACCATTGTGAAAGTTCATCGTTTCGAAGCACCACGTGATGATCGGGTGTGATAGACTCTACGTTCACATACAACGGGTGTAAGCCAATTTTACACATGCAGAATACTTGGATTAAACTTGACGAGCCTAGCATGTATAGACATGGCCTCGGAGCACGAGAGACCGAAAGGTCAAACATGAGTCATATAGTAGATATGATCAACATGGAGATGTTCACCATTGATGAATGCCCCATCTCACATGATGATCGGACATGGGTCAGTTGATGTGGATCATGTAACACTTAGACAACTTGAGGGATGTTGATTTAAGTGGGAGTTCTTTAGTAATTTGATTAGAAGAACCAATTATCATGAACTTAGTCTAATTATCTTTACAAATTAATGTTGTAGATCAATGGCTCGAGCTGTAGCTCCCCTGAATTTTAATGTGTTCCTAGAGAAAGAAAAGTTGAAAGATGATGGTAGCAACTATGCGGACTGGGTCCGTAATATGAGGATTATCCTCACTGCTGCACAGAAGTTTATGTCTTTGATGCACCGCCTGGTGATGCACCCCCTCAAGATGCGCCGGCAGATGTTATGAACGTCTGGCGGGCACGTTTCGATGACTACTTGATAGTTCAGTGCGCCATGCTTTACGACTTAGAACCGGGGCTCCAAAGACGTTTTGAGCACTGATACGTCTCCGTCGTATCTATAATTTTTGATTGTTTCATGCCAATATCCTACAATTTCCACATATTTTTGGCAACATTTTATATTATTTTTTGGGACTAACATATTGATCCAGTGCACAGTGCCAGTTCCTGTTTTCTGCTTGTTTTTTGTTTCACAGAAAATCCATATCAAACAAAGTCCAAATGCAATAAAATTTTACGGAGAATTATTTTGGAATATATGTGATTTTTGGGAGCTGGAATCAATGCAAGGCGGTACTCGTGGGCCCCACGAGGCACCAGGGCGCGCTAGGGGGGCCGGCGCGCCGTGGTGCCTCGTGCGGCCCTCGTAGGTCAGTTGGTGCCCTTCTTCGGCCGCAAGGAAGCTAATATCTGGAAAAAAATCATGTTAAAATTTCAGCGCAATCGGAGTTATGGATCTCCGGGAATTTAAGAAACGGTGAAGGGCCAGAAAACAGGAACGCGAAACAGAAGAGAACAGAGAGAGAGATCCAATCTCGGAGGGGCTCCCGCCCCTCCGGGTGCCATGGAGGCCAAGGACGAGAGGGGAAAACCTCCTCCCATCTAGGGGGAAGGCCAAGCAAGAAGAAGAAGGAGGGGGGCTCTCCCCCTCTCTCCCGGTGGCGCCGGAACGCCGCCGGGGTAATCATCGTGACGGCGATCTACACCAACAACTTCGCCGCCGTCACCACCAACTCTCTCCCCCTCTATGCAGAAGTGTAACACCTCTTCTCCCCGCTGTAATCTCTACTTAAACATGGTGCTTAATGCTACATATTATTATCCAGTGATTTGTGGCCATCCTATGATGTTTGAGTAGATTCTTTTTGTCCTATGGGTTGATTGATGATCGTGATTGGTTTGAGTTGTATGTTTTATTTTGGTGTTGTCCTATGGTGCCCTCCGTGTCGCGCAAGCGTGAGGGATTCCCGCTGTAGGGTTTGCAATACGTTCATAATTCTCTTATAGTGGGTGGCGTGAGTGACTGAAACACATACCCGAGTAAGGGGGTTGTTGTGTATGGGAGTAAAGGGGACTTGATACTTAATGCTATGGTTGGGTTTTACCTTAATGATCTTTGGTAGTTGCGGATGCTTGCTAGAGTTTCAATCATAAGTGCATATGATCCAAGTACGGAAAGTATGTTAGCTCATGCCTCTCCCTCATATAAAATTGCAATAATTATTACCGGTCTAGTTATCGATTGCCTATGGACAAATCATTCTCTTGTGTTACAAAAAGCTTTCTACTAAACAACTAACTTTTATTTTCTCGCAAAGTACTCCTAGTTTTATTCTTGCAAAGTAGTTCTAGCATTACACCTACAAAGTACTTCTACTTTTATTCTTGTTCTAGGTAAAGCGAACGTTAAGTGTGCGTAGAGTTGTATCGGTGGTCGATAGAACTTGAAGGGAATATTAATTCTACCTTTAGCTCCTCGTTGGGTTCGACACTCTTATTTATCGAAAAAGCTACAATTGATCCCCTATACTTGTGGGTTATCAAGACCTTTTTCTGGCGCCGTTGCCGGGGAGCAATAGCGTGTGGTTGATATTCTCGTGTGTGCTTGTTTGCTTTATCAATAAGTAGTTTTTATTTTGTGCTCTTGTTTTCTATCTTTAGTTATGGGTAGGAAACGTAAAATACCAAAAAAAAAATAGTTGTACTTGCTAACCCAATGGTTGAAGAACCACCCAAAATCTATCATACTGCTGAAGCTTTCTACTAGGATCATCTTCGATCCCTATGTGCTCGTGCTGAAAACCCAACTAGCTTAGTTGAGGGAAAATCATTAAATGAGCATGCTTATTTTGTGCGACACCGCTTATCTCAAAAAGGGAAACTTTTATGGCATCAAATTAATACTTTGCATTGCTATGCTTGGAATTTATGCGAAATATATGATTTTACTTGTTGTTCTGAAGACCCTAAGAAACACCTTCCCTATCAATGTGAGTTTAGTGATAATGTATTCTTATCTTCTTATGCTAAAGGTGTTTATAGTTATTATGATATTGAACAAATTGAAGAATTTGTTGCTTTTAAGGGTGCCTATGAAATTGCTTTTAAGGGTAGCGAAGAACAAAAGGAGGAAGAGCGGATTGATCACCCGTGCCCACCTTCTGATGAGAGTAACTCTTTATCTCATACATTATTTAATTTCCCTTCGTGCTTACCGAAGAATGAATGCTATGATCCCTTGGATTCGTTTGAAATATCCCTTTTTGATGAAATTGATGCTTGCTATGCTTGTGGCCATGATGCCAATATGAATGATGCTTATGGAGATGAACTTGCTATAATTCCTTATGTTAAACATGAAATTTTTGCTATTGCACCCACACATGATAGTCCTATTATCTTTTTGAATTCTCCCAACTACACTATATCGGAGAAGTTTGCTCTTATTAAGGATTATATTGATGGGTTGCGTTTTACTATTGCACATGATAATTTTGATGGATATAATATGCATGTGCTTGCTGCTCCTAATTGCAATTATTATAAGAGAGGAACTACATCTCCGCCTCTCTATGTTTCCAATGCGATAAAATTGCAAGAAACTGTTTATACTATGCATTGGCTTTTATTTGATGTGCATGAATTGTTCTTTTATGACATGCCGATGCATAGGAAGAGAGTTAGACTTCGTCATTGCATGATATATGTTGCTTTGTGCTCACTACTAAATTATAAATCATTGTTAATTAAAATTGGCTTTGATATACCTTGGGATCCGGGTGGATCAATTACTTGAGCACTTTATGCCTAGCTTAATGGTTTTAAAGAAAGCGCTGCCTGGGAGACAACCCGGAAGTTTTAGAGAGTCATTTATTTCTGTTGAGTGCTTTTATAAAGTTTAAAAATAAAAAAATATAGAGGGGAACCTAAAACTTTTTCAAAAAGGAAAGTGAAAGTAAGAAAGACGAGCACCGTTGAAGTGGGGGAGCTCCTTGAACTTTGTTCATGCCCATGGAAACTTTGCAAATCTTGAATTACAGAAAATTTTCAACAAAAATAATTGTCCCCTTGTACAAATCCATTGTATTATAAAAATAATGTGCCAAGATTTACCGTTAGGATGTTTAAATTGCTTGTTTGGTGTGTGCGGTGCAAAAACAGAAACTTTTGCTGTAGTGCGTGAATTTACATTTTTTAATAGAACGTGTAAAAATTCTGAAATTTTTACACAGTACTTCT
The DNA here is from genome assembly GCA_039707655.1 of Elymus sibiricus. Taxonomy (NCBI): domain Eukaryota; kingdom Viridiplantae; phylum Streptophyta; class Magnoliopsida; order Poales; family Poaceae; genus Elymus; species Elymus sibiricus. The sequence goes on from CM077672.1 coordinate 66,414,081, forward strand.
ATGAATTTTTGTTATTTTTTCCTAATTTTTCAGAATTTTTGGAGTTACAGAAGTATGGTCAATGTTCATATTACTACAGACTGTTCTGTTTTTGACAGATTCCGTTTTTGATGCATTGTTTTGCTTGTTTTGATGAAACTATGGATTGTATCAGAAGGTATAAGCCATGGAGAAGTTAGAATACAGTAGGTATAATGTAAAAATAAAATATGAATGGGTTTGCAACAGTACTTAAAGTAGTGATTTGCTTTATTATACTAACGGATCTCACGAAGGTTTTGTTAAGTTTTGTGTGGATCAAGTGTTCAAAGATCGAGGAGGTATTGATATGAGAAGAATGAGGAGAGGCAAGAGCTCAAGCTTGGGGATGCCCAAGTCACCCCAAGTAAATATTCAAGGAGACTCAAGTGTCTAAGCTTGGGGATGCCCCGGAAGGCATCCCATCTTTATTCAACAATTATCGGTATGTCTCGGTTTTTGTTTTGTTCACGTGATATCCGTAAATTCTTGGAGTGTCGTGTGCCTTTTCTTTTTCTTTTAATAAATGCACCATGCTGGTATGAGATAGTCCTTGGTTGATTTATAGAATGCTCTTTGCACTTCACTTATATCTTTTGAGTATGACTTTATAGAATGCTTCATGTGCTTCACTTATATCATTTGAAGTTTGGATGCCTGTTTCTCTTAATATAGAAACCATTATTTGTAGAATGCTCTTTTGATTCAGTTATATTTATTAGAGCATGGTATTTTGTAGAAATAATTAAACTCTCTTGCTTCACTTATATCTATTTAGAGAGTCAACATGATTTGGTCATTCGCATGGTTAGTCATAAAATCCTACATAAAACTTGTAGATCACTGAATATGATATGTTTGATTCCTTGCAATAGTTTTGCGATATAGAGATGGTAATATGTGGGAGGTACTAGTAAATGATTGTGGTTTAGTAGGAATATTGGTGTTAAGGTTTGTGATTTTCGAAGCATGCACGTATAGTCTCTCGTTATGCTAAGAAGTTGGAGCATGATTTATTATTGATTGTCTTTCTTTGCGTGGAGGTCGGGGGCGTGCGATGGTTAACTCCTACCAACCTCCCCCCTAGGGGCATGCATAGTAGTACTTTGCTTCGAGGGCTAATAAACTTTCGCAATAAGTATGTGAGTTCTTTATGACTAATGTGAGTCCATGGATTATACGCACTCTCACCCTTCCGCAATTTGCTAGCCTCTTCGGTACCGTGCATTGCCCTTTCTCACCTCGAGAGTCGGTGCAAACTTCGCCGGTGCATCCAAACCCCGTGATATGATACGCTCTATCACACATAAGCCTCCTTATATCTTCCTCAAAACAGCCACCATACCTACCTATTATGGCATTTCCATAGCCATTCCGAGATATATTGCCATGCAACTTCCATCATCATCATATACATGACTTGAGCATTCATTGTCATATTGCTTTGCATGATCGTAAGATAGCTAGCATGATATTTTCATAGCTTGTCCGTTTTTTGATATCTTTGTTATGCTAGATCATTGCACATCCTGGTACACTGCCAGAGGCATTCATATAGAGTCATACTTTGTTCTAGTATCGAGTTGTAATTTTTTTTGAGTTGTAAGTAATTATTATTCATTATTAGAGCATTGTCCCAGTGAGGAAAGGATGATGGGGACTATGATTCCCCCACAAGTCGGGATGAGACTTCGGACAAAATAAAAAAAAAGAAAAAAAGTGAGGCCAAAAAGAGCCCAAGAAAAAAAAAGAAAAAAAAATTGAAATGAGAGAAAAAGAGAGAAGGGGCAATGTTACTATCCTTTCCACACTTGTGCTTCAAAGTAGCACCATGTTTTTCATATAGAGAGTCTCCTATGTTGTCACTTTCATATACTAGTGGGAATTTTTCATTATAGAACTTGGCTTGTATATTCCGATGATGGGCTTCCTCAATTGCCCGAGGTCTTGAGCAAGCAAGTTGGATGCACACCCACTTAGTTTTCAGTTTGAGCTTTCATACACTTATAGCTCTTAGTGCATCCGTTGCATGGCAATCCCTACTCCTCGCATTGACATCAATTGATTGGCATCTCCATAGCCCGTTGATTAGCCGCGTCGATGTGAGACTTTCTTCCTTTTTTGTCTTCTCCATATTTATCTCTACCACCGCATTCTATTCCACCCATAGTGCTATATCCATGGCTTGCGCTCATGTATTGCTTGGGGGTTGAAAAAGCTGAAGCGCATTAAAAAGTATGAACCAATTGCTTGGCTGACACCGGGGTAGTACATGATATATATTTTGTGTTAAGAAGATGGAGCATGACAAGGCTATATGATTTTGTAGGGATAACGTTCTTTAGCATTTTTATTCTGAAAGGCATGATTGTTTGTTGGGATGCCTGAGTATTGATGTCTTTATGTCAAATTATAGACTATTGCTTTGAATCACTCGTGTCTTAATATTCATGCCATGATTAAACTATATGATCAAGATTATGCTAGGTGGCATTCCACGTCAAAAATTATCTTTTTTATCATTTACCTACTCGAGGACGAGTAGGAATTAAGCTTGGGGATGCTGATACGTCTCCGTCGTATCTATAATTTTTGATTGTTTCATGCCAATATCCTACAATTTCGACATACTTTTGGCAACATTTTATATTATTTTTTGGGACTAACATATTGATCCAGTGCCCAGTGCCAGTTCATGTTTTCTGCTTGTTTTTTGTTTCACAGGAAATCCATATCAAACAAAGTACAAATGCAATAAAATTTTACGGATAATTATTTTGGAATATATGTGATTTTTGAGAGGTGGAATCAACGCAAGGCAGTACTCGTGGGCCCCACGAGGCACCAGGGAGCGCCAGGGGGGGCCCAGCACGCCATGGTGCCTCGTGAGGCCGTCGTAGGTCGGTTGGTGCCCTTCTTCGGCCGCAAGGAAGCTAATATCCGGAAAAAATCGTGTTAAAATTTCAGCGCAATCGGAGTTACGGATCTCCGGGAATTTAAGAAACGGTGAAGGGCCAGAAAACAGGAACGCGAAACAGAAGAGAACACAGAGAGAGATCCAATCTCGGAGGGGCTCCCGCCCCTCCGGATGCCATGGAGGCCAAGGACGAGAGGGGAAAACCTCCTCCCATCTAGGGGGAAGGCGAAGCAAGAAGAAGGAGGGGGGCTCTCTCTCCCCCTCTCTCCCGGTGGCGCCGGAACGCCGCCGGGGTAATCATCGTGATAGCGATCTACACCAACAACTTCGCCGCCGTCACCACCAACTCTCTCCCCCTCTATGCAGAAGTGTAACACCTCTTCTCCCTGCTGTAATCTCTACTTAAACATGGTGCTTAATGCTACATATTATTATCCAATGATTTGTGGCCATCCTATGATGTTTGAGTAGATTCTTTTTGTCCTATGGGTTGATTGATGATCGTGATTGGTTTGAGTTGTATGTTTTATTTTGGTGCTGTCCTATGGTGCCCTCCGTGTCGCGCAAGCGTGAGGGATTCCCATTGTAGGGTTTGCAATACGTTCATAATTCTCTTATAGTGGGTGGCGTGAGTGACTGAAACACATACCCGAGTAAGGGGGTTGTTGCGTATGGGAGTATAGGGGACTTGATACTTAATGCTATGGTTGGGTTTTACCTTAATCATCTTTGGTAGTTGCGGATGCTTGCTAGAGTTTCAATCATAAGTGCATATGATCCAAGTACGGAAAGTATGTTTGCTCATGCCTCTCCCTCATATAAAATTGCAATAATGATTACCAGTCTAGTTATCGATTGCCTATGGACAAATCATTCTCTTGTGTTACAAAAAGCTTTCTACTAAACAACTAAATTTTATTTTCTCGCAAAGTACTCCTAGTTTTATTCTTGCAAAGTAGTTCTAGCATTACACATACAAAGTACTTCTAGTTTTATTCTTGTTCTAGGTAAAGCGAACGTTAAGTGTGCGTAGAGTTGTATCGGTGGTCTATAGAACTTGAAGGGAATATTAATTCTACCTTTAGCTCCTCGTTGGGTTCGACACTCTTATTTATCGAAAAAGCTACAATTGATCCCCTATACTTGTGGGTTATCAAGCACCACGGAGCATATGAAATGTTCCAGGAGCTGAAATTGGTATTTCAGGCTCATGCCCGGGTTGAGAGGTATGACACCTCCGACAAGTTCTTTAGCTGTAAGATGGAGGAGAACAGCTCCGTTAGTGAGCACGTACTCAAAATGTCTGGGTACTATAATCGCTTGAATCAGTTGGGAGTTAATCTTCCGGATGAAGTAGCGATTGACAGAGTTCTCCAGTCACTGCCACCGAGCTACAAAGGCTTCGTGATGAGCTATAAAGGTCGCGGAAGTAAAAATCAAGAAAGAGCATCAAGTGTTGATGGTCAACAAGACCACCAGTTTCAAGAAGAAAGGCAAGGGAAAGAAAGGGAACTTCAAGAAGAATGGCAAGCCAGTTGCCGCTCCCGTGAAGAAACCCAAGGCTGGACCCAAACCTGAGACTGAGTGCTTCTATTGCAAGGTGAATGGTCACTGGAAGCGGAACTGCCCCAAGTACTTGGCAGATAATAAGGCTGGCAACATCAACAAAGGTATATTTGATATACATGTTATTGATGTGTACCTTACTAGTGCTCGTAGTAGCGTCTGGGTATTTGATACTGGTTCAGTTGCTAATATTTGTAACTCAAAACAGGAGTTGCGGAATAAATGGACACTAGCTAAGGACGAGGTGACGATGTGCATTGGAAATGGTTTCAAGGTTGATGTGATCACCGTCGGCACGCTCCCTCTATGTTTACCTTCGGGATTAGTTATGAACTTGAATAATTGTTATTTGGTGCCTGCGTTAAGCATGAACATTATATCTGGATCTTGTTTATTGCGAGATGGTTATTCATTTAAGACAGAGAATAATGGTTGTTCTATTTATATGGATAATATCTTTTATGGTCATGCACCCTTAGTGAATGGTTTATTTCTGTTGAATCTCGATCGTAGTGATACACATATTCATAATATTGATGCCAAAAGATGCAAAGTTAATGATGATAGTACCACATACTTGTGGCACTGCCGCTTAGGTCATATTGGTGTAAAGCGCATGAAGAAACTCCATGCTGATGGACTTTTGGAATCTCTTGATTATGAATCATTTGATACATGTGAACCATGCCTCATGGGCAAGATGACTAAAACCCCGTTTTCCTGTACAATGGAGCGGGCAAGTGACTTATTGGAAATAATACATACCGATGTATGCGGTCCGATGAGTGTTGAAGCACGTAGTGGATATCGTTATTTTCTTACTTTCATAGATGATTTGAGTAGATATGGGTATATTTACTTAATGAAACACAAGTCTGAAACATTTGAAAAGTTCAAGGAGTTTCAGAGTGAAGTGGAGAATCATCGTAATAAGAAAATTAAATTTCTATGATCTGATCATGGAGGTGAATATTTGAGTTACGAGTTTGGTATGCATTTAAGACAATGTGGAATTGTTTCACAGCTCACGCCACATGGAACACCACAGCGTAATGGTGTGTCCGAACGTCGTAATCGTACTCTATTAGATATGGTGCGTTCTATGATGTCTCTTACCGATTTGCCACTATCATTTTTGGGTTATGCATTAGAGACAGCCGCATTCACTTTAAACAGGGCACCGTCTAAATCCATTGAGACGACACCATATGAATTATGGTTTGGCAAGAAACCTAAGTTGTCGTTTCTTAAAGTTTGGGGATGCGACGCTTATGTCAAGAGGCTTCAGCCTGATAAGCTCGAACCCAAAGCGGAGAAGTGTGTTTTCATAGGATACCCTAAAGAGACCATTGGGTATACCTTCTATCACAGACCCGAAGGCAAAATCTTTGTTGCTAAGAATGGGTCCTTTCTAGAGAAGGAGTTTCTCTCGAAAGAAGTGAGTGGGAGGAAAGTAGAACTTGATGAGGTAATTGTACCTTCTCTCGAATTGGAAAGTAGCACATCACAGAAAGAAGTTCCCGTGATGCCTACACCATCCGGAGAGGAAGCTAATGATGATGATCATGAAACTTCGGATCAAGTTACTACTGAACTTCATAGGTCGACCAGGGTACGTTCCGCACCAGAGTGGTACGGTAATCCTATCCTGGAAGTCATGTTTGTTGGACAATGGCGAACCTACGAACTATGAAGAAGCAATGATGAGCCCGGATTCCGACAAATGGCTTGAGGCCATGAAATCCGAGATAGGATCCATGTATGAGAACAAAGTATGGACTTTGGTGGACTTGCCCGATGACCGGCAAGCCATTAAGAACAAATGGATCTTTAAGAAGAAGACAGACGCTGATGGTAATATCACCGTCTATAAAGCTCGACTTGTCGCAAAGGGTTTCTGACAAGTTCAAGGGGTTGACTACGATGAGACTTTCTCACCCGTAGCGATGCTTAAGTCTGTTAGAATCATGTTAGCAATTGCCGCATTTTATGATTATGAGATCTGGCAGATGGACGTCAAAACAGCGTTCCTTAACGGGTTTCTTAAGGAAGAGTTGTATATGATGCAACCGGAAGGTTTTGTCGATCCTAAGGATGCTAACAAAGTATGCAAGCTCCAGCGATCCATCTATGGACTGGTGCAAGCATCTCAGAGTTGGAATATACGCTTTGATGAGGTGATCAAAGCTTTTGGTTTTATACAAACTTACGGAGAATCTTGTATTTACAAGAAAGTGAGTGGGAGCTCTATAGCATTTCTGATAGTATATGTGGATGGCATATTGTTAATTGGAAATGATGTAGAATTTCTGGAAAGCATAAAGGGTTGTTTGAAAGGAGTTTTTCAAAGGAAGACCTGAGTAGAGCTGCTTACATATTGGGCATCAAGATCTATAGAGATAGATCAAGACGCCTGATAAGGCTTTCACAGAGCACATACCTTGACAAGAGTTTGAAGGAGTTCAAAATGGATCAGTCAAAGAAGGAGTTCTTTCCTGTATTGTAAGGTGTGAAGTTGAGTAAGACTCAAAGCTCGACCACGGCAGAAGAAAGAGAAAGGATGAAGGTCGTCCCCTATGCCTCAGCCATAGGCTTTATAATGTATGCCATGCTGTGTACCATACCCAATGTGTGCCTTGCCATGAGTCTAGCATGGGGGTACAAGAGTGATCCAGGAGTGGATCACTGGATAGCGGTCAAAATTATCCTTAGGTACCTAAAGAGGACTAAGGAAATGTTTCTCGGTTATGGAGGTGATAAAGAGTTCGTTGTAAAGGGTTACGTCGATGCAAGCTTTGACACCGATCTGGATGACTCTGAGTTGCAAACCGGATACGTATAGTGGAGCAGTCATTTGGAATAGCTCCAAGTGGAGCGTGGTAGCGGTATCTACAGAATGACATAGAGATTTGCAAAGTACATACGGATCTGAATGTGGCAGACCCGTTGACTAAAACCTCTCTCACAAGCAAAACATGATCAGCACCAGGACTCCATGGGTGTTAGATTCATTACAATGTAAACTAGATTATTGACTCTAGTTCAAGTGGGAGACTGTTGGAAATATGCCCTAGAGGCAATAATAAATTGGTTATTATCATATTTTCTTGTTCATGATAAATGTTTATTAATCATGCTAGAATTGTATTGACCGGAAACTTAAATACATGTGTGAATACATAAACTACACCGTGTCCCTATTAAGCCTCTACTAGACTAGCTCGTTGATCAAAGATGGTTAAGGTTTCCTAACCATGGACATGAGTTGTCATTTGATAACGGGATCACATCATTAGGAGAATGATGTGATGGACAAGACCCAACCGTAAGCTTAGCATCAGATCGTTTAGTTATTTGCTACAGCTTTCTTCATGTCAAGTATCTGTTCCTTATACCATGAGATCGTGCAACTCCCTGACACCGGAGGAATACTTAGTGTGTATCCAAATGTCACTTCGTAACTGGGTGATCATAAAGGTGCTCTACAGGTATCTCCGAAGGTGTTTGTTGGGTTGGCACGGATCGAGACTGGGATTTGTCACTCCGTATGTCGGAGAGATATCTCTGGGCCCTCACGGTAATACAACATCGTAAAGAGCTTGCAAGCAATGTGGCTAATGAGTTAGTCATGGGATCTTGTATTACGGAACGAGTAAAGAGACTTGCCGGTAACAAGATTGAACTAGGTATGGAGATACCGACGATCGAATCTCAGGCAAGTAATATATCGCCGGACAAAGGGAATTGCATATGGGATTAACTGAATCCTCGCCATCGTGGTTCAACCAATAAAGATCTTCGTTGGACATGTAGGAATCAATATGGGTATCTAGATCCCGCTATTGGTTATTGACCGGAGAGGAGTCTCGGTCATGTCTGCATGTTCCGAACCCATAGGGTCGCACGCTTAACGTTCGATAGCGCTAGGGTAGTATTGAGATATTAATAGCGAAAGTCTGAAGGTTGTTCGAAGTCCCGGATGAGATCCCGGCCGTCACGAGGAGCTCCGGAATGGTTCGGAGGTAAAGATTTATATATGGGAAGTCCTGTTTTGGCTACCAGAAAAGTTCGGGGGCATGCCGACAAGTGTATCGGAGGCACCGAAGGGTTCCGGGGGTCCACCGGGGGGTCCACCAGCCCCGGGGACCCACGTGGGCTGTAGAGGGGGCGCCCTGGCCTAGTTGGGCTAGGCGCACCAGCCCCCCACCTGGCCCATGCGCCTAGGGCTAAGGGGAAACCCTAGATGGGGGCACCCCCCACTGGCTTGGGGGGCAAGCCACCCCTAGGGCCGCCGCCCATTCCCTTGGAGGAGGGGCTAGGGCCGGCGCCCCCTCCCCCTCACCCCTATATATAGTGGGGAGGGGCGCAGGGGGTTGCACCCTTCCGCATGGTGCCTCCCTCTCTCCCGTATACTCCACCTCTCCTCCGGTACGCGCTTGGCGAAGCTTTGCCGGAATTCCGCTGCTGCCACCACCACCACGCCGTCGTGCTGGTTCCAATCTCATCTACCTCCTCCCCCCCTCTTGCTGGATCAAGAAGGAGAGGACGCCGTCGAGCTGAACAAGTGCTAATCTCGGAGGTGCCGTCCGTTCGGCACTAGATCGGATTGGATCGCGATTGGATCATGAAGAGTACGACTACATCAACCGCATTAGGACGCTAACGCTTTTAGTCTACAAGGGTATGTAGACACACTTCCCTCTCATTGCTATGCATCTCCTAGATTAGATCTTGGGTTTTCGTAGGAATTTTTTTAATTTTCATGCAACATTCCCCATCACCTCCTGCCATCGTCCCTGCAACCTCCTTCCCCACCCGCCTCCCCCCGCGGCCACCTCCCAGTACAAGCCGGCGCTGGATCCAGGCTGCGGCGCTCCCCCACCCCTCCCCCGGTGACGCCCTACGCCGGATCCAGGCCGTGGCGGCCCCCCGTGACGCCCCTCCACCTGATCTGAGATCCCGTGCTTCCCCTCCTCCTGCCTCGGTAAGAGCGGCCGCTGCCTACCGTCGACGCGGCGGCTACCATGGGATGGTCGGCACTCTGCCACGCCACTCTGCGCCGGTCATATCCGAGAGGCCCCGACCCTCTCTGTGTCGTCCCCGCCACGGATCCGGTGAGTCCATCGTCACCGCCACCCCTAGTCCCTCCTTGATACGTCTCCAACGTATCTATAATTTTTGATTGTTCCATGCTATTATAGTATCAATCTTGGATGTTTTATATACACTTTCAAGCAATTATATATCATTTTTTGGAACTAACCTATTAACTTAGTGCCCAGTGCCAGTTGTTGTTTTTTGCCTGTTTTTGGTTTTCCAGAATATCAATACCAAACGAAGTCCAAATGCCACGAAACTTTTTGGAGATTTTTTTCTGGACATAAGAGACACTAGAAGCTTTGGGAGAGGGCCAGATGATAGAGGAGGTGGCCACGAGCCACCAGGGCGCGCCCCAGGGGGGGTGGCACGCCCTGGTGCCTCGTGGGCCCACCTCTGCCCCTTTTGACCTAATTCCACCTCTATAAATTCTCTAAAATCGGGAAACCAACAGAGGAGTCCACGAAATACTTTTTCCGCCGCCGCAAGTCTCTGTTCTCGAGAGATCCCATCTGGAGGCCTTTTCCGGCACTCTGCCGGAGGGGGAATCGATCATGGAGGGGCTCTACATCAACCTTACTGCCCTTCCGATGATGCGTGAGTAGTTTACCACAGACCTTCGGGTCCATAGTTAGTAGCTAGATGGCTTCTTCTCTCTATTTGATCTTCAATACAATGTTCTCCTTGATGTTCTTGGATTTCTATCCGATGTAATCACTTTTTGCGGTGTGTTTGTTGGGATCCGATGAATTGTGAGTTTATGATCAGATTATCCATGAATATTATTTGATTTTTCTCTGAACTCTTTTATGCATGATTATTATAGCTTCGTATTTCTCTCCGATCTATTGATTTGGTTTGGCCAACTAGATTGATTTATCTTGCAATGGGAGAGGTGCTTTGTAATGGGTTCGATCTTGCATTGCTCAATCCCAGTGATAGAAAGGGACATGACACGTATGTATCATTGCTATTAAGGATAAAAATATGGGGTTTATTGATAACCCACAAGTATAGGGGATCGCAACAGTTTTTGAGGGTAGAGTATTCAACCCAAATTTATTGATTCGACACAAGGGGAGCCAAAGAATATTTGCAAGTATTAGCAGTTGAGTTGTCAATTCAACCACACCTGGAAACTAAATATCTGCAGCAGAGTGATCAGTAGCACAGTAGTATGATAGTTTGATAGCGGTAGCAGTAATAGTAACAGTAGCAGTAACGATAGCAGCAGTAGTTTTGTAGAATTGTGACAGTAGTAGCAGCAGTAGTAACTTAGTAAGAACAATGTATGAAAAGCTTGTAGGCATTGGATCAGTGAATATGTTGGATAACATTCATCATGTAATAGTCATAACCTAGGGCGACACAGAACTAGCTCCAATTCATCAATGTAATGTAGGCATGTATTCCGTATATAGTCATACGTGCTTGCGATAAGAACTTGCATGACATTTTTTGTCCTACCCTCCCGTGGCAGTGGGGTCCATAAGGATACTAAGGGATATTAAGGCCTCCTTTTAATAGAGAACCGGAACAAAGCATTAACACATAGTGAATACATGAACTCCTCAAACTATGGCAATCACCGGAAAGAATCCCAATTATTGTCACCTTGGGGTATGCGGATCATAACACATAGCAGGTGCATACAACTTGCAAGATCGTATCAAGAACACAAATATATTGATGAAAACATAAAGGGTTCAGATCTGGAATCATGGCACTCGGGCCCTATTGACAAGCATTAAGCATAGCAAAGTCATAGCAACATCAATCTCAGAACATAGTGGATACTAGGAATCAAGCCCTAACAAAACTAACTCGATTACATGATAGATCTCATCCAACTCATCGCCGTCCAGCAAGCCTACGAAGAAATTACTCACTCCCGGCGGTGAGCATCATGAAATTGGTGATGAAGGATGGTTGATGATGACGATGCCAGAAGATCCCCCTCTCCGGAGCCCCAAACGGACTCCAGATCTGGCCTCCCGATGAAGAACAGGAGGTGGCGGCGGCTCCGTATCGTGAAACGCAATAAAACTTCCTCTCCTATTTTTTTCTCTGGAATTGTGAATTTATAGCGTTGGAATTAGGTCAGACGGAGCCACGTGGGCCCCACGAGGTACCAGGGCGCGCCTGGGGGGGGGGGTGGCGCGCCCTGGTGCCTCGTGGGCACTGGGTGACCCCCCTCCAGTGGGTCTTGGTGCCAATATTTTTTATATATTCCATAAAAAATCTCCAGAAAGTTTCATCCAATTCCAAGAACTTTTATTTCTGCACAAAAAACAACACCATGGCAATTCTGCTGAAAACAGCGTCAGTCCGGGTTAGTTCCATTCAAATCATGCAAATTAGGGGCCAAAACAAGAGCAAAAGTGTTTGGAAAAGTAGATACGACGGAGACGTATCAACTCCCCCAAACTTAACTCATTGCTTGTCCTCAAGCAATTCAGTTGACAAACTGAAAGTGATAAAGAAAAACTTTTACAAACTCTTTTGTTCTTGTATCTATATATATGCTTAAATAGTACCCAAGTTTTCAGCAAAGATTATAACTAACCATGCAAATGATAACTCTTAGAAATTATATTCACTCATATCAATGGCATAATCAACTAGCGAGCAATAATAAGATATTTCAAATGCCAACACTTTGTCAAAACAATCATGATATAATATGATAACATGTTATCTCGCTTGCCCTTTCTGAGACCGCAAAACATAAATGCAGAGCACCTCCAAAGTTCGAGCAGCGACTAAACATTGTAATTCATGGTAGAAGAGATCCAGTCATGATGCACGCAACATTAACTATTCACAATGCATGAGAATGACAATAGTGCTCTCAGGACTGGTGCTTATTTGAGAAGGTGATGACTCAACAATAAAAGTAAAGTTTACAGAGGGAAGCATGGATTTGCAGAGGTGCCAGAGCTCGAAGCTTAAATCAGAGATAAATATAATTTTGGGAGGTATGCCTTTCCTGTCAACGTCACGACCGAGAGTTTTCAATATCTTCCATGCTAAACACATTAGCGGTGGTTCCCAAGCGGTAAAGTAAAGTTTACTCCCCCTCCACCAACAATCACAAGCCATGGCTAGCCGAATCCTCGGGTGCCCTCCATACCAACAACTTTCTGGGGGAGTTTGTTTTTTTATTTTGCAATTTTAATAATGGGACTGGGCATCCCGATTACCAGCCCCTCTCGTGCATAGACAAGTGAATAAACACTCATCATGAGAATAACCCGCTTAGCATGGAAGATACTGACCGCCCCCTGTCGCTCCATGAGCGGTACGGGCACACAAAACAGATGTTCATTTGAATATTTAGAGTTGGCACATGCAAATTTACTTAGAACGGCACAGTAATACCGCATATAGGTAGATATAGTGGACTCATCTAGAATAACTTTGGTTTAAGGGTTTTGATGCACAAGCAGTATGCCCGCTTAGTACAGGCGAAGGCTAGCAAGTTAGTTGAGAAGCGACCAGCTAGAGAGCGAAAACGGTCATAATCATGCATTATGAATAATCAACATTGAATACTAGCATGAGTAGGATATAAACACCATGAACATAAATATCGTGAAGGCTATGTTGGTTTTGAATCAACTACATGCGTGAACATGTGCCAAGTCCAGCCACTTGAAACATTCAGAGGAGTATACCATATCATCATACTACATCACAGTCATTTTAATGCATGTTGACACTCAAGATAAGTCATTATCCACTCCTAGCTACTTAAGCATGGCATGAGCAACTATAATCTCTAATTGTCATTATAAACATGTTTAATCATAACATGCTAAATCATGGATACTGAGTTAAACATATTTACAAAAACAAGGAATAAGTTGAGTTCATACCCGCTTTTCCTTGCCACAGTCACTTCATCAAATCATCGTCATTATTGCCTTTCACTTGCATGACCGAATGATATGAAAATAAAAATAGTGCAAGTGTGCCGTGGACTAAGCTGGAATCTGTAAGCATTTTATTCAAAGGAGAAGACAAGGTAAAATGGGCTCTTTGTTAGATCAACAACAATGCATATGAGAGCCACTCAACATTTTCATCGTGGTCTTCTCCTTACAATGACTCAACAAAGAAAAGAATTTTTGAGAAACACACTGAAATATTTTTGGAGTTTTTAGTTTTTCTGAAGGAAATGAAATAAAGAAGAAAACAAAAAACAAGAAAAACTATTTACACGGGAAAGCTCCCAACAAGTAAAAGAAGAAACGGGAAATCTTTTTGGGTTTTCTTTTACTACTACGAAACTACAACTAATTAAACTAGAAAGAAAAACCGAAAAGAAGCGAGAAATGTTTTTGGATTTTCTCAAGTTTTTCGAACACACAAGAAGAAAGCGAGAAAATAAAACTAGCATGGATTATACAATGAAAAAGTATGAACACCGACAACTGGAATGAAATGTGTGAGCATGAATGTAATGTCGGTGAGAAATACGTACTCCCCCAAGCTTAGGCTTTTGCCTAGCTTGGGCTACTGGCACGGCTGTCCTGGATAGTAGTCGAAATGGTAGCTCGTAGAGGCGTTCTGAGCCACCTCCTCAGCCAGACGAGCAGCTTCGACAGCCGCATTATACTCGTGCACCTCACTCTCATAAAGAAAATATCTCTGTTTGTTCTGAAAATCAAAGAGGGCAGGAGCAGGCAAAGCAACATACACAGAGTGATATTTATTAAAAACTAAGTTATATTCGTAACCCTGTGCATTGCATTTTAAAAACCTATGTTCTCGCATTGCTTCGAAATTCAAATATTTATAAGGCAAGAGGGGATCATTGAATTTGGGCGAGACCCCTAACCTTGCAGCTAAGCGGGAGGCATAAACTCCTCCATACAAATCACCACTACCCGCATTACGCTGCAGCCTACGTGCAACAATAGCCCCAAGATTATAAAGTTTGCTACCAGTCAAAGCTGTATGAATAAGACTCAGATCAGGGGCGCAAAGTGCACTATAGTCTTGCTTACCAACAACGCATTTACCATTAAAAAGCGCAAAATACCGAATAGCGGGAGAGTGAATGCTAATTATTCTGGCCTGCGTGATTCCCCTATCCTCACCGTTGCAAAGGCTATTGAGAAACAACTCATAATCAGATCTTGGTGGTTCATCTAATGAACCCCAATATGGAGTTTTGCATGCATCATAGAACTCTTCTAGAGGCATATTATAAGATTTGTCATAGAGGTGAAATAAAACTCTAGAAGTGCGTTGGTGATAGTCAAAGTTCTTAGTAAAGGAATGAGTAAGGTTATAATGATGTGGTGGCTTATCTGCGATAAAGGCGGAGAGCTCGGCATTGTGAATATATTGGTCAAATTCCTCCTTGATGCCAGCACCTAGCATGAACTCGTTGCACGGCCATCGGCATGATTTTGCTTCGGCACCCCACACTGAACTTGCCCTTGGTTCCTCATATGATTGGCGTGCCGAGCTTTCACTTGATTACGCTTCCGAGGACCTCCTCCTCGAAGAACTTCTCCGGAAGATATTCATTTTCCTATGAACAAATTTCTGAAAATTTTGGACCACAAAATGATATCAATAAAACTTCACAAGATTGATAGCAACTACTCATATGGATGTCTAGAGGCTATATCAAGCATTCAAACTACTTGGAACTCAAAGAATTCAATATGCAAGATCATTTTCTATATCACCAAGAGCAGCTAATTATGCAAAATATAAACCACTAAAGCAAAAAACTAATTGGAGCAATGGAGGAGTCACATACCAAGGAGCAATCTCCCAAAACAGTTTCGAAAACGGAGCTCCGAGCAAAGAGATCGAAAATTTTAGTTTTGTGAGCAAGAACATGAGAGAGAGAGCTACCAGGAATTTTTGCTAGAGGTAAGAGACGAAGTGAGATGGAGGAATAAGTGAGGGGATCCCTGTGGGGCCCATGAGGTACCTGGGCGCGCCAGGGGGGTGGCACGCCCTGGTGCCTCGTGGGTACCTGGGGCACCCCCCTGGTATGATTTTTGTGCCAAAAATTCTTAAATAATATATAAAAATTCGTATCAAAATTTTATTGCATTCTAAGCACTTTTATTTCTCGGCACTTTTTTATTGCACGGATAAATCAGAAAACAGGATAATCATGGCATTTTATTGCATTTAACTAAATATAACAGAAAGTAAAAAGTGGGTGCAGAAGGTTGTGCCTACTAAATTCATCGATCACATGCCCCTCGAAAAGAATCCATTAATAAGGTTGATCAGGTCTTATTAACAAACTATTTCCGAGTAACATGAAACCGAAGAACTTTCGTATAACACTAAGTTACCTCAACGGGGATATGCATCTCCCTGGCAATAAGAGTTTCATATTTCTTTTTAACGATAGGAAGAGGGATTTGAAAACTTCCAATAGTAATTGTCGGAGTCTTTTCAATAATATGAATACCATTTACTTGAAATTGTTTCTTCGGAAAGTGCACCGTATGTTCATTACCATTGATATGAAAAGTGACCTTGCTTTTGTTGCAATCAATAACAGCCCCTGCAGTATTCAAGAAGGGTCTACCAAGGATAATCGACATGTTATCATCCTCGGGGCATATCAAGTATAACAAAGTCTATTAGAATAGTAACGTTTGCAACTACAACGGGCACATCCTCACAAACACCGATAGGTATGGCAGTTGATTTGTCAGCCATTTGCAATGATATTTCAGTGGGAGTGAGTTTATTCAAATCAAGTCTTTTATATAAAGAGAAAGGCATAACACTAACACCGGCTCCTAAATCACACAAAGCAATTTTGACATAATTTCTTTTAATGGAGCATGGTATAGTTGGTATTCCTGGATCTCCTAGTTTCTTAGGTACTCCATCCTTAAAAGAATAATTTGCAAGCATGGTGGAAATTTCAGCTTCAGGTATCTTTGTTTTATTTGTAACAATGTCTTTCATATATTTAGCATATGGAGGCATCTTTATAATATCAGTCAAACGAGTGCGCAAAAAGACTGGCCTAAGCATTTCAGCAAAGCGTTCAAATTCTTCCTCATCCTTTTTCTTAGATGGTTTAGGAGGAAAGGGCATGGGTTTTTGGACCCATGGTTCTCTTTCTTTACCATGTTTTCTAGCAACGAAGTCTCTTTTATCATAACGTTTATTTTTAGAAGGTGGGTTATCAAGATCAATAGCAGGTTCTATTTCAACATCATTATCAGGTTCTTTATCATTATCTGGTTGGGTATCCATATGTGCATCATCATTATTATTATCATCGAGTGGTTGTTCATTACCAGATTGTGTTTCAGCATCAGAAATAGAAACATCATTACTATCCTCCAAGGGTTTTTCTACCTCGGGTTCACTAGAAGTATGCAAAGTCCTATCATTTTTCTTTTTCTTTTTCTTTTTAGATGGACTAGGTGCATCAACATTAAATCTTTGAGAGTCTTGTTCGATTCTTTTTGGATGACCTTCAGGATAAAGTGGCTCCTGAGTCATTCTACCTCCTCTAGTCATTACTCTAACAGCATGATCATTCATATTGTTATTCATTTCATTGAGCAATTCACTTTGAGATTTTGCAACTTGTTCTAATTGAGTTTGAACCATAGATGCATGTTTACTCACACCATTAACATCATTAGCAATTCTAAATAACAAGTCACTCAAGCGATCAATCATATAGGAATTTCGTTTCAATTGTTTCATAACATTTGCATTGAAGTGATCTTGCTTAATAATATAATTGTCAAATTCATACAAGCATTGACT
This sequence comes from Elymus sibiricus, assembly GCA_039707655.1. NCBI lineage: Eukaryota > Viridiplantae > Streptophyta > Magnoliopsida > Poales > Poaceae > Elymus > Elymus sibiricus. Next base: position 66,431,458 of record CM077672.1, read on the forward strand.
AGGAGGCTTGTTATAAGGAATATCACCTTCATCAAATTTTATAAGAGAATTTACCTCTACTACCTGTGACGGTGTGTCAAGACCATGTATTTCTTCAATAGGTGGTAAATTCTTAACATCTTCAGCTTTAATACCTTTTTCCTTCATGTATTTCTTTGCTTCTTGCATATCTTCAGGACTGAGATATAAAATACCCCTCTTCTACGGAGTGGGTTTGGGCGGTGGTTCAGGAAGTGTCCAATCATTATCATTCTTCAATATATTATTCAATAATTCCTCAGCTTGTTCAATAGTCCTTTCCTTGAAAATACAACCAGCACAACTATCTAGGTAGTCCCTAGAAGCATCGGTTAGTCCATTATAGAAGATATCAAGTGTGACGCCCCCGACTTAATCGTGTACTAATCATACACGCAAGTGTACACGATCAAGCCTAAGGACTCACTTGAAGATATCACAACACAACTCTAAACACAATAAAATAATTCAAGCTTTATATTACAAGCCAGGGGCCTCAAGGGCTCGAATACATAAGCTCGATGTCATACAAGCATCAACGGAAGCATCAGGTATCTGAGTACAGATACAAAGTTAAACAGAAATGCCTTAAGAAGGCGAAAACAAACAACGACTCTGATCGAAAGAGGCAAGGCCTCCTGCCTGGGAGCCTCCTAAACTACTCCTGGTCGTCGGTGATCTCCACGTTGTAGTATACTCCTCCGGGGATCTTCTGCTCCTGGGCTCCGACGTCTGATCGCCACAGTCGAGTATGGGGAAAAAGAGGAGCAAAGCAACCGTGAGTACTCATCCACTCAGCAAGACTGACATCAGATCTATTCTAAATATGCAACATTATCAAAGGAAGGCTGTATATGTGGACTGATTTGTAGAAATGCCAGAATAGAAGGGAAAAGCCTAGCCTATCGAAGACTAGCATCTTCAGGGTCTTGCAGCATTAGAAGAGTATAGATTAGTACATAAATATAGTAGTAGCAACAAGTATCAACATCGCCCAGAGATCCTTCCTCGACTCCCTGCGAGAAAGTGATCCCGGAGCCACATATTAACCCAGTTCTAGTTATAGAAGATCGGGATATTTTCCGAGCGTCCTGTTACCGTGGACACGGCTATTCGAATAGATATACTTCCCTGCAGGGGTGCACTACTGTTACCCAACACGCTCGATTAACTCCGGCCGGACACACTTTTATCGGGTCATGCCCGGCCTCGGCTGATCGACACACCGCAGCCCCACCTAGAGCTCAGCAGAGAGGTCCCCGCCGGTCTACCTCCTAAGCATGCAGGGTTCTTGGGCACATCCCCCTGTGCACTCCGGGTCATTGCGCACATGGTTAGATCCAGGCACTACCTCTGTCATGGATGGCGCCGATCCTGCCGTGCCGCACTGCTGAACTGGACGTCTGACAAAGCTTTCGGCTGATACATACGGCGCCGAGTACCCATTTTATTCCCACGTGCTGGTTAGCGCGAAAAGGCCAGAGGCCTACTCAGATTACATATCCTAACCCTTAGTGCATTAGGAGCGCGCGGAAACGAGCAGAGACTCACGATCCTGTGACCCCGTCGCCCCGTCTCGTGGACTTACGGCAAGGGCTAAGAATGCCCGGCCGTGCCACGTAATCATCTCGCGGGTACCCTCATGGTCAACCCGTCTACACATCACTCGCGGGTACCCCTCGGGGCCTACCCGACTTTATCCAGTAACAACAGTAATTAAGTGCAAGTAACCGTGTGTCCAAAACATCTAGCAGGAATCCGAGGAATCACCCTCGTTGGATTCCCACTCGATGATCCCGTCAAAGTGAATCCAGAGGAATCACCCTCGATGGTATTCACACTTGCGGGGTTGCACGACAGAGGCTTCGTCGGAGGTGGTGGAAGAGGAATCACCCTCGATATCCCACAACCGACTAGCTATACTACAGAGGCATCATCGGGAGTGAGATAAGAGGTATCACCCTCGGCACTCGATGTTAGCTCTGCAGAGTCGAGCAACTTAGGGGTGTGTGGTGATGTGCTGGTCTCAGCCCGTCGATAACATCGAACGGGGCACTGGTACTAAAGCGGGGCAACTACAGCAAGGAAGAGGGGCCACAGATGGTTCACTACCATCCAACCTATTCTAAGCATTTTGGATAACAGGTAGGTATCAATAACAGTTACAAGGACAGGCTATGCATCAGAATAGGATAAAACAGTAGCAGCAGCAATTTTCTAATGCAAGCAGGGGGGAGAAATAATAGGTGATATAGGCATGCGTCAAGGGGGGGTTGCTTGCCTGGTTGCTCTGCGGCAAAGGAAGGGTCGTCAGTGGTATCGTCTGTCTCCCGAGCTGCGTCGGTCTCGAGGGCTATCGGAGAAGAAGAGGGGGAAGAAACAATAAATAAAGGCAACATATGCAACACAGAGCATGACATGCTAAGATGCAGTGCAGGGTTGCCTAAATGCATCTCTAAACCATTTTAGCTATTTTAGGATTTAAGTTGGAATTATTAGCAGGTATGCATGCACTATTCATCTACCGGAAACGGATGAAAAGTTGCGGGTTCACCTACGTAGAGGGTCCCGATAAGAAAACAGATGGCACGATCAGATTCGTGGGATTTTTCTGAGCAACTTTCATGTAGAAAGTTTTTCGATCCGAGCTACGGATTATTTTCTACGAATTTTTCAAAGTTTTAAACTATTTTCTGAAAATTCTGGAATTTATTTAATTAAATAATTCGTATTATCCAGAATAGTGATTGCTGACGTCAGCATGACGTTTGTGGGTCAACTGAGCTGACCAGAGTCAATTCTGACTTGCGGGACCCACCTGTCATAGACAGTGGGCTTAACAGAGGTTAATTAAGTTAAACCTAGTTAATTAGGAAGGTGGGCCCCACTGTCAGTGTCTAATCTAATTACAGATTAAGTTTATTTTAAAAACTGGATTAATTAGTTTAATTAACTGAGAGGGCGCACACGTCAGTGACAGTAGCGCCACGTCAGCGGGGTTGACCGCAGTCAATTGGTCAACCACGACCAGGGGCCCACATGGCAGCGACCCTGGGTGGGCCCCGCTTCTCGCCAGCTCAGCGCCGGCACCGGAATCCTCTCCGACGATCGCCGGACGCGGCGGAAAACTCCGGCGAGCTCGGGTTTTCACCACAGTGCACCATTTCGCGTGATTCCGGGCTGGTTCGAACGACCACCGAGCGCCGCATCCAACTGGGCTAGCGCGAGGACTCGGGGATGGCCGGAACTTCGCCGGCGACGAGTGGAGGTGGCGGTGGTTTTCGGGCTACGGCGGAACGGGCGAAGTAGCGCGTTTTAAGGCGAAGCAAAGAGGCAGGCCGCAACTACGCAACGCACTGAGCTCGGCGACGAGCTCAGATGACCAAAACAGCGACGGCAACGGCGGCGGCGAGCGGCGCGGCGGAGCCGAGCTCGGCCGTTCATGGCGGCAGCCGTTAGAGCTCGAGAAGGAGCTCGGGAAGGGAGAGGTGGGGGGTGGAGCTTACGGAGCGGCACACAAAGGCCCTCGGGTGATCGGGAGCGCAGGGGAAGGCCAGTGTCGACGGTGATCGCCGGGGATGCCGAAGACGGAAACGGCTCGATTCGGTCAATGCGGTGGACTCCGGCTCGATTGCGCGGTCGGGGAAGAAGAGGAGGACGTCGGCGGAGCTGATGGAGAGCTCGGAGAGGCGAGGGAGGCACCGTGGCCGTCGGGGTGGAGCTGAGCGGCGGCGGCGGCGTTCGGGGAGGAAAAGAGGGGAATGGGCGAGCGCTGGGAGAGGGAAAGAGGGGAGAATGGGGGCGAGGCGACCAGGGGGAAGGGCTCGGGCGTCCCTTATCCTCTCGCCCCACCTGCCTCGTCGGCATGGCGGGCGGTGGACGGCGCCGTGCGCGCCGGATGCGGCGACGGCGACACGCAGCGGGAGCAGGTAGAAGCAGGTGAGTTGGGCTGGGCCGGTTCGGCCCAGTAACAGGTAAGTTCTGATTTTTTTCCCTTTTTCGTCTTTTCTCTTTTATTTAATAAACAGAGAGGGGAAAATAAATATTTGGGCAACCAAATCATTTTAGAAAAATTGTGTGACTTGGCCCATAAAATACTTCGCATTTTTAGGCACTGCCACAATTATTTTGGAGCCCAGGGGAATTCATTTGCATTTTTCATAATTGAATTTGCAAATCAAATTGCTGGTTTAGCACTGTTATAAATGCTACTGTCCATTTTAGCACAAGAGTGATGTTGTTTTACATAACATCAAATTGTTTTGGAATTTATGCTAAATGATGAACATTTTTCCAGCAACTTTTGAAAAACTTCAAAATTCACTTGCATTTGAATTTGGAATTTGAATTTGTATTATTCCCTAAATGCAATTTAACTAGGATGATCATGATGACATGGCAATTTAATTAGCTTAATGACAGGGTTAAGATCTGGGGGTGTTACATCAAGTATTTCATTTTTCTTGAGAGGATGATCAGGCAAAGCATTAAGTAATTGGAGAAGCCTCCCCCAAGCTTGAGGGAGATTCTCTTCTTCAATTTGCACAAAGTTAAATATTTCCTGTAAAGCAGCTTGTTTCTTATGAGCAGGAAAATATTTTTCAGAGAAGTAATAGATCATATCCTGGGGACTACGCACACATCCAGGAGCAAGAGTATTATACCATTCTTTAGCATCACCCTTTAATGAGAAAGGAAACAACTTAAGAATATAGTAATAGTGATTTTTTCCTCATGAGCAAATAGGGTGGCTATATCATTTAATTTAGTAAGATGTGCCACAACGGTTTCAGTTTCATAACCATGGAAATGATCAGATTCAACCAAAGTAATTAACTCAGGGTCGACAGAGAATTCATAATCCTTATTAGTAACAAATATGCATGGGAGAAGTAGCAAACTTAGGATCATATTTCATTCTCTCCCTCATAGATTTTTCTTTCATATCAGCAAGCAGTTTTATAACTTCATGTCTATCATTACAAGCAAGGATGGCTCTAGCCGTCTCCCTATCAAAGCAATGTTCATCAGGTGTTTCAACTCTAGTAGGAGAGCTAGGCATAATAGGTGAATCATAATTCTCAAGAGTTTCAGCATTTTCAATTTCTTTAGCTTTAGCAATTTGTTCAGTAAGAAATTCACCAAGTGGCACAACATTATCAAGCATAGTACTAGCATCATCATGAGTATCATTCATAGCAGAAGTGGTATCATCAATAACTTGCGACATATCAGAATTAATAGCATGTTGTGGTGTTGCAAGTTTACTCAAAACAGAAGCTGAATCAAGTGTAGAGTTAGATGGCAGTTCCTTACCTCCCCTCGTCGTAGAGGGAACGATCTTGGTCTTAGCGTCTTTCAGATTCTTCATAGTGATCAACAGATATAAATCCTAAGTGACTTAGCAAATAAAGCTATGCTCCCCGGCAACGGCGCCAGAAAAAGGTCTTGATAACCCACAAGTATAGGGGATCGCAACAGTTTTCGAGGGTAGAGTATTCAACCCAAATTTATTGATTCGACACAAGGGGAGCCAAAGAATATTTGCAAGTATTAGCAGTTGAGTTCTCAATTCAACCACACCTGTAAACTAAATATCTGCAGCAGAGTGATCAGTAGCACAGTAGTATGATAGTTTGATAGCGGTAGCAGTAATAGTAACAGTAGCAGTAACGATAGCAGCAGTAGTTTTGTAGCAATTGTGACAGTAGTAGTAGCAGTAGTAACTTAGTAAGAACAATGTATGAAAAGCTCGTAGGCATTGGATCAGTGAATATGTTGGATAACATTCATCATGTAATAGTCATAACCTAGGGCGACACAGAACTAGCTCCAATTCATCAATGTAATGTAGGCATGTATTCCGTATATAGTCATACGTGCTTGCGATAAGAACTTGCATGACATCTTTTGTCCTACCCTCCCGTGGCAGCGGGGTCCATAAGGATACTAAGGGATATTACCTTTTAATAGAGAACCAGAACAAAGCATTAACACATAGTGAATACATGAACTCCTCAAACTATGGCAATCACCGGAAAGAATCCCAATTATTGTCACCTTGGGGTATGCGGATCATAACACATAGCAGGTGCATATAACTTGCAAGATCGGATCAAGAACACAAATATATTGATGAAAACATAAAGGGTTCAGATCTGGAATCATGGCACTCGGGCCCTAGTGACAAGCATTAAGCATAGCAAAGTCATAGCAACATCAATCTCAGAACATAGTGGATACTAGGGATCAAGCCCTAACAAAACTAACTCGATTACATGATAGATCTCATCCAACTCATCACCGTCCAGCAAGCCTACGAAGAAATTACTCACTCCCGGCGGTGAGCATCATGAAATTGGTGATGAAGGATGGTTGATGATGACGATGCCGGAAGATCCCCCTCTCCGGAGCCCCAAACGGACTCCAGATCTGGCCTCCCGATGAAGAACAGGAGGTGGCGGCGGCTCCGTATCGTGAAACACGATAAAACTTCCTCTCCTATTTTTTTTCTCTGGAATTGTGAATTTATAGTGTTGGAATTAGGTCAGACGGAGCCACGTGGGCCCCACGAGGTACCAGGGCGCGCCTGGGGGGTGGTGCACCCTGGTTCCTCGTGGGCACTGGGTGGCCCCCCTCCAGTGGGTCTTGTTGCCAATATTTTTTATATATTCCATAAAAAATCTCCAGAAAGTTTCATCCAATTCCAAGAACTTTTATTTCTGCACAAAAAACAACACCATGGCAATTCTGCTGAAAACAGCGTCAGTCCGGGTTAGTTCCATTCAAATCATGCAAATTAGGGGCCAAAACAAGAGCAAAAGTGTTTGGAAAAGTAGATACGACGGAGACGTATCATTTATTCATGCGTGAGTTTACTTTGTCTACATCATGTCATCTTGCTTAAGGCGTTACTCCGTTCTTTATGAACTTAATACTCTAGATGCATGCTGGATAGCGGTCGATGTGTGGAGTAATAGTAGTAGATGCAGATAGGAGTCGGTGTACTTGTCTCGGACGTGATGCCTATATACATGATCATTACCTTGGATATCCTCATGATTATTTGCTTTTCTATCAATTGCCCAACAGTAATTTGTTTACCCATTGTATGCTATTTTCAAAGAGAGAAGCCTCTAGTGAAAACTATGGCCCCCGGGTCCATCTTTATCATATATCTAAAACCCTAAAAATACTTTGCTACAATTTTACTTTATTTATTTTATTTTGTATTTTTGTTCGATCTATCTACCTATCACCATACAATTTAATCTTGCAATTAACCGCCAACGGATTGACAACCCCTTGTTCGCGTTTGGTGCGAGGATTTGTTATTTTGTGTGCAGGTACTCCTAACGAGTTGTTGCATGATTCTCCTACTGGATTGATAACCTTGGTTTCATAACTAAGGGAAATACTTATCTCTACTGTACTGCATCATCCCCTCCTCTTCGGGGAAAAACCAACGCAGATCACAAGTAGCAGGAAGAATTTCTGGCGCCGTTGCCGGGGAGACATCATCAACATCTATCAAGTACCTACGCATAAACTTTCATCTCCTCGCATTTATTTTATTTGCCTTTGCATCTCATTTTCATCTCTCCCACTTCTAAATTTTTTTTTTACAAAAATACGAAAATATTTTTCGTTTGCCTTTTTCTTGTTTGCTTCTTTGCTTGCTTGTTATCTTGTTTGCATAGCCACGATGTCTCAAGAAAATACAAAATTATGTGATTTTTCCAATACTAATAATAATGATTTTATTAGTATTCCGATTGCTCCTCCCGCCGCTAGTGCGGAGACTTGTGATATTAATGCCGCTTTGTTAAATCTTGTTATGAAAGAACAATTTTCTGGTAGTCCTAATGAAGATGCTGCATCCCATCTTAACACTTTCGTAGAATTGTGTGATATGCAAAAGAAAAAATATGTGGATAATGATATTGTTAAATTAAAATTATTCTCGTTCTCATTGCGGGATCTTGCAAAAATTTGGTTTTCATCTTTGCCACGAAATAGTATCGATTCTTGGGATAGGTGCAAAGATGCTTTTATTACCAAGTATTTTCCTCCCGCTAAGATTATTTCTTTAAGAAATCAAATTATGAATTTCAAGCGACTTGATCATGAACATGGTGCCCAATCTTGGGAAAGGATGAAATTAATGATAAGAAATTGCCCTACTCATGGTTTGAATTTATGGATGATCATACAAAAAATTTATGCGGGACTAAACTTTGTCTCGAGAAATTTGCTAGACTCTGCCGCAGGTGGTACTTTTATGGAAATTACATTGGGAGAAGCTACAAAACTTCTTGATAATATTATGGCAAATTATTCTCAATGGCACACTGAACGAACTCCAACTGGTAAGAAGGTAAATTTTATTGAAGAAATTAATACTTTGAGTGATAAGATGGATGCTCTATTGAAATTGGTTGCTAGTAAGAATGCTCATATTGATCCTAATGATGTGCCTTTATCCACCTTGATTGAGCAAAATAATGATCCCGTAGATGTGAATTTTGTCTCGCGAAACAATTTTAATAGTAATGCTTATAGAGGTAATTTTAATCCTAGGCCGTTTCCTGGAAATTCCTCTAATAATTATGGCAACCCCAATGGGAATTCTTATAATAATAATAATAGGATTCCCTCTGATCTTGAAACTAATATTAAAGAATTTATTAATGCTCAAAAAGTTTTCAACACTACGATAGAAGAAAAATGGAATAAACTTGATGATATGTCTAGGAGCATCGATAGAATTATTCATGATGTGGAAAATCTTAAGACTAAAATTTTGCCTCCCAAAATTGATATTAATGAATCAATTAAAGCTTTATATGTCTTCATGGATGAGAGTAAGAAAAGAATCGCTATGCTAAGAGCTAAACGAGAATTCTTAGAAAAAGTAATTCCTCCCGGTTTCTATCGTAGTAATGATGAAGATATTAAAATGATTAGTGTTTCATCTATTGATTCCTTGTTTAGAAATATAAAACTTGATGAAAAGGGGACTGAAGAAGAGTCAACTTTAGCTAGAAGGTGTTCCCATAATTCGGAGGGTGAAAATCTTGATAAAAAATTGATAAAAGTGGGTTTGGAGAGGTAAAAACATTAACTAGCGATGTGCCCACTCTCTTGGATTACAAAGACTTTAATTATGATAGTTGTTCTTTGATTGAATTTATTTCTTTGTTACAATCCAGGCTAAATTCACCCAACGCTTATGAACAAAATAAAGCTTTTACTAAACACATTGTAGAAGCCATGATGAAAGCGTTAGAAGAAAAGCTAGAACTAGAAATTTCAATTCCTAGAAAATTATATCATGAGTGGGAACCTACCATTAAAGTTAAAATTAAAAATTATGAATTCAATGCTTTATGTGATTTGGGTTCTAGCGTTTCCACAATTCCAAAATCTCTATGTGATGTGCTAGGTTTTACCAATATAGATGAATATTCTCTTAATTTGCACTTAGCGGATTCTACTATTAAAAAGCCTTTGGGTAGAATTAATGATGTTCTTATTCTGGCAAATAGGAACTATGTGCCCGTTGATTTTATTGTACTTGATATTGATTGCAATCCATCTTGCCCCATAATACTTGGTAGACCATTCTTACGAACCATAGGTGCTGTTATTGACATGAAAGAAGGGAATAAAATTTAAATTTCCACTAAAGAAAGGTATGGAACACTTCCCTAGGAAAAGAATTAAAGCACCCTATGAATCCATTATGAGGGCCACTTATGGAGTCAACTTGAAGGATGACAATACTTGAAACTATGCATTATGCCTAGCTAGGGGCATAAAACAATAGCGCTTGTTGGGAGGCAACCCAATGAATAAAATAAATTTTTGCTTTTTATTTCTGTTCTTGTGTGTTTAAAAAATTATGCTACTGTTATGATTGTGTTTTTATGTTTTAATTAGTGTTTGTGCCAAGTAAAGCCTTTGGGATGATTTGGAAGATAGTATAATTGATGTTGTTTGGAAAACAGAAAGTTTTGCGTCCAGTGCTGGAATTTTGGTTCTGTACTAGTGCATCAGAAAAATCTGAAAGTTTTACGCAGTATTGGTATATGAATTACCCACGTTTTCCTAATTTTTTATAATTTTTGGAGTTACAGAAGTATAGCTTTTAAATAGATCTTTACAGACTGTTCTGTTTTAGACAGATTCTGTTTTTGTTGCATAGTTTGCTTATTTTGATGAATCTATGGATCGTATCGGGGGGTATGAGTCATGGAGAAGTTAGAGTACAATAGAATTATTCCAATATTAAATATGAATCAATTTACTACAGTACTTAAAGTTAAAGATTTGTTTGTTATACTAACGGATCTCACGAAGGTTTTGTTGAGTTTTGTGTGATTGAAGTTTTCAAGTTTTGGGTGAGATCACGATGGATGAAGGAATAAGGAGTGGCAAGATCCTAAGCTTGGGGATGCCCAAGGCACCCCAAGGTAATATTGAAGGACTCCCAAGCAACTAAGCTTGGGGATGCCCCAGAAGGCATCCCCTCTTTCTTCTACCAACTATCGGTAAATTTTACTTGGAGCTATATTTTTATTCGTCACATATCATGAGTTTTGCTTGGAGCGTCGTGTATTATATGAGTCTTTGCTTTGTTTTCTTTTTAGTTTGTCACAATCATCTTTGCTGAACACACTTATTTGAGAGAGCCACACGTTTATCATGATTTGTTAGAATACTCTATGTGCTTCACTTAAATCTTTTGAGCTAGGTAGTTGCTCTAGTGCTTCACTTATATATTTTTGAGCACGGCGGTGATTATATTTTAAAGAAATACATGCACTCTCATGCTTCACTTATATTATTTTGAGAGTTGATAATATTAAATTTTGAAGAAATATTTGCACTCTCATGCTTCACTTATATCTTTTTGAGAGTCGATATTAGTAATGGTAATTTGCACAAGATATGAATTTGGTCCCAAAGTGATGAATATTCAAGAGGGATATAATAAAAACTTTCATATAGATCATTGGATATGATAAGTTTGATTCCTTGCAATAGTTTTGCGATATGGAGATTATAATATGTGAGTCATGTTAGTGAGTAATTGTGGTTTAGTAAGAATATTGGTGTTAAGGTTTGTGATTCCCTATGCATGCACATAAAGTCAATAGTTATGCAACGAAATTATATCCTACTTATGGTGCATTATTCAGTGTTAGTTATGTTCAATGCATGTTTATGACCGTTTTCGTTTTTTTGGTTGGTCGCTTCTCAATCAATTTGCTAGCCTTCATTTGCACTAAGCGGGAATGCTGCTTGTGCATCCAACTCCTTAAAACCAAAGTTGTGCCAAATGAGTCCACCATACCTACCTATATGCGGTATTTCCATGCCGTTCCAAGTAAATTTGCATGTGCCAACTCTAATTTTTCAAAATAATTTTCCGTTTTATGTGCCCGTACCGCTCATGAAGCGGCAGGGGGTGGCCAATATTTTCCATGCTAGGTGTGTTATTCTCACGATGAGTGTTTATTCACTTGTCATTGCACGAGAAAGTGGCAAGGTAATAGGGATGCCCAGTCCCAAAATGAAATGAAAATAATATATACAATGATAATATTATGATAATAATAAATTCCTTGGAAAGTGTTGGTATGGAGGGCACCCGTGGATACGGCTAGCCATGGATTGTGAAAGAATGGTGGAAAGGAAATAAACTTTATTTTCTGTTTGGGAACCGCCTATAATGTGTCTAGCATGGAAGATATTGGGAATTCTCGGTTGTTTTCGTTGACAGGAAAAGCATGCCTCTCAAAATAATTTTATCTCTCTAATTTAAACCTTGAGCTCTGGCACCTCTGCAAATCTATGCTTCCCTCTGCGAAGGGCCTATCTATTTACTTTTATGCAATTTTCTATTTTTATTTTGAGTCTCCATCTTCTCTTACAAAGCACCAACTAGAGAGCACTATTGTCATACTTGTGCATTGGGTGTAGCTAATATTGAGTGTGTTTCATGAATGGATCAATGATTGAGCATGATGGGCTAGGGATAACTTTCTTTAGCATTGATATTTTGAAAGACACGGTTGCTTGTTAGTATGCTTGAGTATTTATGTCTTCATGTTAAACTATAGACTATTGCTTTGAATCATTCAATTCCAAATGTCCATGCTACAAAGAAAAGATTATATGATGAATATGATAGGTAGCATTCCACATCAAAAATTCTGTTTTTATCATTTACCTACTCGAGGACGGGCAGGAATTAAGCTTGGGGATGCTTGATACGTCTCCAACGTATCTATAATGTTTTATTGTTCCATGCTATTATAGTATCAATCTTAGATGTTTTATATACACTTTCAAGCAATTATATATCATTTTTTGGAACTAACCTATTAACTTAGTGCCCAGTGCCCAGTGCCAGTTGCTGTTTTTGGTTTTAAAGAATATCAGTACCAATCGAAGTCCAAATGCCACGAAACTTTTTGGAGATTTTTTTCTGGATATAAGAGACACTAGAAGCTTAGGGAGAGGGTGATAACCCACACGTATAGGGGATCAATTGTAGCTTTTTCGAGAAATAAGAGTGTCGAACCCAACGAGGAGCTAAAGGTAGAATCAATATTCCCTTCAAGTTCTATCGACCACCGATATAACTCTACGCACACTTGACGTTTGCTTTACCTAGAACAATTATGAAACTAGAAGTACTTTGTAGGTGTGATGCTAGAACTACTTCGCAAGAATAAAACTAGGAGTACTTTGCAAGATAATAAAAGTTAGTTGTTTAGTAGAGAGCTTTTTGTAACACAAGAAAGTTATTTGTCCCTTGGCAATCGATAACTAGACCGGTAATCATTGTTGCAATTTTATATGAGGGAGAGGCATGAGCTAACATACTTTCCATACTTGGATCATATGCACTTATGATTGGAACTCTAGCAAGCATCCGCAACTACCAAAGATCATTAAGGTAAAACCCAACCATAGCATAAAGTATCAAGTCCTCTTTACTCTCATACGCAACAACCCCCTTACTCGGGTATGTGTTTCAGTCACTCACGCCACCCACTATAAGAGAATTATGAACGTATTGCAAACCCTACAGCGGGGATCCCACACGCTTGCGCGACACGGAGGGCACCATAGGACAGCACCAAAATAAAACATACAACTCAAACCAATCACGATCATCAATCAACCCATAGGACAAAACGAATCTACTCAAACATCATAGGATGGACACAAATCATTGGATAATAATATGTAGCATTAAGCACCATGTTTAAGTAGAGATTACAGCGGGGAGAAGAGGTGTTACACCATTGCATAGAGGGGGAGAAAGTTGGTGTTGACGGTAGCGAGGTTATTGATGTAGATCGCTGTCACGATCCTTGCCCCGGCGGCGTTCCGGCGCCACCGGGAGAGAGGGGGAGAGAGCCCCCCTCCTTCTTATTCTTCCTTGGCCTACCCCCTAGATGGGTGGAGAGTTCCCCCTCTGGTCCATGGCCGCCATGGCGGCGGAGGGGCAGGAGACCCTCCTAGATTGGATCTCTCTCTCTGTTCTCTTCTGTTTCGCGTTCCTGTTTTCTAGCCCTTCACCGTTTCTTAAATTCCCGGAGATCCGTAACTCCGATTGCGCTGAAATTTTAACACGATTTTTTTTCCGGATATTAGCTTCCTTGTGGCCGAAGAAGGGCACCAACAGACCTACGAGGGACTCACGAGGCACCACGGCGCGCCGGACCCCCCTGGCGCACCCTGGTGCCTCGTGGGGCCCACGAGCACCGCCTTGCGTTGATTCCACCTCCCAAAAATCACATATATTCCAAAATAATTCTCCGTAAAATTTTATTGCATTTGGACTTCGTTTGATATCGATTTTCTGTGAAACAAAAAACAAGCAGAAAACATCAACTGGCACTAGGCACTGGATTAATATGTTAGTCCCAAAAATAATATAAAATGTTGCCAAAAATATGTGAAAGTTGTAGAATATTGACATCAAAGAATCAAAAATTATAGATACGACGGAGACGTATCAGCATCCCCAAGCTTAATTCCTGCTCGTCCTCTAGTAGGTAAATGATAAAAAAGATAATTTTTTGATGTGGAATGCTACCTAACACAATCTTGATCATATAATCTAATCATGGCATGAATATTAAGACACGAGTGATTCAAAGCAATAGTCTATAATTTGACATAAAGACATCAATACTCAGGCATCCCAACAAACAATCATGTCTTTCAGAATAAAAATGCTAAAGAACGCTATCCCTACAAAATCATATAGCCTTGTCATGCTCCATCTTCTTAACACAAAATATTTATCATGTACTACCCCGGTGTCAGCCAAGCAATTGGTTTATACTTTTTAACGCGCTTCAGGTTTTTCAACCCCCACGCAATACATGAGCACAAGCCATGGATATAGCACTATGGGTGGAATAGAATACGGTGGTAGAGATAATATGGAGAAGACAAAAAAGGAAGAAAGTCTCACATCGACGCGGCTAATCAACGGGCTATGGAGATGCCAATCAATTGATGTCAATGTGAGGAGTAGGGATTGCCATGCAACGGATGCACTAAGAGCTATAAGTGTATGAAAGCTCAAACTAAAAACTAAGTGGGTGTGCATCCAACTTGCTTGCTCAAGACCTCGGGCAATTGAGGAAGCCCATCATCGGAATATACAAGCCAAGTTCTATAATGAAAATTTCCCACTAGTATATGAAAGTGACAACATAGGAGACTCTCTATATGAAAAACATGGTGCTACTTTGAAGCAAAAGTGTGGAAAGGATAGTAACATTGCCCCTTCTCTCATTTTCTCTCATTTCATTTTTTTTCTTTCTTTTTTTTCTTTTTTTTCTTGGGCTCTTTTTGGCCTCACTTTTTTCTTCTTCTCTTTTTTTTTTATTTTGTCCGAAGTCTCATCCCGACTTGTGGGGGAATCATAGTCTCCATCATCCTTTCCTCACTGGGACAATGCTCTAATAATGAATAATGATGATCATCACACTTCTATTTACTTACAACTCAAAAAATTACAACTCGATACTAGAACAAAGTATGACTCTATATGAATGCCTCTGGCAGTGTACCAGGATGTGCAATGATCTAGCGTAGCAAAGATATCAAAAAATGGACAAGCCATGAAAATATCTTGCTAGCTATCTTACGATCATGCAAAGCAATATGACAATGAATGCTCAAGTCATGTATATGATGATGATGGAAGTTGCATGGCAATATATCTCGGAATGGCTATGGAAATGCCATAATAGGTAGGTATGGTGGCTGTTTTGAGGAAGATATAAGGAGGCTTATGTGTGATAGAGCGTATCATATCACGGGGTTTGGATGCACCGGCGAAGTTTGCACCACATCTCAAGGTGAGAAAGGGCAATGCACGGCACCGAAGAGGCTAGCAAATTGAGGAAAGGTGAGAGTGCGTATAATCCATGGACTCACATTAGTCATGAAGAACTCACATACTTATTGCGAAAGTTTATTAGCCCTCGAAGAAAAGTACTACTACGCATGCCCCTAGGGGGGAGGTTGGTAGGAGTTAACCATCGCGCGCCCCCGACCTCCACGCAAAGGAAGACAATCGATAATAAATCATGCTCCAACTTCTTAGCATAACGAGAGACTATACGTGCATGCTTCGGGAATCACAAACCTTAACACCAATATTCCTACTAAACCACAATCATTCACTAGTACCTCCCACATATTACCATCTCTATATCGCAAAACTATTGCAAGGAATCACTATTCAGTGATCTACAAATTTTATGTAGGATTTTATGACTAACCATGTGAATGACCAGTTCCTGTTGACTCTCTAAATAGATATAAGTGAAGCAAGAGAGTTTAATTCTTTCTACAAAAGACCACGCTCTAATAAATATAAGTGAAGCAAAAGATCATTCTACAAATAACAGTTGTCTATATGAAGAGAAACAGGCATCCAAACTTCAAATGATATAAGTGAAGCACATGAAGCATTCTATAAAGCCATACTCAAAAGATATAAGTGAAGTGCAAAGAGCATTCTATAAATCAACCAAGGACTATCTCATACCAGCATGGTGCATTTATTAAAAGAAAAATAAAAAGCACACGACGCTCCAAGAATTTACGCATATCATGTGAACAAAACAAAAACCGAAACATACCGATACTTGTTGAAGAAAGATGGGATGCCTTCCGGGGCATCCCCAGGCTTAGACGCTTGAGTCTCCTTGAATATTTACTTGGGGTGCCTTGGGCATCCCCAAGCTTGAACTCTTGCCTCTCCTCCTTCTCCTCATATCGAGACCTCCTCGATCTTCAAACACTTCATCCTCACAAAACTTAACAGAACCTTCGTGAGATCCGTTAGTATAATAAAGCAAATCACTACTTTAAGTACTGTTGCAAACCCATTCATATTTTATTTTTGAATTATACCTACTGTATTCTAACTTCTCCGTGGCTTATACCTTCCGATACAATCAATAGTTTCATCAAAACAAGCAAAACAATGCATCAAAAACAGAAACTGTCAAAAACAGAACAGTCTGTAGTAATCTGAACATTTACCAAACTTCTGTAACTTCAAAAATTCTGAAAAATTAGTGGAAAATAGAAAATTTTCATAGCAGTACTGTGTAAAAATTTCAGAATTTTTGCACGTTCCAGTAAAAAATGTAAATTCATGCACTACAGAAAAACTTTCTGTTTTCGCACCGCACACACCAAACAAGCAATTTAAACATCCTAACGGTAAATCTTGGCACATTATTTTTATAATACAATGGATTTGTACAAGGGGATAATTATTTTTGTTGAAAAGTTTCTATAATTCAAGATTTGCAAAGTTTCCATGGGCATGAACAAAGTTCAAGGAGCTCCCCCACTTCAACGGTGCTCGTCTTTCTTACTTTCACTTTTCTTTTTGAAAAGTTTTAGGTTCCCCTCTATATTTTTTTTAAAACTTTAAGCACACAACATAAATAAATGACTCTCTAAAACTTCTAGGTTGTCTCCCAGGCAACGCTTTCTTTAAAGCCATTAAGCTAGGCATAAAGTGCTCAAGTAATCGATCCACCCGGATCCCAAGGTATATCAAAGCCAATTTTAATTAACAATGATTTGTAATTTAGTAGTGAGCACCAAGCAACATATTTCATGCAATGACGAAGTCTAACTCTCTTCCTATGCATCGGCATGTCATAAAAGAACAATTCATGCACATCAAGTAAAGGCCAATTCATAGTATAAACAGTTTCTTGCAATTTTATCGTATTGGAAACATAGAGAGGTGGAGATGTAGTTCCTCTCTCATGATAATTGCAATTAGGAGCAGCAAGCACATGCATATTATATTCATCAAAATCATCATGTGTAATAGTAAAAAGCAACCCATCAATGAAATCCTTAATAAGCACAAACTTCTCCGATATAGTGTAGTTTGGAGAATTCAAAAAGATAATAGGACTATCATGTGTAGGTGCAATAGCAACAATTTCATTCTTAACATAAGGAATTATAGCAAGTTCATCTCGATAAGCATCATTCATATTGGCATCATGGCCACAAGCATAGCAAGCATCAATTTCATCAAAAAGGGATATTTCAAACGAATCCAAGGGATCATAGCAATTATCATAGCATTCATCCTTCGATAAGCACGAAGGGAAATTAAACAATGTATGAGTTGAAGATTTACTCTCATTAGAAGGTGGGCACGGGTGATCAATCCGCTCTTCCTACTTTTGTTCTTCACTCTCCTCCTCATCTTTTTCATCTAATGAGCTCACAGTTTCATCAATTTCTTCTTCCATAGATTCCTGCAAAATATTAGTCTCTTCTTGGACAGTGGAGACTTTCTCAATAAATTCATCAATATCAGCATTGTATTTATAATTCTCATAGCAATATTTAAGTATAGCAAAATTTTCAGATCTGTAAACAGCATCATCACAATCTTCATACTTTTCAAACAAAGATTCAATTTCATAAGCACCCTTAAAAGCAACAAATTCTTCTATTCGTTCCACATCATAGTAATCATATATATCATTAGAATAAGAAGCCAAGGTTTCATTATCATTAAATTTACATGAAAAGGGAAGGTGTGGAGCCTTCATCCTAGAGCAACAAGTATAATCATATCTCAAGCATAAATTCCAAGCATACCATTGCAAATAATCAATTTGATCCCATAAGAGTTTCCCTTTTTGAGACAAGCGATAATCCCTAAAGTATTCACGTTGATCCAAAGTATATCCCATTATCAAGTTGAATGGAGATTTATTAGGATTATCAAAGTAGTATTTAATGTTTTCCACATAACGAGCATCGAGGGTTTTAGGAGGTTCCCCATCTCCATGAGTAGCAAGTACAACTAATTTTTTTGGTGTTTCGTGTTCCATATCCATAACTAAAGATAGAGAACAACTTAGAACAGAAAATAAAAACTACTTAGTGATAAAGCAAACAAGCACACTCGAGAATATCAACCCCACGCTATTGCTCCCCGGCAACGGCGTCAGAAAAAGGTCTTGATAACCCACAAGTATAGGGGATCAATTGTAGATTTTTTGATAAATAAGAGTGTCGAACCCAACGAGGAGCTAAAGGTAGAATCAATATTCCCTTCAAGTTCTATCGACGACCGATACAACTCTACGCACACTTGACGTTTGCTTTACCTAGAACAAGTATGAAACTAGAAGTACTTTGTAGGTGTGATGCTAGAACTACTTTGCAAGAATAAAAATAGGAGTACTTTGCAAGATAATAAAAGTTAGTTGTTTAGTAGAGAGCTTTTTGTAACACAAGAAAGTTATTTGTCCCTTGGCAATCGATAACTAGACCGGTAATCATTGTTGCAATTTTATATGAGGGAGAGGCATGAGCTAACATACTTTCCGTACTTGGATCATATGCACTTATGATTGGAACTCTAGCAAGCATCCGCAACTACCAAAGATCATTAAGGTAAAACCCAACCATAGCATTAAAAATCCTCTTTACTCCCATACGCAACAACCCCCTCACTCGGGTATGTGTTTCAGTCACTCACGCCACCCACTATAAGAGAATTATGAATGTATTGCAAACCCTACAGCGGGGATCCCACATGCTTGCGCGACACGGAGGGCACCATAGGACAGCACCAAAATAAAACATACAACTCAAACCAATCACGATCATCAATCAACCCATAGGACAAAACGAATCTACTCAAACATCATAGGATGGCCACAAATCATTGGATAATAATATGTAGCATTAAGCACCATGTTTAAGTAGAGATTACAGTGGGGAGAAGAGGTGTTACACCGCTGCATAGAGGGGGAGAAAGTTGGTGTTGACGGTAGTGAGGTTGTTGATGTAGATCGCCGTCACGATCCTTGCCCCGGCGGCGTTCCGGCGCCACCGGGAGAGAGGGGGAGAGAGCCCCCCTCCTTCTTCTTATTCCTTGGCCTCCCCCTATATGGGAGGAGAGTTACCCCTCTGGTCCATGGCCGCCATGGCGGCGGAGGGGCAGGAGCCCCTCCTAGATTGGATCTCTCTCTCTCTGTTCTCTTCTGTTTCGCGTTCCTGTTTTCTGGCCCTTCACCGTTTCTTAAATTCTCGGAGATCCATAACTCCGATTACGCTGAAATTTTAACACGATTTTTTTCCGGATATTAGCTTCCTTGAGACCAAAAAAGGGCACCAACCGACCTACGAGGGACTGACGAGGCACCACGGCGCGTCGGGCCCCCCTGGCGTGCCCTGGTGCCTCGTGGGGCCCACGAGCACCGCCTTGCGTTGATTCCACCTCCCAAAAATCACATATATTCCAAAATAATTCTCCATAAAATTTTATTGCATTTGGACTTCGTTTGATATGGATTTTCTGTGAAACAAAAAACAAGCAGAAAACAGGAACTGGCACTGGGCACTGGATCAATATGTTAGTCCCAAAAATAATATAAAATGTTGCCAAAAATATGTGAAAGTTGTAGAATATTGGCATGAAACAATAAAAAATTATAGATACGACGGAGACATATCAGAGGGACAGATGACAGAAGAGGTGGCCACGAGCCACCAGGGCGCACCCCGGGGGGGTGGCGCGCCCTGGTGCCTCTTGGGCCCACCTCTGCCCCTTTTGACCTAATTCCACCTCTATAAATTCTTTAAAATCGGGAAACCAACAGAGGTGTCCACGAAATACTTTTTCCGCCGCCGCAAGTCTCTGTTCTCGAGAGATTCCATCTGGAGGCCTTTTCCGGCACTCTACCGGAGGGGGAATCGATCACGGAGGGGCTCTACATCAACCTTGCTGCCCTTCCGATGATGCGTGTGTAGTTTACCACACACCTTCGGGTCCATAGTTAGTAGCTAGATGGCTTCTTCTCTCTATTTGATCTTCAATACAATGTTCTCCTTGCTGTTCTTGGAGTTCTATCCGATGTAATCACTTTTTGCGGTGTGTTTGTTGGGATCCGATGAATTGTGAGTTTATGATCAGATTATCCATGAATATTATTTAAGTTTTCTCTGAACTCTTTTATGCATGATTGTTATAGATTCGTATTTCTCTCCGATCTAATTATTTGGTTTGGCCAACTAGATTGATTTATCTTGCAATGGGAGAGGTGCTTTGTAATGGGTTCGATCTTGCGTTGCTCAATCCCAGTGACAGAAAGGGACATGACACGTATGTATTGTTGCTATTAAGTATAAAAATATGGGGTTTATTCATGCGTGAGTTTACTTTGTCTACATCATGTCATCTTGCGTAATGCGTTACTCCGTTCTTTATGAACTTAATACTCTAGATGCATGCTGGATAGCGGTCGATGTGTGGAGTAATAGTAGTAGATGCAGGCAGGAGTCGGTCTACTTGTCTCGGACGTGATGCCTATATACATAATCATTGCCTTGGATATTGTCAATATTATTTGCTTTTCTATCAATTGCCCAACAGTAATTTGTTTACCCACCGTATGCTATTTTCAAAGAGAGAAGCCTCTAATGAAAACTATGGCCCCCGGGTCTATCTTTATCATATATGTAAAACCCTAAAAATACTTTGCTACAATTTTACTTTATTTATTTTATTTTGTATTTTTGTTTGATCTATCTATCTATCACCATACAATTTAATCTTGTAATTAACCGCCAAGGGATTGACAACCCCTTGTTCGCGTTGGGTGCGAGGATTTGTTATTTTGTGTGTAGGTACTGCTAACGAGTTGTTGCGTGATTCTCCTACTGGATTGATAATCTTGGTTTCATAACTGAGGGAAATACTTATTTCTACTGTACTGCATCATCCCCTCCTCTTTGGGGAAAAACCAACGCAGATCACAAGTAACACTCCTCTGCGGCGTCAACGCCGGGACGTCCAGCATGGCGGCGAGGGTGCCCGGGTCAACGTCATCCCGCCCTCCTCTGCCATGTGCAGTGCACACCTCGCCGCGCTGCAAGTCCTCCACCCGTTACGCCATCATCCACGGGGGAGCCGGAGTTTGCCGCAGCTCACATCTCCAGCGGGGGCAGCTCGCGGCCCGCCGGCGTGCAGTTTCTGCACCGGTTGTTTGCAGGATTATTTTCCAGAGCTCGCATTTTTTGTCTGGACCCATTTTCATCTAAGTGCAGTTCGTTTCGTCGGCGTCCGCGTCTGCGGTTCACTTCTTTTTAGAAAAACAAAAAGTTGGAAAACTTGATGAAAATCTCTGCAGTTCATTGTGGGGAGCCTGGTGGTTCTCTTTGTATAAAAAGAATGACGTAGTTCACTCCAACCATGCGTGTATTGAATCAAGTTCACTGCGGTTCAGTTTGTTGTTTATTGCAGGAGAAAAAGATCAGACAACAAAAAAATAGAAAACGTGCACTGCATAGAGGGGTGTGTGATACGTCCAATTTGCATCATGATTTCCTACTAATAATTATTATGTTTTTGATCATTATTTCACTTTATGGTACAATTCTTATGCCTTTTCTCTCTTATTTTGCAAGATTCACATGAAGAGGGAGAATGCCAGCAGCTAGAATTCTGGACCTGAAAGGGGTGATACAGAGATAGCTATTCTGCACAACTCCAAATGACCTGAAAATTTACGGAGAATTATTTTGGAATATATAAAAAATACTGGCGAAAGAATCAACAGAAGGGGGCCCACCAGGAAGCCACAAGCCTGGGGGCGCGCCCCCCGAGGTTATGGGGCCCCTGGTAGGCCTCTGGCCCCCTCCTTTTGCTATATGAAGCCATTTGCCCTAGAAAAAAATCAGAAGAGGACTTTCGGGATGAAGCGCCGCCGCCTCGAGGCAGAACCTAGGCAGGAGCTATTTTGCTCTCCGGCGGAGCGATTCCGCCAGGGATACTTCCCTCCGAGAGGGGGAAATCGAAGCCATCGACATCACCAACGATGCTCTCATCGTGTGAGGCCCAATCTTCATCAACATCTTCACCAACACCATCTCATCTCAAACCCTAGTTCATCTCTTGTATTCAATCTTTGTCTCAAAACCTCAGATTGGTACATGTGGGTTGCTAGTAGTGTTGATTACATCTTGTAGTTGATGCTAGTTGGTTTCTTTGGTGGAAGATTATATGTTCAGATCCTTAATGATATTCAATACCCCTCTGATCTTGAACATGAATATGATTTGTGAGTAGTTACTTTTGTTCTTGAGGATATGGGAGAAATCTTGTCATAAGTAATCATGTGAATTTGGTATTCGTTCGATATTTTGATGCGATGTATGTTGTGCTTCCTTTAGTGGTGTCGTGTGAACGTCGACTACATGACACTTCACTATCTTTGGGCCTAAGGGAAGGCATTGTGGAGTAGTAATTAGATGATGGGTTGCTAGAGTGACAGAAGCTTAAACTCTAGTTTATGCGCTATTCCGTAAGGGGCTGATTTGGATCCATATGTTTCATGCTATGGTTAGAGTTATCTTAATTCTTCTGTCGTAGTTGTGGATGCTTGCGAGAGGGGGTAATCATAAGTGGGAGGCTTGTTCAAATAAGAACAACACCCAAGCACCGGTCCACCCATATATCAAATTATCAAAGTAGCGAACGCAAATCAAATAAACATGATGAAAGTGACTAGATAAAATCCCATGTGTTTCCGAGAACGCTTTGCTTATTATACAAGTTCGTTCCGGCTTGTCCTTTACTACAAAAAGGATTGGGCCACCTTGCTGCACTTTATTATACTTGTTACTTGTTACTTGTTACGAATTATCTTGCTATCAAAACTATCTGTTACCGCTACTTTCAGTACTTGCAGAGAATACCTTGCTAAAAATCGCTTGTCATTTCCTTTTGCTCCTCGTTGGGTTCGACACTCATACTTATCGAAAGGACTACAATTGATCCCCTATACTTGTGGGTCATCAGTGTGCGCGTGCAAAATTGTGTTTGTTGTATGCGTTGCTAAAAAAATAAAAGAAATATTTTGATCAAGAAAACTATGCAGTTCTCTGTTTGGTGCAGTTTGAAATGTGGCCTTGGTAAGAAAAATGTATGTGCGTGTTGAGAAGTTCAGTATTTTGGTTGACCAGAAGCTCAATCTCCACCCAAGCTCCCATGCAGTTCACTCGATGCGTCCGTGCGGTGCAGAGCGCATCTGGGTGCAGTGCAGCCCGCCAGCTAGTACTGTTCCCACGATGGTGTAGTTCACTGCTAGGTGGTGCTCCAGTGCAGTTTGCCACGCACTTATTATTAGATGTAGTTCACTCGCTCAGCCCCTGTGGTCCACTCGCCCCGGTCTAAGCGCGTACTAAAAATAAGTATGAAAAAAGACAACAAAAACTCATGGGATTCACTTTCGGTAGTGTCATGGTTCACTTTTGGTAGTGTCGCGGTTCACTTACTTACAATGTGAAGTGCAGAAAAAATGTTATAGAAACGATACAAAAAGTAATGCGGTTCACTTCTCGATGGTGTTTGCGGTTCACTTACGCCCGATGTGAAGCGCACTTCACTTCCTCGTCTGAGAAAAATTACGTCTGACAAAAGAAATCATGCAGTCCGCTTGCCAGTCTGATGCAGTGCGGGTTTTAGTCTGAAGCAGTGGGTTCTTCTATCTGATGCAGTACACGCGTCGATTTTGGTGTCGCGAAAAACAGAGTGTCCGCATTTCGGTAATTTTAAAACTGCTCTTAAATCGTAAGGAATTAGAGAGAGTGTTCTACATGAAAAACTTGCGACTCGTCAATATCTTTCCAACGGCGTATCATTTGCATCATTTTGATAAGCGGTTTAGAAAAAAATCTCAAAAATACGCTCGCTGCCACTCGTTGGGCGCCGCACTATATTCAAAATTCATTTAAAACCATGAGGAATCTCGGAAGGAGTTCAACATATGAAAATTGCACCTCTTCCATAGCTTTCCAACGGCGTATCATACGCCTCATTTTGACAAGCGGTTAAAAAATTACAGCGAAAACCGTACCGAAAAAATCACAAAATTTCAAAAACAGAATTTCTGTGTTTGAGTAATTTTGAAACTGCTCTTAAACCATAAGGAATTAGAGAGCGTATTCTATATGAAAAGTTGCGCCTCGATGATATCTTTCCAACGGCGTATCATTTGCATCATTCCAACAAGCGGTTTGCGAAAATACGCTCGCTGCCACTCGTCGGGCGCCCACCGTTTTTGAAACTGCTCTTAAACCGCGAGGAATCTCGAAAAGTGTTCAACATGGCGAAGTTGTGCCTAATCCATAGCTTTCCAACGGTATATTACATGCCTCGTTCCGAAAAACAGTTAAAAAACTGGATCAAAAATAGTACTGAAAAACACCGCGTGCATTTTTTTGCGACACGAAGTTCACTAGTCTTTGTATTGCAGTACCTTTGTTTCAGAAAGTGAAGTGCCCTCGCATTGAGCGTGCAGTTCGGAAGTGTTAACAGAATAACTATCTTGCGAAGCTTTTATTCAAACCGTCACAGCCATTACAGGGATGAAAGAAATTCCATCGGGCTGGCATAACCAAACATGGCGGCCAGCTCCTAGATTCAAAGCATGTTTCGCTAAATTGTGAGACTCAACATTTGAGCTCCTAAACTTGTGGACTAAATTACATGAAATAAAAGCTGATAAATGAAGTTTAATCTCCTGGATGATAGCTCCATAGGTAGCACCACTTCCTCTGTAAACCTCTTCTACTACCCCTTTGCAGTCCGATGCAACATGAATTCGATTTTCGTTCAGATCCTCGGCTAGAGCAAGCCCTTCTCTAATTGCCAGAGCCTCGAGAGTTGCTGGATCGCCTATGTTGGTGTACACACAAGCTGAGGCTCCAAGAAAGCCCCCGGCCTGATTCCTGCAGATAGCTCCGACTGCTCCATACTTGCCCCCCCCCCCGCCTACTGCTGCATCAACATTGAGCTTCGCATGATGTTCTGGTGGAGCCAGCCAGCCTGTCGGACGAGCATTTGCACTCACCTGGGTTGCCCCGCTCGGAGTGAGTACTCGTATCTCTGATAGATATGATGTTACAAAGCCATGTATGGCATGAGGCGTCTTGAAAATGCCTTCGTGAATTGCCTTCCTTCGGGCGCCCCAAATGGCCAATAGTGTCACTACAAATCTTGTGAATTCTTCTGATGACGGCGCCGACTGGACCACAAATATCCACTCCTTTTCATTTTCCTCCTGGTGAATGCTCAACTGATCAAGTACAGGTTCAGAGGACAGCGCCCATGTGCTGCGAGACACAGGGCAGTTTAACAAAGCATGCCTCCATGTATCATGTGCCCCGCACAGCAAACAGGCTCTAGTAGTGGCCATGTTCCGCCGATGGAGGACCTCGCCTGATGGGATTGAATGCCTTGCTAGTCGCCAGATGAAGACCCTGAGCTTCGACGGGACCTCAAGTTTCCATATTGACCGCCATTCCTTGCTCTCCTCGTGAGTGTTTGACGGTCCCTGACGCTCCTCAAGCCATCTCTCTCTATTTAGCTTAGTCCGGACCAGCATGCGATATGAGGAGCCAACCGTAAAGTTGCCGTGAGGTTCTTCACTGCATGCCCAGAAATCCTCAATCCTCCTTGTGCACAATGGTATCTTTAGTATTGCCTCAACATCGAAAGGTGTAAAAACTGAACGGACAAACTCTGTCCTCCATGACGCTGTGGATGGTTCAATCAATTCAAACACAAACTGAGGGGGATCTTCAATCAGCGAAGTGATCGGTCTCCTGTAGCTTTCCCTTGGTATCCAATTATGGGCCCAAATATTAGTAGACTCACCATCTCCAATCCTTCTAATCACACCTTGTGCCATAATGTCTCTCCCATCTAGGATCGCCCTCCAAATCTGGGAAGGGTGAGATCCCAGCTCCGCATCCAATAGTGATACATGTGGAAAGTATACGGCTTTCAATATCCTTGCACTCAATGACCCCGGATCGTTCATGACCCTCCAAGCTTGTCTTGATAGGAGTGCAAGGTTGAACAGCTCGAAATCACGGAAGCCTAGCCCCCCCCCATGTATTTCGGCATGGTCATAATGTCCCACGCAACCCATGCCGGCTTGCGTTTTCCTCTCTTACTCCCCCACCAGAACTGCCGTATTATTGAAGTAACACTTTCACACAGGCCTCTGGGTAGTCTGAAACAAGCCATAGAATAAACTGGAATTGCCTGAGCTACTGATTTTATGAGAACCTCTTTCCCTGCAGCAGACAATAGCTTCTCCATCCATCCCTTTACTTTTTCCCAAACTCTGTCGCGCAAATATTTGAAAGTTCCATTCTTTGATTGGCCCACATCAGTTGGCATGCCCAAATACCGTTCACTAAGAGACTCATTCTGCACCTATAACTGGTTCTTGATTCCATCTCTTATATTCTGGTGTTGGAAATATGCCCTAGAGGCAATTAATAAAGTGTTTATTATCATATTTCTCCGTTCATGATAATGGTTTATTATTCATGCTAGAATTGTATTGACTGGAAACTTAATACATGTGTGGATAATAGACAAATACTGAGTCCCTAGTAAGCCTCTACTAGACTAGCTCGTTGATCAAAAGATG
Source organism: Elymus sibiricus (assembly GCA_039707655.1). Taxonomy (NCBI): domain Eukaryota; kingdom Viridiplantae; phylum Streptophyta; class Magnoliopsida; order Poales; family Poaceae; genus Elymus; species Elymus sibiricus. Next base: position 66,458,529 of record CM077672.1, read on the forward strand.
GTCAAGATTTCCTGACCATGGACATGAGTTGTCATTTGATAACGGGATCACATCATTAGGAGAATGATGTGATGGACTTGACCCAACCGTCAGCATAGCATATGATCGTTCAGTTTAATGCTATTGCTTTCACTATGTCAAATACACGTTCCTCTGACCATGAGATCATGCAACTCCCGGATACCATAGGAATACTTTGGGTGTATCAAACGTCACAACGTAACTGGGTGATTATAAAGGTGCACTACAGGTATCTCCGAAAGTGTTTGTTTGAGTTGGCATGGATCAAGATTGGGATTTGTCACTCCGACTATCGGAGAGGTATCTCTGGGCCCTCTCGGTAATACAGCATCACAGAAGCCTTGCAAGCACCGTGACTAAAGAGTTAGTTGCAAGATGATGTATTACAGAACGAGTAAAGAGACTTGCCGGTAACGAGATTGAACTAGGTATTAGATACCGACGATCGAATCTCGGGCAAGTAACATACCGCCGGACAAAAGGGAACAACGTATGTTGTCATATGAGGTTCACCGATAAAGATCTTCGTGGAATATGTAGGAATCAATATGAGCATCCAGGTCCCGCTGTTGGTTATTGACCAGAGAGTTGTCTCGGTCATGTCTACATCATTCCCGAACCCGTAGGGTCCGCACACTTAAGGTTCGATGACGATATAGTATTATATGAGTTATGTGATTGGTGACCGAATGTTGTTCGGAGTCCCGGATGAGATCATGGACATGACGAGGAGTCTCGGAATGTCCGAGAGGTAAAGATTCATATATTGGAAGGTGGTATTCGGACATCGGAATGGTTCCGGGAAGTTCCGGATATTTATCGGAGTACCGGGAGGTTACCGGAACCCCCCGGGAAAGTGATGGGCCAACATGGGCCATAGGGGAGAGAGATGGCAGCCCACAAGGGATGGCGCACGCCCCCCCCCCCCATGGGCAGTCCGAATTGGACAAGGGGAGGGGGCGCAGCCCCCTTTCCTTCTCCCTCTCCTTTCCCCTTTCCCCCTCCATGAGAAGGAACAAGAGGGGGGGCCGAATCCTACTAGGACTAGGAGTCCTAGTAGGACTCCCCTCTCTTGGCGCAGCCCCTAGGGCCAGCCTCCTCCCCTCTCCCTCCTTTATATACGGAGGAGGGGCACCCCTTGGAGACACACAATTGTCCCATAGCCATGTGCGGTGCCCCGATCTCCGTTTTCCACCTCGGTCATATTTTCGGAGAGCTTAGGCGAAGCCCTGCCGGAATCACTTCACCGTCACCGTCGCCATGCCGTCGTGCTGATGGAACTCATCTACTACCTCGACGTCTTGCTGGATCAAGAAGGCGAGGAACGTCACCGAGCTGCACGTGTGTAGAACTCGGAGGTGCCGTACGTTCGGTACTCGATCGGTGGAGCTCGAAGGATTGTTCGACTACATCAACCGCATTGTGAGACGCTTCCGCTAACGGTCTACGAGGGTACGTAGACACACTCTCCCCTCTCGTAGCGATGCATCTCCATGGATAGATCTTGCGTGAGCATAGGAATTTTTTTGAAATTCATGCTCCGTTCCCCAACAGTGGTATCAGAGCCAGGTCTATGCGTAGATGTGATTTGCACGAGTAGAACACAAGTGAGTTGTGGGCGTGGGTGTATACATATTGTTTGCCGTTACTAGTTGATACTTGATTCGGCGGTATTGTGAGATGAAGCGGCCCGGACCGACATTACGCGTACGCTTACGCGAGACAGGTTTCACCGCTACGTGCACTCGTTGCATAAAGGTGACTGGCGGGTGTCTGTCTCTCTCACTTTAGTTGAATCGGTTTCAATGAAGAGGGTTCTTTTAGAAGATCAAAAAGCAATCACTACACCACGTTGTGGTTTTGCGTAGGTAAGAACGGTTCTTACAAACCCGTAGCAGCCACGTAAAACTTGCAACAACAAAGTAGAGGACGTCTAACTTGTTTTTGCAGGGTATGCTGGTGATGTGATATGGCCAAGACATGATGTGATATAAGTTGTTGTATGAGATGATCATGTTTTGTAAGTTATCAGGCAACCGGCAGGAGCCTTATGGTTGTCTCTTTATTGTATGCAATGCCAACGCTATGTAATTGCTTTACTTTACCGCTATGAGTTAGCAGTAGTAGTAGTAATAGCAATAAATCGGCGAGACGACCACGACACTACGATGGAGATCAAGGTGTCACGACGCTACGATGGAGATCAAGGTGTCAACCCGGTGATGATGGAGATCATGACGGTGCTTTGCTGATGGAGATCAAAAGCACAAGACGATGATGGCCATATCATGTCACATATATTGAATTGCATGTGATGTTAATCCTTTTATGCATCTTATTTTGCTTAGGACGACGGTAGCATTATAAGATGATCCCTTCACTAAATTTCAAGATAAGTGTTCTCCCCTAGTATGCACCGTTGCGAAGGTTCGACGCTTCTAAGCACCACGTGATGATCGGGTGTGATGGATTCTTTCGTTCGCATACAACGGGTGTAAGCCAGTTTTACACACGCAGAATACTTGGGTTAAACTTGACGAGCCTAGCATATACAGATATGGCCTCGGAACACAAGAGACCGAAAGGTCGAACATGAGTCATATAGTAGATATGATCAACATGAAAGATGTTCACCATTGATAACTAATCCACCTCACGTGATGATCGGACGTGTTTTAGTTGATGTGGATCATGTTACACTTAGACAACTTGAGGGATGTTAATCTAAGTGGGAGTTCTTAAATAATTTGATTAATTGAACTTCAATTATCAAGAACATAGTCTAAATAATCTTAGCAAATTTATGTTGTAGATCAATAGACCGCACTGTAGTTCCCCTGTTTTTATTATGTTCCTAGAGAAAACGAAGTTGAAAGTTGATGGAAGCAACTATGCGGACTAGGTCCGTGATCTGAGGATTGTCCTCACTTCTGCACAGAAGGCTTATGTCCTTAATGCACCGCTCAGTGAAATACCCCTACGGCTTCGTCTGAGGACGTTATGAACGTCTGGCAGACAAGAAAAGATGACTACTCGATAGTTCAGTGCGCCATACTTTACGGCTTAGAACCGGAGCTCCAAATATGTTTTGAGCAACACGGAGCATATGAGATGTTCCAAGAGCTGAAAATTTGTTTTTCAAGCTCACACCCGGGTCGAGAGGTATGACACCTTCGACAAGTTCTATAGCTACAAGATGGAGGAGAACAGCTCCGTTAGTGAGCATGTACTCAGAATGTCTGAGTACTTCAAACACTTGAATCAAGTGGGAGTTAGACTTCCGAATAAAGTGGTGATTGATAGACTTCTCTAGTCACTATCACTAAGCTACTGGATCTTCGTGATGAACTATAAACATGCAAGGGATAGAAGATCCTTAAGCTATTCGCGATGCTACAATCAGCGGATGTAGAAATAAAAAAAAAGGGAGCATCAAGTGTTGATGGTTAATAAGACCACTAGTTTCAAGAAGGGCAAGGGAAAGAAAAGGGAACTTCAAGAAGAACGGTAAAACAGTTGCCGCTCACGCGAAGAAACCCAAGGCTGAACCAAACCCGAGACTTAGTGCTCCCATTGCAAAGGGAAATGTCACAGGGAGCGGAACTTCCCCAAAGTAACTGGCAGATAATAAGACTGGCAATGTCAACAAAGATATTTGATATACATGTTATTGATATGTACCTTACTAGTACTCGTAGGAGCACCTGGGTATTTGATACTTGTTCAGTTGCTTACAAACTTGAAACATGGAGCTTCGGAATAAACGAGTGCTAGCTAAGAACGAGGTGACGATGTGCATTGGAAGTGTCTCCAAGGTTGATGTGATCACCATCGCCACGCTCTCACTACCTTCAGGATTAGTGATGAACCTAAATAATTGTTATTTGGTGCTTGCGTTAAGCATGAACATTATATCTGATAGTGTTTATTGCAAGACGGTTATTCAATTTCAGAGAATAATTGTTATTCTATTTATTTGGATAATATCATTGATGATCATGCACTTAAAATGAAAGGTTTATTGAATCTTGATCGTAGTAATACATATGTTCATAACACGAATGTCAAAAGATAATGATAGTACCACATATTTGTGGCACTGCCGCTTAGGTCATATCAGTGTTAAACACATGAAGAAACTCCATGCAGATGGGTTTTTGGAATCTCTTGATTATGAATCATTTGAGACATGTGAACCGTGCCTTATTGGCAAGATGACTAAAACTCCGTTCTCCGGAACAATGGAGCGAGCAACCAACTTATTGGAAATAATACATACCGATGTATGCGGTCCGATGAGTGTTGAGGCGCGCGGTGGATATCGTTATGTTCTCACGTTCACTGATGATTTGAGTAGATATGGTTATGTCTACTTGATGAAGCATAAATCTGAAACATTTGAAAAGTTCAAAGAATTTCAGAGTGAAGTAGAGAACCATCGTAACAAGAAAATAAAGTTCTTATGATCTGATCGTGGAGGAGAATATTTGAGTTACGAGTTTGGCAATCACTTAAGACAATGTGGAATTGTTTCACAGCTCACGCCACATGGAACACCACAGCGTAATGGTGTGTCCGAACGTCGTAATCGTACTCTATTGGATATGGTGCGTTCTATGATGTCTCTTACCGATTTGCCACTATCATTTTGGGGTTATGCATTAGAGACAGCTGCATTCACTTTAAATAAGGGCACCGTCTAAATCCGTTGAGATGACACCGTATGAACTGTGGTTTGCAAGAAACCTAAGATGTCGTTTCTGAAAGTTTGGGGATGCGATGCTTATGTCAAAAGGCTTCAGCCAGATAAGCTCGAACCCAAAGCGGATAAGTGCGTATTCATAGGATACCCAAAAGAGACCGTTGGGTACACCTTCTACCACAGATCCGAAGGCAAAGTTTTCGTTGCTAAAGAATGGATCCTTTCTAGAGAAGGAGTTTCTCTCGAAAGAAGTGAGTGGGAGGAAAGTAGAACTTGATGAGGTAATTGTACCTCCTCTGGATAGTAGTACGCCACAGAAAGAAATTTCTGTGACATCGACACAGACCAGAGAAGAAGTTAATGATGATGATCATGAAACTTCGGATCAAGTTGTTACTGAACCTCGAAGGTCAACCAGGACACGTTCCGCACCAGAGTGGTACGGAAATCCAGTCTTGGAGGACATGTTGCTAGACAACGATGAACCTTCGAACTATGAAGAAGCGATGGCAAGCCCGGATTCCGACAAATGGCTTGAGGCCATGAAATCCGAGATTGGATCCATGTATGAGAACAAAGTGTGGACTTTGGTAGACTTGCCCGATGAACGGCGAGCTATTGAAAATAAATGGATCTTTAAGAAGAAGACGGATGCTGATGGTAATATCACCGTCTATAAAGCTTGACTTGTTGCTAAAGGTTATCACCAAGTTCAAGGAGTTGACTACGATGAGACTTGCTCACCCGTAGCGATGCTAAAGTCTGTCAGAATTATGTTAGCAATTGCCGCGTTTTATGATTATGAAATCTGGCAAATGGACGTCAAAACGGCATTCCTTTACGGATTCCTTAAGGAAGAATTGTATATGATACAGCCGGAAGGTTTTGTCGATCCTAAAGGCGCTAACAAAATATGCAAGCTCCAGCGATCCATCTATGGACTGGTGCAAGCATCTCGGAGCTGGAATACTCGCTTTGAAGAAGTGATCAAAGCATTTGGGTTTATACAAGTTTATGGAGAAACTTGTATTTACAAGAAAGTGAGTGAGGGATCTATAGCATTTCTAATAGTATATGTGGATGACATATTGTTGATTGGAAATGATGTAGAATTTCTGGAAAGCATAAAGAATTGAAAGGAGTTTTTCAATAAAAACATGTTTTTGAGTTATCCACAGATTGGGCATCGAGATCTATGGAGACAGATCAAAACGCCTGATAAAAGTTCACACATCTTGATGAGTTTTTTGAAAAAGTTCAAAATAGGATCAAGTCAAAGAAATGAGTTCTTGCCTGGTGTGAAGTGGAGTAAGACTTGAAAATCTAGGTAAAGGTTGTTTGACAAGTTAGGCATCAAAATCTATAGAGATAGATTGAGACGCCTCATAGGACTTTCACGAAGCACATACCTTGACAAGATTTTGAAGAAGTCCAAAATGGATCAGTCAAAGAAAGGGTTCTTGCCTGTATTGCAAGGTGTGAGATTGAGTAAGACTCAAAGCCCGACCACGGCAGAAGACAAAGAGAAGATGAGTGTCATCCCCTATGCCTCAGCCATAGGCTCTATTTTGTATGCCATGCTGTGTACTAGACCTGATGTATGCCTCGCTATTAGCTTGGTGGGAAGGTACCAAAGTGATCCAGGAGTAGATCACTGGACAGCGGTAAAGAATATCCTGAAGTGCCTGAAAAGGACTAAGGAAGAATTTCTCGGGAATAGAGGTGATAAAGAGTTCGTCGTAAAGGGTTACGTCGATGCAAGCTTTAAACACCGATCCGGAAGACTATGAGTCTCAGACCGGATACGTAAAGTGGGACAGTCGTTTTTGGAGTGGCTCCAAGCAGAGTGTGGTAGCAGCATCTACATATGACATAGAGATTTGCCAAGAACACACGGATCTGAATATTGCAGACCCATTGACTAAAACCTCTCTCACAAGCAAAACATGATCAGCCCTAGAACTGATTGGATGTTAATTACATGGAGATGTAAACTAGATTATTGACTCTAGTGCAAGTGGGAGACTGTTGGAAATATGCCCTAGAGGCAATTAATAAAGTGTTTATTATCATATTTCTCCGTTCATGATAATGGTTTATTATTCATGCTAGAATTGTATTGACCGGAAACTTAATACATGTGTGGATAATAGACAAATACCGAGTCCCTAGTAAGCCTCTACTAGACTAGCTCGTTGATCAAAAGATGGTCAAGATTTCCTGACCATGGACATGAGTTGTCATTTGATAACGGGATCACATCATTAGGAGAATGATGTGATGGACTTGACCCAACCGTCAGCATAGCATATGATCGTTCAGTTTAATGCTATTGCTTTCACTATGTCAAATACACGTTCCTCTGACCATGAGATCATGCAACTCCCGGATACCATAGGAATACTTTGGGTGTATCAAACGTCACAACGTAACTGGGTGATTATAAAGGTGCACTACAGGTATCTCCGAAAGTGTTTGTTTGAGTTGGCATGGATCAAGATTGGGATTTGTCACTCCGACTATCAGAGAGGTATCTCTGGGCCCTCTCGGTAATACAGCATCACAGAAGCCTTGCAAGCACCGTGACTAAAGAGTTAGTTGCAAGATGATGTATTACGGAACGAGTAAAGAGACTTGCCGGTAACAAGATTGAACTAGGTATTAGATACCGACGATCGAATCTCGGGCAAGTAACATACCGCCGGACAAAAGGGAACAACGTATGTTGTCATATGAGGTTCACCGATAAAGATCTTCGTGGAATATGTAGGAACCAATATGAGCATCCAGGTCCCGCTGTTGGTTATTGACCAGAGAGTTGTCTCGGTCATGTCTACATCATTCCCGAACCCGTAGGGTCCGCACACTTAAGGTTCGATGACGATATAGTATTATATGAGTTATGTGATTGGTGACCGAATGTTGTTCGGAGTCCCGGATGAGATCACGGACATGACGAGGAGTCTCGGAATGTCCGAGAGGTAACGATTCATATATTGGAAGGTGGTATTCGGACATCGGAATGGTTCCGGGAAGTTCCGGATATTTATCGGAGTACCGGGAGGTTATCGGAACCCCCCGGGAAAGTGATGGGCCAACATGGGCCATAGGGGAGAGAGATGGCAGCCCACAAGGGATGGCGCACGCCCCCCCATGGGCAGTCCGAATTGGACAAGGGGAGGGGGCGCAGCCCCCTTTCCTTCTCCCTCTCCTTTCCCCTTTCCCCCTCCATGAGAAGGAACAAGAGGGGGGGCCGAATCCTACTAGGACTAGGAGTCCTAGTAGGACTCCCCTCTCTTGGCGCAGCCCCTAGGGCCAGCCTCCTCCCCTCTCCCTCCTTTATATACGGAGGAGGGGCACCCCTTGGAGACACACTATTGTCCCATAGCCGTGTGCGGTGCCCCGATCTCCGTTTTCCACCTCGGTCATATTTTTGGAGAGCTTAGGCGAAGCCCTGCCGGAATCACTTCACCGTCACCGTCGCCATGCCATCGTGCTGACGGAACTCATCTACTACCTCGACGTCTTGCTGGATCAAGAAGGCGAGGAACGTCACCGAGCTGCACGTGTGTAGAACTCGGAGGTGCCGTACGTTCGGTACTCGATCGGTGGAGCTCGAAGGATTGTTCGACTACATCAACCGCGTTGTGAGACGCTTCCGCTAACGGTCTACGAGGGTACGTAGACACACTCTCCCCTCTCGTAGCGATGCATCTCCATGGATAGATCTTGCGTGAGCGTAGGAATTTTTTTGAAATTCATGCTCCGTTCCCCAACATCTGGGGGCATCCTTTACTGAAGAAGATGGATGATTTCCCATTATTAATTCTTTGACCTGAAGCACTGCAATAATAGTTCAGTAGGTTTGATACATGTTCTGCACCCTCCACACTAGCCTTAAAAAGCAACAGGCTATCATCAGCAAACAAAAGATGGTTAACGGTCGAAGCCGTGGGAGCCACCTGAATACCTTGCATAGATGACTGAGAACTGGATTTCAGGAGGCACGAAAGGCCCTCTGCTGCTATCAAGAATAGGTAAGGGGAGATAGGATCTCCCTACCGAATCCTTCTCGAAGCTAGGTGTGAAGCTCTCTAGCTTTTCCCCATTAAACAAGACAGAAAAGGAAACCGAAGAAACCATTGGCATAACTGTGTCAATCCATGACTGAGCAAATCCCAACTTACTCATAATGGCCCGTAGATATGACCATTCCAATCTGTCGTAGGGTTTCATCATGTCCAGTTTCAAAGCACAATAAATATTACTCTTGGACCTGTTCTGTTTCATAAAATGTAAGCATTCATAAGCACAAATAATATTATCTGTTATCAATCTCCCTGGAACGAATGCTGACTGCTCCTCCGATATTATCTCTGGCAACACAAGTTTGAGCCTATTTGCCACCACCTTCGAAGCTATCTTATAGAGCACATTGCATAGGCTGATGGGTCCAAACTGGGAGAGGAGTGTAGGATTATTCACCTTCGGAATCAACACAAGGATGGTATCATTAATACTCTTCGGACTCTCCCCCCCCCACACACAATTCTGAGGACTATATTTGTCACCTCGTCTCCACATACATCCTAGTGCTTCTGATAAAATTGGGCCAGGAAGCCATCTGGGCCCGGGGCCTTAGTGGGAAACATTTGGAAGAGTGTCGTCTTGACCTCCTCCCGGGTATATGGGGCACATAACTCACTGTTCATCGCAACTGTCACCTTCCGGGGTACATGGTCAATTACCTGTTGTATGTCTTGCACCCCCTCTGAAGTGTAAAGATCTTGGTAGAAAGCGTTTGCCATTGATCTCAACTCAACCAGATCACTCACCATTATTCCCAAGGAATTCTCCAAGGCCCGGATCATGTTCTTCTTTCTCCTCGAACTAGCACGGAGGTGAAAGAATTTTGTGTTTTTGTCTCCTGATGATAGCCATTCAATGTGTGCCCGTTGCCTCCACATCATCTCTTCACGGTGATATAGCTCAGTTAACCTTTCATTTATCTTCAACTCAACATGCGTAGGAGCTGTGCGAAGTGGATCACCCCTGAGCTCATCTAGTCTCTTCTTTAGCTCTTTTATTTCTGTGCGGACACTCCCAAAAGACCCGGTCCTGGATTCATCAAACATGGCAGTGGACGATACCAGTAGGAAGAGGACGGAGAGAAACGAATTGGGAAGCAACTCCAACATGCCACCAGGGAAGACAACTGTCAACCCAAAACCACAGGAGCTTGCAATTGTTCCAGTGGGAAATAACTTGATCAGCCCACCATTGAAGAGAGACCCGAAGAGGACCAGAACTGGGATAGAAGGTAAAGAGATTCAGAGTACTGCAGCAAAGAATTTGGCAGGCTCCCTCGAGGGGCGCCACCGTGCCCAATGAGTACCTTTTGTTGGAACTGTCATGGTGCGGGCAACGCCGCGATAGTCCATGAACTTCGCGAATTCGTGAGGAAGTTTGCCCCTACCCTTTTATGTATTGTCGAAACTCAGATAGAAGGATCTAGGGTAGAAGATTTAGCTGGTACTTTGGGTTATGATAGAGCTTATGCAGTTGATAGTCAAGGTAGAAGTGGTGGAATAGGGCTTTTTGGAACAATTCAATAGAAGTTGAAATTTTGGGTTATTCTTGTTATCATCTGGATGTATCAGTGGAAGAAACCGGACAAGAGGTCTGGCGGATGACATGGTTTATGGTGAGGCTCAGACTCACTTGAGACACCAAACTTGGGAAGTTCTCAAAAATATCAGCACTTGGAGCTCTCTCCCATGGCTGTGCATAGGGGATTTTAATGAGGTTCTACGTCCAAATGAACAGGTGGGTATTGGTAACAGAAGCAATGCACAAATACAAGCGTGACGTGAAACTACAGATGTTTGCATGCTAATTGACATTGGTTATAAGGGCCGTTTTTGGACCTTTGAAAAGAAGGTGGCCGGGGGCACGTATACAAGGTGCAGGCTGGACCGGGCTTTGGTAAATGCTCAATGTTTGGCTCGGTTCCCATCAGCTAGCCTGGAGCACCATACAGCGGCGACCTTGGATCATGGGCCTATTCTTAAGGATCTAGGCCGAGACCAAGATAATAGAGTCAAATTTTCGTTCAAGTGTGAAGCAATGTGGGAAAAGCATGATGAATTGGCTGGGACAGTTAGCTCCGAGTGGGCAGCAGCGGGTCCTTGTGTTAATGTACAACAGCTCCATGACAAATTATTGCAGGTTTCCAAGGGGCTAACTAGCTGGAGCAGGCTCCTCCAGTTAGTTGCTCTCTTCATTCTGCTGCCCATCAGTCCAAACCATGGTGAAACCGAAGGAGGATCCGCATGACCGCACGAAATGGCCCAAAACAAACCGCCCCATTTCCTCTGTCTTGGCCCGGGGTCGTTAGATTGGTAGCTATCCAATCGATCGTTCACACCTAAAAAAAATAAAAAAACCCAATTGATCGTTCTTCTCAAAAAATTAAAAAAAAATCCAATCGATCGTTTTAACCCTCAAAGAAAAAAAATCCAATCGATCGTTCGGTGCCTCAACGGCGCCGCCTTGTTCACCCCCAAAGTGGTGCCCTCCCCTCGCCTGTGCGCCACCTCGGTGGAAGCCTCCCGAACTTGCGCAACGAGATGCTCCACTCATGGCGGAACCTGGACCTTGTTTCCCGGTGCGTTCTTCTTCGGTTGTGGAGGTTTTTGGCTCTGTTCCGTACTGAGATCAACGTTGAATTTCGGGCGTTTGAGATCTTATTCGGAGGAAATTAGTGTTAAGGTAGGAAGAATAGCAACGTGTTCCATTATAGAAGGCCAAAGCAGCCAGCATATATAAGTACAAAAGAATGCCAAAAGGCAGTAATACGAAAGGCCAAAGGCCATCAGCACTATAACTCTAACACCCCCCCCCCTCAAACTCATGGTGGATCCACAACACTAAGTTTGGAGAGGCAAAATCCATGTTGCGCTCTAGTATGCGCCTTCGGGAAGAAGTCTGCTAGCTGTAACTCGGAAGGCACATACTGAAGAGCAATAACATGGTCCTGCACAGCAGCACGCACAAAAAAAGCATCAACACCAATATGCTTGGTAAGCTCATGCTTCACGGGGTCCCGCGCAATACTGATACCACATGTACTGTCTGACAAGAGGGTGGTAGGTGTAGTAATAGAAACACCAAAATCCTCCAGTAACCATCGCAACCAAGTCACCTTTGCCGTCAAAAGAGCCATAGCTTGTAACTCGGCCTCTGCACTCGAACGGGAAACTGCAGTCTGTTTCCTCGTCTTCCAGGCAATGAGAGAACCACCAAGAAAAACACAGTAAGCAGAAAGTGAACGGCGATCCGAAGGATCACTAGCCCACGTAGCATCCGAATAGGCTTGGAGCTGTAACGAGCTGGAACGGGGGAAAAAGACGATGAGAGATTGTGCCACGAAGATATCGTAGAACACGAAGAAGGTGACTATAGTGAACTGAAGTGGGAGCAGAAACAAACTGACTCAGAATATGGACAGGATAGGAGATATCCGGACGAGTGACAGCAAGATAGACAAGACTCCCAACAAGATGACGGTAACGTGTCGGATCAGACAAGGGCTCACCATCAGAAGCACGAAGGTGAACATTGAGCTCCATAGGAGTCTCAACAGGGCGCTCATCACTAAGAGCCGCACGAGCAAGAAGATCCTGGATATACTTTTCTTGAGAAATAAAAAAGCCATCGGAGGTGGAGGAAACCTCAATCCCAAGAAAGTAACGAAGAGGACCAAGATCAGACATAAGGAACTACTCATTAGGACGGGCCTTGACAAAGGCAATGTACTCAGAATCGTCGCCAGTGATGATCATGTCATCAACATATAGAAGAAGAAGAGTACGGCCACGAGTAGAAAGGTGGACAAACAACGCTGGACCATGAGCACTAGGTGAAAAACCAGCTGCAGTGACCACAGAGGCAAAACGCTCAAACCAAGCACGAGGGGCTTGCTTAAGGCCATAGAGAGAGCGACGAAGACGACAAACCATGCCATCAGGAACTGAATACCCAAGTGGTGGCTGCATATAAACCTCCTCACGCAACTCACCATTAAGAAAGGCATTCTTAACATCAAGCTGAGACACAGACCAATGGCGAACAGAGGCCACGGCAAGAAGTGTGCGGATAGTGGTCATATGGGCCACAGGAGCAAATGTCTCATCGTAATCACAACCATGCTCCTGCTGAAAGCCACGAGCCACAAGACGAGCTTTATAACGCTCAAGAGAACCATCAGAGCGAGTCTTAATCTTATAGACCCACTTACAAGTGATGGGACGAACACGGGGAGGCAGAGAAACCAGGTCCCACGTGCCGGTGCGCTCAAGGGCAGCAATCTCCTCTGCCATCGCAAGCTGCCATTCAGGATGAACAACAGCATCGCGATAAGAGGTAGGCTGAAGTACAGCCGAAAGACCATATCGACTAGGAGAATAGCGATCAGGAGGAGGACAAGGCCGAGTCCGAAGACCATAAGTCGGCTGGGATGAGGAAGACGGCGCACCAGACGTAGATGGCACATCAGTAGAAGATCCATCCACAACACGGGAACGACGGGTATAATGAAAAGGAAAAGTGGGACAAGAAGGAACGACCGGAGGTGATGGAGATGGGGAAGACATCGGTGATGAAGGTGGAGAGTCATGCAATAAGGGAGGAGAAGAAACCGCAGGAGAAGACGGCGTCGGATCTGCAATAGTGAGACGAGAAGGAGGAGTAGGAATACGAGGCACAGAGGGAGGTGTATCAGGAAACGTAAAAAAAGAGATATCCTCTACTGAAAAGGTCGAGGAGGATGGTCGCGGGTAGAATGGATGAGACTCATCAAAAGTCACGTCCTGGGAAATGCGCATCCGACGACCGACTGGATCCCAACACCGATAACCCTTATGCTCATCACAGTAGCCTAGAAAAACACACTCGACAGACTGAGCAGTCAGTTTGGTGCGTTCTCGAGGGGCAAGGAGAACATAGCAAACACAACCAAACAACCGAAGCGCCGAATAATCGGGAGAACGGTTAGAAAGACGCTCTAGAGGAATACCACCCTGTAGAGCAGACGAGGGCTGAATGTTTATGAGATATGTGGCAGTGGAGACAGCCTCAGCCCAAAAATGAGGTGGAAGAGAGGCGACAATCATCATCGCACGAACTGTCTCAAGAAGGTGACGATGCTTGCGCTCAGCCACGCCATTCTGAGCATGAGCACCAGGACAAGAGAACTGAGCAATAGTACCCTGCTCAGCAAGAAAGCCACGCAATATTTTGGATATATACTCGCCAGCAGAATCAGCACGAAACACACGAATAGGTGTAGAGAACTGAGTGTGAACCATGGCAGCAAAACGTTTATAAATAGAGAGAACCTCACTACGAGAAGACATAAAGTAAAGCCAAGTGTAGCGAGAGAAATCATCTATAAAAATAATATAGTATCGATGACCCCCTTTGGAAGCGAAGGGAGCCGGACCCCACACATCAGAATGCACTAAATCAAAAGGACGCTGAGACACTGACTCGCTAGTAGGATAAGGTAACTGAACCTGTTTACCAAGCCTACAACCCTGACACTGTAAAGAGACATCTCCTGAGACAGGCCCCAAAAGACCACGACGAACTAGAGACGATAGTCGAGAACCACAAAGGTGGCCAAGTCGATGATGCCACTGCTGGAAGGAGCTAGTAGCTGAAGCGACGAAAGCAGATGGACTGGCAGGTGTGGTGGCAGCGGAAGGAACATGAAGCCAGTCTAACTCCCAAAGTCCCTGAGAATCATGGCGGCGAGGGCCAGCCCCAACCAGAGCCTGCGTGTGACGATCCTGGATAGTGCAAGAATCAACGTCAAGAATGACACGACAACCAGAATCAGTAAGCTGACTCGCGGAAAATAGGTTCATTGTAAGGCGAGGAACATGAGAAACATCTGGAACATGAAATGAAGTAGTTGAAAGAGTGCCTCGACTAGCGACAGGAAGAGGGGTACCATCAGCAGTAAGAACATTAATAGGAAAATCGAGAGATCTAAGAGAGGACAAAATAGAAGAATCAGAAGACATATGAAATGAAGCTCTAGAATCCAGAACCCATGGGGATGTACCTGACTGTGTAGATGGTGATCGCTCAGCACTAGAAGCACCAGTCATAGAGCCTGTAGTACCTGTCGAAGAACCTGAAGCAGCAAGTAGACGCTTAAGCTTCATAATATCCTGCTCAGTCAAAGAGACAGTAGACGACGTCGAGGAAGAAGCATGAGTCCCTGAAGAGGAATTGCGCTCCCTATTACGCATATCACGCTTCTTCTTGAAGCACTCAGACTCGGGGTGACCATCCCTACTGCAGTAGCCGCAATGAGTACGAGGACGAGAGCGGCCCTCACTACCAGAAGGAGTGGGTAGTAGCGGCGGAGCACTAGAGCGAGAAAGTGCTGGTGGAGCAGCAGCTCGAGTAGCGAGCACAGAGGGAACTTGAAGCAGACCAGCACCATGGAGGCGAGTCTCCTCAGCACGAAGCTCAGAAAGCACCTCAGAAATAGGAACACGACCACGAGCAAACAACTGAGCACGTCGAGGCTCAAACTCTCCACAAAGCCGCGATAAGAACTCATGGACGCGCTGAAACTCCAAGTCTGACCTCACAGTCTGGCAACATGGGCAAGTGCCACAAACAGTACTGCGAAGGGAGTCAAGCTGGCGCCAGATAGCAGAACTCTGAGTGTAGAACTCATCAATAGTGGAGTCTCCCTGCTGAAGAGCATGCTCCTGACGGACCACAGACAAGTATAGAGCATCACCGGAGGGCTGATAACGCTGACGAAAATGAGTCCACATCTCAAAGACAGTACTAAGACCCATAAACTCAGAAGCAAACTGAGGTAGAACACTGGAAGTGAGGACAGCCGCAGCACGAGCATCATCATCGCACCACTGAGTGTAAGCAGCCAGATCATCACGATAAACAGAAAGAGCATCCGAATAATCCACAACCTGCTGGTCATAAGCAGCAGTCGCATCATCAGCAGCAACCCTAGCAGCAGCCCTATCAGCATCAGAAGCATCTGCGGCAAGAGCCTGTGGCGTCGGCGATGGGGTAGGAGCCACAGGAGGGACCGGGCGCGGAGGACAGGGGACCTCACCAGAAAGAACACCCCAGAGACGAAGGCCATGCATGTGAATGCGCATGAAGGCAACGAACTCAGCATAGTTAGCCCCATCAAATATCACCGGGCAGCGAGGGATGGCGACATAGCCTGATGACATCGAAGACATGATGCTCCTTCTCTGTCTCTCTTCTTCTTCTCAATTTTTTTATCCAATCTGCAAAAGGCCTCACACCTGAAGAGAGTCAACCGAACACCAAAACCAGCAGCCACAAATCGCAGACCACCGAAACACCAACAGGCACAACCGAGCGACCTCAGAAGAAAACGGCGGCGGCTGGCGGAGGGATAGCAGGCCAGAGGAAAGCGGCGGCGGCTGGAACCTCGACCTCGAGGCGGTGGCCGGTGGAGAGGGTCCCGGGGCTTTTTTTTATAGAGAAAAGGCTCAGCCCGGGCCTGAAGTAGGCTCGGACCTAACCCGGCTTTGAATTAACAAAGCCATCAACCGGCCAGGATTACACGAACGATGTACAAGCGAAATGAGAAGAAACAACAGGAAACGCCCGAAAGATACAAGGGGGCACTCTGCACAGCTTACAACACATCACAAAGCTAGTAGCTAAAGATACAGAGATCGAGCACAACTAGCAGAAGTAGATGACCGCAACTCTCAGGCGCCAAGGACAACGAGCAGTAGAAGCACGGCTGGGACAGCTTGAACTGATTGGACGGCAAGAACAAGGATGAACACTGGAAAGATTGAACGCAGCACCTCCCTCCACCGCCGAAGAGGGCCACAACCCTCTCGTCTTGGCTCGAAAGACGCCACTCCGTCGGACTTGGGAGACGCTCACCAAGAGCTAGAGAGAGCCGAACCCAAAATCCAGAGCACCCACAGATCTTGACCTCCATGACGAAGAGAGCTCACCATGCCGGCCACACTGACCCGGACCAAGAGCGCATGACAGCAGCAGGAAAGCCGCCGCGAGCAGCAGCAGAGAGGCGGACATCACGACAGCGGGACAGCAACTCAGCACTACACCCGCATGAACCAGCCGCCGGCCAAAGCCCCCACCTTCAGCAGCCCACACCCGAATCCAAAGCTCCCCAGGCAACGCCTCCATGGAGGGGATGACACGCACGGCGCCACCGCTGCCCAATCCAGGCCGGATTTTGGGTTTTCACCCGGGAGAAGAAACGGAGGTGGCAAGAAAGGGACCACGGCACCGCCTCCCAGAAGGAAACGACGCCCGAAGCCGCCGTCGCTGCCGGGCCGGACCAGCCGGCCTAGGGTTTCCCCCGGTCCCGATCTGCACCACCATCCCGAAAAGCACCAGATCCAGCAGCCGCCGCCGGCGGCAGGCGCAAAGGGGAAGGGGTGGGAAGGAGGGAGCAGCAGACCTTCAGATCTGGCGAGGAAGAAAGCCTCCACGCTGCTGCCGCCGAGCGCCGACGCCCCACCGCCCCTGCAGTCGAGGACGCCGTCCAGAGCCCCCCGCGCACACCGTCCAGGGCGCGAACGGCGACACCTCACCGGCAGGGGCCGCCGCCCCATGGATCCAGACCTCCGCAAACGGGGCAACGAAGGCCTCGCCGCCACCGTCACCGGTGGCCGCGCGGGCTTGCCCGGCGACCTCCTCGGGTGGCGGCGAGGAGGGAAGGAGGAGTGTAGGTGGCGGCGCTCGAAACCCTAGCCGCCGCCCGAGTCACCCGAGCGGGCGACGCGGGGGCTTGGGAGGGGAGGAGGGGGAGCTGGGAGAGCGTCACACTGTAGGAGGGTCCCGGGGCTCCGGATCAGGAGGAGGCAGTGGCTGGCGGAGAGGATCCCGGGGCCGCGGGTCAGGAGGAGGCGGCGGCCGGCGGTGAGGATCTTCCCGGCGGCGGAAGCCTCGGCGACCTCGAGGCGGTGGCCGGCGGAGAGGATCCCGAGGCCGCAGGTCGGGAGGAGGCAGGGGCCGGCGGAGAAGATCCCAGGGCCGTGGGCTGGAAGGAGGCGACGGCCCGCAATGAAAATCCCTGGGTCGCGAGTCACGGCGGCCTGGAAGCGGACGTGGTCGATGGAGTTGGAGGAGATGATCTGAAGGTGCAATCGATCTAGCGACAGATCGAAAAAAATTCTAAGGTAGAGACCTTAAACCAGGCTCGATACCATGTTAAGGTAGGAAGAATAGCAACGTGTTCCATTATAGAAGGCCAAAGCAGCCAGCATATATAAGTACAAAAGGATGCCAAAAGGCAGTAATACGAAAGGCCAAAGGCCATCAGCACTATATAACTCTAACAATTAGAATTTATGTTCCTGCTGGTTATTTTACCCCCGTCCCAGCCCTAATCCGGGGGAAATTATAATTGAAATTTGCTTTTGTAGTACCGGAGAATTATAAAATGTCTTTTGCGCTAGAGTTAGAACCGACGACTACATTTGGATTTCTATCCTGCATATTAGATCGCATATTTGAGTCGAATTCTAAGATTGCTCTTTGGTGATAGATCTGCTTGTGGATCCTTCTTGATTATGACAAGGAACATTGCACATGACCAAATGAATCGGCCAAGCCGCCTCCCTCGTGGCAATGCTTTTTTCTGTACCTCCAGTATTACCCTAGATGAGCAATTTGCCACCATTAAAGCGAAAGATAGAGCAGAAATTGGGAAGGAAACCAAGGAGGTCAATGTTAGATCGGCCGAAATCCATGCTAATAGCAGCCATCGCGATGGGTCTATATACAAGAACTCTTTTTTTTTTTTTTTTTTTTTGAGGGAGATATACAAGAACTCTTATCTCCAAAGGATATGCCATGTTACGAATCGTGATGAGAGTAAGTAATGCAAATCGATTAAAAGTTTGAAGCTGAATGCACTTTTTATTTGAAAATTTTAATGTATATTTTGATTGGTTTAGTGAAATAGTTAGCAAAAAGTAGATCGACATGTAGGTCTTTTTTAACTAAAAGATCTGGATAGAAATTTGTGATAGATAATGCATACTGATCTCGCCAATAGTCTTGTTCTGCTATAAATAGTTGTCATATGATTGGATGCCCATGTGGTGTTTTAATAGAGGGCGTTAATATGGAATCACTGGAGGACCAACTATTTGGTTGTGTAGTAGTTTTCTCCAAATTGCAACAACTATAAGCTGGTCGATTAGCTCTATCACATAAATGATGCATGGTCAATGAAAAAATGTGTGTGAGCACTAATTGCTATTATCGTGAGAAAAAAAGCTAGCTATATAGAATATGTCTAGGTGTGTATTTAGTAATCAGTCTTCGTATTATTACCATTTTTATTTTCAACAAATTTTTGACTTGGATCAAATTTGTAAGTTCTATTTACTTTTGTATAGTATTATATTTATCATACTAATTATTCCTTTTTTGGAGTCACATGAAAAAAATAAGTTCTACGCAAACTTATGCGTTCATACCAAAATGTAAATGATAGATGACATAATTGTGATTTATGGATAATTAATAGATTTGGTAAATTCTATTAAACTTCAACTTATTGTCAGTTTTATAATTTTTTCGTGCATGAAATGGGACTTCTAACATTTCTTCTAATAGTTCGGATATTAGTAAACCTATTCCTGAAAGATGTACATTTTCCATGTTGCATTGCTTTATTCTTCTCACTTATTTGATTAGTGTATTTATGTTGTTATGTTTTTCAAATGGGGATCTTTATTAGACATTTTTCTTTCTAATTTAACACGGATATGTATGTGGAAATCATAATTGTACTGTTTACTTTTAAGTAATTATCTAATATTATATAATTTTTGAATGAAGCACAACTGGAGCCAATGCAATATTCGGATCCCACTGATTGCTTTCCTGACCAAGAAAGGTGTTGTGTACATTTTGTATGTAACATGATGCAATTTTTCTCATTGAAATTGGCCAAAGTTTCTACGAACACAAGCTTAGTAGAAATATATGGATATATAGCAGTGCGGGATGCTCAGGATTTGCAGCTTAATTATATTGTCAATCATAGCAGGGACCATCCCATTGCGGTGAAACAGGTGCACATTTTACTTATACACAGCTATTTTAAACAGTTCAATTATTTTATAGTGTAGGCCTATTTCTGTCAAATTCATGGACTGGATGTATTGAAATATAAACATTTTATGGCATGCTATACAAGCTTACAACCACTTGATCTTTCTCCAATCATAAAAGTTGGATGGAAAGTGAATTGTATAACCCACCTTGTCTCTTTGATCTCTTGTGGATTGGAGTACAGAATGAAAATGATGTTAGTTATGTTCTCAGTTTTATTCTAATGTTTTTTACTTACTAAGTAACACAAGCTTATTCTATCATGTTGGTTAACCGACCTTGTCTCTTTGATCATAGATGGTCTGTATAACCCACATTATCTTTTTTATCTCTTGTGAATTGGAGTATTGAATGAAAATGATATTAGTTATGTTCTCAGTTTTGGTCTAATGTTTCTTACTTCATAAGTAAGACAAGCTTAGTTTATCATGTTGTTTAAGTAGGCATTTCTTATTTCATAATACATGAATATTGGTCTACTTTTGGTGTTATGGATGAATATTTTGCTCATATGTCGTTAAATCTAGTGACTATGATATCAAAAAGAGAACATCGTGAATTGACAATTACTAAGAAACAACAACAACAAAGCCTTTAGTCCCAAACAAGTTGGGGTAGGCTAGAGTTGAAACCCATAAGATCTCGCAACCAACTTATGGTTCAGGCACATGGATAGCTAGCTTCCACGCATGCCTGTCCATAGCTAGTAGTTCTTTGGTGATATTCCAGTCCTGTAGATCTCTCTTTACGGACTCCTCCCATGTTAAGTTTGGTCTACCCCGACCTCTCTTGACATTATCAGCACGCTTTTGCCATCCGCTATGCATTGGAGCTTCTGGAGGCCTGCGTTGAATATGCCCAAACCATATTAGACGATGTTGGACAAGCTTCTCTTCAATCGGTGCCACCCCAACTCTATCTCGTATATCATCATTCCGGATCTGATCCTTCCTTGTGTGGCCACACATCCATCTCAACATGCGCATCTCCGCTACACCCAACTATTGAACATGTCGCCTTTTAGTCGGCCAACACTCAGCACCATACAATATTGTGGCCCGAATCGCCGTCCTATAGAACCTGCCTTTTAGCTTTTGTGGCACTCTTGTCACAGAGAATGCCAGAAGCTTGGCGCCACTTCATCCATCCGGCTTTGATTCGATGGCTCACATCTTCATCGATATCACCATCCTTCTGCAACATTGACCCCAAATATCGAAAGGTGTCCTTCTGAGGTACCACCTGCCCATCAAGGCTAACCCCTTCTCCTCCTCGTGCCTAGTAGTACTAAAATTGCACCTCATGTACTCGGTTTTAGTTCTACTAAGTCTAAAACCTTTCGATTCTAAGGTTTGTCTCCATAGCTCTAACTTTCTATTAACTCTCGTCCGACTAGCATCGACTAGCACCACATCATCCGCAAAGAGCATACACCATGGGATATCTCCTTGTATATCCCTTGTGACCTCATCCATCACCAAAGCCAAAAATAAGGGCTCAAAGCTGATCCTTGGTGTAGTCCTATTTTAATCGGGAAGTCATCAGTGTCGCCATCACTTGTCATAATATTATCATACATGTCCTTGATGAGGGTAATGTACTTTGTTGGGACTTTGTGTTTCTCCAAGGCCCACCACGTGACATTCTACGATATCTTATCATAGGCCTTCTCCAAGTCAATGAACACCATATGCAGGTCCTTCTTTTGCTCCTTGTATCTCTCCATAAGCTATCGTACCAAGAAAATGGCTTCCATGGTCAACCTCCCAGGCATGAAACCAAACTTATTTTTGGTCACGCTTGTTATTCTTCTTAAGCGGTGCTCAATGACTCTCCCATAGCTTCATTGTATGGCTCATCAGCTTAATTCCACGGTAATTAGTACAACTTTGAACACCCCCCCTTGTTCTTGAAGATTGGTACTAATATACTCCGCCTCCATTCTTCTGGCATCTTGTTTGCCCGAAAAATGAGGTTAAAAAGCTTAGTTAGCCATACTATCGCTATGTCTCCGAGGCCTCTCCACACCTCAATGGGGATACAATCAGGGCCCATCGTCTTGCCTCCTTTCATTCTTTTTAGAGCCTCCCTGACCTCAAACTCTTGGATTCGCCGCAGAAAACGCCTGCTGGTATCATCAAAGGAGTCGTCCAGCTCTCGATGGCAGAGCTCTCATTCTCTCCATTGAACAGCTTGTCAAAGTACTTCCGCCATCTATGATTAATCTCCTCCTACTTCACTAGGAGCTCATCTGCTCCGTCCTTGATGCATTTGACTTGGTCATAATATATATGTCCCTTTCGCCTTCCTTCATGTCTAAGAACTGGTAGAGGTCCTCATATGCCTGACCCCTTGCTTCACTCATAGCCCGCTTTGCAGCCTTCTTTGCCACGTTGTACTTCTCTATGTTGTATGCACTCTTATTCAGGTATAGGCGTCTGAAACAATCTTTCTTCTCCTTAATAGCCTTCTGGACATCATCGTTCCACCACCAGGTATCTTTAGCTTCGCTTCTACTCCCCTTGGACACTCCAAACTCCTCTCAAGCCACCATATGAATGCAAGACGCCATCTTCATCCACATATTGTCTGCATCGCCTCCTTCCTCCCAAGGCCCTCCTTAATGACCCTCTCCTTGAAAGCCTGAGCTGCCTCCCCCTTGAACTTCCACCACTTCGTTCTAGTGACTTTTTGGCGCGCTTATCCCGCTGGACACCAATCCGAAAGCGGAAGTCAGCCACCACAAGCTTATGTTGAGGGACAACACTCTCTCCAGGTATCACCTTACAATCTAGGCAAGCACGCCTGTCTTCTCTTCTCGAGAGGATGAAATCAATCTGGCTAGAGTGTTGACCACTACTAAAAGTCACTAGATGCGATTCTCTCTTCTTAAAGAGGGTGTTAGCTACGATCATGTCATAGGCTAGAGCAAAGCTTAAGACATCTAAGGAACAACATTTCAATAAAATATACGTGCAATTGGTGATACTTTGCAAGTATTAGGTATTCAAATAAAGCCAAACGCGCACAATTGCCTTCCTGTGTAGAGCCCTCCTTCCCTCTCTCCATGCATGCATACAACATGACACCAGTGAAGATCCCTCCAAATTTTATTTTATTTTACTTTTTATCTCCTTTATAACCCGGTTGATGATGTGTTTTCACCGTTGGGTTCCTCGTCATGAGATCTTCAAAACTAGATCCCATATATTCGACAACTTTTTTTGTTCGTTCTTGCCACATTGTTGTACTTGCTTGCCAGGTTGTTAGCCACATATTTGGCTGACAGCTCGATAAAAATTACTTGGTTGTCCAAGTTACTTAGCCACTTTTGCGAGTTATAATTCCACTTCCTACTTGTTGTTAATTAACACTTTAATACCCTCTCTATTTATGCATAACATTGCAATGTCTAAAATATACAAAACTATTGTCTAATAACTTTACCATGGCATTTGTTTACTCCCAACATGAAAGTGCTGCTCTCACTATATGGGTGAAATCCCACTGGGACGCCGCAACACTGCAGCACATGTTTGGCCATGTATCCCACATAGAATTTCTGGAATATTCTTCTTGTTTTGTCAAATGCATTTGACGGTGCTTATCACATATGATATAAACACACAAAAAATACTTAGGTCTCGAACTACAAAATTAAATGTTAACTTTACTCTTATAAAATTGGAGGTGTTGTTGATGGCTCCACTTTGAGGATCTTATATGTATGGATTCTTGCATAGAAATACATGTGCCTTGGAGGATGTAATGCAAAGATGTTTTTATCGTTTCATATATTAGGCAAGTTTGTGGTTAATTATCTTTCCATGATTTATCAGACATATAAATTTCATGTGCAACCGACTTACGTTTGTAGGTGGGTTTAGGATTGATGCTATAATTTATTTGAGATTCATCTTTGTTCAGTTGGCTAGAAGTAAGAGTGTACGCTTTAGATAACTCTGTTACTATTTACTATGAGCTACTAGCAATTAATAATTAATAGTTGTTTTGCAGGGTTCTCTCATTGAGATGACTGGCCCTAAGAGGGGCATCGAAATGTTTTGTGAGGTTCTAGTTGAGTTTGACATGAGGATCAAGATAGGAGAGCAAAAAGAAGATGATCTACAACTTATCGACGGTGTAGTAGAGTACGACAAAGTAAACGCACCTTTTCATCCATTCACAGATCGCATTAATGGCGATTTTGGTGCGGTTGACATCACTCTAGCATGCATTCCTGATGCAGTGGAGGCCACAATAGATGTTAGCATATCAAAAGTAGAGAGTGGATTCGGTTTATCTCTCAGTTCGCTTGTGTTTACCAGTGGGTCACATGAGGAGATTGAGCTCTTTTGTGGTATTACTGATGAGTCATGTGGATTACCAAGAAGACACGTGATAGCTGTACAGGAGGATACTTGGATGCACTTGAAGGTCAAGGTAGGCCAGGAAGGCTCTACTTATGAGGAACGTTATTGTCACTTCGAAGCAAACATTCATTCCGGATGTGCCTGTCAAGAAATAATGCTTGAGCATGCTTCCATGTCAATAAAGGTGACTTGGTCGATTATCTTGCACTGAATATATGTCTAGTTGGCACTGGATGATGTTCACTTACTAGTTATTGGTTTTGTGCTGGAACTCGGTATTGGTATGTGTCTAACCTGTTTGAGTCAGATGCAGTCACGCAGATAATCTCTTCAAACTCTTAAGCGCTCATGAAATAGAGGTGTGATTGCTCTCCCTTTGGTGTACGTGGTGTCCCTAGCTGTCATGGGCGTTCACTGCAGCTACTGTACGTGGGTCCAGATGTCCAGGATGCACACATGGTTCGTCTCGGTCGCGCAGCTCTCTTCTCGCTCCCGACCCCGACTCTCTCTTCCAATCCAACTGCCTCCAGGGGTCTCATGATCGGTACGGCCATGATAGGCTTAGACAGAATCATCTGAGGAGTAACCCAATCCCTATACGATTGAATCCCTTGTAGACACAAATCCTAGTACTCATACTACCTCCGGTCGTGCTGCGGCGTCCCGACAGCGGCGCTGCTTTCCCTGGCCGTGGGGACGGCGGGGTTGTGGCGGGTGGATGCAGCCCTGGTCTCCCTGTGGTGAGGTTGGCTGCCCGTGCGGCGACCAGAGGCTGTGGTGGACGCGCTCGTTGGGCGGCGGCGCGGCGGCATCCGGCTCCCCCTCTTCACGGTGATGGCCCAAGGTGACAGCTTTGCCCCCCTCCCTTTGGTCTGTTGCGCTCCGAGGACGTGATGGACAGCGCCGAGGAGAAATCCGTGCACGACAGCGGGCAACGGCGACGCCTGTGGGCACCGTCTCCTCCCTGGAGGCGTTGCCATGGCCATGTCCATCTCCCTTTATGGCACCGGGGGAAACCCTAGGCTCGGTTCACCGGGCCAGGCAGCGTCGGCGTCTCGGCGTCGTCCCCTTCTTGGAAGCGTTGTCTAGGTGCCCGGGGTGTCTTCCGGAGGAGCGGCTGGAGTGGGCTGCCTCGCTCGCCTTGGCGGTGAGGTGTGGGGTGTCGGGGTGTCACGAGTGGGTCGTTGCTGTGGGCATGAGCATCCGGGGCGCTATTACACCATCATCGACGCCTCATCCGTGACGTCTTCCTCGAGTCAGGCTAGCTCCTGCTGTCCACTTGCCGATCTTCTAGGCACCATGGGTGAAGAGTGCGTTGATCTAGTTTGGTTAGATGTTTTTGTCGTGCTCTGAGATGTTCGGTACGGGAGGACGTGGCCTGGGTGCTTTGTGTCCGTCCTCTTCGCCATTGTTTGGCTTGAGTTCGGGCAAGGTGGGTTATTGCCGGTGTTGTCATGGTGGATGTGGGTGCTAACCTATTGGTGTAGCACGTTGCCGAAAGGCGTTGTATCAGCCGTCTTGGCTCTTCTTCTATAATATATGATACGCATGCTTGTGCGTATTCGAGAGAAAAAAAAAGATAGGATCTTGTGTATGTACGAGTACACAAGGCATGAACCAACCTATCGATGGATTCTTTTTTGTGAGACTGATGGGAGTTTTATTCCAAATTCACATGGCTACAATCGAGTGACAATATATTCTCGCAACATGGAGGACATCTGCTCATCCATCTCGCAGTACACGACTCGATACGACTATAATTTGCCATACAATCTGCTAACCTATTTTGAGTTCTACTAATCTTCTGTGAAACAAACTCCCTGTCAATCATGATTAACTTGATCTCAGCTACCAAGTGTCCATAGGCCTATGGATGGATGGTTAGGAGGGTGATGGTACCCCTAGCCTACCAGGGATCAAACTCTAGATTTGACTCCTATGATAAAAGGCAGAATATTATTTCAGTGGAAGGCGGAGTTCTCGTGCTCGTAGGGGTAGGGTATGCGTATTTTCATACAGATGAGTGTATGTGAGCACCTACATATATACTATACACTATGCTCCCTAGTTTTTAAGGCCTCACAATCAATTGAGGTCTCAAATTTGAAATTGGGTCATCCAATTTTGATCGGGTCAATAATTTCACAAGGAGCTCTCTCATTCAATTTTTTATTACACTATCCTCCCTAATTCTGGAGCTCTCTCATTGGATTGAGGTATATAATTTTAATGCCTTGATTTTGACTCGGTCAATCCTTGGTTGTCGCAATGAAATCTCTAACTTCATTAAGCTCCCTAATTTTAAACACCCCTCGTTCAACTGAGGTCTTCAATTTGGATTCGATACACTATTGATTGGGTCGTTGACCTAGGCTTCGTGGTGGGATCTCTCGATGAATGGGTACCTTGGTAAATGCCTGGGTGGTGTGGGCCTTCGTTGACAAAAAGCAAGTGCCTCCTATGACACGTTTAGCATCAGAATAACACACGCGGCCAACAACATAGGTAACTTTCTCATGTATTTGTATTAATTAAAAGACGCCCTCCAATTACACGGTCAAAAAGACCCACCCAAAACCACAATAAAACAAGAAGAATGATACACTCACGGACGATTCGCTACGGATTGGTCATACCAAACACTCTCCCACCAATCACTTCCTTAATTTTCACTATTGGGCCACTCTTCCCCTAATCTCCGACCATAAATTGACACATCCATCCGTAACCATGATTCTGTAAAGTCTATCAGTAGGTGTAGCATCTCTGATAAAAAGAACACACTCCATTGTTTTCCCCACACGCCAAACCAACTAGCATGTAAATATTTTTTCACAACTTTAAAAAAATTACCACGTAAAAATGAAACATGTACAACCCCAAGAACATAAGCGGCGCAGCAAAGCGCGCACTACCCTTCTAGTTTGTACTATTTGTCAAAAAAAAAAACCCTACAAAGGACCATGTGATTTCACCAGCATCTCTCTCATGTCTCTCTCATCTGACTTGTCGAATAGGGGATAGAAGAGAATTTACTAAAAGTCAGAGCTCCATGCCTTATCCACAATATCATTGTACCCCTTTGGTATATCAGGTCGCCGCATCGCCATTGCCATCCAAAAATTCGATACTCCACACTGAACCCATACGTGGAGTCGCGCAAATTAAAGGAGCTCGGCATTTATCCGAACCCTCCAGCATCACCTTTTTCCGGTCAATTTGCTCGAAGATCATCCTGTCGGTGCACATTTCCATGGCTATATATGCAAGGCGACCTATGTCCAACTCTAAGCAACCGAGCACAACTCAAAGTCAAAGCCTCGTATACCAGAGCACTGAAGACCGGGCCAGCCTGATGGAGCAGGTGACGAAGCTAGCGGGGCAGCGGGCGGTGGTGATCTTCGGCATGAGCTCCTGCTGCATGTGCCACACGGTGACGAGCCTCCTCCGGGATCTCGGGGCGAACCCGACGGTGGTGGAACTGGACGAGGACCCTAGGGGGAAGGAGATGGAGAAAGCGCTGGTGCGGCTGCTCGGCCGGAACCCTGCCGTGCCGGCGGTGTTCATCGGCGGCAAGCTCGTCGGATGCACCGACAAGGTCATGTCCCTTCACCTCAGCGGCAAGCTAGTCCCACTGCTTCGTAATGCAGGTGCTGTATGGGTGTAGTGCATGGGAGAGGTTTCTAGATATTCGGCCTGATGCATTGGGCGCCAGAGAATAATGTAATGTGTACGTGCTCTGTTATCCTTTCCTGTATCAGGTGATGATGGAGACTTAAGGAAACCATGCAGGTCTTTTTACTGTTGATGGGAGTACCTGCCCTGTCAAAGTGTTACACATTATTAAAAAAATTGCAAGAGAACTTCCGATCTATTCATCAACTGTCAAGCTAGTACAAAGAACACCAGAAGTGAAAATTACATCCAAGTCTGTAGACCACCTAACGACGACTAGAAGTATTGGAGCGAGCCGAAGACGCACCGTCGTCATCGCCCCTCCCTCATCGGAGTCGGACAAACCATGTTGTAGTAGACAGTTGGGAAATCGTCATGCTAAGCCCCCATAGTTACGCATTATAATTAGTGGTGTCTTTAGTCAAACTTTGTTATATTTTATCAAAATTATATTAAATACAAACAATACCAAATAAATACAATATGAAAATGTATGACATGATGAATCTAATGATATATAATAGGTATCGTGAATATGGTGATATTTTTTCTGTAACCATGCTCAAACTTAAAAAAAAAGATTTAAGACAACACTATTATGTGAAGTAAAAAAAGGAGTTTTCTTTTCATATCAAACCGGGCGGTACATGAACTTTAAACTTCAACTTTCAAAATTTCAACTTTTGGTATTGAACTTTCAAAATTTGAACTTATAAAAATACTGAACTTTCAAAATTGTGATGAACTTTGCACAGAAATGAAATATGAAAAACGCATGTGTGGGCCCTACCATGAAACTCTTCCTTGCGCTAAGGGCATGTACAATGGTGGCATATGGATACAGATGCCCCCATGAGAAAAATTAGCTTGAGGCATCTATATTTATTGTTTCTCCCCAACACAAGCTACTACTAGTGGACCTCATCAAAGAATAGAAAGTAGACTCCCACTACACATGCATCCCTACTCTCCACTTCAACTTTTTCAGCTTTATGCACCGGACCACACTTTTTCTCCCCAAGCACCCGCCTCCTGCCGAGGATCCCGCTACA
Organism: Elymus sibiricus; assembly: GCA_039707655.1. Taxonomy (NCBI): domain Eukaryota; kingdom Viridiplantae; phylum Streptophyta; class Magnoliopsida; order Poales; family Poaceae; genus Elymus; species Elymus sibiricus. Next base: position 66,487,553 of record CM077672.1, read on the forward strand.
CTATCTGAATCTACTTTTCCTGACATCCGATCCTACATGGCCTACGGGGCATCACCCTAGGGCTATGCATTGGCCATGCCCTAATGCAGCTCCTTGAAAAAAGTCGAGTGGCCGCCTCACATGGGTGGGGCGCTCGTGCTAAATCCCTCGGCCAGCCGACAAAATGCCATTGCACGCGTGATGACCCCTGATAACCCACAAGTATAGGGGATCGCAACAGTTTTCGCGGGTAGTATTTCACCCAGATTTATTGATTCGACACAAGGGGAGACAAAGAATATTTATGAGTATTAGCAGTTGAGTTGAGTTGTCAATTCAACCACACCTGCAGAACTAAATATCTGCAGCAAAGTGTTTAGTAGCACAGTAGTATGTGATACGTCCATTTTGCATCATGTTTTTCTACTGTTATTTATAGTGTTTTTAATCAATATAACACTTTGTGTAGCAATTCTAATGCCTTTTCTCTCTTAATATGCAAGATTTACATAAGGAGGGAGATTGCCGGCAGCTGGAATTCTGGACCTGAAAAATCCATGTCAGAGATACCTATTCTGCACATCTCCAAATGAGCTGAAATTTCACGGAGATTTATTTTGGAATAAATAAAAAATATTGGAAGAAAGAAGTACTAGAGGGGGGCACCCAGGTGCCCACGAGGCACCAGGGCGCGCCACCCCACCCCCCAGGCACGGCCTGGTGGCTTGTGGGGCCCCTGGCCAGCCTCCGGTGCTCATTTTTTTCCTGTATATAAGCCCATTTGCCCTAGAAAAAAATAAGGAGAAGACTTTTGGGACGGAGCGTCGCCGTCTCGAGGCGGAACTTGGGAAGGAGCATTTTTGCTCTCCGGCGGAGCGATTCCACCAGGGATACTTTCCTCCGAGAGGGGGAAATCGAAGCCATCGACATCACCAACGATCCTCTCATCGTGGGAGGACCAATCTTCATCAACATCTTCACCAGCACCATCTCATCTCAAACCCTAGTTCATCTCTTGTATTCAATCTTTGTCTCAAAACCTCAGATTGGTACCTGTGTGTTGCTAGTAGCTAGTGTTGATTACATCTTGTAGTTGATGCTAGTTGGTTTATTTGGTGGAAGATTATATGTTTAGATCCATTATGCTATTCAATACCCCTCTGATCTTGGACATGAATATGATGTGTGAGTAGTTACTTTTGTTCTTGAGGACATGGGAGAAGTCTTGTCATAAGTAATCATGTGAATTTGGTATTCGTTCGATATTTTGATGATATGTATGTTGTTGATTCTCTTAGTGGTGTCATGTGAACGTCGACTACATGACACTTCAGCATCTTTGGGCCTAAGGGAATGCATTGTGGAGTAGTAATTAGATGATGGGTTGCTAGAGTGACAGAAGATTAAACCCTAATTTATGCGCTATTCCGTAAGGGGCTGATTTGGATCCATATGTTTAATGCTATTGTTAGATTTATCTTAATTCTTCTTTCGTAGTTGCGGATGCTTGCGAGAGGGGTTAATCATAAGTGGGAGGTTTGTTCAAGTAAGAACAGCACCCAAGCACCAGTCCACCCACATATCAAATTATCAAAGTAGCGAACGCGAATCAAACAAACATGATGAAAGTGACTAGATGAAATTCCCATGTGTCCTCGAGAACGCTTTGCTTATTATAAGAGATCGTTCCGGCCTGTCCTTTGCTACAAAAAGGATTGGGCTACCTTGCTGCACCTTAGTTACTATTGCTACTTGTCACTTGTTACAAATTATCTTGCTATCAAACTACTCGTTACCGATAATTTCAGTGCTTGCAGAGAATACCTTGCTGAAAACCGTTTGTCATTTCCTTCTGCTCCTCGTTGGGTTTGACACTCTTACTTATCGAAAGGACTACGATTGATCCTCTATACTTGTGGGTCATCAAGACTCTTTTCTGGTGCCGTTACCGGTGAGTGAAGCGCCTTTGGTGAGTGGAATTTGGTAAGGAAACATTTATATTACGTGCTGAAATTTATTTTCACTTGTCACTATGGAAAGTAATCCTTTGAGGGGCTTGTTCGGGGTATCTTCACCTCGACCGGAAGCACAAAGAGTTGCTCCTCAACCTACTGCACCTACTGAAAATATTTATTATGAGATTCCTTCGGGTATGATAGAGAAACTGCTAGCTAATCCTTATGCAGGAGATGGAACGGTACATCCTGATATGCACTTAATCTATGTGGATGAAATTTGTGGATTGTTTAAGCTTGCAGGTTTATCCGGAGATGGAGTTAAAAATAAAGTATTCCCTTTATCTTTGGAGGTAAAGGCATTGACATGGTATTGGCTATGTGATGATACTGATACATGGGACTGGAAATGGTTGAAGCTGGAATTCCACCAGAAATTTTATCCTATGCATTTGGTTCATCGTGATCGGAATTATATATATAAGTTTTGGCCTCGTGAAGGAGAAAGCATTGCTCAAGATTGGGGGAGGCTTAAGTATATGTTGCACACATGCCCCAATCATGAGCTCTCAAGAGAAATTATCTTACAAAATTTTTATGCTCGGCTTTCTCATGATGATCAAACCATGCTCGATTCTTCTTCGACTGGCTCCTTTATGAAGAAAACTATTGAATTCAGATGGGATCTTCTGGAAAGAATTAAACACAACTCTGAAGATTGGGAACTCGACAAAGGTAATGAGTCAGGTATAACACTTGAGTTTGATTGTGTTAAATCTTTTATGGATACCGATGCTTTTCATAAGTTTAGCACTAAATATGGACTTGACTATGAGATAGTAGCCTCCTTTTGTGAATCATTTCTACTCATGTTGATCTCCGTAAGGAGAAGTGGTTTAAATATCATCCCCCTATTAAAGAAAACATTGAGGAACCCGTTAGTGTTAAAAAAGAAACAATTGTTTACCATGTTGATCCAGTTGTGCCTACTGCTTATATTAAGAAATCACCTTTTCCTGTTAGGATTAAGGAACATGCTAAAGTTTCAACTGTGGTTAACAAAAGTAATATTAGAGCACCTAGACCCTCTGAACAAATTAAAGTTGAACCTAATGTTGCTATGGTTAAAGATCTCTTGGTCGATAATATAGATGGGCATGTTATTTACTTCTGTGATGAAGCAGTTAGAATTGCTAAACCAGATCCTAAAGATAAAAACAGACCTGTAGTAGGCATGCATGTTGTCTCTGTTAAAATAGGAGATCATTGTTATCATGGCTTATGTGATTTGGGTGCTAGTGTGAGTGCTATTTCATTTACCTTATATCAAGAAATTATGAATGATATTGCACCTATTGAAATAGAGGACATTGATGTTACTATTAAGCTTACAAACAGAGATACCATTACGCCGTTTGGGATCGTTAGAGATGTTGAAGTCTTGTGTGGAAAAATAAAATACCCTACTGATTTTCTAGTCCTCGGTTCTCCACAAGATGATTTTTGTCCCATTATATTTGGTAGACCTTTCTTGAACACTGTTAATGCCAAGATTGATTGCGCTAAAGAAACTGTTAGTGTTAATTTTGGTGGTATATCTCATGAGTTTAATTTCTCCAAGTTTCGTAGACAACCTCATGATAAAGAATTGCCTAGTAAAGATGAAATTATTGGTCTTGCTTCTATTGCCGTACCTCCTACTGATCCGTTAGAACAATATTTGCTAGACCATGAAAATGATATGCACATGAATGAAAAAAATGAAATAGATAGGATGTTCTATGATCAACCACCTATCCTTAAACACAATTTTCCTGTTGAAACTCTTGGAGGCCCTCCTCCACCTAAAGGTGACCCTGTATTCGAACTGAAACAATTGCCTGATACATTGAAATATGCTTATCTAGATGAAAAGAAGATATATCCTGTTATTATTAGTGCTAACCTTTCGGAGCATGAAGAAAAGAGATTACTAAAAACTCTGAGGAAGCACCGTGCTGCTATTGGATATACTCTTGATGATCTTAAGGGCATTAGTCCCACTCTATGTCAGCACAAAATTAATATAGAGCCTGATGCTAAACCACTTGTCGACCACCAACGACGATTAAATCCTAAGATGAAGGAGGTGGTAAGAACTGAAATATTAAAGCTTCTGGAAGCAGGTATAATCTATCCCATAGCTGATAGTAGATGGGTAAGTCCCGTTCATTGTGTCCCTAAGAAAGGAGGCATTACTGTTGTTCCTAATGATAAAAATGAACTCATTCCACAAAGAATCGTAACTGGTTATAGGATGGTAATTGATTTTAGAAAATTAAACAAAGCCACTAGAAAAGATCATTACCCCTTACCTTTTATTGATCAAATGTTAGAAAGATTGTCCAAACATACACATTTTTGCTTTCTTGATGGATATTCTGGTTTCTCTCAAATACCTGTATTACCTGAAGATCAAGAAAACACCACCTTTACTTGTCCTTTTGGAACTTATGCTTATCGTCGTATGCCTTTTGGTTTATGTAATGCACCTGCTACCTATCAAAGATGTATGACTACTATATTCTCTGACTTTTATGAAAAGATTGTTGAGGTTTTCATGGATGATTTCTCTGTTTACGGAACTTCTTTTGATGATTGCTTAAGCAACCTTGATCGAGTTTTGTAGAGATGTGAAGAAACTAATCTTGTCTTGAATTGGGAGAAGTGCCACTTTATGGTTAATGAAGGTATAGTCCTTGGGCATAAAATTTCTGAAAGAGGTATTGAAGTTGATAAGGCTAAGGTTGATGCTATTGAGAAAATGCCATGTCCTAAAGATATTAAAGGTATAAGAAGTTTCCTAGGTCATGCTGGTTTCTATAGAAGGTTTATTAAAGATTTCTCTAAAATTTCTAGGCCTCTTACTAATCTCTTGCAAAAAGATGTTCCGTTTGTTTTTGATGATGATTGTGTAGAAGCCTTTGAAACACTTAAGAAAGCTTTAACCTCTGCACCTATTGTTCAACCACCTGATTGGAACTTGCCTTTTGAAATTATGTGTGATGCTAGTGATTATGCTGTTGGTGCTGTTCTAGGACAGAGAGTTGATAAGAAATTAAATGTTATCCATTATGCTAGTAAAACCCTAGACAGTGCTCAAAGAAATTATGCTACTACTGAGAAAGAATTTCTAGCAGTTGTGTTTGCATGTGATAAATTCAGATCTTACATAGTTGATTCTAAAGTAATCGTTCACACCGATCATGCTGCTATTAAATACCTTATGGAAAAGAAAGATGCTAAACCTAGACTCATTAGGTGGGTCCTATTGCTACAAGAATTTGACTTGCATATTACTGATAGGAAGGGAGTTGAGAACCCCGTAGCTGATAATTTGTCTAGAATGGAAAATATTCTTGATGACCCACTTCCTATTAATGATGATTTTCCTGATGACCAATTAGCTGTGATAAATGTTTCTCGTAATACTCCTTGGTATGCAGACTATGCTAATTACATTGTTGCTAAATACATTCCACCTAGTTTCACATACCAACAAAAGAAAAAAAATCTTTGATTTAAGACATTACTTTTGGGATGACCCACATCTATATAAAGAAGGAGTAGATGGTATTATTAGACGTTGTGTACCTGAGCATGAACAGGAACAAATCCTACGTAAGTGTCACTCCGAGGCCTATGGAGGACAACATGCGGGAGACCGAACTGCACACAAGGTATTACAATCTAGTTTTTATTGGCCTACTCTCTTTAGGAATGCTCGTAAGTTTGTCTTATCTTGCGATGAATGTCAAAGAGTTGGTAATATTAGTAGACGTCAGGAAATGCCTATGAATTATTCACTTGCTATTGAACCATTTGATGTTTGGGGTTTGATTATATGGGACCTTTTCCTAAATCCAATGGGTATACTCATATTTTAGTTGCTGTTGATTACGTTACTAAGTGGGTAGAAGCTATTCCAACTAGTAGTGCTGATCATAACACTTCTATTAAAATGCTTAAATAAGTTATTTTCCCGAGGTTCGGAGTCCCTAGATATTTAATGACTGATGGTGGTTCACATTTTATTCATGGTGCATTCCGTAAACTGCTTGCTAAATATGATGTCAACCATAGAATTGCATCTCCCTATCACCCTCAATCTAGTGGTCAAGTTGAATTGAGCAATAGAGAAATAAAATTAATTTTGCAAAAAACCGTCAATAGATCTAGAAAGAATTGGTCTAAGAAACTTGACAATGCATTATGGGCTTATAGAACTGCTTATAAAAATCCTATGGGTATGTCTCCTTATAAAATGGTTTATGGAAAAGCATGTCATTTACCTCTTGAGTTAGAACATAAAGCATATTGGGCAATTAAAAAAAATCAATTATGATTTTAAACTTGCTGGTGAAAAGAGGTTATTTGATATTAGCTCACTAGATGAATGGAGAACCCAAGCTTATGAAAATGCCAAATTGTTTAAAGAAAAAGTTAAAAGATGGCATGATAAAAGAATCCAAAAACGGGAATTCAAAGTAGGTGATCATGTTTTATTATACAATTCTTGTTTGAGATTCTTTGCAGGAAAACTTCTCTCTAAATGGGAAGGACCGTATATCATCGAAGAAGTTTATCGCTCCGGAGCCATCAAAATAAACAACTCCGAAGGCACTAATCTGAGAGTGGTGAATGGGCAAAGAATTAAGCACTATATTTCAGGTACTCCCATTAATGTTGAAACTAATATTATTGAAACAATGAGACCAGAGGAATACATAAGAGAGACCTTCCAGAACACTCCAGAACTCTGAAAAGGAAGAGGTACGTGATACGATAAGTAAACCGACTCCAAAAATTCCATAAAAATACTTTCTGTCAGTTTTGGAATATTAGAAAAAATATAAAAATAAGAAACAACCGAGGGGACCCACGAGGTGCACACGAGGCACCAGGGCGCGCCACCCCCCCAGGCGCACCCTGGTGGCTCGTGGGCCCCTCGTGAGCCTTCCCGACTCCGTTTTCTTCTGGAATACTTGTTTTGCAAGATAAAAATTATTTATATATACTCCCGGACGTTTTGATCACCGTATCGCAAGATTCTCCTCTGTTCTTGTTTCGTGCTATTTGTCTAACAGATCTAGATCGCCATGGCTCCCCAAAGGCTCCGTACCAAGCATCGTATTGTGCAACCATCGCCGGGCAAACGCCCCTATAGCGAGGTCTACTACGAGTGGTCGTCAGGGGAGGAAGACAATGGCAAGGAGGACAAGGTCGAGGAAGTTGCGGGAACCCAGGCTCCAGAAGGAGGGCAAGCCATCCCCATGGAGGAGACCGCAGAGAAGGAAGATATCCTTCAACCCCTCTATGATCATCTCTCCCCATCCGTAATTGAAGCCCTAAGAGTCTTTGAAACAGTTTGTGCTCAGAACACATCCCTCACTCGTGAAGTTATTTTGTTGGAAGAGCAAAACATCGCCCTTCGGAGCATGAACCGTAAATTGGAGTATCTGCTAAAGCTGAAGGACAAGCCCACCACTTCACCATCACCATCATCACCGAAGAAGGAAACTTGAGTACATGGGTATGGGCACTCCCCTTGGCTTGTGCCAAGCTTGGGGGAGGTGCCCCGGTATCGTATCACCATCACCTTTATTATCTTTACCTATTTTTAGTTTGATCCTTAGTTATTTCGTGATCTAGTTGAATAAAAGTTTAGTATGATCTATTTTCGAGTGCTAGTTTCGTGATCTATCTATCTATGTAATTGAGTTGAGAGTTATATAATAAAGAGTAGTTTGAGTTTTTGCATCTTTACTTTTATGTTTCAATCCTAGCAATGAAAATAATGAAAAAGATCATATGCTAATCTTATGGAAAGTAATGACATTACATAAAGAAAAGTATAAGTGGTAAAATTTATTGAAAGTTAACAAGCATAGCATTGGTCAATGATGCAATTCATGAAAAAATTAATAAGGGAAGAGAAGATTCACATGCAAATACACTATCTTGGACATCTTTTATGATTGTGAGCCCCCATTGAGTATTTTTATGTCAAATTGTTGACGTTGGACAAGGAAGACAACATAATGAATTATGTTTGCTTATATTCACATAGAAGTTATATTGTCATAGATCCTCCAACATGTGGTGCTTTCCCAATATCTTTGCTAGCCAAAAATCCGCATCAAGTAGAGATACTACTTGTACATCCAAAACCCTTAAACCCAGTTTCATGTCATGAGAGTCCACTATATCTACCTATGGATTGAATAAGATCCATCAAGTAAGTTGTCATCGATGCAAAAAGCAATAAAAATTGCCTCTAATTATGTATGAACTTTTATTGTAAGGGAAAATAAGCTTTGTACGAACTTGTGATGGTAAAGAAATAAAAGCGACGGACTGCATAATAAAGGTTGCTATCACAAGGGGCAATATAAAGTGACGTTCCTTTGCATTAAGAGCTTGTGCATCCAACAACAAAAAGCGCATGACAACCTCTGCTTCCCTCTGCGAAGGGCCTATCTTTTACTTTTATGTATTTACTTTTTATGTAAGAGTCAATAGTGTTCTCCTCTATTCCATTTTATTTTTCTCTTTTGCAAGCATCATGTGGTGGAGAAGATCTTGGCATATATATCCAGTTGGATATGAGTGATCATGAGTTATTATTGTTGACATTACCCTTGAGGTGAATAAGTTGGTAGGCGAAATTATAAGCCCCTATCTTTCTATGTGTCTGGCTGAAACTTCTTGCTCCATATATATGTTGTGAGTGTTAGCAATCATAGAAGACTAAATGATGGTTGAGTATGTGGACTTGCTAAAAAGCTCCTACATGAGACCCTTCCTGAAAATATGATGAATTGCAATTGCATTGTTGACTGAGAACATAGTTTGTTAGTTTTCAAGAAAGTTTATGTCTTATACTTCGTTGTTGTGATGAATTGTTACTTGCTCATGAGAAGTTTTATGATAATGAATATTGTTGTTATAATAATGGTCATGATGCTACTATGTCCGTATTTTGTTTTTATCGACACCTCTCTCTCTCTAAACATGTGGACATGATTATCGATATCGGCTTTCGCTTGAGGACAAGCGAGGTCTAAGCTTTGGGGAGTTGATACGTCCACTTTGCATCATGTTTTCCTACTGTTATTTATAGTGTTTTTAATCAATATAACACTTTGTGGAGCAATTCTAATGCCTTTTCTCTCTTAATATGCAAGATTTACATAAGGAGGGAGATTGCCGGCAGCTGGAATTCTGGACCTAAAAAAGCCATGTCAGAGATACCTATTCTGCACATCTCCAAATGAGCTGAAATTTCACGGAGATTTATTTTGGAATAAATAAAAAATATTGGAAGAAAGAAGTACCAGAGGGGGCCACCCAGGTGCCCACGAGGCACCAGGGCGCGCCACCCCCCCCCCTCATCGTGGGAGGACCAATCATCATCAACATCTTCACCAGCACCATCTCATCTCAAACCCTAGTTCATCTCTTGTATTCAATCTTTGTCTCAAAACCTCAGATTGGTACCTGTGGGTTGCTAGTAGTGTTGATTACATCTTGTAGTTGATGCTAGTTGGTTTATTTGGTGGAAGATTATATGTTTAGATCCATTATGCTATTCAATACCCCTCTGATCTTGGACATGAATATGATGTGTGAGTAGTTACTTTTGTTCTTGAGGACATGGGAGAAGTCTTGTCATGAGTAATCATGTGAATTTGGTATTCGTTCGATATTTTGATGATATGTATGTTGTTGATTCTCTTAGTGGTGTCATGTGAACGTCGACTACATGACACTTCACCATATTTGGGCCTAAGGGAATGCATTGTGGAGTAGTAATTAGATGATGGGTTGCTAGAGTGGCAGAAGCTTAAACCCTAGTTTATGCGCTATTCCGTAAGGGGCTGATTTGGATCCATATGTTTAATGCTGTGGTTAGATTTATCTTAATTCTTATTTCGTAGTTGTGGATGCTTGCGAGAGGGGTTAATCATAAGTGGGAGGTTTGTTCAAGTAAGAACAGCACCCAAGCACTGGTCCACCCACATATCAAATTATCAAAGTAGCGAACGCGAATCAAACAAACATGATGAAAGTGACTAGATGAAATTCCCATGTGTCCTCGAGAACGCTTTGCTTATTATAAGAGATCGTTCCGGCCTGTCCTTTGCTACAAAAAGGATTAGGCTACCTTGCTGCACCTTAGTTACTATTGCTACTTGTCACTTGTTACAAATTATCTTGCTATCAAACTACTCGTTACCGATAATTTCAGTGCTTGCATTGCTGAAAACTGCTTGTCATTTCCTTCTGCTCCTCGTTGGGTTCGACACTCTTACTTATTGAAAGGACTACGATTGATCCCCTATACTTGTGGGTCATCAGTATGATAGTTTCAATAGCAGTAGTAACAGTAGTAACAGTAACAGAAGCAGTTTTGTAGTAGTTGTAACAGCAGCAGCAACGAAAGTAACTTAGCAAAGATCAATATGCGAAAAGCGTAGGCATTGGATCAGTGATGGATAATTATGTTGGATGACATTCATCATGTAACAGTCACAACCTAGGGCGATACACAATAGCTCCAATTCATCAATGTAATGTAGGCATGTATTCCGTATATAGTCATACGTGCTTATAGTAAGAACTTGCATGACATCTTTTGTCCTACCCTCCTGTGGCAGCGGGGTCCTTAAGGAAACTAAGGGATATTAAGGCCTCCTTTTAATAGAGAACCAAAATAAAGCATTAGCACATAGTGAATACATGAACTCCTCAAACTACGGCAATCACCGAAAAGAATCCCAATTATTGTCACCTTGGGGTATGCGGATCATGACACGTAACAGGTGCATATAACTTGCATGATAGGATCAAGAACTCAAATATATTCATGAAAACATAGAGGGTTCAGATGTGAAATCATGGCACTCAGGCTCTAGTGACAAGCATTAAGCATAGCAAAGTCATAGCAACATCAATCTCAGAACATAGTGGATACTAGGGATCAAAGCCCTAACAAATTGACTCGATTACATGGTAAATCTCATGCAATCCATCACCGTCCAGCAAGCCTACGAAGAAATTCCTCACACACGGCGGTGAGCATCATGAAATTGGTGATGGGGGATGGTTGATGATGACGACGGCGTCAAATCCCCCTCTCCGGAGCCCTGAACGGACTCCAGATCAGCCCTCCCGATGAAGAACAGGAGGTGGCGGCGGCTCCGTATCGTAAAACGCGATGATTCTTTCTCTCTGATTTTTTCTCCATGAATAGGCACTTATAGCATTGGAGTTAGGGCAAACGGAGCTGCCAGGGGCCCACAAGCCTGCCAGGCGCGCCCTGGGGGGGTGGGCGCGCCCCCCAGGCTTGTAGCGCCTGGTGGCCCCCCCTCTAGTAGATCTTTGCACCAGTATTTTTTATATATTCTGAAATAATTCTCCGTAAATTTTTAGGTCCATCCGAGAACTTTTATTTCTGCACAAAAACAACACCATGGAAATTCTGCTGAAAACAGCATCAGTCCGGGTTAGTTCCATGCAAATCATGCAAATTAGAGTCCAAACTAGAGCAAAAGAGTGTGGAAAAGTAGATACGTTTGGGATGTATCAACTCCCCCAAGCTTAACTCATTGCTTGTCCTCAAGCAATTCAGTTGACAAACTGAAAGTGATAAAGAAAAACTTTTACAAACTCTTTTGTTCTTGTTGTCTGTATATATACTTAACTAGCATCCAAGTTTTCTGCAAAGATTATGAGCTAACCATATTGATGATAACACTTCGGTCTCACATTTACTCATGGCAATAACATAACCAACTAGCGAGCAATAATAGGATATCTCAGATACCAACACTTTGTCAAAACAATCATGATATAATATGATAGCATGGTATCTCGCTAGCCCTTTCTGAGACCGCAAAACATAAATGCAGAGCACCTCTGAGATTCAAGCAATGACTAAACATTGTAATTCATGGTAGAGGATATCCAGTCATGGTCACACCCAACATTAACTATACTTAATGCATAAAAATGACAATAGTCTTCTCCAACTGGTGCTTAAATGAGAGGGTGATGACTCAACAATAAAAATAAAATAACATAAAAGTAAATGGATAGGCCCTTCGCAGAGGGAAGCATGGATCTGCAGCGGTGCCAGAGCTCGAAGCTTAAATTAGAGATGAAAATAATTTTGGGAGGTATGCTTTTCCTGTCAACGTCACGACCGAGAGTTTTCAATATCTTCCATGCTAAACAAATTATAGGCGGTTCCCAAGCGGAAAAGTAAAGTTTACTCCCCCTCCACCGTACCAACACAAGCCATGGCTAGCCGAATTCACGGGTGCCCTCCATACCAACAACTTTTCGGGGGAGTTTGTTTGCATTATATGATTTCGATTTGAGCATAGGACTGGGCATCCCAATTACCATCCTCTCTCGTGCAATGAATAGTGAATAAACACTCATCTGAGAGTAACCCGCTTAGCATGGAAGATACTGACCGCCCCCTGTCGCTCATTGAGTGGTACGGGCACACAAAACAGATGTTCGTTTGAATATTTAGAGGTGGCACTTGGAAATTTACTTGGAACGGCAGAGTAATACCGCATATAGGTAGATATAGTGGACTCATCTGGAATAACTTTGGTTTAAGGGTTTGGATGAACAAGCAGTATTCCCACTTAGTACAGGCGGAGGCTAGCAAATAGATTGAGAAGCGACCAGCTAGAGAGCAAAAATGGTCATAGACATGCATTGCGAATAATTAACATTGAACACGAGCATGAGTAGGATATCAACACCCTGAACATAAATATCATGGAGGCTATGTTGGTTTTGATTCAACTACATGTATGAACATGTGCCAAGTCAAGCCACTCGAATTACTCAGAGGAGTATACCATGCTAACACACTACATCACAACCATTTTAATGCATGTTGACACTCAAGATAAATCATTATCCACTCCTAGCTATTTAAGCATGGCATGAGCAACTATAATCTCTAATTGTCATCACAAATATGTTTACTCATAATAATGCTGAATCATGAATACTGAGCTAAACATATTTACAAAGACAAAAACAAGAAGAGTTCATACCAGCTTTTCTTCACCGCAATCACTTCATCAAATATCGTCATTATTGCCTTTCACTTGCACGACCGAATGATGTGATAATAATAAGAATGGTGCAAGTGTGTCGTGGACTAAGCTGGAATCTGCAAACATTTATTCAAAGGAAAAGACAAAGTAATAGTGGCTCGTTGTTAGATCAACAATAAAGCATATGGGAGCCACTCAACATTTTCATCGTGGTCTTCTCCTTGCAACGACTCAACGAAAAGAAAAGAAATTCAGAGAAACACACTGAAATATTTTTGGAGTTTTATTTCTTTGAAGAAAGGCAAATTAACGAAGGAAAAACGAAAAACGAGAAAAACTATTTACACGGGAAAGCTCCCAACAAGTAAAAGAAGAAACGAGAAATATTTTTAGGTTTTCTTTTACTGCTACGAATTAACTAAACAAGAAAGAAACTACAACTAATTTTTTTGGATTTTCGAAAGTTTTTCAAACACACAAGAAGATAACGAAAATAAAACTAACATGGATATACAATGAAAAAGGATGAACACCGACAACTGGAATGAATGTGTGATCATGAATGTAATGTCGGTAAGAAATACGTACTCCCCCAAGCTTAGGCTTTTGGCCTAAGTTGGTCTACGGCCAGTCCTGGCCTGGATAATGCCCGTGATGGTAGTTCGGGTTGTACTGAAATGCAGCTGCCACAGCTTGGCGAGCTGCTTCGTTAAGGCGCTCGGTCTCTGCTGCCCTCTCGTACTCCTCAGCCTCCTCCTCAAGTATGAAATGTCTATGTTTTCCCTGGAAATCAAAGAAGGCAGGAGCAGGCAAAACAATATGGAAAACACGACGCCTGTTAAAGATTAGCCTGTATCTGAACGGGGGAAGACCCCTCTCAACGAGCTGGTGGCGTTCCATAGCATCATAATCAAGGAAACTAGGTGGCAAAAGGGTGTCATTTTATTTAATGGGCACACCAAGATAGGTAGCTAAGCGAGTGGCATAAATTCCACCAAAGAAATCACCAACTAAGACATTGTTATGTAAACGACGTGCAACAATAGCCCCCATGTTAAATTGTCTATCTCCCTGCACCGCACTCTTAAGAATGCTCAGGTCAGGGGCGCAAAGATGACTATGATCATGTTTACCATTAATGCATCTACCAATGAACAGAGCAACATAATGTATGGCAGGAAAATAAATGCTCCCCATAGTAGCTTGTGTGATGCCTCTAGTTTCACCCTTAGTAATGTTCATGAGGAATTCATTGCAATCAGATTTACGAGGTTCAGTGCAAGTCCCCTAGAATGGAATTTTGCATACTTCACTAAATTATTCAACAGACATGCGAAAAGGGTTTTCATAAAGGTTGAAAATAACATCATGTGAAGTGCGCTGATATACATACTTGAATCTTCGCACAAAGGAGTCAGTGAGGTCATAGTATTGCGGGCACCTGTCTGCCAGGAACTCCGTGAGCTCGGCGTTGCGCACGTACATATCAAACTCTTCCTTGATGCCGGCTCGAATCATGAAGGCATCCGACGGCCACTCGCACGGTAGCACTGCGGCCTCTCATGGCGGTTCGGTATCCTGCTCGCGTATTGCGGGCCTAGGAGCACTCTTGCTCGAGGAACCACCATGGAACATCTTCCTAAACATTTTCTTTTCTCTAAAAAATTTCTGAAATTTTTAGTGACTCAAAATAAAAGTGAACGAAACTCAACAAAATTGATACCAACTACTCCCACATGTATATAGAAGCTATATCATGCATCAAAACTACTTTGGACCATACAAATTCAACATGCAAGCTCATAAACATGGTCACCACAGCAGCAAAAAATTTGCAAAGTATAAAGCACTAGAGCAAAAACTAATTGGAGCATTGGAGGAGTCACATACCAAGGAGTAATTCCTCAAAATAGTTTTGGAAATGGGGTTCCGAGCAAGGAGATCAAAAATCATAGCAAAATGAGCAAGAACACGGGCTTGGGAGCAACTTTGATTTTTTCTGGAGGAAGAAGAAGGAGATGGGTGGCTGGCATAAGTGAGTGGGTCCCTGTGGGACCCACAAGCCTGCTGGGTGCGTCCAGGGGGGTGGGTGCGCCCTGTGGGCTTGTGGCTCATAGGTGCACCCCCCCCCCCTGGGGTGTGTTCAGTGCCAAAAATTCTTAAATATTCTGGAAAAAATCATACTAAATTTTCATGGCATTCTGAGAACTTTTATTTTTGGGCCATTTTTTATTGCACGGAAAATTCGAAAAACAGGATAATCATGGCATTTTATTTTATTATACTAAAAATAACAGAGAGCCAAAGGTGGGTACAGAAAGTTGTGCTTACTAAATTCATCGACCACATGCACCTCAAAAAGAATCCATTAATACGGTTGATCAAGTCTTATTAACAAACTATTTCCGAATGGCATGAAACCGAAGAATCTTCGTATAACACTAAGTTACCTCAATGGGGATATGCATCTGCCCAACAATAAGAATTTCATATTTCTTTTTGACAGTAGGAAGAGGAAATCTGAATCCTCCAATAGTGATTGTTGAAACCTTTTCAATACAATTAATACCATTCACCGAACTTTGTTTCTTTGGAAAATAAACCGTATGCTCATTACCATTGACATGAAAAGTGACCTTGCTTTTGTTGCAATCAATAACAGCCCCTGCAGTATTCAAAAAAGGTCTACCAAGGATAATCGACATGTTGTCGTCCTCGGGCATATCAAGAATAACAAAGTCTGTCAAGATAGCAACGTTTGCAACTACAACGGGAACATCCTCGCAAACTCCAATAGGTATAGCAGTTGATTTATCAGCCATTTGCAAAGATATTTCAGTAGGTGTGAGCTTATTCAAATCAAGTCTTCTATATAGAGTGAAAGGCATAACACTAACACCGGCTCCCAAATCACATAAAGCAGTTTTGACATAACTTCTTTTAATGGAGCATGGTATAGTAGGTATTCCTGGATCTCCTAACTTCTTAGGTATTCCACCCTTAAAAGAATAATTTGCAAGCATGGTGGAAATTTTAGCTTCAGGTATCTTTCTTTTATTTGTGACAATTTCTTTCATATTTTTAGCATAGGGAGACATTTTCAACATATCAATCAAGAGAGTACGCTAAAAGACAGGTCTAAGCATTTCAACAAAGCGCTCAAAATCTTCATCATCATTGTTTTTAGATGGTTTAGTAGGGAAAGGCATAGGTTTTTGAACCCATGGTTCTCTCTCCTTTCCATGTTTTCTAGCAACAAAGTCTCTTTTATCATATCTTTTATTCTTAGGATGTGGGTTATCAAGATCAACAGTAGGTTCTATTTCTACATCATTATCTGGTTGAGCATCAACATGAACATGAACATTATCATTATCATTATCCTTATCATTATAACAAGGTTTATGTTCATTACTAGATTGTGTCTCAGCATCAGAAATAGAAACATCATTATGATTCTCAGGAGGTTTTTCTATCTCAGGTTCACTAGCAGCATGCAAAGTCCTATCATTTTTCTTTTTCTTTTTCTTTTTCTTTTTCTTCTTAGATGGGCTAGGTGCATCAATATTATTTCTTTGAGAATCTTGTTCAATTCTTTTAGGATAACCTTCAGGATATAGAGGATCCTGAGTCATGCTACCTCCTCTAGTAACAACTCTAACAGCATGGTCATTCTTTTTATTATTCATTTCATCAAGCAAATCATTTTGTGACTTAGCAATTTGTTCTAACTGAGTCTGAACCATAGAAGCATGTTTACTCAAGCATTTAACATCGTTAGCAGTTCTAACCATCAAATCACTCAAGCGTTCAATCATGATGGCATTCCGTTTTAGTTGATTGCTAACATACATATTAAAGTGTTCCTGTTTAATGATGTAATTATCAAATTCATACAGGCATTGACTAGCAGATTTATTATACGGAATATCACCTTCATCAAATCTAGTGAGAGAATTTACCTCCACTACCTGTGTCGGGATGTCGAGCCCATGTATTTCTTCAATAGGGGGTATATTCTTAACATCTTCAGCTTTAATATCTTTTTCCTTCATAGATTTCTTAGCTTCTTGCATATCTTCTGGACTGAGGAATAGAATACCTCTCTTTTTTGTAGTTGGCTTAGGTAGTGGTTCTGGAAGTGTCCAATCATCGGCATTTCTCAATATATTATTCAATGGTACTTCAGCCTGTCCAACAGTTCATTCCCTGAAAACACAACCAGCACAACTATCTAGGTAGTCCCTAGAAGCATCGGTTAGCCCACTATAAAAGATATCAAGTATTTCATTCTTCTTAAGAGGATGATTAGGCAAAGCATTAAGTAGTTGGAGAAGCCTCCCCCAAGCTTGAGGGAGATTCTCTTCTTCAATTTGCACAAAGTTAAATATTTCGTGTAAGGCAGCTTGTTTCTTATGAGCAGGAAAATATTTTTCACAGAAGTAATATATCATATCCTGGGGACTACGCACACAACCAAGAGCAAGAGTATTAAACCATTTCTTAGTATCACCCTTTAATGAGAAAGGAAACAACTTAAGAATATAGTAATAGCAATTTTTTCCTCATGAGCAAATAGGGTGGCAATATCATTCAACTTAGTAAGGTGTGCCACAACAGTTTCAGTTTCATAACCATGAAAAGGATCAGATTCAACCAAAGTAATTAACTCAGGATCGACAGAGAATTCATAATCCTTATCAGTAACAAATATGGGAGAGGTAGCAAACTTAGGATCATATTTCATTCTCTCCCTCGTAGATTTTTCTTTCAACTCAGCAAGCAATTTTATAACCTCGTCTCTATCATTAGAAGCAAGAATTGCCCTAGCTGTCTCCCTATCAAAAACATAACCATCAGGTGTTTCAGGCATTTCAACTCTAGTAGGAGAGCTAGGTATAATAGGTGAATCATAATTTTCAAGAGTTCAACATTTTCAGTTTCTTTAGCTTTAGCAATTTGTTCATCAAGAAATTCACCAAGTGGCACAGTATTATCAAGCATAGTACTAGCATCATCATAAGTATCATTCATAGCAGAAGTAGTATCATCAATAACTTGCGACATATCAGAGTGAGTAACAGGTGGCGGTGTCACAAGCCTACTCAAAACAGAAGGTGAATCAAGTGCGGAGCTAGATGGCAGTTCCTTACCTCCCCTCGTCTTAGAGGGAACGATCTTGGTTTTAGCGTCTTTCAGATTCTTCATAGTGATCAACAGATATAAATCCCAAGTGACTCAACAAATAGAGCTATGCTCCCCGGCAACGGCGCCAGAAAAAGGTCTTGATAACCCACAAGTATAGGGGATCACAACAGTTTTCGCGGGTAGTATTTCACCCAGATTTATTGATTAGACACAAGGGGAGCCAAAGAATATTTGCGAGTATTAGCAGTTGAGTTGTCAATTCAAGCACTGTAACATCCCCAGATCTTAACCCTGTCATTAAGCTAATTAACTAGTCATGTCATCATAATCATCCTAAATAATTTGCATCTAGGAAATAATCAAAGTCAAATTTAAATTTAAAATGTAAGTCAAATTATTAATTCTTCAAATGTAACAGTAGTGCACCCCTGCAGGGAAGATATATCTATTCGAATAGTCGTGTCCACGGTAACAGGACGCTCAGTAAAGTATCGTGATCTACTACTTGAACTCGATACATGTTAAATAATATGTAAGCTCCGGGATCGCTTTCTCGCAGGGAGTCAAGGAAGGATCTCTAGGCTTTGCTACAACATGCTTGCTACTTCAATTATGTTACTAATCTGCACTCTTCTAATGCTGCAAGACGCTGAAGATGTTAGTCTTCGATAGGCTAGGCCTCTCTCTCTCTATTCTGGCATTTCTGCAGTCTAGTCCACAGATACAGCCTTCCCTTGATACCGATGCATATGTAGATTAGATCTGATGTAAGTCTTGCGAGTACTTTGGATGAGTACTCACGGTTGCTTTGCTTTCCTTTTCCCCCCATACCTGATTGATGTGACCAGATGACGGAGCCCCGGAGCCAGCCGCCCCAGTCGACGACTACTACTACCCCTCTGGAGGAGCCTACTACTACGTGGAGACCGCCGACGACCAGGAGTAGTTAGGAGGCTCCCAGGCAGGAGGCCTGCGCCTTTTCGATCCGTGTCGTTGTTTTGCCCCGCCTTCTTAAGGCATATTTGCTTAACTTTTATGTCTGTACCCAGATATCTAATGCTTCCGCTGATGCTTGTATGACTCAAGCTTATGTATTCGAGCCCTCGAGGCCCCTGGCTTGTAATATAAAGCTTGTATTATTTTATTTTGTGTCTAGAGTTGTATTGTGATATCTTCCCGTGAGTCCCTGGGCTTGATCGTGTGCATTTGCGTGTATGATTAGTGCACGGTCGGGCCGGGGGCGTCACAACCACACCTGGAGAAATAAATATCTGCAGCAAAGTGTTTAGTAGCACAGTAGTATGATAGTTTCAATAGCAGTAGTAACAGTAGTAACTGTAACAGAAGCAGTTTTGTAGTAGTTGTAACAGCAGTAGCAACGAAAGTAACTTAGCAAAGATCAATATGCGAAAAGCGTAGGCATTGGATCAGTGATGGATAATTATGTTGGATGACATTCATCATGTAACAGTCACAACCTAGGGCGATACACAATAGCTCCAATTCATCAATGTAATGTAGGCATGTATTCCGTATATAGTCATACGTGCTTATAGTAAGAACTTGCATGACATCTTTTGTCCTACCCTCCCGTGGCAGCGGGGTCCTTAAGGAAACTAAGGGATATTAAGGCCCCCTTTTAATAGAGAACCGGAACAAAGCATTAGCACATAGTGAATACATGAACTCCTCAAACTACGGCAATCACCGGAAATAATTTCAATTATTGTCACCTTGGGGTATGCGGATCATGACACGTAACAGGTGCATATAAATTGCAAGATAGGATCAAGAACTCAAATATATTCATGAAGACATAGAGGGTTCATATCTGAAATCATGGCACTCGAGCCCTAGTGACAAGCATTAAGCATAGCAAAGTCATAGCAACATCAATCTCAGAACATAGTGGATACTAGGGGTCAAGGCCCTAACAAATTGACTCGATTACATGGTAAATCTCATCCAATCCATCACCGTCCAGCAAGCCTTTGAAGAAATTACTCACACACGGTGGTGAGCATCATGAAATTGGTGATGGAGAATGGTTGATGATGACGATGGCGTCAAATCCCCCTCTCTGGAGCCCCGAACGGACTCCGTATCAGCCCTCCCGATGAAGAACATGAGGTGGAGGCGGCTCCGTATCGTAAAACACGATGATTCTTTCTCTCTGATTTTTTTCTCCACGAATAGGTACTTATAGCGTTGGAGTTAGGGCAAACGGAGCTGCCAGGGGCCCACAAGCCTGCCAGGCGCGCCCTGGGGGTGGGCGTGCCCCCCAGGCTTGTGGCGCCTGGTGCCCCCCCCCCCTCTGGTAGATCTTTGCGCCAGTATTTTTTATATATTCTGAAATAATTCTCCGTAAATTTTCAGGTCCATCCAAGAACTTTTATTTCTGCACAAAAACAACACCATGGCAATTCTGCTGAAAACAGCGTCAGTCTGGCTTAGTTCCATTCAAATCATGCAAATTAGAGTCCAAACTAGAGCAAAAGTGTTTGAAAAAGTAGATACGTTTGGGACGTATCAACCCCCTACGGATGCCCCCTATAATACGGGAAATGCATCGGGGACTATTCCTCTTTTGTTCTTCTGGTTTTCCAATTGGTTTTCTCAGGAAAAAAAAGCTAGTTGTAAGAATTATTTCATATTCAAATTTTTTTAAGTTCTTTAAAAAATGTTCATGAATCTTAAAAAATGATTATGTTTTTTAAAAATGTTCTGGAATTCAAGTATGTTCATCAATTTTAAAAATATTCACAAATTTTAAAAATGCTCATGTATTTTAAACAATGTTCTCGAGTTATGAAAATATTCATGTATTCCTAAAAATGTTCTAATTTTGTTACATGTTTATGTTTTTTAAAAGATGTAAAAAAATACGAAAGTAGGAAAGAAAAGAAATTAGCAGAAGAAAGACCACGGAAAATAGATGGATGAAACAAAAAACAAAAAGAATTACTCCGGAAACTGCATCTCGACGTGTTTCAGATGTCCAGCCCATGGACGGTCGTTCTGTTCGTTTGGGTGACATCATATCTCTACCTAATAATAAAGAGACTATTTCTTCGGGTCGTCCGTCATAAAATTGCCCCCGAAGTTACCATAAATTACCCACTATGCCGCCCGTAAATGAAGAAAACGATTCGTTGTTTTAAAAAAAACGCCGCCGGCTTTGTTCTTATATATTGGATACACACATATATCAAAATCGTACAAGCAGCGCTATGGCTAGGCCTTAGCCTTGCGCACGGGCGACCAGGGTTCGATCCCTGGTTCTGTCCCTTGTTCTCCCATTTTCTCTTTTATATAGCAGGCCCCGCACATGGTAATGGGCCGGCCCATATGCCGGTCGTGACACCCCTATTTTTTTATTTCGTTTTTGCTTTTTTCCTTTCTCATTTTCTTTTTCTTTTTCCTTCTTTAAATTAATCTGGGATTTCCAAAAAAAATCCAAATTTCAAAAAGTTGTGAGTATTGAAAAAATATATCGAGAAATCATAAAATGTTTATGAATTCAGAAAAATTGGGAAATCATAAAATGTTCATGATTTAAAAAAACTGTTCGCATATTATAAAAAAATCACAATTTCAAAAACAAATTCGTGAAATGAAAAATGTTCATGATTTTTAAAATATGATCGTGTATTCAAAACATATTTGGGAATTTGAAGACAATGTCCATGAAATTTTAGAAAATGTTCACAAAAATTAAAATAGATTCGTAAATA
The DNA here is from genome assembly GCA_039707655.1 of Elymus sibiricus. Lineage (NCBI taxonomy): Eukaryota > Viridiplantae > Streptophyta > Magnoliopsida > Poales > Poaceae > Elymus > Elymus sibiricus. The sequence continues at coordinate 66,509,495 of CM077672.1, forward strand.
ATGAACAAAACGAATCGTCGCTTGGGTAGAGGTTTTATTAGGGGATCTGTAGAGGCCGTTTTATGATTTTATTTGGTCCCTTTCACGTCGGGTAAAAAACTACTTTCTGTGTACTGTACAGTGCTGAGCCCCAAAAAAATTGACATAGCTTCCTATGGGTTAGTTTTTGTAAGCTATATGAAAATAACTAAATGTCTATTTTGCCCTCATAGACAGCTATTTTGGTACCACAGTTTTACTGGTTATGGAAAACACCGCTACGCTAGGTCAACACAAGGCACATCACTCATCAGTCTAGCTCAGGCAGGGGTCCATCAATGTAGTTTGCTCAGCCAAAAAATATTTCATTGTGGCGCCTTAGGAAATCAAGTCGTGATGAGACCATCACATTTTCAGTTTTTGAAATGACTTTTTAAAAGTCCCTTATCTCATCGTGACATCACTCAGACATAGTTTGTTAAATGACATTTTGAAAATCCTTATCTCATCCTGGCATTTGATTCATACTTTTTTATCTCTACCACATCTGCATAATCTGATTGTTTTTCTCCTGTTGCAACGCACGGGCATATTTGCTAGTTGTAATAAAAGAGGGATAATTAGAAATTTCCCCTTTTACGCGAGTAGTTGGTTTGCTTCATCCGCGTTGATTCATAATATCAGTAGATCCCTTGATAGGGTTGCTTGTGGGGCAGAGTACGCAAAAAGGATTAGATTGTATGTACACGAGACAAGGATATAGTCAGGTTCGCTTCTTCAGGGTGAGGTAATACCCTACATCTTGCATGTCTGATATGTATTAATGTTGTCTCGAGTGAGACATGTATGATATGTGTTACGCATACCGACTCACGGGGCCCCGACTTAGGTGGACGACGGTAGGATTACATGGGGCCTGGGCCGATTTACATGGCTTGTAGCCAAGTAATCTATTAGACTACATGTTTTGTGCACCAAGTAAGGAGGTGCCCTTTTGAAGGAGGCATATTGGCCGAGTAGAGGCATGGACCTATGGCTGGCCTGGTGGGTTGTAGGTGCATCTAGTGCCCCTCGATAGTTTTGGAGATTGTTGGACAAAACAATTAAGGCACATATTTGTTTGTGAGTATAGTCGGGAAGTAGGTCTCTAGGAGATTGTTTATCGTGTGGTAGACGACCCCTCAAAATTTTGTTTATAAGCAATAGTTTTGGTGTGCTGTTCGAGGAACAATTGGCTGCCGCGAGGAAAATGACATAGACGTGAAGACTCTAGTGTTTTCCAGTTTCATTTTTCACTTATTGAGTCATAGGGCAAACTGTGCTATTAAGGAGAGGGGGGCCAAGTTAAGTTGATATTTAGGTCGTCGATGTATGCTCAATCCAAAACCTATTTCTTCGAGTGAAGATGAGAGAAATCTCTTCGTGCAGAGTGTTTATTATCTGAGTCCGTGACAATGTTCTTTGGGACTCCGAGAAAGAATTACTTGCGGTCAAGTCGACTTGACTTGTTCCTCAAGTAAGTCGGTGAGTGAGTTTGAAATCTGACCTTTATGCCATGTTTCGGTTCTTCGTTGAGTGGACAGTGCCCTTAATGCTCATTTCACACCTTGGGATCGCTCCCGCCTATAAATATCCCCTTATCCCAACCTGAGATGGTTGGCTGCTTCATTTGACTTGACAAGACATTATCTGAGCAACCCCTCCTCCAAGAGAATTGAGAGAATACCAATGAGGGAAAACTCAGAGCCTAAAATATGTCAAGTGACTAAGCATCAAGATGAACTACATTGAAGCTTAGCTTGTTGTAAGTGCGTCTAGTGCCACCCCTTTGTTGGTTTTGGAGTATTGACGACAAACCTGGCTGAGGGACCAATGTGTTTGTGAGATTCACAGGATAACACAGATAGAAGTCCCTGGAGATTCGGTTTAACTGTCGAAGACGACCCCCCAAAAATGTCTGAAGACATTGAAGCCAATGGTTGCCTTTGAAGATAATGAGTGAAGACAATGGAACGCGAAGACTTAGCTTCTTTGTAGGTTTCATTTTCTTTTATTGATTCATAGGAACCACCGCACTGTTAAGTGGGGTCGAGGTGAAACGACGACAGCTGTTGAAGTGATTGCTCAACCTAAAAGCCTATGTCTTTGCTACTTGTAGTCTGCGTTGGTATTTCCCCGAAGAGGAGAGGATGATGCAGTACAGTAGAGATAAGTATTTCCCTTAGTTAAGAACCAAGGTTATCAATCCAGTAGGAGAACTAAGCAAAATTCCGTTAAGCGCACCTGCACACACAAGAGCAAACACTTGCACCCAACGCAAATAAGAGGGTTGTCAATCCTCTTAAAGGTTAGTTGCAAGGATTAAATCTTATCGAGGTAAATAGGTAAAGTAAAATACTAATTAAAATAAAAGTAAATAAATTGCAGCAAGGTTTTTTTTAGGTTTTTTATATGATAAAGATAGACCTGGGGGCCATAGTTTTCACTAGAGGCTTCTCTCTCGAGCACAGAAACATACGGTGGGTAAACAAATTACTGTTGGGCAATTGATAGAAAAGCAAATAATTATGACGGATTCATGGCAATGATTATGTATATAGGCATCACGTCTGAGACAAGTAGACCGACTCCTGCCTGCATCTACTACTATTACTCCACTCATCGACCGCTATCCAGCATGCATCTAGAGTATTAAGTTAATAAAAACAGAGTAACGCCTTAAGCAAGATGACATGATGTAGAGAAGCAAATTCAAGCAATATGAATAAACCCCATCTTTTTACCCTTAATGGCAACAATACAAATACGTGTCATGTCCCCTTCTGTCACTGGGATTAAGCACCGCAAGATTGAACCCATCACAAAGCACCTCTCCCATTGCAAGACAAATCAATCTAGTAGGCCAAACCAAATCGATAGATCGGAGAGAAATACAAAGCTATAACAATCATGCATAAAAGAGTTCAGAGAAGACTCAAATATTTCTCATGAATAATCTGATCATAAACTCACAATTCATCGGATCCCAACAAACACACCGCAAAAGAAGATTACATCGGATAGAACTCCAAGAACATCAAGGAGAACATTGTATTGAAGATCAAAGAGAGATAATAAGCCATCTAGCTACTAGCTATGGACCCGTAGGTCTGTGGTAAACTACTCACACATCATCGGAAGGGCAGCAAGGTTGATGTAGAAGCCCTCCGCGATCGATTCCCCCTCCGGCAGAGTACCGGAAAAGGCCTCCAAATGGGATCGCGGAAGAACAGAGGCTTGCGGCGGCGGAAAGGTTTTCTCTTCTGGCTCTCTGATGGTTTCCCAATATTTGTGAATTTATAGAAGTGGAATTAGGTCAAACGGAGTCACGTGGGCCCCACAAGGCAACACGGCGCCCCCCCCCCCCCCGGGGCGCGCCCTGTTGCCTTGTGAAGTCTCCGTGAGGCTTCTGGCCTCCTCCCAAAGCTTCCAAGGTTTCTTTTGTCCAGAAAAAAATCTCCAAAAAGTTTCGTGGCATTTGGACTTCATTTGGTACTCTTTCTCTGAAAAGCCAAAAACAAGCAGAAAACAGCAACTGGCACTGGGCACTAGGTTAATAGGTTAGTCCCAAAAAATGATATATAATTGCATATAAAAACATCCAAGATTGATACTATAATAGCATGGAACAATCAAAAATTATAGATACGTTGGAGACGTATCAAGCATCCCCAAGCTTAATTCCTATCATGTTTCATCATGTAATCTTTCTCTTACGGTATGAATAATAAGATCCAAATGATTCAAATCAATTGTCTATAATTTGATATAAAGACATCAATACTCAGGCATACTAATAAACAATCATGTCTTTCAAAATAAAAATGCTAAAGAACGTTATCCCTACAAAATCATATAATCCTGTCATGCTCCATCTTCTTCACACAAAGTATTTATCATGCACTACCCCGATGACAAGCCGAGCAATTGGTTCATACTTTTTAACGCGCTTCAGCTTTTTCAACTCCCACTCAATACATGAGCGCAAGCCATGGATATAGCACTATGGGTGGAATAGAGTATGGTGGTAGAGATAAATAGGAGAAGTCAAAAATAAGAAGATAGTCTCACATCAACGAGGCTAATCAACGGGCTATGGAGATGCCCATCAATTTATGTCAATGCGAGGAGTAGGGATTGCCATGCAACGGATGCACTAAGAGCTATAAGTGTATGAAAGCTCAACATGAAAACTAAGTGGGTGTGCATCCAACTTGCTTGCTCATGAAGACCTCGGGCATTTGAGGAAGCCCGTCATCGGAATATACAAGCCAAGTTCTATAATGAAAAATTCCCACTAGTATATGAAAGTGACAAAATAGGAGACTCTCTATATGAAAAACATGGTGCTACTCTGAAGCACGAGTGTGGAAAAGGATAGTAACATTGCCCCTTCTCTCTTTTTCTCTCATTTTTTTCATGGCTCTTTTTCGCCTCATTTTTTTAGAACGATCTCATGGACCTCATCCCCACTTTTTCGAGGACTCATTAGTCTCGACCATTCTTTCCTCACTGGGACAATGCTCTAATAATGATGAGCATCACACCTCTATTTACTTACAACTCAACATTACAACTCGATACTAGAACAAAAATATGACTCTATATGAATGCCTCTGGCAGTGTACTAGGATGTGCAATGATGCTAGCGTAACATGTATAACAATGATGAACGGTGGCTGAGCCACAAATACTATGTCAGCTATATGATCATGCAAAGCAATATGACAATGATGATGTATGTCATAAAAACGGAACGGTGGAAGTTGCATGGCAATATATCTCGGAATGGCTATGGAAATGCAATGCCATGATAGGTAGGTATGGTGGCTGTTTTGAGGAAGTTATAAGGAGGCTTATGTGTGATAGAGCGTATCATATCACAGGGTTTGGATGCACCGGCGAAGTTTGCACCAACTCTCGATGTGAGAAAGGGCAATGCACGGTACCGAAGAGGCTAGCAAATTGCGGAAGGGTGAGAGTGCGTATAATCCATGGACTCACATTAGTCATAAAGAACTCACATACTTATTGCGAAAGTTTATTAGCCCTCGAAGCAAAGTACTACTACGCATGCCCCTAGAGGGATAGATTGGTAGGACAAGGTCCATCGCTCGTCCCCGACCGCCACTCATAAGGTAGACAATCAATAATAAATCATGCTCCAACTTCTTAGCATAACAACAGATCATACATGCATGCTTCGGGAATCACAAACCTTAACACAATTATTCTTACTAAACCACAATTATCTACTAATACCTCCCGCATATTACCATCTTAATATCACAAAACTATTGCAAGGAATCAAATTTATCATATTCAGTGATCTACATGAAAGTTTTTATTATATCCCTCTTGAATACCTATCATATCAGGACCAAATTCATAACCCGTGCACATTACCATTGCTATCATGAGACTCTCAAAAAGATATAAGTGAAGCATGAGAGTGCAACTATTTCTTTAAAATATAACCACCGCCGTACTCTAACAGATATAAGTGAAGCACTAGAGCAACTGCCTAGCTCAAAATATATAAGTGAAGCACATAGAGTATTCTAACAAATCATGAATAATGTGTGTCCCTCTCAAAAAGGTGCGTTCAGCAATGATGATTGTGACAAACTAAAAAGCAAACAAACTATATCACAAGATGCTCCAAGTAAAACACATATCATGTGATGAATAAAAATATAGCTCCAGGTGAGTTACCGATAGATTGTAGACGAAAGAGGGGATGCCTTCCGGGGCATCCCCAAGCTTAGACGCTTGAGTCTTCCATGGATATTACCTTGGGGTGCCTTGGGCATCCCCAAGCTTAGGCTCTTGTCGCTCCTTATGTTGGAAATATGCCCTAGAGGCAATTAATAAAGTGTTTATTATCATATTTCCCCGTTCATGATAATGGTTTATTATTCATGCTAGAATTGTATTGACCGGAAACTTAATACATGTGTGAATAGATAAACAAATACTGAGTCCCTAGTAAGCCTCTACTAGACTAGCTCGTTGATCAAAAGATGGTCAAAGTTTCCTGACCATGGACATGAGTTGTCATTTGATAACGGGATCACATCATTAGGAGAATGATGTGATGGACTTGACCCAACCGTTAGCATAGCATATGATCGTTCAGTTTATTGCTACTGCTTTCACTATGTCAAATACACGTTCCTCTGACCATGAGATCATGCAACTCCCGGATATCGTAGGAATACTTTGGGTGTATCAAACATCACAACGTAACTGGGTGATTATAAAGGTGCACTACAGGTATCACCGAAAGTATTTGTTGAGTTGGCATGGATCAAGATTGGGATTTGTCACTCCGACTATCGGAGAGGTATCTCTGGGCCCTCTCGGTAATACAGCATCACAGAAGCCTTGCAAGCACCGTGACTAAAGAGTTAGTTACAAGATGACGTATTACGGAATGAGTAAAGAGACTTGCCGGTAACGAGATTGAACAAGGTATTGAGATACCGACGATCGAATCTCGGGCAAGTAACATACCGCCGGACAAAGGGAACAACGTATGTTGTCATATGAGGTTCAACCGATAAAGATCTTCTGGAATATGTAGGAACCAATATGAGCATCCAGGTCCCGCTGTTGGTTATTGACCGGAGAGTCGTCTCGGTCATGTCTACATCATTCCCGAACCCGTAGGGTCCGCACACTTAAGGTTCGATGACGATATAGTATTATATGAGTTATGTGATTGGTGACCAAATGTTGTTCGGAGTCCCGGATGAGATCACGGACATGACGAGGAGTCTCGGAATGTCCGAGAGGTAAAGATTCATATATTGGAAGGTGGTATTTGGACTCCGGAAATGTTCCGGAAGGTTCCGGATATTTTATCGGAGTACCGGGGGGTTACCGGAACCCCCTGGGGGCCACATGGGCCTCATGGGCCATGGAGGGGAGGAACACCAGCCCACAAGGGGCTGGTGCGCCCCCTCCCCCCAAGGGCAATCCGAATTGGGCCAGGGGTTGGGGGGCCGGCCCCCCTTCCTTCTCCCTCTCCCCCTCCTACCAAGTAGGAATCCTACTTGGAGTAGGATTGGGGGGGGCGCCGGCCTATGGGAGGAATCCCTAGGGGGATTCGGCCTCCCTAGGGCGCAGCCCCCTTGGCTGCCTCCTCCCCCCTCCCTCCTTTATATATACGGAGGGGGGGCACCCCTTGGAGACACAACAATAGTTCCAAGCCATGTGCGGTGCCCCCCCGATCACCGTTTTACGCCCCGGTCATATTTTCGGAGAGCTTAGGCGAAGCCCTGCCGGAATCACTTCACCGTCACCGTCGCCACGCCGTCGTGCTGACGGAACTCATCTACTTCCTCGACGTCTTGCTGGATCAAGAAGGCGAGGAACGTCACCGAGCTGCACGTGTGTAGAACTCGGAGGTGCCGTACGTTCGGTACTAGATCGGTGGAGCTCGAAGAACGTTCGACTACATCAACCGCGTTGATCTAACGCTTCCGCTTACGGTCTACGAGGGTATGTAGACACACTTCCCCTCTCGTAGCGATGCATCTCCATGGATAGATCTTGCGTGAGCGTAGGAAATTTTTTGAAATTCATGCTCCGTTCCCCAACAGTGGCATCCAAGCTAGGTCTATGCGTAGATATGATTTGCACGAGTAGAACACAAAGGAGTTGTGGGCGTGGGTGTATACATATTGCTTGCCGTTACTAGTTGTTACTTGATTCGGCGGTATTGTGAGATGAAGCGGCCCGGACCGACATTACGCGTACGCTTACGCGAGACTGGTTTCACCGTCGGTGCACTTGCTGCATAAAGGTGACTGGCGGGTGTCTGTCTCTCTCATTTTAGTTGAATCGGTTTCAATGAAGCGGGTTCTTTTAGAAGATCAAAAAGCAATGACTACACCACGTTGTGGTTTTGCGTAGGTAAGAACGGTTCTTGCAAACCCGTAGCAGCCACGTAAAACTTGCAACAACAAAGTAGAGGACGTCTAACTTGTTTTTGCAGGGTATGCTGGTGATGTGATATGGTCAAGACATGATGTGATATAAGTTGTTGTATGAGATGATCATGTTTTGTAAGTTATCAGGCAACCGGCAGGAGCCTTATGGTTGTCTCTTTATTGTATGCAATGCCAACGCTATGTAATTGCTTTACTTTACCGCTATGAGTTAGCAGTAGTAGTAGTAGCAATAGTCGGCGAGACGACCACGACGCTACGATGGAGATCAAGGTGTCAACCCGGTGACGATGGAGATCATGACGGTGCTTTGGAGATGGAGATCAAAAGCACAAGACGATGATGGCCATATCATGTCACATATTGAATTGCATGTGATGTTAATCCTTCTATGCATCTTATTTTGCTTAGGACGACGGTAGCATTATAAGATGATCCCTTCACTAAATTTCAAGATAAGTGTTCTCCCCTAGTATGCACCGTTGCGAAGGTTCGACGCTTCGAAGCACCACGTGATGATCGGGTGTGATAGATTCTTTCGTTCGCATACAACGGGTGTAAGCCAGTTTTACACACGCAGAATACTTGGGTTAAACTTGACGAGCCTAGCATATACAGATATGGCCTCGGAACACAAGAGACCGAAAGGTCGAACATGAGTCATATAGTAGATATGATCAACATGAAAGATGTTCACCATTGATGAACTGATCCACCTCACGTGATGATCGGACGTGGATTAGTTTGATGTAGATAATGTTACACTTAGACAACTTGAGGGATGTTAATCTAAGTGGGAGTTCTTAAGTAATTTGATTAATTGAACTTCAATTATCATGAACATAGTCTTAATAGTCTTTGCAATTGTATGTTGTAGATCAATGGCCCGCGCTGTAGTTCCACTGAATTTTAATGCGTTCCTAGAGAAAGCTAAGTTGAAAGATGATGGAAGCAACTATGCGGACTGGGTCCGTAATCTGAGGATCATCCTCATTGCTGCACAGAAGGCTTATGTCCTTGATGCACCGCTGGGTGTCGCGCCCCCTGCAGATTCGACAGCAGATGTTATGAACGTCTGGCAGTCGAAGAAAGATGACTACTCAATAGTTCAGTGTACCATGCTTTACGGCTTAGAACCAGGGCTCCAAAGATGTTTTGAGCACCATGGAGCATATGAGATGTTCCAAGAGCTGAAACTTGTTTTTCAAGCCAATGCCCGGATCGAGAGATATGATGTCTCCGATAAGTTCTTCAGCTGTAAGATGGAGGAGAATAGTTCTGTCAGTGAGCATATAATCAAGATGTCTGGGTTGCATAACCGCTTGACTCAGTTGGGAGTTAATCTTCCAGATGATTCGGTTATTGACAGAATTCTCCAATCACTGCCACCAAGCTATAAGAGCTTCGTGATGAACTATAATATGCAAGGAATGAACAAGACGATTTCCGAGCTCTTCGCTATGCTTAAGGCTGCGGAGGTTGAAGTCAAGAAAGAGCATCAAGTGTTGATGGTAAAGAAGGGCACCAGTTTCAAGAAGGGCAAAGGAAAGAAGGGGAACTTCAAGAAGAACGGCAAATCAGTTGCTGCTCCCACGAAGAAACCCAAGTCTGGACCCAAACCCGAGACTGAGTGTTTCTACTGCAAGGGGACTGGTCACTGGAAGCGGAACTGCCCCAAGTACTTGGCAGATAAGAAGGCTGGCAACGTCAATAAAGGTATATTTGATATACATATTATTGATGTGTACCTCACCAATGCTCGTAGTAGCATCTGGGTATTTGATACTGGTTCGGTTGCTCATATTTGTAACTCGAAACAGGAGCTACGGAATAAACGAAGATTGGCTAAGGACGAGGTGACGATGCGCGTCAGGAACGGTTCAAGAGTTAAAGTTATCGCCGTCGGCACGCTACCTCTACATCTACCCTCGGGATTAGTGGTGAACCTAAATAATTGTTATTTGGTGCCTGCGTTGAGCATGAACATTATATCTGGATCTTGTTTATTGCGAGACGGTTATTCATTTAAATCAGAGAATAAAGGTTGTTCTATTTTGATGAATAATATCTTTTATGGTCATGCACCGCTTGTGAATGGTTTATTCTTGTTGAATCTCGATCGTGGTGATACTCACATCCATAATATTGATGCCAAAAGACGCAAAATTGATAATGATAGTACCACATATTTGTGGCACTACCGCTTAGGTCATATCGGTGTTAAACGCATGAAGAAACTCCATGCTGATGGACTTTTGGAATCACTTGATTATGAATCATTTGAGACGTGCGAACCATGCCTCATGGGCAAGATGACTAAGACTCCGTTCTCCGAAACAATGGAGCGAGCAACAGACTTGTTGGAAATAATACATACCGATGTATGCGGTCCGATGAGTGTTGAGGCGCGCGGTGGATATCGTTATGTTCTCACGTTCACAGATGATTTGAGTAGATATGGCTATGTCTACTTGATGAAGCATAAGTCTGAAACATTTGAAAAGTTCAAAGAATTTCAGAGTGAAGTAGAGAACCATCGTAACAAGAAAATAAAGTTCTTATGATCTGATCGTGGAGGAGAATATTTGAGTTACGAGTTTGGAAATCACTTAAGACAATGTGGAATTGTTTCACAGCTCACGCCACCTGGAACACCACAGCGTAATGGTGTGTCCGAACGTCGTAATCGTACTCTATTAGATATGGTGCGTTCTATGATGTCTCTTACCGATTTGCCACTATCATTTTGGGGTTATGCATTAGAGACAGCTGCATTCACTTCAAACAGGGCACCGTCTAAATCCGTTGAGACGACACCGTATGAACTGTGGTTTGGTAAGAAACCTAAGCTGTCGTTTCTGAAAGTTTGGGGATGCGATGCTTATGTCAAAAGGCTTCAGCCAGATAAGCTCGAACCCAAAGCGGATAAGTGCGTCTTCATAGGATACCCAAAGGAGACCGTTGGGTACACCTTCTACCACAAATCCGAAGGCAAAGTATTCGTTGCTAAGAATGGATCCTTTCTAGAGAAGGAGTTTCTCTCGAAAGAAGTGAGTGGGAGGAAAGTAGAACTTGATGAGGTAATTGTACCTCCTCTGGATAGTAGTACACCACAGAAAGAAATTTCTGTGACACCAACACAGACCAGAGAAGAAGTTGATGATGATGATCATGAAACTTCGGAGCAAGTTGCTACTGAACCTCGAAGGTCAACCAGGACACGTTCCGCACCAGAGTGGTACGGAAATCCAGTCTTGGAGGTTATGTTGTTAGACAACGGTGAACCTTCGAATTATGAAGAAGCTATGGCGAGCCCGGATTCCGAGAAATGGCTTGAGGCCATGAAATCCGAGATAGGATCCATGTATGAAAACAAAGTGTGGACTTTGGTAGACTTGCCCGATGAACGGCGAGCTATTGAAAATAAATGGATCTTTAAGAAGAAGACGGACGCTGATGGTAATATCACCATCTATAAAGCTCGACTTGTTGCTAAAGGTTATCACCAAGTTCAAGGAGTTAACTACGATGAGACTTTCTCACCCGTAGCGATGCTAAAGTCTGTCAGAATTATGTTAGCAATTGCCGCGTTTTATGATTATGAAATCTGGCAAATGGACGTCAAAACGGCATTCCTTAACGGATTCCTTAAGGAAGAATTGTATATGATGCAGCCGGAAGGTTTTGTCGATCCTAAGGGTGCTAACAAAGTATGCAAGCTCCAGCGATCCATCTATGGACTGGTGCAAGCATCTCGGAGCTGGAATACTCGCTTTGATGAAGTGATCAAAGCGTTTGGGTTTATACAAACTTATGGAGAAGCTTGTATTTACAAGAAAGTGAGTGGGAGCTCTGTGGCATTTCTCATATTATATGTGGATGACATATTGTTGATGGGAAATGACATAGAATTTTTGGAAAGCATAAAGGGTTATTTGAACAAAAGTTTTTCAATGAAGGATCTCGGAGAAGCTGCTTACATATTAGGCATCAAGATCTATAGAGATAGATCAAGACGCCTCATTGGACTTTCACAAAGCACATACCTTGACAAGATTTTGAAGAAGTTCAAAATGGATCAGTCAAAGAAAGGGTTCTTGCCTGTATTGCAAGGTGTGAGATTGAGTAAGACTCAAAGCCCGACCACGGCAGAAGACAAAGAGAAGATGAGTGTCATCCCCTATGCCTCAGCCATAGGCTCTATTATGTATGACATGATGTGTACCAGACCTGATGTGTGCCTCGCTATTAGCTTGGTGGGAAGGTACCAAAGTGATCCAGGAGTAGATCACTGGACAGCGGTCAAGAATATCCTGAAGTACCTGAAAAGGACCAAGGACATGTTTCTCGTTTATGGAGGTGACAAAGAGCTCGTCGTAAAGGGTTACGTCGATGCTAGCTTTGACACAGATCTAGATGACTCTAAGTCACAATCTGGATACGTATTTATTCTTAATGGTGGAGCGGTCAGTTGGTGCAGTTCCAAGCAAAGCGTCGTGGCGGGATCTACATGTGAAGCGGAATACATAGCTGCTTCCGAAGCAGCACATGAAGGAGTCTGGATGAAGGAGTTCATATCCGATCTAGGTGTCATACCTAGTGCATCGGGTCCAATGACTATCTTATGTGACAACACTGGAGCAATTGCTATAGCAAAGGAGCCCAGGTTTCACAAGAGAACCAAGCATATAAAGCGCCGCTTCAACTCCATTCGGAATTTGATCAAGGATGGAGACATAGAGATTTGCAAAGTGCATACGGATCTGAATGTGGCAGACCCGTTGACTAAACCTCTTCCACGAGCAAAACATGATCAGCACCAGAACTCGATGGGTGTTAGATTCATTACAATGTAATTGTCTCTAGTGCAAGTGGGAGACTGTTGGAAATATGCCCTAGAGGCAATTAATAAAGTGTTTATTATCATATTTCCCCGTTCATGATAATGGTTTATTATTCATGCTAGAATTGTATTGACCGGAAACTTAATACATGTGTGAATAGATAAACAAATACTGAGTCCCTAGTAAGCCTCTACTAGACTAGCTCGTTGATCAAAAGATGGTCAAAGTTTCCTGACCATGGACATGAGTTGTCATTTGATAACGGGATCACATCATTAGGAGAATGATGTGATGGACTTGACCCAACCGTTAGCATAGCATATGATCGTTCAGTTTATTGCTACTGCTTTCACTATGTCAAATACACGTTCCTCTGACCATGAGATCATGCAACTCCCGGATATCGTAGGAATACTTTGGGTGTATCAAACGTCACAACGTAACTGGGTGATTATAAAGGTGCACTATAGGTATCACCGAAAGTATTTGTTGAGTTGGCATGGATCAAGATTGGGATTTGTCACTCCGACTATCGGAGAGGTATCTCTGGGCCCTCTCGGTAATACAGCATCACAGAAGCCTTGCAAGCACCGTGACTAAAGAGTTAGTTACAAGATGACGTATTACGAAACGAGTAAAGAGACTTGCCGGTAACGAGATTAAACAAGGTATTGAGATACCGACGATCGAATCTCGGGCAAGTAACATACCGCCGGACAAAGGAAACAACGTATGTTGTCATATAAGGTTCAACCGATAAAGATCTTCTGGAATATGTAGGAACCAATATGAGCATCCAGGTCCCGCTGTTGGTTATTGACCGGAGAGTCGTCTCGGTCATGTCTACATCATTCCCGAACCCGTAGGGTCCGCACACTTAAGGTTCGATGACGATATAGTATTATATGAGTTATGTGATTGGTGACCGAATGTTGTTCGGAGTCCCGAATGAGATCATGGACATGACGAGGAGTCTCGGAATGTCCGAGAGGTAAAGATTCATATATTGGAAGGCGGTATTTGGACTCCGGAAATGTTCCGGAAGGTTCCGGATATTTTATCGGAGTACCGGGGGGTTACCGGAACCCCCCGGGGGCCACATGGGCCTCATGGGCCATGGAGGGGAGGAACACCAGCCCACAAGGGGCTGGTGCGCCCCCCCAAGGGCAATCCGAATTGGGCCAGGGGTTGGGGGGCCGGCCCCCCCTTCCTTCTCCCTCTCCCCCTCCTACCAAGTAGGAATCCTACTTGGAGTAGGATTGGGGGGGGCGGGGGGCGCCGGCCTATGGGAGGAATCCCTAGGGGGATTCGGCCTCCCTAGGGCGCAGCCCCCTTGGCTGCCTCCTCCCCCCTCCCTCCTTTATATATACGGAGGGGGGGCACCCCTTGGAGACACAACAATAGTTCCAAGCCGTGTGCGGTGCCCCCCCGATCACCATTTTACGCCCCGGTCATATTTTCGGAGAGCTTAGGCGAAGCCCTGCCGGAATCACTTCACCGTCACCGTCGCCACGCCGTCGTGCTGACGGAACTCATCTACTTCCTCGACGTCTTGCTGGATCAAGAAGGCGAGGAACGTCACCGAGCTGCACGTGTGTAGAACTCGGAGGTGCCGTACGTTCGGTACTAGATCGGTGGAGCTCGAAGAACGTTCGACTACATCAACCGCGTTGATCTAACGCTTCCGCTTACGGTCTACGAGGGTACGTAGACACACTTACCCTCTCGTAGCGATGCATCTCCATGGATAGATCTAGCGTGAGCGTAGGAAATTTTTTGAAATTCATGCTCCGTTCCCCAACACCTTATTCCTTTATCCATCGTAGTCTCACCCAAAACTTGAAAACTTCAGCACACAAAACTCAACAGAAACCTCGTGAGATCCGTTAGTATAACAAATAAATCTTTAACTTTAGGTACTGTTTTAAATTGATTCATATTTAATATTGGAATAATGCTTCTGTACTCCAACTTCTCCATGACTCATACCCCCCGATACGATCCATAGATTCATCAAAATAAGCAAACTATGCAACAAAAACAGAATCTGTCTAAAACAGAACAGTCTGTAAAGATCTGAATTATGGTCATACTTCTGTAACTCCAAAAATTCTGAAAAATTAGGAAACCGTGGGAAATTCATATATCAATACTTTATAAAAAATTCAGAAGGTTCTGACACTCCAGCGAAAATTAGAAATTCCAGCACTTAACGCAAAAGTTTCTGTTTTCAAACAGCATCTATCATACTATCTTCCAAATCATCCCAAAGGCATTACTTGGCACAAACACTAATTAAAACATGAAAACACAATCATAACAGAAGCTATAATCATGCAAACACTCAAAAACAGAAATAAAAAGTTTATTGGGTTGTCTCCCAACAAGCTCTTTCTTTATAGCCATTAAGATAGGCTTAAGATTTCAATGATGCTCGCATGAAAGATAATAATTGAAACACAACGAGAGCATCATAAGATATGTGACAAACACATTTAAGTCTAACATACTTCCTATGCATAGGCATTTTATAGGAAAACAAATTATCAAGACAAGAAATATCTATCATATGCAAAGAAGCAGAATAAAACATTGACAATCTCATCATAACGAGAGGTAATTTAGTAACATGAAGATTCCTATAATCATATTTTTCTCTCTCATAATAATTACATGTAGGATCATAATCAAACTCAACAATATAGCTATCATAAACAATATTCTCTCTGTGATCTACATGCATAAAAAAATTATAATCTTCCAAGATAGTGGGATTAATATCAACTAAAGTCATGACCTCTCCAAACCCACTTTTATCCAAAAATTCATAAGATTGATAATTCTCCGAAGTAGTGGGATCATTATTACCTCAAGTTGATGCTCTTCCAAACCCACTTTTAATAGTATTGCAAACATTATTATCAATAACATATTCATCATGAGGCTTAAATAAATTTTCAAGATCATAAAAAGCATTATCACCCCAATCGTGATCATTGCAATAAGTAGTGGACATGGCAAAATTATCATCCCCAAGCTTGTAGCTTTGCATATTATTAGCACAATTCACATTAATAGAATTTATAGTAACATCATTGCAATCATGCTTTTCAATCAAGGAGCTATCATGAATCACTTTATAAATTTCTTCTTCTAACACTTCATCACAATTTTCAGATTCATGATTTTCAAGCAAAACTTCATAGAGAAAATCAAGAGCACTCAAATCACTAGCAATTGGTTCATTATAATTGGATCTTTTGAAAAGATTAGAAAGTGGATGAGGATCCATAGTGATCTTAAATTTTTGTTTTACTTTCTGTTCTTGTGTGTTGACAAGGCAATAAAAGCAAGCAAGCAAATAAAATATTTTTGTGTTTTTATAAAAAAAATTAGAAGTGGGGGAGATGAAAATGAGAGGCAAATGCAAATAAAGTAAATACAAGTGAATGATAATTTGTGCGAAGGTACTTGATAATTTTGATGATGTCTCCCCGGCAACGGCGCCAGAAATTCTTCTTGCTACTTGTAGTCTGCGTTGGTATTTCCCCGAAGAGGAGAGGATGATGCAGTACAGTAGAGATAAGTATTTCCCTCAGTTAAGAACCAAGGTTATCAATCCAGTAGGAGAACCAAGCAAAATTCCGTTAAGCGCACATGCACACACAAGTGCAACGCAAATAAGAGGGTTGTCAATCCTCTTAAATGTTATTTGCAAGGATTAAATCTTATCGAGGTAAATAGGTAAACTAAAATACTAATTAAAATAAAAGTAAATAAATTGCAGCAAGGTATTTTTAGGTTTTTTATATGATAAAGATAGACCCGGGGCCATAATTTTCACTAGAGGCTTCTCTCTCGAGCACAGAAACATACGGTGGGTAAACAAATTACTGTTGGGCAATTGATAGAAAAGCAAATAATTATGACGGGTTCATGGCAATGATTATGTATATAGGCATCACGTCCGAGACAAGTAGACCGACTCCTGCCTGCATCTACTACTATTACTCCACTCATCGACCGCTATCCTGCGTGCATCTAGAGTATTAAGTTAATAAAAACAGAGTAACGTCTTAAGCAAGATGACATGATGTAGAGAAGCAAATTCAAGCAATATGAATAAACCCCATCTTTTTATCCTTAATGGCAACAATACAAATACGTGTCATGTCCCCTTCTGTCACTGGGATTGAGCACCGCAAGATTGAACCCATCACAAAGCACCTCTCCCATTGCAAGACAAATCAATCTAGTAGGCCAAACCAAATCGATAGATCGGAGAGAAATACAAAGCTATAACAATCATGCATAAAAGAGTTCAGAGAAGACTCAAATATTTCTCATGAATAATCTGATCATAAACTCACAATTCATCGTATCCCAACAAACACACCGCAAAAGAAGATTACATCGGATAGAACTCCAAGAACATCAAGGAGAACATTGTATTGAAGATCAAAGAGAGAGAAGAAGCCATCTAGATACTAGCTATGGACTCGTAGGTCTGTGGTAAACTACTCACACATCATCGGAAGGGCAGCAAGGTTGATGTAGAAGCCCTTCGTGATCGATTCCCCCTCCGGCAGAGTACCGGAAAAGGCCTCCAAATGGGATCGCGAAAGAACAGAAGCTTGCGGCGATGGAAAGGTTTTCTCTTCTGGCTCTCTGATGGTTTCCCAATATTTGTGAATTTATAGAAGTGGAATTAGGTCAAGCGGAGTCACGTGGGCCCCACAAGGCAACACGGCGCCCCCCCTGGGGCATGCCCTGTTGCCTTGTGAAGCCTCCGTGAGGCTTCTGGCCTCCTCCCGAAGCTTCCAAGGTTTCTTTTGTCCAGAAAAAAATCTCCAAAAAGTTTCGTGGCATTTGGACTTCATTTGGTACTGTTTCTCTAAAAAGCCAAAAACAAGCAGAAAACAGCAATTGGCACTGGGCACTAGGTTAATAGGTTAGTCCCAAAAAATGATATATAATTGCATATAAAAACATCCAAGATTGATACTATAATAGCATGGAACAATCAAAAATTATAGATACGTTGGAGACGTATCAGTCTTCCAGTGAAGACAATGAGAGAAAAACTCGTCCTGTGTTGGATGAGTCAGCTTTGCTTGTAGCCCAAGCCAAGCTGTCACGTCGTGTTTGAAATCCGACAATTGGACATGTGTCGGTTGGCCACTGATCCAGGGTCATTTTGTTCATATCATGTCGGGTTTCCCCTGGCTATAAATAGCCACCCCCCTCCACCATAAGTTGGTAGCTGCTCCGAGTTATTGCACGACTTTTGTCGTTTGAGAGCAACCCACCTCCGAAGCCTTTGAGAGAGAATTCCTGCGAGGAAAAACCAAAACACCCAGAGCCCAAAGTGATTGAGCATCACCGAAGACATTCTGTTCTGAGTGAACCGAAGACTTATTACACTTGAAGACTGTGATCTTCCAGACGGTTAGGCGTCGCGTTTTGAGCATCCAAGAGTCATTGTGGATTGTCGGTGAACGAAGTCTGTGAAGGTTTGAAAGTCTACCTTGAAGACTTACCTAAGTGATTGGGAGAGGTCTTAAGTGACCTTAGCTCAAGGGGAATAAGGTGAAGACTAGGTCTTCTGAGTTCAATCTCAGCCACCCTAACCAGACGTACAGCTGTCACAACAGCTGGAACTGGTCAAACAAATCACTGTCTTCTCCGAGCATCCGGTTCTATCACTTCACTCCTTTACTTATTGTTTTGCATCGTGAAGCCTTTGCTTGCTCTATTTGTTTGAAGACAGTCCCTCTGATCATACCTTTGTCTTCACATTTACGGTTACTACTGTTCACTGCTACCTAGTCTGTTGTTTGATTTCACTTCTCACTATCATTGTGTTGTTCTTTCAGCATGTCTAGTATAGTTTATCTTCGGTTGTATCCTGCTTAGTAGCTGTTTATCTTCTGAGTCTTCGAAGACATTGCCTGTTTCGAAGACTTTCATAAAAATTGCCTATTCACCCTCCCTCTAGTCGATAACTAGCACTTTCACTTGTACCTATTACTCTTGTGAACTATGCATCCACTAGACGGTTAGGTGTCGGTTCGGGGTATCCAAGAGCTATCATGGATCACCAAGAACAAGTCTATGAAGGTTTGGAGATCACCTTGAAGATCTACTAGAGTAATTGGCCAGAGTCGGAGGAACTTTAGGTCAAGGAGAATAGGACGAAGAGAGATTTTCTTCTGTGTTAAATCACAAGTTCCTCTAACCACAGGTAGCATTGTGACGGCAGTGTGAACAAGGTGAACAAATCTAGAGTCGCCATCGAGCACCAAGATTCTTTTGCTTACTCAATTTTCCCCTGTTCTGTAAAAACTTCTCCCTCGCGATTTCTCTCTGTGATCAGTTCTCTGAAACTGCTAAGTACTTGACATTTTGCTCGTCATGTTAACATTATATTTATCTATTGCAGTACTTGTATGCTCGCCTAGTTGTCATTTACTTCTACTTAGTTATTCTTATATCTTGTGTTCTGATAGATTTATCTCAGTGGAGTTGGCGAGTTATTTCTGTAAGTCATTTACTTTTGCAATTTTGTCTCTATTTAGTTTTTGCCTTAGAGAGAATTCCTGTTGTGCTTCTTCGAGAAACTTGCTTTTGTCGAAGAAACTTTAAATCTCCGATTCACCCCTCCCCCTCTAGTTGATTTCTAATCCTACAATTGCTACCAGAGCAAGGTACTCACTTGTCTCTGCACATTTTGGTCTAACCGCCTAGAGTTTTCAAAATGTCGACTCCAGTGAATTGCAAGTCGTCCGAGAATATTCATGTCTTCGATGGCAAAGAATATCCTTTCTAGAAGAACAAGATACACATCAGCATAAACGTCATAGACGAAGATCTCTAGAGAATCGTTGAAGATGGATACATTATCGCCGACCCGGCCTATGTTACTCCTGCAGAGAGGAAGTATTGGGAACTTGATGCTCAAGCTAAGGAGATCATCTGCTCTAAGGGGTAACTTGGTCGTGTTAGCTCTCTGAGGACGTCAAAGGAAATCTGGGATATATAGACTTGCTAAGGTGAATGAAGATGTTTCCACTCAGAAATAATCTCGGGTTGGTACTCTGCGAAGCCGCTTCAGAAGACTTGACAATGAGTGTGTTCAACATACTTACGATTGTCTCTGTTATATCGCCAATGAGCTCAAAGGACTTGGCGCCATTGACATTACTGATCATGAAGTGTTGAAGAAGTTGCTTCGGTCTCTAGATATTTAATTTGATAGTTTGATTCTGATGATCAAAGAGCGCCCAGATTACAAAGATCTCGAACCCTCAAATGTTCTGGAGAGACTTAACACCCATGAGCTGCAAGAAGAAGAGACGAGATTATCCTGATCGTATCAGCGAAGATCTTGCATTGATCGTGAAATGCTTAAACCTATTCAAGAAGAAGAATCACTTCTCATAAGAATTCGAAGTATAACTCAAAATCTACCTCTGGCTCAAATTCCTCGAGTGAAAACTCCTGCTACAAATACAAAAAGACTGGCTATTTCATCGATGAATGTCTGTTGTGGGAAATTGAGGCCTGGAACAATGGCAAAGTTACAAAGAGTAGCAAGAGCAAGAACTATGATTCTGACCCTTACAAGAAGAAAAGGAGCATTTCAAGAATAAAGAGAGTTCATCCTCAAGGTCAAGCTCCTACAGAAAGAAGAATTCTCACAAGGCCAAGGCTTATATTGACAAAGAGATGGATTCTGAAGAAGAAACCTCTGAGTCCAAAACCGCCGAATAATAATCATCTGCCAAGGAATCTGATTTCGGCATGGCGGGTATTTCTTACTCCTTTACACCAACATCGAGCTTGTTCTTCGACAATGATGAAAGCGACGACGAGGCACCTGCATTCTGCTTCATGTCAAAAGCCTCTAAGGGAAATAACTGTCCATCCAGAAAGAATTCCTCACAGATCCAGAATGGAAATTCCTCAAAGGGTTCCAATGTTGATTCTTCCTCGTATGAATATGAGCACTATTCTTCTAACCATTATATTCATGCTTCTAAGAAAAAAAATCTGCATATTCATACAACTATGCTAACCACTCTCCAAGAAAAACTCCAATGCTCCTTGAGCAAAGTACTCTTATGTTTAGCGTCCAATTAAATATTTATAGTCGCCCATCAAGATGCGTGTAGTTAAGAAGAACTAATTCTTCTACATGACTATTTCTCTGGCGGCACTGAATGGGTCATGGATAATGGATGTACTAATCATATGACCGGAGACAGAAGTTTATTCGTCGATCTTAAATTGATTACTTCCTCACAGAAGTATATCACTTTTGACGACACCAACAAAGGAAAGGTAATTGAGTTAGGTTAAATTGTTATAACCAAAGAGAAACATATTGATACGGTCATGCTTGTTCAATCTCTTGGATTCAAACTAATGTCCATTTCAAAGCTTTGTGATATGGAAATGATGGTCTTATTCTAGATGTGTGGTTTTCATGAAAAATGATAACACTTTGACTTCGAAGGTGTTAGAAACTGTGATTTATATATTGTGAATTTCTCTAAGGGTCCCTCAGTTATCACTTGTTTGCTTGCAAAAACTACAGAGGGTTGGTTGTGGCACTGAAGGCTTGGCCATGCAGGTGCGGGAAACTTGCAGGCTTTGCTGAAGAAAAAGCACATCGTAGGAATTGCCGATGTAAAATTCGATAAAGATCGCCTCTGTGGTGCATGACTACATGTGAAGCTGACAAGCTCGTGAAGAAATCACATTCTGCGAAGACTAACCACGACAAGGCCACTCGAAATTCTTCACATGGACATGTTCGGCCCGCGGAACTACTCTAGCTTCGGTGCTAACCACTATGGACTCGTCATTGTCTATGATTTTCCCCGATTCACCCAAGTTTTCTTTCTCGAGGATAAATCCAGAACCGGAAATCTTCAAACATTTCGCCAAGAAGGCTTAGAATGAATATGAAGTCACTATTAAGAACGTGAGAAGTGAAAGTGGCATGGAGTTCAAGAATACTCATATCGAAGAATTTCTTGATGATTATGGCATCACCATAAGTTCTTCGCAGCTTATACTCCACAACAAAATGGAGTGGTGGAGAGATAGAATCAGATACTTGGTGTGCATCGTGCTTAATAAGTACAAGACCTCAATGGGCTTTCGGGCGGACGCCATCAACAAAGGTCTATATGATCTCAGCAGGATCTCTCTCCATGTCTCTCTCATCTGACTTGTCGAATAGGCGATAGAAGAGAATTTACCAAAAGTCAGAGCTCCATGCCTTATCCACAATATAATCCACTGTATTTTGGCCCCTTTGGCATCAGGTCGCCGCATCGCCATTGCCATCCAGAAATTCGATACTCCACAGTCCACAGACCACACTGAGTGGTGCAAAGGAGCTCGGCATTTGTCCGAACCCTCCCGTATCACCTTTTTCCGGTCAAATTGCTCGAAGATCATCCTGCCGGTGCACATTTCCATGGCTATATATGCAAGGCGCCCTATGCCCAACTCTAAGCAAGCGAGCACAACTCAAAGTCAAAGCCTCGTATACGAGAGCAACCGTAGCTACTAATTAAGCTCTCTAGCACTAACACTGAAGACCGGGCCGGCCTGATGGAGCAGGTGACAAAGCTAGCAGGGCAGCGGGCGGTGGTGATCTTCGGCATGAGCTCCTGCTGCATGTGCCACACGATGACGAGCCTCCTCCGGGATCTCGGGGCGAACCCGACGGTGGTGGAACTGGACGAGGACCCTCGGGGGAAGGAGATGGAGAAGGCGCTGGCGAGGCTCCTCGGCCGGAACCCGGCCATGCCGGCGGTGTTCATCGGCGGCAGGCTCGTCGGATGCACCGACAAGGTCATGTCCCTTCACCTCAGCGGCAAGCTTGTCCCGCTGCTTCGTAATTGCCGTCTGGGTGTAGTGCATGGGAGGGTTTTGTAGATATTCGGCCAGAGAATAATGTAATACACGTACGTGTACGTGCTCTGTTATCCTTTCTGTATCAGGTGATGATGGAGACTAAGGAAATCATGCAGGTGTTTCTTTTTTAACTGTAGCTGGGAGTACCTGTCCTGTCAAAGTGTTAAGCATTATAATTAGTGTTGTCTTAAGTCAAACTTTGTACTAATAGTCTTATATTAAATATGAACAGTACTCCCTCCGATTCCAATTATAAGATGTTAACATTTTTCTGAATCGGATGTATATAGGTGCGTTTAAGTGTGTTAGTTCACTCATTTCACTCCGAATGTAAAACATTTTGAAATATTCAAAATATCTTATAATTCGAAATGAAGGGAGTACCAAATACATGCAATATGAAAATATATTACATGATGGATCTAATGATACATATTCTTTTTTTTCTGAGAACCTAATGATACATATTCAGCATAGTGAATGGTGATATTTTTTCTGTAACCTTGCTCAAACTTCAACAAAATTGTCTTTACAACAACAGGTGAAGTAAACAAAACCAAGGTTTTTTTTTTCTTTTGAGAACAAACGGGGCGAAGTAAACTTCAACTTTCAAAAATTGAACTTTTGGTATTTGAACTTTCAGAATTTTGAACTTTTGAAAACTTGAACTTACAGAAATATTAAATATTAAAATTGTGACAAACTTTGCACAGAAAAAGAAATGTATGAAAAAATTGCATGTGTGGGCCCCACCATGAAACTCTTCCTTGTGCTCATGCAGCTCGTCGTGTGGCCGCTGCACATGGGTGGGGCACTCGTGTTAAATCCCCCCGACCGGCCAGTAAGCCTCCGCGCGCGCAATGACCCCTTCTGGGAGGCACCGTTTTGGAGTCCTGGCTTCGTTGTGGTCTGCCTCACTTCTCCGTTGTGAATTGCTCATGGTGGAGGTTCCCGTCGGCTCCAAGCGGTCTTCTTTGCACATCTATAGTTTGCTTGGTTGTCGATGGGGTGGTGTGTCGGTGCCCGGCACCTGTGTATCTTGCCTTGGGTGTGTGCGTCGTGAGTGGTGGTGGCGTGTGTTTGTATCGGTGTCTCGGTTGTTATGCGGTGATGGTTGCTTTATAATATAAAGCAGGGGGAAACCCTTTTTCGTCAATGACCCCTTACGGAGGCCCGATATACGCCGCTCATTGCCACTTATTGGCGGGCAAACGCATATGGCATAACTTCCCTTTCGTTCTTCTGGTATTCTAGTCGGTTTTCTTGAGAAAAAAGCTAACTATGGGATTCATGTTATATTTTAAAAATGTTTAATTTAAAAAAATACCCACTAATGCAAAAAATGTTCCGGTGTTTTAAATATGCTCCTGAATCCAAGTATGTTCACCAATTTTAAAAATATTTATAAATTTTAAAAATGCTCAAGAATTTTTACAAATTTTCATGAATTTTAAAAATATCTGCGTATTCCTAAAAACTTTCTAAAATTTAAACAAAATTATGATTTCTAAAATAGGTAAATAAAAATAAGTAAAAAATTAAATTATCAAAAAAAAGATCGCCTAAAATAAAGATGAAACAAAAATATGAAAATAATTACCCTGGATAGCGCGTCTCCACACGTTTAATTGGGCTAGCCCATGGATGATCGTTCTGAGCGTTTGGGTGACATCTTGTCACAGAGTGGGAGAAATAGGAAACTGGGGAGCAACTAACTAACAGCTCACGTCAAGGTCATTCTTTTTCTCGGAGCGCGTTAAGTGATGCGTTCAGTTGCTGCCACGTGTCGCATGCAGTGCATTCCCTCTTGTTTTTGTTTTTTTATGCGTGTTCAAGTTTTAGATGGGTTTAATTCAAGGTTTTTCGGCTTTTCAGTTTTTGCCTAGTTTTCTTTAGGTTTTGGAGGAAATTGTTTTTGTTTTTTCGGGAAGCAGTGCTTTTTCGCGAGAAGCATGTGCTTCTGTCGAAAAGGGAAAAGCATAGCTAGTGCTTCCACGAGAAGCACGATTGTGTTCTTCCACGAGAAGCATAGTTGTGCTTCCCCAAAAAAAGGAGAAGCATGATCTGTGCTCGCCAAAAAAATAGTACTTCCCAATTTTTTTTGGAAAAAGCACAACTGTGTTTTCGGGTTTTGGTTTTTTATTCGGTTTTGGTTTTAGGTTTTTAGTTTTTAGTTTTTTATTCCTCTTTTTGTTTTTCATGAAAACCGTTGAAACCTATTAACATGAAATCTAGTTTTGAAAATCTCGACGTGAGAAATCCAACAACGAAAATGGTTCATGATTTGGATGCATGGTGCAAGAGATAAACTGTTTTTGGAATATCTAGAAAAAAAACTCAATCGTTGCGACAAGCGACACACATGCAATGTGCCATTTGTCAGCACTAGAGAAATTGAGCTCTCTTGCGTGCGAGTTTCTGAAACAGCGCATGTGTAGCCGCTTGCATGGGCTGGCCCAACACGCAATGGCTGTCTGCATGGTCAACTGTTCGTTCATTGTCGTCGCTGGCTCAGTCCACTCGCTCCATGGTTAATTGGTCAACCGTTGACTAGTTGACTTCTGAAAAAAATCATGAGTCTTAAAACATTCACAAAGTTTGGAAAAACTATTCATAAATTCAAAAAGTCATGAATTTTAAAAAAAAACTTCATGAATTTGAGGAAAAGTTTGAATTTGAAAAGGTTCATGGAATTGCAAAAGTTCATTATTTTAAAAAGTTCACAAATTCGTGGATTTTAGAAAAAAATTGCGGATTTGAAAAAATATTAGCTGATTTCAAAAAAGTTCATGAATATTTAAAAAGTTTAGAAAATTGAAAAATGTTTGAGAATTTGGAACATATTCACGAATTTGAAAACAGTTCACAAATTTGAAATTATTCATAGATATTATAAAATGTTCATAAATTTGGGAAAACATCTTGAAAAATGTCACAAACACAAATTCATGATTTTTGAGAAAAATCACAAATCTGAAAAGAGTATAAAAATTAAAATGAAAAACAAAGAAAGTAAAGAAAAGACATAAAAATGGTGGGAAGCTTCTCAAAACCGGACAGAAAGCTACACACGAAACAAAAGCGGTTCACCCTTATGGGCCAACCCAGTTGATCGTGGGTGTGTGCGCTGCGTACGATTACCGAAGTAATCGGCGCCCAAGCGCGGCATAGAAAATGCCTAGGAAATTTTCCCTTACACGGTCACTTTTTTTTAGACAATCACACGAAGCTTTTATGTCGTCACAATGTTTACAAGGACGAAAAGAAGATCACCGGGTTGGCCTAACCAGACATGACGACCACCCCCCAAATATAAAGCATGCTTCCTTAGATTGTTAGCTTCAAAATTTGAGCTCCTAAATTCATGAACAAAATTACACAAAATAAAAGTACTAGAGTGTTCTATGATTTCATGTATGATTGCGCCGTAGCTAGACGCGTTGTGTTGCTTGATGTCTTCCACCACTTGCAGTCTCAAGCCACATTTATTCTTCTAGAATTTGGATCCTCGGCTAGTGCGAGAGCTTCCTGATATCAAGTGCCTCGAGTGTTGCAAGGTTTGTAATCCCCCTGAAGACAATCGCCAAAGCACCCATATAAACTCTATTATGATCTTGACTCGCGGCTGCCACTATACCGACTCCTAAATTCTTTGCGACTGTAGTGTCTATGTTAAACCGAGCCAATCCCGCCGGCGGAGCGATCCACTCCTCTGGTCTGGATGATGTATCTGTTGTGTTGGGTGCTCTTAGGACGCGTTTGGTTGCTCGCATTAGGCCCAGCCAGGCCTGCGCGGGCAGATTTTGGCTTGTTTGGTTGCCTGGCCTGCATCAAAAACTTGGCCCGCACGAACCTTAAAGCAGTGCTTAGCCAGGCCCGCTAGGAATGGCCGAATCGGCAGTTTCCAGCGAGCCAGGCTTGAGCGATGCAGGGGAGGGGAACACCACGCTGCGCAGCTGCGGGCAGGGAGATGACGGGAGCGATGGTGCGTCTCCGAAAAACGGCGGGACGAATTCGAGTCCGCCCGCCGATTCGGTCGCCCTATATAGCCAGGGTGACCGCGAGGCAAAACTCCCGCCACCATTTCCCCCCTCTCGAGCTTTCCCTTCGGCGCGGATCCACTTCGACGACGACGTAAGCGGCGCAACTACTCCGGCGACCGGTTGACTGCGGCGGCGGATCCACTGCTCCTCTTCTCCAACGTGCCAGTCACCTCCTCCGCGGCTCCTCCGATGGCATCTGTATGTTCAATCACCCCCTCCTTTCTACTAGTTCTAGCTAGATCTATGGATGTGGTAGGGTTAGATCTTCCGATCTGTTTGATTGTGATGTTGTAGTAGCTAGTTGTGATGGATTTGAAGCATGCTAGGGGTTGTTTCCATGTCGGCAAGCATTGATAGCTAGTGGTCATGGATGGATTGGTAGTATGCTTAGATGTGGGGGTATGCTAGTGTGCAACTATTGAACAAGATCATCCATGTGTCCATGATTAGTGATGTGTTCTGTTGTGTACAGTTGTGGTATGCTTTGATGGAATATGTAGTGTTGTGTTCAACTATGTGTGCATGTGTTACTGCTAGTTCGATCTGTCGATGTGTAGTGTGTTCTGGTGTTGATGACGCTTACGTTTGTAGGACATGACCACGCAAGATTTTAGTCAGGCCCTCGTGATGTCCGAGAGCCAGTTCCCGCCGTCCTACGTCGAGGACTCCCAGCCTCTCATCGACCAGATGCCTCCTGATTCAGAGGTTTTTGAGGTGCCGCCTACGGTTCCTCCATTTGTGCTGGCTCAGCCCAATGTTGTAGCTCATGCTGATGCTCAGAAGGCAGATGCAAATGAGAAGAAGGATGGTAGGGGGAACTCCATGAAATGGCAGCCGTTCCTCTCCACTTTCGTGCTTAACAAGATGTGTCAGATCATAGCTAGTGGGTGAGGACTGACAAGGGCTTCAAGAAGGTGCACTTGAACGCTGTTGCAAAGCAAGTGTTCGAGTTCTGTGGACAGGAGGTGACCTCGACCCAGATCTACAACCACCTGAGGAAGTGGAGAGTGAGGTGGATCGCCGCGTCCAAGCTCAGAGACCTGAGCGGTGCTTCATGGGATGAGGAGACCTGCTCGATCCTTTTGGAGACAGAGCACTACCAAGACCACATCGCGGTTAGCTCGCAAACCATCCATTCTAACTAACCAGCTCTTTAAGCCTATGAACCATTGCCATACTAACTAACCACTCTGCCCTGTTTCTTTGTTAGGCTCACCCCAAGGACGCGGAGTTCCTCAACACCCCTATCCAGAACTACCACCAGATGCAGTAGATCTTCTTCTTCGGGCTAGCAACCAGCAAGTATGCCATGGGCTCTGGTCAGCCGTTGGGCTCGCCGATGCCCGAGTATCCAGACACCCAGGAGTCAGACACCAACAACGTTGATACTCCTGACAAGGATGGTGAGCATGTTCCTATGCTTGATAGGAAGAGGAAGCGGGCAGGCTTCGTGGAGGAGAAGCTGAGCGTCTTCAGCAGCATGACTCGGGCAGAAGGAGGTGGCCACCGCCATCAGGGAGAACAAGACGGTCGACGTCCACCCTGACCTCTACGGCGCCGTCATGGAGCAAGGTGGCTTCAGCCCAGAGTCTCTCACGGCGGCTCTCGGCCACCTGTTGGACAACAAAGCCCAGAGAGTTGGGTTTGTTGCCATTGGAGACGCCCACAGGGTGCACTGGCTGAGAACCTGGCTGTGCAAGCACTACTACTAGTGCTGCTTCTGGTGGTGGCGACGGCGTGCATGATCCTCGATAGCGATGGCAACAAGGACGACGCTGACGATGACGACATATATTTTGTGTAGCTAGGGCTTGAAAACAATCTTATGGTCTGTATATTTTGGTGAGGTGATATATACTAACCCCTCACGGTGATCACGAACTTGCGGTGGTAGGATTACACCCTCTTTTGGATGTGGTGGTAGGATCACACCATAGTAGTGGTAGGTTGAACTTGCTATGCGGTATGATTATGCATGCTTACGATTTGCTCTTCTGCTTCATTGCTTGCTCCTGGAGTGCTCCATTGCTTGTTGTTTGTGTGTTCCATTGCTTGGTGTTTCAACTTATTGCTCTTGTGCACTGCTAGGATAAGTGGTATGCGGTGTTCATCGGGAGAGCTCCTGGAGTTTACAGTTCATGGGAAGCTTGCAATGAACAAGTTTCAGGGTACAAGAAGCAGCCACAGAGGGTTTAAGACTAGGCAGGCGGCAGAAGAAGCTTACTCCAAGTTTGTGCAAAAGCAGGCATGCAAAGCAGTGTTAAAGTTGGGAAGGTGGATCGTCAGTTTGGGCTGAAGAACGTCATCATCTTCGTCCAGTTCATCGCCATTGCAGTGATGTGGCGTTGGTGTGCTCGGTGTGATGCTGTGTAAGGTGTAGTAGTAGTGGGTAAGCTCACCAAGTAGGGTGCAAGGTGAGCACAACTCTATGCTTGTATGCAATCAAACAACGTGCACTCGTGTGACCACATACAATGCGAGCAACCAAAGACAGTGCGTAGAGGCGTCGCTACGATGCAGGGAGAGGATATGCAGACAACCAATCAACATGCAGATGTTGGTTTTTTGCCTGCATATGCTCAACCAGGCCCTAGTGGGACAAGTATGCAAAGTGCCTAAAAACGGTGCGAGCAACCAAATGCATCCTTAGCTTCTGCAATTGTTGTAGCTCTGAGAGGGATGAGACAATAAAAAGTGAGTCAAAAGTGTACTTCGAAGATATCCTCATAGATTAGCTTCTCTCCTTGCCCCTAAACTGCCCAAAGATTCACCACCATGCAGATGAACTCGTCATGGGATAGAGAATCGTGCATAGCAAAAATCCAGTTTTTTGCTCTGCCGTCCTAATTCGCGCACATATGTTCAGCCATCACCTCATCTGAACAGTTGATCTAAGCGTGTCTCCATGAATCCTCTGCACCTCAAAGAAGACATATGGATGTTGTGGACATGTTTCTATGGTGAAGAACATGCGCTAGTGGAATTGATAGTTGAGCAAGTCGTCATAAGAAGACCTTCAGCTTAGACGGCACACACATTTTTCATAAATGCGTCCATGCATTACTCTCGTCTCATTATTTGAAGTGCCAGCATTTTCCTCGGTCCAATTCTCCCTCTATATTTTTGTGTCCATTCTGATATGCTGACTTGACCGTAAAATTTCCCCGACGTTCAGCACTCCAAGCCCAAAAATCAACGATGTTCCTGGTGCACAACGAAGCTTCCCTACGACCAATCTGGCCCCCCCCCCCCCCCCCCCCCCCACAAAAAAACACACACCACACACACACACACACATGCGCGTCTTTAAATGCCCTTTCACGAAATGGAAGAACGATTCACCTCAAGGAGCTCATAGTGAGGCGGCCCAGTAGAGAGCAGTTGGTTTGCTTTGTTCTTCTCTTTTGTTCTTTTTATTTCTTTATTTATACTTTTTAAACATTCTAAATATATTTTTAAATTACTTTAATTAATTTTAAAAAGATCCACGCATAAAAATGTTCATGTAATGTAAAAAATGTTCATGCAACTTGTAAAAAATGTTCATATCATTAAAAAAATGTAAATCACATTAAAAATTGTTCACGATGTTTCAGAATATCTTAGTTACAGATTTTTGAAAAAATATACAATGTAAAATTTGGTTCGTGTAATTTCAAAAAAATGTTTCTTACGATCCAAAAATGTTCGTAACACTTAAAAATATTTCGCACGTTTTCAAAAATAATGTATGGAATTAATGTAAAATATTCAATCAGTGTTGCAAAATGTTCATCTGCAATGTGCATTTGACAAATATTCATCATTTATTAGGAAAAAGTTGAACCTGTATATAAAACATGTTCAATGTCCATTTGGGCATTTGGCAAATGTTTAACATATGTTCAGATAAAATGTTCAGCATGTAATTAAAAAAATATTAACGCGTATCTAAAAATGGTCAACATGTATATACAGAAAATGATCAACTTGGAGTAAAAAATTTGGAATGTATTTGACAAAATGAGAAAAACAGAAAAGGAAACAAGAAAACCAAAAAAAAAAAAGAACACCGATAAAAGCTTATACAGAAAACACATTAAAAACAAAAAGGAAATAAACGGCGTAGAAGCTTATAAAATCGGTGCTAGCGGGTGCACCAGAGGCGAATCGTCCTTCCATCTCGCAGTAGGCGATATCTATCATTTGAACCAACCCAACCCATGAAGAATCTCTGCATGTCGGGGAGGAGTTAAATTTGCTTTGACAACCTATCAAAAAGTTTTCAAATTTTTGGTAAGTTTTGATATTGCCAAACATTGGCTTGCCAAAAAAAGCATTAGCTTGCCCAATTTTTGGTAATAAATCAAGCATATGCCCTCTCTCGAGAAGCCATGCTCTCGCTGTCCGCCCGGCCCATCCTCTCCGCCTTCCTCCCCAAGCCCAAACCCCGCCGCCTCCTCCTCCTCAGACCCCTCCACTCCTCCGCCTCCGCCTCCGCGCTGACGCCGCCCACCCCGCGTACCACCACTCTCGACCTCCCGGAGGATACTGACCCCACTCCGCTCTTCCTCCGCCCACCGGCCCATCCCGTCCCGGAGGCCTCCCTCGCCACCTTCCGCCACAGGGCCGCCGCGCTCGTCCCGCCCTCGGCGCCGCACCTCCACCGCCACCTCCGCTGGCTCCTCGCTGACGCCTCCGCCCCCGCCGCCGAACCAGGGGCGCCCCATCTCCTCCGCGCGCCCCTCGACGAGCTCGAGGCCCTGTGGCTCCGCCACGTCCGGGACAGGCGCCCGTTCCAGTACGTGGTCGGGAACGAGCACTGGAAGGACCTGGTGGTAGCGGTCCGGGATGGCGTGCTCATCCCGCGGCCCGAGATAGAGGCCGTCGTAGACATGGTCGGGGCGGTCGAGGGGTTCCAGGACGGCTGGTGGGCGGACCTTGGGACTGGTAGCGGCGCCATCGCCGTGGCTGTGGCCAGGGGGAAGGGTGTTCGCCACCGACGTCAGCGAGGTGGCTGTTGAGGTCGCGCGGCTCAACGTCCAGAGGTACGGGGTGCAGGTGAGGCGATCCGGTTGTGTTTGGCATTGGGAAATTTAAGCTGTTTTATAGCAACTTTGATCAAACTAAATGCTGCCACTTATACCCAGATAGCTAATGGATGTTCTCATTATTATCCATCAGTGTAATAATACAAGATAGTGCCGTCAAACTGGTAGTGTAGGGTGAAATGTGGATAATCAATTAATCATTTATCATGTAGCGGCAATTCTATTTTGCCACCAATGTACGCAACAATTATAGCGCCT
This sequence comes from Elymus sibiricus, assembly GCA_039707655.1. Lineage (NCBI taxonomy): Eukaryota > Viridiplantae > Streptophyta > Magnoliopsida > Poales > Poaceae > Elymus > Elymus sibiricus. The sequence goes on from CM077672.1 coordinate 66,541,576, forward strand.
TGTACTTAACCATATCAATTGCATTTGTTTGTTATACAACAAGTACGATCTTATATATGACCAACCAAAATATCTGCTGACATAAATTGGCGGTGTAGGGTGAAATGCAGATAATTATTATTATGCTACCAGCATTTCTATTTTGCCACCAATGGACGCCGCAATTGTTGTGCCATGTGCTTAAGCATATCTATTGCATTTATTTATTATACAGCAAGTATGAACTGATATATGACCAACCAAAATTCGAAACAAATAATCAGACAGAGGCTTATTCTACATGACCATTGTATATATAATCAAGCCGATTACTTAATTTTAACCAAGTGGAGGCTCATAACAAAAGATCAGTTTAGCAACCTATCATGAGTTCATGACTTCAGTTAAGTAAGCTGATCAACGTATTTGTCACCCCCTTCTTAATATTACCGTGTCGCATCAGCGCCTTCGTTTTGGGCTGCTTCTAGATTTTAGTGTTGAGGGCTTCGGCATTTCATTAACAAGCTTCAAGAACGGAAGCTTAAACATGCCATGATGTTTTGCCTCCAGTGTCAACACCTCTTGCCCGAGGCACCGGTACGAATTGTAATTCTCTTAAGAGCTTCTCTAGATTACTCTTAGACAGACCATCTTCGCCAACCTTAGCTGGTCACATCCTCTTCAAGCTGAAATGAGAAGGCCTTCCTCTTGGGCTCGGTTAGCTCGGCGAGTTTGGCTATCAATTAATTTCTGACTAATCAGCTTAGAAAAGAAAATTGGCTACTGCCGGGTTTTAGATTTTCTGACTAATCAGCTTGAAACGTCTGCAACGCCCCTGAATGCACTGGTCAATTGCATTGTACTTAACCATATCAATTGCATTTGTTTGTTATACAACAAGTACGATCTTATATATGACCAACCAAAATATCTGCTGACATAAATTGGGGGTGTAGGGTGAAATGTGGATAATTATTATGCTACCGGCATTTCTATTTTGCCACCAATGGACGCGGCAATTGTTTTGCCATGTGCTTAAGCATATCTATTGCATTTATTTATTATACAGCAAGTACGAACTGATATATGACCAACCAAAATTCGAAACAAATAACAGACAACGGTTTATTCTACATGACCATTGTATATGTAATCAAGTCGATTACTTAATTTTAACCAAGTGGAGGTTCATAACAAAAGATCAGTTTAGCAACCTATCATGACTTCAGTTAAGCAAGTTGATCAACGTATTTGTCACCTCCTTGATATCACCCTGTCGCATCAGCATCTTCGTTTTGGGCTGCTTCTGGATTTTAGTGTCGAGGGCTTGGGCATTTCATCAACATTCAACAAGCTTCAGGAACGGAAGCTTAAACATGCCAGGATGTTTTGCCTCCAGTGTCAACACCTCTTGCCCGAGGCACCGGTAAGAATCCCCATTCTCCTTTAAGAGCTTCTCTAGATTACTCTTAGACAAACCATCTTCGCCAACCTTAGCTGGTCACATCCTCTTCATCTGAGACGAGAAGGCCTTCCTCTTGGGCTCGGTTGCCTCGGCGAGTTTGGCCTGCAGTGCCTTCCTCTTGCGTTGGGGCTTCTTGTGCACTTTCTCTTTTGAAAGGGCGCTGGCTTGGGTTGCACCTTGTATGTCCCAGACTTAGTATCATGTACCTGAGGACAAGGTGAGAGACTCGGAGTCTGACTCTGAGGACATTGAGGCCCATGATATTGAGTCCGAGGCTGACATGGTGCAGCCCAAGCCAGCTCCCTCAAAGTAGAATGTGGCCGAGAAGCCCCAGCGCAACAGGAAGGCGGTGCATGCCGAACTCATCAAGCCAACCGAGCCCAGGAAAAAGATCTTGTCTCCTCAGTTGAAGAGGATACAACCGGCTGATGTTGCGTAAGAGTAATTTGGAGAAACTCTTCAGGGAGAAGTGTGATTCTTACTGGTACATTGGGCAGGAAGTGTTGGCACTCAAGGCAAATCATCGCAGCAGGTTTAAGCTTCTATTCTTGAAGCTTGTTGATGACAAGGTCCGACCCATTAACATTAAAGTCCGGAAGCAATTGATTGCCCAAAGAAGGTACTGAGTGACATGGTGATATCAAGGAGGTGACCAATACGCTGATCAACTTCCTTAAGTGAAGTCATGATATGTCAGTAAGTAATCGGCTTTTTTTTTTAGAACACAGTAAGTAATCGACTTGATTATATACAAATGGTCATGTAGATAAGTCTCTTTTTGGTTATTTGTTTCAATGGAGATGCCAATTCATGTCGGATTATTTTTGGTTAGTCATATATCAGTTTGTATTTGCTGTATAACAACTAAATACAATTAATGGTGTAAGAATTGCTGCATTCATTGGTGGCAAAATATACTCGCTTGTAGCATAATAAACTCAGCGTGGGGTGGTTTTTGATTTGTTGCCAAAACGCAACATCGGATGGGTTGATACCGGTTACGGGAAGTGGCGTTGTTTCATGTTCTGATTTTGACTTATTGGTGCAGATAGCAAGCGAGTTAAACCACAACTGAGATTTACATTTGGTAAATGCTTCAAGTTGGAACACCATTTAGTAGTAATTGTACTTCATAGTCTACTTACTTGCTCCTGTTAGTCCCACAACTATACCCTGAAGCAAAAAAAGGCCACTACAACCGGGTTTTAGTTGGTTGCATAGCTAAAATTTATTTCTGACTAATCAGCTTGGAAAAAAAAATTGGCTACTGCCGGGTTGTAGATTTTCTGACTAATCAGCTTGGATAGGAAACGAGTTTAAGGCCCCTTTTGTTTGGGTTACAGATTTCTAAGAATCAGTGTAGCTTGGATTCCTGAGAATCGGCTGAGGCTACAGATTTTGGAAATCACAAGTTGTCTGTTTGTTTTCCCTCTTCCGGAAAACCATGAAACTTGCAGAGCTAATCACATTCATTGAACAGTTCACAAATCTTCCAATTCATACATACATACATATATACACATTCTCAGAAAACACACATGATCTGAGCAAATGTCCATCAAAGAAGACAAAAAAATGCCAAATAACAGGGCAACTACTCAGCGCCAAGACTGTCCACGAGGGAGAAGGTGGAGATTTTGGTGCAGGAGGCGGCGCAGAAGGAGGCTCGGGGCGGCAGGGTTGGTGAGGCCGGACCAGACCGTGGAAGGGCGCGACAAGGACGAAGCTGACCACCGACAAGGGCGGTGCAGGAGGAGACGGTTGGAGGCCCTGTGGGAGGACGACGAAGCGTTCTCGTCCGACGGAGGCACGGTGTCGGCGGCGCCGGAGGCCTGGACGATGGCTAAGTCGGCCGTCGTGGCTCCGGCGGTCGAGGGCTTCAACCCGGACAGGATCCCGGCATCCGTCTTCCAGCCCAGGACGGGGTAGTTGCAGGCGGAGTGGAGCATCTCGCCCAACGAGCCGCTGTTCAGCATCCACGGCGCCAGCCAGTCCGAGGACTTCTAAGACCCAGCAGGTCCCAGTTTGACTACTACGACGAGGCCATGGCTATCGACGGGGATCCGGGCGGGAAGCTGTCGCCGCTCGCGGAGGTCTCGGAGCACGGCGGCAAGGAGTTCGGCATGCTGGGAAGTGCGGTGTCGGGCGCGAGCGACAGGAGGAGACGGCCGGCGAGGCCCTGTGGGAGGCCCTTGGATCAGACGGGAGAGATGAGAGGAGAGAGGGGTCATGGGTGGAGGACGCGGTGAGCAACGACGGCGGGTGGGGTGAGAGTGGCGGCGGCTGGGGGAATAGCTTTGGGGAGACGAGAGATGTGTGGCTTGGACGGTTCACTCGGATAGGGGCTGCGGTGGCAGTTTCATTGTAACATTGACTGGAAACAGGTGCAAGGGCTGAAAATAAACCAGGGAAGGTGCAGAATCACTGAAATCGCTGCTTCCGGCTTGCTTGCCTGGTAGTTCAGTTTCCAGAATCGATTCTAGGAAGCTAGGTAAGAATCTGACGTTTGTATGAGAATTCTGATTTTCGGTGGCCTAGAAGCAGTAGCCGGAGCCCAAACAAAGGCCACCTAAGTTGCAACCGAGATTTATGTTCAGGGAAGTATTTGAGTTAGAACACATTTTATTAGTAACTGTACTTTCAGTATATTACACCTTTTTATGAGAGCTACTCTACTGCAGCTACTCCCAGAAGCAAAATTATTGGCTACTGCTTCCGGGTTTTAATTGTTCTGCACAGTTAAATTTGTATTGCTTTGCAGAAGTACATGAATTCTCGTTGTTAACGTCGTGTACTGAAAATAGGATAAAGTTGAGATAAGGCACGGCTCATGGTTCAAACCTCTAGAAGATGTCAAAGGAAAACTGATGGTTGCCATTAGTAATCCTCCATACATACCAACTGATGATCTACCTGGCCTGCAACCTGAAGTTGGTTGGCATGAACCAAAATTGGCACTTGATGGAGGCAAAGATGGCCTTGATCATTTGCTTCATCTATGTGAAGGGTTATCTTCGGCACTGAGGCCTGGAGGTTTCTTTGTTTTTGAGGTAAAGCATCTTCAGATGCCATGTATCTTAGATTTGCATGTGTTTGCTAACTACCAGCACCATTGTACATGATACTCTAGATAAATTAAAACGAATAATTCAGTCTAATATGGGCTTAAATTGTTACCAACATGTTTTCATGTTTAGCTGTAGGAGCAATTTCGTTTTTACGCTTTAGGATAATTATTTAGTAAGTGATTGGTGGTGCACTTCTTACAAGGTCTGATGTTCATAAAGAGATATCACATAACATGAAACAAGCAGTGTTGCTTTTATATGTACTACCCTACAGTGCCTTGATTCGTATTCCCTCAGATGCACATCATGGTCTCTCTCTTTTTGATTTTGTTGCTTTGCAAGTCCTGAAGGACTTATACTGGTAATTTTCACTCCATAAGATGTAACATGCAAAAATCTTTGTGTCTGTGGCAGACAAATGGCAACATGCAGACTGAGTTTCTTGTCGATTTCGTAAGTACAAAGTGGAGTTCTTTTTGTGACGTCGATGCTGATGAAAAGGACATGGATGCTGATGCAATATTCTGCGAGACCATTTTTGTTCCTTCATGATTTTGGGTAAGAACGGCCCAGTTTCTTGTTTGCAATGAGTAGCAGCACTTGGTTATTTCAACTATCACCTTTTGTCTCTGGCATCCCTGCAATTTGTGGATCTTTAATTAGTGAAATATGTGCTTCTTCTATGGTAGTTTACTACTCCTAAATGCAGGCTGCTGAAAACTGACAAGTGACAATCAGCTCCTTAGACCGTCAAAATCACGCTGTTTTCAATGTGCTAGAGAAAGCTTGGACATATTGTATGCCGAGGCATCATATTTTTTCTTTTTCTTCAGATGATAGCTTCTTGATATCCTAGTCATTCAAGGGCTGAATCAAGTGATACAAAACTATGATGCGTCAAGCTTCTATTCTGGCATGTCACTGATGCCATGACCTGCTGCATTAAATGATCTCTCTTTTGTGAAAGATGTAATAGCTGTCTCGTAGTTGTCTGTCCATTGAGTGTAACAAAGAGGTGCTTTGCAGTTTACTGTAAGCCCTTATATATGTAATTTCTTTCTTTTGCACATAAGAATCTCATAAAAAACTTTTTAAAGAAAATCTCCTAATGGATGGCGTAGTTCGGTTCCATGTATGGGTGCAGAACTTAATGATTAGGTCTCAAGCAGAGAATTATCTCTTAATGTTTAATTGTAGGGAATGCTCTCAGTAACTCATTTCACATGAATGTGTTTTTGCCCGTAAGATTTTCTTGAATTTCAGCCTCTGAACTTCCCAACCCTGCTGGCTCAGTTCCTGATCTGATAACATCTTCAGTAGAGCTTCATATGCATTGCAGGTAGTTCTTTTTGTAGTCATGATAGCGCCACTATAAAGTTCACGTGGGGAACACAGCAGTGGTGTTAGTGATATCGTTAACAAAGTTCACACAAAGCTGCATCTAAGCTAACTACGTGTGAACTGATCATGGGTTCAAGCAAAAAGATAAATGTTTCTCGTGTGTCCCAAAGTTGTAGAACTTGTCACGTGAATTTGTGTGCATTCCTGTGCTTTTCCTTGTATATTCCTTCGTTAAATATATCTAACTCTGCTCTTTCTCTTCACCTGCTTTTCAGAACCCCATGAGTTTGAAAAGATAAAGGCGGTATCGATGTTCATATTCTGGGCTTGGCTCAAGCGAGAAGCGAGCAGCCCAATTACATAATTCCCTCTGGGGCACTTATCACTTGCGGCCTAAGCGTCGTAGTGGGCAATAACATAGCACAAGTCAATCATGGCCCCTGTGCATGTGAGATGGGATGGTATTTTGTTTCCCAGCTGCCATTGATGGTCCAAGGAAGCTGCTCTACACTGCTACGGTGGACACAGGTCTTCTAGTAGTTTGCATACAAAAAGGTGTACCTGGTATTTGTTTTTAGGGGGTGGTATGTGTGGCCAATTCCTCTTTTTGGCGTGTTGGGCTGTGATGATGTGATCTGGAGGGAGAGGCCTTTTGTAGCCTCCAAATTATTCCGCTGTCCACAAGCGACTGGTGTGTGCTTAATTGTTTGTCCCTGCTGATCATTCTTGCTCACCATCTGGATCCATCTCCAGGTAAATTATACACGGAGAACTCAACATGTGGAATGGAAATATGCTGTGTTGTTTTGAATGGCCATTGTCAAATTAACATTGAACTCTTAGAAATAAACAGGTGCTCATGAAGTTTTTTGCATTATACATCTGGTCTATTTTTGCATCGTAGTTACATTTGGTCGCCAACCGTGTTGGCTTATCTTGTTTTTAGCACAACACTCCGCTTTATTGATTAATGATCAAAAGGGAATACAAATTGGATCATATGGCTGACCAAGCCACGTATGTCTACCTTGATCTAAAGATGATGCAAACCTAGCTAGGTTGTGGAATTAGAGCCCTTTTTTTCACATGGACAAAGTTATATAGGGTAAAAGAAGATCTAAGAGATGATATTTCCTTGTGACTGCTTCATGTTTCCCTCCCATCCTTGCTGCAATGTCGTTGACAACGTTAAGACAATCCGAAAGGTTCATGGCTAGGGCAAGACCCTCACAACAAGCCAATGCCTCCAAAGTGCCCGGATCCTTCACTCCGGAGTAGAACCAAAGCTGATGATCCAAGATAAACGCCAAGGTCATCACGACAAATAGCAACAGCCACTCCGGTCGTACCATCCCTTGACACACCCCCGTCAACATTGACTTTCGCCATGCCGGTCCCTTGACACCCCCCCGTCAACATTGACTTTCGCCATGCCGGTCCCTTGACACACCCCCGTCAACATTGACTTTCGCCATGCCGGTCGGGGGGAACCGCCAGCCACTAGCGCTAGGGGGTTGGGCTGAAACAAATGCCCTCGGCGCTTTGATATACTTCAATTCTTCCAGCACCCTTATATATCGGTTGGCAAACTCATGTGTGGAAAAAGGGCTTTGAAAAATTACTTCCCACCTCGCTGTCCATATCGCCCAAAGCATGACCACCATGCGTATAAGCTGTGCATGCGGGAGAGTATCAAACATGGTGAAAAGCCACGCCTTAGGTTTACCTCGGTGGTCAGCATCTTATGCTCCAAAAGTTCCTCCTCGGACAAAGCCCAAACGCAGCGCGCCAAAGAACACTCAACAAGGGAGTGTGACCAGGAATCTTCAGCTCCACACAGCAAGCATGACTGTGTTTCTTTCCTCTCCCGTGAATCTCCAAGCTATGGTGGTCGTACCTCACTGATTGTTCTGATCGTTTTCTCTCCCGATTCCTGATTGGCGCTTGAACCCTAGTGAGTAGCGAAGCAGCGAGCCCTACTGGACAATGGCGAGCCGGTGACCTGCGCCTCCAGCAGGTTGATTGGCATGGACTAGCAGAGACAGGGCTCCGGGGGTTATCGGCGGGCGACGATCGTCATAGCGCTGCCTGAGGCGGGATGCAGACAACCATCAGCTTTTCATCTTCTCTAACTAAAGTATGGTTTCCATCTCCTTAAATTCAGAGAATAATTTTGCTTTTGCTTTCATGATTTGAAAATATTTAACAGAGAGTGCGAACATTAAAGATTATGCAATTCAGAATCATGAATTGAACCAATTGATTATTAGGCTCCTTCTAACTAACAACTGATATTATTGTAAAATTGTTATAAAATGAAGAGGACTGGAGATTGCATCTTTTTTCTTTAACTACTTTTACCGATGTGCTTTTGATAAACTCTTATGATAATATGTTGGTAATTTGGTATGTTGTATTTGCGATGAATTTTTTTTTATGTCCATTGGACCACCCTGATCAAAAATCCTGGCTACGCCACTGGAAGGAAGTGATACATGGGCGAGTCTCCACAGGAACATATGCAGCTTTGAGGGAACATCCACTTTCCACAACTTCCGCCATCCAGCTTTTTCTTCTTCCCGATTAGATGGCCCCGCTTGCTCCTCCAACCAAGCGTTTCGGCGCCTCTTCGTATCTACGAGCATGCGGTAGGCGGAGCGAACTGAGACCTTCGACCTGGCGTGGCCCTTTCGGACTGTGGGTGCTCGCCTCCGACGAGCTGCAGGAGAGGACCGCCGTGTTTTTCAGGGTGTTCAAGGCCGAACGCAAGCACATCGTCCTAATGTGCAATGACATCTCGAGTCCTGGACTGTCAGCTTGAGGTCGTCAGTTCAATCCCCCACCCACTCCCTCTCTTATCTTTTTTTCTTCACAATACCGTATATATCCTCAAAATGGACCCCGATTACGCCCGAACGTTCGGGATTTGACCATGGCAAATTGAACGTTTTCAATGACAATTTTAGTCACGCGGGGATGGCAAGTTTAGTTGGCAAGCATGGTGAATCCATGTGTACTGCATTTTTTGTCAGGAATCCAAGCCCTTAAAAAAATCTTCAGAGACCTCTCCAAGGCTGGGGGCAGTGCCCCCCCCCCCCACCCCCCCAAAAAAACCCACCATATAGCTCTACTGTTGCATATGATGATCGATGGCGATGTAGTGCTACGACCAGGAGCCTCCTCTATCTGTTGGGCCATGGGCCAGCTTTGTAATAGTGCAGATTTTGGTCCGTGTTCAGACTTGTAGCCCTGAACCTATTTCTCTCTCTTTACTCCTGCGGTCGTCGTGGAATCCATCTCCGGAATTTCCTATTCGCCGCTCTTTGCGTCGATTTGTCGACGCTTCGCACACACAGTGGCGAGCGAGCGAGCATTCTGGGCCGGCTCATCAAAGTGTTCCATCGATCCCGGTTTGGGAACCATCTAGAAGGTTCCTGACCGGTTTTGGGAACCTTCTAGAAGGTTCCTGAACCTTTTTTTTCTATTATCTTTATCTGGTTTTACGGTTTTTTATTTTTTTCTTCGTTTTTTCTGTTTCTTTTTTTACTTTTTCCTTGTCTGTTTTTTTATTTTTGTTTTCTTTTCCGTTTTTTATGAAACATTCTTTTTCGTTTTCTCTTTTCTTTTTTCTGTTTCTTTTTTTCTTCTTATTTTCTTTTTCTTTTTCTGTTTCTTTTCTTTTTCTTTTTCTTTTTCCTTTTTTAATTTTTTCTTTTTTTCTTTTAATTCCTTTTTTATTTATTTTTCAAAAATTCGCAAATTTCAAAAATGTTCACAATTCATAATTGTTCGCAAATTTTAAAATATGTTCGCGTTTTGAAAAAATGTTCACAAATTTTGGAAAAATGTTTGTAAATTTGAAAAAATATTTGTAAATTTGAAAAAATGTTCGCAAATTTGAAAAAATGTTCGCGCTTTCAAAATATGTTCGCAAATTTGAAAAACTGATCATGTTTTGAAAAAATGTTCATGTTTTCAAAAAATGTTCGTGTTTTCAAAAATAATTCGTCAATTTGAAAAAATGTTCGCGTTTTCAAAAAATGTTCGTCAACTTTTTAAAAATGTTCGCATTTTGAAATTTTGTTCACAAACTAAAAAGTTCAAGGATTTCAAAAAAATGTTCCCGTTTTTCAAAATTTGTTCACACATTCAAAAAACATTCATGTTTCAAAATTTGTTCACAAATTCAAAAAATGTTCCCGTTTTCCAAATTTGTTAACAAATTCAACAAATGTTACGTTTTTGAAATTTATTCAGAAATTCGAAAAATAGTTCATGTTTTCGCAATTTGTTCGCCAATTCAAAAATTGTTCGGGGGGAATTTCAATTATTTTTTTTGAGTTTTGTAAAAATTGTTCGTAATTTTGAAAAAACGTTCACGTTTTCACTTTTGTTCTTGTTTTTCAAAAAATGTTTACAAAAGTTTTTTTGGAAATTTCACAAACTGGTTTTTAAGTTTTGTCGAAGGAGTGCGATGAATTTATCCCGTTGCAACGCACGGGCCATTTTCCTAGTCTTTTAAAAAATCAAAAAATGTTTCCTTTAAATAATGTTCAGAGTTTTTCGAATTTTTTTTGTTTTTTCAAAAAAAAAATGTTTGATTTTTTCCCAAAAAAAATGTCTCTTGAATTTCAATAATCGGTTGCTACAGTACCCGATTTGCTACAACACGCTCTGCTATAAGAACTGGTCCTCTACAGTACGCCATAGAAAAAAAACTGGGCAGCTTAGCGTGGATGGACTGGTTGCTACAGTACGTGCGTGAGAGTAAATGGGCTACAGAAAAACTGGTTCGCTACAGTACGTTTGAGTTGCCCGGCCCAGGTGGGCGCCCCATGTGCGAATCCCCAGCTATTTGACGCTGAGAGCGTCATATAGGGGTTCCCTCCTTTCCTTCCTCGTCCAAACTCTGTTTCCTCGCTTGATTCCTCTTCTATGAGACTATGACACAAATGAACCTCTAGTATCATATAATATGGTAATCGGGCTTTCGGTCCTTCAGATTGTACCCAACTCGCAAAAACGCCCACCAAAAATCCTGCCCACCACCTGCTGTTGGACAATTTGTTTCCTCCAAAAAAAATCTCCGTTGCTGCGTTAGCGTCCTCTCGATTTGAGCTGTGAAACCCGGGCAAAAGGTGTGGTTCACTCCGTGTATTGCGCAAAAGACGGCAAGGTGTACCTGAGCTTGATAGGCACAGATTTGGAGTGCCCACAACAGGCAAATCCGGGAAACCTACCTTGACAACAGGGCATGGCGGAAGTTGAGCCCACCCTCACCCATCTACAAGCACCGGCGAAGTCACAGATCATCGCTGCAGTGGGCTAAAGCAACACCCATAGCTCCATCCACACCGCCCTTGACAAGTTGTCCGCCTCCAGCGCTGAGCTTGTTGCGTCCCAGAAGGCCATGGTAATGAACCTAATGGCACATATCTCCTCTTCCCATAATGAGAAGTCAGAGACGCAAGGAAAGAAAAAAGCTTGCCCGAGGCAAAGAAAGCAGATTGACAAATAATCGTAATAACATATGCACTGTTGTGGAGAATAGATTTTCAAACATGTACAGCACTTTACAATCTTCAAACTCTTTCAAGAATTATAATTTGAAGTTTTTGTACATCCAAACAGGAAATGGATTGGCTATTCTCTTTGACTCCATCCCCAATTTCCATGAACATGCAAACAACATCTACACTGAAGCCCATTTCCATTTCCACCCAGTTTTGGGATTGGAGCCCATTTCAGTTTCTTGGCTCGAATATCTACATTCAAAGTTTCAAACAGAGCCTTGTTAGTGTTATTCCGAAATCTATCGACCAGTGCAGTGCACTGCTCTTGTACAGCCGAGAATGATGAACTGCAGCGGAAATCCGAAATCCCAGCTCTCCAAAGGTAGCTCAGGACTCTGTTACTCCACGACTTGCAATAGGACGACCTTTGGAAAGCTGAAACTACAGAACAAGAAGATATTTCGTCGCAATTGGAATCACAAACACTTCATTTCTTTCTGGGAAGGCAGGTCTGAAAACATGGTTGGAGCCGAAGGAGATGGCCAGATCTTTGCTCCCTCCTGATCTTCTTCAGCGATAGATTAGTCTTGGAAGTGGTCGAGCTGCAGCACCCCTCCCCAAATGAACATAATCGATCTTAATGCAAAATCAATGTCTTACCTCGTAGATTCGAGAGAATGCTCCTACACCGGGTTGATTGATGCGTCTTTTTTAATGCTCCTTCTAAGGTTGATAAAGGTAAAGCACTGTCCCAAGAACCCTCTACATCTAAGCCCAAGTCCAAACAAAACTAGACCAAAAGAATGGTGGAATGAGAATCCTTTACGTAATGTGGAACATATACTACTAGTCAATAGGGGCGTAGATACCCAATTCAGCATAGAGCTAAAAGGCTGGGAAATTTAAAACCGAGCATGTTAATCCACATCAACACATCTCAATCAAGCGGCCAGAACAGTAAACATGTTAATTGAACTGTTCGGAAATCTTCGGCAAAACATGAAGGATAGGCTAAGTAACACACACCAGGCATCACGTTTGGACAACATAGCTTGAGGATACCATCTGATTACACACAGAAGCATTTGACCATCAAGGGTACAGAACCTCCTCCCCACCGCTGCAATAAACACGGCATTTCACAGATGGGTTTTCCCTCAAAATTCTGTAGGTTTTCTTGCATCCCCTGCTGGTTGGTAAATTCTTCGGGTGCAATGTCATGGTCATTGTTTTCATCAGAGGCGCGGATCTGAACAGAAGTTTCAAGAAAGCAATTTCATCGCCAGTTCCTTCTGCACCTTCTATTTCAACTTCTTCAAGAGCTGCCAGGGAGATAGTTTGACTTCTCCAATTTTGGGGTTGATCACAAGGACAATTTGGTGGGCACACTCCCGTGCACTGAAATAGAAGTGAAGTACTGTTGATTCTTTGTAACCATGCAATTAACTTGTGCGGTTATCTCATTAATCTAGCACTGTAGCTAAACAGATTTCTTCATAAATGTATATATCAGGTAGCTGAAGTGAAGAATTACCGTGAATTTGTTTATGTCCACCTTAAGCTTCTGTATAAAGGTGCAGATCCCAAGTAGATTCGACACCACTGGCCCAAAAGCATGCCCTCGTCTTATCAGATGTAGCTGAAGAACAGAAAAGTTGGGAAGTGATGCTATCTCTTCACTGAAGTTCCTATCCGCAAATGGTGCATAAGCATCAGCATAATCCTGCAAATCCATAAGCATGGACTGAAGGAAATAGAAAAAAAAACATAGTATAAGAACAACGATTGCATCTGGTGCATAAGCCTGCAAATGTATAAGCATGTAGTGAAGAAAATTAGGGGGGAAAATCACAGTACAAGAACAACAATTTGGCAACATACCACAAAAGTAGTTTAATCAACAAAGTGCTAACTGGAGCATGCATGCAGGCAAGCTCTCTCATATGAAGGTCAATGAAGGACGATGCATGAGTTTCATAAGGAGAGTGGATTTTCTACTCTCGGGTGTACTACACCCTGAGTTGTCAAAAAAATCAAAAAACGTTATCAAACAACATCGAAAAAGCAATTCAGGGCATGACTAGACAGAATAGTTGGTGAGCATCAAGGTACAAATTAGGTTTCCTATTGGCAGCCACAATATCGACGAAATAGCAGTGTTGGTGGCCTTCTGCTCAATTTATTTTACTTGGGCAATATATATGGATTTAAGTTTCGTCTGATACATGCTTCCTTTTTTAATTTGAAGCCTACATGGTTTCATCAGATAACATATTTTTGTCATGCAGTCATGCACCAATTGACACATTCTAACATGAATATATAAATTTGGAGCAGAGGAAAATAGAGCAGGACAGATGACACACCGGACCAGCATCTATGGTTAATCGTAGGGTGTTGACGCTCTCCTTCTTCCATAGGCTCAGGTGGAGCATGCGCCAGCCGTCATCCCCGACATTTTGAGAGGGGCACGAGAAGTCCCACCAGAGATTCTCCACCATCGGCGCGGAGAAGGACACGCTGAAATCCCAGTCCATCCTGATCGATAGCTTCAACTGCTTAAGCACAGGTGCCATGATGTCGATGCCGTTCACCCAGCAGTTGTGGTTCACGACAAGCTCCTCAATCGTCGTTGAGTGGACTTTGATTTTACCGAGACGCCAGCCATCGCCCACCTCTAGTACGCGCAGGCGAGGGCAGCGCTGGATAAGTTCATCCATGTCGAAGGCGCAGCCAACGATGGACAACCTCTCCAACACAGGGAACTCAAGTCCATGGGCCAGCGGTGTTAGACATAGGTTGCGCACTTCCAGCTTGATGGAGGTGGCTCGGTGGAAGACAGGAACCTCGATAGGAGCCACTGTACAGTTCCCGCAAGCAGTGAATACCAGAGCCGTGGGCGCCAGCCGCGCAGCCGTACGGAGCAGCGCCGAGACGCGGGCAGGGTCAATCTCGTCCCTGTGTTCCTCGGGTATGTCAACCTCGAGGAGGGAGATGGCGGGGCGGGCGACCTGGCCGAGGGCGGCTTCAAGGGCATCCGGCGCGATCTCGCGGAAGGAGAGCTCCGTAAGGTACCTCCAGAGGCCGCGCCACGGGCGGGCGACGGCGCTGGTGAGGGCGGCGGTGCGAGCGCAGCGGAGACGAACGAGTACCTGGAGGAGCAGGTCGTCGGGGAGAGCACTGATCCGGTCCACTCTGCCGCCTTCTGAGCGGAAGCGCTGGCGCCGGCTGGACACGGAGGACGACGGAGGGTTGAGGCGGTTGCCCGACGGCAACTCCATCGCGCCACTTCGAGTCAGCGCAAGGGGCCGCAGGGAGGCTAAATTTCGTGTTTTGACCCTTTTCGTATAGTTTTTCAGGATCTGACCCCGCTGAGAAAAATTTCGGGATCTGATCCTTTTCCTACCGCCAGGCTCCTTGGCGGTAGGGTATAATAGCCTACCGCCAAGCCCCTTGGCGGTAGGGTTGAACGCCCTACCGTCAACATTTTCTAAGTCTTCGGCACAGCGCGTGCGAGGGCCTACCGCCAGGCACCTTGGCGGTAGGGTTGCACAGGCTACCGTCAGCCTGTTTGGCGGTAGGCAAGAACCCTACCGCCAAGGGGCTTGGCGGTAGGCTATTATACCCTACCGCCAAGGTGCCTGGCGGTAGGAAAAGGGTCAAATCCCGAAATTTTTCTCAACGGGGTCAGATCCTGAAAAACTATACAAAAAGGGTCAAAACACTAAATTTTGCCCCGCACGGAGACATGCGGCGGCCGGAAATGGACGACAAAGAGGAATTGGGGGAGCTCTGGAACTGACTGGGGGGCTGTTCGGTTGGGCTTGGACCGATTGAAATCAGAGTCGAACAAGGTTTTTTCAAGGCTAGCGGAGACGGGCCAAACCAGTTGTTAACCACTTAGAGGAAGTAAAAATGTTGTTCCATGTTTCAAATGAAATCTTGAATGAGAAGTATCTAGGTATGCCATCTGATGTGGGCTCGCCGAAGAAGGGTGCGTTCAACACGCCCTTGCTGCGTCCAACCACACATTCGATGGATCAACACGTCCTTGCTGCGCTAGCAACCCCCCCCCCCCCCCCCCCTCTCCCTAAATTCCTCTTGTGTCGTATGTCATTCGTCATCGCTAGAAAGTTTTATTGGATTTCCCCCCTACATGATGGAAAATATCTCATGAGCAGTACATCTAAATTACAAACTGTTTTCACCTTTGTGCTCCTCGCATCAAGAGCTTCAAAACTAGATCCTCGTTGGTAGGTTTTTGACGAAATGTTTTCGACATAACTTGTGCTCCCATTCTAGTAAAGTTGTATTCCCACGTAGTGTACTTGTACTCTTCACCGTAGTGTGGTTGTGCTCCAAGTGTGTAGTGCATTTTGTGCGCACAACACACCTACATGCACCACTCGTCTTGTGGAACACATTTGACGCACCGGGTAGCATACCTTGCAAAGCAATGTAACCTCCAAAATTTTGAAATGTTATTAAATACTATTAAGTTGAATTTTCGCAAGGACTTAAAACTTTTGGAGGATTTGTTGATTTTTATTTTCTTGAACTAGTTGAAACTTTCTAAGGAGTGGGAAAACATGACTATCCAAAACATATATCCTAGATGAGAAGAACTCTCTCAAGTTAAAACTTTGATTTTAGAGCCATTAAAACATTTCTCAAATGAGAGAGAATAAAATGACTTTTACAAAACCAAAGGAAAAATATTTAATTGGACTCATTTGATTCCTTTTGAGCCATTAGGATATTTTCCAACTTTATATTGAATGAAGTATGACTTCTCCAATTAATTAGTCAGAAATATTTAAATAAGGTTTATGAACATATTTGGACTTGTTAATTTTTAAAGATGTTTACAGATTTCAAAGAAAAGAAAAAAGCGACAAGATAATATGACTTCTTCATAATACTGAATTGGAAATACTTTTTTATGAATTTTTGGTCTTAAAATATTTAAAATAATTATTAAAGACCTAAGGCTGCATTTGGATGTTTGTATGAAGGTCCTGAATTGGATTAGGTATTCCCCAGCTCCCAATTCTGTTGTTTGAGGTTTTTTTAACATGCTCCCTCTTACCTCCTCTTTTCACATGAGAGGTAAGAGTATAAAATAGATCTAAGCCGTTGATTTTATTAAGTAGTGGGTCTGATTAACTCTTACCTTCTTACCTCTCATGTGAAAAGAGGGGGCAAGAGGGAGCATGTTAAAATCGCTCCTGTTTGTTTGGGATGAGCATGGAACATTGGCCGGAAAATCAAGTGAATACAACAGAGAAATCACTATCATGCACCCCTCCCTCCCATGTTACCAAGCCCCCCTGCTCTGATTTGGCCAGAATTCATCCACTCCCGCAAAAGGTAACACTTCACCCCCTCCTCCTTCCCCCGAGCGACCACGGAAAGAACTTGCTTCCCCTACGCCATGAAAAGAGGATGTGACATCCAGCGAAGCACAACGACGATGGTACAGGTAACCTCCCCAGACCTCCTCCTAAAGGAAATATGCCCTAGATGCAATAATAAATGTTATTATCTATTTCATGTTCATAATTAACGTTTTGTAGTCTACATATAAATGAGAATCAATGGAAAACTCATTTGCATGTGTGGAAATAATAAACACCAAGTAGATCCCTAGTCTCGCCCCTAAGACTAGCTGATGTAGTGTTGATTATCTTGTTTTCCTGATGATGAGCATTGTTAAAGTAACAAGACGTTGTCGACGGGTGATCGTCGAGATCGGAGCTACGATGCGACTCCTAGATAGTTCGGTCAGGATTAAAACACTCCACTTACTCTAAGCGTACGAGAGACAAATCTACCCAGGTTCAGGCCACTGACGAGGTGTAAACCCTACTCCTGCTTTAGTGTTATTCATGTATATTGCTCTTATATAATTTATGCCAACCCCTTACAAATGGACTCTCCCTCCACATATATAGTGGCCCTCCGGAGCATCCCCCAGCCATCGATGGTTTGACTCTTGCCGCCCCTTCTTTGGGATGGGCTGCAGTTGGTGGCAACCTTTGAGACGTTATGTCACCCTTCCGTGGCCATGCTAGGGTCGTTGACGTCAGCTGATCCGGACCGGTCTCGCCATCCTTGGCCGTAGTTTAAGCCCAACCGGACCACCCATCTTGTGTCCCATCAGGCCTTTCAGCACGCTTGTCCGGATGGGTGGGTTTTGAGCAGTCGCGTCATGGTCGTCATCATAGTGCCCTTCCATCCAGACGTCACAGATGTACGAGCCTGTTGAGAGTTGGTCAGTGATGAATCCAAATTATATGATTTTTTACCCTCTGTTTTGTGCCTACGTCGTAGGCTTTGCCGGGTTTTATCGGGTCCGCACACTTCTTTTTTCCCGTTTTCTTCAGGATGTTGTTTTCGTGAAGTGTTTGGAGGATTAAGGAAAGAACACCAAGAAAGGATGATGAAATCATGTCCTTTCATGCGATAAATTATCACCATGAAAGAATAAAGCATACAGTAGAAGAAGGGAGCCGGGGAAGCAACCAGAGCGCTCGACGTACCATGTGTTGCCGCTGCCGCCTGGTCACCTACTTCACCCCCCCCCCCCCCCCCCCGGCGATCGGATCATGGATCAGATGCCCAGAGACTTCAGAAACTCTTCCAAAACAAAGAACCCTAGCCTCTAGTGGGGGAATTGGCAAGGAGGAGATCGTCATCACCACAGCCTCATGCAAGGGGACGTCGACATCAATCATCTTCATCGTCATCTTCACCGCCATCCATGTCCATCTCGTTGTACCTTGTTGATCCCTACGTGTATTACCCGTTTCTTCCGTCGATGTTTACCACCGCTATTCATATGATATTTGTTGTTTCCATGTGTGAGTAGAACCCTTAGTGAAAGAACATGTGCTGCCCCCATGTTTGGTTTTGGTAATTGATGACAATCTCTATGGACTAATGGTTGCTTTGAGTTATATTTGAAGGGTTTGTCCATAAGTATTGCTTGAAGACCATTTTGTGACGCCTCCGACTCGACCGTGCACTAATCATACACGCAAATGCGAACGATCAAGCCCAGGGACTCACGGAAGATATCACAACACAACTCTAGACACAAAATAAAATAATACAAGCTTTATATTACAAGCCAGGGGCCTCGAGGGCTCGAATACATAAGCTCGAGTTACACAAGAGTCAGCGGAAGCATCAGTATCTGAGTACAGACATAATTAGACAAGGTCGCCTTAAGAAGGATGAGCAAAACAACGACATCTAGATCGAAAAGGCGCAGGCCTCCTGCCTGGGAGCCTCCTAAACTACTCCTGGTCGTCGGTCACCACATAATAGTAGGCACCATCAAGGATCTCCGGCTCCTGGCTCCGTCATCTGATCGCAGCAATCGGGTAGGGGGGAAGGTAGCAAAGCAATCGTGAGTACTCATCCAAAATACTCGCAAGACTTACATCAGAACTATGCTAAGTATGCATCGGTATCAAAGAAAGGGGTTGTATCCGTAAGTGCGGGCTTATGGCGGCCGAGCACTAGGCAGGCCGTTATCTTGCGCGTCCTTTTGGGCCTTGGGACGTGGAATCCGTCAGTGCGCTTCAGGGCTGCGGCAGGCCTATAGGGTGAAATACGGTCCGGATACGCCTATCGGCCGCATAGGTGTATTATGTTCGGCGCATGAACGGATTCTGTTCGCGCGGCTGCGAGTGCTCACATGACTTGCACCAGAAACGGTGGCCCATGGGCTGGTTCGAAACAGCACAGGTCCTGGAAACGGATGACCCCCCTTCCACCCCATGGCAAATGTGGATCAGAATGTTCCCTCAAAAAAAAAAAAAAAAAATGTGGATCAGAACAGAGCCACGCGACTGCTTTTCCTCTCCATCCCCTTCCTCACCGCACTCGTCCGGGGGCGGCAACGGCGCTGTCGCGAAGCTGTTCCGGCGCCATGTCTACCGACGGCGTCGAGCTAAACGGGTACACCTAGTCTGCTCCGCCATTCTTTCACCCTAGCTACTTCTATGCCGAGTAGCCGTCTCGTTCATGTAAGATCTGGACTCATATCACTAGATTTGTTTCTGGAAGGGGTGTTGACGGAGTTGCAGTGTGGAGCGCTCCAGTACTCCCATTGGAGTCCTAGGATTCCAAGAGTGTCGTGAACGTCGAGGGGGTCGCCGCCGGCAAGCCACAGGACGTGGGAGACGAAGCCAGATACGACGTTTGCTCTGAAGCAACCAGCGGGTGGACGCGAAGGTTAGTCAGAAAAACACCGATTGCATATCATTTTGTTTGTTGATTTTGTCGATTTGTTTAGCAAAAACTGCATGATGGATGGGTCGTTATGGACGTGTGATTAGCAGCAAGTGTTGATTTTGCCTGACTGTAGCAAAACTGCTTGAAGTGTGGTTTATTAGGCCTTCGTCGGATTTTAGGAAAACTGCATGATGGATGGTTTATTAGCAATTTGAGAAGTTGCAGTTTGACCGGGAGTCGGAAGAAAGTTTCCAGGAGAAGAGAACATCTCTGGTCAGTTTGTTTTTGCTGTGTTATTTTTTCTGTGGCCTTTGTTTTTTGAAAAATGGTTCGCAAGCCTAACATTTCTGGTGTTTTTGTGTTTATTTGTCTCACAGAGTGGTGTGTCGCTTAGATTTAACCTACCGTTAGAGAGGCATGCTAGCATTGCTTATGTTTTGACAATTCTGTTGTGATTGGTGTCTATACGAGATGAGGTGATTGATGTGGTTTTTAGTCAAAGACGTTTCTTGTTCAAACCAGAAGCATCCGAATTTGCAAAACAGATAGCCTCTTTTGTGCCATGAATTGCGAAGCTAACTGAGATTTCCTGATTGTTTGTTATTAGTATAGTATACCTTTTTTTGGGCCTGAAATTTTTTGGTTGTGTGTTATCAGTGTAGTATACATTTTTTGGCCTGATTTCTTAACCTTATCCGGGTATTGATTTTCTGCAATCAGTGATGCACTTGTGGTCATGTGTATTTGTTAGTCTACATTACTTAATAGATTTAGTTATTTTTATCTGTATCCACCCGTCAGTTAGTTAACTGAAATTTGTTGGCAGTGGTGCATTATGTTCTTTAACTGCTATACTGAAGCAGCGGATCGAAACATTTAAAAACAATCAGCTCTTAAGTAATTAACTAGGGCTTGATGGTTGTTTTATTATTGTAGTATACATTTTTGGGCCTGAATTACGAATCTGATTGAAATTTCCTGGTTTTGTGTTATTAGTATAGAATAGTTTTTTCCCCCTGAATTCTTAACCTAACTGAAATTTATTTGCTAGGGTAAGGATCGGAAAAACACTTGTCGAGCCTGAGTGGGGTTTTACTCTGATTTGGTGTTGAACATTTCTTTTCTTGCAGAGTGGAGTTTCATTGAGAGCTAACCTGCCAATCGAGAGGCATGCCAGTAATGTTTACATCCGGGTGATTTTTGATCAATTTGGCGAAGCTCTGTACAAAGTTGGTGCATATGTGCTGGACGAACTAGAACTGAATATATGTCTGCATTTGGATTTTACAGTGTCCAAGTGCTAGTAATGTACAGATTTGCTACAGATTAATTAGTTGGTCTATGGTACTACGCGGTGGTAACTTGATTATCTGCCGCTGACTAATTATTTGAACATTGTTATGGTGTTGGCTGACTATACCAGTGTGTATACTGAGCTTTCGTTTAAACTACAGACTATCCGAAATTCTGATTTACGATGTGTGGCTTTGAGTGTTGCTAGCTTTGGTTGCAGATGGAATGCCAAAGATCACTCTGAAAATTTTGTTTTTTTACAAAACATTTAAGCCCTGAGTTGAATTTTGTTTTGGTTGGTATAATCGATGAAAATGTAGCCTTGGCTTCAAATTTTGGAAGTTGAAGCATATTGTGACTACCATTTTCAGTACGCCTTACTCGCTAATACAGATGTGCTAGGCGTTTTATTTTTCATTTAAATTTACAGCGCTAAATAAATCCGGTAGTTATCATGTGAATCATGTTTATATGTGATTGTGTAACTGGACCACACGGGTGGTATAGAAATTAAAAAAAAAACATTTATTTAGAGATAAACGTCCATGGGAGAGACTAATCTGGTCGGGTGGGATGGACTGGTCCGTTTGAGTCAGTCTCGAGCAGTCTGCGTGAACCTATAGTACAGTTGAGGATGGACGCGTCTGTTTTGGTCGTTGTTAACACAGTGCACGCATGCCATGTCAGTTTTCCAGCTGGTCTCCTCACGCTCACGGGCGTGGCAAAGCACTATGCGTGCAGCGTGCTCGACACATACGTGGGCTAGCTGTACGAGGTGACAACTGATGGAAACTTTTCTCGTCGAGATGATGACGGTGCTTTCCTGCTGCGCCACGCCGGGTAGTTTTTTGGATGGCAAGAATGCCAAACGTGCAATGAGCATGGCCCTGCCGCTGGCTAGTGTTAAGTATCTCAACTAGCGCTTGTTAAAAAAAATTGTTTACCTTATGACATTCTTCATTAGCGAGCTCAAGTATGTCGGCTGGGAAGATTTTCTAGCGTGTCGACCTGACAAAATGTATTAACAGAACAGCCATAAAAAATTTCACACAGCCGTCTAAATGTTGCGCGTTTTATTAGTGCAGCGGCAGAGATCGAGATCATCTGGGTGTGCTTAATCAAGGCTGGCTAATGGTGCCGAAAATTACGCGTCCGCTGGCCAGCATTGCTCCACGTATGCGCGAATAGAACTGGTGGTGAGCATGGAAGCCGGGATTCCAACGTACAGGTCTGCGAGCGCCTGTGCGTGGGCATGCAGCAATGTCTGGCTGTCAGGTGCTGTGCGTACATGTCAGGTGGACGTCGGAGGCCTAGATGCTTTTGCATGTGCGTGGGGCCTCCCTGGTTCAATACGGGCCAAAAATAAATCAAATACGTGACTTATACTCTGGCAGCGCAGATCCCCATGGCGGTCCAATGGCCAAGATTCCGGCCTGCCTGCAGCACGGCCTCTGTTCGCATTTCCCGCTGTATCTGTGAACTATACTGCAGAAATGCCAGAATAAAGAGAAAACCTAGCCTATCGAAGACTAGCAACTTGCAGCGTCTCGCAGCATTAGAAGAGTGCAGATTACCATATAACATAAAGTAATAAGTAATAGTAGCAATGCCCAGAGATCCTTCCTCGACTCCCTGCGAGAAAGCGATCCCGGAGCTAACACATTATTAAGTATTACAAGTATTCAGTTCTAGTTGTAATAGATCGGGATACTCTCCGAGCGTCCGTTACCGTGGACACGACTATTCAAATAGATAACTTCCTTGCAGAGGTGCACCAACTTACCCAACACGCTCGATTAACTCTGTCCGGACACACTTTTCCTGGTCATGTCCGGCCTTGGCTGATCGACACGACGTAGTCCTACCTAGGCTTCGCAGAGAGGTCCCCGCCGGTCTACATTCTAAGTGCTCAGGGGTCTTGGGCCCATCGCCCTTTGCACTCCAGGTTGTTGCGCGCAGGGCGAATCTAGCCACCACCTCTCTCCTGGATGGCGCCGGCCCAGCCGTGCCGCAATGCTGAACTGGACGTCTGACGGAGCTTTCGGGAGAAACGTACGACGCCGAGTGCTAACCCGCGTGTTGGTTAGTGCGAAAAGGCCAGAGGCCTACTCAGATAACATATCCAAACCGTTAGTGTATTGGGAGCTCGCGGAGACGATCAGTGATCCACGATCTGTGGTCCCGTCGCCCCGTCTCGTGGACTTACGGCAAGGGCCAGGCCCATCCCTCTCCTGGGGCGGTCTGCCTGCCCGGCCGTGCCACGTAATTATCTCGCGGGTACCCTCACGGTCAACCCGACTTCACATCTCTCGCGGGTACCCCTCGGGGTCGACCCGACTTCAACAACGGACTGAGTTAAAAACAGGGCATCCGTGTGTCCATAACATCAAGGGGGAATCCGAGGAATCACCCTTGTTGGATTCCTACTCGATGTAAAATGTCAAGGTGAACCTGGAGGAATCACCCTCGATGGGTTCACACTTGAGGGGATGCACGACAGAGGCATCATCGGAGGTGGTAAAAGAGGAATCACCCTCGGTAACCCACAACCGACTAGCTACGCTACAGAGATATCATCAGGAGTGAGGTAGGAGGTATCACCCTCGGCACTCAATATTAGCTCTGCAGAGTCGTGCAACTAAGGGGGTGTGCGGTGCTGTGTCGGTCTCTTCACATCGATCACGTTGATCGAAACATCCGGAAGCAAAGCATGGCAACACGGACTAGGGTGTGGGGCCACTGATGAATGACTAACTAGCCTATGCTAAGCATATAGGATAACAAGTAAAGTATCAACAGCAGGTTACAAAATCAGGCTATGCATCAGAATAGGAGCAATCAAATACAGTAGCAAAATCTAATGCAAGCACGAGAGAGAAAGAATGGGCGATATAGGAATGATCAAGGGGGTTTTGCTTGCCTGGTTGCTCCGCAGGCGAAAAGGAATCTTCAACGGTGTAGTCGATCCCCGGTTCGTCAGCGGTCTCGGAGTCTACCGGAGAGGAAGGGGGAGGGGGAAACAAATAAATAACGGGGTAAACAAATGCAACACAGATGCAATGGCACGGCAATACGTGTTGGTGATATGCTCTAATGCATCACTAAGTATTTTAATTGAAGCGGGAAAATATTCGGGAATATTTTCCCAGCTCCAAGCACTATTCATTTAGCGGTTTCGGTAGCAAATGTTCAACGTTCGTTATGTTAGAGAGGTGTGCCAGGTATGTGGATGTCATATTTGGATTCGTTATATTTTTCTGATCATTTTTCATATATAAATTATTTTCATCCGAGTTACGGATTATTTTATATGATTTTACAAAGTTTTATCGATTTTTTGAAATTTTCTGGAATTGTTTTAATTTGAATATTAAATTCTAAAGTGCAGTCAACTCAGTCAACTTTTGACTAGTCAACAGGGACAATGTGGCCCACATGTCATTGTCACAGAAACTAACTAGTGTCTAGATTAAAAAGTGGGGCCACATGTCATTGTTTTATTAAACTAAATTAATAATCAACTAAACTAGCTAACCTAATTATTTACTACTAATTAGAGCATGGCCGGCCACACTGGACGAGCCAGCCCCTTGCTGTGCTCGCCATGGCTGCACAGGGAGCAACAGCGGCAGCAGTAGGTAGCAAGAGCAGCGGCAGCCAGCAGCATAGCAGCAGCTAGCGGTAGCAGCGCGGCACAAGGGGCAGCCAGCAGCAGTACAAGCAGCAAGCAACGGCAGAGCATGAGCAGCAGCAGCGCAGCGCAGCAAGCGGTAGCAGCAACATGCGGCAGCACCAGCAGGTAGCAGTAGAGCGGCGCGGCAGCCAGCAGCACAGAGCAGCAGCACAACGACAGTAGCAACAGCAAGGCAGCAGCATGCGCGCGTACGCGGACACCGAGATTCGGCCATGGCGACCACGGACGAGCACGGGAGCGGTGGCAAACGGCACAGATCGAAAGGGGAAAGCGAGGGGATCGGTAGAGGGGCTCACCCCGGTGCTCGTGGACGAGGTTGGGAGGTCGGGGGCGGCCCGGAGCAGTGGCAACCGGCGACGAGATGCGACGGCCGCATGCGGGGAATGGCTCGATGCCGAGCGTACGGTGCGGCCCGGCTTGTCCTGGTGCTAGGAGAAGAAGGAGTCGTCGGTGGCGGTCCTCCTGGACGTCTTCTCGCGGCGCGGGGAGCACGGTGGCCGCGGCATCGACGACAACATGTCAACGGCGGAGCTCGGGCATGGTTCAGATCAAGAGAGAGAGAGATGAGGAAGAAGAATGAGGGGATTAGGGTTCGGTCGAGAAGACTGGGGGTTGCTCTTATCCACCCAGGGGACTCGTGGGATGGCCGACACGGCGGCATCGGTGGTCATGGCGGGTGGATGGCTGCCACGCCATGCCCCTGCCTCCTCCTCTGTTACGAGGTAGGAGAAAAGGCCAGCCGATGTGGGCTGGGCTGCACTGTGGATGCATAGAGCCCAGTGGCACAGTAGGCCTTTGCTCGTTTTCTTTTACTATTTTCTATTTTGCATTTTGCCTCAGCTTTGCATTTAGTTTGTGTACCAAATGAATTTTGCCAGGGTTGAAACTTGGGACATAATTCCATTGCAATATTGTGGTGCTCTACAAAAAGTCTCAGAGCATTTGGAAATGTCTAAACATTTTTAGAAATTGAAACGGTTGGTTAAATGGCTGCTGGTCCACTGTTTAAATGCTTAGGGGCAATTTGAGAATTCAAATGAGGTTGGTTTCATCATGACAAATACTTAGTGAATATTCGCCATATTATGAACTATTTTGCTAGCATGATATAAGAAGTAAATATTTGACTTGCATTTTGAATTGAATTGGACTTTGATTTCATCAAGTGGCAATCAGGTTCTGCAGAACATGATGACATGGCATTATTAGCATGAGATCACTGTAGCATGACACTGGGAGTGTTACAAATCTCCTCCACTGCAAGAAATCTCGTCCCGAGATTTAAGAGGTATAGTAAGGGGAAAGAATTGGTTACGAAATTCTAACGAGTCTTCTCGATCTTGGTTGCTCTTCTCGAAGAGTTCACTCCATGATGTTTATTCCTCCATTCCTCTGCTTCTGTGCGTCATGACGAAGTTGTCATCCTTCCTTCAGGATCTTCATCGTACTTACGATAAGGATAAGGGGTAAATTCGAAAGAACGGACCTTTGCAAGGTTGATTATCTGGTAGATAACTCAGGGAATGTGGTAGAAAGTATCTCTCGAGTTGAAACTTAAGAAAACATCAAGAGAAATAAAAGAAGGCACGAGAAGTTTCAAGCGGGTAGGCAAGCATTCGTCACCTATAACAGATGATGAAAGGGGTTTAGAGTAACGGGAATAAGTATTGCGTCTGAAGCCAGAATAAATCATCTCTTGGAAGGTGGCTCGTGATTTACATATGAAGCCCAGCGTGAGGAATAACTTTGGAAACAGGGATGTACAGAAGAGTCAGGTTTCGATCCTGTGGAATTGGTGTTAGTGTAGATTAAGAGTAGGAAGGACAGTGACATCTTGCACGGTCACAATAATAAGGCATGTCAGAGGATAGCTTGTCAGCTATGTTGACAACAACGTCGGTACCAAGGGCGGGGAACGAAGAGAACCATTTTCCTGCTCGCAAGGCGAGGCGGACCAATAGGCAAAGTTCTCGTCCACCGTTGATACCGGAATGTCATCAACAATAGTAACAGGGTCTTACTGACAGAGTTGTACACCGGGGTGTTTACATAAGCAGAGGATTATTACTGATTAGATAAGTTAGATTACAAGAAAGGTTAAATGGACGAATGGAAAGGAAAATGTGACTATACACAAGTATATATTAGGTGTATATCCTTCCCTAGGAAAAAGCAGAGCATGATATACATGACAGTACAGCAAGTACAAAATCATTTAGATAAAGGGCAAGGAAATTCATGATGTTATCCATACAGCGATGTTTGGATAATTGATCAAGAAACATTTAGCGTTGCGCTTCCAATGTTCTTGTTGATATTCGGAATACCACAATCATGCTTCGAGGTAGCAATAATATGGTGTTTCAAGTAAGGGTTGGTTTGAGGATCACAAGAATACACAAGAGACAATTTCAAGAATACCAAGGGGCGTGGATGGTATCAAGTATTATGAATTCAATTCACAACTGGGAAGAAGTCAAAATGTTGACGATGATCACGACACATTTTGTCGAGAGGTTTCAAGAGGATGAAATCGATCAGTAAGATGATCAAAGCAGATGGAATGAAGTTCAAGGTCAACGGAACCACGGATATGACGCTCGGATTCATGTTGTGTAAGCAAAACGATATGATGATGAAAGTTTGACACAGGCTTAGCCCATTGTCAGAAATGTGCACTGATACGTCTCCAACGTATCTATAATTTATGAAGTATTCATACCATATTTATATCAATTCTATATGGTTTTGGTATGATTTGATTAGAACTAACCCGGACTGACGCTGTTTTCAGCAGAACTACCGTGGTGTTGTTTTTTGTGCAGAAATAAAAGTTCTCCAAATGCAGTGAAACTTTTTGACGATTTTTTTGGGACCAAAAGAAACCCCCGAAGCTTCGTGGAAGGACCAGAAGCCTCACGAGGTGCTCACAAGCCACCACGGCGCGCCAGGGGGGTGGCGTGTCGTGGTGCCTCATGGGCCCATCTTAGCCCATCTTGACGTGATTCCAACGCTGAAAAATCCTATAAATAGAGAAACCCCGAGAAATAACCCTAGAACTTGGACTCCGCCGCCGCAAGCCTCTGTACCTTTGAAATACCATCTACAGCCCTTTTCTGGCACCCTGCCGGAGGGGGGAAATCATCACCGGAGGCCATCTTCATCATCCCGGCGGTCTCCATGACGAGGAGGGAGTAGTTCACCCTCGAGGCTAGGGGTATGTACCAGTAGCTATGTGTTTGATCTCTCTCTCTCTCTCGTGTTCTTGATTTGGCACGATTTTGATGTACCGCGAGCTTTGTTAATATAGTTGGATCATATGGTGTTTCTTCCTCTCTATCTTGTTGTGATGAATTGAGTTTTTACCTTTGAGGTTTCACTATTATCAGATTGAATACTTTTATGGATTTGAGAACACTTGATGTATGTCTTGCATATGAATACCCGTGGTGACAATGGGGTATTATATTAATTCACTTGATATATGTTTTGGCACTCAACTCGCGGATTCCCGAGGTGACATTGGGGTAATCTATGCATAGGGGTTGATGCACGTTTTCGTCCTACTTTCTCTGGTAGAAATCTTGGGTCACTCTTTGAAGTTCTTTGTGTTGGATTGAATATTATGAATCTGAAATTGTTTGATGCATATCGTATAATCAACTCACGGATACTTGTGGTGACATTGGAGTATCTAGGTGACATTAGGGTTGGTTGATGTGTATCATATGGTGTTATTTTAGTACGAACTCTAGGGCTGTTCGTGACACTTATAGGAATAGCTCAATAGATTGATCGGAAAGAATAACTTTAAGGTGGTTTCGTACCCTACAACAATTTCTATCTTATGTTCTCCGCTAATAGGAACTTTGGAGTGATTCTTTGTCGCACATTGAGGGATTGTTATATGATCCAATTATGTTAGCATTGTTGAGAGATTGCACTAGTGAAAGTATGAACCCTAGGCCTTGTTTTCAAGCATTGCAATACCGTTTGTGCTCATTTTTACTACTTGTTACCTTGCTGTTTTTTATTTTTCAGATTACAAAAACCTATTTCTACTATCCATACTACACTTGTATCACCATCTCTTCACCGAACTAGTGCACCTATACAATTTAACATTGTATTGGGTGTGTTGGGGACACAAGGGATTTCTTATATTTGGTTGCAGGGTTGTTTGAGAGATATCTTGATAACCCACAAGTATAGGGGATCGCAACAATTTTCAAGGGTAGAGTATTCAACCCAAATTTATTGATTCGACACAAGGGGAGCCAAAGAATATTTGCAAGTATTAGCAGTTGAGTTGTTAATTCAACCACACCTGGAGACTAAATATCTGCAGCAGAGTGATCAGTAGCACAGTAGTATGATAGTTTTGATAGCAGTAGCAATAATAGTAACGGTAACTGTAACAGTAGCAGCAGTAGTTTTGTAGCAATTGTAACAGCAGTAGCAACAATAGTAACTTAGCAAGAACAAGATGTGAAAAACTCGTAGGCATTGGATCGGTGATATTGTTGGATAACATTCATCATGTAACAGTCACAACCTAGGGCGACACAGAACTAGCTCCAATTCATCAATGTAATGTTGGCATGTATTCCGTATATAGTCATACGTGCTTGCGATAAGAACTTGCATGGCATCTTTTGTCCTACCCTCCCGTGGCAGCGGGGTCCATAAGGAAACTAAGGGATATTAAGGCCTCTTTTTAATAGAGAACCGGAACAAAGCATTAGCACTTAGTGAATACATGAACTCCTCAAACTATGGCAATCACCGGAAAGAATCCTAATTATTGTCACCTTGGGGTATGCGGATCATAACATATAGCAGGTGCATATAGCTTGCAAGATCGGATCAAGAACACAAATATATTCATGAAAACATAAGGGGTTCAGATCTGGAATCATGGCACTCGGGCCCTAGTGACAAGTATTAAGCATAGCAAAGTCATAGCAACATCAATCTCAGAACATAGTGGATACTGGGGATCAAGCCCTAACAAAACTAACTTGATTACATGATAAATCTGATCCAACTCATCGCCGCCCAGCAAGCCTACGAAGGAATTACTCACTCCCGGCGGTGAGCATCATGAAATTGGTGATGAAGGATGGTTGATGATGACGATGCCGGAAGATCCCCCTCTCCGGAGCCCCAAACGGACTCCAGATCTGGCCTCCCAATGAAGAACAGGAGGTGGCGGCGGCTCCGTATCATGAAACGCAATAAAACTTCCTCCTTTATTTTTTTCTCTGGAATTGTGAATTTATAGCGTTGGAATTAGGTCAGACGGAGCCACGTGGGCCCCATGAGGTACCAGGGCGCGCCTCGGGGGGTGGCGCGCCCTGGTGCCTCGTGGGCACTGGGTGGCCCCCCTCCAGTGGGTCTTGGTTCCAGTATTTTTTATTTATTCCATAAAAAATCTCCAAAAAGTTTCATCCAATTCCAAGAACTTTTATTTCTGCACAAAAAAACAACACCATGGCAATTCTGCTGAAAACAGCGTCAGTACGGGTTAGTTCCATTCAAATCATGCAAATTAGGGGCCAAAACAAGAGCAAAAGTGTTTGGAAAACTAGATACGACGGAGACGTATCAACTCCCCCAAGCTTAACTCATTGCTTGTCCTCAAGCAATTCAGTTGACAAACTGAAAGTGATAAAGAAAAACTTTTACAAACTCTTTTGTTCTTGTATCTATATATATGCTTAAATAGTACCCAAGTTTTCAGCAAAGATTATAACTAACCATGCAAATGATAACTCTTAGAAATTATATTCACTCATATCAATGGCATAATCAACTAGCGAGCAATAATAAGATATATCAAATGCCAACACTTTGTGAAAATGATCATGATATAATATGACAACATGGTATCTCGCTAGCCCTTTCTGAGACCGCAAAACATAAATGCAGAGCACCTCCAAAGTTCAAGCAGCGACTAAACATTGTAATTCATGGTAGAAGAGATCTAGTCACGATGCACACAACATTAACTATTCACAATGCATGAGAATGACAATAGTGCTCTCAGGACTGGTGCTTATTTGAGAAGGTGATGGCTCAACAATAAAAGTAAAATAACATAAAAGTAAATAGATAGACCCTTCGCAGAGGGAAGCATGGATTTGCAGAGGGCCAGAGCTCGAAGCTTAAATCAGAGATAAATAAAATTTTGGGAGGTAT